>CM077304.1:58330156-59580156 GCA_039655065.1 Glossophaga mutica
TGGGTTAGCAATGAGATCAAGGAGGAAATCAAAAAATACCTTCAAGCATGTCCTCTGACCATTCTTTTATCAGATTTTTTTTGTTGTGTTGTATTAGTTCCTTATATATTTTGGATATTAACCCCTTATCAGATGTAAAATTTATAAATATCTCTCCCATTCAGTAGGTTGGTCTTCAGTTTTGTTGATAGTTTCTTTTGCTGTATGTTTTGAATGTCTGCCAAATCTAATATTTATGCCTGAGTTCACTCAAAGTTGGTTCTTTTGATTGATTTTTCCTTTTTCTTTTTTTTAATTTTCTGTGTATTGCTCATACTTTCCTTTTCTTTTCTTGTCTTACAAGTTTTAACTGAAAATACCACATGTTAGATAATATAATGTTACCATTTAGAATCTTGTTTTATTTTGTTGAGATTGTCAATTCTATTTACTTATTTATTTGCTTATTTATGTAACTTGTTATAGTAACTTACCTGAATTTAAATTATAGAATTTTTTGTCTTCCACTGTGTGCTGTTGCTGATATCTCTACTCAGTTTTTTCTTCTTCTTATTTCATTCCATTTAACTGGAATGCAACCCTGTGTGTGTGTAATTCTGTGGTCAGAAGTTATACTTAAATGTCTCAAGGCTACGGGTTCCTACCCTCTGTCAATCCTGCTAGGCATGGCTAAAGAACATACTAACAGTTTCAGCCAGTTCTCAAGTCTTCCTTGGATTTCACATTCTACTGGTAACTCTTCAGTCTTCCTCACTCACGAATACTTTGGAAACCATGAGGAATATATACAGAGCTTATCACAGCCTTTCTGTATCTTTTAATTTTCAGTTTGTCTATGTTAAATTCTAACTGGACTTCTAAACACCTTGCACCAAGAGAACTGAACTGTTTCAGACTAACAACAATACAGGATTTTCCTATTCATTATAAACTGGGTTGATCATTTTTTGACCAACAAAACTACAAATTTTTACTTCATTTATACCCCTTCCAGTACCCAACTGAGTCTGTCATTGCTCGTAGCAAAATTGCTGTATTTTCCTATCAGCTACAAGATGGTACGCCTGCCGTTCTCACCTGGGTTGAGTTTTATTAGCTGCCAGTATGCCCAAAAATGCTCAACTTTCTTTCCCTAAATATATATTTTTTAACCTCAGGAATAAACACTTCTTACTTTATTGTTTTCCTGAAAGGGTTGTTTTGGACAATTTTATTTAGCTTTATATTATTTTCTGTATAGAGGAATGCAGAACAATTCAGGTGACCATTCCCCAAAGGCCTTTCTTAATATATAGCCTCCGCAGAAACTTTTCCTTAGAGTGACATGGGATAAAATCTTTTAAATACAATTTTGTATATCTTGTAATCATTTGCATATATCAATATAAATATATATAAATTAAATGAAAAAATGTAATAGCACTCAAAGCTGAAAGAAATATGGTACTCATAACTATAATTATACACAGCTGGTCAAGTTTTCACATTAATTATTAAATCTTTTCTATAAAATAAATTATAGCTGCTTTACAATTTGCTGTAAAAATCTATATTTTTCTATTTTATTTATAAAAAATGTAGTATAATTTCCCACCCTTTGAGTTAGGTTTGGGTATGTAATCTGTTTTGGCCAATAGAATGCAAATGGATGTCTCATATTCCACATCCAAGCATAAGGTTTTATAATCAACTGCCTGTGAAATTTCTATGTTTTTCCTGTCAAGAAAATGGCATGTCCCAAATTAGAGAAGCTTTTTCAAACTGGATCCCTGAATAAAAGTCATATAGAGAATAGCATCAGCTGAAACATAAATGTAACATAATTGAGCTAGATATGAATCTTTGTTTATAATGAGATATGTTGTAAATCATTGAAATTATGGTATTGTTGTTTTAATTTAGGGCAACCTTGTAAAACTTAATATAGGGATACCTTCCTGTAAGCAGCATACAATAGTTCCACTTATATCTCTTGGTGAAAATTTAGCTGATGGTCACTTTTCAGTTCAAGATGTACTGGCAAATATAATATTTTCATAGGGCACATTCCTAACCCCAATAATGAGGAAGAAGGGGAAATGAATTTTGGGTAAATAACTACCAGTCTCTACCTTACAATACCAAAGGTCATTCATTGATGAATTTTTATTTCCTTTTCAAAAAATATGTGCTTTGTATTCTCTGTAGGCCTATTATATTTTAATTTTATTTTAACTTTATAACATGGAAAAAGATGCACCACATTTGTTCTGTTCAGTGCACCCAAAAACTAATGCCAACTCCCCCATGGCTCGATTCAGACCCCAAGTCCTCTTTCTCATTTCCTTTCATCACCGGTGCATTCTTCCTCATTCCCTTTTCTTTTACCTCCCTTTAGCCTAACTTTATATTAACATCTGATAAAATATATTCACCAAAGCCAATTTTCATAGAATCTCTGGTCTAATTACCTCTTAAGTTTGTATACAAGAGTCAAATAGTCAAACTCCTTTTTTCATATTTTCATGTTTTTGTGTTTTTCTGTAACAAAGATAGAAAGTGGCTTGAGTTGCCTTAATACAGATTAAATCAACACAAAATATAATTAGTATCTTCATATTGCAATATTGGCATTTTGAACATTTAGCATAAGTTAAAAGAACAATCTTAGAAATAATAAATAACTTTAAGTTAGAGAAAAGAAAAATATGAAATAGTTCTAATGGCATTCTAATGGCATTTTACCCTACTTTTTTTTCTTTCTCCTCAATCCATCAAGAAAAAAAATTATCTACACATTCAAATTCTATTTATGTTATAATAAAAAAATGTCTTAGCAGTGCTATACTCACCTTGTTGAGTGGACGGACACCCATCATGTTATGTCAGGTTAGATATATGGGAATTCTCAAACATGAGAAGAGTTGACATACTGACATTTATCACCATTGAGTAGAGAGGAGTATCAGAAACAAACTTCTTTTTCTGAAGGAGAGTATGTTATCAAGTGCTGAGAACAGCTGGCTTGACAGATTGTCCTTGTTTGTCCCAGGCTTAGACTTTGTTGAACACTTTGCCATGTATTGGATGTGCTATTTAGGCCACACATGGCATTTCCAGTACCCTTTTAAAGGTCAGAATGACAGATGTCTGAGTATAATATTCTCTACTGGAAATATGGTGATCAATGCTTATGTATTTTTTCAACACTACTCTTTATTTTAAGTGATATGTAAGAATTTGGTTTTTCAGAAACCCAGATTCCAGTCCTTATTTTTCTATATCCAGGGTGTGACACATAACACTCTGGTAAAATGAAATCATATAAATGTCTGCTCTATAAAGTTATTGTGAGAACTAAATATATAAAAATGCTTTGCAATTCTAAAGGGCCATATTAACACTAGTTATTTTAATTATAGGTATTGTATATGATGACTTTTATATGAGTAAACACACATGCCAATTTTTAAATATGTAAGGAGGTAAATAAGTAAGTAAATAAATAAAAAATAGCTGTTAGCATCTACATCTAACTGATATTTGGCTTATTCATACATTGGCTCTGCTGTCACCCAAGAAAAATCATTACATAGGAAACAAGTCAGCATCCTTTCATCATATGGGAACACTACTACTATCCTAAACACTATCATACCCAGTACACTTACCTAGATATTTAACGAATGAGACAAGAGATGGTTTAACATAACATATATCAGCATACAACTTTATAATTAGCCCACTTAACACAGCTCTACTCCCAAATATAACTGCTAACTGGAAGTGGTGGTTGGGGTTGAACGTTCATTTTGCCTTTGATCAGTCTTCTGCTTCTTTGTCCCTTGCTTTCTTTGCTATTGCCTAGATTCCTCCTACTTCTCCCTAACTTCCCTGCACACTTTACATAGAACACATTATTTTTACTCTAGTTTTTTTTTTTTTTTTAAATCACATATACCATCATTTATAAAGCATAGCTATTATAGAAAATCATTTACTTGGATTTATGTTCCTAAGCAGCAGGTGATTTTAGATAACTATGCTCCCAATTAAACAAGGTGACTTCCTAAATTGAAATGTTTTTATGTGGGGAAAAAAGTCAGTGTAATATGTTCTATCCAATTATTCTAAAGAACTGTATAGATGATCTTATATTTTAAGGCTGTGTATAAAGAACTCTTACTTTGCTCTTAACCAACCTGTATAAATTATCTGGTGTATTTAACACTTTAAATTAAATACTTTAAATTTTACAAGTTATATAAAAGAAACCTATGAACTTGGCTGTCCAGGGAGCACCCAAGAAGGACAATAACATTTAAAAGTGTTTGACTTCTGCCTTTAAGGTATACTTTCAAAAATGATTTTTTTCACTTAAAATATATACTTATTTTAACAGTAGAACTTGTTATTTGTTAAAACATTTTCATATATTTTGGTAAGAGTTATTTTTTTTATTTCATTTTTAGAAAATTTTAGAAAATTTAGAAATTTGTTCTAAATTTATATTTTCTAAATATAAATTTTCTATATATTTTCTAAATATAAATTTGGAAAATTTATATTCCTAAAACTTTGTGCTTTTGAGCTTCAATAGTACATGTCAACTGCAAAAGTAATGATAAATATTTATATCCCAAGATGATTGGAAATGTTTGAAAGGTGCATTCTTATTTAGTAGACAAATATGTTTTTAAAACACACCCTCAGAATTCAAGCAACATGTAAATCTGGCAACTATTTGTTCACACAATGGTAGGATGTCTCTAAGATTTTTGGAAAATAATAATGTGGTGTTCATTTCCATCATGACAGAAGATTGTGACATTCATATAAATAGACCCAAAAGAATCTTGTGGTATAAATAACAAAAGAATGTATCAAGGCCTTTGTATGATTGTCCAACAGCCTAATTTCTCTTGTAGGAACATCAGATATCCCCTTTATTGTCAGGCCTCCTTGTAAGTGCCGTATATTTTTTGTTCTTATTTTCAGGCTTAGCCATGTGATTTGCTTTGACCCTGAGAATAGTAATCTATATGGAGTATGCCATAGATAAATGGAAGGTTTAAACAAATTTGCACAGTTCAGTTGGTCTTCTTGTTCCTCTCCTCTTCCAAGAGAACAGCTTGCTCCAGTTCACAGCTCTCCCTGGGTGGTGAAGTAAGATGACTGCAAGAGCAGAGCTGAATGCAAAGGAGCTGAGCTGAGCGGAACTTACCTCCAGAATCGTGAGTGCAATTACTTTTTATTGTTGAAATACATGGATCTGGGGATTGTTTTCTTGCCACAGTAAATGCTACTAATAATGCCTTTCTAAAGGTATGTTGCAAAGAGAAAATAAAGCAAGCAGATAAATAACATTTGTAGCCAACTTTTGATTTATTTTACCCCATGTCATTCACTCATGCATTTATTCTTTTCTTTATTTAACAAATATTGAGCACTGTAGAAGTAAATAATTGCCATTTGTTACTGGAAATAAAATAATGGATATAAAATATTTCAAAAAATATTTTCCTCTTAAGAAATCTATTCTCTACCAGAACTATGCAGATTAGTGTTTTGAAAATTATTTTCTCTACAGTATTTCAATACTGGATAGTGTGTTGTAATATCAATAGGTGAATTAAAATTTTATAACTCTGTCTCCCAACATATGATTTAATACATATGTTGAAAATATTCACTCTTCCATGTTTTATATTATGTGATCAACATTAATGAAGTAAATGAATAAATGTGGTAAATATTGGAATCCTGTGTCAAGTTCTTTATCTGTATATACCCATTTTCCTCCTATATAAAGTGTGTTCTGCAACATTCCCTATAAAAATCTTGACCATCGACAGAAAGAATTTTAGGAACTGTACTACAACATACTAAGATTTAGCTTGAATTACCCTAGGAATTGATTTTGTGCTCCATGTTTTGTATTGGTGTATCTCTCTTCCTTCTTTCCAGGCCAAACTTTACCTGTGTAGTAAGAATGATTTTCAGATTTCTGAATTAGATATTCATTAAATATAACTTCTTTCTTTCTTTCTTTCTTTCTTTCTTTCTTTCTTTCTTTCTTTCTTTCTTTCTTTCTTTCTGTTTTTCTCTTTCTCTCTCCTTCCTTCCTTCCCTCCTTCCTTCCTTCACTTGTTCCCTCTATTTTACTCTTTATTTTTCTCTTTTTCTTTTTTTATTTTAAATAAAATTCAAATTTTAGCTCACATTGCTTCCAGGCTGCAAAGAACTTTAACTTCTTCTGATTAGGACAAAGGTCACTGTTAATGTGTTAAGAGACTGGGGGTGCAAGGGGTGGTGGTAAATCTTATCATTATGTCGTCTGTCTACACAGGCTTCTTTGAGATATCTGGAACTCTTCTTCTGTCACCATGATCCCATTTAGGACTGATATTCTCTTTGAATTTGTGGGTTGACTATTCAGAAGGGTAGTAAGATGAAGGTGCGTGTTTCAGAAAGACATATGCATAGTACATGGGAAACTGCGAGACTAGAAACACCATGCATCGCTTCCCAATCTGGCAACGGAAAAATACTGGAGACAAAGGCAAGTTCATTTCTTATCTTGAACCCATCAGAGTGATGGCTGACATGCCTAAACGAAACACAGCCACACACCAAAAATGTGAGGTCAGCAAGGGTTATTAGCATATTGGTGAAGGCTGGTCAAATGTAACTGCAAATATTGTTGGGAGTGTCCACTGCCTTGCAGTTGCTTGCAAGCTTTTTATTCACTATCTTCACTGGAAAAAAATGAGAGAACAGAGAGAACACAGCAAGTCTCTCTTGTGGTGTAGAATTAGAGAAAATGAAGAAAAGCAGCTACAGAGGAGCAAAAAATCTAAAAATCCTTCATATTCTTCTCTCTGATTTCCTCTATAGGACAAAATCTTAATTTGTGAGGAAAAGAACAAAAAATGCATTGCAGTTAGAAGGATAGGATAGGAAGAAAAAAAACTTCAAGACTTAGGAGAGGGTTAAGAATATGTTCTGGCCCTGGCTGGTGTAGCTCAGTGGATTGAGCGCGGGCCTGCGAACCAAAGGGTCGCGGTTCGATTCCCAGTCAGGGCACATGCCTGGGTTGCCAGGCCAGTTCCCGGCAGGGGACATACAAGAGGCAACCGCACATTGATGTTTCTCTCCCTCTCTCCTTCCCTTCCCCTCTAAAGATAAAAAAAAAAAAAAAAAAAAAAAAAAAAAGAATATGTTCTGAGTTCAGAAATCATGTAGACAGAAAAACATGGAATGCTATCTTTAAAGAAACTGAAAGAAAAAAATCAACTCAGAGTTTTATGACCAGAATTAATAGCTTTCAAAAGCAGAAGTGAAATAAACACTTTTTTTTCCAGGCAAACAAAAACTATAGGAAATTTTTTCCAGAAAAAAACATTTTATATTAGAATCTTGGATCTACACAAAGAAAAAAGGAACACTGGAAATGAAATAAGTAAACATAAAATATAATCCTTTTCTTGCAATTTTTTATTGCTCTGAAAGATAATTAACAGTTTCTGAACAAAAATTTTAGCAATGTGTTGAATGCTTGAAGCTTATGTGAAACTGTCATGTATGATAGCAATTACACAACGAGAGGGAGGAATTTGGGAACACACTATTGTAAGGATCTCACACTAAATGTAACATAAGAGAAGATTATTTGAAAGTAGAATTTGTTTAATTAAAGATGTATAATCTAAATTCTGTAGCAGCCAACCAAAAAAAAAAAAAGCCCATCAAGGAAACAAATTCAAATCATAAAGAAAGCTCAGTTCTAATAAAGCCAATAATACCACATTAATTATGTCTTCCAGCCTGCTGGAAATGCTTAGAACCGTTCTACAATGATTTCAAATACATTGTTTTTTCCTTCCAAGGATAGTTTCCTCATATGGGTGTGCTTATTAGCACTCTGCTGACTTCTCCAGGGACACTCATCAGGTTTCTGACACGTCCCTTGTGTATCTCTCTCCTCTTCAGTACCCTGTCTTGTGAATGCTTGCCTTTTATTCTCTGAATTCTTAGCTCTATTTTCTCAGCTCAAGGAGCCCCTCCCTCCCATTTACACAGAATGGAAACTTTTTTAAGGCAGTTAAGTGGGACAATCTTAGTGGCTGTGGTTATTTCTAATCTCCCAGAGATCATGATCCTTTGTTGCATAATATCCAGTATCTTGAAACTCTTTCCTATTTTTCTGAAATTGTGATTGTTTTAGACAGATATGTGTGTTAATATATACTAACAATGAAGCAATCAGAAATTAGAGTAAACAGACACTTCACCAAAGAGAAATAGGTATGGCCAATAAGCACATGGAAAGATGTTCAACATTATTATGTGATCAGTGGAAAACAATTTCTTGAGGAGTCTACAGGAAAAGAATTTCCTGAGTCCCACATGGGAGCATGAGGGGTTCTGTGGTATGGTTTATTAATGATGTAAAATTAAGGGGTTCCCCTCCTGACTTCCCAATGTCTATCTCTGTCCATCCTGTCATGGAAAAAGTCCAATTGTGTTCTCAACAAGGCCAACAAAAGCCAGTGTCCAGAGTTTCTGTATCATATTAGAGTCCCGTTCAGCATCCAGCTAGCTTAGCATGTGTTTCTAGCTGCAGTCCACTGCTGTCCTGTGGTATTCATGCTCCCCGCTGGAGCCTGTGCGTGGGGTTCGAATGATCCATTGCTAAGTCCACGTGGCTCTGAGAGATGTGTGGGTGCAAGGGGTGAGTGCAGATCCCAAGTCAAAGAGAGAGGGAAAAAGAGCTTAGTGTTTTTCAAGCTCACACCATCTGTTGTGGGCCGCAGTAGCTGCTAGGCCCACATGGTTGAGAGAGTGCATGAACAAATGGGGCAAGTGCATCACCAGATGGAGGAGAGAAACAGAGAGAGAGAGGACTTCTTTGTTCCCCTGGGGAGCTTGGGAAGAATCGAAAGCTTTTTTAATTAGTCATGAGACAAATGCAAATTAAAAACTCAGATACATCTGGACACATATGAGAATCACTAAGATTAAGAAGATTGGCTATACCAACTGTTGGCAAAGGAGTGGAAGAAATGGAATACTCATTCATTGTTGTTGGAAATGTAAAATTGCCCAATGACTTTGGAAATAGTCTTTTCCAATTCTTAAGGAGTAAAACACACTGGCCATATGATCCAGCCATCACATTTAGCTATTTAAGGAGGTAAGACATGAACATCTAAATGCAATCTAAGATCTTGGATTAAATGCTGGAATTTAAAAAATTTATCATTAGTTGTGAAATTTAAATAGTCTGTAGTTTAGTTAATGGTATTATAGCAATATTAATTTCTTAATCTTCATCAGTGTACCATAGTTAGGTAAGATGCTAACTTTAGAGGATATTAAGTCAAAGGTAGATGGAAATTCTCTGTACTATATTTGCAACTTTCCTATAAATTATGTCTACAATTATATTTAAGTAAAAAAAAATCCTGTAGCCATGCATATTTTAGGCAGGAAGCTCAAGCAATGAAAGCATTAACATCATACCAGCAAATGGCAGAAGAATATGAATTCCAAGTTAATTAATCAGATCAGGGTTTAAAAAGTGAGACTCAATCACTCTTAGAACCTATAACTTAACATGCAGCCATATTCAATATAACTGAACCTTGGGCTTCATTTTGTTCAACTATAACTAGCCTATATATTGCTAAGAAAATATTTCTAAATTTTGGGTGAATATCAGTATTACTTAGAAATATTTATTTTTTTGTTATTATTGTTGACTTTTATCCATTTTTATTTTTCTAAAATATCTTACTATTGCAATTTAAAAAATGAAATATTTATGTTTTGAACACAGTATAATTGGTTAATAATCATGCCATTTCTAAGAAGAATTGGTTAACAATCATGCCATTTCTAAGAAGAATATAGTGGGTGTTCATTGGTATATGTGTGTATGAGTTCTATCCAGAAAAAGTCCAGCCATTGTTAATATAATGAGAATAGTTTGTGTGACATTGATGTAACATGACAGCCAATGAGACTGGATTGGAATGTGCATGCATGAACAATGATGACTTTACTCTTCTAGTCAGTGAGGGAGGTAGATACCATTAGGTGAGCATGTGTACTGCATGGCAGTCATATTCAAAATGACTGAGCAAGTACCACAACAAATCTGCATCAAATTTTGGAATAAGCTTGAACATTCTTTTGTGGAAACTATTCAGATGATTCAGAATGCTTTTGGGGCTGATGCAATGAGTGCAGCATAAATAAAGTGTGGCACAAATGCTTCACAGATGGTCAAGAATCATTTGAGTATGTTCCACTTTCTGGAAAGCATGCAACAAGCAGAACACCTGGGAATGGTGATCGTGTATGGTATGTAATAAACAATGTTTGGCGACTAACAGTGTGAGAATTAGAAGTTGATCTGAGTTTTCCAAAATATACTGTGTCTGAGATTTTGACACAGGATCTTGGCATGAAACATGTCATGGCAAAATTTGTTCCATGGCTTCTGCCACCAAAGCAGAAGGAACATAGTGCTGCAGTTGTGAGTGACTTGATTTAAACTGCTATCCATGAGCTAGATTTTCTTAAGAAGGTCATTAACAGAGATGAAATGTAGGTCTATGGCTATGATCCTGAAATGAAGGACCACACATCCCAAAGGAAGTCACCTGGGTCTCCATGACTAAAAAAGGTGCAGCAGAGTCATGGGAAGATCAAGATCATGCTATGTTTTTTGATTTGGAAGATGTTATCCATCACCAGTACACCCCTCCAGGCCACGTAATGAATAAGAAGTAGTACTTCGATGTTCTTCATTGGTTGAGAGATGCAATACAACAAAACAACTGCAGCTATGGGACTTGGTGATTGGCAGCTTCATCACAACAATGCACCCACTCTTGCATCATGTCTTGTGCAGAGTTTTTGGCAAAATATCAAATCATCCATGTGACTTGGCTCCTCTACAACCTGAATTTGGTGCCCTGTGACTTCTAGCTTTTCCCCAAACTAAAATCGCCTTTGAAAGGAAAGAGATTTCAGACCATCAATGACATTCAGGAAAATATGACGAGGCAGCTGATGGTGGTTCCAACAAAGGATTTTACAAAGTGTTTTCAATAGTAGAAGAGATGCTTGGAAAACTGTGTGATATCCCAAGGTGCCTATTTTGAAGGGGACTGAGATGTCATTGTCCTATGCACAATGTTTCTTGTATCTTGCATCTTCTTCAATAAATGTCTTTATTTTTTCATATTACATTACTTACCAGACAGACCATATATGAAGTATACTATGATGTTAATAACTATTTCATAGTGAGTCTTCACTGGTCACAAAAATTTAATATCACCTAGTTCTAGGTCATACATGAGAATTTTTCAAATCTATATGAAAATCTATGGACTTTTTTACAGTCCGGGATTAGCATCTTCCTACTTAGAATTCTTACAAACTTAAACCAACAGTATTATAAGAAACATTCTAGTATAGAATCCATTTCTTTCATTGATTCTCATTTAAAATTCTGAACACTAATATAGCTCAATATTAGGGTAGAACCAATCTCATTTAATACAAGAAACAATCATACTTGAAAAGGTGTTAATCATTCCTTTGATTTCTTTCAAGGATGAAACTGTGGATGCCTTTTGAATATAAAAAAGGTTCCAATGTTAGCTAAGATTAAATGCCAAATCATGAGTTTCTTTGTGACAAACATACTAACAGAGTTCAATGTTTAATATTATTAAAATTTACCTGTATATTGTAGTTGGCTTACTACAAATGAATTGGATTATAATTTATAACTATGAGAAACACTCACCAGGGTAGGACCCACTGAACAAGGTGATTTACAAGTAAGACCTTTTATTAAGAGTTATTGACCCTGCATTGAAGGGAAAGAAATTATTAACTTGTCACTTGACTCTGTTCTCAAGAAGAAGCTCTAAATTTCCATTGTAAGAACAGTTGAATTTAAGCCTGAATGTTAGAATTCAACATTACTCAATATAGTGAGATAGGTCTTCATTAATTAAATATTCACAGTGAGCTAAGTGCTGCAGAGAACAATAAAGACAGGGTCCTGGTCAGTGTAGGGAATGGGAGTCATTTTCTCTTGGGAAAATAAAGAAGCATGACTCATCATACATAAAAGTATAGTTCCCTCCATTCTACTTCAAGGATCATCTTTGCTACTTACTTCTTGAAGGACAGTAATTGTGCAATAACATCTCTGAGGGTTACACTTTGATGTTAGTGCTTTATCACTTAATAATAACAAAAGCCACATGAACAAAGAATAGCCACCTACTGTGCCAACAGGGTTTATTACAGGGGTGTCAAACTCATTTTCACCAGGGGCCATATCAGCCTCGTGGTTGACTTCAAAGGGCCTAATGTAATTTCAACTCCTTAACAGATAAGAAGTAGTTACATTTATACAGTCCTAAAATTATTTCAGCTTAAACTTTACTACTAATAATAAAGTTTATTATTAAATCTAATAATAAACTTTATTAGATTCTAGCATTGAGTTCCACCAATAGCAGAATCCTTACTGCCCATTTTGCTCTCCAGCTTAGGCAAAATTCTATTCAATGGTCAAGTCCCATCTCGCAAGTTACTTCCTTTATGAAGCCTTCTCAATTCCCTTAAGAATCATTTGCTATTGTCTATACTCTCAAAATAGTTTCTCACTCTATTGAGAGCTCTTTACTGCTTTGGACTGTTATTTACATGTTTATTGATTTTCTTGCAATTAAATTGTGAATTCCTTGAACAAAATAATATTTCTTGTTTTCTAGTTTCCATCAGAAGTAGTATATAGAAACAAAATGGAAAAAGGTCAAACTAGTATCTATAAAATATAACAATTTTACTTTTTAAAGAGTCACCTAAAATGGGGAGACAAAGAAAGAACCTGAAATTGAAACAGATGGAAGACTCCCCAGTAACAGAGCTATGAAATGGAGGCAAGCAAACTATCAGGCGTAGAATTCAAAAGAATGGTTATAAGGATGTCAAGGAACTCATAGACAACTTGACTGGGGACTACAACAATGTGAAATAGGAAATAGAAACTATAAACAAGAACCAGGAACAAATGAAGAATAGAATATCTGAAATAAAAATACACTAGAAAGAATTACAAGCAGGCTGAATGAAACAGAGGACTAAATTAGTGAGCTGGAAGACAAGATAGAAAGAAATACCCAGATAGAACATAAAAAAAAGACTAAAAAATATGAAGATAGCTTAAAGGAACTGAAAAACCACATGAAATTCAACAACATTTGAATCATAGGAATACCAGCAGGAGAAGAAAAGGAGCAAGAAATAGAAAACTTTTTTGAAAAAATAATGACGGGAAACTCCCTTAACATGGAGAGGGGAAAAACCATACAAGTTCGGGAAGCACAGAGGGTCCCAATGAAGATCAAACCAAAGAGGCCCACTCCAAGACACATCATAATTAAAATGGCAAAACTCCAAGACAAAGAGAGACTCTTAAAGGCAGCAAGGAAAAAACAGGAAGTAACATACAAAGGAGCTGTGATAAGGCTAGCAGCTCATTTCTCAATAGAAACACCACAAACCAGAAGAGAATGGCAAGAAATATTCCAAATAATGAAAAGCAAAGGCCTGCAACCAAGACTACTCTACCCAGCAAGGCTGTCAATTAAAATGGAAAGTGAAACAAGGAGTTTCCCAGAATAAAAGAAGGCTGAAAGAATACATCTCTACCAAACCAACATTGCAAGATATGCTAAAGGGACTGCTTTAAGAACAGGAAGAAAAAGAGTAAGAGAGAGAGGATCAAAGGTACAAAGGGAAAAAAGAATAAGTACTTATCAATAATAATCTTAAATGTTAATGCATTAAATGTTCCAATCAAAAGACAGAGGGCAGCTGAATGGATAAGAAAACATGACCTACTCATATGCTGCCTACAAGAGACCCACCTCAGAACAAAAGACCTACACAGACTGAAAGTGAAGGGATGGAAAAAAATATTCCAAGCAAATGGACAGGAAAAAAAAGCTGGAATATATCAAACAAAATACACTTCAAAATAAAGGTCATGAGAAGACACTCAGAAGGACACTTCATAATACTCAGGGAGGAATCCAACAAGAAGACATAAGCATTGTAAACATATATGCACCCAGCATAGGAGCACCCAAATATATAAGAAAATATTGGAGGACTTCAAGAATGAACAATGCCCTAGATCAAATGGACTTGACTGAGATTATATATATATATGGTGCATTTTTCTTCTTTGGGATGAAAGGTTCTATATAGAGAGAACCTTTATATATAACATATATAATTTATAATATATTATACACTATATATTATATATAGTTAAATTATATTTATATTATAATTAAATTATAATATATCATATATTATACAATAACATTATTAATATGTATTATATAACAATATATGTAAAGGCTCTCCATATATAGAACCTTTCATCTCAATGAAGAAAAATGCACATTCTTTTAAAGTGCACATGGAACATTTTCAAAGATAGACCACCTGGTAGAACACAAAACAAGCCTCAACAAATTCAAGAAAATTGAAATCATATCAAGCATATTCTCCAACCACAAGGGCCTGAAACTAGCAACCAACTTCAAGAAAAAAACTCAAAAACATTCAAATTCATGGAGATTGAATAGCATGCTATTAAACAATGATTGAGTTAATGATCAGATCAAGGAAGAAATTAAAAAGTTCCTGGAAACAAATGAAAATGACCACACAACAATACAGAACCTATGGGACACAGGGCTTGAACAACCATATGGGACAACTGTGTTTGAACAACCATAAAAATAAATATATAAAATTAAATTAAATAAAAAAATGCTTTCTTAAATTTTTTGCCAGTTTTAAAATATTTCATTCGGAAAAAAATTGAAAATAATGGCAAGAAAATTGGCAGACTAGCTGGGTCACATAAAGAATACATCTCCACAAAAATGTGCACATCTACCTGCATAGACTGTAAAGAACAGACCCTTAAGGATTATGTCTTCTCGTTATAAATTAGTCTATCCTCATGTATTTTCTGTTTGTGTATCACAATTTTCGGTCTTTGCTTAGTGTCTGTCTGTCAATATGTCTGTTGTTCCTAAGAATTTAGCTACAAAAGACTTCCTCATCTTTTCCCATGCTTTCCTCAATACCCTCTTCTTCGATACCTCTCTGTGTGGATTTTCCCCCTCTGATTACATTTTATTGGGGCTCCTTATTTTTTTGTCAGAATGATAACAACCATTGTTATTTGCTTGAGGGCTAAAAAGGATATTTAAAAGAATAGGTAACATCAAGGTACAGAGTTTAAATATATGCTTATGCCACCTGAGGTAAAATTTGCTCAATAAGAAGCAAGTTTCCACTATTTTCTCTTATTCATGTTCATTTATTTTGTTGTATTTTTTAGATCAACTGTTGATAAATATGTATTTATTGCCAATCTATTGTACACATTTTTATCTTTTTTCTTCTTATTATTAAATAAGCCCTATTATCAACTGTTGATAAATATGTATTTATTGCCAATCTATTGTACACATTTTTTATCTTTTTTTCTTCTTCTTCTTAAAGAAGCCCCTATAACATTTCATATATGATTGCTTTGTTGGTGATTAACTCCTTTAGCTTTTTATTCTCTGGGAGGTTCTTTATTTGTCCTGTGTTTCTAGATGATAGCTTTGCTGGGTAGAGTAATCTTGGTTGTAGGTCCTTGTTTTTATCACCTTGAATATCTCTTGCCAATCCAGAAACAATTCTGGTCTGAAAAGTTTCTGTTGAGAAATCAGCTGATAGTCTTATGGGAGCTCCTGTGTAAGTAACTGCTTTTCTCTTTCTGCTTTTATGATTCTCTTTCTCTTTAATCTTTGCATCTTAAATACAATGCGTCTTGATGTGGGACTTTTTGAGTGCCTCTAGTTTGAGACTCTGCACTTCCCAAACTTGTATGCCTATTTTCTTCACCACATTAGGGAAAGTTTCTGTCATTATTGTTTTACACAGGTTTTCAATATCTTGCTCTCTCTCTTCTCCTTCCAGCACCCCTATGATATTAATGTTGGTACACTTGAAGTTGGCCCAGAGGCCCCTTACACTATCCTTTTTTTTTTTTTTTTTTGATTCTTTTATTTTTTTCACTGTTCTGATTGGGTGAATTTATACTTCTATATATTTCAAATCATTTATTTGATTCTTGGCTTCATCTACTCTATTGTTGATTCTTTGTAAACTATTCTTCATTTCAGACTGGTAACTTTTTATACTGTGAGGTCCTCACTAAGTTTATTAAGCATCCTTATAACCAGAATTTGAAGTCAGCATCTGGTAGATTGCATGTTTCCACTCTGTTTACTTGTTTTGTTTTGTTTTCCCTAGAGTTTTGTTCTGTTCTTTCATTTGGGTCATGTTTCTTTGTATTCTCATTTTGGCAGCCTCCCTGTGTTTGTTTCTTTGCATTATGTGGAGTTGCCACATGCCATTAGCTTGGTAGAGAGGCCTAATATAGTAGGTGTTCTATGTTCCAGTGTCCCAGGCCTCCCTATCATCCAAGCTGGGCACTTGATATGTGACCCCTGTTTGGGCTCCACATACCTTTCTCTTGCAGCTGAGCCTTGATTGCTGTTGGCATATCAGTGGGAGGAATTTACCCCCAGGATGATTGCTGTGCGGACTGGCTGTGACCACCATGGAGGATAAGCTGTGCAGGGGCCTGCCCAACAGAGCAGGCTTTACTTCAGCAGAGCTCTGATACCCACTGAGTCTACCCCTTGAGTATGTCCCTTGTGGAGGTAGTTGGGTGATGATTCTTTGATGTGGTCTGAAGCTTCACTGGGTGCACTGGCTCTGGGGACTCTGGGGAGATGCAACCCAAGGTCAGTTGCTGCCTGTGTTCTGCCCAGGGCCACCTGGCATAAGTTACCAAGCAATCTGCAGATGGTTGTTACTTTTACAGGGCTTGGAGATGTCCAGGCAAAGACAAGCTGCAAAACAGGGTCAGCTGCTGCTAGTGTTGGGCTCAGGGCTACTTATCAAGAGGTACAGTACATGTTGAGGCTAGATGCTGCTTGTTGGAGCGATTTTAAGAGAATCTGAAATATAATCCATGACAGACCTTTCCATGGAAAAGCCACAGAAATAGCTTGGGTATCTGAAAGCTGGCACAGCAGGGCCTAAGGGAATCACTAGGGAATGGCAAACAGTGGTAGCCAGGTTGATGGAATTTCAAATATGGCACCTGTCTGCTGGTTCTGTTGAGGGGGAGGGCTTGTCAGAGGAACAGTGGCTTCCGTCAGCACTTCTGTCGGGGAGAACGTGTCCCTCCTGCCTTTACTCGGATGCGGGACAATTCAGTTCTTCCTCAGGTACTTCTGGTACCTTTCAAGCTGCCGCCCCAATGCTGTAACTTAGAGGGAGTGAGTTTGAGTAAGTTCATGCATTGGCCCATTAAGAGAAACTTACTGGAATGCCAGAAGCCCTATGTCTCACTTAGCCACAATCTCCATTGGTTTTTTCTGCCAGAAATTATGGAAACTTCTCTTCCTAGCACTGGATCCCTGGGCTGGGAGCCTGATATGAGGCTGGGACCCTTCGCTTCTCAGGGAGGAACCTCTGCATCTGCGATCCCCCCCAATTTTTATCAGCCACACGTAAGTGTAAGACCAGTCCCTCCCATGTCTCCGCCCCTCCTACCAGCTTCAGTGTATCTTCTTTAATTCCCTAGGTGTAGGACTTCCATTCAGCAAGATATCAGGTGCTTCTGAATGATGGCAGTTCTGTAGTTTAGTTGTAACTTTGATGTGGTTGTGGGAGGAGATGAGTACCGTGTTTACACACTCCACTATCTTGACAACAAGTCTATAACAATTTTCAAAGAGAAAGCAATGAAGAAGGTTCTGTTCTGTATTACCAACATTTAAATGTTTGGAACTAGTCAATATCCTTTACTCCTTAGTGTTATCATTAAAGGTGTTTGGAAAAGTAAATTGCATTATTATTTTATTAAATAATGGTGTTTAGTGTCTGGGAGGCACTTTTGTCAGTAATTAGTATTCATATCACTAACTCCATGAACCTCTCTCATTTTTTTAGTTTTCATCACATTTCATGTGAGAACAGAGTTCTGGAGTTAGTGTTTTCTGTTCTCACATTTCATAAGAGAACAGAAAACTGGTTCTCTTTCAAACTCTGACAGAAAACATTTGTGTGCAAATTTGGGACAAATCACATTGCTCTCTGTTTTATTTCCTTTTCTATAAAATAAATGATTTAAGATAAGTTTTTTTACCCTTGGTATAATTTAGGCACCAGAAATCAGTTCTCTAAGCCTTTTCCTTTTTTCTTCCAAAAGTTCTATTTTTCTGCTTAAGCTAAGGAAACACCCAGTGTACAAGTCACTTTAAAGTGTTGTTTACAAAGATAGCATTGATAACATTCTGAAGATCTAGTCACATGAGAAGTTTGATCTCAACAAATCACTTTACCCTTCTATTAGCAGTATCCACTCTCCAATGCAAAGGTGGGATGCCATTTTACAGGCTTTAATTAGAGGAGATAACTTGAGAATACGTGAAGATATCTTCACAAAAAGGTTTACATGTGTGTGCTTGTGTTTGCACATTTTTTTTCTTGGCACTTAAATAAGAAATGGTAGATTTTACAGTGTTTAAAAATCCATAGGAGTTATTTAGTTCTGTTTCATAATTTTTCATACATCAACTGCATATATTCTTCCTCTCTCAGTAGTATTTTATACACACATGGTGATGTTACATTAGCAGTGGTGGTTTAGTGTATTCAAGTACAGTGTGAATTCATCATAAAAGTTAAAAATGGATAGCCTTTTTGCTTATCTGTTATGCTAACATCACTGCCAGATAAATAATGCAATCTTCTTAGCCTTGTTCAGAATCAGATCAATAAAAATTTCAAAAACTCTCTGTATGAAGTAATATCTTAGGTTTGCTTTTCTTATAATGATTCTACTTTATCATTAAATGATTGCAAATTGGCATTCTTTCAGGCACTTGAAGTTGTGCAGTAGATAGATTTCATACTAGACTCTAAGTACTTAAACTATATATAATAAAATAGTGTTGATCTCATAAACATCATTTAAAATATGGGAAATAAAAGTAGAAAAAAGAAGAAAAATAAATAGTACAGTACACTATAATTTTAGTCCATAAGACAAAGAAACACAATAGATGACTTCAACTCTTACATTATATGCAGATAGAATAATTCAAATAATAACAGAATTAAGAGACAGTGCAAATATATTGTACACATTTTACTTACCTAAATCATATTCTCACTACTCATGGGATAAAAATTCTTTTTTTCCATTTTTATTTAAATTGTTGTTCAAGAACAGTTTTCTGCCTTTTACCCCCATCCCAGCCTACCACCCCAACCCTCCCCATCTCCCTCCCATTTCCAGCCCCCCTTGTTATTGTCCATGTGTCCTTTATAGTTGTTCCTGCAAACCCTTCCCCTTTCCCACTGAAACTCCCTCCCATCTCCCCTCTGGTCACTGTCAGCCTGTTCTTAATCTCAGTGTCTTTAGTTATACTTTGCTTGTTCGTTTGTTTGTTTTGTTGATTATATTCCTGTTAAAGGTGAGATCATATGGTATTTATGTCACTTAGCATAATGCTCTCCAGTTCCATCCATGTTGTCACAAAGGGTAGGAGCTCCCTCTTTCTTTCTGCTGCATAGAATGGGATAAAAATTCTTCACTTCACTTTGGTCTATTATTAAAGTTCTACTTATTATAAAATATACACATTACCATATTTCATCTTGTAAATGCAAATACATAAGAACGTTCAAGACATATTAAGACTCAGTCATTCAGGCCTCAATCTAAATTTGTAAATGAGGGTCTTGTTCATGTTATGTCTGAACGACATAATTTGTCATAAAAGAATGGGAATTTTGATAGGGTAAAAATTTGATCTCAAAATAACATTGAAACAATTAGTCCTATCTACCATGCTCACACCTTTGTGATAAGTGAAAAATGTACTATAATGGTATTGATTTTGTTGTAGAATATTCCAGAATCCAGCCATGTTATAGATAAACTAGGGATCAAATAATTGGCTGCAAGCACTTGTCTTAATTACTAAACTACAGTATAGTAATTAGGCAATTTTTCTAATTGATTATCTAGTAGGGACATGATTTATGTCATATATTTAATGTCAGGAAGGCTTCTGTCACTGCAAACCAAGTATCTTTTTTATATTTCCTCTCCATCATTTAGTGCATGCTTCAGAAATATAAATTTCTTTTAACACCCCTTTCGATGTAACCTTAATAGCTTGCTATAAATGTAAGAACAACTCATATCACATTCGAAAGTCAGTGTATGTGGTTTTTATATTTCTTTTGTTTTGTTTAGAGGTTATCTGTGCTACTTCTGCCTTCCATTCAGGCAGATAATCATGATTTGAATAAATCCCTACTGGGAAAATGCTTTTCATATACCTATGCCAGGGAACATGGAGGGAGTTATGAGTATGTCTTTATTTACTTATGTAATCATATATACTGATAAAAATGAAAAAAGTTGTTCATACAGTATAAACCCCACAGAATATATTTACAATGTGTTTATAGGCAATACATTACAACTTCTTAGAGACTAAATGTATATGTCTCTATCGAAGGAATATATACCAAATCTATTCATGCTTACCTCCTTTTTAAAAATGCTTTTTATTTTATTATATTTTCCTTGTCTTTGGAATGGCTATTTTAATCATTGCAAGGCAGTATTTAATAATAAGCTCATTGATCATTTTAAATAAGAACAATTGAACTACAATAAAAATAAAATATAAAATAAAATAATTATATAGAAATATAAGAACATCTTTTACTTCAGTCAATTTATAATTTAATGGAAAGATATATCAGATGAGCTATTTTATTGATGATGGCATGAAAAATTGTGATTAAAAGTGTGAAAGAGGAAACTGAGATTTTAAAAATAATACAACAAAATTATACATATAAACCTCAATGTATCCATTCTCTAGTGCTTCCCACCTAAACGTTTTTTGTGTGTTATGAAGCTCAACTAGCTTGAATATAGCCTGCATCAGCCTCAAAGTTACTGATATATAGATTGATATTAACACTGAGATTTTCTTATTCAGAGAATCTGAGATTTTTTTTACTGGAGATCTGGAGAAACAGGTATGTATATCTCCAGAAACAACCTAAGTTCCTTCTAAACAATTTTAGCTCACATGAATGGGCGTTGAACAGATTACCCTTCTAGCAATCTATCTGGCTTTAACTATTGCTCTCCTCAACAATTCTAACATGCTTCCCCATACTAAATTACAAATCAATGAAATTAATTTCTTCTGGAACTTAGCTTGCATTCATCTTGGGCATTGTGTGAAATGGCTTTCCATACCTGTTAGAGCCCAAGTTACAGTGTGGAGAGTGGCTCCTCTTGTTAGGTAATCAATCCTTCCTTCCTTCCTTCCTTCCTTCCTTCCTTCCTTCCTTCCTTCCTTCCTTCCTTCCTTCCTTTAACAAAAATTAGTTTTTTTAACTCTGAGGCTTGAGAAGTCTGTCAAATATACTTGACACAAAAGATTGTATATCATTATGAAACAATATTAAATTATTTACCCAAATTTACAGAAATGCATTAAACAAAAATATAGCCCTGGGTAGTGTTGCTCAGTGGATTGAACACCAGCCTGTGAACCAAAGGGTAACCAGTTCAATTCCCAGTCAGGTCAAATGCCTGGTTTTCAGGCCAGGTCCCCAGTAGGTGGCGTATGAGAGGCAACCACACACTGATGTTTCTCTGTCTTTCTCCCTTCCTTCCCCCTCTAAAATAAATAAATAAATAAATAAATAAATAAATAAATAAATAAATAAATAAAATCTTAAAAAAATACAGATGTACAAAACTTCAGTTCTTGGGATTCAGTCATTAAGCAATTTTAATTGCTTAATTTATTATCAACTTAAACATAAATACATGTTTGTGTATTTCAGTTGGTTTTACTATTTTTTTAAAATTTGGGGCTTATGTATATAAGTTTATTGTATAAATGCATATGTACCTGGGGGGGGGGTTTAGCAAAGAAAGTGTGCTTTCTGTATTGTTCTCCCAAAGAATGAGGCTTCTTTAGTATTAAAGTTAATCTTATTAGCTTACTTGGCCAATTAATTTTCTTTAAGATTTTGCTGTTAGCTGTTTCAAGAATATTGTTGTACTGCTTGACTACACCTAGAAAGGAACATTTTTAAAGTATCAGCAGTGACATTTATAATTACAGGATTTTTAATAGGCAAGTGCTATCGATGGAGTTAAATGCAACCTGACACTCTCCAATGCCAATTTCACAGACGAGCTTGAACACTGCAAGCAGATTTCAGTCACATTCTGCAGAATGTGATTATTATCTTTTATATTCTGTTTCAATTATCTTCTTAAATATACTAATCTAATAAAATGAATTTAAAACCTAGGAATATGAGTATATCTAGAGACAGGTGAATCCTTCTCTGAAGGAAAATGAGGATAATGATCAAAAGAGAAGACAAGCCAGGCCAGAGAAGAATGGTTTAGTGGAGAACAGAGTTGACTTTTCAACAGAGCTGCATATGAACTGGGGCACTTATATTAATAAATGCTGTGCTCTGAATGGTTTGTGTTTTTGCATTTTGCAATTATTTCCTATCACAACAAATATGGCATTAAAGAATTATTTTTATGAAGAAATAAAGAAGGTTAGATAACTCAGGAAATATATATCAAAATAAATACATACAATTGTAATAAAACAACAATAAAATGCATATTAAACAAGTATATATAATAATATATATTTATACATTTGTGTGTGCATGTGTATACATATATATATCTATATATAGTTTGCTTCTGTAAACTCGATAGAGAATTTAGTGAATCAACCAATTCATTCAATAGTCTGTAAACAGTTGGAAACCTTTGATGTTAGAGTATACTGATGTATAAGAAAATTTCAAAAGCCATAATACTTTCATTCCTTGTCAGAATAGTAAGCCAACAACTTCAGAAGCATTACATCTCTATTATGAATTATTACTTAGTTATTGTATATCTTAAAATAATTGTGCTGAGTTTCTTTTGTTTATTTTTATTTGAGTAAGTGTGTTTTCATTCCGGCATTGTTCAAATTAGTAAAGTTCTAGTCCTATGTGCTCAGGGAGATGGCAAATGCTTCAGAAGAAGGTTAATTTTTTCAATAGCAAATGATATGTGCTTTAAAATTATTATAAGATTAAAAACCTTTTCACACATCCAAACTATTTAGTTATATATTCCAACTTTTATTAGAGGAATTATAACTATACACACAAACTTTTAAAATAGTGTACTTAATTTAATTATAATCAATACTATCACTAATTATAGTAATCAAAGCAGATAAAAATCAACCAGATATAGTTTGTAAGCCAGTGAGATGGTTGCAAATATATGTTTTAGTATTTTAAAATAATCATTTATGGAAATATTTAAATGATTTTTTAAACTACAGTATGTACACATGCACCTATTTTATGATGGCTTTCTTTAACCCTAAATGTGATTTTAAATGATTGGCTTAAATAAGATAAGCCAATGAAACGATTGGCTTAAGTGTCTTTCAAATTAATGCACTTACAAGTATTCAGTACCTTTGGTTATGGTATCATTTATTAAAATTGCTGTTACATTATTTTATCCTCATCCTAGGACATGCTTATTGATTTGTAGGTGGGGGGAGGAAAAGAGACAGAGAGAAGGAGGGAGAGAGAGAGAGAGAGAGAGAGGGAGAGAGAGAAGTCAACATGAGAAAGAAATATGAATTGCTTGCCTCTCATACACATCCTGACCTGGAATTGAACCTGCAACCCAGGCATGTGCCCTAACCAGGAATTGAACCCACAATCTTTCTGTTTATAGGTGGAAACTCCAACTGAGTGAGCCACACTAGCCAGGGCTGCTGTGGTACATTAAAACACACAAACAAACAAAATAACAGAACAAACAAAAAAACCTTCTGTAATCTAGTTTGATTTTTAAATATAGTTTTGAAAAATCAAAACATTAAATTGAAAGGACTAGTTCATATTCCAGAAAGTAAGTAGAAAATAGATGAATGAATAAGAAAATTCAAGTCGCTGAATTAGTTTACTTAAAAATCTAGAAATGTTATCCTGTTTAAAAATGCTTGAAGTATTTTTTAATAATCATTTTTAATTTGTTTCCAAATTATGTAATCAGCGATACCACCAACAAAAAGAAGTATGAATCTACAAAGACACTGCTTTCTCAGTAAACTGAAATATAGGATCACGCATTCTGATTTTTTCCTTTCTTCTGGATATATGGGAGTGGATTAGGATTCCTTCTGTTGATAAGCAAAGAAGCCTCGGTGTCACTCTGCCAACACATTCCAGACAAACAAATTTCGTAGAGAATATTTTATGAATGTAGGCTTTTTTCTTCTATGTTCCTTTTTTCTTAGCCATTTCTTATTCACAGTTTTTTTCTTTACTCTTGGAATTTGCCTGTGTCTTCTTCAACTTGAAACATTTTAGTCAATTGTGCTAACATTTAAATTCAAGCCTATGTGTTTGTTTATATATTCTGGATCGATTCACATCAGCCAGCCAGTTCTAGCTGACAAGCCTATCACTCATGTTTGCCAAATCTGTGCTGTGAGCTACTTGGAGCATAACTTTTCTGCTTCTGGACATGCTTCTAGGACATGCCTTCCCTATCTTCATATCCAATCTGGCTCATAGGCTGGAACTCTGATCGGCATAATTATACCTTCTTGCTATAAACAGAAATGCATTTAGTTATATCAGCCACATGGAAAAGTACACATCCTATTGTGTGGGCAGTTAGACAGGAGCAGAGCAAGGGCGATGGGCCAGGTACAGAAGGTTACTGGGATGAAAAGCCCAGGTGCCTAGCAAAGGGCAAAACTGAGAACCTTTCCTCAGGGTGGGTGACCTTTCCTCCCCTAGCGTACCTCTGGTCATGCAGTTCAGACGCCCTGACCTTTCATATCACTGGTCAGGCAGTTCCGATCTTCCCCTTACCTCTGCTCCCTTTGCATGTTGCTAGTTATGTGGGTTAGACCCCAGCCCCTTTAGAGGGGGAACGAACGAGGGGGACCATAATATAGCCCTTAAGCATTAAGACCCAGAACAGTAAGTTCTGACCTGAATCAAATGTATCTAGGCCTCAGGTATGTTTCAGCTCCAGGCCCAGAAAAGCAGCAAAGCCAGACAAGCGACACCATCTCTGCCTCAGGACCAGCTGCATTGACTAATGACCCTTTGCCCCAGAGCCGGTGCCAACCAGTTAGTGGAGAACATGACCCTGAAATGACACACAGGGAAAGCTGATCGATATTCTATTGAGATCCTCCCTTGGGACATCTCCTAAAATCCCCACCCTTAAAAGCCCTTAAGATGGAGGACGCACTGTGCACCTTTCCCCTCCTCCACTCCTTCCCCGCCCACCCCCTCTGCACACTGCCCTTCTCCCCTCTCTGCTAAGCTCCAAGGGCCCTCCTTTAGCCTCTGTTACTTGTTTTCTGAACCCATTTCTTCTATGGCTTACTTCATCTACCTCTGTGACTTTCTAAATCAAATTTCTCTTTAGTTCAAGTCACGGCTATGAATTCTTTTTTAGCCAGAACACAGGTGCTGAAGTTGCTGCACCAAGGTCCTGACTCCACATGTGCAGCACCTGCTGCCGTTCTGGCCTCCACCAACATTATATGCCCTTTGCAGTCTACGCAGAAACATATGTGTTATGGTTGGGGAGGAAAAAGTAACTTTCCTTCTACCCTTCTGAATTCTCAGCTAGGGTCCCTGTAGTAAAAGACAGATTAACAAGTGAAAAAAAAAACCCACAGAAATTTATCAACACATATTTCTTATGTGTACATGTGAGATACCCAGATAAAAATGAGTAACCTTCGGAGGTGGCTTAGATTTCAGATTTAAACACCATCTCCATCTAAAAACAAAATAAATAAGAGTGTGGGGAAGAAAGGTTATGAGGAGGTGATCAGGTAAAGCACGGTAAGTAAGGGTGAGGTTTGTTATGCAGAGTAAATCCATGTCTTCTCCATTGGCATGATTCTTGAGTCTTTTATGGTACATGTTTGCCATCACTATATCTTCAGTGGTGAATTATCATTTAAACATTTAAATTTTTTCAAATATTTTACACATTGTGCTTCAAAAGATAGCTAGCTATGGAGAAAATATTTTCTTCAAAATTTAGTTCATCTTGAAGCAGGAGACAGCATAGGAAGAATTCTGAGACTGCAATGCTGTTACTGTCCAGCATTTAGCACCCTGGTTGCCAGGAAACATCTTTTACCAATTAAGTAGAATAAATAGTAAACCAAGGCAGGGAGGAGGAGGGAGACATGTCTCACACGCTAACTCAGCCGTCCTGAGCCTGGTCTGATAATATTGCCAGGTGTTCCGACATCACAAGAAACACTATATAACAAGGAAGAAGGGAAGTCCTTGAAATTCTATGTAACATTTCTATTATCTGGGAAAGAAAACCTTGAAACTGTGCTTTTCATCCCAAGGCCTGGAATGTGGGAGAGGGTCCCTGGTGCCCAAAGAAGCAGCCCATAAAACAACTTTGGTTAATTGCCTACCTCTGGTCACTATCTGTTTTACGAGGTAGTCCCTGATGCTTACAGAAAGAGCCCATAAATAACTTTGGAAAGTGCCCCAATTTTAATTAACTGCCTCCTGTCACGTATTTGTTTTACAACAAGATGAACAAATGGGGTCTGGAGCAAGATAAGGATTCAGGCTAACAGACCCCCACACATACCTAAGTTTGGGGTAATCACATTCCCCCAGGAAAGCTGGCACCACATATACCCTTTTAATCAATATGTAACTTTTTTCCCTCCTATCCCACCAACTATATAAGTCCTGAGAACAAAGGACTCGCTCTCTCTCTCTCGGGGGCTCAGGGTGCTCTTGGCTCTCGGGCCACAGGGCCTCTGGCCACCCGGCCTCAGGCTGCCCAGGGACTTGCCACCCTGGTCTTCAGCTACGCTTAACTTTTCTCACCCCGCTTTGCTCTGAAACTTTGCCTTTCACCCCTACTCTATCCAGTCTTGTTCTCATTCATGGGAACGGACCATTAATAAACTGATTTCGTACTACAAGATTTGCTGATATGTAATTCTTTACATGCGTCAGCAAGAAGAACCAGGTCTCTCCCGTCAACAATCTCTTTGTTCTATTAACAATCACAGAGCAAAGAATTTTAATTTTGATGGAAGTCCAGCTATCAATTTTTTTAAATGAATCACTTTTTAATGTTTTAATAAAGAACAGCTGGCTGAACCTGAGGTCATGAGGATTTTCTCTTTTCTTCTAAATTATTATAGTTTTACATTTATATTGATATGTATTATTTATTTCAAATTAATTTTTATATAAAACACAAGGTAAGAAGTACCAGAATATGCAATCCCAAACTGTGCCTTTTTGGCAAATGGATTATTTTAAGCTAAAGGCCAGTGAAGACCAGCAGACACAAGAACAGGCACAAGTTTTTGTTTTTAAAGAAAGTTAAATTTATAAAGGAAATTTTCTCTTGCAGAAATGTCTACCAGGAAGAGGAGGTCTCTTAACAATTCTTACCAATGGAGAAAGCACAGCTGTAAGTATAGCTGCAAAATAAATCTTACTAAACCACCTTTGTTTACCACTATTTTCCTGGTCACTTTCCTATAACTTTCCTTCTTTGCTCAAAAGCTCAAAGCCCTTTTTCTTTGTTTGAGCCTGAAATATAAAGCCAAATTCTAACTAACTCTGTGAGTTACTCACCTCTGGGTAGTCCCACTTGTAGGTGCTATGCATATGTTATTCAATTTCTGTTTTTCTCTCATTAATCTGTCTCTAGCCAGTCTCATTTATATGGCCCAGCTGGAAAACCTAGCAAGGGTGGAGTGAAAGATTTTTTTTCTCCCCTACAAAGGCAGAAATCAATGCTCAATTATTTGTATACTTGTATTCAGTTGTTACGGCACAATTTGTTGCAAAGGCTATTCTTTCTTTATTGAATTACCTCTGCACATTTGTCAAAGCCAATTGACGGTGTTTGCATGCATCTATTACTGGACTCTGTTTGGTTTTATACACCTCTGTGTCTATCACTTCACAAGATTACACTAGTTTGATGACTGTAGCTTAATATAGTTATACCTAAAATCAAATATTGATATTTAGAACTTTGTTCTTTTTCAAAATTATTTTGGCTATTCCAGTAACTTTGTGTTCCATAAATAACTTAGACCCATGTTGTGGATATCTACAAAAAGTCCTGCTGGGACTTGATCAGAATTGTTTTAATCTATAAAACAATCTGAGAGAATTAACATCTTAATTATACTGAGCTTTCAAACCCATTAACATGGCATACCTCTCCATTTACTCATGTATTTTATTTTATCAGTTTTGTGGAGTGTTTCAACATACTAATCCTGCACATATTACCTCAGATTTTGCCTTGAATATCTAATTTTAAGCAATTTAAAGGTAACTTTTTATTTCAGCTTTCAATTGGTCCTTGCTAATATATAGAAGAAATGCAATCAATTTTGTATATTGATCTGGTACTGTGTTAATTTGACTTTTTTTTTTAATTCCTAGGAATTTGTAGGGTTATTCCTTGATATTTTCTAGGTAAATAAGAATGAGTTTGTGAATATAAAGTTTTAATTTTTCCCTTAAATCTATATGCATTTTATTTTTCTTGCTTCATATTGGTGAAGACTTCCTGTGAAATCGTAAATAGGAAGTATAAAACTAGGTATCCATGACATTTCTAATCATAGGAGCAAACCATTTAGTCTTTTATTTTTAAGTATGATATTAAATGTAAGTTTTTTGTTGATGCTATTTGTCAAGTTAAAGATATTTCCTTCTATTCTTAAATGCTGAGAGATTTTATTATTCATCCATATTGAATTTGCCAAGTGCCTTTAAGCATATATTTATATGATCATTTGGTTTTGCTTCTTTATTCTATAAATATGATAGATTATGAAAATTGACTTTTAAATATAATTTTATTTAGGTGCAATTTAGTTACTATAAAATTCATCATCATCCATTTAAGTATACAATTCAATGATTTCTGAAAATCTGTGTAAGCATGCAAACAAAACAACAATCCAGTTTCAGAATATTACCATCAATTCGCCTTTGTGTTCATTCAAAATATTTCCTTCTCCCATGTTAGCCTTAGAACACCTTCCCTAAAATGAACTAATCCACATATTTAACATTTCTGGAGTTCCTCATATCTCCCTCTTTGGGACCTGGTGTCATTTTGCTTCAGCCTAAAAAACTTCCTTTGGCATTTCTTATAAGATAAATCTATTAACAACAAATTTCCACGATGTTTGTCTATCTGGGAAGGTCTTTATTTCACTTCCATAGTTTAAATATTATTTTTCTAGGTATAGAATTTTAAAACAGCTTTATTAAGATATAATTGACATTCAAGAAACATTTTAATGTGTACAATTTTATGAGTTCTGGTATATATATACACCTATGAAGCCATCACCACAGTCAAGGTAATAAACATATTCATCACCTCAATAAATTAGGAAGACTATTCTGTTCTTTCTGGTCTTTAAATATGTCCTCCACTGACTTCTCTCCTCCATTATTTCTGATAGGAAACAGACTATTGATGTTCCTCCATACCTGCTGAATAATTTTTCTCCTGCTGCATTCAAGATTTTCACTTTTGACTTTCAGAATTGTAACTAGATGTGATTTTTGCATTTATCCTATTTGGAGTTTATTGAGCACATTGGATATGTAGATTAATATTTTACATCAATTTGGGAAGTCTTTTGTTTTAATCAAGTATTTTTATGCTCCTTTTAATCCACTCCTTTGGGATTCATATTACATATATTTTTGTTCATCTGGTGTTTTTTAAAAGTTCTCTGGGGTTCCGTTTATTCATTCTTCCATCTTTAATTTTTTTCACATTGGATTATTTATTGCTAGTTAAAGTTATCATATACCAGAGAGTACAGAGTTGGTCCACATATAGAAAAATAAATCAACGAAATAAAACAGCAAGTGCTGAAAGGATTTGGCACATCCTTTCAATTAATTATGGGTCAGGAGATCTTCAGCTTCTACAACAAATTAGTTAGCAATAGGAAGAGTTCCTCCAGATGCTGAAGGAGCTGCCTATGGAGCAGGCCAACATCTTTGATGTGGTGGGGAAGTGGGTATACAGACTGGGAGGCCTTACAGATGAACTACATCCAGGCTAGGTGGCAGGAGAGAGAAACTATAGCGATGTTGAGGGCTTTGGGCTTGCCAGAGAACCTGGTGATACAGGCCTACTTCACCTGTGAAATGAATTTGCTAACTTCCTTCTCAGTCAGAACTTTAATGACATGATGTGTTTCGCTGGGAGGCCAGGATGCCCACCACCCCCACCCTATACCAACTCTATGGAAGTTTTATGAAAGATATTTATATTCATGTTTATTTAAGAAGTGGAAGAACAAAAAGCTTAAAACAAGACACGCCAACTTCTAACTGTCCTAAAAGGTCTCTATTTCCAATTTGTCCTGAGAAGACCTGTGGCAAACAGCTGTTCCCCATCCACTGCCCCAGCCTAGCCTCCTCCAAGGGGCTGGCAAAACCACAGGCTACAGATGGGATTCTCTTGGCCTCTATCCCAGCTCTCTGTAGCCAGGTGAAGGGTTGGATGCTAGCTTCCTCCTTCCCCAAAGAGCCTATGAAACCTACTTTCTCTTCTTTCAGGTGAGCTGAAGGAGGAAGCTGGAGCCCCAAGCTTTGATCTGGGTTTAGCACTGGTGGCCCAAGTCTCCCTCCATAGTTTGGCCTTGACCTTCAGACCGAATCCCTTTGTTGGGGAAGAGATCTGGTTTGTCCTGCCTGAAGAGGGGGAAAGACCAGAGCTCTCTAGAGGTAGAGGCGTTCTTCTACCCGCAAACAGAACTGTGTCTGTGATAAAGGTTTTGATGAAGAAAGTTAACCCCCTCCACACATATGAGGGGGCGGGGAGGGAGGTCAAGATCTAGATTTCCTGTGGCGGGATGCTGACTGATAGGCTGGGTCAGAAAGAGGGTAATGTTCTGAGTCTGCTCCTCAGGGCAATGGTTCAAGGAGCAGGTAGCAATGGTCTCTTGGAAGGAATTTTAGACTCCTGAAAGCTGCTGAAACAATTGGCGCCAAGGACTGTAATGGAGCACCTCTGGGTTGCTGCCGCCTTGGATCTTGGCAATCACCCGATGGGGCCCCAGGGTCCTGCCCTGGATGTCCTCGTTCAGGGCATTTCCAGCTTGTGGAAGGCTATAGATTTGGATCTTGCACACGTGCAGTTCACTCCCTGTTCAAACCTTGGGTGCTGCCACCTTTGCGAATCTGACTGTGGGATTGTTGTGGGTGGAGTGGTAACGGGTAAGCATCCACAATAATTGATGTTTGTGAGATAGGCAACATGAGTCAGACTGTGACTGTGGGAGGGAAGACTCTGGCACCTCGGCACTTAGGTGTTTCTCTTCCCAGAACTCCCCTTCTGTCCTATAGAACTGATACTGATGTCTGAGAGCTTCTGAGATGGATGGATGGATGGCCAGGCTGCAGGATTTGGGAAGGATTCTGCCTTTCTCTGAGGCATCTCAGAAACTTGGGCACCTCAGCCTATTTCTCTGCTCCTCCATCAGGACACCCTTATTCCCCTTGTACCTCCAGTCACACAGCACACCCTGCAGGTCTAACTCTGCCCTGCTTTTCTTCCAGGGAAATCCACACTCCACCCACCTGGATCAGGTTCTGACTTTTGATCCCCAGTAAGATGAATGCAAACTAGAGTAATGACATTCATTACTTAAAACAAAACTTACTGTGCCTGGAAATAAATGAGTTGGAATTGCAAAGCCCTTTAGCTTTTCATAGGCCAATGGTTCATTCTGGTCTTAAAAGGCAGATGGAAGCTTGAAGAAAGAAAACAAGGTCAGTCAAGGAGAAAAACAAAGGAAAGGGACTACTCGGCCAACAGCAGCAACAAGAAAAGATTACTTCTACTTTGTTCTATAACATATGGTCTAGATCCAGCAATTTTATGGTGCTTCCCACCATCAAGCCATCACTGTGCTGTGACAAGCAGTTTTTGTTCTCCAGCCATGGCCATGTTTTTCAAATGCACCCATTTAAAAATACTGCATGTCTCTGCTGTTACATGGACTTATTAAGCAAAAACTCCCAGAGACATTCTTTCAGCCTTTTAAAAATAAATTTCTCTAGTAGATTATTGTATATTTTCATGCCCTAGTTACTCTAGGAAGGAAGAAGCATAAGTGGAAGCCAAATGACACTCAAACTTAAGTGTATAGGATATAATGACTCAGCAGCACACATGTAGCAAACCCACTGTCACCAAATCAACCAAGGAAATTGACCCTTACTGCTTTACTGGGAAGTAGGGAGGTGAAGGTGACAACACATTAGAGCTAATAGCATATAGCTATTATGTGAAATGGGTCTTGCATTATTTAATTTTTCTGTTAAATGGAACAGTGACCACAGGATGTTGGAGGACCTTGGGTATCTAGGCCAGGGTGTTTGAATTATACATGTCTCCTAATGTAGTAAAAATTACCTTGTCATTTTATCTCCCACCATTCTTTTGACATCGATTCAGTGTGAGTCATTTCTTGTGCCCTGTGTGAAAATTCAAGCAGCTATATGACTTCGACGGTCACAAAAATGTGTCATTCAGATCTCTTACCGTGGCGGGAAGCTTACTGTTCTGATGCGTACCAGCTGTAGCCCCTTTGGACCCATCACTGAATCCCATGGGCTGTTCATAGTTGATGGCTTCACACAGCAGGGATACTACAAAGGGACATTTGTGCAGATTGTAGGACTCTTCTAATGGGCAACTTTAACTCCTGAAAATTACATCTGCCCAGCAAAACTTTTCTGGACATGTTCCGAGGCCCTCTTCACCGAGTCTCCTTCAGTACAATAGACGTAAGAGCTGCTTTCACAGCCTGAAAGCTCTTCCAGCCTTCCCTTCTCTGGCTTCCAGCTCCTTTTCTTCATAGGGAGAGTATATGTATATATAATGTGTGTGTGTGTGTGTGTGTGTGTATAAATTTTTCATATTTTTGGTATGATTTTTTGACTACCAAAACTAACATAATGACTTTTCTAAAACTCACAAACATGATCATCTCAGTTAAAAATTGGAATTTTGAGTATAAATTAGGCCAAACCCAGGTCATGTTTTAATGGCAAACCTCCTCTCAACTAGCTGAAACCTGTTGTCAATAGAAGCTTTATACCAATGAGGGCCAAGACTCCCTTTTTGTTTCTTTCTCTCCTTTGTGCTTCTACTTTTCCTCTTTTATTCTCTCGTTTTCTAACCTTACCAGCCAGTTTCTGTCAAGGGCATGCAGAAAAGAAATGGAAGAGAGCAGGACAAAAGCAAGCACGAATTTTCTGCTGGAAGCTAGCTCTCATTCCCTGAGACTAAAAGATGCTTAAAGCTGACTCTGTCAAGGAGTTTTTTCTAGGGACATTCAAAGCTTCCCTTTTAGGCCCCTTTGTTCTATAATATTTTTGACCTAACCAGATGCAATTCCTTCCAGTTTTTAGGGATTTTGTATCACCTAGTTCCTTTCTGGTGGAATTCTTTTATCCTTTTATGGATACACACTGTGATAATGTGATTTATCATAAGAAATATATATTTGGTCTTCATTCCCATTTCTGGCACAAAGCTCCTAAAATCATTGGAATTTCATAAATGATAACAACAATAAAGTTGTCTTGACATTCATAATAAATCGCTTTTAACAACTGAGTTTATGTAAATGAGGTAACTATTGGAAAGCACCTAAGTTTGCTAAGGGGCATTCTGAAGATGGGAGCTGATTGCCAGGGGACCTAATCATGTGATTAGAGGGTTGGAACTTTCAGTCCTACCATCTGGCCTCTGGAAAGGGGAGAGGGGTTGGAATCTGAATCATTAGCCATTGGCAGTTGATTTAATTAACCATGTACATGTAATGAAGCCTCTATAAAAATATAAGGGTGGGGTTCAGAAAGCTTCTGGGCTGGTGAATATGTAGAGATGCAGGGAGAATGGTGCTTCCAGGGAGCGTGGAAGCTCTGTGCTTTTTCCACACTCCTCGTTCTATGTCTCTTCTTGACTTATATCCTTTTATAATGAACCAGTAATGTAGTGAGTAAAATGTTTCTCTGAGTTCTCTGAGTTGCTCTACAAAGTAATTGAACCTGAGGAGGTTCTGGGAACCTGTAACCTATACATATACACTGTTTATTTCTCTCTTGGGTGGCTTAATCTGTTTTATGGGAAATACTGATATAAACTTTGTCTTGTGAATGCCAGATATACAGCCATCTCTCTGAGACTGTTGCATCCCACATTGGCTTTTGCTAATCTTTGCCTTCCTCTGCGGAGTTCACAGAAATCACTTCAACCACCCTTCTAAGTTGGAAGTAAGGAGATAGAAGTCCTCAGCTCTCTGTAGTGCTTGCACATTGCAAGCTTCTTATCAAAGAGTTCTCATCAGTAGTTCTTCCAAATCTGCCTGTTTTTTATTTGCATGAAACTTAGAGGTCTACAAGTTGTGAAAATAGTTCTCAAATAGTTCCTTTGAATATTTCCAAGAGATGATTTTCCCCCTTTACCTTCATACTTAACATTTATTATGTTCACCATTCTCTATATGTATTTATAACAAATACACAATCATATTACATATAAATGATTAAAATTTACCTGGTGATAGAGGATAAATAGCAGGTTGGAGACATGGTATTTGGAGTTCTTATTTTTCTCATGTTCACAGAAAATTGCTTTAAGTACTAAGAAATATTTTGTGGGTAAGTTTTAGAAATACAATTCAGGACAACAGGTAAATATCTGAGTAAAATAGAATTTTTAAAATGTGATTGAATGATTATGTTCCTTTTGCTATGAATATTTCACCCATGCTAATAATCATAATTAAAATTGCATTAAATAATTTAAGAATTTCATAAGAACATTTTGGGGATTATTTATGTCTCAGTAAGGATTGTGTATTAATTTTTTTAAAAAGACAAAATAAGGGGAAAATAAGAATAAGTTGATTTAAAGAGACAGATAGTTAAAATACGATGATGAGAATGGTTGCAGATTATTAATTATAATAAAATGGGAATTCCTATATCTTAACAAATAATACTTCTGCTCTTGAATAAAACTGCTAATTACATTTTCAAGGTTTTTAATTTTCCCTCTCCATATTATGCTATCATTTAAGACACATAAATCTTATGATAGATGGGTGTGTATTAGTGTTAGGAATTCTGAAGTACAAAACCTTAATCATGTCTCTAATTAATTGTTTTATATGAAATGTTGTGTTATGTAATATTTTCTAAGTTACTTTTTATGCATAAAAGTTCTGCCATGAACATGCATGGGAACCTTTCTTGCTTGAAAACTTTATGTAAATTTAAGGGTCCATTTTCTAAAAGTGCCATATGTGGAATTACTATATGCATGGCACAATGAACTCAGCACAAGATTGTCTTTTGAAAATATTTCAATTTTTTGTTCTTGTACTTGAGAGACTAGACCAATATCTCTTCAGTACGCAGCTCCAGTGTGCTACTTAATCTGATCTATTCATTTACCAATTTTAAACTCAGCTTCTGATATTTCATATTCCAACTGGAACAGGTTATTTCCTTGACTCAGTAGCATTTACTCTTAGTCTATGGGGCTTCTCTCTAAAACAGCAGTCACAAACCTTTTTGGCACCAGGGACCTGTTTCTTTGAAAGCAATTTTTTCATGGATGAATCAAGCACATTACATTCAAGCTCAATTCCTGCTGTGTGGCCAGGTTCCTAACAGGCCTGGACCAGTACTGGGTCCACAGCTGGGGGTTGAGGACCTCTGCTTTACCACATGCATATATCACATTAATTGTACAAATTCTTACTGAGCATTTTTTATGATCTTGCTTTGGGTAAACAAAGGTCAATATAATAACTCTGTTCTTAAAGTAATTTTTATCTAATCAATAAAATAAATTGTCTAATACCTCACTAATTATAGTAAAGTGGGATAAACATTATAATAGGGATAAAAGGAGTGAGGAGCCTCCCCTTTGTTATATATGAACAACATATATGAGAAAGTACATGATGAGATCTCTCCAGAAAAAATCTAGCCATTGTTGATGTAACAAGAATAGTTTGCGTGACATCAATGTAACTTGGCAGCCAAGGAGAGTGGACTGGAATGTACATGTGTGAACAATGATGACTTCACTGATCTAGCTAGTAGGGGTGGTGGAAGCCCTCAAGTGGGCATATGTACTGTGTGACTATAACATTAAAAAATGACTGAACAAGTAGAGCAATGAATCTGCATCAAATTTTGCATAAGGTTGAACATTCCTCTGTGGAAACTATTCAGATGATTCAGAGGCTCTCAGGAATGATGCAATAAGTGCAGTGCAAATAAAACTGTGGCAGAAATACTTCAAAGATGGTCTAGAATTTGTTGAAAGTGATCCATGTTCCAGAAGGCCTGAAGTGAGCAGAACACCTAAAAATGTTGACCATGTGGCCTGCAATCAAAAAAGACTTCTGGCTCTTCTCAGAACTAAAATCACCTTTGAAAGGGAAGAGACTTCAGACCATTAATGAGATTTGGGAAAATGCAATAGGGCAGCTGATAGGGATTCCAACAAAGGATTTTTCAGTGTTTTGAACAGTGGAAGAGATGCTGGGAGAACTGTGTGAGGTCTCAAGGTGCCTACATTGAAGGAGACTGAGGTGTTGTTATCCTATGTACAATGTTTCTTTTATCTTGTATCTTCAGTAAATGTCTTTATTTTTCATGTTACATGGCTTTATACTCTCTGGACACCTTGTATATGATAGTAGGTATTTATCAAACTGAGAACAATTTCCCTGAGATGCATTACCTGTAAATAAACAAGTTTTGTTCCATGGCTACATTTGTTAATTTATGAGCATGCTTAGAGATTTAGGCCCTAAGTAAATGCGTAAAAATTATTTGACCTATAATGTACATTTAGTGGAGTGAAAAGAATATGATATGGCCTCAACAGTACCAATTAATAGAAAGTAAATTTGATTTAAGTAAATGTAAACATGTTTATCTTTAATGCTAGCAAGTAATATAAAAAAAACTTGGAGAAGGATGGTAAGGGATATATAATTTAAAAAAAAAGACAGAATAAAATAGTACATAAGTACTATATCTAAACAAAGATGCAAAAACAGCAACTTAATTCTGGGGAAAATAACATAAGAAAGAGAGCAGAAATTATTTGTTTTGTTTTTCTTCTTTATCTTCAACAAAGTTAAGCAGCCCTGCTTCTTCATCAATTAACAATTACCTAATTATCTTAATTTTCTTGATTCACATAAATCTTTTGAGACTGTCATTATTATCTCAAAAATTAAAAATGAAAATAAAGTGTTATATTTTTAAATCCTGGCATTTGTTTCCATGATCTAAGTATGCTTTTTTAAAATACAATAAAGAAAAAGGCAAACAACAACAATAAAACAATTGATTATCCATTACATGCTAGGAAATGTGTCATATAGTTAGATATATATCATTTTATGTGATCCTCATGAATTTTATTCACTACTGTTTTTCTACAAAAAACCATTTAAATATTTGATGAACAAAAACAAGCTGGGACTTTTGCCAAAGAAGAAAGAGATCAAGGAAGTAAGTGATTGAAAGGACTTTTACTGGAAGCACCAGAGGAAGCTGTAGAGTTTTTTGAGAAGTGATACATTTTACTTGTTTTTTTTAATTTTTTTATTTTAATTGTTGTTCTTATACAGTTTTTTGTCTTTTACTCCCATCCCAGCCCACCCTCCCAGCCCTCCCCACCTCCCTCCCATTTCCACCCCCCTCATTTTTGTCCATGTGTCCTTTATACTTGTTGCTTTAAACCTTTTCCTTTTCCCCTGAAATTCCCTCCCCTCTCCCCTCTGGTGACTGTCAGCCTGTTCTCAATTTCAGTGTCTTTGGTTGTATTTTGTGTGTTTGTTTGTTTTGTTGATTAGGTTCCTATTAAAGGTGAGATCATATGGTATTTGTCTTTCACTGCCTGGCTTATTTCACTTAGCATAATGCTCTCCAGTTAACTTCTGTTTTGACAAGATTACTCTGGCTGACCTGCTGAGACTAGATTGAAGACTTGAATCCTTCTAATTCACCTTATACAGGTTGGAAATGATTGTGGTTTCTACTGGGTAAATAGCAGTGTACTTGGTAAGAAGGGACTGGCTGGTTTATTTTTCCAAAACACAAGCAAAATGAAGGGCTGAAACAGCACATGTTAACTCTAAGAGGAGAATTGGAGTTGAGTATGTTGCTAAGCTTTTTACTTGGAGATGGGGTTTTTATTGACTGAGAAAGGAGAAATTGTGCAAAAAGCATGTTTAAGGATGGAGAAGAGTAGTTCATTGTAGGGCACGCGGAGCCTCTGTTAAGTAGGGAATTATGTAAGGTTGGAAATATCTGGGAGGTAATTGTGTAACCGAACACAGGTCCAGCAGCCCACTACAGTGAAAGGCAATACTGGAGAGGTAGGTGCTGATGTAAAGGAAAGTAGTTTTATTCAGATGCTGACAATATGGAAGACGGGAGACTCATGTCACAAAGCCCATCTTCTGGGAAAGTGGGGGACTAAAGTCTCAAAGCCCACCTCCTCATCTATGTGGTGGCAGAGGTTTTTATAAGGAGGGGGAGGGAAACAGAACAAACAGATGAAAAGAGGGGGTTGCAAAACTATTTATGTGCAGATGAGCACCCTCCATTCTGTGAAGGCAAGTGATGGTCTGGTGTGTATCATCCTGGCTTAGTTACCCTGGCTCCACGGTTGAAGGTCAGCAAATGTCCCGGAGCTGAGATGTCTGAAGGTCAAAGCCTGTATCTTTTGAAGTCAGTTCTTAGGATTCTTATACAAATATGCTGTTTATCTATAAGCGACGTATTAGTCAGAGTCAACACAGAAATAATGTCAAAAGAATGGTGGGGCAGGATATAATTTCCCACTGTTACAATATTCCACTGTTACAACTGGACAGATTAATCTGCTTGGAACACACAGGAGAATTCTGACTGGAGAAATAAATTTGAAATATGCAACAATATACATAAAGATGACATATAGATAAAGGCATATGACTGAACTCATTAAGTAAGTGGTTATAAATATAAAATAGAAGTCAAGAAGCAGGACCCTGGGGAATTGCAATGTTAAGGAAATAAAGAGAAACTATCAAAGAAGATTGAGACAAAGGCATTAATGTAGGTGGATAATCAGGATTTAAATGTTCTGATAGCCATGTGAAGAAAATGTTTCAAAGAAAAGACAGTGATTAGCTCTTCATAGCCAAGAGGAAAGCTGCTCGTAAAGCAGGTAGAGGAAGTGATTCTGGATAAAATGGAAATATTGTCTTGTAAACATTTTATGTTCAAGAATTCTGCATTTTCTTTAATAATTGAGATTATTGTTTTAGTGCTATTCGCATTAAATATTAAATAAATATTTAATTTAAATTTTCTTTAACACTCAATATTTAGTGCTGACTGCAGTTTAAGCTGTTAAATATCAAGTTATTTGGAAATGTAATGAGATGACAAAAATGTTTTCTACTTTGTTGGTAAAAAGGGTTGAAAGACACGTTTTTTATATTCTTTTCCACAAAGTAAACATCTTCTTCTGATTTATTTCAGCTTTTTAAATAAAATATTGTATTAATATATTGTAGGTAGTAAGGTCAATCAGTACCTGCTTCAGCAAAGTGTTTTGTTCTTAGCTTCATAGAAGATACTAGTAAAAGGTCATGCTTGCCAATTTCATTCATGTTCCAGTTGTCTAAATTATAAACATTCCACCTTAAATGCTTTCACATTTTCTTAACTGCTCAATTACATTACTTCTCTATCAACATCAAACTTATAATACTTGAGTTATGCATTTATTTCTTAATCCATTTTTGGCAATCCTTCTCAAACATTACTTAAAATTTTAAAAAATATTTTACCTATTTAAATTTTTCAGATGGTGAGGTGTATTACTTAAATATCATACTATTTGAAAGTATGCTTAAATTTCTTTTGACAGTATAGTTTACCCTTGAATAATGTGGGGGTTAGGGGCACTAAACCCTGCACAATTGAAAATCCACGCATAACTTTCAACTGCCCCAAAACTTAACTCCTGTTGACCAGAAACCTTATGGAAACAGTAAATTAACATGTATATTGTGTTATATATATTATATGCTGTATTTTCATAATAAAGTAAGCTGGAGAAAAGTAGATGTTATAAAAAAATCCATAAGAAAGAAAAATACATATCTAGTACTGTAAATACTTTTTGAAAAATAAATCTATGTAAGTGGATCCATGCAGTTCAAATCCATGTCGTTCAAGGGTTGATGCTATGAAACATCAAGGTTAATTGAGCAATAATCTATGATGTAGGCAAAGCAAATTCTTAAAGTTGTATAAAAAGCCAATACTTCTTTGTCTCCTAAAAATATACTATAGTCTTTTTTTTTTAAGATTTGGATTTAGATAATTAAATGTCTATCACATAACCTTGTTTTCAGTACCTTCTTTACCTATGTGGTACCTAAACAAGATTGCTTCATTGATGCTCTGTTGGTCACTTCAATTGTAAAAATTGTAGAAAGAGCTACTTGTGATATGAAAAATAGAGACATTTATTGAATAAGGTACAAGATATAAGAAAGATTGTATATAGAACAATGACACTTCAGTCTCCTTCGTAGTAGGCACCTTGGGACCTCACACAGTTCTCCTAGTCATCATCAGCTGCCCAGTCATATTTTTCTGAATATCACTGATGGTCTTAAATCTCTTTCTTTTCAAAGGTAATTTTAGTTTTGAGAAAAGCCAGAAGTCACAGGGTGCCAAATCTGGGCTATAGCAGGGCTGAGTTATCTGGGTGATTATGGGTATGTATACACACACACACACACACACACACAGATATATATATAGATAGATAGATAGATATAGATATAGATAGATATATAGTTATATATTTTGTTATATTTTGTTATATATCTGTTATATTTTGTTATATTTTTTAACAAAGGTCCTATCAGTGATTAGTGGAGTCAGTGTAACACCTAGTTAGATCAGAAAATGTGTGAGCAGAAGTGATAATTTTTAATAATAGTTTTCATTTATCCAGAAATATTTTTATTACTATTTTCCCCAGTTAAATGAGACCAACAAAAAAGAAGTAAAAAATTAAGTGTTTTGTGGTATCTCTAGGATTGACAGTTAGGTTCTGCATCCTCCTGCAAGCACAAACTGATACTTCCTTGTGTGTTTGCACAACAGAGTTCAGACTTCCAGAAGTCAGGTGTAAGGAGGAGATCCTTCTGAAGCAGTGACAAAAAAATCATTGCTTACCTTGGCCAATACAGTCAAATGGCCAACTGTGAACAAATTCTAAACAGCAGCTTAGTTCATAAAGAATATTTATGGTGTACTATTATTTTTATTGTTGTTGTTAAATCTTTCAAAAATGATCATTGTATTTGGAGGCAGTGGTTAGTGGTTTTGTTTCTGTATAAAGCAACCATAGGGAGTTCAGATCAACTCTTTTATATAGGTGCAAAGAGAGACTCATATAGCTGTTAATTCTGCTTTGATTTAAGAGTCGTTTATTCAATACTTGATAGGGACTGAATACATATCAGGAGGCACTAGAACATAGAAATTAAGGGAAGATTCACAGTAGACAGCAAGTCTTGATATGAATTGTCATTCCTAACAATGGTCTAACTCAAAACCTTTCTGTGCCATGCATGAGTTGCTTGTGTATAGATGAGGAAGATAATTACAATAACATGTGGTGGTATGAGGATTAAATGATATATGTATGGTGCTTAAGGCAGTGTCTGGAACACTGTATTTACTCAATAGATAAAAGCCATCATTATGTAGGTGTGGATAACAGCAAAAGGCTCTAGGAAATGATGTTTCCCTACCAAGCAGAGAGCCTTGCAAGGATCTAAGAGTGTCCATAAAGAGCTGACATGTAAGCAATACTTAAGAGTACTATTAAATAGGGCCTTAATTCACAGGCAGAGAGAATGTCAGTTAAAGAAGGAGCCAGATTCCAGTCATTTCTGATGTTAAATTAGAGTTACTTCTGCTCTATCCTTTTGGAAATCTTGAAAATTCAAGACGATAGGTGTAGTAGATATCTATAACTCTGCATCAGAATGTATGAGTGGGGACTATCAAATTAAGTTAAGCTCAAAATGAAGTGATTGAGATCAATTATTTGCAGATAAAATTGATAGTGAATCATAGTTCTCTAAAGCAGAAGTTTGTTCTCCAAGGAATAAAGCTAATGTCTTCTTATTCAGGTCAATTAAGCATGTTCACAGATCGGCATTATGAACTCTCCTTGACTATATATGTTATTACAAATTAGTGTGGAAAACAATTCTGAACTAAGAATGCCAAAAAAGGGTATGTTCATGGGAAGAAGTCTGTTTATTAGACATGTGGAGAAGAGATTCTCAATTTCAAATAGCCCTGTAGTTGCTAAAGTATGTATACTTGGAAAAGAAAAAAGGTTCACAAGAAATGACATTTTGCCGTAGATAGGTATGACCATAATGGAACCAAACTGACATCAAGTACTTGCCAATATAATGCAATGGGAAGGAAAATAATGTAACCTATATAGCATTGTTAAGAGTTTTAAATGAAATCTAATTATGAGAAAACAATCAGAAAAATTGAAGAGACTATTTGTTGAAGAGACTATTCTTGTCATATTACATAAGTGTTGGCACCCTTGTTGAAGATTGGTTTACCATGTAGGTGTGGATTTATTTCTAGGCTCTTTATTCTGTTCCATTAGTCTATTGTCTGTCTTTATGCTAGGAATTGGTATTTTATATATATATATGTGTGTGTGTGTAAAACACTGATATATATTTAATGTACAATGTAAAGGTATCTGTGACTTCTTATATTTCAACAAATAAGAGCAGCAACAATGTGTGTGTGTGTGTGTGTGTGTGTATTATTGCTGAAGTCTGACAATTTTATCTCAATGTCTAGTATGGTGTCACTTTTTAGCTTGCCTCCTGTCTGTATCATGTTAGGATGGCAGATTCATCACTGAGTCCCATTTATGATCAGAAGATTTGACTAGTATCAGGTAATTGCTAGAAATATGGACAGATTCATAATTCATCAGGGGTTATGTGATTCAAATAACTATGTCAAATCCAAAAGAGGCTCCCTTTGGGTTAAAGTAATCTTAGACAACAGAAATCCTTAATGAATGACTATTTGACTCAGGCATGATAAAAAGAATTGCACAAGATGCTTTCTCAACCATCATCAGTCATCATCATTTCTTGTAAAAACTCTCAGTTGTTGTTTTGTCAATAACTGTTCATCAATTTCCAAGAGCCAATACAATTTTCTTTGCTTGTTTTACTTATCCAAGTGGGATTAGCACTGACTGTGCTAGAGGCTCTGTTTTAAGACCTTTACAAATATCAAATTATTACTCCCCACCAAAATGGAGGCATAGGTAGATATGCTTTGCTTCCTCACACAACAAAAAGAAGGACAACACCCAAATTAAAAACAACAACAAAAAACCCCCAGAAATTCCAGAAAATTAAACTGTATGGAAGTCAACAACCAAGTAGCTAAAGAAGAAACATTTACCCAGGCTGGTAGGAGGGGCAGAGAGGACAAGTGGCAAAGTGGTGGCTTAAGAACTGGGTGGGCAAGGCAACAGATGGCAGACTGGGTGGCAGCTGGTGGACTGGGCAGTCCCACATTCAAGTGCATATAAGCTGGAAGGAACAAATGTGGTCAAGACAAACCATGCAACACAGGGTTCAAGCACAGGAAACTAAAGCCTCAAAACCTCTGGCTGTAAAAACCTGTGGGTGTAGTAGTAGTAAGAGAAAATCCAACTCACAGGAAAGTTAGTTAGAGAGACCTATAGGGTCCTAGAATCTACACAAACCCACCCACCCAGGAATCAGCACTAGAAGGGCCCAACTGCTTGTGTGTAGTGGGAGAAGTGACTGAAAACTGGCAAGAGTTGAGCAGGTGGCCTTGTTCCTTTTCTGCCCCTCCTCCACAAGTAGCACCACAATGAAGTGAAGTGGGTTGCCTGCCCTGATGAACACATAAGGCTCTGCCCCTTATAATGTAACAGGTGCACCCAGGCAAAGAAATATGGCCTAAATGAAAGAACAGATAAAAACTCCAGAAAAAGCATTAAGTGACCAGAAGATAGCCAGCCTATCAGATACAGTGTTCAAAACATTGGTAATCAGGATGCTCAAAGACATGATTGAGTACAGACACAAAGTAGAAGAAGAAGTGAAGGCTATGCAAAGTGAAATAAAGAAAAATATACAGGGAACCAACAGTGAAGAGAAGGAAACTGGGACTCAAGTCAATGATTTGAAACAGAAGGAAGAAATAAACACTCAACCAGAACAGAATGAAGAAACAAGAATTCAAAAAAAAATGACAAGAGTCTAAGGAACATCTAGGACAACTTCACATATTCCAACATCTGAATCATAGGGGTGACAGAAGGAGAAGAAGAAGAGCAAGAAATTGAAAACTTATTTGAAAAAAATAATGAAGAACTTCTCCAATCTGTTGAAGAAAATAGACTTTCAGGAAGCTCAGTGAATGCCAAAGAAATTGGACCCAAAGAGGAACACACCAAGACACATCATAATTACATTACCGAAGATTAAAGATAAGGAGAGAATCTTAAAAGCAGCAAGAGAAAAAGAGACATGTACTTTCAAAGGAGTTCCCATAAGACTGTCAGCTGATTTCTCCAAAGAAACCTTATAGACAAGAAGGGACTGGAAAGAAGTGTTGGAAGTTATGAGAGGCAAGGACCTCCATCTAAGATTACTCTATCCAGCAAAGTTATCATCTAGAATGGAAGGGCAGATAAAGTGCTTCCCAGGTAAGGTAAAGTTGAAGAAGTTCATTATCAACAGGCCCTTATGTGAAATGTTAAAGAAACTTATCTAAGAAAAAGAAGGAGATCAAAACTATGAACAGTTAAATGACAACAAGCTCACAACTATCAACAACCGAATCTAAGAAAACAAAAACAAAAACAAACTAAACAAACAACTAGAACAGAAACAGAATCACAGAAATGGAGATCACATGCAGTGTTTGAGTGGGGAAGGAGATGGGGGGAGAATGCGGGGTGGGGGGGAAGTACAGGGAATAAGTAGCATAAATGGTAGGTACAAAATAACCAGGAGGTTACAAATAGAAGAGGAAATGGAGAAGTCAAAGAATTTATATGTACAACCCATGGACATGAACTAAATAGGGGATGCTGGTGGGAGGCAGGGTGCAGGGCAGAGGAGGATAATGGTGAAAAAAAATGGGACAACTGTAATAGCATAGCCAATAAAATATACTTAAATTAAATATCAAATGATTGAGTTTAATTTTTATAACATCTTTAAGTTAGTACAATTATAATCCTTATTTTACAGAAGGGAAATCTGAGACAAAGAAAATTAGTTGTCTGGCCCAAGATCACACAGCTAGTAATAAAACAAAGATCAGCCTAGGTTCTTTTATACCAGAATCCATGTTATGGAAATGTTTCCTTCCAACTTCCTCTCTTCAAACTTCCAATAACTTCTGAATTCTTACCATCAAACTTCACTTCCTTAACCATGATCTTCGAAGTCTTTGCATGTGCTTCACATGTATTCCCGTGAATACATGTGAAGCATATATATATGCATTAACTGCTATGAAGTTTCAACTCTATTTCTCTGCTTATATTGTGTCATAATCACTTTTCATTTTCTATAATTTACTTGTGATTTTATTGATTACAATTCAATAAGTCAACTATCTATCTTAAGAATCCTGAATATTGCTTTGATATTCAAATTGAAGTGTCTCAATTTCCTTTTAATCTACTGTATGTATGTCTGACTCTTTCATGCTGAATTTATTTTTTTTAGTTTGGATTATTCTTTTTTTATTGTTGGTCAATTACAATTGGCCCACCTTTTTCTGTGTTGCTCTCCTCTGCCCTGCCTCTCCCCCATAGTCAGTCCCATGGGTCCTCTATTCATGTTCCTTGACATGCCCTTCCCCTTCTTTCCCCATTTTCCCTCTCCCCTCTGGTCACTGTCAGTTCTTTATTTCCATTTCTCTGGTTATATTTTGCTTCCTTGCTTGTTTGGTTGATTAGGTTCCACTTACAGGTGAGATCATGTGGTATTTGTCTTTTACCACCTGGCTTATTTCACTTAGCACTCTGCAGTTCCATCCATGCTGTTGCAAAAGGTAAGATTCCTTCTTTCTTTCAGCTGCATAGTATTCCACTGTGTTAATGTACCACAGTTTTTTGATCCATCAATTTACTGATGGGCATTTAGGTTTCTTCCAGCACTTGGCTATTATAAATTGTGCTGCTATGAACATTCGGGTACATTGGTTCTTTTAAATTGGTGTTTCAGAATTCTTAGGGTATAGTTCCAACAGTGGTATTGCCAGGTCAAAAGGCAGTTCCATTTTTAATTTTTTGAGGGAATTCCATACGGTTTACCCCAGTGACAGCACCAGTCTGCATTCCCATCAAGAGTGCACTAGGGTTCTCTTTTCTCCACAACCTTGCCAGCACTTGTTGTTTATTGATTTATTAATGATTGGCAGGTGTGAGGTGATATCTCATTGTGGTTTTAATTTACTTCTCTCTGATGGCTAGTGATGTTGAGCATTTTTTCATGTGTCTGTGGACCCTCTGTATGTCCTCCTTGGAGAAGTGTCTGTTCAGGTCCTTTGCCCATTTTTTTTTATATGTTTTTTTTAAATCAGTATTTTTTAATTGTTCATATTGTACAGTTTTCTGTCTTTTACTCCCACCCCAACCCACCACCCCAGCCCTCCCCTCCTCCCTCCCATTTCCACCCCCCCATAGTTTTTGTCCATGTGTCCTTTATACTTGTTCCTGTAATTCCTTCCCCTTTTCCCCTGAAATTCCCTCCCCTCCCCCTCTGGACACTGTCAGACTGTTCTCAAATTCAGTGTCTTTGTTTATATTATGCTTGTTTGTTTGTTTTGTTGATTAGCTTCCTGTTAAAGGTGAGATCATATTTTTTTTTAATTGGATTGTTTGTCTTCCTGGGTGGAGTTGTGTGAGTTCTTTTTATATTTTGGAGATCAAATTCTTTTTTGAAGTATCATTGGCAATTATGTTTTCCTGTATGGTTGGAACTTATTTCTGGCATATTATTTATATTTATCCTGACTCTGCCTCTCTTCTTATACCATGAATTAGATCGTCTTCATCATTCTGACTCAGTCTTGATTTTACCTTAACTTCTTATGTTGTTCAAGTTTAGTTTCTCTTTCCAGAGCATAAACTCATCAAGTCTTTACTGTTCCTGTTAGAATTACCCCAGAATAACATACTTACTGATTTTCATTAGAGGCACAGGGAATAAAATGAAAGACTGTAATAAAACTGTTCTATCATTGATTGGATGATAGGAATCAAATTAGTGCCATGGAGTAAATATTTACATATCCAGTTCCTAACAATTATCCATAATCACTCAACTTTTTCTAAAGTGTTATTTATTAACTAAAATTAGGTTGTTTTTTGTTATACATGATTAAGTATATTGTACATATCTATTTTGTGGTTATAAATTCAATGATATAAATCAACAACACTCAAAGTAATTATTAAAACTAGTATTTTTCAATAGAAGAAAAACTGTGTGCATTTTGAGATCATTTATTTTCAAATGCAGGTTAGACATGGTCAGCCTGAAAAAAAAATTATAAATGAATATTGATTAATACCGGATGATAAATATTTTTCTACCAATAACATCATACTAACAAAATATGCTGTTTTCAGATATTATTTTCTTTTTGAAATTTACATTTCAATTGAACCCTTTTTCTTAATGCTTTTACATATGCACACATTTATAGGATTTTCTTTTTCAGGAAGCTCTCTGTTTTGTTTTATCATAGTTTCTATTCATAAATTGGCTACAGAGTATCAACATATTTAACATCTATTTCTTTACTTATCAAGATAAACTACTCTAATTTGGGACTTCTGTATTTCATTTTGATGGCATTGGTAGCTCCATGGCTTTTTGCCATATATAGTGTGATCTTGAAGAGGTCTATAAAAATGAAACACTTTTTAAGTTTTGTTTTGTGCATTGGAGTTATAAACTTTAGCAAATATTGATATCAAGAGCTAAAATAATGCACAATATTCAATACTCTATAGCCAGAATACACAACATACCATACCCCCTTTGATTGTGATTTTTCTTAGACACACAAATTGCATAAACATTTTATATTAACTAGCACGAATTAGAAAATTTGACAAGTGTATGTAGGTCAAGTATTTCATTTTCAGTGTTTCTTTCTAAGAGAAAAATAGAGTAAATCTGAGAAATGAAACAACCATACTACTATAGATTGAATTGTTTGTGTCCCCATCAATAAGATTCATATGTTGAAATCCTAACCTTCAAGTAGACGGTATTAGAAGGAGTGGGGAGGTTGTTGATAGCTGATTATATTTTGAGGGTGGAGTCCTTATGAATGGGATTAGCCTCTTGTAAAAGAGGTCTCAGAGAGATCCTACCACCATGTAAGGACATTGAAAAGAGAGCCTTCTATGAACCAGGAAGTTGGCTGTCACTAGGCACTGAATCCTCAGGTACCTTGATCTTGGACTTCCCAACCTTCCAAACTGTGAGATATCAGGGTTTAAATCATCCAGTCTAGTATTTTTGTTATAGCAACCTGAACTAACTAACATACAAATAATTTAAACATTTTCAAATACATTAAAAAATTTGAGCATTTCATTCTATAATCTCTTTGAAAATAACTTTGTAGAAAAAAATAAGGCATAACTTCCTACTGACTTAATTTTTTACATTTAAATACTTTTAATATTTTTATAAGTTTTCTTATAATTTTCAAAAAGCCTTTTAAAATTAAGTTTATTGGGGTGATATTGGTTAATAAAATTATATAGGTTTCAAGTATATAATACATCATATATATATATATTGCATTGTGTGCCCACCATCCCGAAGTCAAATTTTATTTTTAATGATTTGATGTAAGTATGACTTTTAAAAATGTAAATTTAAATTCATCTATGTGTAGATATGCAATGCCCTCTAATAGTTATAAAGTATATTTACCATAAATTCCATTCAAATAAAAATTGTGATCCACTTAATAGATTATATTTTGCAGTCTTGAAAGTATTATATCAACATTTAAAAGATAGATGATTAATCTTTCAGATTTTGCTATCTCAGGTTTCAAAAACATTTTTCACTGCCAAGTATATTTTAGAAATTAGGACATAATCTGTGTCAATGAAGTGTTCTAGAACATTTTAGTTACTAAACACAAGCCTAAGAATATATTAAAAAGTCTGGCATAGTCTGTGGGAAGAAAAAGTAAAACTAAACAAATAAAATATTAACAACAAAAACCCATGCAACTGCATGTTGTTTTTAAATGTTATTGTTATCTTGAAATAATGTGTGGTATATATCTCCGTTTTTTAAAAAAGAGAAGTGATAGACCCATTCATGAAAGATGTACAAAAATAAAGTGTAAAAGGTCCATCTAATAGCTTTCTGATCATTTACTTCCATCCTACATAAGAAAAGCAAATGTAAAAGGACAAGCCTAGAATCTGTGATGTGTTGACCTAGTGGATATGACTACATACCCCTCCTCTCCTCTCCAGAGATGTTTCTGCCCCACCTTAAACAAAATGGGTTGGGAGAAGAAGTTATCTTCACAAAGAGGAAATGGTATCTTACTTCCTGGCCAGATCTTTGCTGAGTGAGCAATAAAAATTGTATAACCACTTCAGTGTAGTGGAGAGAAAATTAGTGAGAGAGCTCTTTGGAGAAGTCACCATCTGTTCTTTCAAATTGGATGTCATGTATTATAACAACAACAAAAAAATATGACTGAAGAACTGTGAGGGTAGTGCCAGCTAGAACTTCCTGTGATGGCTGGAATGAAAAAAGAGAAACAACAAAGTCTATACCACCTGCAATCATCATGCTGAGAAAGTATGAGCCTGTGGTGGACAAGTGTACATTCAGAAAAGAAGCTGGATGCTTGTCATTTTGATGGGTACCCAACCAAGGTGGTCTGTTGGAACACAGTCCACTGCAGCAGTGAGAGGTTACAGGGTGCCACTGTGCAGGACTGGGTAAGAGCTAAGTTCAAAGAGGTGAGTCAGAAAGTGATAACAGAATCTGAAAGCTGGACTATCCTGTGGGCCCAGCATAGCCAATGAATGAGTCTCACATCAACACACAGCAAATGACCTAAAGAGGGCCTCTGAGGCCAGGCAGCATAAGACTATGGAAATAGACAAAGACAGCCACTTAGTAAAAGGCAATTATTCTAATACATATAGTTGTTTCCTATATGTACACTCACTGATTTCAGCCCCCCTCAAAAATGTTACACCAGACATTAATCCAAAGACTCATCGAGATATTTCAGATGGAAATAAATATATTTGCAATGGTACCTCTTGTAGAAGATAAATTCACTGGCTCCCCACACAGCTCACTGGACTTGTGACAAATTTCATGTTTTGAAAAATAATCTGGGGATGGTTACACTTAAACTATTAATATTAGGAAAATAACTGAATTTGAATTACATTTTCAATTACACACATACAACATTTTAGCCTCTATATGTTAATGTGAGAAAAATGACATTATATAGCTCTATAAAAGTATAAAAGGATCAAATTACTTTCACTGTTGTAATGTGTTTTAATTCTTCATTTCCTTGAAAATGTACTTCATTATGCTATTAACCACAAAAAGATTCCTATCCCAAACCAAAGCATTTTGAACCCTTCATATAGATGCATAAGTAATAGACTGAAAACATTTTTAAAGTGGGGGAATTTTATTGAATGTGTCCTAAAGCATAATACAATCAGATTTTTTTGGAAAAGTACAAATACTTTTGCACGAAGTAATATATGTATATATTCTTATTTATATGTGTGCATGAATAAATATTGAATGATCTGTAATTAAATCTATTGGCACCCATTCATCAAAACCCCACTGAATAATCATCTATGCTGTTGTCTATGTGATATGTATGTGAATATATATTTCTGTTTTATTATTTGCAATCATAATTGCATACACAAGAAGAAGCTAGAGTAGTTCAGGAGGTTGTTTGCTGTCTATAAAACTCATTTTAGTTAAACTTGTATTATTATTGTATTCCTTGATATGTAAGATCTCTTTTTCAGTAAAGGAAAGTGAGGATAGAAATTGAATTTTTTATCATGCTGAATCTTGTCATTTTATAAAGTGTGATTTCTTACTAGGCTCCCAGCTTCCATCATTCTTTCTTCCTTTAGGTAGGGTGAGTACACTACAGTGACATTTGGTTTCAAGCCATACTCACAACATGAGAAATGTGGCTGAAATGCCTATTTAATCCAATATATTTTAATGCAGTAAATAAATTGGTATAGTAAAAAAATTAATTGCTGTAGTTTGTGATCACTTGGCACAGTAGTTTATATTAAAGGAAACATCACTTTAAACTAACTCTTCACCATCTGTTGTGTAGTCTAATTTAGAAAGACCACAATTTACAACTGCAAAAGTAGGTAAGAAACAAATGATTGAAATGCGTATTTATGTCTATATTCAGCAGAACATGCATCTGTTCTGTTTATCTCTGAAATATTAGATGCTAATTGGGAGACAATCTCCTCTTTTCACACATGAGGATAGATTTGGGGAGGGATAAAAATAGGAATTATTTTTAAGGTGATTTCTGTTTATAAAGTTATTACACTAACATGATTGGGCACAATTAATAATAAAGTTAATAAATTTATAATAACTATTATTACATTTTTAATAAAATGCTAGATTAGGAAGTGGTTGCTAAAATTACTCTTTGAGAAAGACCACTTAAAATTATTTATTGATTTTATATAGAGAGAGTGCAGATTGACAGAGAGAAGTATGGATTTGTTGTTCCACTTATTTATGCATTCATTAGTTGTTTTTTTTAATATGTGCCCTAACCAGGTATTGAACCTGCAACCTTGGCTTATAGAGATGATGCTCTAACCAACAGTGCTACTCAAAAGACCATGATTTTAATTACATTGTATTTAAGTTGCCCCAAATAAATTTATCAATATTGCACCTTTTTCCTCCCGTGGAACCCTTTCTTATGGTTCAATCTAATAAATATTAGAATGAAGGAAATTGAGTTAGTAGTATCAAGCTTAGTAAGTGACCAAAGCTTTTCACATTATACAATGAAATAAAAATGTAATTACATAATTTATTCATGAGAGTTTAATATTCATTTATACTTTTAGATATTGAATTACTCCTGGAAAACTTGATTCTGTAAAGACATATAGAGTTCCACTGAATTGTAATATTTATTATGCAATCTGTGGAAGTTGTAATACATTGTCAAGTTTTATTGATAGTCAATCACCATCCTGTACCTAACCCTCTCCCTCTTTTTCCACTTGTTCATAAACACACACACATAAATATACACATCTGTGTGACTGCAATAGCAAAGAGACATCAGAACTCAGTCTGACCTTGACTTAATTGAAACAAAGAGTACGAAGATTTTTTAAGTAGTGAAGCGAAAAGAAGAACACAGACAATTTGTGTTTACTATCAGATTTACCCATTTACCCAAAGGAAAAGTCAAATTTCTCTTTGAGACAGGAAGTAATTGCACAACTTAGAGCCAAGATATCAGGAAGTAATGCTCCTATCCTCCCTCAGAGACTGGGAGATGGGCCGTTATCTCCCTTTAAGATTGCATTCCAAAAAGGTAGTCCCAGAGCTTTACAAAAGACATTCTTTGGTTGCAAAACTGGTAAGAGACTTTTTTTTAAGATTTACGTATTTAAGAAACAGAAGACAAATTTACAATGATGTGTTTTTTCGTCAGGCTGAGCAAACATCAAGACTGTGTTGGTCATAGTTTTTTTCTTTAATCTGCCAAATTAAACTGTGCTAGACCTATATTTCAAACATGAATTTTGCAGACATATTGATCTGTCTCTTCCTTCTCCACATGCTCTTCTGAGCAGAGAGAAAGAGAAAAATAAACTGTTATTAAAACGACATTTGAAAGATTTTCAATTTTTACTCCAACATGTAAAGAATGAGTAAGTCATCACTTACACTTTCACAACAGAAAAAATGCTGAACAAACTGAAAATCAACATTTCTTAAATCCTTCTGAGAATTGAGGTCATAATACAAACGACCATCCTGAAAACTGGAGGGAAAGATGAATGCAGAAAATATAGATCAGCTAAGTAGAAGTTGTGAGGCCCGTAAAGAACACCTAGATGTGGTTGTTAATAGCTGCGAGTTTGCTGTCTTTTTACTGTCATATTTTTTATCTTCTTTTTCTTATAATAAGTAGCATAGATGGTGGGTAGAAAATAGACAGGGGGAGGGCAAGAATAGTGTGGGAAATGTAGAAGCTAAAGAACTTATGACATATGGACATGAACTAAAGCAGGGGAATGTGAGTGGGAGGGGTTGTGCAGGGTGGAGGGGAATGATGGGGGAGAAATGGGACAACTGTAATAGCGTAATCAGTAAAATATATATTTTTAAAAAAAGAACACCTAGAGAGTAACTTCAGCAAACTGCTGAAGGCTGAGTGTGATTAGTTTGAGGGTTAAAAACTCCTGGAGACCTAATGTAAGTCCTCGTTCAGTTTTGTGGGTTTTATCCAGGAGCTCCAACAGGTAGATTCTTATAACAGATGCCAACCAAGTAAAGGAAAAGATTTCTCTAAACTTGGAGGAGAGGAAATTACAGCACTCCAGTTCTCTCTAGACTTTCTGCTTCAACTAAGGGAGGACAAACACTGAGAAGCTCTTGTGAAGTAATAAACCAGTATCACAAGTCCACTGTAAGAGGAACACTCAAATATAGGATTATAGAATGATCTCCCTTCCACATATAACACACTTTATCACTGCATTAACAGGCTTCCACGGTATTTATTTACTTAATTGAGATGAAAACTTATGTCCATACAATAATCCGTACACAAATATTTATAACACCTTTAGGTATAATTACTTAAAACTGAAAACAACCAAGATATCTTTCCCTAGGTAAAAAAGAGAAACTGTGCTACATTTAGAATGAAATATCATTCCGAATGCTCAGTCCAAGTCATGATAAGACAAGGAAGAACATTAAATACATATTGCTAAGGGAAAGGAGTTGGTCTGATAAGGCTACAATAATGCATGAGTCTGACAATATAACATTATAGAAAGGCAGAACTATAGAGCCATTAAAAAAAAGAAAAAGAAGTGATTTTGATATTCTTTGGGAGGGAGGAACATGTTGGGGAAGAAAAATAATTTTTTGGTAATGTATCTTGAGTATGTAAGACATTGGATTTTGATAATTGCTTCTAATTATAAAATCTTAAGGCTCACAATGCACGGCCTTAAAGGATCAGTGAAACAAAGAATTGGCTAAAACATTCTGTAAAAGAAAAAAATAGAATTTAGAATATAGCAGGAAGAAATGTGGGTGAATTTAAGAGATAAAGAAAAAATTGTGATTGAATCAGTGAAATGACAATTGGAGACTAAAAGGGCCTGCAGAGAAGCATCAAGGTGAGAGATTTATAAAGGTACCAGTGGATAGAAGAATTTAAAAAGCAGAGATGGTTACATTATTTGCTTCATGGTGCTGTAAAAAACCACCTTCCATTCCCTCCGATATTCAGCCAATACTAGACACAGAAATACAGCTGATATGAGACATGTTTGGGAGTTATTTACATATGTTGGGCTATAGTTTATTTCACTCTGTAATAACAAATCAATTTCAGTTCATTTAATACACCAGCACTGAAGAGAAACTATTGTGTTCTATAATAGTTTTATGAATATTGACATATATGATATGAAAATTAAAGTTTTCAATATTATTAGTTTTAACATTTTGTAAAAGCTTTTATTACATAAGGTAGGTGCAATTATAGACACTTCAGATGACTTTAGTACAATGTACATGTTATTCTTCTTCAATTTACTAACAATATTTCTGTGTTTTATCATGGAGGAAAATCTAAATCTACGTTTGTTACTGGACTAGAGGAGTTTATTTGCCTGTGCGGGCCAAAAGCCAATAAGCCATGAACAGGAGCTTGGAGCAAAGCAAGTAAGTTGAGGAAGTGACCTATGCCCAGAGTCACGGATGATTAGCTCACAGAACTGGCTCCCTGATGGTTTTCAGTGGATGGGTTATAGAGGGGAAAATCATTAATCATGGTGAGTATGGGAGTTAGGGTCATGGTCAGGGTTGTGGTCCCTATTGATCCGTCTGTGCTAGAGTAGTGGGTAGTTGATCATTGCATCTGGTCCTGATGTCAGGCATGGAGTTGCTTCATCTGTTTTCACTGCTTTTCTGAAACACAACTGAAGTTTGGATGTTACCTTTTTTCTATTAATATAATTCTTTCTTTCTTTCTTTCTTTCTTTCTTTCTTTCTTTCTTTCTTTCTTTTTTACTTATTTATTTATTTATTTTAATTGTTGTTCAAGTACAGTTTTCTGCCTTTTACTCCCATCCCAGCCCCCTCAGCCCTTCCCACCTCCCTCCCATTTCCACCCCTTGTTTTTGTTCATGTGTCCTTTATACTTGTTCCTGTAAACCCTTTAATGGAAACTCCATGTCTGTGGTCAACAGACCTAAGGCTTTTTCCGAAGAATATTTGATGCAAACCAGAATTTTGTTGTCTTGAGGGCTTAATGATTATGGGGGTTATCACCGCAAGAGAAGAGGCAGGCAGTCAGGGTGCTGAATGAAGCTAGTTTGCATCAAAAGGAAAGAAAGGTTTGAGCAAAAAGGAAAAAAAAAGACTCATGGCCATGTGCAACAGTGTGGTGATTGCTGGGCGGAGTGGTGTTTATTTAAGGGGACTAAAAGAAAATGGAAAAAAAGATTAAATCAAAAAAAAGAAAGGAGAAAAAGTCATATTAAAGAAATGAAGTTTCGGTGCTATTACACTTTCATTAAGTGACAAGGGCAAAAACTCTTTGAGAATGTAATGAATTTGTTTTTATTCCAGAGATGGCTGATTTAGAGATAAACAAATAGAGGTGGTTTATTTTCAAGTATACCAGAATGTTCTCAGTATCTGTTTCACTTGCTGGACTCATACGGTTACACAGGGTTAAGCAAAGATAGCAAGCACCACTGTGGGAAAGCAAACATTGTAAACATTGTTTGTCCACTCATATCTTTATGGTTATTTTTCTCCCCTCAAATAAAGTGTTTTCCCCCATGTTCATCTGTCACACTGTTTTTTATTCTTATTTCAGACCTGGTTGTATATGAAACCAAGTAAGAAATGAAACTGCAGGTTTTAGGATTTAAAAATAATAGCAATTTAATTTATTTTTATGTGGAGTATTCAACTCAGAATAAAGCCTCCTAAAATATTTTCAGATTTTATAATTAGGTGACAGCTGGATTGTGAAGTATCCAATGCCAATTAGCAGATACAACTTTCATAAGAGAACAATTGTAATAAACCTTATAATTTCTAAGAGAGTTTTCTGTATTTAGCTCCAAAAACTGAAAAACACTTCTCTATGTACTTCAAATACTAGTTAATATTCTTAGGATACAAGAATGCTTGTTTCCCTAATTAAGCTTGATTTTTTTTAAATACACACATACACATATATGTATATATGTATGCATGTATTCCTGTGTGTATATATCCATATGCATGTGTTTATAACCCCCTCTTAATTTAGAACTATTTATTCTATCACTGATTTCCAACTGGTGCATCGTGGCACATTGTCGTACTGAAAGAATTTTTAAAACATGAAATACCTGACTATATGTTCAGGGGCACTGAAGTGTTTTCCCTTAGATTGTAAAAAACATTACAACGGCCAACACAACAATAGACGGTTGGTGTGATTGAATCCAAATTATATCTATTCTTTTATGTCAGATCAGGAAAACTATAAAATATTTTTTGGTGTGCCACAGAATTCTAATGATTCATTAACATGTGCCATGAGATGAAAAAGGTTGAAAATCGTTGCGCCATATAATTAAGATTTTCATTACCATGAGGCAGTCACTCGGTAGCATCTGTCTTTTCACTATGTGAAGTACAAATTACTTGTTCACTCTTTGCTCAAGATAATTATAATTGCCCTTGTGAGGTACCTAAGTGACTATGGGAAACAGAAGCAAAGGTCAGTGTGTGTGCATCCCATAAAGAAATAGTGAGAGCAGTGGTAAAATGTGTTTGGAGAGATTAGCAGAACCTTCTAGGTCATGCTAAGAGTTAGTACTTTCATTTTCTAACTATAATTTAAAAATGTACTGCAGGGTTTTGAAACTTTTCATGCTTAGACTTTGAAGGATTTGTGAATTTTCCATGTAGTGATATTTGATAAGAAACTGAATACAAGGGCACAGTGCTTTGAAGGGGTGAGTCAGACAGAGATAGTATTATCTGAAGTCCTGAGAGTAATTAGTAATTCCCAAAGCAGTGACAATGCCACTCAACTGAATAAGGCATGGGTTTTTATTTTTAATTCATCAGTAGAATTACTATAGATATCTGTGTATCAATCCTTTCAATTTTTAAATAATCACTCTAGTCTCAGAGTTCAGATTGCCACAAAGCACTCTCTCTGAATTATCTGTCCTGTGTCTATATGTAATTTATATAACTTCCTCAGTTTTTTCCCCAAATAATTATACTTTACACTGAGGGACTTTATACTTAAATTATGGTGGAAAAACAGAGCTATTAAAACACAAAGACTGCTGACTCAGATGTCATAGAGCTCATAACAACGGGTTCATTAAAAATGCTCCAACTTGTGTAACTTAGACAACTTGTGTAGGATGGAAGACAACTTCCTGTGCCCTTCTAAATTCTTCTAGAATTATCAGGCTGGTCTTGACATGAGCCAGATTAACAGGAGAAAAGAACCAAACTTAATCCATATAGATGGGAACCCCATGCATGGGAATCAGAGACCCCACATACGTGAGAGGTGCGGAGACAGAAAGGGAAATGGGGTATATGTGACATTCTGAGCTAAGGATGAGTGAGGTTAGTCACGTTGAGGCTTCAGAGGATAGAAAGATCATTTGCAGCATGATAAGAAGAGCAGATATTCAGCAATTAGATACTTGTCCTGCCCCAGATTATAAAAAGTTATTCCTGGTGACAACCGTTATTATGGGCAAGGCCTTTAATTTAAATTCTTCAAGGGAGAGGCAAAGTTTTCATGAGTGTGTAGGGTCTTGGTTGTCTATGGTTCAAAATAATTCACAGGCTAAAGTGACACATGCTGGGGAGGACTGTTCTGAATGCCTTCTTTTTTAAAAAAAGATTTTATTTCTTTTTAGAGAAGGGAAGGGAGGGAGAAAGAGAGAGGGAGAGAGAGATACATCAATGTGCGGTTTCCTCTTGAGTGCCTCCTACTGGGGACCTGGCCTGCAACCCAGGCATGTGCCCTGACTGGGAATCAAACTAGCAACACTTTGGTTTGCAGTCTAGCACTCAATCCACTGAGCCACACCAGCCAGGGATGAACTGTGTTTCTTGATTTGAGGGAAAGAATAGGCAATTATAGGTTGACTGACAGGTATTAATCTCTAAGGAACACAGTCTACTATGCAACATTTTATAGATCAGAAATTTTCAAGGTATATGCAGTTTGCATTATTACTTTAAATTTCTTAATATTGAGATATTATATTTTCTTTTAAATATTGAATATTGAATTTAATTTTTAAAAATAGTGGAGTTAAAAAGACAGGTATAAATGACATATCATGCTTTAAGGCACCTACTTAAAACCAATTAAATACAAGTTGGCCAAAAAGGGAGGTCAGAGACTAAGAAAGGATCTACTAATGCTGTGGTAGGCAACTTCTGAAATCCTCCCCAATGATTTCCACTTGCTGGTGTTTTCCCCTAATGACTGATATTTGGCAAATATAGTACAGAAAAAATAATGTCACTTCTGAGATTAGGTAATAAAGTCTGTGCCTTTTGTCTGAACCTTCTCTCACAGTCCTTGCTTGCTTAGAAGGGAAGTCAGTTGTGATGACGTGAGCTGCCCTCCAGGCAAGGACAAGACAGAAAGGCCCCAAGGCCTGCAAACAGTCAGATGGATGATCTTATAAATGGATCTACTCCAAGTCAAACCTTGAGGTGAACATGGCTCTTGATTGCAGCCCAGAGACGGAGTACCCGGTTAAACCACTTCCGTATTCTTGACCCACAGACACTGTAACATACTACATTTTTGCTGTTTTTAGATGCTAAATCTTGGAGAGTTTGTTATGCAGAAATACATAACTGATAGAACTGGAAACACTCTGTTGACTTTAAAATATATTTTCAATAGTTATTCCAAAATAAATGTAGTTAAAGAATGATTTCACATGGTTAATTTAAAAAGAAAATATAGTTATATCTATCTTTAGACATGGGTCAGTTTCCTTGGCTTCCTCTTTTTATCATTCGGAATAAGTTAGGTGTAGATGTAGAGAGAGAGACATATAGAAATATAGAAAGTTATAGGTATACATGTAGATTTTTTCCTTCCATCATGCCACTTGCCCTGCAGGTTAGTGCATACTGAGAATTTGATGTCTACTCATCATAGTAAGAAACCAAGGTTATTAATGAAACCCTCATCAGCCTCAAATATTTGAGTTGTACAGCATGCCAGAGAAACAACAATGCTGTAGAGGGTCTTATTTTAGCCCAGATGTGGCACATGCCTGATAACAACAATTCACTGATCAGAAGTAGCAATAGTAACTACACTCAACCAAAAGGGGGATAGGATTCACAATCTTGTCATAAACAAGAGCAGATTACAACGGGAAGTACTTAGGGACAGCATTATGGGCTATCGCACTGTGAAAAGCTTCATGATACTTTCCCATTATCAGTTTATATTGTTTTTTTAAAAACATACATTGGAAGAGATCTGCCAGGCCCCTTTTGGAGCACTCTAAACATTTATTGAAATTAATTGAAAAGCTACGGCCCATTGAATTGAACTATTTTTCCCAGAATTTCTGATGGTATTTTCTACCATCGATAAGTAATTAATATTTAAAGAATATTCCATCACATATCTGGTTTTTTTTTCCTTAAGTAGATACCACTATCGTGTGTGAGAGGGATGGCGGGGAGATATACCTTCAAGTCATTCTATCTTTTTTTAACCTTTATTCTACTTTATCTATGCAGGATTTCCCAATACTTATTATTTTTTGGTTTTTTGTTTGTTTTATTGGTGAAATCTGCACTTACCATACTGCATTGTTTCATATTTTGTTCTGATTGATTAATTAATTATGTATTGAGCCTTTCTATATTTTGACAGCATTTTTCTATGGATGGGGATAAAACAATAAAAAACTTCCAAAATTCCTTGTCCTTAAATTGCACACCCTCACGAGGCTGACTGATAGTAAACTAATGAAAAGTAAAATATACATTATGTTAGGTGGTGATGAATCCTGTGAAGAAAAAAAAATAAACAAGGAAGTGTATGGGTAGTACTGAAGACTTAAGGAGTTTGCTGACATTTAGGTAGAAACCTAGAAAAGAGGAGGCAATGAATGAGTCATGGATGTAAGACGAAAGCTGAGAGAAGAGCAAGTGTAAAGTCCCTGTGACAGGAACATCTAACCATGTTATTGGTATTGTAAGAATGTTTGGAAAGGAAAGAGAACACCAGGGAGAGAAAGGAGTAGTTAATACCTGACAGCCAGCCAGTGTCTTGTTTATATTGGACATTATATTTCATTGCATTTATCTTTTATTATCATTGTTTGGAAACTCATTAAAGGATATTGAGCAGTTTGACATGCTTACTCTTTTATATTTTAAAAATATGAATATAACTGTAGCACTGAGAATAGATAGTGGGGATATGATGGTAGTTAGAGCACATTGTGTGGAAGCGATGGAAGTCGTAGAATGTTGTTATATTATAGACATACTTTAAAAGCAGATTTATTTTAAAAGATGGGTTGTAGAGTGTGAGTGATAGGAACAGTCAAGAGATTTCAACATTTTTCACCTGTCCCACCGAGAAGACTGAAAAGGAAGAGACTAAAAGAGTAGGTATGGAAAAAGAGAATAAGCATTTGGATTTTTTTGTTTGTTACAGGTAAGAAGTCAATTAAATATACAAATGGAAATATTGAAACCTTTGGATATGTGCATCTAAAGTATAGAGGGGGGGTACAGCGAGAGACCAACATTAGTGTGTCATCTGTGTGTAAATTATTTTTAAAGCCGTAAGACTAGACATCATTACCAAAGAGTAAAGTGAATGAAGTCAGAGATGACAAGAGGTCTAAACCTTGACTCTTAGGGAATTCCAACATTTAAAGATCAAGGAGATAAGAAGGAACTAGCAAAAGACACTAGGGGGAATGATTAATGAAGTAGGAATAAAATTAGAGTAGAATATCCCTTAGCCAAATGAAAATAAAATCAGTAATCAATTGTGTTAATTGCTGCTGACCAAGAAAGATGAAGACTGAGAACAGGCAATTAGATTTAACAATGTTGTGATCATTGGTAGGTAACCTTGACAGGACTGGTTTCAGTGAAGCTGTGGGTTAAAAGTCTGATTCAAAGAGTTAATACATGAGTCGCAGGAGAGCAATTGGAAAGGGCGTAGAAAGAGTGATGTAGTCGCTAAAAGAGTGTTGAGTCCAGAGGAAAGACTTAAGATGAGAAAAATTAAACATATGTGGACTGGCTGGAGAGATCCTCCAGTAGGTAGGAAAGGATGGTTTTATTGCAAAAATAAATATACTTTATGGAGCGGTAACAGCAGAGAAGGCACAGATGCAAAGGAAGAACAGAGGTGGTACTGTGATAATGGACTTGCAAAGTTAACAAGGTTAACAGTTGAAAGTGAAAAGATGTTTGAAGTTTGTGCATAGATGAGATGGTGTGAAATACTCATGTGAATTAGTGGGCTTGGAAATTGTGGGATGGTTACTGGGCAGTACTAAGGACAATTTGAAGTGTTTAAAAATATACCATAAAGGTAGATGGCATGCTTGTGATTATTTTTTTATTTAGTGTTGGGTTTTGGATTTGTAACCTCAGTTCACGCACATTACCCGATGTTCAGGTGCAGAGTAGGAAGAGGGTAGGAATTATGAAGTTCTGAGGTTTTTGCCAGGTAGATGTGATGAAAGCAGACAGTGACAATGTAGTTGAGAACATAGCGGGAGTACTTAAACAAGCACCCTGGGGTTTCATCTTGGAAGGAAGGGAAGCAGTGATATGAATCAGATAAAGGAAGACAATCCAATTAAAAAATGGGCAAAGACCATGAACAGACACCTCTCCAAGGAGGACATACAGAGGGCCCAGAGACATATGAAAAGATACTCAGCATTACTAGCCATCAGAAAGATTCAAATTAAGACCGCAATGTGACACCACTTCACACCAGTCAGAATGGCCATCGTAACCAGATCAACAAATAACAAGTTCTGGCAAGGTTGTGGAGAAAAAGGAACACTAGTGCACTGTTGGTGGGAATGCAGATTGGTGCAGCCACTGTGGAAAACAGTATGGAATTTCCTCAGAAAACTAAAAATGGAGCTCCCTTTTGACCCAGCAATTCCACTGCTGGGATTATACCCTAAGAATCCTGAAACACCAATCCAAAAGAAGCTATGCACCCCTATGTTCATAGCAGCACAATTTACAATAGCCAAGTGCTGGGAGCATTGGTAAATGAGTGGTTCAAAAAATTATGGTACATTTGCATGATAGAATACTACACAGTAGAAAGAAAGAAGGAGCTCCTACCTTTTGCAACAGCTTGAATGGATCTAGAGAGCATTATGCTAAGTGAAATAAGCCAGGTGGAGAAAGATAAACACCATATGATCTCACCTATAAGTGGAACCCAATCAACAAAGCAAACAAACAAGCAAAATATAACCAGAGACATTGGAATTAAGAACAAACTGACAGTATCCAGGAGGGGTGGGGAGAGAGGACAATGGGGGGAAGCGGGGAGAATTGTCAAGGAACATGTATAAAGGACACATGGACAAAGCCAAAGGGGTATAGGATCTAGGGTGGGAGGTGGGGACGGCTGAGGTTGGTGGGGGGGTGGAGGGAAAATGGAGACAACTGCACTTGAACAACAATTTAAAATAAAAAGGAAAAGAAGAAGTAGTGAAAAGTGGCATAATAAATGTATTTCACTACTAAAATATATTTTAGTAGTGAAAAGTTGGCATAATAAATAATAAATGTATTTGACCACAGAAGGTCAAATAATTTTGGAGTCAAGATACTAGCAGGAGTGAGATGTAAAGTTAGGAAGTGCTGGTTGGAGAGTGGCATATTTGCGTTGAAAATGGTGGAGTTATGTTTAAAGCTATCTCTGGTATATATATAGTAAATAGTTAAAGCAGAACAGAGGGCAGGATCCACGGAGAAAGAGAGGTCAGGTACTGAGATGACGTTTCCAAACGTGACAACCAAAACATTAGGGAAGCCCAGTACACAACTTCTGTCCTTAATCGTAAGGTTGTATCTAAAGATACCTTATGGCATAATGACCGTTTGGGCAGGCTTCAAAGACCGTTTTGGCATGGGTCTGAGGGACATGCATCAGCCGCTTAATCTGTCTGTATCTTTTTCCCATCTGTAAAATAGGTTAAAAATCACACTTAACTCAGAGTTTGAGGGTGAGAAATGAAAAAGCTAATACTATTGCTCAGTATTTATGAAGCTCTCAGAAAATATCAGTTATTATTTTTATCATTGACATAATGTATCTGAATGAGCTTAGTTCATATAGCAGACATTCTGAAAGGAAAATAGGTAAAGACTATTTGTTCTATGTTAATTTCTGAAAATCTAGGCCTTTCTAATCTTAAATTTTAACAATTAGAGATATAATAACCTCAGAAATATTTCAATATTATTCTCATTGGCAAGTGTTGAACAAATAAATACTCTAGACGTGTTCATTTTCCCCATATATCATAGAATGTCTGAAGTAAGCTAAATATTAAAATGGGAAAAGTTGATTTTGGGAGTGAAAATCACAGTTATACAATAACCAAAAAACAATCTGCAGTAGGGATTGGAATAGAAAACAAACTTAGTATGCTATTTATAAGTGTTTCTTCAGTTTTCTAGTGGTAAGGAATGACTAGCCAGAGGTACACCAAGGTGAGTTCTGCATAGTTTTCTACACTACTTGATATAATAACATATAAAGATTCTGCGGTTGGTTATTTCATTATGCATTTCCTTGCATGGGCTTAATTTTTCTAAAATAAATATTCTGTTATTTTCATAACACCAAAATCTCCTCAAGTACATTAAATAATTACCATTAGATTTTAAATGTCTCAGTATCCTAAATTGCATGCTTTTCTAATAATAGCTTCTAATTCCAAAAATCCATTGAAGCAGTCTAATTCAAATAAATAGGAGTTTATAGTTTCATATAGTATATTTTAGTATGTTACAGTGATATGTAAATTATCAACATGTAGAAAATTTCCTTCTATAGTATTTGCCTAGGGATCTCAAAATTTCAGCTAATGATTGACATCAATACTGCATAAGTTTTATATTGTAGAGTTTATTAATAGAAAGTTTGAGTTGTTCCTAAAAGTATACTTTATCTTTCAAAGGGAAAAATTATAATCAATGAATGTTTCCCTCATGGAATATGCTAAGCCTCCAGGATATTTTATATTAAATCTCAAAGACCACAAAAAGGAATGATCTGATTCATTTTAATTATTGTGAGCAGCAAAAAGATATGGATATTTCCAAAGGCAAATAATGTTCTAATCAAACTGAAACAATCATATTAAATCTAATGTCAAGAAAATTAGAAAATACTCAACGCAGTTTAAAGAGTACCAAGATAATTTTTTACAGTAATTGCAGGTATGATTTAGTAAAGGATCCAAGTAAATCATATTCTAAAACCCTCTGGGTGAAAAAAAATATATGGGTTAAGATATTGAAATTTATTGGCAAAGTACATATTAAAGGTTTGGATTTCTTTAAGCACCAAAAGAAAAATGAAAGGAATGAACATCTTAAAGAGTATTGTATCTATTGCCATCCAAGGAAGTTGATATTATAAACCAATATACATATTGGTCATTTGAAAACTTTTCATTTCTGTTAACAGATACATCAGCTGACACTACAATTCCTGTTCCTGGGATACTAAAATGTATATCTTTACCTATGTAGCATTTTTGCTTACTGAGGATAACATCCAAAGTTTAACTCAACACAGGCTTAGCTAGAATGAATAGATGAAAGTCATTTTCATAATAATGTTGCTACTCGTATCATCATTATTAATTAATCAATAATCAGAGAATCGCCTAATCTTTTTCTCCCATATTATAATAAATTATTATGTCTTTTGAGTTTACTTTACCTCTATTCTATAGTTTTAAATTATTTTATGTAATTTTGTTATTTTTAATAATGATTTTAATTGAAGATATATATATATGTCAAATGCTAATAAAAGGCATATAATGAAAGGAACAACTTTTTTCCATCCCCATCCATAATCTTGTTCCTCTAGACATTTACTCTAGTGTTGATCATGTGGGCCTTAAAAACGTGATTTACGCCTCACCTGCCACTGGCATTTCAAGGCAGTTATTGCATCCCTATAATGTTAGCTCATGAATCGGCCCAATGGCAGTGTTACTGTTCCTCTCCTGCTCTCATCCTCTAGTATGTTTATATAATAATATTTGGAAAAATAAGTGGTAAATACATTTTATAATAATGAAAATATTTTATCATTGCTGAGCTCCTTTGTATATAATGAGTTAATAATTCCTTGTTTTCTATGTATTTCAAATTATTAGTATGTATTTCGTACACTCAAATACAATTTTCCCCCCAGAATAGTTGCCTTCTGGTCTCTTCCATTTTATATCCAAACTGAACTAACTCCACCAGGCCTGTGACATAGCTCTTATCAAAGAACTTTCTGAATTGGATTAACTCTTGACAAAATTATTGGTCTAGACCCTCATTTTGGTGAAGTTTATTTCTTCACTGTTTCCTTGGAAAGAATTTATGATGTAGGTATATTTCAAGATTTTGTATGTGTGAAGATAAACATATTGGGCCCTCCATACCTTTTATTTATTTTGGTTGCTTATTATATTGTTAGCTTTCTAGCATATAGCAGTGATACAGAGAAATCAGATGCCAAACTGAACTCCATAACTTTGGAAATTTATATTATACCTTCATATAATATATTTCATTTAGTATACGGGAATATCTATGGAATTTTAAATAATTTGTGTTTCTTGTTTTTAGAAAGTATTTGTTAAATATTGGGCTTTCTAGTTTGATCTTTATTACACAGTTTTTCCCTTTTTCTTTTTGTAAATCAGTAATTTGTATTGTTTTCCCGTAGCAAAACCACATGCACAGATGTGTACAAGAAAACTAGGTAACAAAATTAGGAAATGGACCTGAGAGGCAGAGCATCTGATGGACTTAGAAAGAAGAAAATTTGAAAATGCCCGATAGGGGTTTACTGGAACATACAATGAGCCAGCTGGTAAACAGTAATGGAAACCAGCAGACGCCTTTGCCAACCTCAGCACACATGCAAATGCAAGCAGCCTGACATGGAGTCTCTAGTAGCTGAATCGGAGCTGCCCTGTCAGCCCTCAAAACTAACAAATCAAAGTATGTTTTTGGTAAAAAGTCAGTCTAAATGTGTAGAAATCCACATTGAGCAGGACAGCAACAAAAGGAGGAAAGACAACCAAAGATGGAGATGAAAGGAGGGTAACAGCAATAGGAAGTGCCATCTCAGAAAGTACAAGTGTATATTACTTGTATCGTTTCGGGACAATGGAAAATGGAGCACTGGAGTCGGGAAGCTAGAAAAGCAATTCTGATTTACCCTTTACACTAAAGGTTCAGAAATGTTTTAAGTTCACGGTAAAACATACTATAGAAAAAATCATGATTGAATCACATAAAATATGGTTTAGTATAATATTCTTTTAAAAGTGCAAGCATACAGTTAAAACTGTCCTCAAAGTAGATGAAAACTTTGACTTGATACTCTAAGCAGGACAAAATAAATTAAGGAAGTTTAAAAAAATTAAATATCAACACAAATTAAGACTAAAGATATTCAGAAATTAGATAACTTTCCTAAGGAAAAACAATGAAAATTAAAAAAAAAATTCTCAGCAAGACTGAAGTGCAAGGGACAAAAATATATATAAAGATTAATGTCTTAGAATAGAGTTGTCAAACTCATTTTCACTAGGGGCCACATCAGCCTCGCAGTTGCCTTCAAAGGGCCAAATGTAATTTCAACTCCTTAACTGTTAAGGAGTAGTTACATTTATACAGTCCTAAAATTACATTCGGCCCTTTGAAGGCAACTGTGAGGCTGATGTGGTCCCCAGTGAAAATATGTTTCACACTCCCACTTTAGAATACATAGAATTTGAAAATGAAATAATTTTTAAAAAATAATTTCTGATTATATGACAAGATAGGCAAAGAGCATCAAACTTGTATATAACAAACATTGCAGAAAATATACTAAAATTTATAATTCAAGAACATATCAGTATATATGCATATATATATATATGTAAACATATAAAAATGTATGAAATGGACATGAACACCAGGGAATAATGAACTAGATTGAACAATACAGAGAAAACTAGCAAAATTTAGGGAAAAAAAGCCTTTAAGCATGTAGACAAAAACCCCAAAATTACTACTAGTAGAAAGGAAATAATATTGAAATCAGGATTTTAGACAGAAATTCTTATGATAAAAGACAATACAGAAACATATATAAGATACACAAAGGAAAGGTAATGTGAGCTAAAAAATGTAATAAATTGCTTAACACCGTGTGCAGGCTAGAGTGACATTACAGAAACCCTGGGAGTCCTTGACAGACACAGGGGGAGTTATTCTCACTTTCACCCCTGACATCCACTTCCTTCTCCTGGGTCCCACTGTGGGCATCAGGTAATAGCAATCTACCATTAGAGGAAATTGGGATGTTAGAGTTGCAGGCTTGAGTTATCAGAAGCCATGTTAATGACCTGTTTGTCTTTATAGGCCAAAGCTGGGGCCTGGTCAAGGAAGGGCTTAGCAGAGCCTGGCTAGAGATTGGCTCAGAAGACCATCTTAATCAGTATCTGTAGAAAATCACTACATGAAAAGGCAAGCATAATGCAACAATGAGCAAAGAATGAATAATTCTAAGACAGGTATTAGAAAAAGTGGACACCTTTAAAAAGAAAGAAATAAAGACTAACCAAGTCTTTGTTATAAATATTCTAGTCTGAGGAAAATTATAAATATTCTAGTCTACATGAATTATGTTAAAGTCGGTAAAAGATAGGAAAGTAATTATTTGATTTAAGAATGTGGAAAGATTTTCTTAGAATATGCTCAAGGGAAAAAATGAAATAAAATTATACATGAAGAAGAAAACTCAAACATGTAATATTTATGCCAAGGAAAAATGAATCCTAAATTATAAAAACATAAAAGATAATCTTTGCTTAATATAAATGACAACTCTGAGATTTTCAAAACAGATAACACTAAAGTAAACCAGTTAACACTGTTAGTAATTGGAAAAAGGGTAGAATTTTCCATTTTTTTCCCTTTCATATTAGCAACTATTTCAAGCAGGAAAAAATAACATTCAATAATGATCAGAACTGGCTAAAATTCAGTGAAATGAAGAGCCAGACAATGATCACACAGTGTAAATTGCTGGGAGTGACAAACTTTCACATTTCACTTTTCATAATCTTGTTTGAGGAAATCATCATGGATGAGTTTTTCAAATATTATTATAGCATTTTTTATTGGTAAAATGGAGGCACTTTAAATATCTATATTTTTATGTAACAAAACTGTCAAATAACTTACTATACAGCCATTTAATGATGTATTTTTCTATTATTGAAGACCATTCTTTACCATTCTTTTCATGCTTTTCCTCTAGAGCTGAATGTTTAACTTTTTTACTTTCTTGACTCTATTAAATGTCACCTTTCAAGGAAGCCCTTTTTGGCCGCTCTGTTCAAAAAGCAGAGCCCCTTTCACAGTCCGGCCGACCTTTAGTGCCCTTACCCCTCATTGTTTTCTTTACAAAGAGAAAGGCACAGAAAATTTATATGCCAAGTGATTTTATATACTTACTTGTTTGTTGTTTATTTTTCCAATATAATGGAACTACTTGAAAATAGAGATTTTCTTTTATTCAAAATTGTAACTCAATGCCAGTAATCATGTCCAATATCTAGCAGTTTTCAGTATTTATTGAATAAATGAATATATATATATATATATATATGGATGTAGTAAAATATCTTATTAATGACTATCCTACAGCTTACCTGTCTTTAAAAAATCTGATGAACACTAAATATCTTTTTAAATTATGAGAAAATGTGTAACTTGAAGATATTCTTAAGTGATATATACTCATCAGAAATGACACAATTACGTCATTTTAATATCCACATCTACATTCATTTTCCAAGAAGCAAATACAAATTTACATTTACAATTTAATATCCACTTGCCTAGTCAATTTTGTGTAATTTATTTTTAAAATATTTCTGCAAATTGACATAATATCTCAAATATGTTTTTATTCACAAAAATGTGTATCCCACAAATACGGCCACCTGAAACCAAAGTGTGAAGCTCAGAATGAATTGACTATAGCTATAGGATGTCATTCCTCTTTTCTAACTCCTTAAATGTCAACAAACATCACACTCATTTATTTTGCAAAATGTCATTTCTCAGAAAAACCCTACAAGTGATATGGGCTGACTAAAAATTGGGTATTATAATTGATTAGCTTATAAATTTTCCTCTCATAGTCAGGGTCAGTCCTGACTACTCCATACCAAGTATGAGTTGCCCAAACATTGCTTTTTGTCAATATGACAAAATTATTGCATTATTTAATTTACAGTGATAGAGATAAATCTCTAATCTTAATAGCAATTTAGGAATATTTCATAGAAATCATTCTATTTTATTTTTTCAGATTAATGAGATTTGTATTTATTTCTATAAAAATGATCTATGTGCCAAAAGTACCTTTAAAGATGGAAAACTAAATTATTACCAATTACCTTATCAGCCAAAGGAGAAAATGGGCAGAATGAGATTGGTACTGCCCATCAATCTAAAAGGTCAATGGCCAAGCCTAGAGTAAATTGTAAAATAAGCAGTTAAAGGACATAAGATATTCCTTTGTATAAGGTATTCCTGGATATAAGATACTCCTGGATGATATTGGGTTGGTCAAAAAGTCCATTTAGCTTTTTCCATAAAGTAAGACACATTTTTCATTTTCACCAATAACTTTATTGATTTGGATATTTTTAATATGTTGACTATCTCCCACTATTGGCTTCTAGTAGGTAGAGGCCAGGGGTTCTCTAAACATCTTCCAATGCATAAGACAGCCCCACAGCAAAGAATTATTTGGCCAAAATGTCAATAGTACAAAGACACTGTGAAAACCACTTTTGACACATTCAATCAGTCACAGTACCTTCTCCATACACTGCACAAATCTTTTTCTGCATTTCAGTTGAGTTTTTACCTTCCTTGAAATAATAAAGCATAATATGCCAAAAATATTGCTTATTTTCTTTCATCATCAATGTTAAAATGGCTGCATAAAAATTCACCAATTTGATGTGTTTTTTTAAATGCCCACTGTTACGATCAGTGTCACAATAAAATCTAACACATTTGTTTCAAATAAAGTTAAAGACAGCTAAGCACTGCTAGAGCCGTTGTACAGAAAAAACTTAATGAACTTTTGGGCCAACCCAATATACTGATCCCTCATAAAATATGTTATTTCCACAAATATTTATTGTGGGGGCCCCTGTCCTGGGTGCCAGATGTGTGGGGGCTCCACCTGCAGAGCCCCATCCCTCCGTCATGGATGAAAATAAAAACTACCAAGACATGATCTGCTTGGGGAGGAAAGGTGGACAAACTCTCTGAGGAGAATGACCCAGAGCCCCTTCCTCATTGGGCTTTTATTGGGCTCAAATACACCGGAATACAGGTTTAACATTTCAAAGAAATCTGAGGGCTTAATCTGAGTCAATGACTGTCGGGAAATGGGGTTGAAAAACTTTGGGAGACATACCCATTTCCTCCTCGGACCCTTATCATTTAAATGAGTGCACTCTTAGCAAACAAAGCAGGTTTCACAGGACTTTAGGAATTCTTTCTTATGCCTGGTTGCCCGGGGGAACTGTCCTGCTGGCACAGGGCTACACCACTTGCCTTCATAGTTTCAGGCTTTAAGCCAATTAGGAAGCAGAAGACATCTCCCAGACAGAAATGAGGGCTATGTCAGAATAGACCGGGGCGGGGAGGGGGTGGGCCGGGGCGAGGGTCCATCACATCCTCTTTGCTGCAGTCCCCGGAGTCCTTCCATGAGTCCTCCCAAGTGGTCGCGTCTGGCTTAGGTTGCCCCTCCCATGAGGAGTCTTACCCGTCATTGACTAACCAACCAAGCATTGGGGCCAAAGATGGAGGAGGCAGAAGCAGTGCTCTTGCCAGGGAGATAAGCTTTGTCTCCTTAGTGGCTCATGTCCTCTTGACAGAACAGACCCAGAGGAAGTGGGTCCCTTGGCTCTTACACAGCCCACCATGGGGTGAGGGTTACAACTCCTGAAACCAGGCTGAACGGTCCACAACAATTTATAAATACATATTTATTTAACACTAAGGGAAACTTGAAATGGAAAATATGACATGTTTCAGATGCTACAGCTACAGTTTGTGGGATGTCTATGAGTGTAGATCCCTAAGTGCTTGGGTAGAGTCCTTGCCATACACATCTTCCTTAAGTGGTATTATTTATTATTGAAGCCACTGAGATGAGAGTGCGAATCTGTCACTTCAAATGTTTTAACCTCTTCTAAAACTATGAACATTTCAATGACAGATTGTCATCTACTCTTAAATGGTTCGGGAAAGAGAAGTGGAAGATGCAAGCAATCCTCTTTGATTGCACAATCAAAATTTATAATACAGAAAGAGTTTCTGCTATGCACTCCTGTATGTAGTGTCTGAATAAGTTTATCTAGACTCCTTTTGTGAAGGACTTTCTGTTTTGATTTTTGTGTCTAGAATACAGTCTCATATTTGAAAGTTTACTTATTATCAAAACTGTTTTATAATGTCATCTGTCTTCTGTTGAAAAATTAAATCTATATTCAATTACACAAGACATTTTTCATTGTTTGTGTCATTACCTACTTATTATTACTTATATGTTTAAAAATAAATATAGATCTTATCTTAGGTCTATAGTGATCTCACCATACTCAAATAAATTTCAGAAAGCTGGTGATTTTTCTTTTCCCTTTATTGATTAACTGATACTTTTAAAAAGGTGCATCTTATTAAAGAATATGACTCACTTTGTTTTTTACTATTTGAAATTTTTCATTCTTTATTTTTTTAACTGCTAATAATTTTTATGTCCTGGTGCTATTTCTAAAATGTTTAAAATTGAGTATCACTGTCTCTGTCTCTCTCTCCTAGTTCTGTGGCATAAAGTTATTATACTGAAGGAAGTCTAAGTTTTTATATTCCCTAGAGTCATGTTTTTTAAGTCATAGTACCTTCTTATGAACATCTCTATATACTAAATACATACTTATGCAATTTATTAATCTCTCTACACATACATACATATTTATTATAAAATTGTGTATATATGTTTATAGATAGGTAGATAGAGCTATATAGATATATATTAACTATATCTTAATTCCTGTCTTTTCTTTCTTCCCCAACACTGGATGCAACACTGAATTTAGAACAAGTTATTCATTAAAATTGGGATATTATGTTTTTATTTCTTTAAGATTTTATTTATTTATTTATTTATTTATTTATTTAATTTATTTATAGACAGAGGGGAAGGGAAGGAGAAAGGGAGGGAGAGAAGCATCAATGTGTGGTTACCTCTTATGTGCCCCCTACTGGGGATCTGGCCTGCATCCTCTTCCTGTGTCCTCACATGGCCTTTCATCAGTAGCTGGGTGGAGAGAGAGACCTAGAGCAAACTCTCTGCTGTTTCTTTTAACAAGGACACTAATACTATTGAATCAAGACCCCACCCATATGACTTCAGTTAAACTTCGTCACTTCCTTGGAGGCCCCATCTCCAAATACAGCCACACTGGAGGTTAAAACCTCAACATATGGATTGGGGAGGACACAGATATTCAGTCCATAGTATCACTAAAATAGTGTACTATATAATCTTCAGTATTGTACTCCTTGTCCAGCTGAATTTAAACTATATAAATTGTTGCTACATATTTGTTTTCTTATTTATGAAATCTCAATGCAAACATATTTCATATCTTAAAAATTCATTTCCTTGGCATCTAGTACTTTGACAAGATTTATTATTTTAGAATAACTAAATGTCTTAAAGACAAATAAATTCACTACTGATAATGATGGAGAGAGTCAATATAATTTAAGAAACAGATGCCAGAGTGTGATGACTTTTTTTGTACTTGGGCACTTCTTAAGCCTGTGACTTTTCTTCTAATTAAAATTTGTTAATAAATATTCATATCTCTGTTTGATTTCCTAAATGGAATGGAGGACTGAGGATATAGTCATATAATTCATATTTAATAAAAACATTTTTAATAGTTGATATTTAAAATACTATGGAGATTTTACTCATTCTTACATATGAGATTTAATAAGAATAAGTGAATTGTAGAAGCACCCCTTACTCCTGTTACAGAGAGTTTTTATTGCCCAGATTTTTATTTGAAAACTCTTCTAGGCCCTGGCTGGTGTAGCTCAGTGGATTGAGCATGGGCTGCAAAACAAAGGGTTGCTGGTTTGATTCCCAGTCAGGGCACATGTTGGGGTTGCAATCCAAGTCCCCAGTGGGGGCCAAGTGAGAGGCAACCATATATTGATTTTTTAAAAAATTAAAAGAAAATAAAAACTCTTCTAAATCTTTAACCTATTTTTCTACAAAACTCTATTTCCGAGAATTGACAATATATCTCCCTTGATGATTATAGGATGAAAATAACCTTATATAATTGTAGAAAATACTTAAAATGCAAGTACTTAAAATACTATAGAAAGTACTTTTGAAGAGAGGTAACAGAGTGAAATTATTTGAGAGAAACAATGTCTTAAGCAGATTTTGTAGAGTTTTACAGACTGGAATACTAGTATTTTCAAAGAATGTATCCCTATTTAGACACTTTTGACTGGCTGTTTTGTTTTAGTTCTGGTGTTACATCTGCTCTAATTGTTATGTATTGCCTATATGCCCAAATTACAATGATGTTTTCTCTTAACTTTTCTTCTCACGTAGTATGAACCAAATTGATCAATGCAAATATGCATATGTGAACCTATTTTTCTTCCATGACCCTAAAATGCACTCACTCGGGCAGAAGTTGATTGGGATAAGTCATTAGAATAGAATAATTACTTCTGATATGATTATGGATTCCTTAAATCCTGTGACAGTTTCATCACTTAGTCCATTGATTTCAGAAAACAGCTTCCAGTACTTAAACAAAGCTACATTTTCAGTGGATATTGGAAATGATGTCAAGGAAAGCCACTCCTCTAAGCATCACGTTTAACCTTCAATACCTGGTTATTGATCAGACACTGGCTCATTCATTCAAATTACTTAATTGAACAATTCAGGTCCAGGCATAGGGGAGACAAATTAATTTAGTAATTGTCAATAAGTTGACATTCCCTTGGAAACTTCAGAAACTTTCTATAGTTTTGCACTAGTATTCATTTGACCCACTTTAAAACTCATTATTAGGTAAAGATGACCTTATTTTGCTTTAAATTGTGTTTTCAAATGTTGTTTACATTTTATATTAGTTTAATTATTTTCCTTATCAATGAATTAAACCAATTCAACTTATGAAATTTATTTTGGTTTTATTATTTTGTAGTGTGGATTCATATTCACCTTATAAGCCAACATTTTTAGAAAAGTATTCAATTTAACCTTTATATTAAAATTTCAAAAGATACATAGGACATTAAAAAGCATAATAAAACACCTTTCATGTGAAACATTTTAGAAAAAGGAAATTATTTTTTGCAAATCTAATTGAAAGATAAGTAAAGCATTTTCCCATTCCCAGTTATAAAAGGTATAATCACAACTAAAAGAGTGTATTTCTAATGTAATCCACACTAAAATAGAGTGCAGGGGTTTTCCAAATCTCTTTCAGTTTTTCTTTATAGACTCTTTGGTTTTAGTCACAAGAATTAAGAAGTAAAAATACTTTCCTTTTTGAGAAGAAAATTATTTTTTTAAAGTGCTTAAAGAAAAGTAATCCATCATAGTTTTCTCATATGAGATCTGTCCAGAAGGTATCCAGCTTTGTAATAGGGAAAACAGAGACATTTACTGTATCATTGATTGTCTCTAAGAAGGTACAAGATACAAGAAATATTGTACATAGGACAATGACGCCACAGTCCCCTTCAAAGTAGGCACCTTGGGACCTGACACAGTTTTCCCAATTGCAATCAGTTGCTTCATCATATTTTCCTGACTCTCATCAACAGTCTGAAATCTCTTCCCTTTCAAAAGTGATTTTAGTTTTGGAAAAAGCCAAAAGTCACAGGATGCCAAATCTGGGTTGTAGGGCAGCTGAATCACCTGGGTTATTTGATGTTTCATCAAAAATTGTGCACAAGACATGGTTTTGAGTGGGTGCATTGTAGTGATAAAGCTACCAATCACCAGTTGCCCATAGCTGTGGCTTTCTGAATCATCTGAATAGTTTCCACAGAGGAATGCCCAAACTTAACACAAAATTTGGTGCAGATTTATTGCTCTACCCACTGAGTTATTTTGAATGCCATGGCCACATGGCACACATGCTCACTATGCTGACTAGTACAGTGAAGTTATCATTGTTCACACATGTGCATACCAGTCCACTGTCCTTGGTTGCCAGGTTACATCAATGTCATGCAAACCATTTTTGTTGTATTAACAATGGCTGGACTTTCTCTGTGTAGACCTCATATGTCAGTTTTAATTTGTCTATTAACTCTCAAAATCATGAATTATATGACCATTATGCTTATACATTTAATAATTTCCTAAGAATATCCTATATAAATAAAATATTTTATATAAACTGTACATATAATTCTTTGAGCATTTGTTAGTGTAATTTATGGCAAATTTAATTATGAAGTTATAAAATAAAACATGTAAAAAATAAATATTTATATATTTAAAATATTAGTAAAAGAAAATTCTAGCAAAAAACTAAAATTAAGAATGGCACAATTTTAAGATTCTTTGACTATATGAATTGTAAACTGTTTATAATTTTATTTAAAGGAGTACATGCTATATTAATAATTTTATATAAATATCTTATAAATTGCAAAGAACTCTATAGTGACAGAAAGCAGGTGAGTGCTTCTTGCAGAATTGGTGTGGAAGATGAAGAAAGGTTGAAAATGTTTGGGGGCTGAGCTAAATGCTCATAATGTTTCTTAATTTTGGTGATGGTTTTGCTGATACAAACACATGTCAAATCTTATCAAATTTTACACTAAATTGGTGCCATTTATTGTGTATGATTTTTTTCTCAATGAAGATGTAAAAATATATGTAGCATAATTGACAGAACTAAATGGAGAAATGAAAAAATCTATAATCAGATTGGGAGGTTCTAACATCTCTCAACAGTTAACAGAAAAATAGATGATACAATCAGTCATATAGAAAAGATCTGAAAAACCATTTTTGACTTGGGGCAATGAACACACAATACAGTATATAGAGGATGTGTTGTAAAATTGTGCACCGGAAACCTATGCCACTTTGTTAAATAGTGTCATCCCAATACATTCAATACAAAGAAAAAAAGAAAAAATATTTAACCAAAATGACCTAGTGGAAATACAATGACTATCACACTTTAGGAAAAAATGACAGAATACATTCACATTTACACACATAATATTTAGCAAAAATAACTGTGCTGGCCCAGATGATATCAATACTGAATTTTCATAAGTATTTAAGAAAGAGCTTATGTCTAATTACATGAATAGTCCAGAGAATAGAAAATGAACACTTTCCAAATAGTCACATGAAGCATCCATAACTTCAATTCAAACCTGACAATGGTTTACCACAAAGGATTATTATTTGTAATGTGAATAGTACTCAAAAATCACATTTTGTGTATTCACCACATTAACACAGTAAAAAGTGAAAATTTATGTTGCTATCTTAATAGATACAGAAAAAATGTTTAACAAACTTTAATACCCATTTGAAAATATTTTTAAAAATTGGAAAAATAAGAATAAAAGGTAATATTTTTAATTATTGTATAGGTGGAATGACTGTATATGTAAAAATGAAATTTCAAAGATATACCAATTAAATATCACTAGAAATCATAATCTAGTTAGAAATAAATTTTAGAAAGAGTCTTCTGAAACTATACATTCAAAAGTACAAAATATTATTGAGGAACATATTGTTGAAGAATAATTAAATATATTAAGGGATATTTACTGCTCTTGAATTAGAAAACTGACTGACTTGAAGATGACATTCAACTTACTGGTAGTCATTGTATTTTTCATTGTCAGGCCCACAGAGAAAAAGAAGAAGAATTACCAGTTTCATGAAATAATCATCTTCATGAGTGCTGAAATGGGGTCTATACATGAAATACATATGATTCATGGCCACAAATGATGGTTGGCTCCAGGTAACACACTTGTGTATTTGAGTTGTGAGCTGAACTAGCTTCTTCATACATGGAAAACTAAATGTCCATAATTCCAAAGTTATCTATAAATTCATTACAATCTTTATTAAACGTCAATGGTATTTTTTTTTCACAGAAATAGAAAGAACAATTCTAAAACTTATATGGAACCACAAAAGATCCTTAATGACCAAAGCAATTTTGATCAAGAACAAAGCTAGAGTCATCATACTTCTTAATTTCAAAATATGTTATGAAGACACAGTAATCAAAATACTATGGTGTTAGCATAAAAACAGACATAGACCAATGGAAGAGAATAGAAAGCCCAGAAATAAAGCCATACAGTCAATAAATCTTTGACAAGGACTTAAAATTTTTTGGTACAAGAATACACAATGGGAAAAAGATTATATCTTCAATAAATGATGTTGGGAAAGCTGGACAGTCACATGCAGAAGAATTAAATTAGACCCTTATCTTACACCTTTTCTTACAGAAAAATCAAGTCAAATAGATTAAGACTAGGTTTAAGACCTAAAATAATAAAACTTTTGGAAGAAAATATAGGGAAAAAGCTTCCTGACATTGGTTTTGGTAATGAGTTCTTGGATATGAAGCAAAAGCATAGGCATTAAAAGCAAAAATAGGCAAGTGGGACTACATCAAATTAAAACCTTTTATATAACAAAAGAAACAATCAACAAAATGAAAGGCAAACTATGGGATGGTAGAAAATATTTGCAAACCATATATTTGATAAAATGTTAATATACAAAATACATAGGAACTCCTATATCTCAATAGCAAGAAAACAAGTAATCTGGTTTAAAAATGGGTGAGGACCTGAACAGACAGTTCTATAAAGAAGACAAATGAATGACCAGCAGGTATATGAAAAGATGTTTGACATCATTTGTTATCTGGGAAATACAAATCAAAACCAAAATAAGATATCATCTCACATCAGTTAGGATGGCTATCATCAAAATATAAAAACAGCAAGTGCTGGCAAGGATGTGGAAATAAAGGGAATCCTTGCACACTGTTGGCGGAAATGTAAATTAGTGCCATATTAAAGTATGGCAGATCCTTACAAACATTAAAAATAGAACCATCATATGATTTGGTAATCTCACTTCTGGGTATGCATCCAAAGGAATTGAAGTTAAGATTTCAAAGTAATATCCACACTCTCATTATTCACAATAATCAAGACATGGCAGCAGCCTAAATGTCTATTGGTGAATGAACAGGTAAAACAATGCATATACTATTCATATGTAATGGAATATTATTCAGCCTTAAAAAAAGCAATCCTGCCATTTGCAACATGGATGAAACTGGAGAACATTATGCTAAGTGAAGTAAAGCAGGAACAGAATGACAAATACTACTTGATACCACTTATATGAGGAATCTAAAAATGTCAAACTCATAAAAGCAGAGAGCACAGTGGTGATTGCTAGGGGTGAGGGGGTGAGGGAAATGAAAGACATTAAGCAAATGGTGCAAAGTTTTAGTTATGCAACATGAATAAATTCTAGAAATCTGTACAACATAGTGCCTATAGTTAAAATACTGTGTTGTACACTTTAAAAAATTGCTAAGAAGTTAGGTAAAATGATGATTTATTTATTTACTCTATTTTTATTATTTACACTATTGCAGATGTCCCCATTTCTCCCCTGCCTTAACCACCTACCCCCTCACTTGCCCCCTTCTTCCCTCTGGCCCTCATCACACTGTTCTCTGTGTCCATGGGTTGTACGTATGTGTTCTTTGGCTAATCCCTTTACCTTCTTTCATCCAATTCCCCTCCTTCCTGATAGCTGTCAGCCTGCTCCATGTATCCATGCCTCTGCTTTCATTTGGTTCATCAGTTTATTTTGTTCATTAGATTCTACATATAAATGAGATTGTATGGGATGGGAGGAAAATTTTGGAGATGATGGATATGTTTATGGGATATATTGCAGTGATTGCTTCATAGATGTATATTATTTGCAAACTCATTAAGTTGTATAAATTAAATATGCACAGCTTTTCCCATGTCAATCATAGCTTCATAAAAGTTTACATAGATATTTTTTGCTTAATTTATTTGCCTTTTCAACCAGCTCCCCAACCCCCTATTTTTCTTATTTTTTAACATCAATATATTTATTATTATTAAATTAGGACTTAATAAACTCAATATGTATTAATATATTTTAATTTTGTGGTTTTTATCTTAATACAAATATATATATATGTAAGATATATACAAAAAATAAGCTAACTAAAGTCTATTGGGGTCCTCAACAACCATTAAGAGTATAGCCCTGGCTGGTGTGGCTCAGTGGATTGAGCGCGGGCCTGCGAACCAGAGGATCGCGGTTCGATTCCCAGCCAGGGCACATGCCTGGGTTGCTGGCCAGTTCCCGGCAGGGGACACACGAGAGGCAACCGTACATTGATATTTCTCTCCCTCTCCCTCTCTCCTACCCTTCCCCTCTAAAGATAAATAAATAAAAATTAAAAAAAAAAGAGTATAAAGTTATCCTGAAAACCAAGTGTTTGAGAACTGTCAGCACAAGAAACTGTAAAATCTTAATGCTATAATTGTCCATTGACCATATATCTTAATAGTGGCAGATACACAAATAAATGGTATATATCATTTCAAAGAAGTGTTGAATATGTGTCTCATCACACACATTGGATATAATATATTTAAAGTATGCATCTTTAAAAAATCAATGTCATAGTTAGCCTTTTCTGCTCCTTTTTTGAAAGATTTGATTTTCTGTGTAAAAAACACATAGAAGTAAGGACAAAGTTTGATGGCATTCCAAAACATGAGATAAAGTCAATATGCAATTTATCAATTACTTTTAAATGCCAAAATTGCTAATATGCCAGGTTTTCCTGAAATATTTAATACCATGTAGATGTCATAATTTTGTTTTAAAAGCATTTTATTATCTTTGGATCGTCAGCAAATCAACTAGAGTGCTATTAACTATTTCACAGAATATTGCTTTTAGAAAGAAACCTATTATATAATATATTCTCCCTTTGAATGTTTTTACTTAATTTCAATGTAACGATTGATAGAGAATATTTTTAGATTCTTGGTATTACAGTGATTTGAACTGATAATCTTGAAAACCATTAACTGCATAAGGACCAACTACTTAGTCAAAGATGCTAAAACATCTGACATTTTACTTACTCCATAACTAACATTACCAAGAATAAATATTAATGAACAATTGAATAAAATGATTGGTTTTGATATTTTTGCAATGGTATCAATATTTTAACACATCCAGAAGTAACCATCCATCATTCATCTGATAAAGGCAGTTAATAATTACTACACAGTGGTGTCCTTTTCTCAATATGGTTTCCCAAATAGAACAAAATGGTAACTTTTTAACATTTGCATGCACACAGCATGCTACGTTTGAGTGGCAATTTTGTTATTGACACAATTGTAGCAAGTTGTTTAATAAACAACTCAATTCTTGTCTATTTAATTACTTACACAAATTTGGGAGATGGGTGTATCAATAGTGCGCCTGAAATTAAGGGGAGGAACGACTGCAGATGCTAAGTAGGTCAATGTTGTCTAGATTGGTTTGATCCCAAACTTGAAATTTTCCGAAGAAAAAGACATTATGAGGACTATTAGTACTGAATTAAATTCAAGTGAAATTTGATTTAATTAAATTTTTTAAATTATGCTATAGACACATTTTTAAATGAAATGATATCAAAATATTATATCTCAATTGTTAATATATTAATAGAAAACATTTTTTCAAGATACATAAAACCCTTACAAACCGATATTATTCAAAGTAAAACATCAATCTAATAGACTTAAAATAATTTAAAATCATATAGGTGCTTAAGCACAGATATTGATTTAGTACTAAAATATGAATTTTATATTTTCTGTTTCATTTATAGACTTGTTTCTTTTGTTCTTAGGACAATGGATCATAATTTGGGAAATTAATACTTTAATTTAAAAAGATCATTTTAAATTGAGGTTTAATATCTTTAAACTATTTACTAGTATATGCCAGAAGTGTAATACTGAAAATATATTGCAATATTTTCTGTTTATCTCCAACACATACTTATACAATTGCTTCAGAGAAATATGGTGCTCATACAATACATCTGGTTGAAGGTATACAGAGCACAGTACAGAGTAAAACAAAACAATTTTTTTGAATTTGACATGTCTATTTATTTGCAATATGATTTCTCAACTCTTCCCTTACACACCTCTATTAAAGTACTGCCATTTTTTATTCAAACATTGCACAGTAAAATGGTGTCATTTGTAAACTGCAAACACAAAATTTGGGTAAATAAAATAGAATTGAGTGTTTTCTGTTAGAGTAGTTATCCAGATGATCCAGGGTATGATTATATTGATTTTTAGATTAACAATAAAATAAAAACAATAAATTTAAAAGCTCAAGGATTGTGTGGCTGTAAAATAATATGTATATAAGAAATAATATTCCAGACAACTCAGATCACTACATTGTATTTTTGCCTAAAATTTTCAGATAAATATATGTACAGATGGTGTTTTGGAGTTAATTTTTACATTTCTCTCTTTGAGTTTACACTTTGTGAATTTTACTACAGATTTCTTATTTCTCCAAATTTCCTGGAGGAAATTTAATTAATTTATCAAGTATTCATTGAGTGCCTATATAACCCTGGGTAACCTGTAATATTAAACTATTAAATAATTTAACCACCTAGTCTAAACTCAGTCTTAGAAATCGTTTAATAGTTTTGACAGCTAGAAACCTATCTCTGACTCATCATTGTTACTTTGAAAGGATAATTGTTCTATGTCTGTAGACTTCAAGGTCCTGAGTTTTCTCTCAGGACAAAAGCTTTTGAAATTTAAAAATTAATTTTGTCTGTTTTCTCTGATAGCATCTCTTTCATGATGTAATAAGCACTGAACAATCTAACCACTTTAATATCTGAGCAGAAGAGTGCATCTGAAAGAAGACCTAAACTGGCAGTTAGTTTGTAGGAAATAACAGAATATACCTTTTGCCTTGTGCACCTAAAATATTGTAAAACATGCATAAACAATCAATGTATAAAACATTCTTTCTACATTTATTAATTTAATCTATTAAAATAATTAAACTATTTTAAGTACTAGTTACCTAGTTTGCAGGAATATTATAATAGCACTTATGTTTATACATGTATCATATATGAATGTTGAATATGAAGAATGTCTACCACAAATTGGTCAGAAAATTTCCACCCCCCTCCCCAAGTATTGTATTTGGAGGTAGAATTTAGCCCATCAAATGAAGGAGAACATTTATTCTCTCCTTTTGTATGAGCTGACCTTCTAACATATTGACATATTTTAAGAGATAGTATATTATTAGGGTAACATTGTATAACTTTCAAGGCTGGATTTTGAGAGAACCAAGGTTCTGCCTTTGCATCTTGGAATGTTCCTTCTTGGAACTTATATATCTGTCTCAGGAAGCCCAAGCATCCATGCATAAGGACTGGAATGTTAGAGAACTATCTCAATTGATTTCCTAATCATCAGCTAGCACCAGTGCAATAAACTATTTTCATGGAAAAATATTTGGGAAGGTCATTGCATAACCTATCTTCCTTTGCTATTACCTACCTCTTACCACCCATTCTAAACTCTTCATTACTTAAACCAAATATCAGGAAACTACGTCCCATGGAATTATGGTTTGAATGGTATACCCTGAAATGATACGTTGGAATCCTAACCCTCGGTACCTGTGAACGTAACTTTATTTGGAAATCTGGTATTTAGTAAAATGACTTCATGCTGGATTACAGTGGACTTTAATCCAATGTTAGAATATTGTTATAAGAAGAAGATAAGAGACACAGAGACAGAAATGGGAGAGAACACCATGTGACAATGGAGACAGATTAGAGAAATACAACAGTAAGCAAAGAAATTCCAGGGATTGCCAGCAACCACCAGAAACTAGGATAGAGGGATGGAAAAGATCGATGCTCTTCAGAGTGCCCAGAAGAAATCAACCCTGCTGACCCCTTGATTTCAGACCTGTGGGTCCCAGAACTGTGAGAGCATAACTTGTTGTTTTAAACCACCAAATGTGCAGTCATTTGTTATAGTAGCTCTAGGACACCCACACAGGGCCAAATACAGCCCACAACCTGTTTTGTAAATAATGTTTTATTGCAATGCAATCAATTTATTCTTTTGTGTACTGTCTGTGACTGCTTTCCCGTTACAATGGTAGAGTTGAAGTATTTCCATAGAAATCATAGTGTCTGCAATCTTAAAATGTTTACTATGCGACCCTTTAGAGAAAAAGTTACTTGGCATCTGATTTAAAATACATAGAGATATTTTTTCTTTTTCTTTTCTTTCTTTGCTGTTGAGTTTTATAAGTTCTTTATAAATTTTGGATATTAACCCCTTATCAGATGTATTGGCAAATATTCAGTGGGTTGTCTTTGCATTTTGCTGATGGTTTCCTTTGCTGTGCAAAACATTTTTAGTGTGATGTAGTCCCTTTTGCTTTTTGTTTTGTTTCTCTTGCCTGAGGAGATATATCAGAAAAATACTGCTATGAGCAACATTGGAGATTTTACTGCCTATGATTTCTTCTAGGATTTTTATGGTTTGGGGTCTAACATTTAAATCTTTAATCCACTTTGAATTTATTCTTGTGTGTGGTGTAAGAAGGTGGTCTAGTTTCATTTCTCTGCACCCATGTGTCCAATTTCCCACCAACATTTATTGAATAAACTATATTTAGCCCATTGTATGTTTTTGCCTCCTTTGTAAAATATTAATTGACTATAAAGGTGTGGGTTCATGTCTGGGCTCTCTACTCTGTTTCACTGATCCATGTCTCTGTTTTTATGACAGCACCATGCTGTTTTGATTACTCTGGTTTTATAGTGTAGTTTGACAGTAGGTAGCGTGATTCCTCTGTGTTCTTCTTTCTTAAGATAGCTATGTTCAGGGCCTTTCGTGATTCCATATGGAATTTACAAATGTTTCAAGACTGCACAGTCCCAGTCTGGTATTTCTTAACTCTATGGTTTGAGCCCATGGACCTTCTGCCCAATATTAACCACAGTTCTACCACTCTCCTGTTGTTGCCTCTCTGTTACTTTCATGGACATTTCCCCCACTGTTTCTAAAAGCACATGTGATTCTGAACAAATATAAGTATTTTGAATTAAAAATGGGGGAATACTTTCTCAAAAAAGGTAAATTTTTGTGCCCCTTGGGACACACAATGATAGTTAAACTAATTTTTCAATAGTTAACTTCACTGAAAATTCTCAGCTCCTTGAAACACCTTAGAAAATTCTTTTAAAACACATGTTATGCACTTACAACTAGAAGCCAGGTAGTATCTCTTTATCCCTTAATACTTAAAATAAATCGTAAATTCCAGCAAAAGCACAATAACCTCTCCAATACTGTTGCGTATTCCCCAAAGCTTGAATTTTTATGGTTTCTTGCTGACTCTGACCTACTGCCTTGTTAAATTAATAAAATGTAAGGATCATATTGTATTTCACTTGTATTGTCCTACTATATCTTTGTGAAATTTAAGCCTTTTATTTTCTTTTTTCCCCAAACAGAATGCTCATATAATATTAGTTTGCATTAAAAGTTTTAGGGAAAAAATGGAAATTAAAGTTAAATATTCTAACTCCAGTAAATTCTTCCTCATTTTTAAAGTTGTGAAATTTGAATTAGTGTTGTCATGCTCCACACCTTCTTCACTTAAGAAGTCATTAAGATAATTGCGTATGTAGCTTTCTCATATTTGGTATAATTTTGAAAATGTATTTTCATATTTAATCAGTGACTCACATTTTTTCTAAAGTGTTGAGCATTACTTAATTTTAGATAGATATAGAAAACTAATGGATCCAATAATAGTCTCTCCCCGTGATCTGAAGAAACATTAGAATAGGTAGATGTCTCTTTTTTCTTATTTATAAAACAAACCAACAAACAAAACCACTAAACTTTTTCAAAAAGGTATAGAATGAGAAAGACCTCTAGCCAGGTTTTAAGCATTTCCTTGAGTGTTTTGGTTGAAATGTCTCCTTTAGTATTCTAGTTATTAATTCATGCTGAACAGTGGGGGGTTTACTCTAATCTTAGTGTGCAGTCTAAATTTCTCTCTAAGGAAAAGATCATCTATTAGAATATACTAATTTAAGTTCTAGTGTCCAATGATTAGGTTTCCCAATGTCACGTGGCCATGCACTGCTCTAAGGAAGACTGGGAATGTATTAAGGTAGGGCTGCCCTGAAACTATTTTAGTATTGTATCTTCTCAGAAGAAATAATGAAATGAATAATGGTAAATAATTAAAACGCTGATCATCTGTGCTTATTAGACTTATAGATTTCAGAGACTGATAACTGAAGAGAATCAAAAATTTCAAGTATTTTATAGGGGAGAATAATGAATCAAATTTAATATGGCATGGAGAATGGAAAAAAGAAAGTAAAACAATAGTTTTTTCATACATATTTGTCCAAGACAGTTTTCATACATTTTCTTCTTTAAGTAATCAATTGGGTTTAAATCCCAGGTTTGTTGAATTCTAATTTTTATATGTGTTTGCTACCTGTCATGTAGAAGTATTTTGTTTGTTCATTTTAAGGGAGTGGGGATCTAAGCTAACACAATTACATTTTTAAAAATGCACAGTACACATAGAAGTTCATGTTCAAAATCCTTTGAAGAAAGTTTAGGGGGCTTTGTTTATTGTAGACACACTATAAGACAAAGGCAATAAGATTACCAGAAATTCTGTATGCACTCTGAAACTACCTCAAATGAATAATATCCAGTTTAAAAGTTATTTATCACAGGGTAACTAGCCAACCTACACAGGAGGGGCTAGGCTTAGTGGTTATGATTTTCTTAAGGCAACATTCTGATGTGCAAAAATACAAACTCTTTTCATTTATACGGGACTTCATGTTCATCTCACATTTATACTTTAACCTGCCACCACTTCCATTTCAATGACTAAATGGATTTAGTCATTTCCAGGAAAGTTAAATAAAACTCAGTGTTTCTTTTCCATTGTTTTTGGTTTAAAGTTTCCCAGCCTACTCACTTTCCTTTCTTCTCCCTGGGGCTATTTCTGAGTGCCTGGCTCACACAGTTCCGCAACATTGTGGGAAGGGTTGTGAAATGGTTAGATTTAGGTCAGTCATATTCTGTTCTCTGAGACATAAACTATTGGTTTGATTTTCAGGATTGCCTCCCTTCTGGTATCTGCTGAGAGAACAAATATCCTGCTGACTGCTGATCTCAAAATCTAGGAAATTGTGGAAATTTCAATCTTTAGTCAGTTTTGAGGACTGATCCCATTACCTTCAGACCATGGCTTCTTTCTTTTAACTACTCTTAACTATTTTTTCTGCCTTATTTGGAGTGATAAGGAAGGTTATATACCAACAAACCTTTCAATCTCCAGAGAAATTCAGACTCATCTTATACAAGGATTTTTTGCTCCTGACCATTTATTCTCTTCTGTGAGGCACTGATTCCAGAGTATCACATGACCCATACCAGGTACCACTTGGATGAAAAGATTTCTGTATTGCCAGATTTTTCAAACTGTCTTTGAATTCCACCCCCGTCCCCACAAAAAAAGTGGTCAGTCATGAGAATGGAGATATTTACATTTGGGGGTAGGAAATTTATTTTCAATCTTATAAGTTGTGAATCTTTAATGTTAGTTAGTATACTAACCTTTTTGACAAGAACATTTGGGGAAAGATGACGACTCAGTAGAAACAAGGGCAGCGATAAAACTACAAGGACCTAAAATATGATTTTAGTGAATTACATAGTGCTGAATCCAATAAAGCTTTCTCTTCTTTCGGGGGCTTGTAACAAATTTATAAATAATTTTCTCATTCTTTAAAATGTTTTATTTTCAAACAAAAATAATAGATAATAAATTCAAGTTTTGTAATTCTTTATAACACAGATTCCTAGAGTGGGGAAGATAAATTATGTGCATCCTTGTAAATTAATTGAATGAATCCCCACTTGTGTTTCTGAAAAGTATATTGAAGACCACATCATAAATATTAAGATGAGTTTTGAAAACTCTTTTTCTGTGGTGATATAACTTTTGAAGGGGAGCAGAATTTTTTCACCCTAAATATAGATTTTGGCATCATAACTTTTAAGCTGATTATTTTTTAAAAATACAGCATGTAGGAGAACACCAAGTAGAAGTTATTTTAAAGGGCAATTTGTATTTATAAGGGAAATCTTTATTTACAAGGGTGTTTTCCTGTCTCAATCATGAAGAAGAGGATGACTGAATATGTAGAAACTCTTATCAGTGGAGAAAGCACAGATTTAAATCTGCATTACAACCATCACCCATCTGCTGTGCTTTGGCTGAAAACCTATCTGACCCCATGTCTGACATCTTTTTTTGTCTGTAGCAGGAGATGGTATTTAAGGTAATGGCTTAGGTCCCTTCCACGTATACAGGAGGCATACATGCTATGAAACTTCTGTTTGCTTTCCTCCTGTTAATCTGTCTATTATTACAGGACAGAGGTTGGGCGTGTCTCAGCCAAGAACCAAGAAGGCTAGATGAAAAATTATTTTTCTTCTCCTACACACTCATGCCACACACTCTCAGGAATATTCTATGTACTGCCCTTTACAAATATTATACTAGGGCTGGGAAGATTTATTTCCTCCAAGAAATCTTTTTAAGCTTTCTTAAATGGTGTATTGTAGTATGCAAGAAGCAGATATCCAAGGAAAAGATAAAATTTCTCAATGTGTGTTTCTAACAAAGACTAGGAACATGCATGCTTCAGAACAAATGTAATCATGACATAGATCAGAAATAGCTGTAATGAACACCAGTAACTTCTAAGCCATGAATGTTATTGATATTTTCTTATAAAAATGTAAAAAAATTGACTTTCTTTTGATAAACTATCTTGTATTTATTTAATAACTTCTAGGGTATTATAATCCACTAGAAAAGAGCATAAATTACCTATTTTGTTCCCCTCCTTTTTAGAATAATTTTCTCACAATCCATAGGTGATTATTTAGACAATATAGTGGGTTCAAGTATAAAGGATCATTTTAATATGTTGAAATATTAATACTTTTAATTGAAGTAGCAATATTCCTCTTGCACAAAAGATAATATTTATAGTTTAAAATTCATCAGAGAAATGCAAATTAAAGCCACAATGAGATATCACTTCACACTGGTCAGACTGACTATAATCAACAAATCAGCAAACAACAAGTACTGGTGAGGATATGGAGAAAAGGGAACCTTTTTGCACTGTTGGTGGGAATGCAGACTGGTGCAGCCACTGTGGAAAGCAGTATGGAGTTAACCTCAAAAAATTAAAAATGGAACTGCCTTATGAGCCAGCAATTCCTCCTCTGGGAATTTATCTGAAGAAACCCGAAACACTAATTTGAAAGAACATAAGCACCCCTATGTTCATTGCAGTGTTATTTACGTTTACCATGATATGGAAACAGTCCAAGTGTACATCAGTAGATGAGTGGATAAAACAACTATGGGACATTTACACAATAGGATATACCACTCATCTGTAAAAAAAGAAGAAAATTTTACCCTTTGTGACAGCACAAGAGGACCTGGTGAACATTATGCTAAAGGGAATAAGCCAGTCAGAAAAAGACAAATACCATATGATTTCACTCATATGTGGAATGTGATGATCAAGCTGAACTAATAAGCAAAATAGAGACAGACTCATAGACGGAGAGCAGACTGATTGCTAGGGCGAGTGTGGGTGTTAGGGGTGAAGGGATGAAGCAGAAAGGAAAAATGACTCATGGACATGGACAACTGTGTGGTGATTGCTGGGTTAGGGGGAAGGGGTAAGCAGAGTTGGAAGAAGGCATAAAGGGGGATAAAGGAAATAAATGGTAATGGAAAAATACAATAAAATAAATTAAAATAAAATAAAATGCAGTCATTTTGTTCCCTAATTATTATTTGGTGTGTGCACCTGTGTATGTTGGGGGGAGGGAATTCTTTTTACTCTTCTTGAGTACTAATAAAACTAGCACAAGACAGAGTAACAAGAGAAAATCCCAAATTTCATTATGTGTACCTAGGAGAATTAAAAGAATAATTCTGCATGAATTATTGAGACATGTAGAGCATGCCATTTAGCTATTCTTTCCATAAAGAAACAATGAATTTGTGGGGATTTGACAAGACAAAGGAGCATAAATTTTGGAGTACTTAGCAAGGATTTAAGTAGCATGTAGGCTGAGGGCAGTGAGTTAGTGAAATTAACAGGGGTTTGTTTATATAGGCTTCACAGCTCTGGATTTTCTGTCTCCAGTGACAAGGTTGAAATTGCTCCTTAGCTCTGTTATAACAGGGGGGCACTTTTCATAGGGAGATTTATTTCCTGAATTTGGAGAGACAGAGGTGAGTCAGAGAGCTCCTCCTTCTCCTGCTGCTTCTAAAATGATTTTAATTTAAAATGATTAATACACATTGTAGTATATTAGGGGAAAGTCTGCCCTGGGCCCCAACCCTTGCAATTTAGGATTTTAAAACACACATTAAAAAAGATTTTCAGATAGACAGATTCTTGACTTACATCATTTTTATGCACACATAAAAAGAACAACATAGACAAATCATATTGGGTAAGGTATTTTGAAAGGAACGAAAAAACCCTGCATCGCAATTGCTACTTAAGAGTGATTGTCAGGCCATCCTGACTGAAATATCAAGGGATGAAAAAATACAATAATATGTCAATCATAACCCATAACCTTGTTTGAGAAACAGAGAATAATTACCAACAAAACTGATGTCTCTTTGCATATCTCCCTGAACACATCTTCCTACTACCCAGCCCAGAGAAATCAGTATTCTGAATTTTGTTTTTCCTTTCCTTGTTTTTTCTACAATTTTACCAAATGCTTATCCTGAACAATTTATTGTTTGATTTTGTTTTTTTTTTAACTGGTGTAACAAGTGAACTACATTATAGGTATTCTTCTACTACTTTTTAAAAACTTACCATTATATGATACACATCCTCACTGATGTATATATCTACTACTCATTCTTCAATGCTGTATAGTATCCAAATGTATACATATATATGTATGAATGCATACACACACACGTGTGTGTGTGTGTATGTGTGTGTGTATTCTCCTCTTGATGGACATTTTGGTGATTTCTAGTGTTTTTCCATTACAAATGCATCTGATACAAATATTCTCACATTTGACTCATTGAACATGTGTATGAAGGTTTCTCCAGGGTGGATACATAGGATGAAATTGCTACATCTAAACCGATGTTGTTGAAAGAACTTTCTGCAATGATATAAACATTCAGTAAATTTAGCTAATAGGTAACCACTACCTGCATTTGCTGTTGAGTACATGAAATGTGAGAGGGGATCCAAAAAACAGAATTACTTTCTGAGGGCAGGCCCCTTGTAGTACAGACTTCCCCCAAAGGTGACTGTTCTAGGAACATATCTGTATCATTGTACCAGCTGGCATTGTTGTGAGAGGCTGCATTTGGCTTCAGGGAATTTTTTTTGGAAGACTCTTTCCAAGCATTTACTCATTTTATGGTGGGTGATTTATGAGCACACCTGTCCACACTTCACTGAGTGTTCAGCAATTTTTGACCAAAACAGCATGACCCCATCCATGCCCTGCCCTCCCTCTTCACCTGATTATACCCTGAGTGACTTGTTTGTTTGTTTGTTTGTTTCCCTGAATGAAAAAAGTCCTCAATGGGAAACATTTTGCTGATGTGGAAGAGGTGAAACAAAAAACGTTGTAAGCACTAAAAGGCATCAAAATCGACGAGTTCAAAACCTGTTTTGAGCAGTGGAAAAAAGTCTCGATAGGTGTATTATATCAAATGGAGAGTACTTTGAAGGTGACTGAAGTTTAAACATGTAGGAATAAATACTAAATTTTTTATAAATAAATCCTTTTGGGGGGGTTCCCTTATATACCTAATTTATACTGAGGACTTGGATTTTTAATTTTCTATAATTTTAATAAAGGGAAATCTAAAAAGCTACAGGTAGCTAACAATTGTAACATTGGACTGTGACGGTCTAAGTAATAGGCTTCCCTATTAATTGGCACCAGATGCTGATCTACTCTTTTCCTTCTCCTGAACAGCCTCAAACATGTTGTGTCCCTGCTTCACAACCCAAAGTCCTGGGGAACTAAATCCATGAAGGGGTTGAGGCAAAGGGGGTGCTCACATTGGTTTTGTGAGCACAGGTGTAAGATGGTGGGTGCCCTACATGACTGGGGACTCAAATAAGCTTCAGCATAGTTTACATGATAAAATCCACTGTAAGGGCTGTGGAAAATGGAAACTAAAGCAGAAAATAGCATTTCATTCGGAGAATGTATGGTTTTCTTTCATATTACTTGTTTAAATAGCACTCATGAAAAGCTGAAATTGGCTATATAAGGATATTTCCTGATTCTGATCTTCACTGCAGCTTTCTGCTCCAGCTCCTATTGAACAGGCTTCCAAAGTTACTGTCTTTTTGGGCTCAGGTGTTGCAATGCTAGTGATCTGCAGCTCTCCACTTTCTTCTCTCTGTGACGCCACTCCATATTTCTATGCCTCCTTTGTCTTAGATACATTGTCCATTCTCTGACACATAGTGGGATCACTGTTTTTGTAGTGGGACAAGCTTTGCTGTTCTTCAAGAAAAAGCCAGTTCCACTGAATCCCTTATTTGCAGAACTTGAACTAGTTGTAGATGCATTTCTATTCAGTTATGAATGCCCTGGACTCCCATAAAAGGAAATGCTGCTGGTACATTTTTAAGTGAAGGACCTATGTCTGCTGCCACCCTCAGTCACTCTGGCTTTTATTTATTTATTTTGCCAACTCTATTAGTTCCGTGTTTGGCTAAGTACAGGTGAAAGAATAATTTAAGTTGGTTGTTGTAGCAGTTGCTACTCTAGTCCCTGCTATTGGAGTGTTCATGACTGTAAGCATGTAAGAGCCTATGACAGGGTGAATACGCTGGGAATTCCACAAACGGAGTATATATGGGAAGAATGTTGGATTTCCTTGACTCTTCCCTAACCATAACCAGCACAGGTGGACCAAGATAGCTCAGATGCCAGGTGGAGGCTTTGATGCTAACCTTATCCTGATATCCTTTTCCATGATTTCCATGGCCCCTGAGTTCTGCTTGATCCCTACCACTAATGTAGGATTCCCACTGCATCTCCATTTGCTGCTCTCAAGAAATGGTAACTTTCCCCATTAGGTAAATTCATCTTCAAGCATGCTGCAGTTTCTCAAGATCCTTGGATGGAGATATTTACAAACATCACAGGAAGTATCCTGGTTTGCTCTAAGATGTTTGTAGGCTTTTATAGCCTTTTTCCTTGGTGGCTTGACCATATCAAATAAGAAATCAGAAAAGAAGACAAGCAAATTGCCCAAGTGCACATAACTGATAAGTGACAAATCTTGGATTCAGATCTAGGCCATGTAGTTCCAGAATTTGTGCTCTGTGAAGTATAATATATATTATATTCATGTTTTTTCCATGGTACTTTTCATGGTAGTATTATTTTTCTTTTTAAAAAATTATTGTATTTTTCCATTATCATTTAATTCCCTTATACCCCCTTCACCACTGCAGTCACCACACTGGTGCCCATGGCCATGAGTCCTATTTCCTTTTTGCACAACCCCTCTCCCCGCTAATCCCCCTCCACACACCAGCTATCATACTGCTCTCCATTTGTCTGTCTCTGTTTTATTGGGAGTGTATCAGAGGGAACCCAAAACACTAATTTGAAAGAATGTAAACACCCTTGTGTTCATTGCAGCGTTATTTATAATCACAAAGTTATAGAAGTAACCCAAGTGTCCATCAGTAGATGAGTGGGTAAAACAACTAAAATCTTGACACAATGGAATACTACTCAGTCATAAAAAGAAGACAATTTTACCATTTGTGACAGTGTGGATGGATCCGGAGAACATTATGCTAAGGAAAATAAGCCAGTCAGAGAAAGACAAAGACCATATGATCTCACTTATATGTGGAATCTCATGGTAGTAATTTTATGTTTTTGTCTCATATATGGTAAACTCTAATAAAATAAACCTCTATGTAGGTACACAGGGTCAGGATTCAGGTGAATATAACGGCAGGCTTGGGCATATTGATATAACGGGTTGTAAAGATAGAGGGTATATAAAGATTCTAGTACATAGGTAATAGGTCAGTGTACGTGAGATTGGGTGAAATATCATACCATCCATTTCAGCCATGGAAGTTAAAGGAGAAGAACTAGGTAGAATATAATGATGGTTTAAGGGCACTCATATTGGAGAATGCTGAAAGAGTACAAGGATGGGAGATGAATTCAACTGGCTTTGAATTTATCAAGAAAATTAACTCCAGCATCTCACCAGCCCGCTTGCGTCTTCAAGTAGGCTGTGTATTAGCCTATGTAGGCTATGAATCTGTCTCTGAATTTTAACCCTCCCAGGATTCAGCTACATCCCTGGATGGAGTATTCTTCTAAAGAAGTTCAACTTGATAGTGAATGCAAAAGCCCTGATTTCAGGATTTAAATGAAGGTATTGTAGAATGATTGATGGTTGAAATGACTAGCACTGCTGTAGCAGCGGGCAAGCCTCTTGTGTGTCATGACAGTCTTTGAAATGGATGTGAAGGTTAGGAGAATGACCTAGACAAGACAAGAGATGGAGGGTAGGTGGAAGGGGGCGCTGATGTAACTTAGCAGTACTGGGATGCGATAATTCCATTATAAAAAGTGAAAGATTTATGGATTCTACCATATGCAAGTTTGAGACAGTTGTAGACGTTTTGTAAAGCCACTTTCATTGAGCTTAATTTCATATTACATGCTACAGTATGAAACTTTTTGACAGTGATGGTGATAATGGAGAAATGAAAAGAAGAAATTGTCTTATGTTTATTATTTGAAATATATAATCTTTATTATATTTTTTCTATTAGGATAATGTAGCGCTGTATTTAACACATTATATAGAAAGGTATTCATTATTCGACATGTTTATAAACTGAATTTCTTGAGAACAAAAAATATCTTTAATTCACATTTGAATTTTCTGTGTTTAATACAGCACCTAACCCAAAGTAGGTACAGAAGTGATGCTATTTTTTATTGTATAATTTTAAAAAGAAAAGTTTAACTGAATCTTGCCCAAAATTATAATAGTCACTTTAAAATCAAGAGAGAGGGAGAGGGAGAGAGCTATTTACACTGCAGACTTGACTGACTCGGTATTACTCTATTTTAGTTATATTTTTCTATGTATTGTTTTTCTATCAATTTAGCTCCATTATAATTTGAGGAATAGGTTCTACTAAAGTAATTGAAACTCTTCCCACTTAATTAAGAGAGAGCTATTTGAATCCTGATCCCCACCTCAAAAATTGTCTCCTAATTTCTTTTAGAGATACATAAAAAAACTTAATATCTTACTACTATGATTTTGCTATTATCAGCCATTACTTACATTAGCAAAATAACTGAGTTCAGGTAAACTTGTACATAAAAGATTGGCAATTCCCTGGATTTATCTCTCTCATCAATTGTCTTAATTTCATGAAGATATCTAATGTTTCACACATAATAGTAGTGTAAATGAAATGAAAATAGATTGCTGATTATTTATTTTTAAATTAACAATGGACTTGTATTTTTAAATTCTTAATGGACACAAACATATATATAGATAAATATATATATAAATATTTATGAATTTTTCTCAACAAAGTTTTTCCAGTTTGTCAGTATTTCAACCCTTTCCACCAACTTTAAATCTCCAGCATGGAATTTCAATAGGAAAATAAAACGTACAAAATGAAAACGAAAATCAATCTTCTTTTATTTAGGAACAAATTAAATTCCCCTTCTAAAGTAATGATTTTTACCTTAAAGCAGTGATAACTATCTTGTTGCTCTGTCAAGGTTTCTCACCTCCTTATCTTACACCAGTTAACCTTAACAATCCCCTCTCTTTCAAACTCTTTCTGATTTATGGCTCTTTAAGCACTTCTGTTAAGCTTGATCATTTACTTACACTTGGCTTCTAATGGAGTCAGTGTCACTTTGAGGATTGTAAATGGATTCTCCTGAAAATCAAGTTCTTCAGACACTCTAGAACTGTTTTTTTTTTTTCCCTTCCAGTAATTGATGTCTTGTTAAATGGTTTCTCATCATGTTTTTTGTAGGTTCCTCTGAGCAAAATGAAAGGATACCAAATTCTAATTGTTTTCTGGCCTTCCAATATTTGATAATACTTCAAAACCATGTTGAATAATATATAACTAAAATAGTATGGTCCCATAATGTAAAATTTAAATATTATATATTTCACTGTGGAAATTACATTTTCAGAATTTCAAGGTAAGGTCTGTGCTTAGTCATTATATCCAAGTGGATATGTCAACTCTTGTCCTAAGTTTTTGTAATAGTTCCAGCCATTAAGTAATTATGGTACTTGTTTAGGTGAATGAATTTTATTTTGGAGTATACAGTTTTCTTTTTTATAAATAATAGCCTTCCAATTGTAATATTTGAAAATGAGAGTAACATTTCTATATGAAGTTTAAACTTTTTAACTATCACTGATTGTGTATGTATACACATGTACATATAACTTTCATGTTTATATTTATATATGACAATATGCATATTTGTGAATGAATTTTTAAATATTTTATTTTCAAATGGGGTTATCTTCTTCATTTTGTATCGAAGGAAGTCTCTGAGCAGGACCTTAGCTAGCCAAATGAAAATAAATATGGTTGTGATAAACCAAGAGTTGACTTTTTTGCCTAAATGGCTATTGATTAGAGCCATTTGAGGTCTTATTATAACAAAAACAACAACCGTAGTATCTATTGTTATACATAATGTGTGTGATTTGTGTTAAGTACTCTACAAAATATTTTAAGTTATCTCACTTGTTTTATTTTCACAACAGTACTTTGATGTGGGTAGTATAAATCTTATTAGGAGAAGAGAAAATAAATTCTCTGAATGGTAAAGCAATAATTCCGATTCAAATGCATTTCATCATATATATATATATATATATATATATATATATATATATCACTACTGTACAAATAAAAGAAACATTGTTGTGAGAAGAAACCAACATTCTAAATAAAAAGAGAATATCCGAAGTAGGCAGAGGCTTCTCCCTGTCAAACTCAAGGAAATTGTTACTCTGCTTTTAAATAATGAATAGCTGCAAGAATACAAACACAACTTTTCTTAAACTTTGAATAACTATTACATTTGTTATTCTTTTGAAGTTAAGAAAATATACTCTTATCAGGTTATATGTGTTTTTTAGTTTTTTGTATATTGTATATTTTTAATGCTGATTATTACTACAGGTTTATAGCATAGCAAAAGGTTTTATAGCTGTTGTCATGGAAAATGAAGATCGCGGGATGGGAGAGCAGTCTACTGTGGAAACTGTTATATATAACTTATATTTGTACTTATATAAGTGGTCGAAATGGGATCTAATCTATCCTATCTGGTTTTGTAAATGATTTAGAGAGATCTTTAAGTGTCTATGATATCTATTTTTATGCTACGAACCCAAAGAGTTATGAAGCTATAAAATGGATTCTAAGTCAAGGCTAGGAAATTAATAAGTCAATGAAATATATTTAGAATCTCTTTCCTATAGAGGGCAAAGAATAAAGGCACAAAACTAAAGAGTAAAAGTTTACTAAGCACTCTCCTACTCATTTGTTTTTTATAACCCCATATGCAGTCTGGATTTTAGAACCATGACACACTTTACAACAGAGCCTAGTGTAAGGAAATAAGATGTATTTTCACTGAATAGAAATATCTTCTTTCATATTCTACAGTGTTGTCTGGTGAATAACCTTCTCTGAATTAGAGTTCATAATATTCTCTTTGAGACATGTATTCTATCACACTTCTCATCCCTGCTTTATGATGACAGAGCTAATAGGTCATCTGATCTCAGCTTTTCAACTCCGAGAGCAAGTATCATTTATCTCATTCATCCTTTTGCAAGAACCTAAAAAAAGAAACTGACATGAAAAACACAACAGTGGCCTTTTTCCTGGCTCAGAGTAGGAACATTTCCTCCAAGTTTGAGCTTATGTTTGGTGTTTTCTGCATATCAGTAAGCTCTTATTTTTCCTGAGTTATTCAGAAAAACCCAAATGGCATATAAATTTTATCATTTATATCATTGTAATTAATTTAATTTCAACTTTATCTATCTTTAGTCATCCATGTAGTAAGCTATCTTTATTTATCTTAAGTTTGAAATTCATTAGGGATAAGGACCTAGAATGTTCATGAAATTTTGTATAATTCCTCAGTGTGCATATTAGTAATTTCATGGTTATTTATTTCATTTGGTGACCAGAAGTGAATTATTGAGAGCACAGTGGTGAGTAAAGGAAACAGAATAATAGCAAGTGTTTCCTTCAATAATGACAATTTTAGCTATGTCTAATTCAATATGCAAAATATCTAGATTGCTCTGACTTTTCCAGTTTAGCAGCTATGTATGCTGGAAGAAGACAACTTAAGTTAATAACTTATAGCTGTGTAAACTTGGGCAAGTCAACTAACAATCCTGTGCATAAACTTCCTCATATGTTACATGGATATATCAGTCAGGGGCTAGTCAGGAGACAAGAACTACATGGTAATTTGAAAAAAGAACCTTTCATACAAAGAATTATGAACTCTAATGAAGGGGTTACCTATAAAGGGTACATGGAACTCTGAACAATACCCTAGGGTTGAGGAGAGTACCTAGGGAGTGAATACATATACTTAAGGTTGTGATTCATATATCATTAGAAAATATGGTTATAGCCAAATGGATTGTGGAGAAGGTCTCTGGCTGGCATTAGGCAAGGGTTGATTCACATACTTTGGGCAGAGGCTGTTGGGTGGAGAAGTGCAGCCAGACTCAGCAAACAGGAAGTTACTCTGTGGGGTGGGGGTTGCCGGCAGCTGAAGACTGGAAAATCTACTCTTGGAGATTATCTTGGAGTCTCAGTGGAAATCCTACAAAGAGGTACAGCTGAAACTCAATGTGACACAGCTCCACTGAATGTTTACCTAAGCCAATGGTAGGCATACAATCACAGCCAGAAGAAAGAGAGGGAGGAGGAGGTGAGGGAGAAGGGGGAATGGAGGAGGTGAAGGAGAAAGAGAAAGAAAAGTGGAAGAAGAGGAGAAGGAGAAGGAGTAAAAGGAGGAGGAGGGAGAGGAGGGAGGAAGGAAGAAGGGGGAGGAGGGGCAGGGAAGGGGGGAAGGGGAGGGAAGAGAAAAAAGAAAAAGAGGGAGAACAAGAAGGAGGAGGAGAGATAGAAAACACCAGAACAAGGAGAGAAGCCCTTTCTTCCTGTAGTCTCCCTTTAGTGCCTCTATTGGCAGGATTTAATATGGTGCCAATTGTAAAGCAGACATTTTTGAAGGGCCCATCTCCATTCCCACAGAACCCATAGGAATGGTTGGGTTTGGAGGCAATAAGGAACAATAAATTGATATCTGGTATACTAGTTTCCACAAACATTGTCACAAACTAGGTGACTTGAAACAACAGAAAGTATCCTATAGTTTTAGGGCCAGAGGCCTGAAATCGAAGTGTTGGCAGGGCCGTACTCCCTCTGTAGTCTCTAAGGGAGAGTCCTTCCCTGCCTCTTCCAGTTTCTGGTGTCTGTCAGCATTTCTGTGACCGAGTCACTTCAGTCTCTCCACCTCTGTCTTCCCATGGCCCCCTCTTCTGCTCTCTCATAAGGACACATTTAGGGAACAACCTATATAATCTAGGATGATCTTATCTCAAAGTATTTAACTACATTCGAAAATATCTCTTTACACTTAAAATCACATTTACAGTTTCCTGGGTCTAGGAAACAGATGAAACTGTCTGGGGCCTGCTGTTCAGCTATATTGGGATGATAACAACAGTGTTTAACTTACAGGCTTATTAATGGCAATAGTTGAATTAATATATGTAAAATACTTAGAAAATTGCCCTATTCATAACAAGGACTCAAAAGTATTTCTTGGTGTCATCACCATTATGATTATTGTTCCAACATGAGCTCTCTGATTCTTCGCCACTCACTGTCTTCTCTCCTGCTTACAGATAGGACAATTAGACATTGTACCCCGACTCTACGTTTACCAGATAAGTGACCTTGAACTTGTTTCTAAATTTTAAAAAAAGAACATATTTTATTTCATTTGCTATATGTGACAGATAGTCTTATCCTTATTGAAGATGACAAAATTAAGCCTCACAGAATTTACATACTTATTCAGTCACATAATAAGTGGTGGTGACATTATTTAGTTTAGTGTTTGTGATACAGTATTCAATTACTATTACTGCTACTCATACCACTAGGAGTATTTATATTATTACTAACACTAATTCTTATGACTATTATTATATCTTCATTAATGATATTGATATCTACTTTTAAAAACACACATTAGAGATTTCTGTCTTCCTCATTTTCCTTATTATCTCATTTTAATTAATTAACAATTCTTCAAAATCTATCAGTTAGAAAGAAACACAATTTTTTGAATCGTGTTTTACTTCTAATTATCTCTGCAACTGTACTTTTCTATTATTCTATATTCTTATACTACAATACCCTCTGCACTGGTCTCTCTAAATTTTATGTCTCCCTTCCCAATCTTTATTCCATATAACAATGTAAATATATTTGTGAAACATAGATTTATTGTTACCCTACTGCTTTAAAGATCTTAATACTTTCTATGCTTCTTCAGTATCTGGAGCCACAATATTTTAGCCTTATCTTCTGATGACATAAACCAGGTGTCTCCCACAGAGTACTTGCTAATGATTTTTTCCGAAGTATCATAAACCCCGTATATGTGTTCACAGAAGTGCTACTTTCATGTTATTTGTAATTGAGATCCAGCTCAAATATTACCTCTTCTGTAAAATCTTACTCCAAATCTCCAAAGGTAAAATAACTTACATCTTCTATGCTCACACCAAAGGTGATCTTTGGTTTTACTACAAGAAGAAACTAATTAATAGAATCATACAACTAGAAACCTAAGCTCTCTCCTAGAGAGTGTTTGGATGGTTTTCTTTACTCCATAGTAGAGTAGGAATATAAAAGAATGTTATATATCATCAAACAATGAAGACTAAATAAAAGCTTTTTTAAAAAACTTAAGGGCCCATATTTTATAAATATTTTTATGATTTGTTATATTTTGTTCCATTGTTTCTTTACCTAATGGTACCCAACATTTTTCCCCAAAAATGAATATAAAATTATTTAGTTTTTCTCTGTATTTCCCAGAAATAAGATAAAACTTCACAGCATGAAGGGCCTTTTTAACAAGATTAAGGATATTAGATAATTTTTTAAAAATAATGTAGAGTCGATGAAATATTTTAGCTGAAATGAGATATTTTTAAATTATTTTAAATTAATTATGGATTGACCGAAGTGCAATAATAACCACAAAAATTGCACAGAGAAGTCCTGTGTACTCTTCATCACCTCATAACATCTTGCATAAATGTACTATAATGGCAACATCTTACATGACTATAGCACAATAACAAAATCAAGAAATAGACATCAGTATAATTTACAGAGCTCATGCATATTTCACTGTATGTGTGTGTAAGTGTATGGTTCTATGCAGTTTTATTACACTTGCAGATTTATGTGCCCACCACCACAATCAAGGTCCAAAACTGGTCCATCGCCACACGTTCCCCTGGTTCTGTCCCTTTGTAACTAAACTACATTCTCTCTACTCAAATCATTCAAAACCCTGACAGCTACTAATCTGTTCTCCATCTTTATAACTTTATTATTTTTAGAACATTACATAAATTTAATTATATAATAGTAGCCTTTATTTAAATTTTTAATTTTAATTATAATTTACACTCACTATTATTTTGTGTCAGTTTCAGATGTACAGCATAGTTTAGTGTTAGACAATCATATGCTTTACAAAATGGTCTCCCTGCCCTGATATTTCAAGTACCCACATAGTTATTACAATATTATTGACTATATTCCTTATGCTGTACTCTGCATCCTTGGGACTAGTCTATGACTACCAATTTGTACTTCTTAATCCCTTTACCTTTTTCACCCAGCCCCCCAAATTCCCACCCTTCTGACAACCATTGATTGGTCTGTTCTCTGCATTTGTGAGTCTGTTTTGTTTTATTTGTTCATTTACTTTGTCCTTTAGATAACACATATAAGTGAGATCATATGGCATTTGTCTTTCTGTTTGACTTATTTCACGTGGCATAGTACCCTCAAGGACCATCCATGCTGTCACAAATGGTAAGATTTTTTTTATGGCCAAGTAACATTCCATTATATGTATGTTCCACCAATTTTTATCCACTTGTCTATTGATGGCACTTGGGATGGATGCTTCCATATCTTGACTATTGTAAGTAATGTTGCAATAACCCTAGGGTCCACATATTCTTTTGAATGAGTGTTTTAGGTTTCTTAGGATATCCCAGAAGTGGAATCACTGGGTCTTAAGGCAGTTTGACTTTTGATTATTTGAGAAATCTGTCCACTGTTTTCCATAGTGGCTTCACCAATCTGCAGTCTCACCAATAATTCCCTTTTCTTCACATCCTCACCAACACTTGTCATTTGTCGATTCATTAATAATAGCCATTCTGACAGGTATAAGGTGATATGTCATTATAGTTTTTTAACTTGAATTCCTCTGTTAATTAGTGACATTGAGTATCTTTTTATATGTATATTGGCCATCTGTATGTCCTCTTTGTAGAAGTGTCTATTCAGGTCCTCTGCCCATTTTTAAATTAGATTGTTTGTCTTTTTAAATATTGAGTTGTATGTGTTCTTTATAAATTTTGGATATTAACCCTTCACCCAATGTATCATTGGAAAATGTTTTCTCCCATTCAGTGCAGTGTTTTCTCATTTTGTTGATAGTCTCCTTTGCTGAGCAAAAACTTTTTAGTTTGATGTAGTCCCATTTGTTCATTTTTTTCTTTTGTTGCCTTTGCTCAAGAAGATATACCAGAAAAATATTGTTAAGGGAAATGTCAGAGATTTTACTGCCTACGTGTTCTCTAGAATGTTTTCACTCACCATGCTTCCCTTGAGATTCATGTAAGTTGCTGCCTATTTCAATCATTCATTCATTTTTATTGTTGATTAGTTTTCCAAGATATGGATATACCAAAGTTTATTTAACCATTTACCTAGTATGGGACATCTGGGTTATTTCCAGTTTTTAGCTATTATGAATAAAATGTCTATAAGCATTTGTGTATAGGCTTTTGCAAAAGTATGACTGACTTTATTTCTTTAGTATAATTCTAGGTTATATGATAGTTGCATGTATAGTAGTTTTTTTTTAAAGACAGCCTTACTTCCTTTCAGAATGTCTATACCATTTTGTATTTCCACCAAGGATATAACATGAGTGATCCAGCGTCACTCAATTTTTGAAGCATTTGGTATTGTCACTATTTTTATTTTAGTCATTCTTGTGTGTATTGATATATCAATCTGCTTTTAATTAACATTTCTCTAATAGCTAATGATATTGGATTTTTAAAAATGTGCTTATTTTCATTTTTGTATCATTTTAATGAAATGCCTGTACATGCACTTTGCCCATTTTAATCAAAATATTATATTCTTACTATTAAGGTTTTAAAAAAATTATATATTGTACCTACTAGCTTTTTGTAAGATACATGGTTTGCAAATATATTATCCAAGTCCATAGCTTCTCTTTTAATTCTTTTTTGTATAAACTTTGATAGAAAAAAAAGAAGTATTTAATTTTTGGTGAGAACGAAGTTATCAATTTTTTCCTTTTATAATGTTTTGAATGTCAAATTTAAGAACTCTTCATTTGAATCTAGATTACAAATGTTAATATCTACTTTTGTTTTTTAAAGTCTTTTAGTTTAATGTTTTAAACTAAACATTTTTAGTTTAGTCTTTTAGATTTAAGTCCATGACACATATTCAATTAATTATCACATAAGATATGAGGTTTAGCCTATTTTTAAAAAAATTCATGGATGTCCATTTATTCCAACATCATCTGTTGAAAGGCTATTCTAAATTCATTGAATTGCTTTTACACTTCTATCAAAAATCAGTGGTGCATACCTGTGTGGCTCTATTTCTAGATTTTCTGTTCCATTCCATTGATATACCTGTCTGTCCCTCTGCCAATAACACCCTGTCTTAGTTAACTATGTAGTGAACCTGATTATCAGTGAGAATGATTTCTCTCACTTTACTCTTCTTTTTCAAAATTGTTTTAGCCATGAGGTCTTTTGCCTTTCCATATTAATTATAAAATAAGCTTCTCTATGTCTACAATAACATCTTGCTAATTTGTTTATGATATTGTTTATGATGTTTGTCTTTGCTATGATGCGAACACCAGCTAGCAGCGTGACTTTTCTCTCAAGGGGAGCAAAAGCCACGGCCTCCACCATGACAGGCCTTTATTCTATATCTCCTCACATTACAAGATGGTCCTCACTCACTATCCCTAGTTACAACAAAAGGAGCCAATGCCCCTAATCACATCACAGAAGAAGGATATTAGCAAATGAAAAGGCAAAAGTGTTTGATCCAGTTACACGGGTCCCTGCAAGGTTTAGCACTTGCTGGGCGAGAAAGTTTTAAAAAGAAGCAAGCCTCCAAACAGCTTAGATAATATTGCAAATCTGATTACCCACGAGAGAACCTACCTGTGGGAGTGGGTCCTGTGCATCTCCGAGTGGGAGCTGGGCCCACACCACGCAGAAGGGTCTGCCACATTTATACAGGAATTATAGTAAACTTATGAATGAACTTACAGAGGGTTAGTATCTTTAGTGCATTGAGTTTTCTAATATTATATGTATAAGATATGACTTTCTATTTATTTATTCTTCTCTGATTTCTCTTTGTAGTATTTTATAGTTTCTAGCAGCAGGTCCTGAACAAGTTTTGGTAGATTTATACCAAGTATTTTATTTGCTTTGAAGTTCATTGTAAATTATGTTTTTAAAAAAGACTTTTCCCCTTTATATCTTAGATAGACTCTATTATATAGAATTTAAAGTCATAGGGGGAAAGGCAGGTAGGGAATGGGGTAAACTAAGGTGGAATCGTAATGAATCTTGCAATATTCTGGCTTAGACATTATTGTGGCTTGGAGTATGTTAGTCATACTAGGAGTAGAGATAATTTAATTTCAATGTTAGTGTGTTAAAATACATATGAAATATCTACGTAATTAAAACTATGGTTTGGTACCATATAATTTTCCTCATATGTGGAATCTAATGAACAGACAGAACTAACAAGCAAAATAGAGACAGACTTGTAAATGGAGAGCAGGCTGACAGCTAAGGTGGTAAGGTTATGGGGTGGAAGGATTGAGCGAAAAAAGAAGAAAAGACTCACGGACATGGGCAACAGTATGATAATTGCAGGAGTGAGGAAGGTATAAGGGCACTAAATGGTAATGAAGAAAAGAACAATAAAAAATAAAATTATGGCTTGGAATTAAGGAGAGATAGCAGAAGTAAAGATATGACTTTGGCTGTCACTAGCATTCATAGAGTAGTTGAAACTCTGGGAGTATACTGTTGCCTGTGAAAACTATATAGAGTGGGGAGAGACGAAAGCCCAGAAATATATCATAGGAGTATCTGTGTTAAAAAAAATAGGCAAAGATATTAGATAGGATTGGTGTAAAGGGAGAAGCAGGGAAGAATGATGTAACAGAATTCGAATAGAAGAGTTTTAGGAAGCAAAGAACTAGTAATCAAAGTCAATTTTAAAGGAATCTAACATGATATGCTGTAGGATTTAAAGTTCTCACAAATAGAACTTCGGTGTTTGTGTAATTCCGAAGTTAACACTGCAGGTCTAGCTCTGTCATTTACGAGCTATGTGACCTTGGGCAAATCACATGTTCTTTCTCTATCTCACCTTCTCCATTTGTAAAATAGAAAAATAGCTATGTTTGTCTTACAGGTTTTTATGAAGATCAAAATTAGTTTAAAACAGGTAAACCACTCAGAATAATGTTGTTCTATAGTAAACAGTTAAATTATTAATTATTGTTGAGGAATTGTCAGGTGTTAACTGAAAAACATAAGCCTTTCTCAGAATAAGACACAGACAAGGTCACTGTGTGACTCTTATAAGAACAAGACAAAACAAGGCCTTCCATATCTATACAAATAATAAGCCTTGTTATGACCCAAATGAACATTTTGTTGCTTTTTTACTAGTCATAGCTCTATTCTCTCTTGAATTCTCTCACCCCCTAGATAGTAATTATTGAGATACCAAATATCCAAATTGACCTCACTTTTTAACAGATATTAGTCAGGCCTCCATTCCTTAACTGCTCCTTATAACCATCCAAACCAATTTTACACCCTGTGAAATGTTGCTCCAAACTCCTCTTTACTGAGAAAACCCCACATTTCCTTGGACTAAGTTATCATACCTTCATATTAGGTGAAATTGAATTTGTTTCACTAAAGGTGTGCTCCTAAAGATTTTGGCCAGTGAATACCAATATTATCATAGTTACTCTTATAATTATCATCATCAATATTGAACAATGTATATCCTTTACCTAACATATAACTATACACCTTAAAGTGCTGAAAAATATTGATGAATAAGTGAAAAAGGAATTGACAATTAGATAGCACTTGGCTTCAAGTAGAGCAGTTTCAGTATTAGAAGGAAATCAAACTGCAACGGGCCAAAATGTGATGGGGGGAGAAAAAGAGGACAAGATAATGATTGTCAGCCCCACTATTCTCCTTCTCAGCACACACATCCCTCTACAAACCACCTTTCTCTGAAAAATGTGCAAGGTAAGAATACCGTGTAGAGAGTATTAATTGAGGATGCTTTATTGAGTTATGTTGGAAAATTAACTTCCAAAATAAAAAAACTTCAGAAATCTCATGACTTTTTAGATTATTGACTTTTTTCCAAATGTTACTTTTTCTTCCATTGATGTAAGACTACCTTGTGATACTATTCTTTTGTTTTTTTAAATATATTTTATTGATTATGCTATTACAGTTGTCCCATTTCTCCCCCATCATTCCCCTCCACCCTGCACACCCCCTCCCACCCACATTCCCCCCTTTAGTTCATGTCCATGGGTCATAAGTTCTTTAGCTTCTACATTTCCCATACTATTCTTGCCCTCCCCCGTCTATTTTCTACCCACCATCTATACTACTCATTCTCTGTACCTTTTCCCCCTCTCTCCTCCTCCCACTCCCCTGTTGCTAAACCTCCATATGATCTCCATTTCTGTGGTTCTGTTCCTATTCTAGTTCTTTGCTTAGTTTGCTTTTGTTTTAGGTGTGGTTCTTAATAGCTGTGAGTTTGCTGTCTTTTCACTGTCATATTTTGATCTTCTTTTTCTTAGATAAGTCCCTCGAACATTTCATATAATAAGGGCTTGGTGATGATGAACTCCTTAAACTTGACCTTATCTGAGAAGCGCTTTATCTGTCCTTCCATTCTAAATGAAAGCTTTGCTGAATAGAGCAATTTTGGATGTAGGTCCCTGCTTTTCAAGATTTCAAATATTTCTTTTGGACACCCAATTATTTTGAGTCCTTGATCTTTTCATAATGTATAACATCTAATTTTATCTTCTTGTAGAAATCAGAAAATCAAGTTTGGTTGATGTGTATGTAAACTGAGTGTATTCCGAAGGTAACTTTCTTTCACATGAATATGAGGAAAACACATGAATATTAGTGTATGATTTTATAGTTTTGATTCAAGCTTATTTTTAAACACATTGGGTTTTCCAAGTAAGAACTCATTCTACATATCTACATTTTTTAAAAAATGAAAAGGACAGATTGTGCAAACTTCAGGGGCTTATTAAAGTTGAATAATGCAAATTAAATAATCCTTTTTTTTTTTTTTGCTCTTAAATGCTTTATTTTTCTGCAATAGTACTTGGTCATATTTTTATCTAAGTACAGTTAAATAAATTTAAAAGTAGCATCCTGTACATTTGATTAAAGAGTTCTGAGCTAAATAGGTTTTTTCCAACCTTCATTCATTTATTGATTTGTTCATTTATTTTTGTTTTTCTTTGTTTATGTTTTTGTTTTACTGTTGTTTAATTACAGTTGTCCCCATTTTTCCCCTGTTGCTCGACCCTGTCCTGCCCACTCTCAGCTCCCACAGTCAATCCCCACCCTGTTGTCTATGCTCATGGGTCATTCACGCATGTTCCTTGGCTAGACCCTTCCTCTTCTTTCCTCCATTAACCCCTTTCCCCTCCCTTCTGGTCACCGTTGGTTTGTTCTTTATTTTCAAGTCTCTGGTTTTATTTTGCTCATTTGTTTCTTTTGTTTATTAGGTTCTACTTATAGATGAGATTATATAGTGTTTGTCTTTCCACATCTGTCTTATTTCACTTAGCATAATTTCATTTAGCTCTCCAGTTGCATCCATGCTGTCACAAAGGGTTGGAATTTTCTTTGGTAGGTGGTGTTCCTGCCAATGAGTAGACTCTTGTCTCAAGTTAGCAGCCTTCTAGTTCCTGCCTAACAAGTGACTAAATTATACGTATACAGTCAATTCTCAGCTCATTAAGCCACATTAACATCAGACATTAAATATTTAAGCTAGTAACTTTTTTTAATGCAGGAGAATCTAGATTTCCACAAGCATTTAGAATACTATTTAAAGTTAATTCCATCTTCAAATGCCAATTCATCATATTTATTTATTTTGCTAGTTTTCCTGAGCTCCAGAAATTAGATGTCAATTGATGAAATATATATGCATAATACTGAAAAATATGCCTTTCATTATAGATTCTAGTAACAGAAATTTAGCATATACCTATAATCTAAGCTAATCTTCCCCTAAAACATTGATCAGAAAAAAACTAATTAATAGATTTCATGAGATGGTTTATATATTTTATTGTTTTATATAACTAGTATATATAGCATATTCAAATTGATTCAGATATATATTTCATATTTATGTTTTTTCAATTAAAACAAACATTTTAAAGGCTTATTTTTCTTTTTTTTAAGCAAAGCCAACATAATAAACTATTTTTATTCTTTAGCTTGAAGGCAGGTTATTCTGTTTGCTTAAATTGCTCAATCACTCTTTAGAACCATCCGGCATTCTGCCCGTTTCTTCTGCCTAAAACAAGCAGTCAATTTTAATTAACTTGGTGCACAGAAGTCTTTGCCATTTGTGGGAACTGGGAACACAGCCAACACTCAAAACACCACTGATCAATTTGCCTAGAAAGAAGTAAAAAAAAAAAAAAAAGAAGATACTGCCTTTCAGGAGCTTTTGAATGTTATCTTAAAATTGAATAGCTAGATATCAAAATTTAAATTTGAAAACAATTTTAACAGGTAAAATGTAATGCCATGAATTATTTGAAACATTTTAGATGTGAATGAATGATGAGTGGTCAAAGGCCTAAATTTATTTATAATTTATTTTTATCTACCTAAACAGTATTCTCAGGGCAGTCCTGGAGAAAATTGATGAGTCAGCAGTCTTCTTGAACTGACTCTGTGAGGAATGGTTAAGGTGTTAGAGTTATTTATTTGTTGTGTTTTAAAGAAGGGCAACATTTACTGATATTGTCCCTGACATGCAACCCTGATATTTAAAATATTCATCTTCTTTCATTATAAGCAGAATGTATATGACCAAGAAGACAGATGTGCATGAATAAATGTAAATTATTTTACTATTTTCCCCAAAACAAAAATTACAAATAATATTTAAATATTTTTAATGAGAGCATCTTAGAAAATATACATTTTTTCAACTTATTTAATATACATTCCTTTAGTCAAGGAGAATTATTCTTTCATTTTAAAAGGAAAAGTTTAATCATAGTATTAAGAAAAAATCTGGTAATTCTCAGTATGTGCCATACTGAATACTACTTAAAAATGGCAAATTCAAAGGTTTAACCTAAAAGATAATTACAAAATAAAAATGTTTGATTTTATGATTTGTTGTATCCAGTTCTTTTCCCTGGGACTAGACTACACCAGAAATTAATAGTGCTTGTTGGACGTTGCTTTCCCTTTTTAGTCAGTTTTATTAGATAGAAATTAGAAAGCAAACTAATACTATAACATTGACTTGAACTGAGAAAACATTTTTACCACAAGGTATTACTTAGTATAACTTGCTATTACTGAGATTTCCCAAGTCAGAAAATTTGTGTTGTCACGTATTGTATTCTTCCTAAACCACATGCCAATTTGTACCAAGTGGCAAAAATTAAATTAAATGAATTTAATTGATCTTGGCAAGCTTGCTATTACTACTGTTGTGTAGTGTGTGGATGATTTGAATACAACACGAGCAAATATGAGAGATATTGCAACATTACACACATGTACATATTTGAGGTCCTATCATGGTTGCTACTTATTATTCAAAGGTAGTTAAAAAGTTTATCAAAAATCCATACTCCTTGCTCAGAGCAGGAAAATGTTAGGGTGAGAAAATGTTTCAGAGATGTGTGATAATGGAGGAGGTTCTTCTGTATAGACAAAAATAGATTTCAAGCATGGAATATCATTAAACATTTAATTTTAGTTAATCTTTAAAAGTAAGCAATGTAGAAAGCGGATAACAGGAGTGACAGGTCAGTGACAAGAGTGACAGCCGATAACAGGAGATGATACAGAGGCCAGTTTTATCAGCTCTCCCCATGCATTGCTTTCAACATTAGTTTCAAACATTAGTTTGAAAAGCAATGGCTTGATTTATCATATAGAATTTAAACATACCGATTTTTAAAGAAGTGATTTTTTATTTAATATATGTTCAAATTAAAGCATATCATTTAACATTATTGTTTTCCTTTCTTTTTTAAGTCACTAGTAATTCCCACTACATCCCTGTCCATCTCCCAAAACATATGCACACATTTGTAAGGTTTCTGTGAGAATTATGAAGCCAAGATAGATTTGAACCTGCTCAGACAAGAGCATGAGGAGGGGCTAAAAAGGATTATAGTTATTTGTGGATAAGGGTCTCTAGTGGAGAACTGAGGACACTCAGGCATAAACCTGTAGGGGGACGCTTTTTCTCTTGTGAGGGTAGTAACCCGCTCATCATCAGCATTTCCTCATTGGGAGTGCTTTCTGATCAACCAGGACACAGTGGTGCCACCTCTCTCCTCTACGCTTATCTAGCTCATTGCCCCACACATGGTTGTACTACTGTTTGTGTCTGCGTCTTCTCTGTTAGACTTTGTGATATTGCATGAGTGGAATTATTCACATTGATATAATCACACAGCATAGCCTCTTCATAGCTTATAGTACAGAATAGTCTCCTGATCTAAGTTCCCTAAAAAAGTGCTAATAAAAATAAATAAATAAATGATGTACCAAATACAGTCATATCACTAAGAATATCTCTTGTGTTGCTAAACCTGATCAGTACCTCATTAAGCAAGAAAATCTAGTAACTTAATATTCTTGTTTTAACTTTGATATTTATCTTCTTGCATTTTCTCTCCACCAAAAGTTAAAAAGTTTTTACACCATTTGAAGTGAGTTTTTAACTTTAAGCTTTGGGGTTATAGAAAACTACTACTTTCTACTTCTTTCTCCTTAACATCTTGACTGTTAATAAACATTTTCCCATTGCTCATGTTTTCTCTCATCACTTTGGTTATTTTTATGGATTTTATTTATCATTATCCATTAACTCAGTCATTAATTTATTAAGCATTTATTTGGCAGCTGCTGTGACAATCATTGAAAAAGTTCTGAGAAAATAGAGATGAGAAAGACATTGATCATATCCTTAAGAGCTTATAATTGAGTGGAGAAGACAAGAACAGCCAGATATGTTCCTCTTTGCTTCTCCAGACTCCAAAGTTGAATATTAAAATGAGGGTCATGCAGTAGCAAGATGCCCTGTTTTATTTTCTCTATCCAACAATTATAGAAAGTCCAGTCCTTCATGGAAGTATATTTTTGGAGATGCCCAGAGAGTTTCTAAAGTGTGTTCATGAGCTCAGTTCTTTAAGGTACAACATGGAAGTGGGAATTTTACTCCTTGTTGTCATTTTCTGAGGACCAGCCAGATGTCCACATTCAGGACACTGCATCTGCAGATGTGGACTACTGATGGAAGATTGTGACACAGCTGCCATGTCACTGCAACTCCATCTTTTTTTTTTTTTCACTGCTTAATTTTCTCATTTATTAAAAAGGGATAATGTTTTTTTATTTTATTTATTTTTATCAGTATTTTTTAATTGTTGATATTGTATAGTTTTCTGTCTTTTACCCCGCCCCCAGCCCACCACCCCAGCCCTCCCCACCTTCCTCCCATTTCCACCCCCCATAGCTTTTGTCCATGTGTCCTTTATACTTGTTGCTCTAAACTGTTTCCCTTTTCCCCTGAAATTCCCTCCTCTCCTCCTCTGGTCACTGTCAGACTGTTCTCAAATTCAGTGTCTTTGTTTATATTATGCTTGTTTGTTTGTTTTGTTGATTAGGTTCCTGTTAAAGATGAGATCATATGGTATTTGTCTTTCACTGCCTGGCTTATTTTGTTTAGCATGATGCTCTCCAATTCCATCCATGCTGTCACAAAGGGTAGGAGCTCCTTCTTTCTTTCTGCTGCATAGAATTCCATTGTGTAAATATAGTATTGGAAGTCTTAGCCACTGCAACTCCATCTTGAACCTGGCAGAAGAGCTTCAGAATCAGCCAAGGCTGCCTGCCCTCTCCTCCTACTCTTCAGAGTAAGGGGTGTTCAACAGTGGTACCACACGTGGAAATTAAAGTACAACTGAACTAAGGCCACATGCAGACACCCCGTGCCAAATAAATAAACAAATCTTTAAATACGTTTCTTTAATCTTTCTGAACATAAGTTGATCATCTATAAAATAGGAAAGTCTACTTTGCAGGCATTCGTATGCAGGCTCAATATAACATTTAATTACAAATATTCAATTGTAAATGTTCTATCTCTGGGACTATAGGGATCTAATTTTCCATTTAGGTCAGGTACATGTATTGTGTAGTGTCTCAAACAATAAGCCCGATAAATTTAAATGACTTACTATCTTACTTCCAGTTTTTTCTTATACCGTGCATGTGTCATTAAAGCTGCAGTAACCCATGCTTTTTCATAACCTTTTTAAAAATTTATTATCATGTTTTCTAATTCTAAAAAGTTAAAGAGCAAAAACAAAGGTGAACTTGTTTTGGTCACATTTTGGCTACTAGATGATATGAAGCAGTTCTGTTTAGAGGGTTAGCATGGAATAAAGTAAAATGCAATAAAATATATACGTGTAAGAATCATCTACATACATGTTTTTCCTGTGAAAAAGTAACTGGACATATTTTGCCTATCCTAAGGAAGCCAATATTTCCATGGTGCCCTTCAAACCCCAAATGTAACACTACTAAACCTCCTCTTTGTAACTGTAATCTTAAACCTTCCCTCCTCCTGGGCCTGGACTCTCAGGAACTGTGACTGTCAGTTCTAAGATTTTGACCCTATTTACAAGCTAATAAGTCAGCTGGCCCCATTTTCATGGTTGCTGATGGATGATACAAGACTTCCAGATCAAAGACAAAGCTGAATTTATTAGTCACACAAATAACAGTGGCCCCATTTTAATTCTTACAGCATGACATGGAAAAGGACCATATGATGCCTGTACACTGTAATGTGTTACCTTATAGGAGAGGGACACTAGGCTTAAGAAGCCAACTATTTTATACTGGGCAAGAAGTCAGCCTGTCCTTGATCCAGAGGGGAAATCTTATCTTTATTTTACTTTACAGTAAGTAGCTTGCCCTTGGCTTTGGAGGGAGGCACAATTTCTATCTTCCTAGGCTGTTTGCTATATAAATATTCTTAGAGAGATGATGAAGAACACAGCGCCTTGCTCATAAGACATGAAGAAACACAGGGGACTCATGCAGTCCTTGAAACTTGCCTAATCTTTAACTTCTTCAATATTTACAATGATAATAATACATCTGTACGTCAGTACATAAATGCCAAACAGTCTATCAAGGAGCATGTTTACTGGAGTCTGTGGGAAACCATAATTTAAAAATGTTCTATTGATATCATGACAACTTTTATGCACATTGTTAACATAAATGTTAACATTGGTTTATATTCTTTCCCCTCACATCTACTTTCTTCTGGAATTAAAAAAAAATGAAATTTTGTCTCCCCTCTGAAAAGCATATAGTTTGTTTTGTTTTCATTTTATCATGATTCAACACAAAGCATCCTATGATTATGAAGTAATATTGCCCATGTCTCAAGTAACCATTTCATATATGATTCATATTTGTTTACACACTTCTGGTATCTTTTGCTAGCTGCTCCCATATAATAGTATATTGATTTTATTTCTAATCCATGATATAACTGCAGATGAGCATCTACAATTAAAATATGTGCGCATTTTCTTGTTTGAACCAAGCAATATTTCAGGAGATTGCATTATAAAAGATAACTAGAGTGAATAGCACAGCCAGTTGCCCGAGGGAATGGACACAGCATTCCTGTTAGAGGACAGAGTGCCCATATTTATAACTAAAACAGGTTATTTATTGTAGCAGAATCTGCACAATAGCTCATTGGCAATAATGGGTCAGGGACTGTAGGGGAGGCAATGGCATTGTCCCAGGTTGATATTTTTCTTATATGCATGGTGCTCCTAAATAAATGAGGATAGCTGTAGAATGACACCCTGCCCTTGCTTATTATACACCATTCACATTTGGCCCTAATATATATATTATGTATATATATTACATATATGTGTAATATATGTGTATATATGTGTGTATATACACATATATGCGTGTGTGTATTCACATATATAGGCCTTCACATGCATAAGAAGGAATGGAGTACAGTTTAACAATGGAAAGAGGCCTACTGGCCACTGAAGGAAAAATATGTATAAAGCTATGCTATCTCCAGGATTGGACTGCTCCCCCAACTTAAAGTGAGGAAAAAAATATCTGCTATTAATTTGTTTGGAAATTTTTGTCTTTTGGAGGGCTAGCAGAAGAAAGTAAAAATAAAAAGATAAACATTAATTTTCTTGTAATATCCAAAAAGTAGCAACATTTTTCCAGGACTCAGGAGGAAGTGAATATAGCTGCTTCTTAATCAAATTTACAGGTGCTTAAATCTGAACATTCATTAATCCAATGACAATTATTTAATGGTATGTTTAATATAATAAAACAGTGCAATGAGCCAATTTCATTTTAAAATATTATATTTGATAAATTATTTGAAAATTAAATATATTTCAATCCCAACCTAAACTTTATGTAATGTGCATGTGTTAGAGAAAAAACAGATGCACTTGAACCTCCTGTGAAATAGACATGTTCATTTCCTTCACATTTATGTTAATTAAAATCTAGCAGGCTGGATAAAGCAGAGGATCAAATCAGCAAGCTGGAGGACAAGGTAGAAAAAACACCCAGATAAAGCAAGAAAAGGAAGAGACTCAGGAAAAAAAAAAAAAAAGAACAGGTGGTAAGGAAGCTGCAATACAATATGAAATGTAATAATATCTGTATAATAGGGATACCAGAAGAAAAAGAAGGAGAGCAAGGGATAGAAAACCTGTTTGAAAAAGTAATGATGGAAAACTTCCCTAATTCGATGAGAGAAAAAGTCACACAAGCTTTTTCTATGTTACTTAAAATCTTTCTCATAAACTTCCAGGTAGCAGGATAGTAACATAAGAATTTCAGATCATTGTTGAGCTAGCTAGCTAGAAGTCCATAGGATCTATTATGTCACAGAGAAAGAAATGTTTAAAAAGTGTGTTTTTTACAACCAGCTCAAGTTCTAATGCTGTTCTCACTTGCAATACACAAGAGGCCATAGAATACATAGGAAGAATATTTCTAAAATTTCTCAAACCATGGAAGCACAAAGAGATATTTTTTGATTCTTGCATGATACAAATTGAAGTTTTCTGACTGCAGCTGGGAAGTCAATTGCCTGAACAATCGTCTCTGTGCGTCACGGTGGCAACAGCAGCAAACATTGTGTGTGTTCCCTTTCGCCCCTGCAGACACCTCACTCTCCTCTGTCCAGCTTTGACCAAGGAGGCTGGCCTCTGTTGAATGAATCAGGCCAGCTCCCTAGGCTCATACACACAGACTCATAATTTTTCTTTTTGATTTATTTTGGGTAATATTTTGATATTGATAGACTACAATGCTAGCTAGAAATTTAGGGCCCATATCATGATAATCTGGATAAAAATGAAGAGAATTTTATTTATTCTTATAAGATAATTTAGTAAGTTTTAAGTTTAAGAGTAAAAAAGTAGACTATCTGAATTAGTACTTACCAAGTAAAATAGAATTTCAGCTTTTCTATTTTGGTGGAACATGACTTACAGTTGAAGAAACTATAGAAATAGAAGAATAATTCTGATTTTTTTTTTTGCTTCAAAAATACCTACTTATTATATGCCCATTTTAAATAACAGCAAAATGCAAATTACAAATGCATATTTATGTATACCTATTTGCTTGTATACAACATTCCATTTCAGAATAGAATCACAAAAATAATAGTAGCCTACTGTATAACAGAAAGGAGAAATACAGAAGCCATTAAGGAGGACTGTAAATTCATACGGTATGTTTGCATCAAAAGATACAGTGTGGCCCTGGCTGGTGTAGCTCAGTGGATTGAGCGCGGGCCTGCGAACCAGAGGATCGCGGTTCGATTCCCAGTCAGGGCACATGCCTGGGTTGCAGGCCAGTTCCCAGTGGGGGACACACGAGAGGCAACCGTACAATGATGTTTCTCTCCCTCTCCCTCTCTCCTACCCTTCCCCTCTAAAGATAAATAAAAAAAATATATATTAAAAAAAAAAAAAAAGATACAGTGTGAATGATCCCTAAGCATTTACTGTTTAAGAGCTCTTGGACTGACACTGCTATTTGTCTGAGTTGTTCAATCTATGATGCGGTCACAATATAGCATATATTGACAAAGAATTTTGAAATGATTTTTTCCATATGTTTCTCACTTCGCTTATGCAGTTCAATTTATTTAATGGTGAAGAAAGAGTTCACATTAAACACTCTGAACACAGGAAACACAAGAGCACACAAGTTGTCTGACTAAACCATAGCGAATTCAGAGGGTTCTGGTTCAGATATTTTTGTTCAGCACCTGTTATAACTGAGGATTAAATGAAGACAGAAGAATTCTTTCTTTTTTTCATTATTGTACCTTAATATTGCCTAGCTACCTCCCTAACCCCAAATATAAAAGAGTAAATTGGTTCAGTAGTGAAATAGATATATATTATATATATATATGCATATGTACATATATTTAAACATGGGTTTAAGCCATGAAAATGACTTACATCATGGAAATGAATGAAGTACTGATTCACACTACAGCATGAACAAACCTTGAAACATTATGGCAAGTAAAAGAAGCCAGAAACAAAAAAAGTCTTATTTTTTTTTTTATATTTCACTTATATGAAATATCTAGAGGATGCAAATCCATAGGATAGAAAACAAGTTATTGGTTGATAAGTGCTGGAGGTGGGTGAAACAGGGAGTGACTACTTAATAGGTACAGGTTTCTTTCAGAGAGAAGAAACATTTTTTAATAAGGTGGTGGTGAAGGTCATACAACATTGTGAATGTACTAAATGCCACTGAATTTTACTCTTTAATATTATGAAATTTATATTATTTTGTGACAATATAAAAAGCTATTGCATATACAGAGAAAGAACAGTTCAGAATGAAACATATACTCTCACTATATTCTTTCAAGCCCTTTTAGGACTTAACACTGGACAAGCAATGAACCAGTATAGACTAATTTACTTAAATTATTATATTTTCTTGTCACTCTGTTATATGTAAACATATACTGCTCACACACAATGCAATATCCCTTTCAATTAATTAAGAATTAATTAAGTTTTACTACATGCTGTGGCAACTTTTGAACATTAGTTTTCATCTTGACAATATGTTTAACATGAACATGTTCAGTAATAATTTTCACTTTGCCTCAATGAGATACTGTACAATTTATGTTACTTATGAAAGACAGCCTAAACCCACTCATAAGACTTCTCTCTGTCTTGATGTATGGAGCTATAGTAAATACTTATAAAGATAGTCAAACTCAAATACATATTCTCACTATTTTAATTGTAGGTATATAATTTGGCTTCATATTTGTTATTGTTAGTAATTTATGAAACAAGGATGTTTAAGTGAGTAGGTAGAAAGGATCAACTTCTTTAAATAATGACCGAAAATTTTTGTTGGATAGTGTTTTAAAAAATTGTCACTTGTCTGCCTGTGTGGTTGTTGGAATCAGTCCTTTAACTCACCCTATGAACCCGTCCTTCCACAGTGACCACAATGGGAAAGCCAACCACTATACTCAGGTGCCCTCCTAAAATAGGCAGATGGACTAAATTAATAGCATATAATGAAGTGAAGATCTGTGTTCTTTCGAATCCAAAGAAAGTTTAGTTTAATTATAGTCAACCCACTGTGTAATACTAGTCTTAATCCCTCTGCTCAGTGTTTATCATAGAAAAAATTTACAAAGATAAATAAAATACATTTTGATAACAAGTCTGCAAGTTCCACTAGAAATCTATTATCCTTATAAATATTCACATTTGCTAAATATTTCATATATTTTTATGAAATGTTTATTACTTTGGTTCAGATATTTCACATTCACTTACCTCCCTAACTCTTCTCTATTTTTTAAACTTGAACTCTTCTGGCAGGAGTTTTTTATGTAGATCTAACATTAAAGCCATGAATATTTTCCTCAATATTCACATACCGTAAGCCCTTCCAAAACCATTTGGATATTCCCTAAGCCAGAAAGACATCTCTCCCAAGTCCTGCCTCAGAAGAGAAAGGGATTAGAACATGACATCCAGTCAATATAGATTCTATCTTTTGAGATATCACTAACTTCTTTTTAGTAACACCATACCCTGCAAGTTTTATGAGTGTTTTCTTCAAATTATTGCAATGACATTTTAACGGACATCTCTCCCTCATAGAACACCATCCTGCAATTCATCCTCATCATCACCAACAAAATGCTCTTTATGATCACAAATTTAATAATACCACTCCCTGACAAAATTTCTTTAATGGCTCCCAAAGCCTATATAAATTCCAAGTCAATTAGCACGGCACAGTTTACAGGAGACTGTTCTGCATGACGTGGGCCTAGCTCCCACTTGAAGATGCACAGGACCCACGCCCATGGATAGGTTCTCCTGTGGGAATCAGGCCTGTGCTGTACCCAGACTGCTATGAGACTTGCTTTTGCTAAAACTCCCTCACTCACCCTGAATTGAGGCAGCAAACATTTACTGCAAAGTAACTTCCTAAAATCCAGGCTAAACCTCCCCAGTATGGAGTGTAACCCATTCAACCACTTTTTCCTTTTCATTTGCAAATATCCTTCTTCTGTGATGTGATTAGCAGCATCCTCTCCTTTGTTTTCTGTAAAAAGTAACCACCTAAAGCAAACCTGTGCATAGTAAATGAGGACCATCCTGTAATGTGCCCAGAAAAGTAATAAAAACTGATCAAGGTAGGAGCCAAGGCTTTTTCTCCTCTTGAGAGAGACACCATTCATCCCTTTTCCTCCACAGGACTCAGTAGCCCATGTGAATTTGTTTTCTCTCAACTACAACGCTGTGGACCCCACCAGCTGTGGTCCATGTCAATAGATTCTTCAAAATATGTACCCTACATTCCAGGAATCATCTCACCCTCTGTTTTCCATTGTCTGATCATCAGCCATATGATGTAGATATTAGGCTGCTGTACATTTTCTTATTAAACACATGATCTTGCCTTTTTTCATTTAGAAAAAAGTAAGAAAATAAGAATTTAGATTCCTTCTGCCTAGATTATTTTTCCCAATCATATCTGCCTGGCAAACATTTATTCAAACTTCACTAGGCTTCAGTTTCAACTTCTTCAAGAAGATTTTGGTATCCCTTAAGGCAAAAATAAGACCTTTTTACTTTCTTCCATTCCAAAGCACTGTATAAATGTGCTGTCATAGTTAATTGATTACACATCCATCTCACCAAGTAGGTGTGGTTCTCCTCTCCTACCTTTGATCTTTTCTGTCTCTCTCTATTTACAGTCTCCAAAGTCTAATGTCTTTTCCTTTGCATTTTCACAAATATTTGTCTTTCAAATGTGATATATGACAATTGTTCCATTTTCTGATGATGCCTATGAAGTAATGGTGATTATGTAGAGTATCTATTATTATTTAACAAGACCTGAAACAAGTGCTTATGTGCATTAATTCCTGTACTTAGAAATTCCTTATTTTCTTTCAACTCCACAGGCTGTTTTATTTATTTTCATTATACATATAAACCATCATGACAATATTTAAAGAGCAACACAACTTCTTTAAGACCATACAACTAGTTAATGGCAGTTCTAGATTTTCTGGATTTGACTCCTGTCTTTGTCATCTGTTGGTTGTGTTCCATGGACATGCTATATATTTTCTCTAACTCAGTTCCGTCTATAAAATGGGCCAATGCTAGTATATACCACATAAGTTGTAGCAAATGTTCAATGAGTACACAGGTATACTAAATATCTAAAAACAGCATTTAGTGTGGAGTAAGAATGTTAGACTTATTTTTAGCATCTCCCAGAATTTTCTGACTTGTTTGGTCCTCCTTTCTTCCATTCTTTATGATTTTAGAATTCTCATCATCCATACTCAGGTGCCTCACTGGCATTTCTTCCTGAATAAACAACGGCCCATGAACAATAAATCTAAGTAGTTTATTGCACTCTGCCTGTGCACATTATTGACTTGAGTCTACAGGCAGAGAGGAACTCTGGAGCCTATTGAGCCCATCACCATGATACATGACAGTGGATTGAGAAAATAATTGGCATAGTTAAAACAGAGAGTGTATTGAAGCGTTTATACCAGGAAACGGCCAACTTTTTTTTTTTTTTTGTAGAGGGGCAGGTAGTAAATATTTTAGGCTTTGAAAGCCGTACGGTCTGTATAGTAACTGCTAAACCCTGTCGTTCAGTGCAGAATGTCCACAGACAATGTACAAATGCATGCTCTTGGCTATATTGCAACAAAACTTTGTCTACAAACAATGAAATTTGAATTTCATATAATTTTTATGTGTCAGAAAGAATTTTCAACTTTTTCACTAACCATCTAAAATATTTAAAGGAAAATGTTCTTAGCATGCAAGCTGTACAAAAGCAGGTATTGGGCTAGATGTGTCCTGTGCCCATAGTTTGCTGACCTCTGGTATAGACAAAGTAGCTCATTCCAGAGGTTTTTATTTTTAATTCTTTCCCTACAGGTAGCTACTATTCAAACACTCTTCTGAACTTTTTTTAAAAATCATCAGTAAACTCTTCTCTTCATATTTTAAGTGAGGGTCTTCTCCCCTGAGGCAGGGATAGCTAAAGTCTGTTTTTGAAATATTGGCGAAAGGAAGGAAGGCGCTAAAACAGTATAGATAACAGGGTGGTTAAGTACATGTGTGCACTTGTATCAAACTGCAAACTATCTGCTTCCTGCATGTGCATCAGTGAGGAGCTCTGATGGGTGATAACTCTGGACTGGAAGAAATGATTTCCAAATGGATTGAATAGAGTAGGAATGCAGACAGTGATTTTTTTCTTCAAGTTATTCTCGTTATTTAGTACTCTGTAGATAAGCATGAAATATCAAATGCTATTTGAAGCTTAAGATTTTTGAAATCTACGTTTAATTGCTCCTAGCAGAAATTACTCCCTTTGGAAAATCAGCCATGTGAGAGGTGAAGCAAGACAGGGCTCTTGTGACACAATGTGTTTCCTTTGGAGACGTCCTGATAAAAGGACACATGCAGAGAGTAAATATCTGACAAAAGCAGAAATCAGACAGCTTCAAATTTTCATTTCACTACCTACCTTTCAGTTCAGTTCCTTTGAAATCAGCAAGAATCTTTAGATTCACAAAGACCAGTATTCAATAAAAGAGTAAATAAAGTGCTGCTTTTTTTTTTTTTTTTTTTTTTTTGCCTGTCTCTTTTTTCTCCTGAGTATCAAAGCGAATGTTTTTGGAGGATGGACAGTCATTTAATAATACCAGTAATCTTGTTAACTGTTATATGGTATACCTAGGGTATAATTCAGTTTGCTATGGGTTGAAATACCCTGGAGATTTGAGAAGAAAAAGGGGAAGGGTCATCAAGGAACACATAAAAAGGACCCATGGACAAAGCCAAAGGGGCACAGGATCGAGGGAGGGAGGGTGGGGTGGGTGGGGGGAGGGAAGATGGTGAGGGGAAAGTGGAGACAACTGTGCTTGAACAACAATAAAAAATAAAATAAAAAAATTCAATAACTGTAAATGTTAAGCATGATGAAATTATTCTCTTTATTAAGAAAAGTTTTATGAATGAACCACTAAGCAAGATTAAACATGATATGTTTTTTTTTTTTGTTTTGCTTTATACTTCCGTACAACGTTTGACCGCTGACAACAAAATGTTCTTATAGAAGGCAACCCTTAAGGCTTTGTATATCCTGATTTCCCATTTTGCTTTCTAGCTGCTCCATTTCAGTTTACTCACTGGCTCATGATTAAGTGTAAGGCCAGACTCTGTCTTTTCAGAGAGTTTGATAGAATTTAAATTACTGAGTTTGAATTCTAATGGGTAATACATAAATTTGAAAACATCTCCAAATTTATTAATATCAACAGTGTTCTTTAAAATTGTCAACAGTTTTTGCAGCTCAAAGTTACAACATGTTATCACTTACAATCTGTATATAGAGTCATGTTAGAAAAATGTGTAAAATTGTTATCCATTTATGTTATGAACAGTTTAATTTTAATACACACTCTTGCACTCTTGTTTCACTAGGACAACAAACTTTTTTCTTTCTTGTATTTTCAAACTCAACTGTTTCACATCCAGTGGAATATTGAAGAGAAAAATTAAGTCATATGACAACATCTTTCTTTGGTTATTGAATATTTGGCTAGCATATTTTTTAATTTAAAAAATCTTGAATTAAAATTGTCAGTGAGCAGCAGTGGCATCATTAAGATGGCAGATAGGGGATCCTGCCTCCATCCCCCCAAAAGGATCCATAAACAGTTGTCCATGAACAGCAACAAAAAACCTCTCTGGAGAGGCCTAGAGTCCATGTAAGAAATGTCAGCAGCACAATGGAACACAAACTTGATAACAATCAGGAAAGAAGGAAGAACAGCCTCATTTACCCTACGCAAGCATTGCTCAGCACCCAGAGGATACTCCAGCTAAAAAGAATTCCCCTCACCAGCAAGTATCAAGGTTTTCCAGCCTTTAGGGCCACAGCACAGAGGATTACTTTGGCTTCACCTCAACTGGAGACCAGCAAAGCTTGAGATGTACAGAAATGACTAGGAACAAGGAAGCAAAGCTGGGGTGGCAAGTATCAGGCACTGAGCAGGATTGACAGTGGTTGTCAGTGACTGCTCTGCAGATGACCCCAGCAGTTTTTGCCACTGAAGAAACCAAGGCCCCACACAGCCTCTGTGGACCCCCTGATGATTTTGCCAGGCTTTTGCCCCGAACCACAGATATTTTTGTTGGCAGATGCCACCTGCCTGAAACCCTCCCTGCTCTCTCCCACACACTCCAACCTCTTGCCCCTTTGGATCCTAGAACTCACACTGGCAGCCAACCCAGGCTCTGTGGATGTGCAAGTAAAGACATCAGCCTAGGGCCCCATGACTGACCCCCAGCTCCATATGCACTCTTGGGGCTAATTTTCCAGCTGTCACTCTGCAAGTCCTATGTCCAGCATCCCATCACCAGCCTCACTGCCATGTGCATGCCAGTAGGGAGACCTTGCAGCAGCCACAGAAGTACATGACAAAAGCCAGGACCCCACAGTTGCTTTTGGACCTACAAATGTAGGTCCAAAAATGGTCCTTCCTCCTGTTATTATCCTGCACCATGGGGCTCACCTATAGCTAGCCCCTCCAACTGTGCACCTGCACACCCCTGGCCTGACTCCCGACCCCAGCCTTCACTGCTATATGCCTATGGTGAGAACCAGCAGCCACAGTAGTGCATGATGACAGCTACGTTCCCACAGCTGCCAGTGATTCCACAATTGGACCTGGTCCTTTTTGCTGGCCCTGGTTCCCACTACTACATGTGTGCTTTCAACTCTCCCTGCCACTACACAGGTACCTGCAACCAAGTGTATACACACCACCAGCTGTGACAACCACAGTGGCCTGCCTGATCCCTACCTAGCCACAGGACCTGGAGGTGCTGCTGAGGACCCCAACATTCCCTGCAGCCTCTGCAGACCTCTCTCATGCAGGACTGGCCAAGGAGCACACAGTTGTTGATGTTGTGGACCACAGTGCCAGAGGAGTCACAATGCCCTCACACTTGGCACCCTGTGCACTAGACCCGGGGTCACAGCATACTCCGGTTTACTCCCACCCACAGGTGAAGATAGTTCCTTAACAAAGGCAGTCCATAAAGAATGGAAGAGGTAATTACATGGTCAAATGCACACATACCTATGCAAGGCTACAGAAACCACAACGGATTAGGGAAATGTGACTCCATCAAAGCAACACAGTAAACTTCCAGCAACTGATCACGAGGAAATGGAGATATAGAAAATGCCCAACAGAGAATTCAAAATAATTGTTTTGAGTATGCTCAGAATGCTACAATCTAACACAGATAAACAATTCAACAAAATAAAGGAAACTATACAAGAACAAAATTACTTAAATGTGAGAAAAATAGAAAAGGAATAATAAGATGTAGAACTAGGCAAAACAAATCATTATAAAAAATTTCAAAAAAAATGCATCACATAACAATGTAAGATTGTAAAATCAGATAAAAGTCACTCCCACTGCATGTAGTTTCTATGACAATTCTATGAATACTCAGAATAATTTAAAACAGCACACATGCAGATATCAAAAGGAACTCCTATATATATCATACCATGTCAATTTTAAGAGATCTTTAACGCATATAAAGAGGGACACTTTGTAATAATAATAACATCAATCAAACAGGAAAAGATCATAAATTCTCTTGACACACCTGCAAGAGTCAATCTATTCCAGGAACTCTTACACCGGTACATAAATATGTTGTTCTGCTCCACAGTCTGTTCAGCCCATGAACCCGTCACTAGGAACATGTAGTGGTAACCAGTACAGACACATAAGAACTGAGATTCATGAAATCTAGTTGATTAGTTACTTTGTCCATAAAACTGGTTTCGGTCTCTGGGAAATATGAATGGTAATCACAGCAGTTACTTCCCATATTTCAATGTTATGCTGCATACCGGTTTGTCTTATTGTATCCATAACAAGGGCAAAACGCACATGGCTTTGATTGCCTATTACCTTTATGTTATTCATTCTGAAAATGTTTATTAAAAAAGGGCTTTACATGACAGCAAACTCACAGTTATTAACAACCACACCTAAAAACAAAAACAAACTAAGCAAACAATAGAACAGGAACAGAATCACAGAAATGGAGATCACATGGAGGGTTATCAACAGGGGAGTGGGAAGGGGAGAGAGAGGGAAAAGGTACAGAAAATAAATAGCATAAATGGTAGGTAGTAAATAGACAGGGGGAGGGTAAGAATAACATAGGAAATGGAGAAGCCAAGGGACTTATATGTATGACCCATGGACATGAACTAAAGGAGGAGAATGTGAGTGGGAGGGGGTGTGCAGGGTGGAGGGGAATGATGGGGGAGAAATGGGACAACTGTAATAGCATAATCAATAAAATATATTTAAAAAGGGGCTTTACGAAATTTTCAACTATGCACTTTTAAATTTAAATGTTGACATTTTATATTTTGATCTTAAAAGCAAGGAGTTAACAGTCTTAAAGTTATCGAAAGTATATATTTCAGCTTTTTAGTTTGATATAGTCCCGTTCATTTATTTTTCGATTTTACTTCCCTTGCCATTCAGTTCAAATTCAGAAAATTTTCTCTAACATCGAGGTCTGTAATTTAGTACCTATGCTTTCTTCTATGTAACTTATTGTTTCATAGTAACTTAATGTTTCATATTGTTTGATTTAACTTTTGTGTATAGAAACAAATAGCAGTATAGTTCATTTTTTGTGTATGTCTTTCCAGTTTTCCCAGAGAGAAAGGTGAGGTAGTAAAGGGGAAAAGAGGTCAAATATACAATGATGGAAGAAGATTTGACTTTGGGTGGTAAACGTACAATATGATACACAGATGATGTATTATGAGATTTTTTACTTGAAATCTGTATAATTTTATTAACCAATGTAACTCCAATAAATCCAATTAAAATTTTAAAGAAAGAAAGTATATGTTTCAGGATTTTTTCTATATCTAGTTACTAAAATTATTTTTAAAATATGTAAGGACATTATCAATGTTTTTAAAAAAATCTAATAATTATTGATGCAAATCTTTTTTAAAAGTCACATTTTAAGCTACTAATTGATTTACCATTTTTAAGAAAACATCTATCAGAAAAAAAAAACAATTGAAAAGGTTATCTTGGAAACTCGTAAATACAAACAGTATGGTGGTTATCAAAGGGAAGGGGACAGTAAAGGGCAAAGGAGGTAAAATGTGTGGTGATGGAAGATATCACTTGGAGTGGTGGACATACAATGCAATATACAGTTGATGTATCGTAGAATTGTACACTTGAAACCTATATAATCTTATTAAACAATGTCTCCTCAATACATTTAATTAAAATATATCTTAGCAAACATTTTCCTTTTTCAAATCTAAAATTAGATAAAAATTCATTCAAAATAGCACAGCCTTTGTTGCAGTTGCTGGGTTTGTAATTGAGAATGGACACCAAAATTAAACAGCTGTCAGAGTTTTCTTAGCTACTGACTAGAAAATTTCAGAGTTACAGGTTATAATTTACCTGAAAACTACTATTATTATATTGAGAAGTGCTTGGCTTTTGTGAGTGATTCACGATGGCTGTTAGTCCTACAGCTCTGTTGAGGGAATAAAGATGTTAAAGATGGCCCTTTAGTTGAGGAGACTGCCCACGATGATTTCATGTACCGCCAAATTTCACAGATTGGCATTTTATTGTAATCCTGCAAAGCAAAGCAGTATTCAGAGAGGCAGATATTTTGACCTGGAAAAGGATGAGAGCATAGGTACAGTTTCTCCACTGTAATGAATATTGATATTTTTTACCTATGGTAAAAATAAGAGATATATTGATAATCTATTTCACCTGCAGTTTTATTCCAAAAATGATACACAAGCAAAAGAAAAAATCTCCCATAATTTTGAAAGAATTAATAGATGTAAATGACATAATATCATCTTTGTTTATATTCTTGTTTTAGATAAATATGCAATGGTAGCTTATGGGTCATTTAGTAGTATACAATCTTTAGAAATGAAATGGTTATTAGCTACAGTATAATCAAACCACTCATTTTACAAATTAGGAAATTGAGAGCAGAAATCAAGTATTTGTGGGAGATCCTGGGCTTAAACCCACTGCCTTAAATACATCTACTATATAACTATGATGATATAATGAAAATGATATTTTTTTTCCCTGAATAACGTTTCACAATCTTAGTCTCTTAAGAAGAATATAATGATTGGTTAATATTGTGAATTCTTGATGCCTTATATCATGTTTAGTACATTGTAAGTGTTAAATAAATTTTACTGAATGAAAGAGAATGTCATCACACAAGTTCCATAGTTATATTTTAATCACTTATGAAAGAACATATTAATTTTAAAAATAGATGTTTAAATTTCAATCACTTATTTTTCATATCTTTATAAAATATAGTAATGTGATAGTAAATTAGTAATCCATACAAATTTCAATGTCAGCATGTATTGCCAATTACTAAACCATTATATACCACTTACTATATGCCCAATGATTTACATGGTTTAGTTAATTATAACTGTAGTGTCAATCCTACCTAAGAGATAGGTACTGTTATTATCTTGATTTTACAAATGAAATTCAAATTTAGAGGAGTTGGAATTTGAATTCATGGGTATTAAGAACCATATTATAACATCTTATGGATTTAACTCGAAGTACCTAAGAGTGTCCATGTAAAGATGTACAACAGGGCATTGGAAAGTTTGATTTGAAATGCTTTCCATTTGTTGAATGAAACAGATGGAAATGGTGAGAATTGACTACATTATAGAAAATTCTTTTCATATAATCAGAGTGCCTATGCGCTTATTTCTCCCTTTTCTTTGTACTGTTACATAATATTTTTAACCTTGGACAACACTGTTATTGAAGTTAGCCCTGTCACCATAGCTCTGCAAAAAGTATAGGAAGCCCTCTTTCTTTTTTGAAGACTAGATTTTTTAATAATGTGTAAAATTGGAGATTTAAAACAATCAATTTCATTTTATCAATCAACAGTTTGTCTCATCTACTCATTGTATTCTAGGATATATAATTAAAGTAGTTCAGTATATTATCTCTATTTAAACTTGGAAAATGACATATGACATGATTTTGTGTAAATTTTAATATGGTATGCCAAAACACAAAATGTAGTAGCATGGTAAGAGAAGCCTGAATGTGAGAAACAGGATTTGATTTAGTTCTTGACAACAATTAAAGAACACATGTGAATGACCCACAGACATGGAGAAGAGCATGGCAATTGACAGCAGGAGCAGGGGTGGTATGGGCAGAAGAGGGCAAACAGGGAAAAGTTGGGACAACTGTAATAGAATAATAAAAATGATTAAAAAAAGAGGGTATATACCCAGGAAAAGTTACTTGACCAGTTATATTCTATGCTTGATTTTACTCTTAATTTCTTCATTTGTAAAACTAAAAAGTAGATTTTTAGATGATACATTTTAATTAAAAATATATGTAACATATTTATATTTATGTAATTCTGTACTTTTATTCTACTTATAAAAACAAGGAAGCTACTTTCTTCACTCACTATTACCTGAGCTGAATTTCCCTTTCCTGATTAACCTAACAACTCTGTTGAGAAGACAAATGGTTGTAGATTCTTTGTGTAAATTCATGTTACATATATTTATGATAATAAATTTGTATATAAATTAATGTAAAATGAAATGCATATAAATTATGTCATATAATTTCATATAAATCCATCTTTCAAAGAACATATTCTGCATAATGGAATCCTATCACATTTATGAGCAAGCATATTCTATCTTGGTTAATGGTTAATTTGCTTTTGAAAAAGAAAGTGTATGTTGAAAGTATTGATGGAATGTCTAAATATTTCAATTAAGATTGATAGTATTCTTCAAATTTTCATCTTTACTGACTTTCTTATCTAAATGTCTCATCAATTACTACAAGAAAAATATTAATATAGTTAACCACAATTTTGGATGTGTACATTTTGTTAAATGTTTCTATTATAAATAAAAAGTGTTTCTTTTTAGAAGATGTAATTTCATCTTGCTTTTTAATCCTGTTTGCTAATTATTGACTTTTTTATTGCTGTTCAATTACAGTTGTCCCCATTTTCCCACCCATAACTTTCCCCCACCTTACCCACCACCACACACATTCAATCCTCCACCCCCATGTTGTCTTTGTCTGTGAGTCCTTTATACATGTTCCTTGGCAACCCTTTCCCTTCTTTCCCCTGTTGTCCCCCTTCCCCCACCCCTCCAGTTACTGTCAATTTGTTCTTTATTTCCATGTCTCTGGTTATACTTTGCTTGCTTGTTTTTGTTGATTAGGTTCCACTTATAGGAGAGATCATATGGTATTTTTCTTTCACTTCCTGGCTTATTTCACTTAGCATGATGCTCTCCAGTTCCCTCCATGCTGTTGCAAAGGGTAGGAGATCCTTCTTTCTTTCTGTTGAAGTGTCCCACTGTGTAAATGTACCACAGTTACTTAGGTTGCTTCCAGTACTTGGCGATTGTAAATTGTGCTGCTATGAACATAGGGGTGCATAGGTTCTTCTCAATTGGTGTTCCAAGATTTTTATGCTATAATCCCAGAAGTGGAATCACTGGGTCAAAAGGCAGCTCCTTTTTTTTTTCTTTTGAGGAAATTCCATATGCTTTCCACATTTGCTGCTCTAGTCTGCAGTCCCACCAATGGTGTACTAGGGTTCCCTTTTTACCACAACCTCTCCAACACTTGGTGTTTGTTGATTTGTTAATGCTGGCCGTTCTGATCAGTGTGAAGTGGTATTTAATTGTGGTTTTAATTTGTATCTTTCTAATGGTTAGTGAAGTTGAGCACCCTTTCATATGCCTATAGGTCCTCTGTATAGCTGCCTTGGAGAAGTATTGTTTCCCTTGTTATATTATCTGTATAAAAGAATTACTACTGCAGCTGGGAGGAGAAATTTGGATCCAAGGGATCTAATCATTACACTGTCGGTGCAAACTATTCACTTTATTGATATTTAATATAATATAACCCCCTTTTGCCAGAAGTGTTCACTTTATTAATCTTTAATATAATAAAGCCCCCCTTTCACCAGTCTTTGACCTCTATGTATCCTGTTATGATATGGATTTCATATAATTGTCAAGGAAGAAAAATATTAGTTTTTCTTTTTCTTAAGCAAAGTGGTGTATGTTCTACGTATGAAATGGTAGTTTTAAGTGAACATCCAAGTGAACATTAATCTGTCTTTTGAAACAAAGAGGCAGTAAATGTAATGCCAGGAGGATGTGTTACAGATATAAGACTCAAATGAAGATTCCTTTGACATTATAAGGAGGTGAAATGCACTTAATTATTCATGAACTGAGGGGCTAGAAATGGATGTTTGTCATTTTAATACCAGTTATACCAGTTATGATGCAGACACTGCCCTGCAGCGTCCTCGTCATTATGGATGAAATGAGACATTCACACGGACTACCGAGTCCAGTGGAGGAAGAGGGACAGGCATGGCTTTTCTCTCCAGGGGAGCAAAAGCCTGCGGCCTCCACTGTGACAGGCTTTTATTGGGTTTCTTCTCACATTACATGATGGTCCTCATTTACTATGCACAGGTTCCCTTTAGGTGGTTACCTTTTACAGACAACAAAGGAGCCAATGCCACTAATCACATCACAGAAAAAGGATATTAGCAAATGAAAAGGGAAAAGTGGTTGAGCTGGTCACACTCATCCTAGGAAGGTTTAGCATGGATTTTGGGAAGTTACAGTAAGCATTGCTGTCTCAACTCAGGGTGAGGGAGTTTTAGCAAAAGCAAGTCCCAAAGCGGCCCAGGTACAAATGAAGTCCTGATTCCCCACAGGAGAACCCATCCGTGGGTGTGGGTCCTGTGCATCTGTTAGTGGGAGCTGGGCCCACACCATGCAGAACGGTCTCCTACAGACTTTTAAATAATAGCATTAAATTTACAAATATATGAAGAATAAATTGTAAAATATAATTTGATACAAAAATGTATACCATCACTGCCTCAAAGAAATAATATTCCTCTATGCAGTAATTTGAAATTCACTCGCTTTCTTTCTTCCCATCATAATATATCTGCACTTTTGTAAGTTGGATCCACGGTTTCCTCACATATGCTCCACATAAAGTCAGATTCTCTTGAAAATATAAAGTAGGAGTGCACACCCTTTTTGAAATAAAAAAATTTCTGGGAAATAACATTTTATATATTCTCAGAAAAATAATATTCTGGAATACATTTTATATGATATAACATTTTAATCAGGAAATACAGTTTTTGCATAAATGTTTCCACATTATATTATTAGATTTCATTGCTAAAATTTTAGTTTTTGATGGAAATTATGGAAACTACACAGTTACCACATCTTTAATATTATGAGCAATACTGGTCATATATCAGGCTAAAAAAATTGCTGTGGAGTAGCCAATATTGTGCTAGCTAGCTTAGAATTTATATTCTTGTTTGACTGTTTAAGTAACTTAAAATATACACTATTTTACCAAAACATGCTTTTAATACTGAATTTTTTAAATATGAGATTTTTTGCAAAGCAAATGACACCAATAGCAATAAATTTACATTGTCAATGTTTCCTTTCCTTTGTACTCAACATTTTATCAATCCTTTTTTTTTATCTCCTTGGAATTTCTGTGATAGAAGTTAGTAAACATGTCACTTCAGTTATCAAGTATTTTTCAATTGCCAAAGAAACCAAAAGAGATCATTCTCCTGAGTTTTTTCTGGATAAAACTTCATTGGTCGATCCTTTCTTTTCCATTAATTATTTTGGTGAAGATATTAAATTTTTATTTTAATTATTTGTGGATTTTATTGCTATATTCTTGGATATAGATTAAGTCTTTTAGGAGCTTACAAATATAGTAACAAGACATTATTAATTCAATGAAGTGATTGGAACAAAACTAGGTGCTTTAAAGTTGGAGTTACAAAACTACCTAAGAATTTGGAAATTGTTAGTGAAGGCTTCATGAAGGACACTGAATTTAAATTAATATTTATTGATAAAAATTGATATTTAATAAGTATTTACTGAAGGACTGGTATCTGATAAGCTTTTGTAAATATATTTTAATTTTTATAAGCATCATAAGAGCAAATACTATAAATAATCATTTCCTTAATTTTCAAATGATGCAACAAGACCCCAAATAGCAATAAGAATCTTGAGAAAGAAGAACAAAATTGGAAGAATCATACTACCTAATATCAAACTATACTGAGAGATCATCTCACACACATATTTTAGTATGTTCAACATGTAGAAGTAAAAACAAGCCAACATGTTTTTGAATGTCAATGACCTAATCTTACTTAATGTCACTGTTTAAAGAGATAATGACCACATGAATATAAATGAGCTGACCTTGCCAAATAGTCTGATACTGAAAAACATGTGTTTGTTTATAAAGTATAGTATTTGTTTTTCTCCTATACCAATTGAAATCCTCTATAAGCTTGCTATTACTATGGCAAAAGGTATTTCAGCATTGTGATGAGATGACGCTGTAATTGCTGAGGTCACCTGTTTCCTGCTCTGGTGTTGTCATTCGATACTGCTCTTTCTCTTTGCACGTGCATTAATTATAGACTATTCAAACTGCTTTGTCTTTTTTTTGCATTCATTTAAAATTATTTTTATTAAGGTGAAATTCACATACGATAAAATTTAGCCATTTTAAAGTGAAAAATTCAGTGATGTTTCATATATTCACAATATTGTTCAACCACTGTTCATATCAAGTTCCAAAATATTTTTATTGGTTGTCCCATACTAAAATCTTCTTTTTATTGTTGTTCAGTTACAGTTGTCCTGCCTTCTTCCCTGTTCCAACCCCCACAGTCAATACAAAATTGCTTTTTCTGCCCTGGCTGGTGTAGCTCAGTGGATTGAGCGCGGGCCTGCGAACCGAAGGATCGCGGTTCGATTCCCAGTCAGGGCACATGCCTGGGTTGCCAGGCCAGTTCCCAGCAGGGGACATACAAGAGGCAACCGCACATTGATGTTTCTCTCCCTCTCTCCTTCCCTTCCCCTCTAAAGATAAATAAATAAAATCTAAAAGAAAAAATAAATCTTACTTATAAAAAAAAAGAACATAAAAAAATTGCTTTTTCTTTTAAAATGAAAGAATTTTAGATTATGTAAGTTTGAAAATATAATACAGTTTTCCTGTAGTGTGTCTTTTACCAAAATTTCCTTAATTTCAACAACTTTGTTACTTCTCTCAGAATGAAGAAATTAATATTGATATACTATAAATTAACTCAATACAGACTTTATTTGGATGTCAGCAGTTTTCTAATAATGACTTTTTCTATTTCAAGAGAATGTCTCTGGAATATATATAGTCACAACTTCTCCATGTTGTGATAGCTCAATCTCTCTTTGCTTTTCAAAATTAAGGAATTTTGGAGAATGTTCCTTATTTTGAGTCTGTCTAATATTTTCACATGATTAGACTAAGGTCATGGATTTTTGGGAAAACACTACAGAAGAAAGAGCCCTTCTCATTACATCATATTAGGGAGTACTTGATATCAAGATGAATTATTACTCATAATGTAAACATTGATCATTTGGTTTAAAAGGTGTCTGTGGAGTTTCTCCAGTGAAAAGTTACTAATTCCCCTCTATTCTCTATTCTTTGGAAGTGAGCTACATGAGAAGATGCTCATCATCACTAATGCAAATCACAGTCACAATGATATATCACCTCACACCTGTTAGAATAGCTGTCACCAAAAACATGAGAAATCAGTGTAGGTGAGGAAGTAGAGAAAATGAAACCCTTGTGCACTGTTGATAAGAATCTAAATTTGGCCTGGCTGGTGTAGCTCAGTGAATTGAGCGCGGGCCTGCGAACCAAAGGATCGCGGTTCGATTCCCAGTCAGGGCACATGCCTGGGTTGCAGGCCAGTTCCCAGCAGGGGATGCACGAGAGGCAACCACACATTGATATTTCTCTCCCTCTCCTTCCCTTCCCCTCTAAAGATAAATAAAATAAAATCTTAAAAAAAAAAAAAAGAATCTAAATTTGGTTAGCCACTATGGAAAACAGTACAGGTTTCCACTAAAATTTAAAAATTAGACTAACTTATGATCCAGCAATTCCACTGCTGAGTGTTTATCCAAAGAAAACTTGATAAGACACATGCACTCCTGTGTTCATTGAAGCATTATTTATAACAGCTGTAATATAGAAACAACCCAAGTGTCCACAAATAGATGAATAAATAGAGAAAAAGTGATATATATTTTATTATATAGACTTTATATTTTATTATATATCAAATATATTATACATATATGTATATAAAATAAAATATGTAAAATATATATAAAATAAAATATATACATGAGGTCTGTCCAGAAGATATCCAGCCATGTAATATGAAAAGTAGAGACATTTATTGAAGACAAAAGAAGATATAAGAAACATTGTGCATGGGACAATGATACCTCAGTCCCCTTCAATGTAGGCACCTTAGGATTTCACACAGTTCTCCCAATCACCATCAATTGCCCCACCATATTTTCCTTAATCTTATAGGCAGTCTGAAATCTCTTCCCTTTCAAAGGTGATTTTAGTTTGGGGAACAGTCAGAAGTCACAGGTGCCAAATCTGGGCTGTAGAGGTGTTGAGTCACCTGAGTGATTTGATGTTTTGCCAGAAAAACTCAGCATAAGATGTGATACAGGAGAAGGTGTGTTATGATGAAGCTGCCAGTCACCAGTTGCTCATAGCTGTGGCCTTCTAAATCATCTGAAGAGTTTCCACAGAGGAATGTTCAAGCTTAATGCAAAATTTGATTCAGATTCCTCACTCTACTTGCTGAGTCATTTTGAATGCAATGGCCACACAGTACACAAGCTCACTCAATGGTGCCTACCACCCCAACCCCACTGACTAGTACAGTGACATCATCTTTGTTCATGCATGTGCATTCCAGTCCACTCTCCTTGGCTGCCCAGTTACGTTGATGTTGCACAAACCATTCTCATTATATTAACAATGGCTGGACTTTTCCAGACAGATCTTGTATGTATAAAAAATATATTTATTTTAATACATATATGTGTGTAGATATGCATATTTGTATGTATATATGTATATACATATATTTTTATGTGTGCATGTATATATATATATATATATATATACAAAAAATCATTCAGACATAAAATAGTGGTACTTCCATGGTATTTTTCAGCTCTTTTGTACTTACATTTTTTTTTTATCACAGTGTTCAGTTTTGTCCCAAGTTTGGTGAGAACTTTTATGACAATTTGAAGGCTTTACTAGGAAAATTACTTTTCTTTATTCCATTAAGAATTTTTTTCTAAGGGTTTATCTTATTTTGTCAGAACATATTCCTCTATTTCTTCAGTTTGTTTGACTCTGTGTTGGTTTTTACTCATTAGACAATCCCCCACCTCTCCCAGTCTTGGAGTGGTCTTGTTTTGATGAGCATTATTTTTCAACCATGCTCTATCTGTTGGTTGTCTCTCAAACCTCAGTGATTGTCCAAGCAGCCTATTTTATTTGGATAGTTCCCAATAGTTGCAGTTGTGCCAAAACCAGTCATTAACCCAAAGGGAAGGATTTAGTCAGCACCTAGATCCAGGCTAATTGGAAGTCAAACTTTCAGGCAGAAGCTTTTACAGGATGCAAATGTATTCAGTCTTGAGGGACCACAAGTTTAAGCCCTGCTAGCCACGAGACCCAGGCAATCTGCAGGTGTCTCCTTGATGCTGTTGCATTATGGGTTTCAGATGAGTGAGTGAATACCTTTCAGGGACGTACATGTGAGCTCTCGTGAGTTGGACTAGAACAGAAAGATAGACTTCTGGGCCTATGTTCTTTGACAGCGTCTCTTGGAGAGTAACTTCTAGATGTGCGCCAAGCCTGAAGGCTACCCCTCAGGCCAAAGCTCCAAACAGACAAGTAGGCTTTTGTCACAGAAAGGCTGGGGGTGTATATCAGGCTCCTCTCTTTTCAGGGCCCCAGTTGTGGCAGCCTTCCGAGAATTGTCTCTCCAATTGTTACAGTCTCTTGAGATCCAGGAATGCATGAGTATCCCCTAGGTGGCAGCCACAAAAACCAGCTTACCAGACACATATTAGACACATATTAGAGCCCTCTGAGAGGTGTTGGCACTCTGAAGCATGGTACAAGGGGAGCACCGAGTTATTAGCTGTGCTCTTAGGTCTCAAGAAAGGTTTATAATTAGCCCTTATATATGTGTTTAATTAGAAGCCTGCCTCTCAGTCTGTAGCAGTGTGATAAGGTGATAGGCCTCTTTCATAGTAATACTGAACTACTAGATCTGTAGCCTTTTGCTGTCCTTGGAATGGTAGCTGTTTAGGAACTCTTTCTCCATTGGTTACAGTCCTATGTAACCATGGGAGTGTTGCATAGTTACACTCCCTACTATGGGAGTAGTAACTCCCATTCTACTCCCATCCTAGGATGTAGGATGTGTGAGTAAATGCCCTGCTGGTCGCTAAAGCCAGATAATGTAGATGAGGCCCTGGCAAGCAGCCACTTCTTTTATTTATTTAATTTATCCTCACCCAAGGCCATTTTTGTCATTGCTTTTAGAGAGACAGGAAGGGATAAAAGGGAGAGAAACATCAGTGTAAGAGAGAAAAAACATCAATTGGCCACCTCCCATATGCGTCTGGACCAGATATCATATATGTCCAGACCGGGGATCAAACCCACAATCCAGGTATGTTCCTTAATAAGGAATCGAACCCACAGCCCTTTGGTTCAGTGACAACGGTCCAGCCATCTGAGCCACACCAGCCAGGGCTGGCAGCTACCACACCTGTGTTGTTTCCTTCTCCTTTGACCAATGTGAACGGGTCACTTACGTATTTCGTGTAAGTCACGTCTTTCACGATATTGCAACATTTCATGTAAGTTCTCAAATTTACAGACATAAAGTTTGTTGTGGTATCCCTTTTCCTTTTCTTCTCTGTGAGTACTGCTGGGACGTCCTTATTTTCACTTCACTATTGGCAATTAGCGCCCCCCCCCCCCCGTTTTTTTAATAGTACTTCACCCTTGGTGTACTTCCCAAAGTGAAGTGTTTCCCCTCGGTCAGTGTGACCAGGTTACACGCACTCCACAAGATAGAGTAAATATAACCATGATCACACTTCATTTTTTATCAATGCTTGTGTTTTTGTTAGTTTTCTTATTATTAGTGGTTTAAAATTTAATTAATTTCTGTGATATTCTTTATTATTTCATTTACTCATGTTTCTTTCAGTTTATTCCTCTTCTTTCTTTCAATTCCAATCTCTTTTTCTTACATAAGTATTTAGTACTATGGCCAACAATTTTGAAATGTTTTATTTTCATTGTCTTAGTTAAAATAGTTTAACATTTCCTTTCAGTGTGCCTTGTTTATCCAAATGCTATTTAAAAGGACATTTCTGCATTTGCTAATATCTGTGCTGATTGTTCAAACTTATTTCTATAACTGATTCCTACTTTAAATGTTATCTGAGAACATAATTGTCATAGTTTCATTCTTTCAAACTTATTAAGATTTATTTTTTGGTCCTATGTTGGATAATCTTTATGTGCCATGGTGGAAAATGTGATTCTTTTGATGTTCTTGGTTTTAGTTTTATGTAACTGTCAATTAGGTTAAATTGGTGAATACCATTCAGGTCACCTGTATCTTTATTGATTTTCTTTCCACTGGTTCTTTAAACTATCAAGAAGGTTGAATCCTATAACTGTAACTGTGTATTTGCCTTTTTTTTCAGAACTCTCAGTGTTTACCTCATTTATTTTTATAGCTACAGTTGGGTAAATACACATTCATGGTGGTCATGTCTTAGAGAATTTATCTATTTACCATTATAGAATGTCCTTCTCTATCTCTAATTATATTTCTTGTTCTAAAATGTACTCCATCTTTATTAAGATAGATTACTTTATTACTATATATCCATTCTGTGTTTATTTTGCTTGTCTGCCTGGCACATCTTTCTAATTTACTTTTAATTGTTACATATTTATATTTAAAATAATTTTTTAAAATAGTAGGCAATCCCAAGGGGTTTTTACTGCTTTTCTGAGGCAAATGGGTCTTAGCAGAATTTCAACAGTAGCTGCTTTTACCGCTGTCTTAGTTTCTCAGTGATTTTCTGTATGACTGCCTGCGAAGTTTGTGAGGAAAAAACTTGCAAGAAGTTATAAGTCCTTCTATGTCTGTAGCAAGCCAAGACTTTACATTTTAATGCTCTTCCACACTTAGCCTTTAGTAATTTATTTAAGAAAGTAGAGCTGACTTTTTTTTACCAACACACATAGCTGCCAGTGGCATCTACCATGGTGAATTAACGCTTGGGTACCCGTGCTCCTCGTAGATATGTATCAATCACTCTCTAGATTCTAGGTCAGTTCCTTAACTCGTAAATTCAGTTTTCATGGCTGCTGAGGCATGTCAATTTAGTGGCTTAAACAACACAATCTATTTTTTATGCTATGTAGGTCAGAAGTCTGACTCACATCTCCCTGGGCTAGAAACAAGGAATTGCCAGGGTTGCTTCCTTTCTGTAGGCTCTGGGTAGCATTTAGTTCCTTGTCTTTCCAGCTTCTATCTAAAGGATGCACCCAGTACTTTATATCTTCAATGTTGACGAAGGTAAGCTGCGTCCTTCTTGTGTTGCATCACTCTGTAGTCTCCTTTTCCCACTTCTATGGACCTTTGTGGGTACATTGGACCTACCCTCACAATTCTGGATGATAGCCCATCTTAAGTACAGTAGATTAGCAACATTAATTCTCCTTTTCAATGTAGCATAAGGTATCCATTGGTTCTGGGATTAGGACCTGGACATCTTTGGAGGGACCATTATTATGACCATTGCAGTCTGTCCTCTAGCTCTCAAAGGTTCACGGCTGTCCCACAAACACAATACTTTCATTCCATTTCAAGGTTTCTGAAATTCTCCAGACGTTACACGGTGTGGGCTCAGATCTCTGAGAGACTAAGAAAATTAATCAATTTGCATTTTCTAGCTATTTTTACATTTATGTAAGAATTTCATTTTTGGAAAAAATAAGATATAAAATAAATTATAAAATGGCTAATGATGAATTCATACATTAACAAGAAGTTGACTAAAATACTTGTAAATAATTTATTAACTAGTGTAGACTATTGCTTTGTTATGTCATGACATTGACTATATTCCTACATAAAGTATATCTGCTTGCTATATATGCAGTGAGTTTGGTAACATAACAGATGCCTCAGAACATTCAAAACTGTATATAAGATATACAACATCTAAACATTTCTAAAATATGCCTTCCAGATATATGGAGCTAAATATCTCTGTCTTTTTAAATGTTTACACTTTATTTAGGTACTTAGAGTTATGTTCGTATTATTAGGTAATACATTCCATGTAGTATTTAGGTACTATTTAGGTAATAGCAGGTGGCTACTCACTTTTAGATATTCAGTAAATATACAAGGTATCCATAAAACATCACCAAGTACCTCAAAGTACACATCGGTGAAAAATACGTTGCCTGCTTCCTACCCCAACATAATTTCAGATATTAAGAACCACATAAAGAATATCATACCTGGACTTTTTTCTAACTTTCTGGACCCTGGAAGTGGACAGCAGAAAGAAGTTTATATCTTAGCTCTACAATCTACTAGCTGTGGAAGCTTGGATGCTACTGCCATAGTGTGAAACGTTTCCAGTTAGGGAAGAGAGATGGGAATGGCTGGGGTAGGGCGATGGGGAATGGTGAGGACAAATGCAGACAGTTGTACTTAAACAATGAAATGATTAATTTTTTAAAAAAGGAATGATATAAGAGCTAGATCTCCAAGGTGGTGGCCTAGGTAAACTGGTTTGCCTCCTCACACAAACACATCAAAATTACAACTAAACTATAGAACAATCATCACTCAGAACTGGCAGAATTAAGTGGAATGTAGGTTTTGCAACCACAGATTAAAGAAGAAACTACATCCCTCCAGACTGGTAGAAGGGATGGAGGTGAAGAGATGTGGAGACACAGAACAGGCTGGTCCCAAACCCACCTGTGGCTTATAAAAATTGTGAGGGATATTGGGAAAGAGGTGTCCCAGCCCTACATCAGGGCCCCCAGCCCAGGATTCCCGTGCTGGGAAGCTAAGTCCTCATGGCTTCTGGCTATAAAAACCAGTGAAGACTGAGTTGGTGGAAGAAACTGCTGGCTCCCCAGTCAGTTCCTCTTAAAGGGACCGCACACAGACTTACTCAGATTCTTTCCTCCTGAGTCCCAGCACCAGGGCAGCAGCTTGAAATGCACCAGTGGCATACAGGTGAAGTGACTGGCATCAGGGTAGGAGCTGGGGGATAGCTTTCTCCAAGACATAACTTCTGGCAGAGGCCGTTGCTCCCCTTCCGAGTCCTCCGACATAACCACAGAGCATGTTGGGCACCATATCTGAGATCCACTAACCTGTTTCATACAGTTTTCCCCACCCTGGTGTGTAGGGAGCCATTTCGAGTGTCATGAGAATGTAGCTTAGCCTTCACGTGGAAAACCGGCGGGAAACGAGTGGCACACAGGAGCCATGCCCACGGAGAGGGTTTCCCCTGGGGAATCAGGCCTGTGTTGTACCTAGACTGCTATGAGGCTTGCTTTTGCTAAAGCTCCCTCACCCTGAATTGAGACAGCAAGGGTTTACTGCAACTTCCTAAAGTCTGTGCTAAATCTTCCAAGTATGGAGTGTGACCGGTTCAACCACTTTTCCCCCTGGTCTGCAACATCCTTCTCTTCGAAGTAATTAGCAACATTCTTTCCTTTGTTATCTGTAAAAGGTAATCATCTGTAGCAAACCTGTGCATAGTAAATGAGGACCATCCTCAATATAATGTAGCCAGAAAATCAATAAAAGCCTGTCCAGGCAGGGGCTGGGGCCCTCCCTCTCTTTTAGAGAGTGGTTATGCCTTCCCTTTTTCTCCACAGGACTTCTGTAGTCCGTGTGTATTTGTTCATAGCAGCCACAACACACACGGATCCTGCCAGCCAGGATCCACATCACTGGTGATTCCCTGAGACTCTTCACCACCCATCTTGAAGGCCCATCCAAGTAGTTAATAGTGGCTTTTTCATATGAACAACTTGTCTTGGCTCATACTTCTGAACTTCCTAAATCCTCTCGATAAAGCAGCAATTGGCCTCAGCATGCCCTATACCTCTCACTAATTGACCCAGGCCTGGAATTAGCCACAGTTGCCCTTTGTTCATAGCGTAGTCTTCCTAGCCCCACACAAGAAGCAGCCAGCTGCTGATCACTTTATAGCTGATGCCAAGTGACACCAGATGGATACAAGGGCATACCAGGGCCCAGCTGAAGTAAATCCTGCTTTGTGTAGTGGGCCCTGCATACATGATCAGCCCATAGGGCAGAGGTTGGTGGTTAGTGGTCACAGCCCATCCTTGCAGATGACTGGCCTGGGTTAAAACTCCCAATAACCTCCAACAGCAATCAAGGCTCAACTACAAGAGGAGTGGGTTCTCAGTTCTCAGGAAGGGTGCACTTCAAGTACCCAGCTTGGGCAAAAGCTGTTACACTGAACCCCACAGGAAACCTACTACATCAAACCATGCTACCAAGAGAGGGAGTCATAGCAGCTCTACCTAATAGACAGAAACAAAACAGAGAAGCTGCCAAAATGAGGAGACAAAGAAGCATGGGCCAAATGAAAGAACTGAACTCCACAAAAAGAACTAAACAAAATGGAGATAAGCAATCTATCGGATGCAGAGTTCAAAACACTGGTTATAAGGATGTTCGAGGAACTTAGCGAAGACCTCAACAGCACAAAGAAGATACAGTCAGAAATGAAGCCCACATTAATTGAAGTAAAGAACAATTCACAGGCAATCAACAGTAGAATGGATGAAGCCTAGACTCAAATGAGTGAATTGGAATATAAGGAAGCAAAAGACAATCAACCAGAACAGCAAGTAGAAAAAAGAATCCAAAAAAATGAGGATAGTGGAAGGAGTCTCTGAGATAATTTCAAGCATACTAACATTCACATCATGGGGGGTGACTGAAGGACATGAAAAAGAGCAAGAAATTTGGAAATCTATTTGAAAAAATAATGACAGAAAACATCCGTGATTAGGTGAAGAAAATGGACATATAAGTCCAGGAGACACAGAGAGCCCAAAACAAGATGGAAGCAAAGCGGCCCACACTAAGACACATCGTAATCAAAATGCCAAAGGTTAAAGATAAAGGGAGAATCTTAAAAACAGCAACAGAAAAACAGGTAGTTACCTACAAGGGAGTTCCCATAAGACTGTCAGCTGATTACTCAAAAGAAACTTTGCAGGCTATAAGGGATTGGCAAGGAATATTCAAAGTGATGAAAAGCAAGGCCTTACAACCAAGGTTATTCTACCCAGCAAAGCTATCATTGAGAACCAAAGGGCAGATACAGAGTTTCACAGATAAGAACAAGTTAGAGGAGTTCGTCATCACCAGCCCATTATTATACAAAATGTTAAAGGGACTTATTTAAGAAAAAGAAGATGAATACTATGAACAATAAAATGGCAATAAATGCATATCTATCAACAGCTGAATCTAAAAAACAAACTAAGTAACAAGCAGAACAGACACAGAATCATAGATATGGAGAATAGTTTGATGACAGCCAGATGGGAGGAGGGATTGGGGGAATAGGTGAAAATGTGAGAGGATTATGAAGCACAATTGGTAGTTATGGGTAGTTAATCTTTGCTAATAGTCATGGGGAGGTAAAGTACAGTATAGGAAATGGAGAAGCCAAAGAACTTATATGCAGGATCCACAGAGATGAACAAAGATACAGGGGTTGCCCGAGGGAATGTGGGAGTGGTGGGTGCAAGCAGAGAGAGGGGGAAAGATTGGGACAGCTGTAATAGTATAATCAATAAAATATAATTTAAAAAAGAATATCATAGCATTTATTATGCACCAAAATCACAATTCATGTAAATTGTGTAATAATAGAAAGAATAGTGATATTCTTGGAGCATGAGCAAAAGGGAATGTTATCACATTTAAAAAAAAATAAAATGGCACACACACTCTCTCAGCTCATATTTTATGATATTCAGTTCATTTTTCTGTACTCACACAATTGTAGCTGGAACTAATAAATCCTAAAGAATACATCCACAAACTGCTAGCCAGGAACATAAATTTATTCATATATATCCAAGAAGTAAATATATTACACTAATCTATCAGTATAGAAATGATGTATAAGAAATCAAGTAAGAATATAGATAGGCCGGATTTCAGTCTTTGTTCTGTGGATTATGAAAAATATCATCAATCTTTCTCATTTTATTCTACATCTTCCAAACTTTTAGTTCTGTGAGCACCAAATTTCACATGGATAGAATAAACAGTACCATGCAGGGAAGGCTATTTATACAACACTATTCTCTTCATAATTTTCACTCTATGAAATAAATTGTCAGTGTTCTGTAGATACATGATGTCACATTACCATATTTTTGTATTTGATATCCCAATCGAATACTAAGCTCAAGAAAGCAAGGATTCCTTCTCAAATAGTCAAAATTATAATTTTATAGTCTGCAAATTCTCTGTGTACTTTATGAAAAACTAGTTATAGCATTCTAATACTTTCAAGTATTAGAATATTATATCCCAAAATAATATTATTTTTCATTCTTAATTATTTTTAAGGATATTATTTATTTATTTTTAGAGAGGGGAGGGGAAGGGAATGAGAAAAAGAGGGAGAGAAATATCAGTGTGTGGTTGCCTCTTGTGCTACCTATACTGGGCACCTGGCCTGCAACCCAGGCACGTGTCCTGACTGGGAATCAACCCAGTGACCCTTTGATTCACAGGCTGGCAATGAACCCACTGAGCCACACCAGCCATGGCTGAAAATAATATTCTTGATATTTTACTGTTATGATGGAATTTAGCCATATATATCTTTATAAATCAGTTGCCAAAGCTTGCTTTATTTCATCCCAAATGCTTAATTTCTTGGGTCATTCTTAGAAAGCAAAAGATTACACTATGTTTATATGAATCTAAAGGAAAATAGCCCTTTCTGCCTGTTATTTTTAAAAATTTATAGTAATTAGTTTTGTGAGAACTTTAGCCCTTGAGTGATGGTAAAATTAATGAAGAAATCCTGTAATTTAATGGATCACTAGAACTCATCTTTAGTTTAACTCATTCATGAATTTCCCCAGAAAGAAAATTATTCTTATCAGTTATGTGCATTCTTCCATCCAAGGACATATGGACCCTACTGTGTCCATGATGAATGCCACAACATGGTCTTTAAAATATGTATTTATACCTTTGAAAATAAAGGATATTTTTTTCAAAAATTAACCTGCTTGGGCTAAAACATTTGTTTTTATTTTATTGTTTGAATAAATTTATACACTTTCAGTCATTTCTACCACCCCCAGCCCTAACCCCCACTTCTGGCAACCACCATTCTCTTATTCTGTTTATGTATAAATTTGCTGTTTTTGTTAGTTTGATTTAGATTCCACACTTACATCATACAGTACTTGTTTATCTCCGTCTGACTTAATTCACTTAGCATAATACCTGTGAGGTTAATCAAGTTGCAGCAAATGACAAGAGTTTATTGTTTACCATGACTGAATAATAGTAATTTTATATGTGAGTCTGTGTGTATGTATGACTTTTTTTATCCATTCATTTATTGATGGACAGGTTCTTTCCATATCTTGGCTATTGTAAATAGTGCTGCAGTGAATATGAGGTATATATATTATTTCAAGTCACTATTTTTGTTTTCTTTGAATAAATACCAAAAGCAGAATTGCTGGATCATATGGTAGTTCTATTTTTAATTTTTTCAAAACATCCATAATGTTTTCCACAGTGTCTACATCACTGTATGTTTCCACCACCAGTGCATAATGGTTCCCTTATCTCCACATCCTTGCCAACACTTGCTAGTTAGCTTTCTGATGATTGCCATTCTAAGGGGTATGAAGTTATATCTAATTGTAATTTGATTTCCATTTTCCTGATGATTATTAATTTTAAACATCTTTTATGTTTTTACATCTTATGTTTTAAACATCTTTATCTGTTGGCCATCTGTATGTCTTCTCTGGAAAAATGTCTTTTTGAATCATCTGATTCAAATGCTTATTTGAATATAATTTTTAAATAAGTTTTTTTTTCTGCTTTTGAGTTGTTTGTGTCTTTTTATATATTTTGGATATTAGCCTTTTATCATATACAGGATTTGCCATATATTTTTCCCATTCAAGTTCTCTTTTTTATTTTGTTTCTGTCTCCTCTGTGTGGAAGGCTTTTAGTATGATGTAATACAACTATTTACTTTTGCTCTTGTTGCTTAACCCTTTGGTGTCAGATTCAAAACATATGTACTTAAGAAGCTTACTGTTTATATTTACTTTTAGGAGTTTTATGTTTTTGGGTCTTACATTCAAGCCTGTAATACATTTTGTGTATGGTGTAAGATAGTGGTTCAGTTTCTCTTTTCTTTTACTTTGTTTTGGCATGTAGCTGCCCAAGTTTTCAACAGTGTTTATTCAAGGGACTGTCCTTTCTCCATTAATATTCTTGAATCTTTTGTCATAAATTAATTGGCCATATATTCACAGGTTTATTTCTGGTTTCCCTATTCTGTTCCATTAATCCATGTGTCAGTTTTATGCAAATATCATGCTGTTTTTGTTGCTATAGCTTTGTGACACAGCTTGAAATCAGGAACTGTGATGGCTCTAGGTTTCTTCTTTCTCAAGATTATTTTGGCTATTTGTGGTCTTTTGAGGTTCCATGAAAATCTGAAGATTATGTGTTCTATGTTTTTGAAAAATGCCATTAGAATTTTAATAGGGATGTCATTGAATGGTTAGATTGCTTTTGTGTTGTATGGACATTTTAACAACATTGATTTTTCCAATCTATGAATACAGAATATGTTTTCACTTATTTGTGTTTTCAATTTTTTGTTAGTATCTTATAGTTTTTAATATACAGGCTTTTCCCCTCCTTGATTAAATTTATGTCTAAGTATTATTGTTTTTGATGCAATTGTAAGAGGGAATGTTTTCCTTATTTCTTTTTCTAATTATTCGTTTTCAGTTAATAGAAATGAAACATATATTGAAGTTTTGATGTTTCATTCTATAACTTTACTGAATTCATTTATTAGTTTTTTTTTTTTAATAGAACCTTTAGGGGTTTTTGCACATATAGTACATTATCTGCAAATAGTTACAGTTTTACTTCTTTCTTTCCAACTTGTTTTATTTTTCCTTGCCTATTTTCTCTGGCTATGGTTTCCAATAGCATGTTGAATAAAAGTGGTGAGACTGCCTTTGCTCCATTGTATGCTCATGCCCCCTTTGTCAAAATATTAATTGACCATAAATACATGAGTTTATTTCTGGCCTCTCTATTTTGTTCCATTGATCTGTGTGTCTGTCCTTATGCCAGTACTAGACTGTTTTGAATACAGTGGCCTCGTAGTGTAGATTGACATCAGCTATTGTGATCCCTCCCACTTTGTTCTTCTTCCTCAAGATTGCTTAGGCTATTTGGGGTCCCTTTTTCCCATGTAAAATTTTGTAATATTCTAGGTCTGTGAAATATGCCATTGGTATCTTAATAGAAATTGCTTTTAATCTATAGATTGCTTTGGGTAGTATGGTCATTTTAATGATGTTAATTTTTCTAATCCATGAAAATGGTATATGCTTCCATTTGTCTCTTTCTCAATTTATTTCTTCAGTGCCCTATAGTTTTCTGAGTACAGGTCTTTCACCTCCTTGGTTGATTTATTCCTAGGTAATTTTGTTAATGCTGCTATAGTAAATGTGTTAGTTTATCTTTCTGATAGTTCATTGTTGATATACAAAATGACTGCAATTTCTGAATATTGACCTTGTACCCCACTACTTATTAGATTGAGCAACTTTTTGGTGGAGCATGTACAGTTTTTTTTTTTTTATGTACACTATCATGTTGTCTGTGACTAATTACAGTTTTACTTCCTCTTTTCCAATTTGGATGCCTTTATTTCTTTATTTTGTCTGTTTGCTGTGGCTAGGACTTCCCAGTACTATGTTGAATAAACATGGTGAAAGTGGACATCCTTCTCTTGTTTTTGATTTTAAGGGAAATGCCTTTAGTTTTTGCCCACTGAGTATGATGTTGGCAGTAGATTTTTCAATGGAGTAAAGATAGTCTCTTTAATAAATTGTGTTGGAAGAACTGAAAGGTACATGCAAAAAAAAAAAAAAAAAGAAATGAGACCACCAACTTACACTATAGACCAGAATATACTCAAAATGGATAAAAGACTTAAATATAAGTTGTCATACCACAAAAATCCCAGTGGAAAACATAGGCAGTACATTTCATACATCTCACTTGGCAATATTTTTGCTGATATATCTCCTAGGGCAAGGGGAATAAAGGAAAAATAAACATATGGGACTACATCAGATTGAAAACCTTCTGCACACCTAAAGAAACCATCATCAAAATGAAAAGGGAACCAACTGTATATGGTGGAATATATTGGCCAATGATACATTAGGCAAGATTTTAATCTCCAAAGTAGATAAAGAGCTCATGCAATTTAACACCAGGAAGACAAACAATCCATCAAAAAATGGGAGAAGGCCCTGAATAGGCACATTTCCAAAGACAATATACAGATAACTTATAGACATATGAAAAAATGTCCAATATCACTAGCCATCAGAGAGATGCAAATTAAAACCACAATGAGATAATACCTCACACCTGCCAATAATTAATAAATCAACAAGTGCTCATGTGGATGCAGAGAAAAGGGAATCCTAGTGCACAGTTGGTGGGAATGCAGACTGGTGCAGCCACTGGGGAAATCAGTACGGAGTTTCCTCAGTGAACTAAAAAGGAAACTGCCTTTTGACCCAGCAATTCCACTGTTGGGAATATGCCTGAAGAATCTCAAAACACCAATTCAAAAGATATGCAATCCTATGTTCATAGCAGTGTTATTTACTATAGCCAAGATTTGGAAAGAGCCTAAATGCCCATCAGTCAGTGTGTGGATTAAAAGACTGTGGTACATTTACACAGTGCAATACTACACAGAGGAAAAAGAAGGAGCTCCTACCTTTTGTGACAGCACGGATGGAACTAGAGACTATTATGCTAAGTGAAATAAGCCAGTCAGTTGAAGACAAATACCATATAATCTCACTTATAAAAGAATCTAATGAACAAAATAAATTAATGAACAATATAAAACCAGAGACATAGAATCACTGAATCGACTGATAACTATTAGAGTGAAGAGGGGAGGTGAGGACTGTTTGAAAGAAGGTGAAGAGATTAATCAAAGAACATATAATGTAGGACCTATGGCCATGGACAATGGTGTGGAGAGTGACTATGGAAGTGGGGTTGGGTTGGGTGGAGGTCAGCAAAGGGGGAAAAATTGGGACAATTGTAATAGCATAAATAATAAAATATTAAAAAAGGTTCTAAAATACTAAGGTAAAAGAATAATGAACTGAAGATTTGGGGAAGAAATACCCAAAATGCAGTCAAGATGTGTTGAGCATAGTATCATGAATGCCGGGTCAGAATGGAAAGGTAGCTAAGAAAATGGGAATTTAAACAATTACAGTTTTCCTGTTTTAAACAATGAAATAGAAACCAATGTGGTTAAATTTCAACATTACTGCATCTATTCGTTAATATAAACTTTATTCTAAACTCAACAATGGATTCTATTATAACTACTTGGAAATGCATCAACACTATTTTACTCCTAAAAAAAGTGGTGACAGCTGGCTGGTCTCTTGTTTCTGATCTTCAAGGAAAGGCTTTCTGCTTTTCACCTTTGAATATGATGCTAGCTATAAGCTTGTCATATATAGCTTTTTTATCTTGAGGTACTTTTCTTTTATGGTCACATTTAAAAGCATTTTTTATTACATATGAATGTTGTATTTTGTCAAATGCTTTTTTCCCTGCATTTATTGAGATGGTATAATTCTTCCCATTTCTTCACTTTCTGTCTGATTGTGTTCTTACATATAAAGTGAAATTTTTGGCAGTAAATAGATGAGCTTCCTTTAATCACTCTGAGTTTTAATTTGAGCATTTAGCACATTTACATTTAAAGTAATTATTGATGCATATGTACTTATTGCCATAGTGTTGTTTACTGGCTGTTTTTGTAGTTTCTCTGTAAACTCACTGTGTCGCTGGGAGGAGGTGAGTTCAGGATCTTTTTATGCGCCATCTTGAACTGCAATCTGAAACTCATGGCAACATGATTTTATGAGCATCCTCACCTTATACATGAAAAAACTGGTACATACTTTGGCTGACTCATGTGATTCACCTCTTATATCTCATTAATTTTAATTTTGTGCTAATTACTTAAAAGCTTTTCTGGCCAGGACTGGTCATTAGTTGGGTCAAATTTAACAAAGATAAGAACGAAATTAAATTCTACGCACAACAAATTGCTATGCCAGGGTGGCTTTTCTGTTTTTACTCCGATGTATTTTAATATGCACTTCATGTATTTATATTTCTTGTTTTCAAAATTTTTATTCCAGCATAATAATTGATGATGTGTAATATTAACCCTAAAGTGTAAATAGCTGGCTATCCATCTACATGTTTGTCAACAAGTGTGTTGATAACACTTTGGAAGTTTGCCAGTTCTACTCAACAATTAAAAGAGCATAGAATATGAAAACATATTGCTTGAAAACCAGAGCTCTTTAATATACATTGCAACTACTTACACTGTGATATCATTTGGCAGTATAGAAATGTCAGTGTGCATGGAAGACATTTTATACACGAGGAATATTTACTCTCTGGAGGTACCTAAGCAGAGTTCTGTCAATTTTTTTCATGATTTGTGGTTGTTGTTTCAATTATAAATATTTGATTTGGATATTATTTGAAAGATTTTACAGACTTAAAACTTATTTATGAAATTTTAAAAATTCCTACAGTTACAGCTTGAATCTTATTACTGTGTTAAATTTTTCCTTCCTGCTATACTCTGAATACTTCTGTCTAAGATTTTTAGCCACAATGAAGTTTATTCTAACATGATAACTTTTAATTACTGTGTTTTAAATGAACTTTTGTCTCTTCTTGCCCTCATCTTTCCTAGAAATATTTTATCATATGCTTATTAGTTAATTTCAACATGGTAATGTTATTATTGTACTCTATTTTTTTCAAGCCCCTGAAAATATACGGTACCTATATTAATCATAATATTGCAGATATGGTTCTAACTATCCAAGGGTACCCTTTTGCAGAGAACAAGAAACAGCTACATACAAAGATGCAATACTATATTAGAGGGAGAAGTTAAGAAAGAATACAAGATAAACAGATAATAATGTACTTCTATAGTTACTATGGCATGACCAATACTTGGTAAATACATACATGTTGATAGAGAGGTAGGTTGCAGCATATTTTGATAACTGTTTCCTAAGGCAACTAAAAATAGTTCTAGAAACTTTCAATTATGGGAATTCAAGTGTGCTTTTGCGTGGGCGGGACAATTAATGTGTAAAAATCCTCTTCGTCACACAACCCTAGCCAAATCATTTAGTGTTTCCTGGTTACAATCAGGAGTTACATTAAATAGATGTTAACCAACTTGATGGCTTATAATGAAAATATTAATTTAGTTCTTCCAATTTAGTGTTGATACAGATATTCTAATTACTTAAAATTTTTACTGAGACTGCTAAAGGATTAAAAGTAACATTTTTATATCTTATCATTTTCAAAATTTTATAAACCACAACTTTGAAAAGAGCTTAATCATTTACCTCTACAAATAATTTACATATAGCAAAATGAAATGTATATAATCGTTTAAGAATATATTGACCTTTATGGTATGAAAAAACTGACCATACGGTGGGTTTGAGTTGCTTTAGGAATTTAAATTTTTAGGAATGTAGGTATTCCATTGTAAGTCTCATAAATTGATATGGTAATAGTAAATTATTTTACTAACCTTCATATAATATCTTTCTGTAAAGACAGAAGTGATTCCTTTGGGATACACCAGGGATGGAGTTGACCTAGTAATTCCTTAAGGAGATGCTGGCTGATTTATATTTATTCACTCATTTGTGATGTAATGATGTGCTTGACAGAGGTAAGTTAGTTTAACAAGCCAACCTGCTTATATAGAATCTGTAAATATTGCATGACTTGAAGTATTAATTGGGTCTTTTGGTTGCACAGACTGAAGTGGAGGGCTTCTCAGAGGAGTCTTGTACCTTTTATAGTATTTGTCAGTTTAACCCTACTCAGTGAAAGGTACGAGGCTTGAAATTCCTTCTGAGCTTATTTTGAGTTTATTTCTAGTCCTCGTTTGAAGTTCTCATGCATAATACAGCAATGAGCCTGATGCCCACATTAGTCACTGATGTTTCGTGTTCTGTACTTCTGATGAAATGAAAGAAGTTGTTTTAAGAAGTTGTTTGGGAGTGTAGCTCACAAAGGAAATGATTTTCCTAGTATTTTTCTCTCGTGAAAAATAAATTAAAACATTTTACTTCATATATAACCTGACTCTGTGAATTTCATAGGAGAGAATAATTCGGGTTTATAAGTGAACTTGTGAAAAAAGATGTTATAAAATCTGTCACGGAAATTTGAATAAAACTTGCATTTTTAAATGTAAAATTTATTATGCAAAAATAAATAGTAATTAAATTTGCTATTAGTGTAATGTATCTCAATAAAATTAGTGGTGGAAAATTTTGCCTTTTTACTTCTGTATTTCTCTGTATAAAGAATGTTGTCTTATGAAAATCATAGCATGTCTTCTAGTTACAATAGAAAATACAAAGAGTTTGCTGGAAGTTTATTAATATAGACCATGACCCCTACAATTAGTAAATTAATTTTTAACTACCCAGAAGGGTGTATTTTCAAGATACAAATGCAAAAAATGTCACAGAAAACAGTTTTTGCCCCCATTTTCAAAATGGATCTTGAAACTATTTCTGAGGCAACTCAGATATCTAAATGCTCTCTAGAAAACATTAAAATGCCATCTCAGTCATTGTTTGACATTATTGATTTTATAAGTAGATGAAAAGTTTGCTTTGGGAATACTGCTGTATAATTGCTGCGATGACCTAGCTGTCTAATACTGCCCAAGGCAAAAGCCATTTGATCAATATCAATGCAAAATATACATTTATCCTCCTGAGACTTCTAGGTATAGAAGAGAGAGAGGGGAAAACATCAAATATGAAGAACAATATTTAATAATGCGACATCAGAAGTAAAAGCATTTGAAGTCATGAAAGGCAAGGACCTACATCCAAGATTGCTCTATCCAGAAAAGCTTTCATTTAGAATGGAAGGGCAGATAAAGTGCTTCCCAAATAAGGTCAAGTTAAAGGAGTTCATGATCACCGAGCCCTTATTATATGAAATGTTCGAGGGACTTATCTAAGAAAAAGATAAAAAATATGAACAGTAAAATGACAACAAACTCACAACTATCAACAAATGAACCTAAAAGGGAAAAAAAAAAAATGAAAATAAAACTAAGCAAACAACTCGAACAGGAACAGAATCAGAGAAATGGACATCATGTGGAGGAATTTCATTGTGGAGGGGGAAGGGACAAATCAGGGGGGAAGACACAGGGAAGAAGAAGCATGGTTAGGCGTAAGGTAGATGGGGAGAGATAAAAATGGTATAGGAAACAGAGGACTCAAAGAACTTATATGTACTCCCCATGGACATGAACTAAGTGGGGAGAATGCTGGAGGGTTGGGATGCAGGGTGCAGGGGTTAGAGGGGGTAAATTGGGAAAACTGTAAAAGTATCATCAATAAAAATATTTTTAAAAAAGAAATAAAAGCAGTTGCATCTTTACTACTCTCAAATGCGAATGATTACATGACTGAATTCTGGAGCTCTATGGCTTATTGATAATAAAATAGACAAGTCAATAAATTCTTCAAAAACTCAGAATGTTGCAAAATAAGAAATCCCGCTTTCATGTTAGGAAGGTAGCTTTACAAAATTTCTCAGATGCCACACCCCTTGTTTGTTTAAACACATGGTTGCATAAAATACATGCTAGGCAAGGCTTACATTTTCAACTTTTCTTACATCATATCCACATGAAAATTTTTCCCAGCCTTGGTAATATTGGTAAGATATATCACATTCATGTTTCATTCTATTTGAGTGTAATTTTTTATCTGATCCCCAAAATATGAGACGGTGGTTGGACATTGTGGTTAGACATCCTTCACTGAGAGAGATGGATTTACAATGAGCAAATGAAACTTAAACTACATGTCTTCCTGGGAAGACCCCTTTTCATGGCCCTGGAAAGGACCACAGTAATGTGTACCTATATTCATACAGGTTTGTAAAACTTTAAGATATTGTTTAACTTAGGGATTGCTCTTCTAACATAAATAATGTAAATACTATTATATTCATGATTTGCTTTACTTTTCTTAAAGAGGAGTCCAAAACTGTATTAGCTTAAAACCCCACAAATTCATATTGATAAGACCCATGAGATTATCTCTGAGTGTGTGAGTAGGAGAGTACTGTACCACCAACCATGTGTTCTTGGTTTAGAAGATACCATTTAATGTGTCAATGTTCTGTGTCACCTCTGATTGACTAAGTGTCAACTACACAGGGTAAGCCATATGTGAAAACAAAATTTCTAGCAAAAACAAAACTTATATTAATACACTTTAGTAAAATATTATTCTAATTACTTGCTATACCGTTGTAAGCAGGACACCATCATTTCTAGGAATCATAGCTTCCACCGCCACTATTTCCCACTCCCACCCATGAATACAATGATACAAAAACTTCCCAAGTTTATTGTTATCTATGAAAGATAAATTCTGGGCAGAATGGTCTCTGTGTATTCTCTGGTATCCAAAGAATGTAAGAAGTTAACTGATCTGAAGTACAAGAGGCAATTCAAAAGATTAGAAATTTCTTATCTGAGTTGGGAGTAGGAAAAGATGATCTTCAGACCCTTGAGGCATCAAAACTGTTTACTTTGTACTGTACCACTCTGATCTCTACCTGTGCTTACTACAGCTCTTTCTATCAAAGCACATATCATAGCCTACATTCACATAACCAGATCTGATCTGGGCAGCTTGAGAACCAAAGGATTCATTCATTCTTTAATTCAGCCATTTAAGAAATATTTATTGAGCACTTATGAGTCTGGCATACTTCTAGAAGAGGAGGAAGACACATTCAGGTACAATACTACTTTTAAAGAACTCAAATTGGCAGATTTCTGGTGCCACCGTGGTCACTACCACGTCAACTGAGAAGCTTAGTCCTGAAGAATAAAGAGTGGTATGTCATCTACCTTGGAAATGCACCAGGACTTTCTATCTGGCACATTCAGAGAAACCCAAGACTCAGCATATAAGGAAAGGCATTTTAAGATGAAGGGGAGGAGGTATCTTCCATGTCAGAATGTTATTACTGGGATCATTATCATCATAAAACTACACATGCACTTGTTTTATAGCCTCCTTGCCTGATGACATGCTAAGTAATTACAACAAATCTCACATTATTATATCCTATCGACATGCTTTTACAGAGTATTGAATCTTCAATGTTTCTAAAGTTGAATCATTAAGTTTGTGCAGCAGTGCATTTTTCTCTGTGTGTATGTCTATTCTTTCTTCTTTTGTGACTCTTCCAGCTGGTTGTAAAATAACATTTCCATCATGCAGTTACATAAAGAAACCCGGACTTCAATTCAGGTATTACAGAAGTTAAATCCGAGGTCTGACACTTATAAACTATGTGACCCTGAGCATGTAGCATAAGCTTTATAAACCTCAAGTTTTTATACCTAACAGAGAGTTAATAGTATCTGGCCAAGATTAGATGAGCCTTTTTAAATTTATGTATTAAATACATTCTATATGATACCACTTTGCCTCATTTAAATCTGAAAATTTACTGAAATTAAGAGCTATACATTTAAAATAATCATTTTTCTTTTCTAAATACTGATAATAATAACAGTTTATTCAATATTTACACTATGGTAGGCACTATATTAACCACTTTATATATTTCACTTATTTAATTCTTACAATATCCTTAGCCAGTTGTTAAGAATTCAAGTTCTGTATGAATGACCCATGGCCATGGACAACAGGGTGGGGACTGACTGTGGGAGCTGGGGGTGGGATGAGCAGAGGAGGACAAAGGGGGAAAATTTGGACAACTGTAACAGAATAATTTAAAAAAGGAATTCAAGTTATACAGAGACTGTTTGACTTTAAAATTTAGCTCTTCCATTTAAAAGGTATAATATTGGAAAAACCACTTAGTCTTTCTGAACCTCAATTTTTAAATCTAATCATAGATAGCTGTGAATTGTAGGTGAATAAATAAAAGTAAAGTACATAAATATTTTCAAGGGTATAGTGAGTTATTAAATATAAGAAAGCATTATTCTCAAATATATTTATTTTTATTATCACCTCTTATTTGAATTATTATAAATTCATTACTGTTCATTTCTTTGCTCTCATGCAATTTGAATTTTTGCTCAGTAAATATTCATAAGGAACAAAACAACATCATCTAGTTAAATCTAATATATGAACTGTCTTCTTTTTTCCTACTTTGCCTCTATGAAAAAAGTTTATTTTCCCACATCATTAACATTGGCATTGTCCATGTGACATTCTTTGAATAATGAAATCTATTATGAAATGGCCTGGTTGCAACCTTGCAATTTAAGTGTCTATTTACCTCTTTGGAAGCTTCTGGGCTACCACGGGAAATGCACACCCAGTATACCTAAAGGCCCTGCACACACACCCCGAATATGTGAAATGTGGAGTAGGTCTGAACTCAATATGCGGGAAGAAGCAAGGACACTGCAGTTGTCCAACTGACACAGAATTTCATTGGCAAGTAATAAATGCTCACTGTTTCCAACTGAGATCATGTGTGTTTATAACTTATAATATAAAAAGTGTTCAGTGCACCCCTCCCTCATCAAACTTTTCTATATATTACTCAAGGTAATTTTTAAAAAAAATAAATTTAACATTATTCCTCCTATTTAACATCTTTTTTTCATTTCATTGAGAAATAATTGCCATATGTAGCAGTATAAGTTTAAGATGTACAACATGATGGTCTTGTATACACATATTGTAAAATTATTACCATAATAAGTTCAGCTAAAATCCTTTTTCTCATATACATACAATAAGAAAAGAAAAGAAAAACAATTCTTACGGTGAGAACTCTAAAGATTTACTCTCTTAACAACTTTCTTATGTATCATATAACAGTGTTAACCACATCCATCATGTTTGACATTTCTAGTGCTCATTTTCCTTATAACTGGAAGTGTGTACCTTTTGACCACTTTCCTTCCATTTCCCCTCCCTCCACCCTCCACCTCTGGTAACAAGAATTCTGTCTTTTCCTATGAGGTGTTTTTTTTTTTATCCATATATAAGTGAGATCATACAATATTTGTCTTTTCTCTGTCTGCTTTATTTTGCTTAGCATTAATACCTTTCAGGTTCATCCATGCAGTCAAAAGTGGTAGGATTTCCTCATTTTTAGGGCTGAATAATATTCCCTTATATATTTATTTTTCATTCTTTCTTCATTCATTTATCCATTGATAGACACTTAAGTTGTTTTCATGTCTTAAATACTGTAAATAATGCCACTATAGACATGGGTAAATATATCCTTTTGAGTTAGTGCTTTTTTTCCTTTGGATAGAGTCCCAGAAGTAGAATTGCCAGATCATGTAATTGTTCTATTTTTAATTTTTTGAGGATTTTCCATACTATTTTCAATAGTGGATGCAGCGATTTACAATCCTACCAACAGTGTACCAAATGCTTCACATTTGTACCAGCATTTCTTATCTCTCATCGTTTTGATTATGGCCATTCTAATAGGCATGAGGTGATGTTGAAGATCTTTTTATGTACCTGTTGGCCTTTCATATATTGTATTTGGAAAAATGACTATTCAGATTCTTTGCCCATTTTTAAAGTGGCTTATTGGTATTTTTCTATTGAGTTATATGAATTCTTTATATATATGTGGACATTAACCTCTAATATGATATATGGCTTTCAGATATATTTCCCTTTCTCTAGATTATCCTTTCACTTTGTAGTTTCCTTTGTTGTGCATAAGGTTCTTAGTTTGATGAAGTCCCACTTATTTTTACATTGCTGTTTGTGCTTTAAGTGTCATATCCAAAAATCATTACAAAGACCCATGTCAAGGAGCTTTATTCCTACAGCCTTACATTTAAGTTTTTAATTTATTTTGAGTTAATTTGTGTGAGTGGTATAAGATATAGGTTCAGGTTTATTTTTTTACATGTGAACATCCAGTTGTCCCAGCATCATTTACTGAAGAGACTGTCTTTTCTACGTTGAATGTTCATGTCTTCCTTGTCAAATATTAGTTGACTATATATGCTTGAATTGATTTCCGGGCTCAAAATTCTGTCCCATTGTTCTATTTGTTTTTTATGCAAATACCATACTGTTTTGATGACTATAGCTTTATAGTATAGCTTAAAATCAGGTAATGTGACGCTCCTTCCTTTTTCTTATCAGGATTTGTTTGGCTTTTAGGGGTCTTTAATTGCTCCCCATACAATTTAAGGGAGTGTTGTTACTTCTGTGAAAATGTTTTTGGAAACTTGATAGATACTGCATTAAATCTGTAGATGGTTTTTGGTCATATTGACATTTTAACAGTATTAATTCTTCCATTACCATGGACACAGGATTTATTTCCATTTATTTATATTTTCTTTAGTTTTTTTCAATATCACATAGTTTTTATAGTAGAACTCTTTAACATTCTTTAGTTAAATTTATTCTTAAATTTTTAAATTGTTTTTGATACTATTGTAAGTGGAATTTCTTAAGTTTCTTCTTTCAGAAAATTCATTGTTACTGTGCAGAAATACTATTGGCTTTTGTATGTTAATTTTGTATCCTGCAACTTTAGTGAATTCATTAATTAGATCAAATATATTTTTGGTTGGGTCTTTAGGATTTTTATATATAAAATCATTTTATCTGCAAATATAAACTTTTTTTCCAATTCTGACACTATTTTGTCCTTGTCTCATTGCTGTGGCTAAGTCTTCTAATACTTTGTTGAATTAGAGTGGTGAGAGTAGACACCCTTTTCCTATTTTATTTTAAAATTTAATAATATATTTTATTTTACCCAATATATTCAAAACATTACCGTATTTTTAGGACTATAAGACACACCTAGGTTTTAGAGGAAGAAAACAGGAAAAAAATTTTGAAGCAAAAATATGGTAAAATATTTAATAACCTGTGACCCTGCTCCACAGCTGCACCCCCCAACAGCGAGCCAGGTAAGCTACATTTGGACTATAAGACACACCCCCATTTTCCTCCCAAATTTGGGGGGAGTGCTTCTTATAGCCCCAAAAATACGTTATTTCAACATGCAATCAGTATTTAAAAATTGAGATATTTAGGTTCAACATTTTGTTGACCTTAGAGGAAAAGTTTTTACTCTTTTACCATTGAGTATGATGTTAACTGTGAGCTGTCATATGTGGACTTTATTATACCGAGATAAATTTCTTTTATGTCTAATTTGTTAAGAGTTTTTATGAATGCATGTTAAATTTTGTTAAATGCTTTTTCTACATTTATTGATATGACCATGGAGTTCATTACTTTCATTGTGTTAAAATGATGTATCTCATTGATTGATTTGCATATGTTGAATCATTTTTGCAACCCAGGGATAAATGCTACTTGATTGTGGTCGATTATTCTTTTAATGTGCTCCTAAATTTGGTTTCCAAGTATTTTACTAAGAATATTTGAGTCTATATTTATCAAGGATATTGACCAATAATTTTAATTTCTAATGGTGTTTATTCTGGTTTGGGTATCATAATAAAGCAGGCCTTGTAAAATGAGTTAGGGATATTCCATCCTCTTTGATTTATTGGAATAGTTTGAGAAAGATTTACATTAACTCTTTAAATGTTTGGTATACTCAACAGCCAAGCTATCTGGTCCTTGGCTTTTACTCTTTGGGAGAATTGTATGTTTCTAAGAATTTTTTCATTTCTTCTAGGTTGTCCAGTTTGTTGGTGTATGGTTGGTCATAGCCTCTAATAATCTTTTGAAATTTTGTTGTATTAGTTGTAATATCCCTTTTTGCACTTAAAATTTTATATATTTGGGTCCTTTCTACTTTTTCCTGGGTTAATCTAGCTAAAGGTTCATTAATTTTATTTATCTTTTCAAAGAATAAATTTTTAATTTGGTTAATATTTTCTGTTCTCTATTTTATTCATTTCTGCTCTTTGAGCTCAGTTTGTTCTTTTTCTTTTTTTTCCCCTAGTTCCTCAATGTGTGGAGTTAAGTTGTTTATTTGGGATCTTTCTTGCTTCTTAATTTAGGCATTTATGTTTGTGAACTTCCTTCTTAGAACTGCTTTTGCTATATCCTAGAGTTTTTGGTATGCTCTGTTCCCATTATTGTTTGTCTCAAGAAATCTCAAAACTTTTCCCTTTAATTTTTGTCTTTGTTCAGGAATTTAGCACCTTTTAATGGCATGCCATTGCACTTAGGCTAAAATAAAGTTTTTTTTCATAGCTTATGAAGATTTAAACTACCTCTTGTCATATTATATGGTGAGATGTCATATTATATGAGCAGGGAGCCCAAAAAACAGGATTATCTTGTGGAGGGCAGGCCCCTTATAGTACAGACTTTCCCTACGAGGAGAGTGCTCTAGGAATCCATCTGTATCAGTGTACCAGCTGGTGTTGTTGTGAGAAGCTGCATTCAGCGTCACTGAATTTTTTTTGAAGACTCTTTCAATGTGTTTGCTCATTTTGTGATGAGTGTTTGAGGAGGGCACCTGCCCATACCATGATGAGTGTTCTGCAGTTTTTGACCAACAGGGCATGACCCCTGTGCCCTACTATCCCTATTTATTGGATCTTGCCTGAGCAACTTCTTCTGTTTCTCCAGATGAAAAAAGTCTTCAAAGGAAAATTGTTTGCTGATGTGGAAGAGCTGAAACAAAAAATGGCAGAAACACTAAAAAAACAAAAACAATTTTGATGAGTTCAAAAACTGTTCTGAGTAGTGGAAAAAATGGCTCGATAGGCATATTATATCAAATGGAGGGTACTTTGAAGGTGACTAAAGTTTAAACATGTAAAGATAAATACACAATTTTTATAAATAAGTTCCATTTTGGGGGGGTCACCTCTCATATTTTTCTATATACAGGCCATCTAGATCTTTTTCCTTTTTCTAGAATGTTTCAAGCTCTTTTCCTAAAAGCATATTTCTCTTTTTCCTTTTTATGTCTTTCAACCTTCACATCTTGACTTTAAAGTCATTTCTTTATAAATGCCTCCCCTGACACCTTGTCTAAGTAGGGTCCCTCTGTCAGTCACCTATTATTAGTCACTGTCACTATATACAATTATATAGTCCTTTACCTGTTTGTTGTCAATCTAAGCCCTCTGAGTTCAACACCAGTTTCATTAATTTAGTATTCATTATCCAGAAACTAGTGCAATGCCAAAACCTTACAGGTACTCACAGATTTTACTGGATAAATTATTTTAAAAAATTGAGGTAGCGAAATAAATTTCACAATATTATGCAACTGATAACCAAGTGAGAACTAAGACTCACACTCGAGTTTGTTGTTGTTTTTGTTAAGGCCTAAGTGTTAGAGGGAAAAATTAGTGAAACATAGATATTTTATCTGCGGTACATCTAGCCTTAATTTAGTCAATGTTTGGGTAATTTATACTAAATGTTGATGAACCAATCATTGAAATATGCCCCAATAAATAATAACTTGCATGATTGTTAGCACTGCATTTATACTACTTGAAATAACAGTTTCCACTAGCCTCAAGTACTTTAGAAATACATATTAAAAATTTACAACCTCAATATATAATATTATTTATTTATTTAAACAGATACCCTCAAGGTTCTCTTTTATACAACTTGATCTACTTTAGTAGAAATCTCTGATAAATGTTTAATAGTGTCTAAATTTTAATTCTCTAAAACTACTTCATATTTTATACTGTTTCTATTACTGCTAATCGCTATCACATCCTTGTATCGGTTAGAATAGGATAGATTATTCCAAATTAAACAGTAACCTTTAAATATTAAAGACTACAACAAGTACTTATTTCTTGCCATATGTCTGTCATTGTGTGGCTTAGGCTGTGCTCCATACATCCTTTACTTCAGGACGGAAGCTAAGTGTGTGGCCCCTTTTGGAACAGCTGATTGTCACTGTCTAAGACAGCTGAAATGCAATAAAACAGGAGCTGGCTTTTAAGCATTCTGCTCAACAGACCTGTCACTTCCACTCTTACTTTACTGCATAAAGCAAGTTATTTTATGAAATCTGAAGTCATTGTGACAAATAAAAATAATTCTCCCTGAGTGAGTGGCACTGAATGCACGCAAAAATTAATACGCTTATGACATTTTGCCTCCTCATTTCCCTGGTGTGATCACAATATAAATGTTAGGCTTGTTTTACTTCAATACCCTGAAAAAAGCAGTTTTATTTTTTTCTTCTCAGAATACCCATTTCCATTTTTTTCCAAGATAATTCTGAAATCTTAAATGACTATATGCACTTCTGAGTAGGGCCTGATAACTATAAGGTAATGTATTTGTTAGAATTTTTTGAGGTGGAATTGTATATAAAAATATGTAAGCATTTCCCTTAATAAAATTGTTTGGAGCAGATAAACATGGAATAAGTTTAGAAATTTTGTTATGATTACCTCAAACATTAAAGTTACTTTGAAATGTCTTAAATATAGTTGGAAGTTATTAAAATCTCTAATTCTGTGATCCTTGCTTAGACCCATTGTCCAAGGGAAAAGTGATAGTTTCAAAGAAATTGCCTTTCCCAGGAGATTAATTAATATATTTAATGTTTTGAAAAAGTAAGAGGCAGTTAGACACAAATAAAATAAAAAAAAAATTAACTAAGTCATCATACTTGATCACCTTTCTCTGAGTCAGGATGTTTCAATTAAAAGTCAAACTTTGGTGCATCAGGTTTTTTAAAAGGTGGACAAAAACTAATACTTACGGATTTCTTCTTATATACAGAGATCTGAACTACTATCATATATACTCATATGCCTTTTTAAAATCCTTCATATAATCTTTGAATGTACATATTTTCATTATCATTTTATTAATAAAATTAAAGTCATAAAATGTTTAATGAATTGCCCCTATAACACATAGCTGGTAGTGGATATCATGAATTAAAAAGTCATACAATTTTGCTTTCAAAGAAACTACAATTTCCATCATGCATCATGCATTTTTACTTTCTTTTTGCACTATCAAACATCATATTGATGTGCATTTATCCCATGAAAATGGGATAATACTTCTGGGAAGGGCACTTAAATCTCTATTTTTGAGTTGTCTATATTGAGCCTAGAATAGCTTTTTTCACATTAGTCCTTCTTTTTATTCTGGATTTGCACGCACCTTTGCAAATAACTTGATAAATCTGTTAATATTTGATAAAATTGTGCTCAGTGTTCAGACAACATATTGTGTGTGCTTGATCCCCAAAACTGATGTTAAATTAAAGTTCCCAAACTTGTTTGTGTTTAGATCATTGGGACATATTGAGGATGATAAATGGATTGGATATTGTGTATTAAAAGCACTGAAATGCACAAAATGTAAAATAATGTAGTCATTAAAAGCAGTTTCTGACATTGGATGGATCTGTTTGTAGCTCCCATTTCTGCTATCTACCAACTGTGTGAACCAGCAGTTTATTTAACCCTATCTGAAATTTTATCACTATATCTGAAAAATGTGAATAATAGTAATGCTTTCTTCAAATGTTTATTCTGAGTATTAAATAAGATAATGTTCTTAAAGTCCTCATAAATTATTTAGCAAAATGTACCCTTTCAATAAGTGAAAAAAGTCTTACATTTTGATCTTATATAATGACTATGTCCACTGCTATGATCTGAATGTGTTCCCTCAAAATTCATATATTGAAATTCCAATGCCCAATATGATGGTATTGGGATGTGGGGCCTTTGGAAAGTGATCAGGCCACGAGGGTAAGCCATCATAAATTTGATAAGAAACTCCAGAGAGATCCCTTACCTCTTCCCATTGAAGAATACAACTAGAAGTCTGCAGTTTAGATGAAAGCCCTCATCAGATCATGCTGTCACCCTGAACTTGGATTTCCAGCCTCAGGAACAGTGAGAAATTAATTTCTCTTGTTTCATAAACCACCTTGCTTGTAGTATTTTGTTATGGCCACCAGAACAGACCAAGGCATACACCATACCCAAATTTGAGTTTTTAGAAATAATTTAAAATAAATAAATAATGGTGTGTTCAGTGCTACCAACTTAGCTTTAATAATACAAAAATGGACCGTAAGCACTATTATGTTATACTGATTTTTGCACACCATATTGAATATTGGAAGCTACTTAGGAAGAAGGGTGATGATGTTGCTACTTCTGTCAAGAGCCAGAGGGTGACTAAGGTTAGTGCTGTGTGTACATTTCCCCAAATAATATAGTATTTAAAATAAAGAACAATCATAAATGATAACATTGCAGGTCAATGTTTCATGATAGACCTAATATGAATTTTGAGGAACTGAGTTTCATAAATAATGAGGTAGATGAGGAAGCATTAATCCATTTCTTTACAATGGTTACACTAACCTGTATTGAGATTTTCTTTCAATGAACAATAGTGAGTTTAGAAAACTGCCTCCAAAATGTCCACAGTTTTCAGGGTTATCAAGATATAGTCACAGAGAATTCTGAAGCTAAGGTGTCGGTTATTTAGAAAAAAATTATGGATGTTAGGATTAAATGACATAAGAGAACAGTGACTGGCAAGGTAGAATCAAAGTTACATAATTGATTATCCACTTAGCCTAAACCTGGTATTGACCAGCCAGTGTAAGTCTTGAGTCAGATGTAAAAGGAACTCACATAGTCTTACCTAAAACTCACATTTATCTTCCTGGAAAGATTAGGGATGTTAACTATGGCATAGACTCTAGACAGATCAAATTATTTTATCGGTAAAATAACAGATAACACTGGCTAGATTGCTATCATATCTTGGTTATGCTTTTTTTTTTAAATTCTATGTAAGATAGCTTCTTGGTCTTCCAGTTTTCAGCATTTTTCTCTTAGGTGGTTTATCGTATGTTAGAATTTGCCAGTACAAATTAGACATAGACTGCTCTTCCCAGGAACATGATCATTATATGGAAATGTGTATCTCAGAGTCCGTGTGAGCTACATATGGGTGCTGAATATTAACCTTATTAGATTTGTTGAGGGTAGTGATAATTAAAAAGGATAATAGGTTCATGGACCCTGACTCAGCTGGGTAGAAATTCCATAAAGGCTTCTCTTTGGAGAGAGCTGAGTATTATATTTGACATCAGAATAAATTTATAAATAATTAGCATATAGTGAGACAACCCCCTCAGATCCAGTTTATGGTGCTTAATCCTCTTTTAATTTTTTAAAATAGTCTTACCTCTGTCCATCAGAAGTAGGGCTTCCTCTTACTTTCCTCATCTAAGTTTCTTCCATCAGAAATGAGGTGCTTATTCCTCATTATTCACTTACCACTAAGACTTAAGCAGATTAAAAGACTCATTCGCTCAAATGAGATTTATCTTACTTAGAAAGTTAGATGAATTGGTATAATTATATAATACATATATATGTGTACATATATCTATAAAGTATGTATGTTTTGCATGTGTGTGTGTTTGTGAGTGTAAATGGTCATCTATGTTTGGCTAATTACTTTACATAGCTATTTCAATCAAAGTAGGCATTCCATAAACTAACATAGTTAATTTGATTCTCACTTCTTTTTTTTAATGAAATGTAATTGCAATATATTTTTTGTGGAAATTCCTAATTTACATCCACAATTCACAGAGAAATGGCAGCAGGTCTCCCTTAATTACCTATCCTATTCATTTGGGTTATTTGATGAGCTGTCAACCATTGGATCAAAATTCCATTTATTTAAATGGTCTAGTCATTGTAGTAAAAAATACTAAATACATTTTTATTTCTTGCCATGAACTGCATGTGCTATATTACAGTATTGTCAAAATAATTAATGTTCCTTCTATCTGGATCCTCTCTATGGGAGAATTATATTTCCCCTATCAAGGTATCAGGCTTAGACATGTTATTGGCTTTGAGCATGAATGTCTGGAGAAGTGTCATGTGGAAATTGCAACCAGAAGCCTTGACAGTCATTGAATGATACCACCCTGTCTTTTCCCTCAGCCATGTGTGTGCCTGGCAATATTCCAGATATGGGTTACTCCCTTAGACTAGTTTTGGAGTGAAGTGGATATTGAAAAGAGAATAGGCAGAATTAAATATCTGTTATTGTGTGAGCCATCAAGATCTGGGGCCCAGTGTTTTTCCACCATAATATGTTAGCCCAGGATTTATAAATAAATGTCTTCCAAAATAATTTAATGCAAAGATGTAATTCAGTATTTCTGTTATACAAACCCACAGGCATTAAGGATGTAGCAAATCCAATGATATTATATTAATTCTAATATCAGAACTGAAGTTATGGTAGCTGAGTAGGTGGAACCTGAGTCCACTTGCTCTTGTCCCCACCTGAGATTCTCCAGTGATCTTCCAACTAATAGCCAGAGCAATCAATAAAATCTTAGCTGACATGAAGTTTTGAAGCCAAGGAGTGCAGAAGATGCTTCACAACAGGTGGTAAGATTTTTCAAATTGAAGGGGGAATGTGTGGAGCCTGCAGCAGTGGAGAGACTAGGCAGAAATGTCAGTTTTGAGCCTCTCCACCCAGGGGAGAGGGTCCCAGTCATGCACAGGCAACCACCAAACCCTGGCTGAGAGTGACTTGGGAGGATATACAGAGTTGGGGAGATCCAGGCTACACCACATACAGCAAGTAGCATATCCATAGCTGCAGCGCTAAATGTCAACTGGGAGAGTGCTAGAGAGAAAGAAAGGGATTCTATCTCTAAAAAGATCTGGGGTTGCGCCTAGGTCAGGTGCAGGCAGGCTGTGGCCAGCAATGACTGTGAGAGACTTTAGCTTTTTAAAGACCAGATGGTGGTGTGTGCAGAGAACTGCACAGTGATGCAACACTGCAATGGGAGCTGGGTGTGCTGGGCAGGGACCCTGTGCACAGCTGCCCTGCCAGCAAAGTGGCAAGATTGAAAGTGCAATTTGCTCCCACTGAATACAGCTGGGCAGGGAGATCAAGAAGTTGCGCAACAAAGGAATTTCTGGGCCCCAGCGCAGCTAGCAAGCTATAGGCTACGTGAAACGCAGAGTTTGGGACTGTGTCTACCGTGTGGAAAGTGGGCTGGGAATTAGATGGACAAAAGTTGAGTGTCTGAGATTATTTATAGCTAGGCGAAACCCCTTTCCCTGGTAGAGTTCAAACCTCTGTGAAGAAAAAAACATACCCAGCCCCACCTCCTACAGTACTGCAACCACTGTATCCAACAAGGAAGCCCTGCAGAGCAGTCAGGTCAGGCTCAAGAACCCCCTTCAGGGTGAATATCTTCAGGAGAAAGTCAGGAAAAGAAATGCCAAAAGGGCCCATTTTGAACTTCTCTCAGGGAGACAAAATACACTGGTTTCTAGGGCCCTATTCCACTGAAAAGATAAACAAAATCTATAAGTCTTTAAGAAGACTCATCAAGAAAAAAAAGAGAGAGAACCCAAATGAATACAATGAGAAATGAAAGAAGAGAAGTAACCACTGATACCACAGAAATACAAAGGATTGTAAGGCCTTGGCTCGTGTGGCCCTGTGGATCCAGTGCTGGCTTGTGAAACAAAGGGTCACTGATTTGATTCCCAGTCAGGGCACATGCCTGGGTTGTGGGCCAGGTCCCCAGTAGGGGGTGTGTGAGAGGCAACTACACATTGATGTCTCTCTCTCTGTCTCTCTCCTTTCTCCTCACTCTAAAAATAAATAAATAAAACCTTAAAAAAAAACCAAAAGGATTGTAAGAAATTACTATAAACAACTATTTGCCAAGAAACTGGAAGACCTAGGTGAAATGGACAAATTTCTGAAAACTTAGTTTCCCAAAACTGAATCAAGAAGAAACAGAAAGCTTGAACAGACCAATAACCAGCAAAATTGAAGCAGTAATCAAAAACTCCCAGCACACAAAATCCCTGAACTGATGGCTTCACACACGAATTTTATCAAACTTTCAAAAAAGAACTAACACCTATTCTTCTCAAATATTACAAAACATTTAAGAAGAGGCAAGATTCCCAAACTCTTTTTATAAGGCTAGTAACGACACAACAAAGAAAAATATAGGCCAATATCTCTGTAAAATTCTCAGCAAAATATTAGAAATCTGGATCCAGCAATACATTAAACAGATCATACATCATGATCAAATGGAATTTATCCCAGGGATGCAAGGAAGGTATACCATTTTCAAATCAACAAATAAAGACTTGTACATGAAAAATTGTAGAACACTGAATTGATGGGTTCAATGAATTGGAAGAATTAACATCATTTAAATGTCAATAATACCCCGCAGAATCTATAGATTCAACACAATTCCTGTTAAAATACCAATGGCGTATTTCACATATATTGAACAAATATTTCAAAAATTTATATGCAAGCAAAAATTATCCCAAATACCCTTAGCAATCCTGAGAAAGAACAAAAAGAACAAAGCTGGAGGGATCACAATACCTGATATCACACTATATTACAAGGTTACTGTAATCAAAACAGTCTGGTACTGGCATAGGAATAGACACATAGATCAATGGAACAGAATACAGAGCCCAGAAATAAACTCATGTCTCTATGGTCAATTAATATTTGACAAAACGGGCAGGAGCATAAAGTAGAGTAAAAACAGTCTTTTCAATAAATGGTATTGGGAGAACTGGATTAGTATATGGCAAAAAATGAAACTGGACCACCAACTTACACCATCCAGCAGAATAAACTCAAGACGGATAAAAGACTTAAATATGTCATGATACTATAAAACACTTAGGGGAAAATACAGGCAGTAAAATTTCAGAAATGCCACATAACAATATTTTTGCTGAGTTATCTCCTAGGGCAAGAGAAATAAAGGAAAAAAGGTAAACACATGGACTACATCAAATTAAAAAGTTTCTTCATGGTTACAGAAAACATCATCAAAGTGAAAAGGGAACCAATTGTATGAGAGAACATTTGTCAGTGATACATTGGACAAGGGTTTAATCTCCAAAATATATAAAGAACTCATATGACTCAACACCAGGAAGAAAAACAACCCAATTAAAAAATAGGCCTAAATTGCCCTGGTTGGTGTAGCTCAGCGGATTGAGCGTGGACCTGCGAAACAAAGGATCGCGGTTCGATTCCCAGTCAGGGCACATGCCTGGGTTGCAGGCCAGTTCCCAGCATGGGACACACAAGAAGCAACCATACATTGATATTTCTCTCCCTCTCCCTCTCTCCTAACCCTTCTCCTCTAAAGATAAATAAATAAGAATCTTAAAAAAAAATAGGCCTAAATAGACAATTCTCCAAGGAGGGCATACAGATGGCATATAGACATAAGAAAAAATGCTCAACATCAGTGGCCACCACAGAGATGCAAATTAAAACCACAAAGTAATATCACCTCACACCTGTCAGAATGGCCATCATTAATTAATCACAAATAACAAATGCTGATGAGTATGTGGAGAACAGGGAACCCCGGCACACTATTGGTAGGAATGCAGACTGGTACAGCAACTGTGGAAAACTGTATGAATTTCCTCAAAAAATTAAAAATGGAACTGCTTCATGACTCAGTGTTTCCACTGCTGGGATTATACCCTGAGAATCCTGAAACTCCAATTCAAAAGAACGTATGCACCCCAGTGCTCATAGCAGTGCTATACACAATAGCCAATGTTGGAAAAAGCCCAACTGCCCATCAGTAGATGAGTGGATTAAAAAACTGTGATACATTCACACAATGGAATACCACACAGCAGAAAGAAAGAAGGAATTCTTAACCTTTGCAACAGCATGGATAAAACTGGAGGCTATTATGCTAAGTGAAATAGCCAGTAGGCTAAAGACAAGACCATATGACCTTACTTATAATTGGAACCTAAAGAACAAAATAAACTATTGAGAACAATAGAACCAGAGACATGGAAACATGGAACAGACTGATAGCTGTAGGGCTGTGTGTGGTGGGGAATGGTGTAAGGAAGCGTAAGTCAAATGTCAAAGAACATGTATGAATGACTCATGAATATGGACAATGGCGAGCGAATGGATTGTGGGAGAGAAGGGTGGGCTGGGTGGAGGGGGGAAAAAGGGAAAAACTGGGATAACTGTAATAGATAAAGAATAAAAAATAAAATAAAGACACTAAACTTCTAATAACCTATAGTATAATATTGTAGATAACTGTTAGACATAACATTAATAACTAGTGTATAGAGCTTTGACCTTTCATACAGTACAAAGGGAGTATAAACGGGTGCAATATTTCCAAAGTTACTTTTTAATACATGTTAAAAGTATTAAAATACAATTTTGATACAGTAATCCTACTTTCAAAAATAACAAGAAAAAACAAAGTATTCAGAGGAATAGTCATTTTTATGTTTAAAAACTTTTGAAACAATTTAATGTTCGAAAATAGAAGATTGGTAAAATAAATCATCACCCATAAAGTGAAATATTATGCAGCCCTTAAATTAAATATTGTGGAGGAATATTTAATGGTATAAATATTTTAGATGAAGAGAAAAAGTAAAATATAATTGTAAATAATGCATTACTCTGTTCTTTTAAATCATAATAAACATGTACATAGGGACTGGAAAGAAATGAATCAATATTTTTGAAGTCTTTATCAGAACATAGTGTAACTTTAAAAATTCACTTGTATTACATTTAGGTCTGAAATATTGTTATGAACTTCACTGAAAATAGAATGTGTGACAAAGAGGGAGTCTAACTTTTTCTGTACAGTACCAAACTCCGAAATGTGCCTTGAGTGAGGAAAGCTCTTTCCTTGGATCTCTGTAACCGATTTGTCTATTTGTTTAAGAAGTGTTAGGTGCTATTACATCACCCTCATCCTGACGTAATATTTTAATTACATTGTCTTATGTTTTGAAGTTGGGTTAGTGGTGCTGTTAAATCAAGGGATCCCAAAGCTGTAGAGTTAGACTGAATGCAAGTCTCTTAACTACATTACTGCTATCTCTGTTTTTCTAACTGTCATAGAGATAGTGAATTCGCAGTAATGAAATATATTAGTCATTAAATCCAGCTGGGAATGCTGATAATTATGTCCCAATATGATTTCCTCTAAGATATCTCAGACACCATTGATAAACAGCGAAGAAAAAAATAATAAGGGGATTAGCAGTAATTATCACAAAGTGGTTTGCTATTAAATTAATTGAAAGAAACAAAAGTAATTGGATTATGTATGATCTTCAACAGCTACTAGAGTTTAAACTTTAATTAAATTGTCATAGTGATTCAAAAATAAATATTTGAGCATAAACTATTTTTAAAGTACAAGAATAGCAGAATACCAATCAGTGCAGGCTGTACCACCAACCTTAAGTTCAAAGAAAACTCTATCAGACTGATGACTAACTGACTTTCCACACGTTAAAATCATTGGGAAAATCGTGTTGAGCTCTAGGAATCATTTGCAGACTTTTCAAATATTATTACTTTACAGGAAGTCAATTAGCATTGACTAAGAAAACTCATTCTTAAACAATTAGACAGGCTACTTGCATTAAAGAAAACCTAGGCTTTTAATTTTGCCTGGAAGTTTTGAGAGTCAGACTTCCCCAGGTAGGTCCAAAATTGTATTTTATCAACTATTTCTACGTCTACCATGAGAGGCATTTGAAACATATGACATAATTTTTCACACTCATCTCATTCTAGTACTGTTGTGTAGTAAAAATAAGTAAATAAATAAAATGTTATAGAGGAAACTTTGTATACTCATATATTTGTACATACATGCACACAGATAGACACACATGTGTGCATGCCATCTGAAACACCTTTCAGTGGCTACTTGAAGTCTGTAGGGTAAATAGCTAAAGATTTCTCTGAGGGAAAGACAACCATTTATTTGTTTATTTATTCATTTGTTTTTGCTTTGATTTTCTAGTTCTGCCCTGCACAAAGATGGCAAAAACAAAAAAATTGCCTTAGTCAAACACAAATTTTCAGAGAAAAAAGGTATTTGAGTTTTCTGACTCTAAGATTTTTTTAACACAGTATCTGAAACTATCCTTAGATAAACTTGATGTTTTTGTTTAAACTTAAAGTTTAATGTTTTTGAGAAATGCTTAATAAAATGATTCTCAAGATGTACTGCTTTAGATTTTTGGAAAAGTTATTTTGAATTACTTTCTAAAAAATTGCTTTGATTTTGGTATTTGAAGAGTTTATTTATTTTTAGAAAGAAGGCAAGGGAGGGAGACAGCTGACTGGGAATCAAACTGGCGACCTGTTGGTCCACAGGCCAGTACTCGATCCAGTGAGCCATACCAGCCAGGGTATGAGTTACTTTTAATTTAAACCAAAGACTCTCCAGCTGTTTGTGGTAGATTTGGGTCATTTGCCTTTTTTAAATATTTAAATAGAAAGTTTACAGATTTAATCTCTTATCATTTTTCTATTGCTATTTGATTTATGTATTCATTATGTATTCATGTATCTATCTCTATTTTATACAATATCTCCTACCCAAAACTCAATGTTAGTATAATTAATAAAATATGTAACATAATATCTTTAATTAAAATTTGAAAATAATGTGGTTCTACGTACATAAATATAAGGATATAATAAGCATAGGCACAGTTATAAAAGCAGAATTTTAAATTATGATAATGATAATGATGGTTGTATGTTCACCATAATCTTATTTCTTCAGAGAGGGGAGTGGTGTTCTTCACAGAGCAAATAATTTCCCCTTGCAATTTCAACCCGAAATAGGTCAAGTAGAGGATTTTGCATTTCAGATTTATCGGTGTAAAAGTTGTTTTCAGTAATGTTGGGAAATGACATAGTTTTCCAGTCAGCAAGTATTTTTCTTTAATTTTTGTAATTTGTATAAATCACTCCCCCCTCTAATTGAATACATTTTATCTTTTAATATCAAAGTAAGATAATATAGCTAGCCTAGTCTCTGTCATCTTAAGAGTAATATTTCAACGTTGTTATAGTAAATATCTCATTATTTCAATTTTTTGGCCAACAGTAATGATTCTTGAGTTTTTCTTGCTTCTTTCTAATTTTCTTGTTTCTTCTGTTGAAAAAATTCTAAATTCTAATTAGACATAATACCAAATTATAACTAATTATATTTGGAATGTGGAGGTAGAATTGGAGAGCATAAGTATGATAATCCAGACATTCTCTTTTCTTTACTTCCAGAGGCTGAGATTTTGATAATTAAGTATTATCTAGAAAATTCAGAAAATTGGTTGGCAACTTACTATGGAGAGTTACTAGTGAAATTGTAATGTTGGTAAATTTACATTACTGTTTGTGACGTATTTTTGAGTTTAAAACTATATCCATCTTTTTGCTTTAGAGTGCTTTCTTTACAACTTTCACTTAATGTATTTATATTAATCAACCATGTAGCTGTTACATGCAAAATTACATAATTTCAAAGAGAACACTTTCTTCTGATATCAGGCAGCCCCGGACATAAAAAATGTACACACAGACTTAGAAAATCAGACCACCTAGCCCCAGGAAAACAATATTTTTGCATTATTTACTGCACTAAATAGAAAAACAAGTAATATTATATTTTTAACCTCAAAGGTTTTGACTTTTTAGAGAATTTTCATTTATTTTAAAGTGCACTTGTGCACCTCTGCTCTGTCATATAGAAAGCTATGTCTCGGACTCTGACAAACTACCTTATGTACGTAAAAGTAAAAGATGGAACAATTCAGAATTACTAGGTTACTCAAATATGCAATATTAGTCTATATTGTAAATATATGACAGTCAATCTTATAGTCTGAATTTCCTGGCTACATAGGAAATAAACATTTCCAAGAGTATTTGGGGGAAAAACATTGATTAACTGCATGCTGCATTATATGACAATGCAAATATAAAGTGACTTTTATGAAAAATCAAAGTCTTATTTAGTGGCTCTTTTTTCTTCACTTTGTAGGTAAAAGAAAACCAGAGGTAAAATAAGATGAGATTTGTTTCAGGCTTAAGACTTTCGATGGCAAGGTAGAGTTTTCGTTTTTTATAGATGTTGAAAATGGGGATGAAATTGAAACTGCTGAAGCAATTTCTACTCCAGAATTGCTTCCCTAATAAAATTTACAAGGCCTAATAAAATTTTTATGATGTCTTAGCTCATGTTAATCTTCTCATATAACTGTTCAAATTTAAATGGATCAAGACACTGAAAAAGTGACAACTTGGAAAATTACAATAATGCTTTTAGTAATCAAAATATTTCTACAAAAAAACTTTGGGGAAATTTGTAGTAAATTTCTCTTTCTGATAGGATGGGAGCTTTTGTTTTTGTGGTAAGAATACTTAACATGATATCCACCCTCTAACAAAGTTTTCAGTGTGCAATGCATTGCTGTTAAATGTAGACACTGTGTTGTACATCAAAACTCTATACTCATTCATCATGCAAAACTGGAACTTCATACCTATTGACCAACAACTTTGCATTTCCATCTTCCCCCCACCACTGGCAATCACCATTCTACTCTGCTCCTACAGTCTGATTATTTCAGATACTGCATATAAGTGCAATCATATAGTAATTGTCCTTCTGTGACTGTCTAATTTCACTTAGCATATGCCCCCCAGGTTCATCAATATTGTTGAAAATGACTGGCTTTTTATCTTTTTAAAAGCTGAATATATTCCATGGTATGCATATCACAAATTCACTTCATTCATTCATCTGTGCATGGACATTTAGGTTGCTTCCATGTCTTAGCAATTACAGGTAGTGCTACAGTAAACACAAGAGTGCAGATATCTCTTCAATATCCTAATTTCATTTCTTTTGTATATACTCTGAAGTGGCATTCCTGAGTCAAATGGTTAGGTCTGTTTTTAACTTTTTGAGGGACTTCCTTATTGCTTTCCGTAGTGGCTGCACCACTTCACATTTTTTTTTTAAATTTTATTTTTAATCAGTATTTTTAAAATTGTTGATATTGTACAGTTTTCTGTCTTTTACCCCGCCCCAGCCCACCACCCCAGCCCTCCCCACCTTCCTCCCATTTCCACCCCCCATAGTTTTTGTCCATGAGTCCTTTATACTTGTTGCTCTAAACCGTTCCCCTTTTCCACTGAAATTCCCTCCCCTCCCACTCTGGACACTGTCAGACTGTTCTCAAATTCAGTGTCTTTGTTTATATTATGCTTGTTTGTCACTTCACATTTTAACCAATAGTGCGCACAGATCTCAGTTTCCCTACATCCTCACCAACACTTGTTATCTTTAAAAAATAGCCATTCTAACAGGTCGTATAATATATGATATCATATATCATTATAGTTTTGATTTTCATTTTCCTGTTAATTAACGATGTTTAACATCTTTTCACATATGTGTTGGCCATCTGCATGTCTTCTTTGAAGAAATGTTTATTCAGGTCCTTTGTACATTTTTAGTTGAGTTATTTGTTTTTTGATATGGAGTTATAGGAGTTACTTTTATATTTTCAATATTAACCCCTTTTCAGATGTATGACTGGCAAATATTTTCTCCCATTCTATAGGTTGTTGCTTTTCATTCTGTTGACTGTTTCCTTTATGTCAGAAGAACTCCAGTTTGATGTAGTCCCAGTTGTCTACTTTTGCCTTTGATATCTATCCTTTTGGTACCAGCCTCAAGAAGATTTTCTCCTGTTTTCATTCAAGAGTTGTAAAATTTTTATTTCTTACATTTGTCTGTAATTTATTTTGAGTTTATTTTTATATATGGTATAAGGCAGTGTTACAATGTAATTTTTTGTGTGTCGGTATTTAGTTTTCCCAACATCTTGAAGATACTATCCTTTTCCCACTTTGTATAGGACAAAACTACCTCAATATAATACAAATAATATATAATAAATCTACAGCTGACATTATATGCAATAGTGAAAAGATAAATGCTTTGTCTTTAGATAAAGAATAAATCAGTGAGGTATTTATTCTTACCACTTCTATTCAGTGTAATACTTGAAGTCCTTGCCACAGCAATTAGGTAAGTAAATAAATCCAAATTAGAAAGTACAAAGTAAATTTATATATGTTTAAAGATGATATAATCCAATATTTAGAAAACCCCAAGGAATATTCAATACCCACCTGTTAGAACAAATAAACAAATTCACTAAAGTTTCAAGATACAAAATCAACATACAGAAATAAGTTATGTTTCTTTACACTAAAACCAAACCATAAGTTGAGGAAATCAAGAAAACAATTCCATGTACAATAGCATGCAAAAATACTTAGGATAAACTTGTCCAAGAAGGTAGGGCTATTTAAAAAGCAAAATTACCAACAAAAATGCCGAAGTGTGAAAAACATGTCACTAAATAGAATGAAGACACTCATTTATATATGAGAGCTGAAACAAGAAGGCAGAGCACTGCTCTGTATTACCTGAGCTGGGAATGTACCTGTTAGGAGACTCTAATTTTGTGATGCTGTACACACATCTGAAAGTAAGCATATAAACTGGATGTATAAACTTTGGGGTTGTAGATAAATTTTAACAGACAAATCAGCAAATGAAGAATGTGCAAGTAATGAGGATTGACTATATATCTTGACTTCATGCCATAGCAAAACTTGTATGTAAAAATGTTCTTCAAATTAAAAAGCTTCTGCATGGCTAAAAGAAACATTAGCAAAATGAAAAGGGAACCAGGCGTATGGGAAAATATATTTGCAGATGATACCTTGGGCAAGGGTTTGATCTCCAAAAAACATAAGAGCTCACATGACTCCACTCCGGAAGACAAATAATCCAATTAAAAAATGTGGCAAAGGTCCTGAACAGACACTTCCCCAAAGAGGACCTACAAATGCCCAGAGACATATGAAAGGATGCTCAGCATCACTAGCTATCAGAGAGATGCAAATTAGAACCACAATGAGTTAGCATTTCACACAGGTCAGAATGGCCAGCATTAACAAATCAACAAATAACAAGTGCTGGAGAGGTTGTGGAGAAAAGGGAACCCTAGTGCGCTGTTAGTGGGAATGCAGACTGGTGCAGCCACTGTGGAAAACAGTGTGGACTTTCCTCAGAAAACTAAAAATGGAACTGCCTTTTGATCCAGGAATTCTACCACTGGAATTATACCCTAAGAATCCTGAAACACCAATTCAAAAGAACCTATGCACCCCAATGTTCATAGCAGCACTATTTACAATAGTCAGATTCAGGAAACAGCCTAAGTGCCCACCCGTAAATGAATAGATCAAGAAATGATGGTTCATTTACACAATGGAATACTACACAGCAGAACAAAATAAGGAGCTCCTACCCTTCTCAACAGCATGGATGGAACTGGAGAGCATTATGCTAGATGAAATAAACCAGGCAGTGAAAGACAAATACCATATGATTGCACCCATAAGTGGAACCTAATCAATAAAACAAACAAGCCAGCAAAAATAGAACCTAGGATATAGAAATAAAGAACAAACTGACAGGGGAGGGGGAGTGAGTTAATGGGAAGAAGGGGAATGGTCACCAAGGGACATGTATGGAAGGACCCAAGGACAAAGACAACTGGAGGTGGGTTGGATTGAATGTGGGAAGCGGGGTGTAGGTAGGACAGGGAAGAGTATGGGAGAAAAATGGAGACAATTGTGACTGAACAACAATAAAAAAGAAACCACCAAAAAAGTTCTTAGGTTATCAAATACTATTTGACCTGTTTAAAATCTGTACTCAAAGTCAACTGGATGAAAAATGCTTAAATGAGTGATTTACCTCTTCTGGAACTTCCTGAATGATCCCTCTTGATATCTTTACATCAGGATTCGATTCTGTACTTTTCCCAAAAAGGAACTCTTCAAAACTAAAATGCTTCAGAATCTTAAAAGAGGGTTCAAAAGGAAATAATATTAGGCAACCTAGTCATTGGTGAAGAGAGCTACTTGAAGTTAAGAGGACTTGATAGCTCTGAAATTGCAAACATTCTAATAAACTGAAAAATCACACAAGTATTGGAACAGGTTGTATTAAATTTCCACAATTGGGCAGCAATATTTTCAGAGTTTGTTTTTCTTTAGTTGATTCCCTTTCTTCATTTTTTTGTTTTTTATTCATGATATGGGAGCCACAAAATGCATTCTTTGTTGAATAAACACTGAATATATCAACTACTATTATTTCTATTAATAGGGATGCTAGAGCCCTGGATGGTGTGGTGTGGCTCAGTGGATTGAGCACCAGACTGCAAAGCAAACGGTTGCTGGTTCGATTCCCAATCGGGGCACATGCCTAGGTTTAGGGCCAGGTCCCCAGTGGGGGGTGAATGAGAGGCAACCACACATGGATGTTTCTCTCCCTCTCTTTCTCTCTCCCTTGCCCTCTCTAAAAAATAAATAAAATCTTTAAAAAGAATTTAAAAAATAAGGATGCTAGAAAGCTAGAATGAGATCTAATTACTATTTGAAAGCCTTCTACTGAGATCTTACAAGTTAACATTTTTCAAAATAAAATAAACAGTGTGGCTACCAAGAAAAATAGCTCTCCATAAATATAAGATAGAATAATACATCATTGTAGACTAATGTAATATCACCTGTTTAGTGTATATGATCCTTAATGGCTATAGAGATGTTTTCAGTTTGTTTTTATTGAATACTTACACACACACACTGACAAAATGTATTTCTTTAGATCTAAATATTAATATATTTTGCATGCATAATACAGAGTAAATAAGTCCCTCAAATTTTCATTTGTACCCATAAAATGTTTTCTATTGTTGTTCTATTACAGTGGTCCCTATTTTTTCCTGTTGCTGTTCTTCCTGCCCCACCTACCCACACCCCCCCACTCCCACAGTCAATCTCCACTCTTTTTTCCATGTCAATGAGTGATTTATACCTGTTTCTTAACTAGACTCTTCTCCACCTTTCCCCACTTTACCAGCTCCAACCTCCCCTCTGGTTGCTGTCAGTCTGTTCCTTGTTTCCATGCATCTAGTTCTGTTTGGCTCCATTTGTTTATTTTGTTTGTTAGGTTCCCCATAAAGGTGAGATCATATGGTATTTGTCTTTCACCAACTGGCTTATTTCACTTACCATAATATCCTCCAATTCTATCTATGCTGTTGCAAAGGATGGGAGTTCCTTCTTTCTTCCTGCTGCATAGTATTCCATTATGTAAATGCATCACAGTTTTTTGATCCACTCATTTATTAATGGGAACTTAGGCTGCTTCCAGCACCTGGCTTTGCAAATAACGCAGCTATGAACATAGGGGTGCATAGGTTCTTTTGAATTAGTGTTTCAAGATTCTTAGAGTATAATTCCAACAGTAGAATTCCTGGATCAAAAGGCAGTTCCATTTTTAGTTTTCTGAGGAAATTCCATACTGTTTTCCACAGTAGCTGCACCAGTCTGCATTCCCACTAACAGCGCACTAGGGTTCCCTTTTCTCCACAACCTCTCCAGCAATTGTTGGTTATTGATTTGATTATGATGGCCATTCTGACTGGTGTGAGATAGAATCTCATTGTGGTTCTAATTTACATCTTTCTGATGGCTAGTGATGCTGAGATCCTTTCATACGTCTCTGGGCATTTGTAGGTCCTCCTTGGAGAAGTGTCAGTTCAGGTCCTTTGCCAACTTTTTAACTGGATTATTTGTCTTCCTGGAGTGGAATCATGTGAGTTCTTTATATATTTTTGGAGATCCAACCCTTGTCCAAGGTATCGTGGGCAAATATGTTTCCCCATACAGTTGATTACCTTTTCATTTTGCTAATGTTTCTTTCAGCCATGCAGAAGCAATTTAATTTGATGTAGTCCCTTTATTTATTCTTTCCTTTATTTCCCTTGCCCTAGAGGATATATTACTGCATGGGATATCTGACATTTCCCTGCCTATGTTTTTATGTAGGTCTGTTGTGGTATCATGGCTTATGGTTAAGTCTTTTATTCATTTTTACTTTATTCTCATATATTGTGTAAGTTGGTGGTCTAATTTCATTTTTTTACATGTACCATTCAAATTCTCCCAATATCATTTTTTAAGAGGCTATTTTTGCTCCAAGTTATGCTCCTATCTCCTTTCTCAAATATTAATTAAACTTAGAGACATGGGTTTATTTCTGGGTTCTCTATTTTGTTCCATTAATCTATGTTTTTTCTTATGCCAATACAAGACTGTTTGGATTACAGGGGCTTTGTAATATAGTTTGATATCAGGTATTGTGATCCCTCCTACTTTGTTCTTCTTTCTCAACATTTCTGAGGCTATATGGGGTTGTTTTTGGTTCCATATAAATTTTTGATATATTTATTCTTAATCTGTGAAATATGTCATTGGCATTTTAATAGGAATTGCATTGAATCTATTGATTGCTTTGGGTAATATGGATATTTTGATGATATTAATTATTCCAGCCCATGACCATGGTATATGCTTCCATTTATTTGTATCTTCCTTTATTTCTTTATTCAGTGTTCTGTAGTTTTCAGAGGATAGGCCTTTTACCTCCTTGGTTAAGATTATTCCTATATACTTTATAATTATTGTTCCTATAGAAAATGAGGTTCTTTTCCTGGTTTCCATTTCTAATATTTTATTATTGGTATGCAAAAATGCCTTTAATTTCTGAATATTAACTTTCTATACCACTATTTTGCCAAATTCACTTACTAAGTCAAGAAGCAGAAACAAACAAGAAGGTGACTCACCTTCTTGTCACCTTCTTGTTTGTTTCTGATTCTTAGATTGATCTACTATGACTCCCTCTCTTTATGGTGTGACCTTCTGTGGTAGAAGACCTGTGGGATTCAGTGATGCAATTTCCTTGACCTCCTGAACTTGATGCTCTGGGCATGCCCTTTAAGGCCTTTGTGTGGACTTTCAGTTGTAATCGGGTTTTGGTTGTTGGGTGGTTCTTTGGTGGGTCCTTTCCTCTAACTGGCTGAATGGGAGTCACTGAGCCCACCATGTCTTTTATGCTGTTGTACAGGTCCTTCCAAAACAAAACCAAACAGCCCAGGAAAAAATAAACACCCCCAAAATACCCAGCACCCATAGGCACACTAAAAACAGCCAATGAGCTAATATTAATAAAGGTGTAAGGAGATTAAGACAATTATAAGAAAGGAAAAATGAATTTGAAAGAATAGAGGGAGGAGCAATAATAAGACTAGGGAATAGAGACAAGGTGAAGAGAGAAAGTAAAATTTACATTGTAAATGAAAAAGGGAAGGGAAAAGGCACAATGGAGTAGGAGAAGGAAAACATACAGTATTAGGTTTAAACTGAAACTATATATAGATGTAGATGATATAGATATAAATATAGATATAGACATAGATAGATATAGATATAGATTAGATATAGATATAGATGTAGATATAGATATAGTGAGAGAGAGAAAGAAATAGGAACCAGATTGGAGAAACATATCCACCACAGTACTTACTATCAACAACAATGGGCAAAGATTAATATAGGTGGAACGGGAGCAAGAAGGAAAAAAGAAAGAAAGAAAAGCTTAAAAGATGTCTAGAGGAAAAGGAAGTGATTTTGAGAGTATAGAATGAGAAGGGATGCTAAGATTGAGGAATGAAAGCTAGGCTAAAACAGGGAAATATTACAATTTAACACACACACAAAAAAACAAAGGGACAGAGGGAGGCAAAATGGAATAAGAATGGGGAATGGTAAAATTTGAGATTTGAAACACAAAAATAGTGAACATCTAAAAATAAAATTGAAGAAATGAAACAACAGCCACCATATCCACAACCAACAAGTAGAGATTGAAAAAGGTGGAGAGAAAAATGAATGTATTTTAAGAACGGGAAAAAGAATGTGAGATGACTAATGACAAGAAAAATGGTTTTCAGAGAAATAGAGTGTGGAATGGAAACAAGTTGTAGCAAAAGAGAAAATAAAATTTAAAATGAAAATAAGAAGAAAGAAGAAAAGGTAAGAGAAAGGAGGAGCAAAATATGATATTTGAAACAAACTATAATATAAAAACTAGTGACCAAATAGGCACAAACTTGAAGGAAAAGAAATGAATGTTAAAAAACTATGCATGAGAGAAGATGATGCAAATCATGAAGACCACAGTGAAATATGTCTCAGTACAATCTATTTTTTACCACTGTCTTCTCTTTCTGAATCCACCCCTGGTGATGTCAGATGGTATCTGAGTGTGGCCCTAGGCAGCCTGTTCTGGACTACCAGTGATACATAGTCTGCAATTATCTCTTTCAGTTGTTAATCTGCTCAATCTTTAAACAGCAGTCAGACTTGAGCGCCACAGGGTGGAGCAGAGTAATTCCTGCAGGGAGGGTTATTTCTTCCCCTCAGGCTGATGCTACTTGGAGGGGAGTGCTCCGACTGAGCAAGATGGCTCCTGCAGTATGGAGAATGAGTCAACATAGGGATCCTGATGGCTACTCTCATAGTTTTCTCCCCAAAGCCACTATCCCCAGACTCTCTTCAATCTTGTCTAATCCATTCTGTACTCCCTTTGCCAGAGCCCAGGATAAGTGGCTACAAATGAATTTGTATCCAGTGGCCCTTTATGAGGCTCTTTGTGTCTCCATTCATCTCCCTGGCAAGGAGAAACTCTGCCACTTTTCACAGATGGATGTTATCTAGGTTCCTTTCCCAGTACTGGTTCTGTAGTCTGGGTAGACTAGCTTCAGGTTAGATCCCACACTTATCAAGGGTAACCCCCTCCCACTGCTGAAATTTCCCTCCATCACTTCACCTGCTGCCTTTGGGAGCCCAGCCAGTCCTCTCATGCTTCCTCCACACTCTGAACCAGTCATGTTGTGGTGAAGAGGTTTCTTCTGTCTGTCCATGGTTATAAGGCTTCTCTCCAGCTATTGTTCAGTTGGTTATTCTGAAAGATTTCTCTACAGTTTAGTTGTAATTCCAGATTGGTCCTGGGAGGATGTTAGTGTAGCTTTTACTTACTCCTCCACCATCTAGGATATCCCCTCAAGCTCTTAAACTCTTCACTGCAGATATACTATGCTGGATGATGTGAACCCCAGTTCTAGTTTCTCTTCCTCCAGATTGGAAGTTCTGTTTCCAAGGCATATAAGCTTGGCAGAGGCAAAAACAATTCATCTGAATCACAGCAGGCCTCCTCCTTCCTGGGCACAGAGCCTCAGATCAACAGTCAGCGATCAGATCTTCCTTTTTTTTTTTTTTTTTTTTTTTTTTTTTTTTAGAAAACTAATTACTGGTTGATAAAAAATTGCTGTTTACATCTTAAACTAAAATTTTAAATATTTCAATCCATATCATGCATAACACAAGTTCAGATTCAATCTGATGATTTGGAGCCATTTTTATTTTATTTTTTTAAATATATTTTATTGATTATGCTATTACAGTTGTCCCATTTCTCCCCCATCCGAAGCAAATTTAATAAAGCATAAAGTTCTCTAAGTGTAGATGTCAGAAAATTGCTTGCAGTGCCCATAAACCAGCTGGTAGGCCGGTCAAATAATTTTTTCAGGGAGTTCAACATATTTCTGAAGACAAAGAAAAGCAAAGAGGTGTAACAGCCACATCACAATGCTATCCATTGTTTTAATTTTATCCAAATATTTACTAGCACACCTAAAACATAATAATGAATCTAAGCCATGAATATTTAATATGGATTCCATATTACGTACTTAGTTTCCTCATTCCTGTTTTTCAAATATATAATGAATTATGGGTCTATTCTCTCACTTCACTGACCTACTTCTCAACACATAACTAATTAACATAGCATAAGTATTACCTAATTTTTTATATCACATTGCTACCTACAACTCCTACAACTGAGCACAAACTTTATAGTCCTAGCAATTTAACATAATGATTTTACAGTTAAACATTTTCTTTTCTTATTAAATCATGTCTTATTGTTATTCTATTACCATTGTCCCAATTTTTTCCTGTTGCCCTCCTCTGCCCATCCCAACAGCTCCTACAGTCATTCCCCTCACTGTTGTCCATGTCTGTGGGTCATTCATACATGTTCTTTGTCTAGTCCCTTCCCATTTTTAGATATCCCCCTAATACCTCCCTTCTGGTCACTTTCAGTCTCTTCCACATTTCCATGCCTGTAGTTTTATTCTGTTCATTAGTTTATTTTGTTCATTAGATTCTTCTTATAGGTGAGATCATATGGTATGTGTCTTTCACCAACTGGCTTATTTCACTTGGCATAATATTCTCCAGTTCCAACCATGCTGTCTCAAAATGTAGGAGTTCCTTATTTCTTTTTGCTGTGTTGTATTCCATCATGTAAATGTAGCACAGTTTTTTTATCCACTCAATTACCGATGGCCACTTAGGCTGTTTCCAGCACTTAGCTATTATAAATTGTGCTGCTATGAACATTGGGGTGCATAAGTTCTTTTGAGTTGGTGATTTGGGATTCTTAGGGCATAATCCCAGCAGTGGGATCACTAGAACATGGGTTTATCTCTGGGCTCTCTATTCTTTTTCATTGATATATTTGTCTGTTCTCATGCCAGTACCACACTGTTTTGATTACAGTGGCCTTGAATATAGTTTGATATTAGGTATTGTGATCCCTCTTACTTTTGACTCAGCAATTCCACTGCTGGGATTTTACCCCAAGATCTTGAAACACCATTTCAAAAGAACCTATGTACCTCAGTGTTCACAGCAGCACTACTGATAAGGAAGGTGGTGAAAGACAAATACCATATGATCTCACCTATAGGTGGAAACTAATCAACAACAACAAAAAAAAAACACACACATGCAAAATATAACCAGAGACATTGAAATAAAGAACAAACTAACAGTAACCAGAGAAGAGGGGGGAGGGGGTAACAGGCAAAAGAAGGGCAAGGGTCATCAAGAAACATGTATAAAGGACCCATGGACAAAGCCAAAGGGGTTTAGGATTGAGGGTGGGAGGTGGGGGATGGGTGGGGGGGAATGGAGACAACTGTAGTTGAACAATAAAAAACAAACAAATAAGTAAATAAATATTCCAAAAACATGAATAATAGTGAAAAGACAGATGGGTATCAACAAACATACTTTTTTCCCTTAGTCTTTCTATCATTGATAATGAATCTAAAGCACAGCACTTATCCTTTGTGTCAGCTTACACATGAAATGAAAACTGGGGAAAGCTAGGGAATGGCTTTCCAGTTCTAGGATTCCTGAACATCATTATTATTCTATTAATTAAGGTAGATATTTGACGTAAAACCAGATTAGAATCCAGCTGCAAATCACTTTCACATTCATAACTGCAACCATTTTTGAGAGAATTGGGTAAGGAAAAGCTCTTAACAATAATTTTGGCTGAAAGTCCTTGGCAGTATGATCAAAGTCACCATCATTGTATACGATTGCCTCTTTCATTGAGGCAGTATTTCTTTTTGAATAGGAGACCTCTGTTTTTTTTTAATTAATCACAATGATTTATAGATGCTGTGAAATATTTATGCAACTAAATTAGATAGTGACTTTATATGACACTTGACCTTGCTAAATTTCCTGAAGTAGGCTTAAGTCAAATATATTCACAAAAATTTAATATGTAGAATCATAATATACTATAGAACATGTTTTCCTCTATTATTATTATTATCTTTTGTATACTCAACTGTCAAAATGTTTTTCATCAGAGAGCCAGATAGAGGGAGAGAAGAAACTCAGTTTCCTCCAAAAGAGTTAGATCTATCATCTTGGGTAAATTAATTCAAAAGCAATATGCAGCTTGAGAAACTTTGATGTTGCTGGTGCTTGTAGTGCTTGCTATTTGGTGATGCTGGCAATGATGATGAGAGCAGTTACCACAAGTATCACTTACGAAATGCTTGTGTTAGGCTAGGCTTTCACAAAACTTACCTCATGGGAATTCAGCAATGGTTAATATGGTATAAAAATGATTACTGACATAAAAATTAAGAAAATAATCTCATTAAAATTTGAGACAATGCAAATACTAAAAATAATTCCTGAAAGTAATTCCATCAAGACTACATTGTTAAAAATAGTTTTATTATTAAGATAAAATCATTGGTGAAGAGAGACCAAAGTAAAAACATGTTAAATATTTTATTTGAATTGATAGTAATCAAGAGTAATGAACTTTCAAAGTAGTTTGGAAAATCATGCTGATAAAATTTAAGAATTTAACCAATAATAGAAAAATATGCATGATTTTCTTTTTATTTTGTTTTTGAGTTAATCTTTATTGTATTGTTTTCTATTTTCATTTAGTCCCCCATTCCTCCCACCCCCCAGCACTTTCCACACTGTTGTCCACGTCCACGAGTCCTTTCTCCTTTTTGCTGAATCCCTCCACTCTCTAATCTTCCCCCTGCACTAGCTGTCATCTGCTCTCCATCTAGGAGGCTCTCTCTGTTTTGCTTGTTAGTTAAATTTGTTCACTAGATTTCACATATGACTGAAATCATATGATATTTGCCTTTCCATGACTGGTTTATTTCACTTAGTATAATGTTGTCCGGATCCATCCATACTGTTACAAAGGGTAAAATGCTCTTCTTTTTTATGGCTGAGTAATATTCCATTGTGCAAATGTCCCATAGTTGTTTTATCCCCTCATCTATTGATGGATACTTGGGTTGCTTCCATATCTTTGTGATCATAAATAACATTGCAATGAGCTTATAAGCGTGCGTATGTTCTTTAAAATTAATGTTTTAGGTTTTTTCAGGTATATTCTCAGAAGTGGGACTGCTGGTTCAAAAGGCATATCTAGTTTTAATTTTTTGAGGTTTCTCCATACTACTTTCCACAGCAGCTGCAACAGTCTGCATTCCCACCAAAAGTGCAAATGGGTTCCCCTTTCTCCACATCCTCAAAAGCACTTGTTTGTTGATTTGTAGATGGTAGCCATTCTGATAGGTGTGAGATGGTATCTTATTGTGGTTTTAATTTCTTTTTCTCTGTTTATTAGTGATGTTGAGTCTCTTTTCATATGTCTAGTGGCCATCAGTGCATCCTCTTTGGAGAAGTGTCTATTAGGATCTTTGCTCATTTTTTAACTGGATTATTTGTTTTTTTGGTCTTGAGTTTTGTAAGTACTTTATAAATTTGGATATTAACCCCTTTTCAGGTGTATCAGCAAATATGTTCTAAATTTGAGTAGGATAAGAGAAAAAACAAGTATTAAAGGTAGACAAGGATGTGGATAGAACCTGAATAATGTAGTAGGTATTGAACATATGCTTCTGCTATAAGCAACTGGTAAGCAAAGATGTGTACAATTCTATAAAACATCATCTGTATGTTGTATTGCGTATTCACTACACCAAGTTTATCTCCATTTGCCCTCTTCTACCGCCACCACTGCCCCTTCCTTCTGGTAATCACCATGCTGTCGTCTGTCTACAAGTTTTGTTTTTTGGTTTTTATTTATTTATTTTTTTTTTTTGCTTTTTTGACTTAATCTCTTCATCTTTTTCACCCAGCTCCCCAATCCCCCTCTCATTTGACAGCTGTCAGTCTGTTATCTGCATCTGTGAATCTGTTTGTACTGTGTTTATTAATTTATTTTGTTCATTAGATTCAACATGAAAGTCAAATCACATGGTACTTATCTTTCTTTAACTGGCTTATTTCACTTAGGTCCATCCATGCTTTCACAAAAGGCATTTCTTTCTTTTTTATGGTCAAGTAGTACACTTGAAACCTATACAATTTTATTTACCAATGTCACCTCAATGAATTAAATAAAAGATGAAGGGAAGTTGATAAGTGTATTTGAAGTACCTGTTTACCAGAGATTGGACAGCACAAAACTGTGATACTTGAGAGAATGGACCGTAAGAGGTGATCTTCATATCCACACTTGCTATCTGTGGGGGTCACCACCTTGATTGTGACACAGGGAATTGAAGCTCAAGCAATGCAAAGACCTAACAAGAAACTACATGGTTTGTGGGTTTGGATGCTGGGACTGCTTGAACAGCTGGAATGTGAAGGACAGAAAATCAGGGCTGAAGGACTGGCACAGACAAGCAGATGAAAAACATTGCATATTTCCCCTTTGAAATTGTTATTGTTTTATTCATTTTTTTAGAGAAAAGGGAAAGGAGGGAGAAGGAGAGGGAGAGAACATCATTGTGTGGTTGCCTCTCACACCCCCACTGGGGACCTGGCCCACAACCCAAGTCAGGTACTCTGACTGGGAATAGAACCTTTGTTTCCCAGGTTGGTGCTCAATAGACTGAGCCACACCAGCCAGGGCCCCTTTGAGGGTTTGTCTGAATACTAAACTTGTCATGAGAATTTGTAGATGTGACAAGCAAAAACGGAGATACCTCACTGGACATCTATGTATTCTATTGTAACCTGAGTGAGATGTTTTCGAAGTAAGGCATCTCTTGCCATTAAGTGAGGAACAGATTTGTCCCTACCTAACAATGCCTGAACCAAAGGTTTCACATGATCTAGTGGACCTGCCAGAACAAGACTTGATACATTTAGATGGGTGCAAGGAAATAAAAATATAGGATATACCTTATTCAAAATAAAATTATAATGCTGAAAATAGATGCCAAAATAGGGATTCAAGGGTATACAGTTGAAGTTTACATGGCAAATAGAGAACATGTATTAAGGATGTATCAAGCACCAGTAGGAGAATGACAGTACAGAACAGGCTTTCTCTCTTTCTCTCTTATAAATTACATGTGTGTGCACACATTAAATGTGTATAGACACTTATGCACACACAAATGCTTTACATATTTCTTGTCAGCTATCCAAAAAATGTTCTAGTGATTTTTGTAACCAGCTACTCAACATAAATAATGGCATCTGTCTTTTAGGCTTGAAGACCTAAACTCCTAAGTGGCCTGCAACATAAACAGTTTAAAGTTCTCGCATTGGTTTTGTTGCATTACTCTTTCACAGAATGTATGTTTCATAAAGGTTTCACACGTATTGCACACCATACTTTGTCCTGTGAATATTTCTTTTTTCAGTCTTTATTTTGTTTATTTTTGTCTTTTCTCTTTTACGTTTTCTTTATCACTCTCACAAAAATGATGTCTAACTTCTTAATCTTTTAAATAGTTTTTCTGTCTTTCCATTGTTTTTCTTTACTTGGTTGTTCATTATTTCTGATCATATCATCGTTATTCATACTTTGTTATTGGCTCTATCAATCTATAGAGTACTAGTTCATTTATGTTCAAATAAATTCAAAATTTGTATTAAAATGTCATTATTATTAAAGCATTTAAGACTCATTGAAGGTAATGAACATACTACCATTTTTTAAAAATCTATTTGCTCTTTTACTACACAGGGAATACTTAGAGAACAACAGGTCCATAAAAAATTGAACTGTACTTTCTTTGGAAAATTGCACTGGACAAATTATAACTGTTGAACCACAAGGAAGTTTTTTAACTGGTCCAAAAACTAAGAATTTATTTCACACAGACCCCTAAGGTATTTTAACCCTATTTATTTTATTGAATGTTATTGTTCTTTTCAGTATAGAACACAATATCCAGTAAATATATGACTATTTTAAAAGAACCATGATATGCTAGGCATTAGGCAGAAGTAAATAAAAATAGGAATATGTCAGAAAGAAAATGGGCTTCCTTTACACACATTCATTAAGTTGTGTTTAGTATTCTCAGTATTTACATGGGTTGAAAATTTTCCAATATATGAAGGGTGATCCTCCAAAATGGATAAAATATTATATATTTATTCTTACATGTTTAAACTTCAGTCGCCTTCGAAATACTCTCCATTTGATGCAATACACCTATTGAGATGATTTTTCAACTGCTCAAACTGATGCATTGTAGTGCTTCTACTGCTTTTTGTTTAACCTTTTTCACATCAACAAAACACTTCCCTTTGAGGCCTTTTTTTTTTTTTTAATCCAGGGAAACAAAAAGTAGTTGCTCGTGGTGAGGTAGGGTGAATAAGGAGGGGAGGAGTGGAGATCATACTATTTTGGATCAAAAACTGCTGAACGCTCAGTGCCATCTGAGCTGGTGCACTGGTAAATCACCCATCACGAAATGGGCAAATGCATTGAAAGTCTTCAAAAATATTCCCTGACACCTAACACAGCCCCTCACAACAATGCCATTGGGTACACCCATACAGATGGGTTCCTAGAGCACTCACCTAGCAGGGGAAGCCTCTACTACCAGGGCCCCCCCTCCAGGAGATAATTCAGGTTTCTTTTTGAGGGTCCCCCCTGCAGTGGCTACATTCTTTCAAAATCTGTGTATAACTGTTACTATAAACAACCGGGTCTCAGGGCAGTAATCATAAAGCAATTTTATTTTTGCTTCCACTGTTCCTTTAAGCCCCTTCATCTGTCTAGTTTATCGATGCTTCCAATGATAAGAAGTACAATCCTCAAGACTTTTCTGGTGTCTTTTAGTTTAAAAAACAAATAAAGAGAACAAATTAAAAAAATCACCTGTTTACATCCCAAAGCACAGTCCATATTCAGTATTTACTACGTCCAGACAGCACTCGTTAATGGAAACTACAAAGTTAAGAGTTTCTCCACTCCTCCCACTCTGGCAGCTGCGTTCTGGTACCTGCAAGAGGTGGGACAGCATCCCTTACTCTTTCCTGGGAGGAGAGTACTTGCCTAAGAGTACTGAGCCAAAGATAGGCCATGAATCCAGGCAATCGGATTCTAAAATCCATGACTATAAGCACTACACTATGTTGTCTACTTAAAAAAATGAAGAATTTACTTAAAAGTTGTTGTAACTGACTTAGGATTTAAACCTAAGTTTTCCAAACACTCCAACCCCGTTACAATGTGTACCTTTGTGTAGCCAGAACAACAGCTCCTAATTCTTAAATGATGTCTCACAAAATTATCAGAGACACACAAAAGACTGTCCTCACATTTTACAATAAAAATCGATATGACAAAAATACACAATAACTTTGAAAACGGCAAGGAACTGAAAACTAGAGCTTGTCTAAGTTTTACGTTATTTAGTGTCTAAGAAAATAAAATTCTTCTTTGTTTCTTCTAGAGAAGTAAAAATAACTTAGGTTTCAAAAGAAACTTACAGGGTGCATAAAAAGTGATATGAGTTTCAAAAGGGTCTCTCACTTTTTGAAATGTTTCTTTTTTCTTTCCCTTCAGTGAATGGAGAATACCAAGCAAGACTTTCATTCACTTTGCACTTTAGCATTGAACAACTATTAATCTAGATGTTACACTTAAATGCCTGCTTCCACTTCTACTCAATGTATATCTAATGACAAATATGTCAGTTTGGCCAAAAAATGTTGAGTTTATTTCTGTTTTATATTTATTGCTGCTATTCTTGGTGGCTTAATGCCCTAAATATTAATTTTAAGAACGAAGAAGGAAATATTTCTATGCATAGAAGAATCAATGAATGCAATTATTTGTACAACTATATGCTGTTTTATCACAGATTTTTTTTGTATCTCTATTTATATACTTTAATATCGGTCATTATGGTATTTGTTTTCCTTCCTAGGACACAAATGGGATTCCAAATGCTGCGAAGATCACACAGAGCCGGACCAAATACAACGGAATATGGAACACAAAATATTGGCAGCACTTAGTACCAAAAAGTTTTGTCCCTGGAAATGATGGAGAGGGAGAAAATGACTCTAAGTAACATGAAAACTGCTACTTCTTTTATAACTCATTATCTTGAGAACAATTTCATATTAAAAATTGTAATTCACTTTTAATGTGATAACTTGTAAGAGCAATATTAGTAAAATTTATACACCAAAAGGAGTGTTAGATTTATGGGGACAACAATGTAATAAAAGTTTAATAAATACCAGTAAGATAGAAAGGAGTTTTCATGATAAGCAAAGCTTGTTTTCAAATCAGTAGTCAGAGAAAAATGCTTAGACTCTCTTAAAATAGGTTCTAAAATATATATGTTACTTAATAAAATGCTGAGTTTAGCCCTGGCTGCTGTAGCTCAGTGGACTGAGCACAGGCTAACCAAAGGGTCATCAGTTCAATTCCCAGTCAGGGCATATGCCTGGGTTTCAGGCCAGGTCCCCAGTGGGGGCCATGTGAGAGCCAACCACATTGATATTGCTCTGGCTTTCTTTCTCATTCCCTTCCCCTCTCTCTAAAAATAAATAAAATCTTTTTAAAAATGCTGAGTTTTTTTTCTGCTAAAATGAGTGTAAGACAGAGAAATGTAAAGTCACTGAACAAATGAATATAGATAAAAAGAGATTTTGTTAAGAGGACCAAAATAAAATATCCACATGATAAGTAAATAAAGAAGAGATCACATAGCAAATACAATGATTAAATAATGGCAAGCTTTAAAAATACAGGCTCATAAATCTGCATTCAGTCAGTCAGTATATTAGTCTTTGATTTTCAATGCTATCAAATTGAGAATACAAATAATAATTTGTAAGATAGTCTACAGCATCCCATTTGCCATGTTTTAATTGCTTCAGAATGCAAATATGTATAAATTGGAAACAAAAGAGATTGTGAAGTTTTATAAACACTATCAAAGAGAAAAACTACAGAAAAGTTGTTTAAATTTGATTAAAATTTTAAAAAGCAAACATCAAGTTTTTAAAAAAGCAACACACAATCTGTTGCCATATAATTCCAATCAAGCTGTCATATAAAACATTTTAAAATTCTATGTCTATAAGCTTAGCTAAAAATAGTCAAATATATTTCATTGAATTTTGGTAATAAGTGTATAACTCCAGAGATGGAAGTAGTGATTCATTTGTTATGTGCTTCACTAGTTTTCTGGCCACCTCCGAAAATGAAATTGACATTGCCAAGAGCCGAACATGAAAAATACTAAAAGTATTCATAGTTTTAGAGTTGGAGAGATATATTACTAGCCTTTTCAATGCCATCTTTTATTTTTATTATGTTCATTATATTGCATTTAAAAGAGTTTTATTCTGCAAGGAAAGACAGTGGTTTATGGTTTCCTTTTACTTCTATAAGATCTAATACATCATTTGTTTAGTGGATTAGTTTTGAAAGGCAGTTTCCTAAACTTGGAGTCTCATTCATTGACAAAACTTGCATATTTGCAAAATTCCTCTTTTAACAGAATTTTACTATGATTTATTATTAATTCTTATCTTTGTGTTGGATTTATTATATAATGAAAAGTTTAGTAGATAATCAAGGTATAAATCATCAAGGTATGAAAGGAATGATGCAAAGCCCATGTTCTCATCTTGAAGAGGCACTGAAAAATATTCTCTTTTTATTAATTATTATTTTTTAATCAGTATTTTTTAATTGTTGATATTGTACAGTTTTCTGTCTTTTACCCTGTCCCCAACCCACCACCCCAGCCCTCCCCACCGTCCTCCCATTTCCACCCCCCATAGTTTTTGTCCATGAGTCCTTTATACTTGTTGCTCTAAACCGTTCCCCTTTTCCCCTGAAATTCCCTCCCCTCCCCCTCTGGTCGCTGTCAGACCTAATTAACAAAACAAACAAACAAGCATAATATAAACAAAGACACTGAAATTGAGAACAGTCTGAAGAATATTCTCTTGAAACAGACAGGGCAGCGAGATGCGTTCTAAAGACAAACACTTATTATGTGCCATGCTTGCCAGGATGTCTTTGTCTGCTTTTAATATCGTAGCAGAAAGCATGCACTAATGTTAAAATTGGATGTTCATGTAAAGTAACAATTGTCAATTATTATTATTCACACTAGTTATGTTCTATAAATTTGCCCTAAACACTGAATTAGCAGACACTGAATTGTTTTTCAAAGTGGAAGTAAATATTAGCTCTTTGGAGTCTCTGGTCATATTTTTGTCAACTGAACTGGCATTAGCATTATATAAGTTCATTTTCTAATGTCCTGTTTTCCCTAACCCTTGTCCTGTATAAGTGGAGGTATTATTCTTCCCCTGCATCCTGACCTGCAGAACCTGTCCTAACTGCAAGTTTGACATTTCTCATGATGTATCAACTTCTGAAATATAGGAGGTAGCCAGCACTGGCCAAGAAAGTTAAACAATTTCCTGACCCTGGGTAAAGTGACTATAAATTTCTCAGACTTTCATCTCTCAACAATGCTGTCCACTATGTTTTTTGTTTTGTTTTTAATTAATAATTTTTTAAAACCAGTTTCAGGCTTATAGATAAATGAGCAGAAAGTAAAAAAAATTCCCACTTACCCACAGTTTACATTTGGATTTGCTCTTTTTGTGAAGGTTTTGACAATTGTATAAGTGACACTTACCCACCATTACAGTAGCAAACAGAGTAGTTTTACTAGCCTAAAAATTCCCAGTGCTTCATCTATTCATCCCTCCCTTCATCTCCTCAAATCTCTGGCAACCACTGATCATTCTTCTATCACCATGGTTTTTTTCCAGGATGTTATATTTTCAGAATCATGTAGTATGGAGCTCGTTAGATTGGCTTCCTTCACTTAGCAATATGTGGTTAATTGCCTCAATGTCTTTTCATGGGTTGAGAGCTTATTTGTTTAGTGCTGAATAATGTTCTGTTGTCTGAAACAGTCACAGTTTGTTTACTCACACACTTATTGGAAACCAGGTGGGTTGCTTCCATGTTTTGCTGTATCATTTCTAAGATTATGATTAGTTTTATAGAAAACTGACAGAAGTGGTCACAACCTTTTGTATTCCCATCAGCCATAAATGAAAATTCCTGTTGCTTCTTCCTTTGAAATATAGTATTTCAAATGGTAACACTATATGCACACAAAGTTTATTTAAGTACTTAAGGAAATAAAATACAAATGTAACAGTTCATCAAATTACTGACAACATTCAGTAAGTGGAATTCATGAGAAGGTCTAATTTTAGTTAGCTAGAGAGTCAATAAATGGTTCCTGGAATGTTATTTCAATTACACTAGAATTTTTATAACTTTAACTATTAAAAAATCAATTATTCATGATTTATGACATTCATAGCCATTTAGGAAGTCATAGTTTTTTGTAATATGAAAACTCAAGAATGAGAACAAGACTTATATAGCAAACTTTTGAATGAATGATTTACATGTGAAATAATTCAATTCAAGAAAATGTTTAACTGTCAAAACAGTCTGGTACTGGCATAAGAACACACACATAGATCAATGGAATAGAATAGAGAGCCCAGAAACAAACCCAAGTCTCTATGGTCAATTAATATTTGGCAAAGAGGGCAGGAGCAAACGATGGAGTAAAAGTAGCCTCTTCAATAAATGGTGTTGGGAGAACTGGATGGGCACATGCAAAAAAATGAAACTAGACCACCGACTTACACCATACACCAAGATAAACTCAAAATGGATAAAAGACTTAGATAAAATTTGTATTTCATCTGGATAAAAGTCTTGACACCATAAAAGTCCTAAAGGAAAACATAGGCAGAAAATTTTCAGATATCCCATGTAGCAATATTTTTACTAGTATATCTCCTAGGACAAAGGAGGTAAAGGAAAGAATAAACAAATGGGACTACATCACATTAAAAAGCTTCTGCATGGTTAAAGAAAACATCATCAAAGTGAAAAGAGAACTAACTTTATGGGAGAATATTTGCCAATGATACTTTAAATAGGGGTTGGATCTCCAAAATATATAAAGAACACATATGACTCAAGACCAGGAAGGCAAACAATCCAATTACAAAATGGGCATACAATCTGAATGGATAGTTCTCCATGAAAGACATAGACATCACCCATAGACATATGAAAAGATGTTCAACATCACTAGCCTTCAGAGAGATGCAAATTAAAACTATAATGAGATATCACCTCACACTTGTACAAATGACCTTCATTAATAAATCAACAAACAAGTGCTGATGAGGATGAAGAGAAAAGGGAACCCTGGTACACTGTTGGTGGGAATGCAGGCTGGTGCTGCCACCGTGGAATTTCCTCAAGAAACTAAAAATGGAGCTCCTTTATTTCATTATTATTCTATAAAGATTTTATTATCTGTTAAAGATGATTTACTAAGCTCTTCTGCCATGAATGCAAGTTTCCTGAGGATGCACTCATGTCTCTAATGAGAAACTAAACCTCTTATATAAAATAAGCACCAAAATTCACCAAAAAAAGTTTGAAAGAAAATTGAAACTGTTTAAATCCAAGTCACTGGTAAAATATATGTGCAGACTTAAAGTTACAAATGCATTTGCATTTTTAAAGGAGTTTAAATCGATTCCCTTTATATATACTCGTCACAGTTTGGGTTTAAGTTTTCTAAAATATGGCGGGAGAAGTGGAGGCCACATAGTGCTTGTGATATAGTGGTTGTTCCCTGCTTAGTGATGACATAACGAATCATGTTCACAGTAAACCATTACAATAGTTTCCTATGGTGGAATACAGGTTCACAGTGTTCTTTGGCACTTGATTTTGTAATCAGGCTATAGAATAGGACAGAGAAGCCACTTATGAAGCTAAGGTTGATCTCCGTATGACCTGACAATAGAACATAAACAAGTATGGAGACTAAGGAAAAGCAGGTTTTGAAAATAAAAACATATTTCTTAAATCTTTCCCTGAATTATCAAACTAAAGTTTACATATAGAATTTTCACCCTGATTTTAAACAGAACTGATTGTGACTCTCTTCAGAAGTCTCCAGCTCAAACATTCTATAATTTTAGGAAAATTTTAATTATATAGAATTAAAATATTTCTTACCGAGTGGTAAGTCTTTTCTAATAGGAGTTTTATTTGCTAGAATATATTACTAATGGAGATTTGAAATCTCTTTTCCAAACAATCTTGAAAACTAGGATAAGTGCTTGCCATTCTGGAATTTTTCATATGCAATTGCCATGTTCCAGATATGTTGTATATAAAATTCACGCCTGATATACGTAAGATATAATCCCTTACACATAGAAGAGACAAATAATTTACCTTCTTGTATGAAGGAATTTTATTCAGATAGTGTATTAGGTTTTATTGCTACCATAATAAATTACCACAAGTTGAGGAACCTAAAATGATGCAAACATGATTTTATAATTCTGTTTGTGAAAGTCTGACATGAGTGGACAGCAAGTATGTAAGAGGGCTACATTCCTTTGTGGGAGCTTTAGGAGAGAATTTGTTTCCTTGCTCATTCAGATGGCTGATGGATTTCAGTTCCTTGCTATTGCAGAACCAAGGTCTCCGTTTCCTTGCTGGATGTCAAAGACCTTTCTCTCTTATCCACCAGATTCCTTGACTCGTGGCCCCAGTTCCATCTTCAAAGCTGGCCAAACACTTCTCAAGCTTGAATCTCTCCTGCATCTTGTTTCATCACACCTCTCTGACCCTTTCTTTGATTCTGGTTGTGAAAGGTTCTCTCTTAAAATAGGGATTATGAGATCAGAATGGGATCACTTGAACCATCCAGGGAAATCCCCAGCTCAAGGTATAATTGTTTAACCACGTATTTAAAGTACCTTTTGCAAAATAATGGAATATATTCACAGGTTCCAGAGATAACGGTTCTGAGATCTTTGAAGGGCCATTATTCTACCTACCACAAGTAGACTTTCAAAGATCTTCCCATTCTAAAATCTATTCCTTCATTAAAAATCTCTCAACTTTCTGAGAAGATTCATTCTATATTCCCCTGCTTCTTGAGTCCCCTTCAGACAAGGGTCAAAGAGTGTTTCTTGTTCTAAATTTCCTTTGGACTCAACTTTTTCTGCCTCATTTGTCAACTGTTGCATTAAACATATTTTAAATGTATATCTCCAAATATCTTAATGTCTTTTATTCCCATTTTATGCAGAATGAATATTGGGGCTATGTAGTGGTTAAATATTTCAGCTGTGATGTTTGTCTACATTCGGATCTGAGGACCTTCACTTACTATTGTCATAACTTGCTTGAGTGACTTAGCTTCCCTTAACCTTGGTTTCCTTATCTATCAAATGAGGGCAATAATACTATCTATCATATAATGTTACTTTGGGTTAATAATTAATAAAAATAAGTTAGTTAATATATAATTAACAAGGCATGTGATGAATTTGGGGAAATCTTGACACCTTGAAAAGAGCAAAATAATGAATTAATTAGCATACATCAGCAATAGATTGAAAATTTATGTTAAGTGTATACATTCCATTGGGTAAAATAGGTTTTTGTAACTTGTGACCTGTAGTTGTCATGCTCTTTAGATCATTAAATGTAAAACCAATAAAAGAGAAATAAATAAATCCTAGTTCTTTTGACTTCTGCAGTAGTAGAGCTTTCTATCATGCATCATTTAACCTCTTTGATATAAATATATATTTATTAGTTTGTGAAAATGTCAGTGTCGAAGATAACGAGAAATCTAAATTTTCAGTAGTTTTGATTTTGTTTGGTTCTCAAATTAAAGGAATGAATGTTGTTCACACAGATTTTGTATGTTTTAATTCATTTTGTTTTAGAAATAATTTAAAGCAGTCCATGAGAATGCAAGAAACAGTTTAACATAATCTCGATTAAAATTGGTGATAAAGAGAAATGGGAATGAGAAACTTTTAGAACTAGGATGAAAGTCAAAATTATGTATTATAATCTGTTGTCCATGATCAAATTGAAATAATAAACACATTACCTTATAAAATTATCGACATACATATGACAAAATATAAATCTTAAATTTCTTAAAATGTTACCCTCTATGGCAGGTATTATCTGCTTTGCTCCTGGTTGAATGGAACACAGATGTGCTCAATATATATGTGTAGAATAAATATTTAGAAAGGAATTTCTTATCTGAAAAATGCCTGTGGGAAGAACAAATCTTAAATTGATATGTGTGGCTCAAGCCAAATACACAGTGAAAAGTTCTCTGATACTTGAAAATGTGTGTCAGCTGTTAACTGAGGTCCACAAATGTTATTTATCTTTGATTGAATTTCTTTGAGGACCATTACGTTGCAATCAGCTTAAGACTGCTTTCTTGGCCAGGTCCATATAAAGCAGATACTCTTTATTTTCTTTCCCTCTGATTCCGACTTTACTGAATTTCATTCTATGATGGCTCTAGAGGGGAGAAGCGGAAGGACTTAAAATTTAAGATACCATTTATCACATTATATCGTGATTGGCAGTAAAATGATATTCTTTTAGTTTGTAATAAAGCTGGTTGACATGACTTTAGAAATTTTCTAACCTGAAATGAAATTTTTATAGCAAATTTTCATAAGTCGATTTAAAAGAGGAGATACCCTTTTCAGGCATAAAATTTTAAATTGGTGGTTACTATTTACTTATTTAATATAGAGTGGTCTTTCTCTTCAATTATAATAGCACAATTTATTTTTTTTTCTACCAGTACTAGATATCTAGATTTTCAAATGTTGAGAATAAAATAGATGTGGGGGTGGAAGGGAAATACAGTGAAAAAGAATACTAGGCTAAAATATGCCAATAATTCTTAGCAAAACCATTAACTTTCCTTTATACTTTACCACAAAAATTAAAATAAAAGGGGTGGGTTGTCATACAAGACTTTCTATAGAAAATGAAGAGTATTTTCTATATTGCAAGTGACGGAAACTGTGGTTCATTATGGTTCTTGGGTAGCTAATCAGACAAGTTGCTGTATGTGAGTCTACTTACAGAGAAAATAATATAAAAACAAAAGCAAAATTAAAACCTTCTTTCTTGCTTCTTTAGTCCCCCAGTAGCAAACCACCACACCTATTCATAAAGTAATACCTTTATGACCACATTATCCGTTATACTGATTTAAATCCCACAATTTAATACTTTCTGAGAGAGAAGGATTTAAAACCTAAAAGAGGGGTATATTTAGAGTCTCCAGATAGAAAGTGGTTAAGAAACAAACAAACTTTACTATCTCTGTTTTTCTTTTCTGAGAAGCAAGAAGCCCCCGAGGAGTACAATGGGAGTAATTCTGTCTGTGATGGTTTACAATCATCCCGAACCGGAGGTTTTACGATAAAAGATGACTCCCTCGTCTTCACTGATGAATGGCTATAATTTTCCATCAGACACCCTGAATCAGCTGCCCTGCCAGAACAGGGGGAAAAGCTCTCTAACTCTGAATTGAAGGTATAATTCTAAACTGTAAGACTTTACTGCGCAACAGTAACATTTTCCAGAAACGCTTGACATACAGGAGTTATAAGGAAAAATAACAGGATAGGCAGTTACAGAGCACAGACTTTTAGGCAAATTCATAAATTTCATTATAAAGAAAAATTACAAAGAGATAAGGAAAGAAATATGCTGAAGCACAATGGTAAGAAATTCAATAAAAATTGAACTCCAGACGAAGTTATCACGTGAGGTAATCAGTCCAAGCACCTTGAGGGCCCAGCATCTTTCGTGAGCACCTCACAAGAACTCCGTGTTCTTTCAACCTTGTAATAGGAAACACCTGGCAGGGGGCAGCCAGCATCTCACATTCTGTTTTAAAGAACATTCCACATTCAACAGAAAAACTGTGTGATAATTGCTTAAGTATGAACACACTTAATCTACTTTGATATGAATGGTATCCTATAGTTGGAACATATAAATTGTCTTTTTGGTGTTTTCCCTTCTCTATTTCATGATGCCTCTGAAAGTAATTACTCCTCTCTGTTTGAAGATCCTAAGTCGATTTATCCATTACCCTTTCTTCTGAGGGGTCAACAGCTAAGCTATTTTTTGACTGCTATAGTACATTTTAAGTGCTATAGTTACATTAATAACTGCATTGTAGAAGAGGGTATGGGAGGTAAATAGTAATAGAAAAAATATGATGAAAAAGACATATCAATTTTTTAATTCAAAAGTTTGAAATTCAATTAATTACTATCGTTACCTTGAAATTTGGATATTATTACTGTACTGTGGTTTATTTACATTGGCAGCTACTGAAAATACATTGTAGTGTCAAGTTGCATGTTCAATAAACAGGAAGAAGCAATATCATCTCAATTTAAATATATATGTATATATATATTCCCAAAGCAGTGCTAATATTAAATAAATAATAATAAACTAAAATAAATGAGCAAGAAAAATGCCTGAGTTTCTGTAGATAAATTGGTTAATTAATACTATTGTATAGAAAGTACTGAGGCTTCTGTGTTTCTGCCCAATGAATCCTTTCACCTTGAATTCCAGTACAAAAGTCATTTTTCTTTTTCCCAAACAAAAACAGAATATTACTTTGAAGGTGGAGAGACTTTTATTTATAAATAGGACTAATAATATCAACAGACATTTAATCCCATGTAGACAGAGTTTATATGGGATTTAATAGAACTTTGGCCACTGGCAGCTCTTACATTTGTAGAGAGAAACAAGCTGGCCATCCTTGACCAAGAACATCCATTGGCCTCACTGATGCATTTGCGTATGTTGTGTGCCTACGTGGAGCAACTCTCGGCACAAGGCGAATTATTCCCAAGATATACTTTGACGTTCACTTAGCACATCACCAAACAAAGAACCTAGTTCCTAAAGTAACTAATAAAAGGCAATCTAAATTTTAAGATTTTAGAGGAAGCATCACTACTTAACAATGTATAGTAGAGTGTACTTAAATTGAACTTTGAACAAAAACATGGAGACAAATTAAAAATGTGAACTCTGATAAAAAAGGAGGCACAAAAGTATAAAATCTTAGAATACAGGAATCCCAATCAAACACAGAAATCATATTAACCATTTTTAGCTCACATCTCCATTATCGTATTAAGAAATTATATTTGGCCTTGAGGTTAGGTGATTTAATTCACCAGTCAGTAAACAAGGAGAAATTAAAGCTTTATAGCAAAATCACAGTGTTTAGTATTAAAAACTAATATATGGATCTTTATACTTAAAGTTAATTTAAGGCAGTTAAATATAATTTCCATTTAATAAACTTCATCCATTACCCCCCAAAAAACTTTTTTCATAAAATTCTCACTGAAAATGTCTGGTCCGTCAGGAAGCTGCCATGACCTGATGTGAGTAAACCATCTATTTCATCAGTTCCCATCATGGGACGCATCCTGCATGGAATGTTAAACCATGGCCAGGCTTCTTCACACTTGACTCTACACACCCACGGGTCTATAACTGATGCTATTTCGTATGTTAGTGCCTTGAATTTGCTCTTCCTTCTTTTGGAATGCTTTTATTTTTATCCATGTATACAACTTCATCTTCAAAAACTATATTAAAACTCTGATGCATTTTTTTCTACTCTGTTCTTCCCATGTACAGTTGATCTGTGTTCACCCTACATTTTTGGTCTTTGAAAGTCATTGCATTATTCAAAAAATAATCACTATAATTATATATAGAATATGTAACATGTATAATATACTTCATTGTTTTTATATGTTATGTTAATAGTATGCTATAGACTACATAAAAATCATATATCATGCATTATACATGTTTACATGTGAATTTATAATATAGTAATTATAAAAATATAAAGTAATCTAGCTCTTGTTTTTAATGATAGTTTCTTTCCTAACAGGAAGGTTAACACCATTTTTTACTTTACTTTTCCAGAACCAAATGAGCACTCATTAAATCTATATCTACGTGAATAAAAGTTCTCCCTAAGATTTAAATAGAGTCATAAGGAAACATCAGGCAGAAAGAAAACACCAGTAACAGAAAATTTCAAAGTACGAAACATAAATTGAGTGAACTTTTTCTGTTCAGATGAAAAATTTAAGGTAAAGATATAATTGGTAGTATTAAATATAAAGATAAAATGAATACATCTGCTATATTCTACATTAAAAGTAGTCTCCAGTGCTGGTCAGATATATTTGTTTGGGGACAAATTTAACCTGAATAGGAGCAAAAGCAAAGAACTGGCAAAATTACAATAATAATTCACTTACTGTATATCGAAGCCCCTGAGAACATTGTGTTAAATCAAACACTAAAATAATTCCTGCTACTCAAAATGTGTTCAATGCAAGAAGAAAAAAAAATTAAAGGAATCATCAGCGAGTTATAGAAAGTAAATTCTATAGCTCTTATGGAGGGAAGGATAGTTTCTTCTCTAAAGTACTACTAAAATGCCAGATATATCACATAGTAGGATTACTTGGAAGCTACTACAAACCACAGACTCCCACTATGAAGTTCCAGCACCATATAGCACCTGGGACTGACAGATAATCAGACACAGCAAGCAATATGCTTGAAGAGGAATGACATATTTTTCCCTCAATATACTAAAAATTACACTAGGGACAAATAAGGCCTCTTGAGAAACAGAACATGGAAGTAAATAAACATATATCTTTAACAATCAAGTGGAAATATTATGCATCTAGAACCAGACAATATTTTGAGATTGTAGTTTTTCTATTGCCTTGGATATATATAACTGCTATTTGCAGTAAATTTTGGCAAAATGAATAACTTTATTTTAATGAGAAAACTATATTACTTCTTAAAAATGTAATACAATGCTCGGCGTAGTCTTTATAGCCAGCCTCCAGTAAAAATAAAATGTTCCTGAAAAATAGGTTAAGTCATAAAGCTTCATGCAAATTTAGGGAATCAAAGCTGTTACATCCAAACTCCGTTAGACTGGTGAGTGATGGAGGATTCTGGGAAGAATGCTTAAACCTAAATACTACTTGCTTCCCTTATCCTGCTGGAGGCACAAAAACTAAAGTAAGCCTTTGGTGGAAGCTGGAAGAAACCCATGGTAATCCTGCAATGTGATTCTGTAAGTAAGAAATATTATTGGTGTGGAGGACAATTGTGTGTAAAGGTTAGGTAAGCTAGAGGGAAAACATGATCATTCTTAACATGGATAAAGACCTAGAATGGAACCAGGTATGTAAATCACTGATCCCTCCATTAGGAGGAGGATTTGGGGGAATTGCTCATGAATTGGATGAGGCTGCCACTGCTAAATTGTTCATGTAGTCCTGTACTCTTTCTTACAATGCTGACCTAATTGGAGACAGGTGTTAGTACTGAGAGGTCTTTGTCCCTTCTTAACTCTGAATGTGGACAAGTTGCCCCTTGTAAACCTCACACCAGAGGTCAGAGCTTCCCATGCCGAATTCCATAAAACTTAAGACGAAAGAGAGTTTATTCTCTAGCATTGTGTACAATTCCTCAACTACCTCCGAAATCTCAACGGGCACAACAGTCCTCAGTCCCTGAGGACTGAGTGGTCCCACACTGGACTTAAACAGGCAAAAAGTGAATGCAAACCTTTTATGAAGGGGAGCGAGAAACACAGGTCAGTCAGGGAGTATGGCTATGGTCAAGGAACATGGACTCTATAGCCTGACGAAGAGGTTTAACTTTCTGCTCTGCCATTTACTGACTTACAAGCTTTGGAAAATTCCGTAATGTCTCAGTATGTCAATGCTTTCATCTATAAAATATGAATTGCTATATGTAGCTTATAGACTATTTTTAAAGAATTAAACAATTGATTTTATATAAAGTCCTTACAATACTTTTCAGATAGGTTAGCTATTGTGATAACCTGACAAAATATTTAGAGAATTAAGAAGATTAAAGCCAAAGCTACTAGGAGGACACAGCAAAATATACTTAGGAAAGAAAGTATCATCAATCTTTTAATATGCAACATTAAGTATAATAAAACTCAGTGAATTAATGGAGGACTATTGAAAGAAATGTTTGGTAATTTAAGAATAAATTACATTAGCTATGACATCATTCAAAACAGGGTAAAATACATTTTTGGATACACAAATATTTAGAAAACAAAGAATTCTGATAATGTTTTTTAGAATAATCTCAATAAAGTCTGTTTTAACAATTTGTTTATAAAATACCTGAGAAATAATGACGATAAAGCAGATTACATGAAAATATTAATAATATATAGTAAAATATAACATTAATGGTAAAATGTGGACTCAACATATAATAGAGAGTGGGCTATTAAAATATTTTGGAAGATTCATGGAAGAAACAAGACACAATAATAACAACAACAGCAAGCGCCCTAAAATATCCTGATAAGTTTGAAGTTAGAAATCCAAATATATCGGGGAGGGGCATAATCATATTTTACATGTATCTATCCATAAAGAATTACAGATTGTTGTTAATAAAGAGAAGATGCCATTGACTGAGAGTTTCCAGCGGCAGCTCCTTTTAATCCTCCATGGAGTTCATGCTGAGGCCACTGTAACCTTGACCCAGTTTTAAGGGATCAGCATCCCCTTTACTAGGGAGAATGCCCAAGTCAACCTTCTTCAGGTGCAGACATAAGAAGAAATCTGATCATGTCCTTTATTTTGTTTTCTTTGTCATCCTCTGGCCCCCAAAATATGCTTCTTTATTTGTTTAAACTGTCATTTTAAGGTTTCCATTCTAGTTATGGGAGATGAAGGTGATGAAAGAATTAAGATAGAATAGATTATCATTTCTCTACTATTTCAGAAGTTAGGTGTGATGGTCAATAGAAAATAGTTTCTAGCAAAACTAGGTAATGGATAAAGTTTGATTTCATCATGCTTTTAAAAACCTAACCTTCTCTTTGGCTCTCCTCTCACCTCCAGGGAGCCCATCAACTCATTTCATCCACAGTGAAAATGTTCCCTGTACTGTTCTCTGAGGGGATTACCTCTGAATCGCACAATTGTCACATCAAATGATTCAATTCCTTGAGGGTCTAAGTTTCAGCTACCTGCCCCCACAAAATCATCACATAAACTATGCTGACACCATGGCTGATACCACCGAATGTCCCATAATTTCAGTCTGTGATCACTGTGACTACAAATGTGTGCAGTCAGCTTCACAGGTAAGTTAAATATGCTTGTCATTAGATAACAAAGCAAGAAGAAAGATGTGTAGTATTTTATTTTGTAAAAAGAAAAAAAAAAACCAAAAACAGGAGAAAAGTCCCCAGCTGCACTATTAACTGTTTTGAAATTTTGTTGTTGTTAAGACTATGCTTGCAGTTACACCCTGGAGTTTGTTTTTAAGTGTATCATTCTGTATATAATATACAGTTTTGGATACCTTCCCAATAAAAAATGAGTAAGTGAGCTTTTTTATTTTTTGTGCTTTTTATTAATCATATTTTCCTCCAATATTACATTTTAAGCGTTCTTAACATGGTTGAGAACATAGCATCTATAAAACATTGTGTCATTATCTAATGTAGTTTTATTGAGAAATAATCGGCAGAGAGTGCAGAATACGACTCTACATTTATATGCAGTCAAAGAATATTTATGAGTCGATCACATCACTCTGTCTGCAGAGTTTATGACCATTATGGCTTTCATGATAATCTGTCTTGATTTTTAAAAGCTTTTCCAAATAATCTAAGAATAGTTTAGTTCTTCTTATTTTTAATTTTTATAAATGAATATCAAATGATGTTCTCTTTTGTGATTTGTTTGCTGTTAATTCGCAGGGCTGGCTTACACACCAATAGGAAGAGTCCTTGGGCATTGTGAATAGTGATACTCGTGTTTTGCTGGTCTGCAGCTGCATCGGCCACATTCTGATCAATTAATTTCAGTGTACTTTCTGCTCCTTCCCAAACATCTTTATTGCAATGGTCTGAAACTTAAGGTGACCACTTTTATTAGAAATTAAAGTGTTTTCCATGGGGGAATGTGGGGGGAAATGCCAGTTTTAATCTCAATGAACATATTCATACTCTTATATTAAAGTGTAAGGTGAGATATACTTTATAAGTTTCATCTGGTACATAATAAATCATTCAGCAGCTGATAACTGGTTACTTTAGGTCCCATGAGAAGCAGGCACCAAAATAGGATTAGAAACACAAGAGATTCATTGGGTAGTGCCCTGTTAGGAATAAAGTAGATAGAGGAGACAGAGGAAGTCTTCATACCATCAGGTGCACTTTGACAACAGTGTTAGAAAGGATTGGGCAAGAAGACTACTGGATAGTTTTAAGAGTTTTGGCCAGATTAATTGAGGAGCTACAGAGCTCAATTCCTCATTAAAAGAGCTCCATGCCCCACAGACCTGAGTTGGCACTGACACCCTGCTGGGTGCAGTCCTTGTCTCTTAGAAGCCTAGTGGAAGTGTGGTGTTAGTGTGAACATTGTGGTGGTGTCACAAGTGTGATGTTAGGACTGCCAGTGAGCTATGCTTTCTGTAGCCATTGCTCTTGATGGAGATTGAGCAGCACACTTCTACTGTTGCCCAGTTCGCCACTTGTCTCACACAAGGTACAGTTTTCCCAGGCATTGGGAAGCAGCTTCTTCATGGTTCCATGGAACCTCCCTCAATGAGAATACAGAAAAGAAAGTTTATTAAGATAAACTATGATCCCTATGGATATAGTTGGTTGTGAATTTGCAAATGTTTTCATTCTCTCCATCCTTCATTATCCTTTTTAAATTTCCTTTACTTCAGCCCTCATCTCAGCAGGACTCAGTGCCTTATTTAATGGCATGACACAAATCTTTATTCCTGAATAGACTAAATTCTTGGTAATAATGCCCATTTCAGGTCAGAGTTTCTGGATGTATCCATTCACAGCCAGTAAACACCCAAGCGGACAGTGAGATTTCACACATTGTTTTGTTACCACTCTGTAAAGAATATCTTCTCTTGATGATTACGTTCAATTACCCAATCTTACAGTTTTCCCTTTGGGGTGCTCTGAGTTGTAGGAACAAACAGCACATAATTTCCCAGGTAATTATTAAGAGTGTTGGTAAATGCAGCCAATACTACTTTTGCCACTTTATTCATGAATCCATGGTTCTTCCACTTGAGATACAGCACACTATAGGCACCTCTGGCTGTATGTATGTACTGAATTCTGAAGGCACCCCGTCTTTCATAGTATTTTATCCTTACCCAAGGACACTCTTTCATTGCTTTTTAGACAGAGAGGTAGAGAGAGAGAGTACACACAAGAAGGAAAGATTGAAGTGAGGGAGAAACATTGAGTAGTTCCCTTCTTATATTCGCCCTGACCAGGGATTGAATCCACGACTTGGGTATGTGGCCTTACCTGTGAACTTTTGGTCTACAGGACAATACTCCAACGACCTGAGCCATACCAGCTATGGCACATCTTTCACAGCATTGCCTCCATCACGTGCTGCACCTTGCCTCTAGTTGGGTGTTCTAGCATCCTATTGGCTAACAGTGTTTAGGTGATGTGATATATGACACAACAAGTGGATTCTTTGATCATGATCCATGCTCATCTCTCTTTCTTTGTGTAGTGGGCCCCTTAATTAGATGCTTGCTATGTTATGTGGGATTCTATTCCTGTGAAGCAGCCACTTAATAAGCACCTGGGTAGTCATGCTGACTGAAGCTCTGTGGGCTAGAAAGACACACCCATCACTGGAGGAGTTATCTATACCTGTGAGACAAACTAATAGCCCTTTGGACAAGAAAGCATTTAATATGGTTTTCTGGTCAGCAAGTGACATCAGGGTTTCACGATTGGTCTCTACAGCTGGCAGGTTGAATGTTCAGAGAATATTAGCCATGTTCATCCCATTAAAGGGTATTCAATGCTACTGAGCTAATACATGCCCTAATGTCTGCCACTGGGGCTACATTATTCGTGTTCCATTATGCCTGATGTGAGATAGCCAGTGAAACTAATCTAATGTTAATTCTGTTTGGATGTTGAATGTCTGTTATCTGATAGATGTGTCAGTAGACATTAACATGTAACTATAGCATCTTCACACCTCCCACTCCCATATGCCTTCTCACTTGCCTGTACCCTAGCTTCCTTGTCTGCGATCCTCTAGTCATTTTCCTCTCCAACCATTAAACACATTCCAGGAATCTAAACATATTTTTATCTCAGATCACTTCCCTTTTCACACAAGGGGAATTGCCAGATATACACTGTTATTATTTCCTTGTGATGAGGATATGAGATGAAGCAATGTGAATTTCTTTTCTTTCTTTCTTTCTTTCTTTCTTTCTTTCTTTCTTTCTTTCTTTCTTTCTTCCTTCCTTCCTTCCTTCCTTCCTCCTTCCTTCCTTCCTTTCTTCCTTTCTTTCTTCCTCCCCTCCCCTCCTGTCCCCTCCTGTCCCCTTCCCTTCCCTTTCTTTTTACTTGAGACAGGCTATTCTGTCATACTCCTCATTCCTGAACACCTAAAATTTTTCCGAAGCACTAGGTACTTAAAATCCCATAGTGTTAATCACTCACCCTCTGAAGTACTTTTGTTTTAACAAGGTTTTCCGCCTACTTGCCATCTGTTGCCTGCCTTACCTGGTCAGCCTGATGTGTCTACTTTATCAGATCGATGTTATGGTTTGTGGGATTTCTGAGTGATTAATATCTCCTTGTATCATATTCTGAAAGGATAGGGGAGATAACGTAGCCCTAGAACAGAACTATAAATGCACATTGCAGTCTCTTCTAACTGATGCAAACTATTCATGATCAGTGTTAAATGTGAATAAAAACTAACATATTTGTGAAGTTAGTGGCCACACATAACATACCTAAAGACTTATTAATATGCTTCTGCAGAAATGCCATTTCTTGGCACAGCAGCTGTGACCAAAGATACTATAGTCAATTCTTGTTATTCACAGCACTTAAGTTCTATAAAGTCATCACAAATACCAAATAAGTAATGGTGAACCATTGCTTGTAAGGGAAATACAGGGTTAGGTCCCAGTGAGTCTTTGGTCATGATGTTCACCAATCAGTAAATACATACCTTGTATTTAGAAATACATACTATGTATTTCTTTTTAAAGATAACTTGTTTAATATACACTACTGATACATTAACATCGAGCTCATGGCCAAATACATCTCATGCCTGAATGAAGTTCATCTAATGTTTGTATCTTCTTTTTAGCTTTCTTGTACTAGGGATGCTATATACTGCTTTAACCATATGATCGGGGCTATTCTAAACAATAAAGTCACCAACAAAAGTGCAAAAAAAAGATGTAGCACTTAACAGACCACAGAAAGCATACTTGTTTACAGTATAAGAGCTAATAGAGTGTCACTGTGTTTAACCTCAGCTAGTATGTGTTTGAGGTGACTCACATTTTTCACCAGTCTGTGCATGTCTACCAAAGACCACAAAGGGGCCACTAGTATTAATTTGGGGGTTAGAAATAAATTTTAATGAGTAGGAAAATTTGTAAACATTTAATCTGTGAATAATGAGGGTCACCTCTATTTTGTTGAGCTAAAAGTGGTCTTCAATTCATTAGGCAGGATGCAGCCTGCTTTTCATGGGCCGGACAGGCGAGTTAAACAGAGATACAATGGGGACCACCATCTCTGCATCCTGTTAGTCAAAAAGAGCAGCACTCCGATCTCCTCTCCGCTCTCCTCACCCACCAGATGCAGTACCGTTTGTTTGTTTGTTTGTTTGTTTGTTTGACTTATTATCCTGACAAAGGTGGATGCTCAGATCTGAAAATGGGCTTAGGTCTAGGTCCTAGACTTAACTGAAGAACAGATTTTATTAGGATGACTATCCTTATTCTCCTGTTAACTGCATTTTTTCTGCCTTTCACAGTTTACAGATTTTAAGCACTGACATAGTATCTTGCTCATCTGTTTCTTCCCTTAGAAACTTCAAACTGTAACCTTCTCCACAACACTTCGTTAGTTAAACACCTTAACTGCTATTTTCACCAAGCTGACTATTACATTAATAGTATTCCCGACTTCTGGCAGTAAAATACCACCACCTGGGCATACAACTTTGGGGTCCACAATCCCAGTGACTTTAAATGTGCAAAAGACAAATACCATATGATCTCACCTTTAACAGGAACCTAATCAACAAAACAAACAAACAAGCATAATATAACCAAAGACATTGAAATTGAGAACAGGCAGATAATGACCAGAGGGGAGGGGGGAGGGAATTTCAGGGGAAAAGGGGAAGGGTTTACAGGAACAAGTATAAAGGACACATGGACAAAAACTATGGGGGGGGTGGAAATGGGAGGGAGATGGGGAAGGCTGGGATGGTGGGCTGTGGTGGGAGTAGAAGACAGAAAACTGTACAAGATCAACAATTAAAATAAAAATTTTAAAATTTGAAAAAAATATGAATTCACATAGTCTCTTATAAAGAGCTTAAGTAATGAATTTTATGATAGAAAAAACAGAACGAAAAATACTCTTCGGTTAAGTTCAAGCTTACTTAGAAGGCTGGTTTTGTGGCTCACAGAAGGCTGAAGGAGAAATGCTTTGATCCTGTTCTTCACACCTGGAGAGACCCAGTGAACTGGCAAGGCAACCGGCTCTTTGCTGCAGGTGAATACTCAATGGATGGAGAGTGCCGCTACAGTGGCATCATCCTGGAGCTGCTCGACTCCCACCTCCCGGCACTGGCATGCGCTTGTTGTGATGTAGCTTGTCCAAGGAAGAGATCGGAGACTGATGCAAAGAGAACCTAGCATCTGCAATCAGTGGAGGATTCCCAGTGGTCACCAGAGTAAAATCTACCTTTCACATAAATCAGAAGGGTAGATACAGAGTAGAGGATGGATAGGTTTTAGCTGAGGGATGAAATAAGAGATTATCTTGTCTCAAATAATAATCCTTCAGTTTTTATGGTACCCTTATCACCTACCAGTTGAGATTGTTTCTTTAAACAATGATGCTGTATCTTCAGGAACCTCTGGTTGAATTACAAATATCTCTAAAAGAGGAAATATTTTATTAGAAACTTCTCATGAGATAGTTTAAGAAGTTATTTCCCAAGAGAATTTGCCTGAGTATTACCAGGGGCGAGCATGCATTTTACAATAGCAATGGGAGAGACAACTTTACATATTCACCTTTATTCAAATATTACAATGTGACTTAACATTATCTGCAACAAAATAAATTAGATATCTCTGGCATGGAAACTAAAATCATTCCTAATTTAGGCCTTACTTTCTCATATATTCTTTTATCACTTATTTCCCATTTACATATCATTACTTTGCTATATAATTTTTTTATTGTTTCCACAGCCTCAGCATGTCTCTGTCAGTTAATGGAACTCCATTCATCATTTAAGATGTAACCAAGGGTTACCTCTGTGAAGGCTGTCGTTTCCCCCTTCACTCAGCCTTAACCTCAGTCTCAAGTAGATGACTTTTCCATGGGCTCTCATAATGTACTGTGCAAGTTTCTCCTCTAACATTTACTATGTTAATGTTCACACCACCCATCTGTTTCTCCCATTCAACTAGGAAGCAGAGGCTATGCTATGCAGCTTTTATATACTGAGACCATAATATGTACTCCATAAATCACCCCATATCAGGGGAACTCCCAAATGAACAGACCTCAAACAGCTCCACAATGAGAGTTCCTTGCACTGCAAAGAGATTTAAAATTAAAAACTTTGCCTCCATCAGTTATTGTGCTGAGAATCATATACATATATATGTATATGTTTGAGGTCTGTTTAGAAGGTACCAGCCATGTAATAGGAAAAATAGAGACATTTATTGAAGAAAATAAAAGGTACAAGAGACATTGTATGTAGGACAATGATGCCTCAGTCCCCTTCACAGTAGGCACCTTGGGACCTCACACAGTTCTCCCAATCACCATCAGCTGCCCTGTTGTATTTTCCTGAATCTCATCAACAGTCTGAAGTCTCTTCCTTTTCAAAGGTGACTTTAGTTTTGGGAAAAGCCAGAAGTCTCAGGTTGCCAAATCTGGGCTGTAGGGGGCCAGGTCACCTAGGTGATCTGATATTTTGACAATAAACACTGCCCCAGTCATGATGGAGCAGGTGCTTGTCATGATGAAGTGGCCAGTCACCAGTTGTCCACAGCTATGGCTTTCTGAATCATCTGAATGGTTTCCCTGGAGGAATGTTCAAGCTTAATGAAAAATTTGATACGGATTTGTTGTTCTCCTCACTCAGTCATTTTTGAATACCACGGCTACACAGTACATAGCTCACCCAATAGCATCACTGCCCCCACTGACTAGTGCAGTGAAGTTATTGTTATTCATGCATGTGCATTCTAGTCCACTCTCCTTGGCTGCCAGGTTACATCAATGTCACACAAACTGTTCTTGTTAGATTAACAATGGCTGGACTTTTTCTGGACAGACCTCAATGTGCATAGACCCTATGCCCCACAGGAAAATTGTCAACTCTAGAGAGCTCTTGGGCATTCCTGTAACAGATCACCAGAGAAAAGGTCCAGAAATGATAACCAAGTGTCTAGGTGTTTACGGAATCTGAAACAAGCACTAACACAAAAATGGAGTAAACTAAGTAGTGCACATCATTACAAATATTTTTTCTTCTTCAAATTTTAAATCTGTTCACTGCATTTAAATATTTAAAGCTTAAACTCTGGGGAAAATGAAGACACCTCTGTTGTTTCCAGAGGAATAATTCTATCTAGAGCTTCTAAACTAATGTCAGTGTTTAAATGTTTTAAAAGTCACCTCTGAACAGCAGAACTTTTTTTATCCTGAAATCAATTGTCTTTGGTGCAACCTAGGAAACTACAGATAATTATTTCAGAATCTGCATGCTAAAAAACATCTTCATTTACACTGCTAATTAATTCGCCATAAAGTCACTTCTTATGTAAAACTCAACTTCCATTTTCCACATCCTTTGCTTCTTTAGTGATTGAGGTGACAATTTACTGTATGTTTCTTTATTCTACGGCTTTATATGAATTGTTTCTAATCTTCACCACTAGATAAGTATGCTCCTCCTATCGTATGGGTGAGGAAACTGATGGTAAGAGAAGGTAATTTACTAACTGCAAGTATTTTAGAGTGTAGAATTACAGGACCAAACTTTTCAAGAGTCAATTAAGCCTGTAGTAAAAGTAAACTTTGCGTCTGCTGGCACAAAGATGGAAGACAAAGGGAAAAAAAGAAATAAACATACACAATCCTAGTAGAAAAGAGTGTGGCACAAGAATGAATATGACATACAACAAGGATTAACAAAGACCAAATAATAACAGATACTATTGTGAAAGATACTGTCCTCTTACTTATGCCAAGAGTTTTCACCATTTTCTTTCTGAGGAAAAACTGGAAATTTATCAAACTCTTTTATTACATTATTCATCAACACATGTTCTGTATAGTTTCTGCATATGATTCCAGAATGTGAAATTATCACTCTAAGAAATTATTTTTTCATTTCCAATCAGTACATGTTAAAAGTACTTGATACATGTATGTGTGTATACATATATATATTCTATAACACATTACTAAAATACATTAACTCTAATGCATGTGTGAGGTATGTATGTATACTCTGCAATTATTATTACAGTTAAATTAATAACAATAGAAGTAAAAATGTCCAGGTGAATAGAACCTCTCGTAACATGTTATGCTTATTTAGATTTATTTTATTTGTGTAATTGTGTTTTAAAATATAAGTGTTAGGCCATGAATTAGTAAAGGTCAACAGGAAGAAGGTGAGAATCCGATGTAAAGCAGAGAGGAAAGAAGACATTGACTATAAAGATGAGAAAGAAGGATGAGGAAAGGAAGAAAGAGAGAAAGAGAATGATTATTAAGAATTTTGCAGATTTTAAAATAAAAATTTAAAAATATTTTGGACCCTGTATAAATTAGATTATGGTAGAGACATTATAAGCATATCTGGGTTCATTTGTTGTTTCAGTTGGACCACAGTGCAGAACAGTGAAGGTGTGGTTATAAAAAGAAGAGTACTTAAAAATTAAAAATTAATTTCAAAAATTAACAGTTAACTGAATGCTTATATATTTGTGAGGCACATTGGGAAAATCAACTTTTTCAATCCGTAATAACTTTTAAAATTATCACTCCAAATTCTAGTTTTAAAACTATAACTGGATTGCCCTGGATTTACAATATGCTGTTCAATTATTTCATAGCAAAAAACAAGTGAACAAAGAAACAAAAAACATGGAAAGCTCATACACATTTGCCAGGGCTAGCAAACAGAGCGCTTTATTGTGCGTGTATGTGTTTATGGCCAAGGAAGGATTTGCAGGTGGACCATACCTCACCATCAGTAGTTGGTCATCTGAACTGTACTGCTGCCAAGCAGGAGTTCCCACCATGAATTTCATATGGCATATACCTCACGAAACAGTCAGTGAAGCCATCAAAATTATAAATATTACAGACCAGCACAACTGAAATTATTATTTTGAAAATATGGAGTTAAGAAAAAAATCAGGGGCTTCATAATGTGATGTGAGACACAGTGCTGGGCACAGACATAACTTTGATTTGAGCTCAGAGGTTAATTCCCTTTTGTAAACATCCAAGGTCTGTAAGAGTTTCTTGAGAGAAAAACCGCAAAGTATATAATAGGATCCAAAAGGCACAACAACCAAAGCCTTTATTCTGAAGAGCTAAAATTAGAGACAACTATGCAGATCTGAAATAAATGACAGAAGCAGGGAGACAATGGCCAGTTCACCAGAACACTCTCTTGTCACAAGATATGGCTTATTCCGAAATATGACATGCCAATAATTTTGGTGCTTAAAAGACACCAAAAACTTTTGTATAAAGTTTTCAGTCTATTCTATCTCAGTGAGTACACATCTGTAATGAAACATGTAGAAATCATAGTAATGTCACAAATGTTGCCATCACCGTTAACGTCTCAGTTCAAATGTCACTTCATCAGGGATGCCTTCTAAGGTTGCTGAAAAAAAATACAAAATAGTTATTCCATCATTTCTAGTTTCCACCTAGTTCATCAGTGTCCATGTTCACCACATAACACCTAACAGTTTCTGGAGTTATTATAATTATTCATTTGATTACTTAATATGCAAATTTCTCTCCTAAGTATTAGTTTAATGGCTACCTGCAGGCTTTGTAGTTCCAGCATCTAGAAGGGTTAATACATGGCAGGTGCTCAAGAAATATTTGTTTAATCAATAAATTACTGTTCAAATTCATTTAGGTTGTACTATATTATAGGTTCAAATTTAAGTATGTCATACAGTTTCCCTATTTTAGCAGAGAATATTTTAAGAGTATAAAAGTACCCTGAATAAGAAACTATTTTAGTTGTGTTTGCTAATATCTTTTGTGATAGCAACAAGAAATTTGCAAATAAGATAAAACATTCATTCAAAGCCATAGACAAAATATATTCACTGTATTCTGTGTATTGACTCTTCAAAGTTTTCCTCCTACAAATATTTTCATGACTCATTCATAACGACATCTGTGAGAGGTCATTATTTTGTGATTAGTTTTGAGTAAAGAAAACAGGATTTAAAAATCAAGCAGGGCACCCAGTATCAAAAAGAGTCAGTGCTTCTAGTTGTCAGACACTGTCAGATAACTAGGCATTTGGGCTATCTGGAAGGTCAGAGCAGATATAAAATACTCATACTTAAGTTCATTTTATACTCATGTACAACTAAGCAATCATTGTCCCATAATCTCAAAAGTGTTGAAGTATATCAAAATTATTTTTAATTTTTACTGTATTTTTTCCATTACCATTTAGTCCCCTTATACCACCCCTCCTCCCAGCAATCACCATACTGTTGTCCATGTCCACTGGTCCTTTTTCCTTTTTGCTCAATCCCTCCATCCCCTAATCTCCCCTCCACTAGCTGTCATCCTGCTCTCCATCTGTGTGTTTTAAAACATAATGTCACTCTCTTATTTGGACTGAACAGCAGGATTAACTAACATTTTAACAAGTGAATATTTAAATATCATAGCATTCCAGATTACTTGTCATGAGCCAATGAGCAGGTTTAGTCTGATCATCTGGACTTAATATGATTCAGATGCAAGAATGTATAGAACAATTTTCTTAATTCAGAATTTGTTTCACGAGAACCAATAGAGAAGATGAATGGAACAGGAATGTAATAATTTCCATATTTATGTACTTCCGTGCATTGTTTACACTTCAGAATTTCTGTAATCTGTGGTGAATAAGGAAGACAAAGAGATGGATGCATGCACGAATGTCTGCTTAAAGGATCGATTTTGTAATACCTCTATGGTACAGGCTTTTTAAGAAATAAAGGCAAAAAGAAAGCATCTCCTTAAATATATAAAAATTCACATTTGTTTTTACATTCATGTGATTAATGCAAGCAGACTCTTCAAGAGATCCTGAGTTTTTATTTTATTGCATTTGACTCTTTATTTTTCAACTTGAGATTGAACAATAGCCCTGCCAGTTTTGAACAACTCGTAAAAACTTATCTTTCTTGGAGAAATTATTTGAAATCGGTAGGAAATAAAGAAGTTGTCTGCTGCTGTGTCAGCAGCCTCAACTCTCCGCACGAGTGCCTCTGGCGTCCTCGGGTCACTCGCACCCAGAGCTCCTCTCTGGAAGGAGGAGGGTTCAAATGATGAAAGGACCTGGCTATGAGTTCATAGAGTGACATTCTTTCTCAAAACACTAACTGTTTTCTGTTATTATTGTAAGTTAGTAATTCAACAAATATATGCTTATTTCTGTGGTATCTAACAAATTATACTTTGAAATTTACCTATGAGTGAAAGGCTGAAAAATTATAATTGTTGCTATAAGGCAGATATTAGAAGAAAATTGATTACTTCCAAGATTAAATAGCAGTCATGAGTCACATAACAGTATTCCCTCCAGTGACGGACAGTTCCTATCACCTGGTAGCATGGTGGCCGGCATAATGTCACAGAACAGTGCATTACTCACGTTTCTGCTGATGCAATTGTAAGCAAATCTGTGCTGCCAGGTGTATAAAAGCACTGTGTCGTACATACCATTAGATGCATCATGTAATACTTGATAATAATAATACATGACTGTCACTGGCTTATGCATCACATGCATGAAGGATAAAAGTTATATAAATACACATTTTCTAAAAGCTTACTCACTACACCGCCTTTATTAACTAACTGATTTCTTGCTGGATTTGTAAGTGTGCTGTCCTTTCTGCTGATTCCCCTGTCTCTAGCATATACACATACCCTTAACCACAAGGGAAGAAGTGTTTGTCTGGCTGCTCTCCTGACAGTGTTACCCAGCTCTTCTTACAAAAGACTGCTTCTTCACAGCAAGCTACAATGACTAGTTTAATCATCAAGCTTCTTGTTGCACTTCAGAAGATTTGACTATATTTTGCTCCACAAAAGTATTAACCCTAACAAGTATTCAGCTGCTTAACATTCTATTCTTAAAACACTTTCTTCAGCTGGTTGATGAGAGGCAGCTCTCCCTGATTCGCCTCAATTTTCTTCAGAGATTTTACCTCCCCAGCCCATGAATGTAAGAGTGCCTCAGCATTCAGTTCGTTGTCCATGCTCATCTCTAGGACACTGGGGAGGGAAAGCTTATCCATCTAATGGCTTACATATCATGCATATGCCAGGGGTGTCCAAATTCGTGTCTGTAGCACAAAGTTCTCTCAAACTACCAGACTCATATCCATGACAACTTGACACCTCCCCTTGGATGCTTCATACATGACTTACACTTAATTTGTTCTAAACTGAACTCTTAGGTTTCATCTTCAAAATCTTCCCCCTGACATCTTCTTTATATCTCTAAGTGGCATGCCATCCTTCCATTTGTTCAGAACCAAAAATCCTTGGAGCCATCCTCACACCTGTCTTTTTTTCCTGATACTCCACAGACAACCAATCAGATTTTTTTTAACTTCCAACTATGTGCTGCTTTTCACATTTTGCCATTAATTTTTTTTACCACCATGGTCCAACCATCACTCTCTTCCAAATTACTATAACAAATGTCTACTACGATCTTGTAAAGATATCTTTTCAGCATTGTTTATTGCAGCGTTTCAATTACTTGAATATGAAACTCTACTGGTTTTCTTACCATAACTTTCATTGGAACTAGGGTATATGTTAGAAAACACAGCTGTCAAAAAATGCTGTTTTACCAGTCTCTCTTCTTTACTTTCCCCTAAGGAATTTATCTTTCTTGTTTCTTTAATGTAACTAAATTCTGCTCTATTTTCCCACTTCTTGCCATATTCAGCAGGTCACAGATTAGACATAACCCCTAGTGGTCACATATACATATCAGTCTGAACCCCAAGTACATTCCTCGGTTAGCTCATCCATGAACATTCAGAGGATGTTTATTAGCATGTCTTAGTCTGAGTCTCTTTACATGTGGCTTATACAATTGCCATTGCCAAATTACTACAGAATGTCTAAATTTGAACTATGTTATTGATGATATTTTTTTAAAAAATCAATTACAGACATATTTATAAATTAGTCTGTGATTTAACAGACTACTTTAGAAAAGAGATTTGATCAAAGAATCTTATCTTTTAACAATGATTGGGAGAAATAGATCATGATTATGATCTATTATAAATTACAAGATAATTTATAATAATTGCATGACTAAGAATAAGATAATTTCTCTTACTGATAAGAAATAAGAATGATTATTTATTGAGCAAAAGAATATAGCCAAGTAATTTTGACACTAGTGTGATATTTTCCTTCATGTGCTCTTTAAAATATAAATTAGAGTGTAATTGAACTTATAGAGTTTTAAATTCCTTCTAGTTCAGTGATTCCTTGATATGACAGTATTTCTTTTCACTCACTCTAGTACCAGAGGGATATTGCCTTAGAAGTCTAGTCGTTCATGGGTGTAATACTCAGTCTGAGAGGTCAATGGTTCATAAAAAAGCCTCTGTCTTGCCTGGCATAGTTCTAACTATCTGGCAGCATTTATTCAAAGTAAGTCCAAGGTGGGAATAGCACAGACGATGTTGGCAGAAACGTAGAGGGATACTTGCCTTCTCTGTTTTTGGCTCTAGCTGGTGCTATTTAGCCATCATTTCATGAAAACATGATCACAAAGCTTAGTCATGACTTTTTAAATAGAGAAAAAAAAGCTAAGCTAAAAATAGGCCATCATTTTATTGAACTTCAGTTCTGGGGTCTTACCTAGTGTGCATTTGTTGTTGTCTGGTAGACTCCTCCAAAATAGATGGTGCAGTTTTCTTGCCTTGTCCTTTCTCGTACAGATATCACTCCAACTACAATGTTTTATTCAATGCTAAGTGCTATGGACCAAAGTTCTGCCATTGAGCACACAGTGAACCTTTATGGACTCTCCCTGGGGAATGCTTTACTCATGTCAAGGTAAAGTGAAAGAGAAAGACACTTGTATCCTTTTTAAATTTTAAAATATAATGTTCTTGAATTTGTTTTCTTATAACTAATTTAGTTCTGACAAATCATCAAATAGAAAGGATGTTTTCAAAAAACATCCTTTAGGACCTATGCTCAATGAGCATTATTCAATAAAATCTGAATTGGATTTCACTGGGGGGAAAACAAAAAACACTTGGTAAACCTTTAAGAATATAATCATGATTTTTGGCACCTTGTTGAATAAATAATAATTCATCCTACTTCTAGTAACTAACATATTTTTAGAAGTAAAATTTGCCAGTCACATAGAACAAACTTAGTAGATTTGCAAACAATATTTAATATTGTTTGTAATCTATTTTAATGCTTATATCAATTAATTCTTATCAAGGGAAGAAAATAAATCTAAAACTAAAGATATTTAAAATCAATTATGTTGCAAATGCATTTATTTTTAAAAATATATTTTATTGTTTATGCTATTACAGTTGTCCCATTTTTTCCTCCCTTTTATTCCCCTCTGCCCTGTAACCCCTCCCCCACCATTATTGCCTCACTAAGTTTCATGTCCATGGTTGTACATATGTTCTTTGACTTCTCCATTTCCCATACTATTCTTAACCTCCTCCTGTCTATTTTGTACCTACCATTTATGTTCCTTATTCCCTATATGTTTTTTTCCCATTATTCACCCTCCTCCTATCTGCTCCATATAATCTCTAACCCTCCATGTGATCTCTATTTCTATGAACCTGTTCCTCCCCCTACCCACTCCATGTAATCACATAAACCTCCATGTGATCTTTATTTCTGTGAATCTGTTCCTATTCTAATTGTTTGCTTAGTTCATTTTTGTTTAATTTTGGTTTGGTTGTTGATAATTGTGTTTGTTGTTATTTTACTGTTCGTATTTTTTATGTTCTTTTTCTTAGATAAGTCCCTTTAACATTTCACAGGAAACCAACAGTGAAGGGAAGGAAATCAGTACTCAAATCAACGGTTTGGAGCAGAAGGAAGAAATAAACATTCCACCAGAACAGAATGAAGAAACAAGAATTCAAAAAATGAAGAGAGGCTTAGGAACCTCTGGGACAACTTTAGACATTCCAACATCTGAATCATAGGGGTGCCAGTAAGAGAAGAGAGAGAGCAAAAAATTGAAAACTTAGTTGAAAAAAATAATGGAGAACTTCCCCAATCTGGCAAAGGAAATAGACTTCCAAGAAGTCCAGGAAGCTTAGACAGTCCTAAAGAAGCTGGACCCAAGGAAGCATACACCAAGGCATATCATAATTACATTACCCAGGATTAAAGATAAAGAGAAAATCTTAAAAGCAGCAAGAGAAAAGGAGAGAGTTACCTACAAAGGAGTCCCCATCAGACTATCAGCTGATGTTTCAAAAGAAACCTTGCAGGCAAGAATGAGCTGGAAAGAAGCATTTGAAGTCAGGAAAGGCAAGGACCTCCATCCAAGATTACTCTATCCTGCAAATACATTTTAAAATTTATCTTTTGATCCTAAATATTCCTAATGTTTAACAACTTTCTGATTAATACAGTGACAGATAAAAATTCAATGTCTTACTATATCCAATGCCATAATTCTGCCATCTTAAAATAACCAATAATGATATGTCATGTGCACCTTCTCAAACATTTATTTGTTCAAATAAATATAGTCAAAATATATTTTTACTTTTCTTTATAAAAATGGCATAACAACTTTTATATAATTAAGAGGTTTAATTGTATTCAAATTTTAAAACTTGATTCTTTCCTAGGTGCACCTGTTTAATTTTTTAGATCATCACAAAATATTTCAGCTAAATGGGTATAGAATTACAAGTTTTTGCAACTTCCTGGATTCTACCAAATTTCTACTGGAAGGGTTTAATAATGTATATTCCCAATAAATAAAAAGTAAAATCCCCCTTTCTTTCACAAAATGCATGGAATTGTCAGGGTTTTCTTTTTTGTTTGTTTGTTTTGTTTTTGTTTTTGTTTTTCCAATACTCAGATTGGAAAAATTATCTCATTGATTTTATTTGGCTTCCTCTTTGGTGATTTGTCTAATTACCATTTTGCTTGCCCAAAATCTCTATTTGAGTTTCTACAGACATATTAATATTAAAATGTCCAAAACTGATATCTGATATTTATTTCCAAAACTTCTCTTCTTGTGGGTTTGTCCATCTCAGTTAGTGTCAGCATCATCTTCCCTGTTTGCCAGGTCCAAACTCTTGGAATCATCCTTCACATCTCACACACACTTTCTCAGCAAATACTGGCATCACTACTTAGAAAATATGCCCAGTATTTATTTAAGCTCTTCTTACCTCTATTGCTGTCACCACCTGTTTCCAGCCACCATTATTTACTGCCTGAAATATGGCAAGTCTCCTTAGCTGGTCTCCTTCTTCAGTCCTTTTCCTTTATAGCATATTACCAAAGGTGAAAAATGTCTTTCACTGTTTTTTCTCTTTCTTTTTTTTTATGTTTTAATCTTTATTGTATTGTTTTTGCATTACCATTTTGGCCCCTTATGCTCCCTTATCTCTGGCAATCACCATAATGTTGTCCATGTCCATATGTCCTTTTTCCTTTTAGTTCAATCCTACCACCCCCTAACCTACTTCCCCCCAGCTACCATCTGCTCTCCATCTATGAGTCTCACCCATTTTCTTTGTTAGTGCAGTTTGTTCATTAGATTCCATGTATGAGTGAAGTCCTATGGTCTTTCCCTGACTGGCTTATTTAGCTTAGCATAATGTTCTCCAGGTCCATCCACACAGTTGCAAAGGGTAAAATTTTCTTCTTTGTTATGGCCAAGTAGTATTCCATTGTGTAAATGTCCCATAATTGTTTAATCCACTCATCTATTAATAAACACTTGAGCTGCTTCCATATCTTGGAGACTGTCAGTAATACTGACATGAGCATAGGGGTGCTTAAGTTCTTTCAAATTAATGTATTAAAACCTCTTCCAGTTCTAGCCTTAAGAAAAAGTGAATCTTTACTTTGGTCTTTGAGCCCTTATATGATCTGATGTGCTTTTCATTCTCTCACCTTGTTGCTCAGTATTGCTCTCCCACTTTTCTCAGGCCTGCTGTGGCCTGGCAGAGGCAAGGACACACTAGCTACCCCTGCTGTAGGCCTTCTCTCTGTCCGCCCAGCCCTCTCTTCCTGGAATACTTTCTTCTCGATCATCCACCTACTATCTCCATCCTTTATTTTTGTTTTTTCTTAAAGATTACCTTCAAAGTGAGAACTTGCTGGTCCATTTTACTTAAAATTGCAAAATATCCCTTTGATATCTTCCTGTCCTGCTTTATTTTACTCCACAGTAATTATCACCAGCTAATATTTTAGTTACTTACTCACTGATTTATTTATGTATTTCTCATCCCAACATTTCCTCTTGTATCACATTCCATTCTGGATTCAAATTTTTCTTCTTGAAATGAATCTTCAATTATTTATTGCTTTGTGGCAAACTCATTTTTTATTTATCTGAATTTTTACTTCTGTCTTTGGATAATAATAGTATGTTAACTGTTCCTTTTTTTTTCAGTGAGAAATTGGATGTGTATAGTACAAATCCTCTATGACTGGGAGACACAGTGTGGGGGAGTAGAAAGAGACAGACTTTAAGTATTACAACATACATATTTTGTAGATTCTGTTTAATAATTGTATTATCTGAGGTTCTTAGAAAGCCAGTCTTGCTATCTATAGTGTCCAATGATGCTTGCAGTAGCTACAGTGTCTGAAGTCCCAGTATTCACAAAGTGTAGCATCTCTTTGAGCATCAGCTCTTCCTTAACTTCTTTGATTTTTCTTCACTGTTTTGATTTTCAGGGAGCTTTGCTTTGTTAGCTTGACTAATTTTTCTTAAAATAAGATTTATGACTTATCTGAAATGTTTTTATATTCTCACATAGAAGATTTTTACATAGAAATATTTTTATTTTAAATAGGCTTTCTCAACTTCTGAGAGTAGTTGTTCAAATTGTTTTTTCTCTTTATTATTTTATTTTATTTAAAATTTTTAAAAATTGTTGTTCAAATCAGGGCACCTCACAGACTGGTCAAAGTGGGGTAGCAAGGGCTCAGAAGGGTTGCAGTCCCCAGAGAGACTTAATTTCATAGGGAACTAAACTGCCCTGAAGGGACTTTGTGAGTAGGCAGTGGCCAGCCAGCGAGGAGGAAGGAGGCTGGGTTGCTCCCACTCGGTACACCTCATGGGCTAATCAAAGGTGGCACATCAAGGTGGATTAAAGGTGCCGGCTTCGAGCAGTGAGGGTCATGCACTGCTGTGAGGGCTTGGGCTGGAGGCTGGATATCTGTGAATATTGGAGTCCAGACTGAGCCGCCATTGCAAAACCACAGGCAAGGGGAAAAAAGGGAACCCAGGCCCCCTCTGCCTGCAGCATCCAGGAAAACCAGTGGAACCCACTAAGTGGGTTCAAAGTCAGCAGGAGGTGTTTTTTTCTTAACTTGTCAGTAATTCTTGATGTACTTCCATTTTAATACATATGATTTTATTAATTCTCTTTGAAAATTACACTTTATTTTTAGTATACTTTATTCCATTGTATCTACTACTTGTGCATTCTTCATTTTTTCCTACCATGGAGATTGCTTCAATAAATGCCATCATATATCTTTATGGACTGGAATTTTTATATTCTTATCAGAGTCTCTAAAATTGGCATTTTTGGACTACAGGAAATGGGCATTTTTAAATTTACCATGAAATAATTAAATACATATATTTTTAGCCTTCTGTTGGACACGGCTTTAGGATTCTCTAGCGTAACTGCTCTTTCCAGAACCACTATTTTAACAGTCATAGATGTAAGTATAGAAAAGCATATTACAGATTACAGGGCATGCCCATCGGTTATGCTGTTTTATAGAAAAAAAAGAAATAGACGCAAGGGGAAGAAAATCCACTTCAGCAAGCTTAGAGTAGAAGTTTCTAAAATATTGACTTTGTCAATTAATCCTTAGATATGACACAAAGCATAAGCAAAGCAACAGAGAATAGGCAAATTGGACATCATCAAAATGAAAAACTTAAGTTCATCAAAGGACATGCACTACAATCTGCAGAATGAGAGGAAATATCTGTAAATCATATACTGATGGGATCAAGTATCCAGAATATATTAAGAATGCTTACAACTCAGTAACAAAAAGGCAAACTACCCAGTTTAAAAATAGACAAATGATTTAATAAGCATGTCTCCAAAGAAGATATGGAAGTGCTAACAGGCTTATGAAAACAATAACCTCAGTAATTAAGAGAACGAAAATGAAGTAGTATCTCACTAGGAGATACTACTTTAAACTTACTAGGGTGGCTATAATAATAATTTTAGATGAATAACATATAGTGGAAATAGTGTGGAGGAATTAGAACTCTTGTACTTTTCTGGTATGTAATGGTATAGGCATTATGGAATCAGTTGGTGTTCTTTAGAAAGCTAAAGATGGAATAAACTTATGACCCAGAAATTTTACTTTTAGATATGTGTACCTGAGAGAATTGAAACCAGGTATTCAAATACTTGTATGCAAATGATATTAGCAACACTATTCAAATTGTCCAAAAGTGGAAAGAAGCTGAATCTCTGGAGTAATGGATAAACAAAGTATGTTATATCCGTAAAATGGAATAGAATTCAGGCATAAAGGGGAATAAAGTACTGATATATATTGCATCTGAGATGAATCTTGAAAAATTTTACTAAGTGAAAAAAGCAAGTTACAAAATGATATACTTATATTTCATGACTGCATTTTTAAGACCTAAATAAAAGATAAGATATACATATTCATAGATTAGAGGACTGAGTCAGTTTAAGGTAGAAATTCTTCTGAGATTGATTTATGGATTCAATAGAACTTCACTCAGATTACCACCAGATATTTGGGTAGAAATTCTCAAACCAATTCTAAAATTAATACAGAAAGGCAAAGTAGCCTGAACAACTTTGAAAGTTAAAAACAGAGATAAGCAACTAGGATTATCCGCTCCAAGATTCACTATAAAGTTACAATAGTTAAACAGTCTGATGTTGATACAATGAAAAATAAATAAAAAATAGAACAATTCAAAATGAGCTACTGATTTCAAGCAAAGGCACTTCAGGGGAGAAAGGGTAAACTCTTAACATTTGCTGAAATAATCAGCTCATGAAAATTGTGCAAGGGGAAAATGATATCTGATTTATGCCTGGCATTGTGTTCAAAATACAGTTCAAAATGAACCTTAGGCCTAAATGGAACACTTAAAATTATAAAAAGTATACATCTACACAAAAACTTCATAAAATGTTCATAACCAAAAACTAATAGCAGAGTCATGTCTTTCGATAGGTAAATGGGTAAATAAACTGCTGTCTGCACACACAGTGGGATCTGGTAAGCAATAAAAATAATGCATTATTTACACAAACTACAACATGGGCCTATGTCAAGACAGTTATGTTGATAGAAGCAAGAGAGAAGAATGCATATTGTATGATTCTATTCAAATAAATTTCCATGAAAATAGAAATAACTTTTAGAGACAGAAAAGTATCAGAAGTTGCCTAGGGATTGCATAGGGCAAGACTGTAGGGAAGGAAGGATGGAGCAATTACTAAGGTCCATGAGGAGGCTTTGAGGTGATGAATCATCTTGATTGTACTGGTGTTTCCATGGGTATGTCCTCAGGTCAATGCTCCAAATTCAAACTTTAAATATGTGGAATTTATATAAAATACATCTCCATAAGCTATTATAACTGGAACACAATTATAGTTTTTGGAGCATATCAGTTTTTGAACTTCAGATTTTTTAATTTAAAAAAGATAAAGTTATCCTACAGTATGGAATGACACATGCAAATGCTTGAGTGTTGCTTACCAAACTGAGTCCAATAAGTCAAATTCCACTTTAATATTTAGCACTTTTAAATACTTCATTTTTCAGAAATAATGAAGGTATCAGATGTGCTTTTATATGGTATAGATTGATCAATCTAGATAGACTACATAAAGGACGGATGGGTTGGTAAGCAGATGAATGGATACATGAATAGGCAAATCAATAGTTGAATATAGGAATGGGGAGATAGAATGGGGAAATAATTATAGACAGATAGAAAATCAGTAATGCACATGGTAGTCTAACCTTCAAGTTTACATTTTTGGGTGTTTACATAATCCAGAGTAAGCCAAATGATTTTTCAAATTCTGTCGCCATGCCAACAGGGAGAATCACCATACAGATAGATTCTTAAGCACAAGGTTGCATTTGCAACCGATAATCTACAAGACATACAAAAATGTGACTAACCTAACCATGTCCAACACTGTTCAGTTTGTATCTTTCCATACATTACCTTTCCTGCAAAATTATTTTTAAAATGATGCTTTACTTTAGTAACTTCCGTTTGCATTCTGAATTTTCATTGTGCCAGTCAACCAATTTCACTTACATGATGAAGTTTGTGGACTTCGTGGCTATTTTAATATGATGCTTTTTATAATATAATTGGGAGAAGTCTCCAATGAATAAAATAAATGGTTTCTGAGGGTTTTTAAGCCCTCAACAGACATCAGCTAAAATGTTAAGAGTGCATCCAAATCCCACTGATGCTATATTTTCTAACCATAAAAGAAATATTGTTATTGTGAATTCTCAGCTTTTGTCTGAAAATCTTGTACTAGATCCCTTGAGTGCCAGTTTGGTTAATTAATTCAAACAATATCCTCTCTAATCTCTAAAACATTTTCATATTTAAGACAATAAATGAGGTACTTAAGGAGCTCACTCAATGCTAGTCATTAATATTCCAGGGAATTAGAAAAATTACCCCTAGTCCTCAGTGACATGAATAATGTCTTTTTTTTTTCCTTCCAGTGATTCTGACCTGGACAAGGTTAACAGCGTGCTTTCTTTGTAAACCGAATTTAAGAAAATCCTGTTTTCCACTTGCTTTAGTTAACACATATAAGTGAATATTCTTTCTTTACCTTCAGTAGTAAATGTGACATGTAGCTTGGTAGGTTATGCCAATTTACAGATTAAATTAGATAATAATAACTTTGAAATTAGTGATTAGTTTCGAAAAAGACTAATTGCATTTTCCTTGAACCAGTACATAAGGTTAATGCAGTTGGCAACGTGAAGGCTCCAGGAACTTTGACACTAATTGGCGATTGTGTTACACGTTAAAATAAGCAGTCAGCATGAACGAATTCTCAAGAGGTTTGCAGGAAGACAGAGCTATTTGTTCACAAACCTACTTTTCTCCATTTGAATGACTGGTTTAATTTCATAAAAGGTTGGTATATGGCCCTCAAGGTAAAATTTCATAGCATTTTACGCCATTAACCCTAGATTATCAAACTGAAACAAAGCACAAAAGACAAACTTTTTCTGTAAAGCAAAATCAGTCATCTATTTGATGACTGATCGAATAGTCATAAGTCATCTATTAGATTCATATATTAAGTATATGAATCTAATTGTTCAATTTCCTAAATTGGCTATCTTTAGGGTGGGGGAAATAAATGTGAGATGAAAAGAAAATTAGGCTTATAATTGTTCTAAATGCTTTTTGTTTACATAACCCCTTACCCCCAAAGTCTTCTAAATCATTTTATAGCCATTATAAATTTAATCTTTTTGATACAAACACACATATTCCTGTAAGTTTGGTTTTGAAATGTTAAAGAAGAATCTAGATATTTGGGATAGGATATCAGAATTATGCACTGCCAATTATCTATAAGATAATTTAGGCAGAAAAAGGCCAATTTCCATAAATTCTATTATGGGGTCATTTTTTTGTCTCTGGGTATTTGAAAGCAGTATTGTTTCAGCTCTAAACAAAAACTTCCTGTTATATTTTTCTCATATGTAATTTTATAAAGACTTGTTCGTTTACACCAATTTTTTCATCAGTCTGTTAAAATTTGATATCTAAAATGCATCATTTATTCTTTATTTGAAACATTTATTTACCTATATATTTTATAATAATCAACATTTTCAGAGTGCAAACCATATTTGGTTAAAATAGAGATGTTGTTGGATGGTTAAATATATTGTTTAATCTGCTGTTTATTAGGTAGGCCATTTTATTTAATAATATTACATTTTAAGTCACAATTTTCAAAAGCTATTTGACATATATTTGACTTGCTTATCTTCACAATATATAATTTGTTTTTGTAACTCTCCAGACTTATACAGCTATATGGATCTTGTTCATACTGTCCATTTTGAAACAGGTTTTTAAATTAGAAAATTATATGCTTTTGAGGTTTTTTCTTTTAGTCACTAAAAAAAACATCAGTGCTAATATGGTTTTAACATAAAAACTGGAGATGTATTTTCCCATTAACTTAAAAAAATTGAATACATTGAATATTTATAAATGAAAACATTTTTAAAGCCCATTAATGTATTCTATTTAAAAGAAAAATTTGAATAGCTTTTTTAAAAAATGTCTAGTAATTTTCTGGTCAAGCTCCTATCTAAATCCAGACTTCTTAGTCCTGGCTGGTGTGGCTCAGGGGATTGAATGACAGCCTGAGAACCAGAGGGTCGCCGGTTCAATTTCCAGTCAGGGCACATGCCTGGGTTGAGGTCTACGTTCCTGGTAGAGCACACACGAGAGGCAACCATCAATTGATATTTCTCTCCCTCTCATTCTCCCTTCCTCCCCCACTCTCAAAAAATAAAATAAATAAAATATGTTTAAAAATAACAAACCCAGGTTTTTTAATAATATATATTTGCAAAAATATTATTCAAATATGTATAGCCTCAAGATTCTTCATTTAGATGGGTGAGCACTGAAGTCAAAGTGTCACAAGAGCTTAAAATGCTTTAGTTGATTTATTGCAGACAGACATCTGAATGGGAAGGTACCAATTTACATCTGTGTTGCACAGTCTGAGCAACCTATAATTTTTCATCTTATTTTTGCTTCTATTTTATTCTAAAAATGACAATTAAGAAAAAGGAAAATTGAATGTTTAAACAGACTTTTATTCTCACTTTTTTATTTTTAAATATATTTTATCAATTATGCTATTACAGTTGTCCCGTTTTTCGGACTAACTTTTAAATAATGTAAGGAGTTGTAATCTAAAAATGAAAGGCCAGTGTGATAGGCAACAGCCCTTTATTTGAGATCCAAAAAAATAGCTAACTGTTGGAGAAGCACTGATTCAGGCAGAAACTTAATTAGTGTTCCAATTAAGGGGTGAAGGAAAAGGGTTTTTAGGAGAGATGGAAGGAGAGTAATTACATGAATAGAATAAAGAAATTTCTTGTGGTGTTAATAAGTCAAGGAAGGAATGTCTATAGGTACAAATGAGCTAAGTTATTCTTTAGGTACACAGGGTAGTGTTAATTCTAAATAATGGTTTATATTATCTTCTTAATTTTATTTTTTTTACTATACTTTTTTCCCCATTACCATTGATCTCCTTTATCAGTGTGGTAGTTAGAATGTTTGCTTTCCTATTAGCTTTTTAAACAGCTTTGGAATACACTGTCACCTTGGCCCAGTCCAAAGGTAAATTGTGCCCAGTTCAGACATTCCAAAGGTCTGAGGAGTAAAATGTGCAAGGTGGTTCCTTGGGAATGGCAGCTCTGAGACCATTTTGAAGTGGGTACATTCATATTACTTTTCATAGGAGAAAGAAAAATAGAAAATATAAATACAGTTTCAAGATGGCAGTATTTTCCAAATGTTCTATTGATAAGGATGATGAGCAAATTTTAGTTGAACACATTTTAACATATTCTTCAATAATAAATTAATACTTAGACTAATTTCTTAAATATTTGATTTAAATATTTTAGTAATCTGTGTATAATTCCTATTACTTGTAATTTCAAATTTATTAATGATATTTGTCTAAAATATACAAATGTAGAAGAAAAGCAATCTTAGTACCACCTCCCTCACCACCTTAAGCACCAACTTACAGTGGCTTTAACGGTTGCTTAATATAACAGGGTAAATAAATATTATTTATTCAACTATTGTGCTGTTCTTCCTAATGCTATATAGGTCATGCTGGAATCATTCCCAATATAATTGTAATAATTCACAGGATCCCTGAAATGTAGAAAAATATTACTTTTCCACATTTTTTTATTTCCTAACATTAATTAGTAGATGACATTGATCATCATGTTTTGTTGGCTTTGGTTTTTGTTTTGTTTTGTTTTTATCCTTTGAATGAATGAAAATATCCTTTTATTATTGGGTTTATTTGCCTTTTTTTCTTTTTAAGCCACTAGTGGGGTACCATTTTTTAAATGTATTGAAATTATTTTGATCTCTTCTGTTGTGAGTCATTAAATTCTTTCTTTTTGTTTTATTCACATATATTTAAGATTCATATTCATGCATAGCTAATTTTTTCAGTGTTCTGAAGAGGAATAGAATCATCAGTATATACATGAAGAAGAGAGATGGAATTTAAAGAATTGGCTCACATGATTATGGGGCCAGAAGTCTGAAAAGTGTAAGGTAGGTCAGAGGGCTAGAAACTGAGATAAGATTTGAATTTGCAGTATTGAGTCTGAACTCCATGGGACAGGAGTCCATGGGACTGGAGACTGCTGCAGGACTTCTATGTTACAGTCTTGAGATATAATTCTTTTTTTAATGGGGTATCTCAGTTTTTGCTTTTAAAGGCTTTAACTGATTTGATGAAACATACATTATGGAGAGTAATCTGCTTTACTTAAAGTAAATTTATTATAAGTGCTAACCACAGCTATAAAACACCTTTACACTAACATCTGGCATTGTTCAAAAAACAACTGGCAAGTTGACACAAAAAATTAACTGTTGTATTTATCTCACATTCATTTGTTTTGACCATTGTATAGTAGTCCACTGATTGAATATTCTAGTTTATTCTTTATCAATTTGTTGTGTGTTTAGATTGTTTCTTGGTTTTTGCTATTGTCCATAGAATTTCTAAAGATATGTTTTTATATTTAATAGGTATTTTAGTCTTTCTTAGCTAACTAGTACATTTCGAAAGTGAAGAGGAGGGAGTTAGGGCTTGTCCTACAACATGTCACGACCTATTACAAACCTATTCTATTTAAAACAGTATGATACGGCATATAGCTAAATAAACCGATACACTGAATAGAAGTGAGAGCCCATGTATATATGGCATTTTAATGACATGTCAGGTAAAATAAGAAAGTAAGGGCTTTTCAGTAACTAACAATGAAAAAATTATTATTCATATAAAAAGATGAATTGAGCCCTGGCTGGTGTAGCTCAGTGGATTGAGCGCGGGCCTGCGAACCAAACGATCCAGGTTCGATTCCCAGCCAGGGCACATGCCTGGGTTGCAAGCCAGTTCCCAGCAGGGGACACCTGAGAGGCAACCATACATTGATATTTCTCTCCCTCTCTCTCTTTCCTACCCTTCTCCTCTAAAAATAAATAAATAAAATATTTAAAAAAAAAGATGAATTGAATTTAAGTTTCCTATCTTAAGGAAAAACGCACTAAAGAAAATTAAAATTAAGTTACAACTGAGAGTAAATTCTCCTGATACACAATTACAAATATTATCAATGTGTATAAAAATAAACTCAACAAATTAGTAAAAACACAAATAACTCAAAAGTATCATCAAAAAGGGACATAGTTAGGCATTTCTCAAAGGAAACATATATAAAGCAATGTTAAACACCATTATAATTCATGGAAATTAAATCACAATCAAAGTCACTCACAAAAAAATCCCATAATCATTAAATTACTTATTTTTATAATGTGGTATGCCTTTATCTCCTATTGAAAGAAAATCACTATGTATTAGGTATGCAGCTCTTTGCCTGCAAATACACAACACAAATTTTTCTGGTATATTATTTACCATTTTCCTTCTTATGGTTTAGTTATTTTGTAATTTCAGTAGTCATGATTGAGTTTTCGTATTTGATGTAACCGGTGTGTGTATATGTTTCTCTGTCAGGTGATGTTACAGATATATCTTAATGATTAATTATAACAATGAAATTTCAGTCAAAACTACCATAAAGTATCCTATTAAATGATGAAATTTTGAATATTCAACAAAATCTGACAAAAATATTCAGAATGATGACTTTCCCCAATATTATTCAACACTGACTTTTTTTATGTTCTGGTTAAGTGGAGACATACAGAGTGTTAGCTGTAGTTAAGCTAACTTCTCATTGAATTTTTAAAAAACATTTCGCAGATGATATAATTACTATGTATGAGGCACTATTTTAATTATAGTTGTGTTTTGTTATCTGGGCTTTATTGTTCAAAAATATTGTGACTCACTCAATTGATAAATCAATTGGAAATTCCAAATAAGCCCTAGATATCAGCTGAACTGATTCTCTTTGAGATAGAAATAAATTGCCCATACGCTTTTATTACAAGGTACTGACAAATGCATTGACCTCCATGAGATTTCTTAAATTCCCCAGAGGTGCATGTTCTTATATTCATATATGTCTTGTAACTCTTGCTTTTGCTAAATTAGTTTAACTAAGCAATCATATGTCATTACATTTGGGCTGTTTTTGTTGTCTACCACATTGCCCAACTATAAAGCTGGGCCCTTTAAATTTTATGTGTGAATTCATATACACACATCAGCACACACACGTAACCATGTTAAGATCCACTGTACATACAGTGTGCTCTAGGGAATGTCAGGAGACAAGGGAAGATGCAGAGTGTATATTATCTCAATATAAAGTGCCGTATTCTGATCATTACCTCCTATTTTCCAGCTCATTTACTCTAATAGTCCAACTCAAACAATCCTTAAAACAAATCTGGACCTTCTTCAATCCTCAGATCCTTTCTGGTTTTCAGTGTCTATGGCCTGTTTTATACTCTTACTTCACTCCTTAGCCACTGTATATCACAAGGAAAATTTCATAATCACCTCGTTATGTATAGCTCTCAAATCCTTTCTAGTTTCACAGTACTCATTATGTTAAATTACAGTCCTCAGTAAACCTAAAATTTTACTCTCTCTTCATATGTACTTACACAGATAAACACAGATGAGAAAAACATATGGATTCCTTTCATCTTAAATTCACGATCAAAAACCTCATTTGGGCCCTTCAGTAGCTGGCAATTAGACTGCAAGTGAATTCAGGCATCTACATTTCCACTTTCCTAGTTAATTATTTCATAATTTATATTCTTTTATTAAACTTCAGTACTTCCTTGCTCATCATCTCATCAAACTGATGACGTTGCTGCTTATTTCACTGAATCTCTCAGCACATTTACCTGCTTTTAGTCCATTTACTTTTTTTGAACTATCTTTTTCCATAAAAGACTAGTCACTTTACCTATACAGAATTTATCATTTATTCAAATAGTCTGCTCCAGGAAACTTTCATATCCTCCCACACCTTTAGTATTTATGATTCTGCTGAATAATTTCTGTAAGCATAACTATACTAACATTTTCCACCCTTAAAATGAGGGAACAGGGTGGGGGTAATCAAGGGTCAAGGGGGCCAAGTTTATGGTGACAGAAGATGATGTGATTTTGGGTGCTGGGCACAAAATATAATATACAGATCATATACCATAGAAATGCGTACTTGAAACCTATATGATCTTATTAACCAATGCAATCCCAATAAATTTAATTAAAATAAATTTAGTTAAATATATTTGCAAATATTTTCAGTTATGAAAAGTATGGAATATCTGGAATCATGCTAATATTCTTACTGTTATTAATTATAAAAGATGAGTATAATGTAGAAACAACTGCTTAAAAACTTTAGAGAATAATTTGCAAGTCAGTGAAACAAAAGAAGAAAGTAACAAAGTCAGTGATTCATTTGGTTAATTTAAGAGCATTTTCCAGACAATCATGAAATATGAAATACAAACAAGAGCAGAGATTTCAAATTTCAACTATCATTCTGAATGCAGGAATCAGAGAGGTCAGAGTTGCCTTGATGATTTGGAACCTTCTGGGTCAGCATCCAAAGAAGAGGAGATTTGTAGAAAAGTAACTACACGAATCTGTGAAATCTGATAGCTTCTTGGCTAGCCCTTATTCTGTACACACAGGGTAAAATTAGAAGACACTTATCAGAGAATAGCAACTACACATGTGGAATACCTACCAGAGGTTTCAGAGGTTGCATGCACAAGGCTGAAAATATACTGAGGTTCGTGTACATCTAAGTAGAAAAAAATCCTCTTTTTAAATGCATATGGGGCATTCCCAAAATAGATCATATATATTGGTTATAAGCAAAACCTTGACAATTTTCAAAAATTGTATTTATGCAGCATTTCTTCTCTGACTACTGTGAAGTTTAATTACAACTAAATTACAGCTTTATTGTTCTTTCTCAGGATCACCGTTGCTATATGGGGCCTTTATGATTCTGTATACACTTTTGAAATATTTATTCTAGTCTGAAATATGTCATTGGAATCTTGACAGGAATTGTGTTGAATCCATAGATTGCTTTGGGTAGTATGGACATTTTAATAATATTGTTCTTCCTATCCATGAACATGTTATATGTTTCTACTTATTTGTATCTTCCTCTATTTCTTTCTTCAGTATCTTATAATTTTCCAAGTACAGGTCTTATATATCCTTGGTTAGGTTTATTCCTAGGTATTTTTTGAAGCAATTGAGCATGGGATTATTTTCTTAATTTCCCTGTCCATTCATTATTAGCATATAAAAATGCAATTGATTTCTGGATATTAATTTTGTATCCTGCTACCTTGCTGAATTCATTTACCAGTTCTAGTAGTTTCTTGGTGGTATCTTTGGGTTTTCTATTTGCAGTATCATGTCTCTGCAAATAAACACACTTTTACTCCTTCCTTTGCAATTTAGATGCTTTTCTTTTCCTTGTCTGATTACTGAAGCTAGGATTTTTAGCATTATGTTGAATAAGAGAGATGAAAGTGGACATTCTGTCTTGTTCCAGATCTTGAAGAGAACACTTGTAGTTTTTGCCCATTGAGTATGATACTGGCAGTGGGTTTGTCATATATGACCTCTGTTATGTTTAGGTAAGTTTTCTCTATTCCCATTTTGCTAAGAGTTTTTATCAAAAATGGGTACTGGATTTTATCAAGTGCTTTTTCTGCATCTATTGATATGATCATGTGGTTTTTATTCTTCATTTGGTTTATGTGGAAAATCACAATTATTGATTTGTGAATGTTGTACCAACCTTGCATTCCCAGAATAAACCCCACTTGATCATGGTGTATGATCTTTTTGATGCATTACTGTATTCACTTGTCTAATATTTTGTTGAGGATTTTAGCATTTATGTTTATCAGAGATATTGGCCTATAATTTTCTTTCTTTGTAGTGTTTTTATCTGGTTTTCAAATTAGGATAATACTGGTCTTATAAAATGAGTTTAGGAGCCTTAACTCCTCTTGAATTTTTTGAAATAGTTTGAGAAGGAGAGGTGTTAGTTCTTCTTGGAATGTTTGGTAAATTCACCTTTGAAGCCATGTGGTCCAAGGCTTTTGTTTGTTGAGTTTTCAATTACTGCTTCAGTCTCATTGGGAAATATATCTATTCAGATTCTATGATTGTTCCTGATTAAGTTTCAGAAGACTGTATATTTCTAGGTCGTCCTAGAAATATACAATTCATTTCATCCAGGTTGTCCCATTTGTTGGCATATTACTGTTCATAATATTTTCTTATAATCTTTTGTATTTCTTTGGTATCAGTTTTTATTTCTCCACCTTCACTTCTGATTTTATCTATTTGGGTCCTCTCATTTTTTTTCTTGACAAATCTGGTTAAAAGTATGTGATACTTACTAAATCAAAGTTTTAGTCCAGTATAATTTTCCTATAATTTTTGCTATCCAGGAGTCATACTCAAGGGAGGCAGTACATTTTCTGCAGGGAAGTGTAGGCAAATAATTTAGTCTGGTTAAAGATTCTAAAGAAGTAGAAGCTAAGTGAAACATACGATATCAATAACAAAAAAGAAAAAGAGAAAAAAATAAACACTGCAGAAAGAAATTGAAGGAGATACAAATACATGGAAGCATATACTATGTTCACAAATATGAAGAATTAACATCATCAAAATGTCCATACTATCCAAAGCAATCTATAGATTCAATGCAATTCCTGTCAAGATTCTAATGATGTATTTCACAGAATTAGAACAAATATTTTAAAAAATCGTATGGAAACACAAAAGGCTCAGAATGGGAATAACAATACTGAGAAGAAGAACAAAACTAGAGGAATCATGCTGCCTAGTTAAAACAAAACAAAACAAAAAAAAAACGAAGAGAACAAAACTATATTATAAGGCCATACCAATCAAAACAGCATGGTACTGGCATAAAAACAGACACATACATCAATGGAACAGACTAGAGAACCCAGAAATAAAGCCACACTTTTATAATTAACTAATATTCAACAGAAGCAAGCACACATAATGGGCTAAAGATAGTGTATTCAATAAATAGTGTTGAGAAAACTGGACATGTACATGCAGAAAAATCAAACCAGACCATCTTCTTATACCACACACAAAAATAAATTTAAAATGGATTAATGACTTAAATGTTAAACCTGAAACCATATAAATCTTAGCAGAAAACAAAAGCAGCAAAATCTTGGACATTGCTTATAACAACATTTTACCAGAAAAATCTCTCCAGGCAGAGGAAACAAAAGAAAAAATAAACAAACGGGACTACATCAAACTAAAAAGGTTTTGTACAATCAAAGAAAATATCTACAAAATAAAATGACAACCCACAAAATGGGAAAACATATTTACCAATCCATCTGTTAAAGAATTAATATCCAAAATTTGTAAAGAACTTACAAAACTCAATGTCAAAAAATCAAATAGCTCAATTAAAAAATGGACAAAGGACCTGAAAAGATACCTCTCAAAGAGGACATACAGATGGACAATAGACATATGAAAAGATACTTAACATCATTAGTCATCAGAGAAATGCAAATTAAAACCACAATGAGCTATCATCTCACACCTGTCAGAATGGCTACCATCAATAAATCAACAGACAACAAGTGCTGGCAAGGATTTGGAGAAAGAGAAACCCTTCTGCATAGTTAGTGGGAATGTAGACTGGTGCAGCCACTGTGGAAAGCAGTATGGAGATAGCTCAAAAACTTAAAAATGGATCTACCTTTTACTCCAGCAGTCATATTTCTTGGAACATAGCTGAAGGATTCCATAAACCTAATTCAAAAGAACATAAGCACCCCTTTGTTCATTGCAATGTTATTTACAATCACCGAGATATGGAAATAACCCAAGTGTCCATAAGTAGATGAGTGGATAAAACAACTATGGGACATTTACACAATGGAATACTATTTAGTCATTAAAAAAATGAAAGTTTTACCCTTTGCAACAGTATGGATAGACAGTATGGATAGACAGTATGGATAGACAGTATGGATAGACTGGAGGACATTATGCTAAGTGAAGTAAGCCAGTCGGAGAAAGACAAACACCATGCGATTTCACCTATATGTGGAATCTAATGAACAAACTGAATGAACAAGCAAAACAAAGACAGACTCATAGATAGGGAGCAGGATGACAGCTAAGAGTGAGGACGTTAGTGGGTGGAGGGATTGAACAAAAAGAAAAGAAGCACTCGACATAGACAACAGTGTGGTGATTGCAGGGGGAGGTTTGTATAAGGGGACTAAATAGTAATGGAAAAATATAATAAATTAAAAAACTAAATTACAGAAAATTTCTAGAATGTGTTCAAGAATTAAGTAACGTTACTCTATATAATCCACTTTTTGAAGAAAAATCAAAAGAGATACTAGAAAATATCGAACAATAGCTGAAAAAATAAAAATGCAGTCTGTCAAAATGTGGAAAAAGTAGTTGCAGTAGTGCTAAGTGGTAATTCATAGCTTTCAGTGCATACCTTAGCAAACAAGAATTGTGTGAGATGAGTGACCTAAATTTCCAATTCAGAGGGCTTGAAAAATAAATAAAATTAAACCCAAAATGAGTAGAAGGCCATGCATAAAGTAATAATAACAACAAATAATGGAACAAATCGAGTTAAAGTGGAGACACCAACAAAGCCATCTTAGTTCTTTGAAACAAATCAAAATTTACAATGCCCTAACATATCTAATTATACAAAAGAGAAAAATATAAATTGAACTTTTACATAAAATGGATAGTCACTAGAAACATACTTTAAGGGAACTGTCACATGAAGAAGTAGAAAATATAAATAAGTACATATTTGCTAAAACAACGAATTCACAATTACAAACCTTCAAAAAAAGAAAATCTCAGGACATGATGGCTTCAGTAAGGAATTCATTTAAACACCAAAGAATAAATTAATAAAACTTTGCAGAAAATTTGCCAAAGAATACTAAAAGTGAGAACAATTATGAGATCAGCATAAATTTGATACCAAAACCTTAAGTTAACATTGACAGAATGGAAAATAACATATGCCTCTCAGTTCAGTGGATTGAGTTCGAGCTGTGAACCAAAGGGTCACCGGTTCGATTCCCAGTCAGGGCACATGCCTGGGTTGCAGGCCAGGTCCCCAGTAGGGCACATGTGAGTGGCAACCACACATTGGTGTTTCTCTCCCTCTCTTTCTCCCTCCCTTCCCCTCTCTCTAAAAGTAAAATAAATAAAACCTTAAAAGAAAAAAGAACATATGCCTCTCATGAGCCTTAACACAAATATCATCAACAAACAATTAACAAACTGAAGAAAGTTATAGCATAAAATATCCACATTTATTCTGGGAATGAAAATTATTTACTCTTTAAAAATCATTAAATGTGATTTTCTAAAGTAAAAAAAATATATGATTTTCTCCACACATGTGAAAAAATGTTTTATTAGTAGATGATATGATTTTGTGTGTGGAAAATCCAAGAGAGGCAGAAACACTAAGATATCAAAAGTAAATTTTACTGTGTTTCTCGATACAAGTTCAATATTTTAAAATGCATTTCTGTACAATAGCATTAAAATCAGAAAGTTAATCTTAAAATAATAATGTATAATAGAACCAAAAGTATTTAATATCTAACAATAATGAAAGATTTGCAAACTTTCACATTAATGTGAGAAATAATTGATAACCTATCTACATAAAAACAGAAATCAATCATGTTTTTTTCTTTAAAAACATTAATAATCTTAAGATATTATTTCTACCCAAATAACTCCATTGATTCTATGCAATATCTGTCAAAATTTAATGGTTGTGTGTGTGTGTGTATAAATTGACCACCTGACTTTATGTTTTATGTCGAAATTCAAAAGGCCTAGAATTTTCCCAAAATTGGTTCTGGGCCAATTGTCAATCTCCTACTTTGCATGACAAATAAAATCAATTTGATATGGCTCAGAGATCCAACTCTGAGAGGTAAGAGGGGAAACTTTTAAATAAATATGCATGAGAATACCTTCATGATTTGTTATAGACAAACAGTTTTTAAAAGACACAAAAGTCAATAAGAAAAGAAATATGATTAAGTAGTCTTCAATAAAATTAAGCATCAAAAGTTATCATTAAGGCAGTTAAGATAAATGTAAATTATGGCTGTGAAAAGGTACTAGCAGTATACATACCTGAAAAAGAGCTCATATCCAAAAACTATGAGAAATCTAACAAAATTATTTTTAAAGGTACAGTCAACTTCATTAAAAATAGACAAAAGACTTGAACAGGCACTTCACAAATGTGGGTTTCAAAAATGGCCAATAAATAAACAGAAAGCGCTATACATCATTATCCGTGTGAGAAAGGCAACCACCACAATGGTGCGTTTGAAAAGTGACTAAGCTACTAAGTGCTGATGAGGATGTGGAGCAGACAAAGCACTTTCACGTCGTTAGTGAGAGGCAAATTGCTGAACGTATTCCCCAACACCTGCGTGTCTATTCTAAAGTACATTTTTTAAAAGAACCACACCTAAAACAAAAGCAAACTAAGCAAACAGCTAGAACAGGAACAGAACCACAGAAATGGAGATCATATGGAGGGTTAGCAACAGGGGTGTGAGAGGAGGAGAGATGGGGAAAAGGTACAGAGAATGAGTATCATAGATAGTGGGTAGAAAATAGACAGGGGGAGGGCAAGAATAGTATGGGAAATGTAGAAGCTAGAAAACTTATGACCCATGGACATGAACTAAAGGGGGGAATGTGGGTGGGAGAGGGTGTGTAGGGTGGAGGGGAATGATGGGGGAGAAATGGGACAACTGTAATAGCATAATCAATAAAATATATTTAAAAAAAGTATGAGTATTAATGTCCATGAAAATATGTGTACAAGAATGTTCATAGCTGTTTTGCTAATATTAACTTTAAATTGGAAACAACCCAAACCTCCCTCAGTAGCAGAATGGGTGAATAATTTGCGATAGAGTCACAACATGGATACTACACGTAGTGATGCTACAGAGTGGGGAAAAATGAACCATTTCACAGAAACATGTATGGATATATAAAGTTTTGATATGCTTGCTATTAATTTTATACCCCTGTCTTCTGTTTGTGTGCTTCAGATTTTAGTCCCCTGCCATGTATCTCAGACTTAGCCTCCTGTCTTGACTCTTGAGGTGTTTTTTGAACTTTGGCTTCTTCCAACTCCAGCTCTCCCAAACAGAGAGAGCAATCCAGCTCTCTCAATTCCCAAGCTCATATCCAGACTTACGCTTTCTTATCCAAATTCATGGAGATCCTCAAGAGAGCAAGAGAAAATCCCACTGTTTAGTGATATCTACCTTCCTGAAATAGCAGCTAAATAACTGTCATATAATCATGGCTTCCTTTAGTTTCAAAATATGCATAGAATATCCCTGCCCCCATCCTTGCCATCTGCTGGGTTGTGTGCATGTCTTCTCAAGATGATTGTTTCAATTTTTCTTATTCATAAAAATAACCTCTCTGTAGGTTTTGAGATGGAAAGTATAATCAGGGTATCACTGAAAGTTTTGTTATATGGAATATGTAAGAGAGAAAATATGCCAGAATCAGAAGATTAATTGGAATACTAATTTATTTTTATAAATTTGAGATATAGATTATCTAGGTTATTATATAAGTAATAAGATGGGGAAAAAGGAGTAGTAAGTGCTAAGAATTCAGTAAGAATAGGTGAATTCAAATGATTGGTTTTATAGAAGAAAGAATTAAACCATTCTTGTTATTGTCAGATCTTCCCTTCCTTAGAGATATAGTTGAACCTTTTAACCTTTTAAGTCATAAGGTACAAAGTTAGCATGCTAATGCCTGATGCCATATCAAAGACATCTTTTCAGGCATATCCAGAGTACATTTTCATAAAACATCAATTTAGGTTGTCAGTTACATCTGCTCCTGTGAGATTTCATCAGTCGCATTGTGTTAAATCACATGACTATACATGAAATGATTAATAACATACAGATAAAACACATCCAGATATGTAGGTTTCATAGAAAGTTTTAAGATGTCCTGTGAGCATTTACTATAAGCTTCAAATACCAAGTATTTTAACATTACTTTACAAATAAATTTAACTCAGTGAAATAAACAAAACTATCACATTAAAAGGCCAAAATAAAAAGATAATTTTTCTCTCTCAAAAAAGGTACATTTTATGGAATTTTCTTAGAACAAGCACCAAAGTACAGAATGTTCAAACTTTTTAATGATTTCAAAATAACATTTTGAAATGACTTCAAATGATTATATATGTCACATGAATTTCGGAGTGTTCTGTTACCGGAATCTATTCAAAGCAGCCAATTTCAGTGGCAGTCATACTGAATGGGACTTTGTAACACTAGTCCCATGATGAAATTTGTTTTATTATTCCTTTACATAAAATCTATGAAGACTGTCTTTCTAATTCATTAATTTTCAATCTCCTCTTTTCATTATCTTTTCATATGTCACAGAATATAATACCTGCAAGAAATACAATCATACTTACTTAAGAAAAGGATAGTTTAAGGATATCAAACCTAGGAAAAATTATATTGAGATCTCACAGACACTAGAGAAGCACACAACAAAGTCTCTCAGTCTCTTCCTTTTTTCTGAGGTTTCTCTGTTCTTCCGGCACATCACCTATATTTTTCTATAAGGTACAAGTCCTTGGTTTTCTGTAAGTTCCTCTTACATATTCTTTGGGATTTTTATGAGGTAGACTTTTGTCTCAAGACGATATGAGTATATGGATCCAGTGATTATCAGGGCTTGACAGATTCAAGTTATTGTCTTAAATTTTATTTCCTAGGGAAAAAATCTAATCGGTGTAACTTTGTTCAAAGGTACACAGATCTTCAGAGCAAGTTTTCTAAGAAATAGTTAAGAGGGTACAAAATGGTAGTCATTTTTAATACCCAGGACCCAAATATATTTTATTTTATCTTGGCAGAGCTGTAAAAAAGACTAATATTGGCCTGATTTTTGAACCCAGAGTTTGTATTCATTTTATATATACATGAGCTTAATTTATCATACCAATCTTCTTTTTCATAACCATTTTCCCAAGTGTTAGAGTAACTGATTTTTTGAATCATGACTTTTAATCACAATCATCAATTGTTGAGCATTCTTTTAGTTAGCAAATTATGCATTGAACTTGTAAGTATGATTTATTCCAAACATAACCACAGTTATATTTTGCCAGAGAGCAGTGCTCAAATATTTCTGTGGAAAAGCATGGTTTACTGGGGTATCATATTACAATACAGATTCAAAACTTTTTTGCCTAACTGATGCTATAGTTTCATGTCTATTTTTAGTCACTAAATTTGACAAAATTAGCTAGATAAAAAATGAACACCAAACAAAATGTCATATGTTATATAAAATGTTAATGTCATATTAGTTGTCAGGTATTTATAGTATTTGCGTTTTAAAATCTACCAGTTACTTTCCCTCTATATTTAACTTCAATATTCATTTGACAATTACACACTAATTTACGACCTTGCAGTATTATTGGGTGACTCTTCAGGAAAATGTAGTCTTGTTTGCAATGATATAATGAGTTGCGAATCATCCTATTAAAAGAAATTATGGAAATTTCATAGAAGGTTCCAGGCCCTGCTGTGAAGTTGTAAACAGCCAGCCAGAAAAAAGAACAGCAAAAGGAAGATTTTATGATGGAAAACTGATCATTAAAATACCTACAAAAGACCTAATAACTGGTTGTGCGGTGCACAGAAAGCTCTGATGGGAAAGGTAATAGCATTTTCCATGTAATATTGTTCCCATTTTATTTAATTTTTCTTCTTCCTTTGCCCAACAATGGAGGTATCAGAAGCAGTAATGTTTGAGTGCTGAAAGAGGAAATGAAAGGAAACTCTCCCCTTTCTCAGCCCAGCAACACGGAGTCAGGTCAATTTGGGGAGGGAGACACACCTGGAAATCAATGAGAGTGTACATTTTTAATTTAAATAATAATGGATTGAAATGCCTGCCTTTGATTCACCTCCCCTTTCTTTTTTCTGTTTTAGTAGTATCTCAGGTAATGTTTGAATGTTTTACAAACTAAGCTTTCCTACTTGTTAAATACAAATAACTCCCTGAAGACTTTATTTTCCTATGACCTATCTGGATTAACTAGCCTCTTGTACACTCTCACCATTTTTCAAAATTCTGATATATAAACTTTAGACCCCTGGGTAATAAACAGCTTTGCATCCTAAGGATACTGTTTCTGATGACTTGGTCATAAGTACAAGGCAAGGATAGTCATTCCCAAGATACAAAAAGAGGTCTCCAGTACATTGGGAATGTGGCGGACAATTAGACAGACGTGAGCAGAGCAAGGACAATGCCCCAGGTACAGGAAGTCACCAGGTTGAAAGCCCTGGGTGCCTAGTAATGAGCAAAACTGGGAAAACAAGGACCGCATCCACAGGGTAAATATTCCTCCAATCGCACATCCCCATCATGTGGCTTAGACCTCTTGACCTTTCATATCACTTATTTGGACTCTCCCCTGACATGTCACTAGTCATGAGGTAGATGCCTTTGGAGTAGGAACAAGGGGCTGAAAAGTAGCCTCATGTGACTACCAAGTAAGCCTTTGCATGACCACTCCCTTAAGCATTAAGCTCCCGGGACAACCAGATTCTGACCAACATCAAATACATATATGCCTCAGTTGTGTTTCAGCTCCAGGTCCAGAAAAATAGCAAAACCAAGTAAATGATGCCCTTGCTGTCAGCACAACCAGTTACAGTGACTAATGTCCCCTTGCCCTAGTGTCAACCAATCAGTAGAGACCATGACCCTGAAAAGATCCACCTGAAAAGCTAATGAATATTCTATTGGAATCATCCACTGGGGCCTCCAGATAAACAGCTTCAAGATAGGGGACCCAGTGCATACACTTGCCTTTTCCCACCCACTTCCCTCCAGGTGCATTTTCTTTGCTCCTCTCTCTTAAACTCCAAGGGTCTTTCTTTTGCCTCTGTAACTTGTTTTCTGAGCACATTTATTCTACAGATAATTTCTTCTACATCTGTGATTTTCTAAATAAACTTTCTCATAATTTGAGTATTGCCCCTGAATTCTTTCTTAGCCAAAACTCAAGTACCAAGGTTGCTGAATCAAGGGCTGGTCTGACTCTACTGGTCTAACATCTGGTGCCATTCTCGCTGTCAACAGGGACACTTTATGATCTCTCCCTAGACTGTACCTGGTCCTTAAGGTATGATATATTATGACCAATTATTGACACCTCATCTCATTGCTTTTCTGCCATTTAAGACTCTTCCATGTTGCCAGAGCAGCCAATGGTCACATCAGAGCTTACCTCTCGAGCTTTCCTTGACACCTATAGTAAGCAATGGGGGAAATCTTCTAGAAGGAACCCATACTTCTTGAATCATTGAGAAGAATCTGAATATAAAAATTGGACTTTAGTTTGAAACAAATAATTACAAAAATCATAAACATATGATCAATATGCTAACTATGTCTTTGGCACAAAGTTTTTTAAAAACTTAGCAAATACTTAAGACATGTATATTTTGCATAAAAATCAGATTTGGAGATTATCGTGAAACTGTGCTCTTAACCATCCTACATGCCTATTGTTCAAGAATCAAAAGGAATTAAGTATGCCTATATCCTTTGGGTGGATATTTGCTCTCATTTGTCAGAGTCCCTGTACTATACTTATAATATTCTTTAAAAAGTGACATATAGGTGTACTAATTATGGTTCTCCAGAGAAACAGAACTGATATATATATATAAAGAGATTTATTATAAGGCAGTGGCTCATCTAATTATGGAGGCTGAGGAATCCCAACTCTGCATTTGACAAACTAGAGACCCAGGACAGTCAATGGTGTGAATTTCATTCTTAAAGCAAGCAGGTCAAAACGCAAGAAAAGCCAGCTTTTCAGTTCAAGCCTAAAAGCAGGAAAAAGAACAACGTCATGCTTGATTCTGTCAGACAAATGTTCCCTCTCACTCAGGCTTTTTGTTCGGGCCATGTCTTCCATTAATTGAATGAGATCCATTCATTTTAGAGAGGGTGGTTTACTTTGCTCAGTCTACAAATCCAACTGGTAATCTCATCCAGAGATACCCTTACACCACACCTAGAATAATGTTTGACCAAATGTCTGGACACCATAAAGTCAACAATCACAATAGGCACAATCCAGAGGTCACAATCTCAGAAGTCTTTGGAGATATGACTGTTAATAAACTGATTTAGGTACAGAACAGTAGCTCTGGCTACGTCTTGATTTTGAAGGAACTTAAGTTCTAATTGGGGGATAAACAGTAAATTCATAAGTTTAACTAATGCGCCAGTAATAAACTTTCTGAAGCCATATGGCCTTATTGTAGCCTGACCCACCAAATCTCTGCAGAGTGACGACAAGCCAGGCCCACAGCTGACGCAGTGTCAGTCATTCTGCTTCTACTGCCTGGGCACAGCATGGTTGCTCTACAGCTAGTCTTTGACAACTGTGATGGAAGTCTTGTAGATGTCATACTTGAGGGTTTCAGGATATAAAATAGCAATATCTGAGTCAGTACCTACTATCCACGGTCCCTTCCATAACTTATGTTTAGTAGGGTTTCCAAACGCTGCACTCCTGTCAAAGTCCAAACGTCCACAAACAGCAACAACACTTTTTCTGTTCCGATCCACTAGAAAAAAGGGTGGGGAGAGAAAAGCGGGCACAGCTCATCTGGTAAAAAAAAGTATCAGGATGGAATAATGGAGTTGGTATATCTAAACAAATGTGCTCATCTAAGAAAATCCCTTACCATGAAGAGGAGACTCTATGACAATATGAACTGTAACCTTAAAGTTAAGATTAGAAGAGGCAAGTTAAAACAATTTTTCTATAACTTATCAACACCAAAATTTTAATCTGAAAATATGTTTTTCACAAGAACATTAGGTTGTTTCTGTATTCTTATTTTCAGAGGCTTTTTAAAATAATATATACAGGGTGGAGCAAAAGTAGGTTTATAATTGTTTGTGTGGAAAATAGTACAATAATTAATAAATAATAGTATAGGAAATAACTCTGTGTTTTGTATCCTTACAACTATAAACCTACTTTCCCCCATACTATGTATGTATCTCTGTGTGTGTATATATAGTAATAGTATAAAACATTAATTTTAAGTCTTTTATGGTCAGAATTATGTTTAATAATTAGAAAGAAATAAAAATATAAATATATTAAATTCTGTTAATTATTAAATTTATTTTTGCCTAAGAAAATGTTTGGTTTATTTCCTTCATTAGTATAACATTGAAAATATGTCTAAGATCCAGATTACACTGAGTTATATTGAAGTAGTGGATCTTAAATCTGTTTAATTTTCTTAACAGCATTTGTCTTGGTTGCTCTGAGTCAGTTTTTTTTGCAAGATCTGAGACCTAGTGGCCACACTGCCTGGTTCAATTAAAATGTCTTTCATTTTTGTTGTAGTTGTTTCTAATGAATTATATCTAACATAAATTATTCACCATAGGAAGATATTATTTTTAAGTAAGGCATTATAAATTATTTCCATCCAAAATGACATTGGGAAAATTAAAATAAGAAAGACAATAATTTTATGTAAATATAAAGCATTAGTCATATCTAGAAACACTTGCATTATGATCCAATTTGGTGAGATTCAGCATTCCTCAAATTAACAAGGTTTATAGTTAGAGAAGATGAAACTTTGTGTGTTTAAAAAATGTGTTCCATATATTTCTTAGTGCACTTAAAAAGTGGCTCTGTTAAAAAACCATAATCCAAGAAACTTAGAGTCTTAGATTCTTGATTTATCAGGATACAGATTCAGCTGTTGGGATTGGATAGTCTCTTGTCCCACTGTTAACTGACATCAGTCTGAGCATCCTAGTAGAGACCTTCATGCACACCTATATCCATTGTTCTCTCCTGAGCACACGGGAAGATTATACTTGCTTTTTTTATGTATATAGGATTCACTAACTGGTTCTTGTCAATGAAATGTGTGTAAAAACTTGTGTCCTTCTGGGCCAAAGTGTTTGCTAGTAATGTAAGAGCTCCCAGGGGCCACAGAGGCCGGTATTTCAGATGGTGCAGTTTCAAGGTAATGAAGCTTTCCTTTCTGGCCTGAGTCACTATGTATAACAGAGGTCCCAGTGACCTAAGATGAACGTGCTATGTGAACAAGAAATAAATCTCTGATGGATCAAAAAAACTGTGATACATTTACACAAGGGAATACTATGCAGCAGAAAGAAGGAGCTCCTACCCTTTGCAACAGCTTGAATGGATCTGGAGAGCTAAGTAAAGTAAGCCAGGCAGTGAAAGACAAAAACCATATGATCTCACCTATAAGTAGAACCTAATCAACAAAACAAAAAAGCAAGCAAAGTATAACCACAGACATTGAAATTAAGAAACAAACTGACAGTAACCAGAGGGGAGGTGGAAGGGGATAATGGAAGGAAAAGGGGGAAGGTGGTCAGGGAACATGTATAAAGGACAGGAGGACAAAACCAAAGAGGAAAAGGATCCAGGGTGGGAAGTGGGGATGGCTGAGGTGGGGGGAGTGGTAGGCAGAAAATGGAAACAACTGTACTTGAACGAAAATTTAAAAAAAATCTTTGTTGGATTAAATGACTGCTATTTAGGGAGATGATTTATTACTGTGGAATTTAGTCTGAACTCACACAAATGTGTTCACTATATTAGTACTATTTCAGCATTTAATAAAGAGCCTTAGAAATAGTACTTCTCCAATTGACCATTAAAGATCATTTAACTACTTTTCCCATAAAAACCCAAAATGTTTTATGTGAGAATCCTTTCTTTTCTTTGTTCCATATTTTCTATTTTCTAAAACTAGTTCCATAACAATAAATAAGAGACTGGCCTCTTTCTTCAATGTTATTTTGAAAATTTGTATTGGTTTAGTTGGGATCTTTGGGGGTTTTATTTTTTTTGTTTTTCTTTTTTTGTTGTTTGCTTGTTTTTATGGCGAATGGGGAAAAGGGTTCATTTATGATTTTATATAAATTAACTTTAGCTACCTATTAGGTTGGAAATATTGTGTTCCCAGAGCTATATCTTATGAAATATTTTTAATTGTAGCCTTTTAATAGTCACTGTGCCATATTGTGTTATATGGATAATTTTACCATGAAAACTCTGACCATCTAGAATATCTAGATTCTGAATTCTTTCTCTCTACAGCATTAACCACTTTTTTTAAGAGTTTTCCTTTTTCAGGGTTTTCCTTTTTCCTAGACTCCATGCACTATAGACTCAAATTTTATTTTATTTTTCTCCATACATATCACTTTCCAAGTTTAGCCACTTTTTTCTGCCTATTTCTTTTAAGCTCTTTATACTGTTAGCTAATGGTAATAAATTTTGTAGGTTATATGATTATTGCTACTTTCAAAATAATATTTATGAGAAAGTAAATGATGTCAGATTATAATTTTTCTAGATAAGCTTAGATAAACCAAGATAGCAGCAAATCTTATTAGTCAATAAAAACAATGCAAATTACTTTCTCTCTCTTTGTGATTTATGTATATTTTTAAATAGCTTATTTCAGATACATAGGAAAATATTTTTTATTTTTTTCCCAGTACTGTATGCTTATTCAAGTTAAAAAATGACAGATGCTTGAAATATTTCTGATATCTAAACAAACATAAAAGTTAAGGATATTATGCATTAATACCAATTAAATAATACTTTCCTGATAACATTTATTTACATTTCACAAGGGATCCCATAAATTTGACACTTCATCATAAAATAAAGCAATTTATTTATAAAGCAAGCTTTGTGTGTGAATCAGGTCGGTATATTTTGAAAGCTGTGTTAAAGCTGTTTGTAAAGGAGATACAAATTGTCTATTCTTAGAAAATGAACTTAAGTGACAATAGAAAAGAGCAGATGGAAGTTAAGGAATTCTTATTGGAAACACAAGATTATAGTTTAATCTTAATATCATATATTAAATTAAATTGGTAATTTCATTTCTCTCTGTCATATATTACTTACAGAAAGTGCTTTAACTCAGAATAAGATGGTCAATCCAGACAACTCATGAAAAATTGTTAACATTTTATTGTCAGGTTAACAGGAAATTGTAGATACATTTGTGCCATAATCTGAATTTATTTCCTAGCTGAAAACAAAGTACTCAGGCAGTGTCAAGCATTTTAGTGCTTTAGGAAAACACTAAGAAATTATCTGGATAAACCCTTCACTGAAGCATGGAGATTGAGGTTTGGAAAAGCTACGGGAGCTCCCTGTGCCACACAACTATTGACAAATATTTATTCTTCTGAAAGTTTAGTGCTACATTTGTTATTTGTTTCTTTGTTTTTGTTATTTATGAGTCTTCTTCAAATGTTTTTTTCCTCTTGAGGTTCTAATACTGTAGAGGAAAATTGGTCTTTCAGTTTTTTTATGTTTATGTTTATTTTAAATTCTCACGTAATTTTTAATCGTATGTTTACAACTGGGGGAGGACCTAATAGTTGCTTCTTTTTCCTACTAAGCACAGAGAATTTTTGACTCTTAGAAAATTGGTGCCTGCGCCCTGGGGCCAATGAGCCTAGTGATTATAGGTTTCAGGAAAGCCTCCCTACTCTAACACTGTTTCTGTGCCATCTTGCTTGAGAACAGAGGCTCTGGAGGGAGTCGGAAAACAGAGTACACGCAAACCTCGCCCTTCCTCTAGGTACCCAGGAAACAATCTCCCTAAAGCGGCCTAGTATTCTTCTTTACAGCAAAGCTTGGATGGGTGGCAGGAGCTGGGTAATAATTAAGGTGATTGTTTTCAATCCTATTCTAAGTAGTGTTGTGCATTTACCTATTTCATATTTTTCACTTTGGACTTTCATAGTTTACTTAATTCAAAGAGGTAGTTTATGGCTTAAAGTAGTAGTTCCACAGTCACTAACTTTAGGCCCCTGTTTGGCCTTTACATCACATGCAAGGTTTGTGGAAAAACTGGTCACTTGACCAAAAGATTTGTGGTAACTAGATACAGTGTTTTGTTTTGTTTTGTTTTTAAATTTGTGGCAGGGGTCAGGGGAGTATATGGGGAATACGGTGGATGTTTTAAAAAGAGAAGTGATGTAATGTTTAGGGACATAGTTAAATTCCTGGGAATTATGTTCAGCAGTCTGGCATCTTAGAAACTCTCTCATCAGCCTGTTTCTCATAATTTCAAATATATTATATAGAGCTTATAGAAATTTCCAATAAGTAGCATTAAAAATCTCTACCACCAGTGCAAGGAATGCAAATAAGATTCATGTTTTACTGAGAGCAAGATCAAAGTAGTTTAACTGAGTCTGTTATTCAGTGGACATTAATAGGGTAAATATTGAGAAGTAAAGATTGAGGGGAAAAAAAACAAGAAAGAAATTATAGGGCTGGGTTCTAGGAGTTGCAAATGAAACTCACAGTAGGAGAGCTGATAGCTCCCTCATATCTGTGAGAACTCAGTGGCACCTGATCTTATCAAGTCCCTTCAGGTGGCATGATTATAATATTGAGAATGAAGAGGCAGGTGATATGTAACTAAGTTTTCTCTGGTCTGTTCAGTTACAGCATAGTGGCATGTTGCATCAGCATGCACCTAAGGATTATCATTGTCAAACTTAAATGTGAAAAGGAAAAAAATAAGTTAAAATATTATTTTATAATATATGTTGGGAAAAGCTTATGACTGCACAAATAGTATTCTACCTGGGGAGCCAGCAAAACTTCAAATTAGTCACCCTATGGTCCTTTCTCTCATTTATTACCTACCTCTAAGCAATATCTACACCCAGTTGATTCTCTTTTCTTAATCATCAATTCACATTGTCATTCGCCTCTAGCTACATTCCCAGGACTACTCACCTAATCCCATTGCAGCAGGTGCTTACGAGCTCTTGCTTTCAAACTTACCTACTACCTTTTATGTTCTCTCCAAATCATTCTTTATTTACCTCTAATATTCAGTATTGCTTATTAATATCCAAGAGATATTCTTTTTCATAAAGATCAGTGAATCTCAAATTTTAGTGTCCAGGAGATTCACCTAAAAATCTTGTATTCTGTCTAACACTAAAGACTCAGAATTATGTGTTGTATCAACAAAATCACATTTAAGTTTGAACTTAAAGGACAAATAGGTATGAAATGAGTAGAAAAAGTAAAGAAGAATATTCTAGGCTTAAAACATTCAGCGAGAGAAATGAATTTTTAATTAGAATTTTAATAGGTCTACAACAGATTTCATAACGCTAAACATAATTAGCAAATATCTAATAAAACATAATATATATGTGTATATACACACATACACATACATATATATTTTATAAAACAACAAATTAAAATAAATAGATTTAAATTTTTTAATTCATGCAAGAAGACTATTGTTACAACATGCCATATTTTTCAAAAGATTTGTCATTATCTGAATACATTTTACATTATTTTAAGTTACTAACCTTAAAACAATATTAACTGGGACTTCCTCTTTGATATGACTGTCACCTGAATAGTTTTCCCTGTGAAAACACCTATAAAACTAAATCAATTATAAGCTATAAAATAGCTGTTTTCTGATTTGAAACAAGAACAAGTAAAGGACAGTGAGCCTTAATAAAGTAAAACAAGTGCGGGGAGTCAGTCCTCCATGAGTGTCTCCCACTTCTGCACATATTGTCAACAGTGGTACTGACAGCTTTTGTCCCAGGCCTTCTTTCCGTGCACATTTGTGTAACAAACAGCCTTGGGTCAGAGAGTGCATTTCCCTCCTGGGCAAAGGTTTGGCATGTTTGCTCACAAACCTCATATAGCCCATTAAACTTAGAGGATAAGGACAACTCACATGGACAGCGTAACCTCAATTATGCCTGTTGAACCATGAGTAATAAAGCCTATTGTCATTGACCTAGGCATCTAATGTCTTCAGCCAAGAATCATTAAACTATGGCAGTTAACTGATTAGCTTCCAAGTAGGGTGAATCATCACAGTTTTGGCAGTAAGACGATCACACTGGCTTCCTGTCAAAGTCCAGTCCAGACAGAGAGAGGTACAAGGAAGACGAGTCCAGAATATGATGGCTTTATCATGAGAAAGACATTAGAGTTTGAGACTATTGAATCAGCTGGTATTTACGGGTAAAGTGTCAGAGAGACAGATTTCTTAAAAAAGAGTTGCAGAAATTTATAGGACTTCCCTTGAGTCTCCCATTGTACGCATATACTAAGCTGCTTGTTCAGGGCAAGTCTTCCAGACAAAAACCCATTACCACAAACACATTTTCCACAAAAAGAACAACGATTGGGCACCTGCTAACTAAAAAAAACAGAGCTCAAATGCAGTTGTAAGATATTTGATTTTCAATTAGTGATGTAGAGAGATGTCTTTGACATGTCCAGAATTCTATATATGCCCCAGAAAGGCAATACCTTAAGAAAAGGGCTAATCTATATGTAGGATAAAAACTAGTCTAGTTTTTAGATTTAGTAGTAGTAGTAATCCATCCTAACACATCTTAGATACATGCCTTTAGAGCAGTGATTTTCAACCAGTGTGCCGCCAGAATGTTATACTACACAATACCTGACTATTCAATCAGGGGCACTGACTTCTTTCCCTTATATTGTCAAATGTTTAAAAAATGGCAACAGCCAACACAACAGTAGCCACCTGGGGCGAATGAAACAAATTTATGCATATTTTTGTCAGATTGGCAAAAATGTATATTTTTATATGTTGCAGAATTTTAGTAATTAGTTTTTGGGTGACATGAGATGAAAAACATGATTTGAAAATCACTGCTTTAAACGATCAACCTGGTCTACAAGTAAATAAATTTAATACACTAATTTAGCAAGAATGCAAAATCTTGAAAAAAAAAAACTAAAACATCCATAATGTTCAAAAATTACTAGACAATGGAAGAAGCACAAAGTGTGACCCATAACCAGGATAAAAATCAATAAATAGAAAGAAGCTAGAAAGGTCAGAGAAAATAAAATTACTAAATTCTTAGTATATTCTTAATATATCTTGTATTCTTAATATATTAAAATACATTCAGAAATTTAAAGGAAATCCTGAACATAATGAGGAAACTAACAGGAATAAAAACAGACAAATGGAAGATTTAATAGTCAAAAATTCTAGAGATAAGAAATATAATTTCTTAAATGACAAATTTACTGATTGCACCTAATAGCAGTTTAGACCCTGCAAGTGAAAAGGTGAGTAAACCCAATGAGAGGGAAGCAGAAATTACATAACTTGAACATAAAGAGAAAAAGGTGTTGAATGAAATGAACAATAACAGGTCCATGGAACAATGGACTTGAATGTGGGTGTAATTAAAGTGTCAACATAAGTGAATAGGGGTTTGAGCCATAAAAATGTGAAAAACTAATAGTTAAACATTTTCTTCCAAAAAATATAGGTCCAAAGGTCCAACAAGCTCAATGAACCTCAAGCAGATTAAAGACATAAAATAATCCCAAAGCATATTATAATGAAATTTCTTAAAATCAGTAATGTGAAGAAAACCTTAAAAGCGAACAGAAAGAAGTAAAAAGATTACATTCATTCCAGGATGTGATGAAAAGAGTGAGTACCCTGTTCTCATAAGAAACCAATGATAATTTATTGAAGTGTTTAAATACAATTCTATATATTTCTATGAGATAAATAATAAAGTAGCATTTTTACATCATTTTTGAAAAGTGAGCAAGTCTCTTCTCCCTTCAAAGAATGCTTTTCTGTTGTCAGCTTCTGTTTTTAAACTATTCACATTTAAGTCATTATCTTGATTTACAGCATTGCAAGTTATAATATGTTTCAGTCAAATAGTTACATATATGAAAACTAATAAGATGAAATCCTTTTTAGTAATTTTGACATCTTGAGAGATTATGTATTTGGGTACTTCCTGCACCAACTAACAATGGGGAAACAAGGGAGAAACACATACATTTTTAGTAATAATACAAATTATATAATAAAATAAAGGAACAAATACTGATTTTTAACACCCTTAACCTCAGAGCAAATATTGAGCATGAAAATAAGTCAAGTTCATGTTCAGCTACCAAAATTTATCTATAAATTATTGTCAATTTCCCTTCCATTGGCAGGCATTTCCTACTGCTTACATCTCCCAAGTCACGTACTTGCAACTCATCCTGTTAAAGCTCATCGTATATTTCATTCAACAGCTCTGGGGTTTTGTTCTAATATTAATTAAAGTTTTAGTTGCAGAAATTAGGTAGGGTTGCATAATGTTAGACACCCCACCATTGGAATAGAGGGAATCTATGGAACACCAGGATATGTCTTGTATGCCTGAAGTTCTTTTATATAGAAAATTATACACTCAGCCTATAACAGGAGGTAAGTAAAGAATGAATATTACAAGATAATGAGAAACCTGGAATAAAAGATAATCAGAAGATATCAACATGGAAATTATACATGTATTATATAAAAAAACAATAAATTATGTTTTACCAAAGTGATGGATCAAGAATCACTCACATATGTCAGTAGATAAGGCACTTGAATAATTTTTTTCACATGTATGATTTTGATAAAGACCAGCAGTAAGGCGAAAACAAATGTGTTTTGTGTTTTGACTGATTCTAATATATTATTATGGTTCAGCATTATCTTTTAAAATTAAAATGTTCATATTCTGCAATGAGCAGTTTCATTCCTGGATGAATGCACTGTCAATTACTGTGCATGTGAACAGGGAATGCATATAAAAATGTTTTTAGAATTTGCAACATTTTAAAAATAAAAGTATATACTTTTTCAGGGAAAATTATTCATAGATTTATGCATCATCATGGATGAACATAAAATTGGACCTTAAACAAACACGTCATAGAGGAATAAATAAAGAATAGCTTAATTTAGCCCTGGCTGGTGTAGCTCAGTGGATTGAGCGCAGGCCTGCAAACCAGAAGATCGCGGTTCGATTCCCAGTCGGGGCACATGCCTGGGTTGCAGGCCAGTTCCCAGCAGGGGACACACGAGAGGCAACCGTACATTGATATTTCTCTCCCTCTTCCTCTCTCCAACCCTTCCCCTCTAAAGATAAATAAATTAAAAAAAAAAAGAATCCCATTTTAAAAAAAAAAAGAATAGTTTAATTTATAGACAATATCAAATAAAATTAAGTTACATAATGTTTATGGATACAAACAAGTACATAACACAACAAAAATCAAACAAATGATAACCACAAAGGTAATGAAAGTATCTTTTCTTCTGATTTAGGGAGAAGAATGTGACTGGAGGAGAAAACCTGGAAGACTTTAAATGAACACATTGTTTCTCTCGTGGAAGCTGGGTGCCTTCTGATTACATATGCCCATGTCTGGATGTGTTTTAATGGGAAGTAGTGTGGTGTTTGACAGCATGATACCAGTTTTAAAGAAATTTAGTTAAAATATTGGTTCTACTACATGTTAACTTGTCACTCTAAACTAATTACTTAAAATCTTGTTTGTTTCCATTTTCTCATGTGTCTATCAACTGAGAATGTTTCATAGAATTATGGGGAAAATAAAATAATAACATAAGTAAAGGTATTAAAACATGGCACAAAGAAATAACTCTTTGATGGTAAATCAATTCCATTCCTGGTCAGGCCACTTACTTGCCTGGGTTGTGGATTTGGTACCAGTCAAGTTGTAGGCAAGAGGCAACTGATCGATGTTTCTCTCTCACATCGATGTTTCTCTCCCTGCCTTCCCCTCTTTTAAATAAATAAATAAATAAATGAAATTTTGAAAAAATTTTCAAGTTACAAACACCTTCTTATACAATTTATTTTCACCACTGTAATTAATATCTCTAGTATATATTATACAGAATCTCAAATATATTGCTGTAGAAATTCATCTTGTAGTAGTCCCACAGAAACAAAAATTATAATAACTACCAACAATTTTGATGTATTAAAAGATATTTTAGAAAATGGTAAGCATGACAATCTCAAATTTTTACTTAAAATAGTTTGAAAACAGGCTAATTTATGAGTAACATTAATCTATTGATTTAAAAATAGGTTGTGGTTATAGGAATAGATCTTAAAAACCAGGGCAGTAAAGAATTTTACAATAAACATTTGCATATCCACTATTATAATTTTAATATATGTATTTAATAATTTATTTTAATTGTTGAGAAATAAAATATAGATTATAAAGATGTGATTGTTTTTATATTTAACCACACATCCTTATTCCTCCTGAGGCAAACATTACCATTAATTACATATATGTAATATACATATGTATCGTGTGTATGAACACACAGCGTGTGCATACACGACATGGATATAAACATTAAATGACATGCATGTCATGATATATGTGAATATATGCATGGCATGCCAACATATGACATGATTTTTGGTATCTGATAAACTATATAATTATATCAAACTACAAATATCTTTTAACCTTCTTTTTACTTAATATTATTTTGAATATCTGTTCTCAGAGATGCATCAATTTTTACTGCTCTCTAGTATACCTGGTTCTGTTTAAAGAGTTCCTACTGAATGGTGTTTAGTATTTTTTGTTAAATTACCAAAACTTTTCAATGTTTCTGTAAATTTTCACAAGTCCAAACAATGCTTAAATGAACATCAGTAAACACATCTGCTTGTAAACTTGTGTGCTTTTATGAGGAATAAAATGACTTTTAACTTCCAAAAGAAAATTACATCCTGGTAATAATAGGAGAAGGGTTCTTTTTTGTTGTTGTTTTCCTTAAAAATTAGAAAGAACTATGCTTAAGGAGGCTTTTATGTTAGCTCCAGTAGAGTCTTCCTGAATGGAAATCACAAATAATTGGTAAATTTATCAATTCCACCAAAGGATGTATGCTTTCTTCAGTAAATTATGTTTCCCTACTAAAATATATTGCTTTTTTCGTTGGCATATTTATTTTGAAAGAAGTATTGTTTGAATAGTTCACTTTTATTCTCATTCTTTTTATGTTTTCCAGGGGTAAAATAAAGTCTATTTTCCTGAGAAACAGAAGGTAAAATCATAGAATTTCCTTTTCTATCATTGAAATTATAGTCATTTTCACACACACCAAAAATACGTGCATACTTTGTGAGAAACAAATCTTACTGTTATGTACCTCCAGTAAATATCTACAGCCCAAGGTGTGTCTGCTACTGAAAGTCAAAAAAAGAAAAAAGACAGACATGAGCATGTATTGCATGAATGGCGTGTCCTGGCATATGCACAGAGATTATGAAGGAAATAGGCCAATAAATGTGCATTCAATAAAGTATAGGAAGCATTTTAGAATTGTAGATTTGTTTGGGGGGTGGTATCTAGTCATTTGATATGGTACACTTTTGTCTTATTTCAGTCAAACCAGTCATAGAACAACTCTCAAAACAAAAATCTAAGAATTTGGAAAACAGCTATGTATATTTAAGTTTTCTTGCCTATACTTTCTATGAATCAGATGTATAGAATTTCTAAATCTGAATAGGAACCCTAACAATAATTCATTTATTAATCTGGACTTTTTTCAGTAGGATGAGAAAAATATTCCAAAAGAAGTATATTTTTCATTTAAACTTTTTTTTAAACCTTAAAATGAAATTAGGTTTCTGGATATGGTGGAATAATAGCCAGTACTGGATTTGCACTGCAGTCATAACTTCCTTAAAAAAATGGACAAAATAAATGATCAAACTATTTTATACATTGTCCAATAGGAGGCACAGGATCACTGTCTCTGAGAAAAGGGGAAGAATGCAGTTTGTCTTCTTTCAGAGAGAAGACCCAAGCTGAGCATGGTGCCCGCACTGAATTGAGGAAACAGAATTCGGAACTTGGGAAGCCTCCGAAGGCTGGAATTCGCTGGTGGAATACTCGAGGGGAGAAAGCCACATGAAGAAAGAGCTCTGTACTGGGAGGACCTCGAGTCTTTAGACACACTATGTGCGGAGGGTTGGCGGTGACTACACAAGACTCAGCAAAGACCAAGTAGTTAAGACCTAGCTATTAGAGCAGAAAGAACGCAAGGTTCATTTAACATTCGAGAAATATCAATGTGATATCTTAAATATTAACAACATAAAAGAGGAAAATCATGTGATTATATCAATAGATGCAAGACAAGCATTTCATCAACATTTAACATTCATAGGAACCTTCATCAACTTGATGAAGGACATGTACATAAAATTTACAGCTAATGTCGTGCTTAATGGTGAAAGATAAAATATTTTACTTCTGATTGAAACAAAATAAGATACTTATTCTGACCATTTCTATTCAACACTATATTGGCAGTCCTAAAAAAAGGCAATAAATCAAGAAACTAGAATAAGATTTATACATTTTGGCTGAAGAAGCAAAATCATCTCTATTGGCAGCTATTTACATAGATTATTTCCAGAAAACTCAAAAAGAGCTACTGCAGTTAATGAGTGAGTTTAGCTGTATCTCCAAAAAGAACAATTGGAAAATGAAATTATTTTTATAAAAATAGCATTTTCAATATCATCATAAATGTAAAAAAATGAGAACTTATTAAAAATTAATACAAAATATGTACACTGACAATTTTAAAATATTGCTGAAAGAATAAAGTAGATCTAAACATATTAAGGGGTATTCCATGTTTATGGATTGAAAATCAGTATTAAGATGTCATTTATTTTCCAATTGATCTATAAATTCAATGATATCTTAATGAAAATTCTAGTAGTTTTTTTTTTAAAAAAATTAAGAAACTAAAATGTATGTGGAAGTAGAAAACACCTAGAATGGCTGAAATAATTTTTAAAAATACTATATCCTAAGAACCCTGAAACACCAATCCAAAAGAAACTATGCATCCCTATGTTTATAGCAGCACAATTTACAATAGCCAAGTGTTGGAAGCAACCTAGATGCCCATCAGTAAATGAATGGATCAAAAAACTGTGGTACATTTATACAATGGAATTCTATGCAGCAGAAAGAAAGAAGGAGCTCATACCCTATGCAACGGCATGGATGGAACTTGAGAGCATCATGCTAAGCGAAGTAAGCCAGGCAGTGAAAGACAAATACCATATGATCTCACCTTTAACAGGAACCTAATCAACAAAACAAAGAAACAAGCATAATATAACCAAAGACATAGAAATTGGGAACAGGCTGAAAGTCACCAGAGGGGAGAGGGGAGGGAATTTCAGGGGAAATGGGAGGGAAGGGCTGGGGTGGTGGGTTGGGGTGAGAATAAAAGACAGAAAACTGTACAAGATCAACAATTAAAATAAAAATTAAAAAAAAAAAAATAAAAAAAAAAATAAATAAATAAAAATGATGAACAAACTAGGAGAATATCTGCCTGATTTCCAAACTTAATACACAGGCACAGTCATCAGGATGGTGTGTTATTGGTACAGAGATACAAATACAGATCAGTGAACCAGAGGAGAGCCCAATGGCGAACCCACATAAATACACTTCATTCTTTTTCTCTTTTTAAAACATGCCAAATAATTGAATTGAGAAAGAGCAATCCTTTCATTAAATTGATCTGGAACAATCAGCTATATTAAATTTAAAAAAAGAATCTTGACGTTTAACAAACAAAAATCTTTAAATTGTTCTTAGACCTAAATATAAAGTTAAATCTATAAAAAGTATTAAAAATAATGTAGAAGAAATCTTCATGGGCATGGAGTAGACAGATTTCTTGAACAAGTAAAATTTAAGAAAGACAAAATTGATTAATTGAGCTTAATTAAAGTACTTTTGTTCTTTAAAGATAACTTATAAAAATGAAAAGGCAATCCTCAGACTTAAAATATTCAAATATATATTCGGGGGTCCCTATAAAGTTGGAATTATCTTCTGGAGGGAGGGTCCTTGTAGTACATACGGACTTTTCCCCCTAGGTCCTTGCTCTAGGTGCCCATCTGTGTCAGTGTACCAGCTGGCGTTGTTGTGAGAGGCTACGTAGGCTTCAGTGATTTTTTTTTTTCTTTTTCTAAGACTCTTTAAATGCATTTGCCCATTTCATGATGGGGGATTTGGGAGAGCACCTGCCCACACCACGCTGAGTGTTCAGAAGTTTTTGAACAAACACAGTATGAGCCCCATGCCCCACCGTCCCTATTCATCCAATTTCTCCCTGAGTGACTTTTTTTGTTTCCCTGGATGAAGGAAGTCCTCAGTGGGAAATGTTTTGCCATTGACAAAAAATGGCAGCACTAAAAGGCATCAAAATCAATGAGTTCAAAAACTATTTTGAGCAGTGGAAAAAACATCATAATAGATGTATTTCATCAAATGAAGAGTACTTTGAAGGTGACTAAAGTTTAAACATGTAAGAATAAATACAAATTTTATTAATAAATTCCTGTTTTTTGGGGGGTTCCCTTCATATATCTGACAAAAGACATACCCAGGGTACATGAAGGCCTTCTACAACTCAATATCAATTCAAACACCCAGTTGTAAATTTGCAAAATATTTGCAAAAAAATAAACCAAAACCATTTCACAAAAGGTGATATGCAATTGACCCATAAGCAAATGAAACTATACTCAGTATGACTTGTCATTAGGGAAATGAAAATTAAAACTACATCAACAAAACAAACAAGCAAGCAAAATATAACCAAGGACATTGAAATTAAGAACAAACTGATAGTAACATGAGGGGAGAGGGGAGGGAAATAATGGGGACAAAGAAGGGAAAGGGTCCATGTGTAAAAGACCCATGGACAAAGCCAAAGAGGGATAGGATTGAGGGTGGGAGGTGGGGGTAGGTGGGACAGGTGAAAGTGGTGGTAGGAAAATGGTGACAACTATATTCAAACGCTAATTTAAAAAATGATGAAAAAGAAAATTAAAACTATGACTACATACAATGACTAAATTTAAGTAATAAGTAGTATTAAATTTTTCAAGGATGTAGATAGATAAATTAAAATTTTCATATATCACAGGTGTGAATGTAAAATTGTACAATCACCTTAGAAAATAGTTTGCTATTAGTTTGTAAAATTAAGTATGTATTTACAGATGATCTAGCAATACCATATTTGGTGTTTAGATATACAGACACTCTTTAAGAATGTTTATGGTAGGTTTATTTATAATAGGCTTAATTTTGTAACAATCTAAACACTCATCAGGAGGTGACTGAATAAACAAAAAATAGTAATACCTCCATATAATAGAATACTACCAAAAAAAAGAAAGTATTGATATGTAATGGTCACAATAAACCTAAAATCTGTGACAGACACTCCTTATCTGAAAACCAAAATTGTATTTCAGTCTAAGTTTGACTTGATGAAATTGTTAGTTGACATACTTGTTTACTAAATGTCTCTTTTAGCTCATTAGTGCATTTAATTTATGAATGCTGACATGGAAACAAATAAAATAAAGAGTATCAGATTAACATACTTATGAAAAAAGAGTAGATACAGATTTCAAATAAATATTTTTTAACCTTCAGTTTATTTAATTTTTTGATCATTAAACATGAGACAGAGTTTTTGATGGTGCTCTGAAACCAGCTACAGAGCAGATAGGGCACATACAATGTAAATACACACACACATTAGAATGATAATTACCAGCTTGTTAAAAACAGTGCAATACGGTTTCAATTTGTCGTACAATTTTGCTCTGTAAAATGGCACTTAAACCACCTTGAAAGCACTGATTCACACGCTGTTATATTCACTATTATACCAATGCATTTTGACAGCAAAAGTAATAAAGATAATATTAGGTTAACCAAGCAAATTGCCCTGCTCTAGTCGCCTATGACATTTCTTAAAATAGGAAAGCATAGTATACGCTGACTTATTTATCGATACAGGCTTTCACTTCTTACTTAAATGTAGAAAGTACTATGAAGTGAACCTTCCTCCAAGGAAAATTTCCTAAAACTTTTACAGTATGAACGACCACCATAATTCAGTAATAGAAATAATTTGCATGTTGTTTTAAAGTAACATCTATTGAAAAAAATTCTAGGTTTATTTTTGCTTTTATATTGACTTGTTATATACTGCATTTTAATCACATTCTGAAATCTATCAGTTTCAAATTTGAAGAAGCAGAGTCATATTACAAAGTTCAAAATATTAAATAATTTGATGAAAGTCTATGTATTAATTACTTAAAATTAGCATGTCTGTTAGACAAATTTAATAAACTAGCCCTGGCTGGTGTAGCTCAGTGGATTGAGCGCGGGCCTGTGAACCGAAGGATCGCGGTTCGATTCCCAGTCAGGGCACATGCCTGGGTTGCCAGGCCAGTTCCCGTCAGGGGACATACAAGAGGCAACCGCACATTGATGTTTCTCTCCCTCTCTCCTTCCCTTCCCCTCTAAAGATAAATAAATAAAATCTAAAAGAAAAAAAAAATCTTAAAAAATAAAATAAATAAATAAATAAACTATATAAAAGTATTAGTTATGTTTCTCACTGTGGAATTAATATATTGATTTTGACTAATATGTATTTTAAATATTACAGAGTACTTAATGTAATAAAACCATATAATTCCAGAAGTTCCTAAATGTTTACATTCATGTTATAATTTTATTTTTTCTAAGACTGTTACAATAATCATCCTGAGGAAATGTAGGTTTTACCCACACAAGCATACTAATAACAATGAGGTCGCTGAGGGATCTTGCCCCTGTCTCTAGGTCCGTCTATTATTTTCAAAGCAGCTTGACAATGTTAGTTTAACTCCAAGGAAATTTTGTCCCTCCTTCTTACATAGGCTTATTCTTTAACAAGATTAGTGTAGTGCTGTCCATCAGGTATTCTGAGAGTCCAAGGGCATATGGCTGCTTTGTTTTTCAGAATTTTATGATTATTCACAAATATTTTGCATTGTAGAAACAACATATTCAAGTAAAGTTTGGTTCATGATACCCATGCACCTGACTTCCTATGTGATATAAACGCATTGGCAGGCAGTGTGGTTTTCAAAATTATTTTTAGATCTCAAGGTCTACTAGATCCCATTAATCTACTAGAAGACTTTTGTTTCCTGGGAAGAATCATACAACTGGAAAAAATACAATAAAGAAATGACTCAAAGGCTAGTATGAACCAAAGATTTTTAGAACTTGCAAATTAGCTCAACATTACTACTTTTGCACCATGTAACACTGATAGTAAAGAAGCAAGAATTTATCTTTGGAATTTAAATCGCTGCCATATTATCTCATTTTCTTTTATTTTGCTAGCTCATATGCTATGTTCCAAATGTCTGTTTTTCCCCAAATTCATACGTTGAAATCTTGACCCTCAAAGGTGATTGTTTAAGTAAGTGGAAGGAGCTTTCGGGGGTTGATTATTAAGTCATGAAGGTAGAACCCTTGTGAATGATATTAATCTCTATAAAAGTAACCAGAGGGGAGGTTGGTGGGGATCATGCGGGGAAAGTGGGAAGGGTTGTAAAGGAACATGTACACAGGAGCCATGGACAAAGTCAAAGGGTGATGGGATTAAGAGTGGGAGGTGGGGATGGCTAGGGGTGGGGGATGGAGACAATTGTACTTGAACATCAAAAAAAAAAAAAGAAATAAAAAAAGAGAGGTCAACAAGAGATTGTGTTAAAAATGAACGGTGACTTTTTTGTGTGTGTGATAATATGAACAAAAAGATCATTAGGAAAAAAAAAAAGAGTCTCCAGAAAAATCCCTAGCCCTTTTCTCTATGTGAAGACACAGTGAGGAAATGCTGGCTATAAACCAAGAAGAGGTATAAGCCTTCACCAGAGCACAGCCATGCTAGGACCTTGATCGTCTATAACCCAGCATCCAGAACTGAGAGAAATAAATTTCTGTTGTTTATAAGCTACTCAGTTTGTGGTATTTTGTTACAGGAGCACAAACAGACTAAAACATCATATTAAATACTAAATATATTTATGTTCTAGTTGCTACAATTAAAAGATTCAATTGATTATATCTGCCCCCTTTGTACATTATATTTCCCTTTAAAGTCTATGATTTCCCTGAAATTAGCAAAATAACATAAAGAAAATTTTAAAAAATATATAATAAAACATTTTAATGGGGATTAGATTTTGAGTTTTAGTGGTTATTAATGTATTCTTATGAGAAGATGGCTTTGAACATTCAAAAACAAAGTTAGATTCATTTTTAGGCTTCCTCTCATTACCCCAATGTAGTTGTATATTGTAGGCCTACTAATAATAAAAATAGTGGTCGTTGTTCAAAATTTACTAAACATCCCTCTATAGAAGACTAGTAGACAAAATAATCATGATTATGGTGCTGAGGATTCAAAATTTGAAATGTGCAGATTTAGCCTCCTACATACAACATGGGTAATATAATGTCCTGACAAGAGCATTGTCTAAGGAAAGGGTTTAATATTTTAATAGCCTTTTTGACATCTGTGTGATATACAAAAACTACACATATTTAACCTATACAACTTCATGAGTTTAGATATACGCATATACCTGTGAAACCATCACTACAATCAAGGCAATAAACATGTCGAACCTCCAAAGTTTCCTTGTGTACCTTTGGGTTCCTTCCTTCCTTCCTTCCTTCCTTCCTTCCTTCCTTCCTTCCTTCCTTTTCCTCTCTCTCTCTCTCTCTCTCTCTCTCTCTCTCTCTCTCTCTCTGGTAGCAAAGTGGCAAGAGTACCTAACATGAGATAAAACTTCTTAACAAAATTTTTAATTTCAGAACAATATTATTAACTATAGATAATATATTCTATAACAGATCTCTAGACTCATTCGCACTGCATACCTAAAATTGTATATCTATTGAGCATCACATTTTCCCCTTTCCCAACCTCCTAGAAACCATAATTCCACTCTGTGCCTCTATGAGTTTCACTATTTTAGATTCCACATATAAGTGACATCAAAGACTATGCAAGATCTGTCCAGAAGGTATCCAACCACGTACTATGAAAAATAGAAACATTTATTGAAGAAGACACAAGATGCAAGAAACATTGTACATAGGAAGATCTTTCAGTTGCCTTCAAAGTAGGCACCTCAGAAACTCACACAGTTCTCCCAATTGCCATCAACTGTCCTGATGTATTTTCCATTGATGGTCTGAAATCTCTTCCTTTTCAAAGGTGATTTTAGATTTGGGAAAAGCCAGAAGTCACAGGGCACCAAATCTGGGCAGTAGGGGAGCTGAGTCACCTGGGAGACTGGATGTTTTGCAAAAAAAAAAAAAAAACTCCGCAGGAGACTTCATGCATAAGTGAGCACATTGTTGTAATGAAGCTGCCAATCACCAGTTGCCCCTAACTGTGGCCTTCTGAATCACCCATATAGTTTCCATGGAGGAATGTTCTAGCTTAACACAAAATTTGATGCAGATTTGTTTCTCTACTCACTTAGTCATTTTCACTGTGAATGCCACAATGTACACATGCTGACTCAACAGTGCCTACAGACCCCACTGACTAGTACAGTGAAGTCATCATTGTTCATGCATGTACATTCCAGTCCACTCTCCTTGGCTGCCAGGTTACACTGATGTCATACAAACCATTCTCATTATATTAACAATAGCTGGACTTTTCCCAGATAAACTTTGTATATTATTAAGAATATATCCTATATCATAAAAATATTTCTTTCTGAAGTTAAGCCAAAATAATAAAAAAGAAGTGCTCAGTGAACCTCCTATTTATATCATAAATATTTGCTATGGAGTTTAGCTATAAATAAAATATTGAATAGCAAGAAATTTTATATCTTACTGTCTATGAAGTAGTCTAATCAGGACAACCATATTTAATGAATGATATTGCCCTTGTCCTCAGATCAAGAATTATTTGTTTAATGACATAAAAAACAGTTAAATATCTAATGGAGTGCAGGGACATAGTTAAGACTTTATCTGTTGAATGTTTAAATATGTCATTGCCAGAGGACATGGTAATGTTGTGAGTTTTAGAAGGCAAGAAAAGACAAAAGCTAACTATATAGGAAAAATAAAAGTGAATACCATTATGTGGACTATTAGCAGTTCAGCAATAAACTGCACAGAAACAGTTCAAGAAACCAGATATTTGGTAGTTGTAGTCCAGGTGTTTAAAGGAAAGCATGGTAAAGAGAGGTATTTACCAATTCGAGATGCCTAAACCACAGTTCTTGCATGTGACGTTTACACTAACCATAAAATTAATGTTTATTGTCTAAGATATGATTTCCACATTAATGGCTTTTAAAGAGTGCTCATGAAAGTGACAAAGGACCTCCAGTCAAGATGGTGGCATAAGTAAACATGGCTTGCCTCCTTGCAAAACCACATCAAAATTACAACTAAAATACTGAATAACCATCATTTAGAACCATCAGTAATTAATTTTAATGGAGTCTGACAACTATGGAATTAAAGAAAACATATCTATCCAGACTCATAAGAGGGGCAACGACAAGGAATGGACTGGTCTCACATGCATGTACGGTGTGTAAAAATTTAGGAGGAATAGATTGGGAGTGAAGAGTCTCAGCCCCATACCATGCCTCCCAGCCGAGGGTTCCAGTGTGAGAAATAAGACCCCATAACTTCTGACTGTGAAAACCAGCGGGGATTGAGTCAGGGTAAGAAACTTCTGGAGTCCCAAGTAGTTCTCTTTAAAGAACCCACACTGAATTTGCTCAGACTCATTCTCTCTGAGCTCTAGAACCAGAGTAGCAGCTTGAAAGGTACCAGAGGCATACAGGGAGGAAATGAAGTGTCTGGCATCAAGGAGGGAGCTGGGGGACAGCTTTCTATCACACAGAAAGGCAGAAAGAGGCCATTGTCCTTTTTCTGAGCTCTCCTCCAACAGAGCCACAGAGCTGGCAGGTAGGCACCATATCTGAGACTCCATCAACCTGGCTAACACTGTTTGTCCCACCCTGAAGATCCCCTGAGACTCTGTCCCATCCAACTTTTGGGCCCATGCTAATTGCTAACCACAACTTTTCCTTTGAGTTGTTGGTCTTGGCTCATGCTTCACAACTTCCTAAAATCTTTCAAAAAAGCAAAAGTCACCTCAGTAAGCGATAGCCTCCCTACCTCTTGCTAACTGGCCCCAGCCCAGTATTAACAGCAGCCATCCTAGATTCACAGATTGGCTTTGCCTGGCAGTCTCCAAACACAGCACAAATAGTAGCCATCTCAGATTGCTTTATTGCTCAGGAAGGGTGGCCCCAGGCAGAATACAGGTGGGGGCTGACCTTGGCCTGCACCTGCTGGAAAACCTCAGAGCCTGAACACCTGGCAGCTACAACCACATTGGAGCACCTCCACTCTGCCCCTACATAGCTGAACCTCCACAGAGGGTGTGGGTTGGTGATCAGTGGTCATGGCCAGTCCTTGCAACTGACTGGCCTGGGTAAATCCCTCCCACTGACCTGTCAATATCAATCAAGGCTCAACTACAAGAGGAGGGTGTAATCAGCCCACATGAAGGGTGCGCCTTGAGTACGCAGCTTGGGTGATAGGGAAGGCTGTGCCACTGAACCCTACAGGACATCTAATGCATTAGACCATGCTACCAGGGCAGGGAGTCATAGCAGCTCTACTTAATACATAGAAACAAACACAGGGAGGCTGTCACAAGGAGGAGAAGAGACATAGCCCAAACAAAACAACGCATAAAAACTCCAGAAAAAGAACTAATCAAAATGGAGATAAGCAATCTATTAGATGCAGAATTCAAAATGCTAGTAATAAAGATGCTCAAGGAACTTAAGGAGGACCTCAACAGCATAAAAAAGATCCAGTCAGAAATGGAGAATAATTAATTGAAATAAAGAACAATTTACAAGGAAATAACAGTAGAGTGAATGAAGTCAACAATCAAATCAATGATTTGGAATATAAGGAAGCAAAAAACAAGCAGTCAGAAAAACAAGAAGAAAAAATAATAATAATAAAAAAATACAGGATAGTGTAAGCAGCCTGTGGGACAACATCAAGAGGTCCAACGTTTGCATCATAGGTGTGCCAAAAATAGAATAAAAAGAGTAAGAAGTTGGAAATCTATTTGAAAATTAATGAAAGACAACTTCCCTAATTTGGTGAAGGAAACAGACATACAAGTCCAGGAAGAACAAAGTCCCAAATAAAATGAATGAAAAGAGGCCCACTCCAAGGCACATCATAATTAAAATGCCAAAGGTTAAAGATAAAGACAGAATCTTAAAAACAGCAAGAGAAAAGCAGTTAGTTACTCACAGGGGAGTTCCCATAAGACTGTCAGATTATTGTCTGAAGAAACTTTGCAGACTAGAAGGAATCAGCAAGGAAACAACCTAAGTGCCCATCAGTAAATGAATGGATAAAAACACTGGTAATTTACAAAATGGAATACTATGTATCAGAAAGAAGGAAGGAGCTCCTACCCTTTGCAACATCATGGATGGATCTGAAGAGCATTATGCTAAGTGAACTAAGCTAGGCCATGAAAGACAAATGCCATATGATCTCACCCATAAGTAGAACGTAATCAGCAAAACAAACAATCAAGCAAAATATAACCAAAGTCGGTGAAATTAAGAACAAACTGACAGTAACCAGAGCGGAGGTGGGAGGTGATAAAGGGAGGAAAAGGAGGATGGGTTTTCAGGAACATGTATTAAAGATGCACAGCCCACGCCAAAGGAGGATAGGATCCATGGTGGGAGGTGCGGATGGCTGGGGTTTGGGGGAGTGGTGGTGGGAAAATGGAGACAACTTTACTTGAACAACAACAACAAAATTTTTTTTAAATCAAATAAAATAAAAATAAATATTCAAAGTCATGAAAAGCAGGAACCTATAGCAAAGATAATTCTATCCAGTAAAGGTGTCATATAAAATTGAAGGGCAGATAAACAGCTTCCCAGAAAAGATATAACTAAAGGAGTTAATGATTGCCAAACCATTATTCTTTGCAATGTTAAAAGGACTTATTTAAGAAAAATATGATCAGAACTATGGACAATAAAATGCCAATAAATACATATCTTTTGGCAATTGAAATCTAAAAATCAAACTAAACAAATAAGAACAAGGACAGAATCATAGATACAGGGAGTGTTTTGATAGTTGCCAGATGGGAGAGGAAATGTGGGGAAATGGGTGAAGAGGTGCAGGAATTAACAAGTACAATAGGTAGTTACAGAATAGTCATGGGGATGTAAAGTACAGTACAGGAAATGGAGTAGCCAAGAAACTTATACACTTGACCCATGGACATGAACGAGGGTTGGGGGATTACCTGAGGGATTGTGGGGTCCTGAGTAGAGGATGGAAAAGGGGGAAAAATCAGGACAACTGTAATGGTATAATTGATAAAATATAATTAAAAATAAAGAGTGCTCACAGAGAATAAATTTGGAAACCAAAAATGATAGATGTCTTTGCCCTTATGAAGATAAAAATACTTCTAGGCTAATGGAAAGCTGAATATTTCAGCAGAGACTGGTGACGACAGTTTCTACAGACCTCAGATTTCTTCAGATATTCTTAAAGTGATATTTTGATATCTCTGACAAAATTTGAATTAACCCTAGGAGTATTTCAGGAACTCCTTTTCTCTGAAAGAATAGACTGTGCAGACCCTTCTGCATGGCATGGGCCCAGCTCCCACTTGGAGATGCACAGGACCCACGCCCACAGATGGGTTCTCTTGTGGGGAATCAGACTTGCAATATACCTAAGCTATTTTTTTTTCATTTTTTTATTTCCTTCATTTTATTTTATTTATTTTTTAATATATTTTATTGATTATGCTATTACAGTTGTCCCATTTCTCCCCCATCATTCACCTCCACCCTACCCACCCTCTCCCACCCACATTCCCCCCTTTAGTTCATGTCCATGGGTCATAAGTTTTCTAGCTTCTACATTTCCCATACTATTCTTGCCCTCCCCGTCTATTTTTTTCCCATTATCTATGCTACTCATTCTCTGTACCTTTTCCCCCTCTCTCCTCCTCCCATGCCCCTGTTGCTAACCCTCCATATGATCTCCATTTCTGTGGTTCTGTTCCTGTTCTAGCTGTTTGCTTAGTTTGCTTTTGTTTTAGGTGTGGTTCTTGATAGCTATGAGTTTGTTGTCTTTTCACTGTCATAATTTTATCTTCTTTTTCTTAGATAAGTCCCTTTAACATTTCATATAATAAGGGCTTGGTGATGATGAACTCCTTGAACTTGACCTTATCTGAGAAGCACTTTATCTTCCCTTCCATTCTAAATGACAGCTTTGCTGGATAGAGCAATTTTGGATGTAGGTCCCTGCTTTTCAAGATTTCAAATATTTCTTTCCAGCCCCTTCTTGCCTGTAAGGTCTCTTTTGAGAAATCAGCTGACAGTCTGATGGGAACTCCCTTGTAGGTGACTGTCCCCTTATCCCTTGCTGCTTCTAGAATTCTCTCCTTCATTTTAATCTTGGCTAATGTAATTACGATGTGCCTTGGTGTGTTCCTCCTTGGGTCCAACTTCTTTGGGACTCTCTGAGCTTCCTGGATGTCCTGGTAGTGTATTTCCTTTGCCAGATTGGGGAAGTTCTCCTTTATTATTTGTTCAAATAAGTTTTCCACTCGTTGCTGTTCTTCTTCCCCTTCTGGGACCCCTGTAATTCGGATGTTGGGACGTTCAAAGATGTCCCGGAGGTTCCTAAGCCTCTCCTCATTTTTTTGAATTCTTGTTTCTTCCTCGTCTTCTGTTTGGTTGTTAGTTTCTTCCTTCTGGTCCACTCCATTGATTTGAGTCCCAGTTTTCCTTCCATCTCTATCAGTTCCCCATGCATCTTCCTTCATTTCACGGATTGTAGCCTGCATTTTTTCATCTAGTTTGTGAGCAAAATCAACCAATTCTGTGAGCATTTTGATGACCAGTGCTTTGAACTGTGCATCTGACAGGTTGGCTATCTCTTCACAGCTTAGAGGAATTGGCTCTGGGGCTTTGATTGGTTCTCCCGTTTGAGCCATCTTTGGTGGGATTTGAGACTTGCTTCTTGCTAAAACTCCCTCACCCAGCAAGTGCTAAACCTTGCAGGGACCAGTGTAACCAGCTCAACCACTTTTGTCTTTTCATTTGCTAATATCCTTCTTCTGTGATGTGATTAGGGGCATTGGCTCCTTTTTGTTGTAAAGGGGGGGGATAGTGAGTGAGGACCATCTTGTAATGGGAGGAGATATAGAATAAAGGCCTGTCATGGTGGAGGCCTCGGCTTTTGCTCCCCTTGAGAGAAAAGGCATGCTGTCGTCCTTTTTCCTCCACCACACTCAGTAGTCCATGTGAATGTTTTTATTTCATCCATAATGACGCGGACACTGCTAGCCAGTGTCAGCATCAATAGACCAGAGAGCATGATAACCATGGTCAATGGTAATTGGTGTTAGTAACATTTATTGAGTACCTGATAACTTCCAAGTTATGACTTTAAACAGAAAATGACATGGTCAGACTGAGTTTTGTATTATAAAGGTGTTCATTTTTAGAACAGCTTTACATTTGCAGAAAAAAAATGGTGAATGTAGTGCAGATGGTTCACTGATACAGATGGATCCCTAGAACAAGGGGTCCGCCCTCCAGAAGATAATTATGGGTTTTTGGGGCCCCCTTCATAATTCTGATCCTTGTTCCTCTAGAGGTAAGGTGATTTTTTTTAACCCTTTTTCTTTTTTCTCTTTTTCTTCGGTTTTCTGCAGTGTGAATATATGTCTGGTTTAGCTGTTTTTTGTTTGTTTGATTGTGTGTATATGTGTATATTTTTAATTCTGCTTGGTGTTCTCTCAGTTTCCTGTATCTATGGTTTTATTCCTGTTATTAATTATGAAAAAAAATCTTAGTCATTATTTCAGATATCTCTTCTATTCACTTTTTCTGCTTTTGGTTTTTCTATTACAGATATTGAAATTGTCCCACAGTACTTGGTTATTCTAGTGTCTCTTTTTCTTTTCTATTTTTTCTCTTTGCATTTAAAAATTACAATAATAATAGAATAAATCTTGAAAAATATATTGTAGGGTGTATTGCCAGGATACAATAGGAATAAAATAACATGCACAAAAAATACCCCAACAATAATGAATTGGTTGTTAAGATTGACTGCAATGGCATATGCCCACAAAAAGTAATGACACTCCTTTGTTGAGAGAAAATATGTTAGCAAGTTTTTGCATTTATATATCCATTCCTTCATTCAATAAAATAGTATTGGGCATGTATAAAAGTGCAGGTAATTTTTTCAGGCTAACAATAAAAATTAAAAACTCAACCCCTTCCTCCAACTTTGAAAAATTCAATCTAAAGAGTGACACATTTTTTAAAAGCTATTAAAAACAACAACAATTTGAAAATTAAATCCTGTTTCTATCATAGAACATAGATAAATTCACTTAACAGTAGTAGGGAATTCAGAGACATCTTAGCAGAAAAGACAGCTACTGAGTTTCTTGAATGACTCCGAATCTGGTAGGAAGATAGACACATAAGATACAAGATTTGTTAAGAAGGAAAAGTATATTATAATTATGAACTATAAATTGAAAAGGCATCCCCTTCATTGTAGGGGAAATTGCCAATTCTCCTCGAGCTCTCCTTTCATCAGGTAAGACTGAAGCCTGAATAATTGCCAGTTTCACGACAGAATGGCCATCAAAAATGGCAGCCCTGCCTTAATGACAAATGCTGACTGAACCTGTGGAACAAGAAAGCACGCTTCTACATAGTAACTGCCTTCTGCATGAGTATCAGAGGGTAGTTATTAAGCTCACCAGGCACAAGAGCCCGCAACCTCAATGAGTTTTCTGAGAGGCTGAACTGCAAAGCACAGAAGTACAGTATTCACGTTAAATCACATGATCTGCAGGATTCCTTGCAGGAGACTGATTGAATTAATTTATTTGACCAAAAATAGTAACCCACAAAATTTTATTTAATACTATAAAAGGTAGTGTTTTAAAGAAAACTAATTTGTATAATTATCTAAATACATTTTTAAGAAAATTAGCAACAAGATATAACTTTTCCAACTAATTCCGTTCAATGATACTTTTTCCCATATCTATAATTTAATCTAATGAAGAAAAACCCTCCTGTTCTCTATGCTTAACCATTCATACATCTGAATATGAAAAATCCATTTTGACATTTTAATGATAAAATCAAATGTATGCAGCATACAAAGCAGATTGGATTAAACCATTTTACATCATACAATGTTTTAGCACTAGTTTGGAGGTATTTCTTTTTGTAACACAGAGCGATACAATTTTATAGTTTATTGCTAAACATTTCATTAAACCATAAAATAAAGTAATTCAATTGAATCATCAAAGAATATTTGTGATATATATTGTGATACTTTCAATTATGTTTTAACAGTTTGATTAATATAATTAGTTTTAGATAACAAACATGACTGGGTCGTAGTAAGATAGGAGATTTAATTGGCTCATTTCCATAATTGGAGCTATCCTACTTAACATTTCATTTTTCTGTTTAAAAACATAGTTGTTTTATTTTCACAGAATGAGTGATTTGAATTATTTATTAAAAGTAAAATTATCATAAAACTTGAGCATTGGTCTTCATTTATCTCTGAGATCAAATCCAGTGGACCCCCTCCTTAATTTAAATTACCGATCCATGCTTGTACTACACATTTTGCCTATGGCATTCCTAAACAATTCAGCTCTGTTTGCCTTTGGGGTTTTAGTCTTTATGGGGGGGGGGAAGGAAGGCATTTTTAATATGGATACTAAATTAATAAAATCAGGTTATAACTTTCTAAAATATGATATTTTTAATTTAATTTTTGAATTTCAACATTAGTTTTGCTAGCTCTAGTAATTTAGGATTTATGTGTGTTTGTATTTCTGATTACCGCAGTTAAGACAAAACTGATTAGAAGCTGCATGGCCAGAATCCATGTCACTGGAGGTTTTAGTAATGCTTTTGGAAATTAATGTTGAGTCAGTTCACCAAGAAAAATAGTGAGAATTCCAGGATATGGTTTTCTGAGAGTGCTTCTTCTGTAAACATTAAAAGAGACCTGTGGAGAGTGACTAAAGATGTATGAGAACGTCATGTTAAAAAGTGTAACTCAGTAATCCCTTGCTCTAGGGGACATATCAGAGAAAATATTGCTGTGTGAAATATCTGAGATTTTCCTGAGTATGTTCTCCTCTAGGATTCACCTTTAACAGGAACCTAATCAACAAAACAAAAAACAAGCAAAATATATCCAAAGACACTGAAATTGAGAACAGGCTGACAGTCATCAGAGGGGAGAAGGGAGGGAATTTCAGGGTAAAGGGGGAAGGGTTTGCAGGAACAAGTATAAAGGACACATGGACAAAAACTAGCGGGGGTGGAAATGGGAGTGAGGTGGGGAGTCTGGGGGGTGGTCTGGGATGGGAGTAAAAGGCAGAAAACTGTACTTGAACAACAATTAAAATAAAATAAAATTTAAAAAAGTATAACTCAGTAACCCAGCAATAGATTTTTGCTAAAGAATAGGTGGTGTGTCTATATATACCATACTGTTAAGTCTATGAACAAAATTTGCATATTTCTTTCCCACTTTCTAAGTGAAGGTACATTTAGTTTTTAAATTCTACCTCTGGGAACCAAGTAAAAATATCCACCCAATAGTTTCCCCTTCTTAACACTATTGGAATACGCCTCAACAAAACCTCTATCCTTGTAAATGCTTCAGAGCTTGATACATAGTAATACTGATGTCAACAAATATGTTTTGAGCTTTTACTGTGTTCCAAAAACCATTTTAAGTATCTTACTTATCAAATTTAATCTTAAAAATAAGCCCAAGCGGTGGTTAACAAGTCATCTATGCAGACCTACTCTTGACCAGGCCAGATGCTCCTAGGAAGTCTTCTCATCCTCCTCCTCATCATATTCACAACACATGTTTTTAATCACTAGTTTTATTTCCTTCACCCTATAGTTTAAAAACAGTGCAGGCAGGTGCAGCAGCTCTTCTAATCCTCAGCTCATAACACATTGCTGTACCCTAATAGATATTTGAATGTATCTATTGGGTTATACAATAAAGGGAGGTCTGAGTAAACAGAAAATCAGTACATTCTTCTTCAAGAACTCAAAGCTAGAGAAAATAATTAGATGTTATAAATGAACCCTGTGATAACCCTTCAAAATGTGTGAAATTGAAAATATTTAAAGTAAGTAAACAAGAAAATCATTGTGAAAATGCTTTAATTTCAGTAAAATATCAGAAAAATACAGACTTAGTAACTTTCTAGCGCCCTTATTTGGCCAAATATTTGAAAATAAATATATGGCAATATCCAAAAGAATTAACACGCTGATCATTTCCTCCAGTCGAGTTTCACAGGGCTTATTTCTGCCTGCAAGTGAAACCAACATGGCTTACAAACCTAAAACTAAAATGTTCTCTGATCTTGTCTCAAGTGGTGCCAAGCTTCCCGAAGTCTGTTATGCCACTCAGCCTATATGAACACGGGGTTCGGCTCTGGAGTATGCCATCTTGAATACCTTACCAGCTGACCGTGCTGTGTGTAAACCTTTATTATCTGTACCCTGTCCTGCTTCTCTTTCTTCCTTTCATTCTTGATCGGTTACATTTCCTGGCGGGGGAACGAAGCATATGCTTTAATGGGTCTCTTCCCTCTCTAGTTTCTGTTTTCTGCTTTCATTATTTCCAGCTGTTTCTTGGTATTTTTCTTGTATGTCTGCAAAAAGACCAAACCCTGGGAGGTACATGAAATAACTCAAGAAATATTCCTGCATTTAAAAAGCTAGATGCTCAAGGAAACCCTTCTACAAGGAAGTATGTTAAGCGACCTTTCAGGTGTACAAGTTTGTATTTCTAGCTTTAGATAAGAGTAAATACAACTTGGCCCATTGCTCAACAAAGCAATTCATCCACCCTTATAGCAATATGCAAATTAAAACTTCAACTTTATTATTAAACAATTTTCAGTACACACTTTATCATGTATAATTTTTATGATATATTATAATCAACATATTTTAGTTGTTTGGAGATATACATTTATTAAGGATGATCTGAAGAAATTAGCTCCCACATAAGACTTATTGAGGGTAAAGCAAAGTGAAATCAAATATTTTAATTCCACATATTTAATTTGGATATAGGACTAATGAACTAAATTTTGTTAGAAACAGATTATATTTCAAAGCTTGTTACTAGCAGACAATAAGTTAGCAACCCATTCCATTCAAAAATCTATTTCTGAATAATTAAAAATGTTACTAGTTATTGATATAATTAATGGTAATTAAGATTATTTGCATTTTAAAAGTATAGGAAATGAATATTCTTGTTTACAAGGTCCCGAATTAAGTTTCCTTCATACATGAAAAGGTTTTATCTCTCAATTTCCTAATGGACACTTGGATTTGTAAATGAGCCAATTTCAGTGCTTGACCCTCAGCTCGCGTAACACCATCAAAATATGTGCACCAATGGTGCCATTGTAATGTTGAAATATGTGTAATATCACATGTAATCATGGCAAATACCTATGTAGCACGTATTTGTGAGCTTATTATTGTGGTTAGCCCATGCTAAATCCTTTTATCTTCAGAATCACCTTATGAACATGTGCAACTCTTTTCACCATTTTATAAATGAGAAAACTGAGATACAAAAGGTTACATAATTTGAGGTTGGTCATTTAACTAGTGTGCTAGAGTCGAGATTCAAACTAAGGAGTGAAGTTCGAGGCCATATACATTCCACCAGTACTCTGTAATACAGCTGTGCATAAATGACATGAACCAAGAACGCAAGAATATTTTTGTAGTTAAATCTGTTGGAGTAACATCAATTCATAAAATTATGTAAGTCTCAGGTATACGACTTTATAATGCAACATCTATATACTTTATTGTGTGCTCACCAACCAAAATCTAGCTCTCTGTCTCCGTGTCTTTGACTCCTTTTACCGTCTTTGTCCTCCCCCCACCAAGTCTGTTTTCCGTATCTATGAGTTTGTTCGTTCATTTGTCGCTTTCTATTTTGTATCCCACATATGAGTGAAATCATGCGGTTCTTGTCCTTTTCTGATTTATTTCAGCTTTTACGATACTCTCAAGATCAACCCATGCTGTTGCAAGTGGGGCTTCATCATCATTTTTAATGGCTGAATGGTACCCCACTGTATATACACATCACGTCTTCTTTATTCAACTACCCATTGGAGGACACAGGCTTTTCTCCATGTCTCAGCTGTTGTGAATAATGGTGGAGTGAACAGAAGGGGATGTATATCTTTGGGATAAGTGTTTTAACACACATCAGGTAGATGATCAGAAGAGGCACTGCTGGTCACATGGTGGCTCTATATATTAATTTTTTGAGGAGCCTTCAGACTGTTTTCCCAAGTGGCTGCACCAGTTTATATTCCCACCAATTATTCCAGTTATTTCAATGACTATTGATAACGGTCATTCTAAAATGTGTGAGGGGGTATCCATTGAGGTTTTGATTTTCATTTCCCTTATAACTGGTGAAGTTGAGCATCTTTTCATATATCTGTTGGCCATCTGTATGTCCTTCTTGGAAAAGTATCTAATCAAGTCCTCTGCCTATTTTTAGTTGCATGTGTTTTGGGTGTTCAGTTGTGTAAATTCTTTATATACTAATCAGAGGTATTGTTTACAAAAAAACTTTTCATTTGGTTGGTTGAATTTTTATTTTGTTAGTGGTTTATTTTCCTTTTTTAAATCTTTTTACTTTGATGTAGATCCATTCATTTATTTTTGTTTTTACTTCTCTTGCCTTTGGGTTCAAGTTAAAAAAAATCCCTCTGAGACCAAGGTCCATATGTTTAAGGAACATGAGAGATTTTTAAAGTTTATTTTGGTTATCTCAAAATATATTAAGCATCAAAGGAAATTTCTTTTTGAAAGTACTTGTGTCTTCTCATAAGCAAGCCACTAATCCATAACAAATATTCCTTTCAAATGAAAAACACTTATTAGTATATCTTTAAAGAAAACTATTTCTAATCTTGTAGGAAATTGTTCAATATTTATTTTTAGAGTTCATGTATTTTTGCAAAGTAGGAAATGTCTATAGAGAATTGTTTAACTTTTGCCCTTAAAGTGATTTTTTTCTAATGTATAAGGTAAAATGCAGTAAATATTAAAATATTGCTTAGAGCCTTAGGCAAATTATTCCTTAATATTTACTGCACCATATACTGTCTGAATGATAGCAGGTAAGCCACTGAAAGAAATAAGGCTAACATGACCCTCAAACAGGGACACACCATTTCTGTGTTATACTACTATGTAGCATACAGTCAAAAACTTAATGACTTCAGATGACAAAAATGCTTTATTTCTCGGGCTTGGGTGTGTTGATCAGGTTCACAGGGTGTCTCAGAGGGTGTCAGAATAGTTGAGAAGTTCAACAAAGTCTTTATCACAGCCTTACTAGCCAGGGCTGGCAGAGAGGCTGCTTCTAGGCAGGAGATCATCTCGGATCCTTGCGAGCTGCTTCAGTAATCCCACACTCGAGCCCCTCCCTACGACTCCCATCATAACGGTTTTGTTTCAAGAAGGAGCATTCCAGGTATACAAACACCAGCATGTAAGCCCATACTCAGTGTTCACATTCGTCTGGCTTGCTTGTGTTCTTTGGCCAAAACTAATGTCACATGGCCACACCCAGAATCAGTGTGGGTGGGACTACAAATGAGTGAGAATACAGGAAGGTATAGTTTAACGAGGGCTCTCAAAGTGATATCTACCACACTGAATAAAAAACTAATATTATTAGCCCTCACCTAATTTGACATTTTTGCTTCAACTGAAATGGCAAATTCAACTGAAAATCTAGCCCCTACCTTTTTCGCAGCCTCAAAGCTAGAATCATACAGGCAACCTTAGCATGAGAATACTGTGGAGTATTTATTTTGCTCACTGAATACCTTGCATGTTGTATTTTAGGATAAATATGGAACTCACCAATTTCCCTTGAAATCTAAATAGATCTCCTATCCATTGTTTGAATTGACTTTAGTCTGTCTTCTGACATTTTATCAGATTATCTTAAATTATTTTTCTATTTTTGGTATCAAGCCCAATTCTGAAATTAAGTAGTTACCATATGCTGTCCTCTACAGAAAACTGTCACAAACATTGACTATTTGCTCTATTAGAATTCTAACAAAAATTCAGTCATAAGTTTATGTCCTTAACCAACTCTGGAGGATTCTATTGTTTAATGAGGGGTCTGATGAGTCACAACAACTTTTAAAAACAAATATTAATGTTGATATTTATGTGTTTCTTTTAGATCTATGCCTTGCCAACCTGGCTGCACTTTTGGTGTCCATCTAAGAACATCTGAATAAACATCCAAAAACCTATCCTTCCCTTGTCATTCATTTTATTGTTATATCACAGCCCTTACCTATTCCCACCTTGTTGTAATCGATTTTGACAAATTTATGGATACCCCAAGTTGACTATCTCCCAAATAAGATCGAGGGCATATCTATAAACCCCAAAAGTTATATTGTATCTCTTACCAGTTAATCTTCCTGATCACTTCCCAAGATAACCATCTATCTGATTTCCATCACTATGGATTGGATTCAGTGGTATGTTGGTCAATATTTATAAACTATCTACTTTTAAAAAAAACCCTATTTTGTAAAGTGTTCCAGTTTTGATAGTGTCAATACTACTAATATGGCTGATTTTTAGGCTACCTAAGGAACATCACTGAATGCATAGCTAGGAAGAAACACCCATTAGTGCACCAATAAACATCTTTCAAGCACGATGTAAATAAATAAATATAGCGTAGATAAGAAGGGAGGAGTTTCGAGTACTTATAACACATTACTTAATTAAATTTTTAATAGTTGCTGATGTCAGCTGGCTCACAGAAGTGCTGAAAACACAGCATGAACAATATTTGCCTGTTCTGTGAAACAAATTGCATATAAATGGAAATATTCTGTGTATCCTCTTTTGTATCCGGTTTCTTTTGCACAATGTGTTTGAGATTCATGCATATTATTGGGTGCATCAGTAATATATTGCTGAATTACATTCAACTGTATGAATAGAAAACAGTTTGTTTAACCATTTACCTCTTATATATATCTGTATTATTTCTAGGTTTGGCTTTTATTAATGAAACTATGACCATTTGTGCAGATTTTGTGTACACTTATATTTTTATTTCTTTTGGATAAAATCCAGGTTTGTGATTGTTGAGTCATAAGGTAAGTAAATGTATGTTCAGCTTTATAAGAAACCACCAAAATGTCTTCCCAGTAGTTTTACAATTTTATCCACCTACCAGCAATGTATGTGAGTTAAAGTCAAATCACACCCTTGGCAAGTTTGGTATTGCTAGCCTTTGTGATTCATCCATTCTTGTCGGTATGTAGTGGTATTTCACTGTGCTTTCATTGAGTTTACACAAATAACTTTTTTAATAGCTATTCATGTACTTATTAGTCAGTGTAATTTTTTCTATAAAAAGTAACTTTTTAAATATTTTCCCAATTACACATCTTTTATAGACTTTATGTGCTGTATTTTTCCTATTTTCACAGACATTGCTCAGTAATTCTATGGGACAAAGGAATACCACACTCCTGGTTGCCTGAATAAAGAGAACAACTGGGACTGATTACCCTCTGGAAGTCCTTTCAGAAACAAGTACTAGACTCAGTGATATGAACTGAACTGGGAACCCAGAGGCTTACTAGCCAGATGGATGCACACACTGGAGATACTATAGACCTGTCATATCGACTGATGAGGCCCCTACAATTGTAAGCCATGTTTTCTCTCCTTTGGCATCATCTGTGCCCCAGGGCTATTTTGCTTCTGTGGAAGTCAGGCACTAACTTACCTCCATCCAGAAACATAGTGACTTTCTTAGAGGGAGTTATGAGAATTCTTTAACTGTTTAAGAAGACAGCACCAGAAGATCACTTAGCCCTCAGATAACTAGCAAAATCTCACCAAAATTAGGCTACACTTAGTTACTCAAAGGATCTTTCCAATGAAAAAACTGACCAAGCAAATTTTAATGCAGTTTATAAATAACTGGTCATTATTTATAACTGCTGTGCAGATAATTATCTATACTCCAATTAGAAAAATCATCATTTAGGAAAAGATGGTTTAAAATTTATTCCTTACTTGATCGGTGACTACACTTTGGACCTAAAAGACATTTCACAGCAATCTCAACTCATTGTCCAGCGTTGCTATGAGTCATAGATTTGCCCTAGTTTTCCTTTTTGCAGGCCTAGGTAGAGCTTTTGCAATAACTAATATACCTTGCTATATCTTGGGCTTTAATGCATGGACCAAGTACATGAGGTAACATGGAAATCTATGTCCAAAGTCTAAGGTAGACATATGATTTAGGGGAACTGTTTTGCTGATTGGGTCCTAGCCTCTGGGTGGCCTGGGCAAAGCCATACTGGTCTTGCCCTGCTGCGCATCCAGGACACACAAGACTTAATTAAATGATGAACTTGGCCCCATCCTCTGCTGGTCAGATAAATCACCAGAGAATTCACCCATAGCCAAGATGATATGGAAACAAGGGGTTGGTGTACTTGAGGAAAACAACTCTCCAAGGGTCTCTTGCATATCTCTATATCTTGCAAATAGAAGCACCAAGCACCCTTTGTCTTAGGCTATTGTATAGGGTTTTGTATTGGAAGTGATATTATGAAATAGAGTAAATCAATTCTCCTAAAATAAAGGTAGGTATTCTTAATGTCCAATATAACAAAAATAAAAATTGCCTTCTGAAGCACAGTACCTGCAGATTTACTGCCCATTGTAAATGATTTGAGTTCTTTTAGCTTAGCACTCCTTTCCTGTAACACTGTCCACTGCACAGTGGGTGTCGACTGTTCTTCTTCACGTTACCCTGTAGGAATAGGGTGTGAGTGAACTGAAGCACAGATGCTGCTGCTTTCATTTTGAGTTATAAACTGTCCTTCATGTCTGATCCATAAAACAGTGGTAGGCTAACTTGTTAGCTAGTAAGAAGGGTAAAGTTGATTCTTTATTCCATTGACCTACAAAAACTGATATTTCAGTTAACAAAATGGAAAAAAATGGAAAGACAACAATGATCTTGACAGGACGTAATGCCAACGCTGACATAATGTGAAATCACAGCCAAAAAAGATGATACATTCTATACTGATCACAATTTTTTCTTTTTTAAAAGACAATTATTACTTTAGGTAAAAAACATACGAATAGCATAGAGAAGAAATACATACGTCAAATCTGATTATTAACTCAAGTAACATTGTGATCATGTGTCTAGATGTTTAAAATAAAAATGTGAAGATTAGGTATGAATACAAATATTCCTGAGATTTTTTTTATGATGTAAAAATAAAGTTAGTATTAACAATCCTGATGGGTTGCTTAATAATAGAATTTTCTATCACTATATGTGGTAATTGAAATTCAGGACATAGTTTAAAATATCAATAATTTTAAATTGCATTTTTAACCCAAATGTCTAATTTATTCTTTTGGTAATTCTGTGTGTCAGAAAGAAAGCATATAACCTAATATATATTTTTCTTACAGAACTCAGCAACATAGAACTAAATTCTCTCCCTTATTTAATAAAGCTACAGGTATATTTACTCTTAAACTTCAAAAAAAAGTGTGAATACCTACCTGGAATAAAGTTTTAATGTGATTTCCATTGAAGAGAAGATATACTGCATCTGGCCTGCCTCATTTTTTAAAAAGTTAATCATTTAACAAGAAACAATCATATCAAAAAATTTTGGTTTTAGTTTCCAAACAAATATTTGCAGTATTTTGATGAAAAGAGATTGCTGTATCCCATTAAAGTATACATTTAATATCCATTCCAAATGTTAAGTATTACAACAGAATTTTCAAAGGAAATAATATGGAAGGAGAAAGAGATATTTAACTGTTATGACTTTTCCAGACTACTCAGAACTAAATGCCTTTATCCGTTATAGTAGTATCATTTTACTTCAGATACTATTGCAGGAATGAAAGTATGTATCCAACAAAATATGATGAAGTCTGTAGATAGAAATTACATTTTAGGAATCGTTCCAGAGATGCTAGTGGGCACACCACTGACTTTTTAAAAAATCTTAATGAGACCCATAAAGGTCAGCCTTTGTTTAATAGCAACTTTGACATTTATTACTTTGCTCCTAAGAATTTTTTCCTCTTGAATTTATGAAGTCAAAAGTGCATCATCTCATTTCTTGAATATTGTGCTATCACTAGTATTCTAACTACTTCATTTCCTCTGCTCTCCATGCACAGGGTTCTTACAATGTTCTTGAAAATGGACAGAATATTGGCCTGTGTAGCCTGTGTTTCTAATTGGTGGCACTCCCCAGACTTCATGTGTTTTTCTGTGCATATAATTATATTTATGTTTTTAATTTTGTGGTGGGAAAACACATAATAATATCTCTACATCAAACTCTACACGATATTAAGTAATTAAATCAATCTGATATTTTTATAGTTATAGGATACTAGTTTGTTGTACTTTCTGAGAATATTTATTCTTTTGAAAGAAAAGCTGCCTTCAAGCAATTACTGAATAAAGTTTGTATACTGTACTTTTTAAGCACAACCTCAGAGTTTTATTATCTTAATTTAAATTAAAAAGTTGAAGCTTAGAACACGATGAATTGCCTTTTTCACTCCATGCTTCCTTCCAATGCAAACATTTATATTTATTAATGGCAGCTAAACCTCAGAAAAATTTGCTTTGTAGATTGTCCTCCTGTAAAATCTGCTTGGTCTAACAACTATAGCTGTTCTCTCAGGCATAATACTTTTTTTGGGCACAATGAAAACCATTGCACTCCTCGCCCCATGTCGTGTCATAAGGCTGGTGCTTGTTGTCATTTCAAACCAAATGTTTAGGGTGTTTTAGGAATGTTCCCTGCATTTCTAAGAGAAATATTGGCATGAAAAGCTATTTATCATTTTGTTTGACAAAAATAGGTTGAAGTATCTCTGACACAGTTTTTGCACATCAGATTGCCTCAATTTCAAATTTATCTAAATAAATTTATTGGGTGGAGTGTGACACATGCCATTTATAGTATCTGAAATTCACATGTTGATTTTATTTTCAGCAACTCAAATATGTGTTATAGATTGTCAGATTTTCAATGTTATTTGATATTTTTAAATATTGTTATATAAGAGTTAAAAATGTAGGTAGAGATATGTAAATTGGTGCGAGATTACTAATGAATTACTTCTCAACTGTATATTTAATGAACCCCATCCAAAGTTCCCACAAGGTCATCACATCCTGAAGATGTGCTTACCAGTAAGTCTCACCTTGATTCTGAGCTAAATCTGTGACTTCCATTCAAATATCCACTTACTCTTTTATTGGGTAGTACTGGTTATTTCAGGAGTTTTACAACTGAGAATCACTCAAGAAAAAGGCATTCTGTTTTTATATTTCAAGGATCAATTATGAAGTTGTCTTTATCAAAGTTTTATCTGTGCATATGAACTGGTCATTTAAGAAAACACTAAAAATATCAATAATATGACACAATTATGTGGAGATACCAATCCACATCTATGAAGAATAGATGAAAAATCTAAATTATGACATCCAGGCATGAAAAGATCTGGGAAAAATATGTTGCTTAGTAGAAGATAATTCTATTAAAGCATCGTGCTTTTTAATGAAATAATATTTTTGTTAATTGTCATAAAAATAGAAAAGACTTTGGTATAGTCCAAAAAGATTATTTGGTGACTTTTATTGAAAAACTAGCTGCTTTCTAGGATACTTGTCTGGATTATGTCCACCTTTCTTTTTCTGTTTTACAACTCTGTAGGATACAGAAAACTGAAAATTAGTTTTGTTCACAGAAAAGCAAATTAGATGAGTCCAGTGTACTAATTATTGTCCAATGGATAAACCTGTTTGCACCTACATACAAATTCATTGTGGTATTTCTTTTTTTGCATATATATGATATTCTAACTTTTTGACCAGTTTAAACAGTTTATAAATTATCTCAATAACTGAGTAAAATAATATCTTTTACATGTGTTTATTTATTTTTAAGTTATATTTTTATCATTTTAATATTTTTTATTTAACCTTTATTGTATTTTCCATTACCATTCAGTCCCCTCATACTCCCTCCTCCCCCACCACTGCAATCCCCACACTGTTGTCCGTGTCCACCAGTCCTTTTTCCTTTTGGCTTAATCTCTCTACCCCCTGTCCTCCCCAACACTAGCTCTCATCTTGCTCTCTATCTGTAAGTCTGTCCCTATTTTCCTTGTTAGTTTAGTTGGTTCATTAGATTCCACATATGAGTGAAAACATATGGTATTTGTCTTTCTCCAACTGGCTTATTTCACTTAGCATAATGTCCTCAAGGTCCATCCATAATGTCACAAAAAGTAAAATTTTCCTTCTTTAAGGCTGAGGAGTATTCCGTTGTGTACATGTCCCATGGTTGTTTTATTCACTCATGTATGATGGATACTTGGACTGCTTCCATATCTTGGTAATTGTAAAGAATGCTGTGCTATCCAAATCCTGGGAATATATCTGAAGGAAAACAGAGCACTAATTCAAGAGAACATAAGTACCTTTATGTTCATTTTAACATTTTTATTCAGGAGCAATAGTCAAGCATTTGTGTTTACAAAAATCAGATGAATAAGAATAATAAGACATTTTGGGTTATCTTTCACTTACTAAGTTTTTTTTACTTCAGAGATTCAGAAAGGTCCTGATCATTTGATGTTATGTCACATATATTTTGCATTGCTACATATAGTTCACATTCCCATAGCTTGTGTGATTATATGATTTGTATTAGATATATCCTATGCAATATGTTAATGACATACATGTCCCATGATACTCAGGAAGATAAAATTATGATTAGACACTGTTTATTTTATCTACAAAGGCTCCAAAATCAAATCTAGAAATAGTTTTGTAGTAATCATAAAAATACTTCAGTGTTAATGGGGAACAGATTTTAAAAAGACAATAGATAGTTTTCTTTTTTATTTTGTGGCTGAAATATAATTTATCCATTATTTATTATCCATGCATCCAGTTACTAACTTCCTGCCTTTCAGTTATGGTATGACATGCCCACGTAAAAATTCCCTGGCTTCATAAATTAATATACCCATATTTACTGGAAAGGTTGTTCTCAATTCCAAAAGGGGCCTATGAGCAAAATAAATATACAAGGCATCACAGGACAAAATAACTTAAATTATTTTTATTCGCCTCACAAGTCTATACAAAACATAAGCAAAGCAAATTCTTTGTTAAATTATTGATAACCCACTTCAGCCTTTACTAACACTTTTCTTTTTTTAATTGTATTTTTCCATTACTATTTATCTTCCTTATACCCCCGCCACTTTCAATCACCACACTGTCGTCCATGAGTCTTTCTCCTTTTTCTCAGTCCCTGCACCCCTCTACTCTCCTCCCATGGCTGCCATCCTGCTCTCCATCTATGAGTCTGTCTCTGTTTTGCTTGTTAGCTCAGTTTGTTCAATAGATTCCACATATGAGGGAAATCACATGGTATTTATTGTTCTCTGACTGTCTTATTTCACTTAGCATAATGTTCTGTAGATCCATCCATGCTGTCACAAAGGGTAAAATGTTCTTTTTTATGGCTGAGTGGTATTCCATTGTATAAATGAATACTTTTCCATAGAGAAGTAAACATTCATGTAAAAAGCACTAAAAAGGTAAATTAAGTCATAACTATTGGCCTGGTATGTGTTTTTGTATGTCTAACTCATATACATTTATGATTTTGAGTTTTTATTTCCTTAATTTATAAATAGCAATTAAATATATTTTTTAAATTTGGGTATACTAGCTGTCCTCTTTTATTTTATTCCGGCATTACAGGGATGTTTATATATCCCTATAAAAGGAATAATAAAAACAACTCTTTGCCAAAATATTTGATCATTTAGATGAAATAGAACAATTCCTTGAAAACACAGACTATCAAGAAAGAAAGAAGGAGCTCCTACCCTTCGTGACAACATGGATGGATCTGGAGAGCATTATATTAAGTGAAACAAGCCAGGTTGTGAAAGACAAATTCCATATGATCCCACTTATTAGTGGAACCTAATCAACAAAACAAAAAAGCAAGAAAAATATAACCAGAGACATTGAAATAAAGAACAAACTGACAGTAACCAGGAGGGGAAGGAGGAAGGGATAATGAGGGGCAAAAATGGGAAAGGTCATCAAGCAACATGTACCAAGGACCATGGAAAAAGCCAAAGGAGGGTAGGATCAAGGGTGGGAGGTGGGGATGGGTGGGGCAGGGGTTTGGTGGGGAGGAAATGGAGACAATTATACTTGAACAACAATAAAAATGAAAAAAAATATTATAGAAGAAAAAAATAAAATAAAATCTTCTGCAATGAAGAAAAAAGATAAAGACTATCAAAACTCACACAAAGAGAAATAAATAATCTTAATAAGCCTATGACATCTATCTAGACAGTATGCAGCCATGTAATATAAAAAATAGAGACATTTATTGAAGAAGATACAAGATACAAGAAACACTACAGATAGAACAATGACCCCTCAGTCCCTTTCAAAGTAGGCACTGTGGGACCTCACACAGTTCTCCTAGTTGCCATCAGCTTCCCCATCGTATTTTCTTGAATATCATTGATGGCATCAAAATTCTTCCATTTCGAAGGTGATTTTAGTTTGGGGAAAAGCCAGAAATCACAGGGCACCAAATCTGGGCTGTAGGGTGGATGAGTCACCTGGGTGGTTTGATGTTTCACCAAAAAGCTCTGCAGGAGACATGAGATGTGATGCATGAGCAGGTGCGTTGTCATAATGAAGCTGCCAATCACCAGTTGCCCAGAGCTGCAGCCTTCTGAATTGAATAGTTTCTACAGAAGAATGTTCAAGTTTAATGCAAAATTTGAGGAAGACTTTTTGCTCTACCACCTCAGTCATTTTTAATGCAATGGCCATAAAGTACACATGTTCACTCAATGGCATCTCCCGCCCCTACTGACTAGCACAGTGAAATCATCATTGCTCACACATGTGCATCCCAGTCTGTTCTCCTTGGCTGCCAGGTTACATCAGTATCACTCAGACTGTTCTCATCACATTAACAATGACTGGACTTTTTCCAGACAGACCTCATATATCTACTAATGAAATTAAATCAGTAATAAATAATTCTTCTGATAAAAAAAAAACACCAGGCCTGGATGAGTTCATAGGTGAAATGTAACAGATCTTTAAGGAAGAAATCACACCAATTCTCTCTGATTTCTTCCAGAAAACAGAAGCAGAGAGAACACTTCCCAACTCATTTAATGGTGGAAAGATTGGAAGCTACCAGGGTCAGGGGAAGGTGGAATATGTCAAGGACAGATTGTTTTGGGCTAGTGAAATTATTCTCTATGGCACCAATAATCACACATGACATGCCACTATTCAATAAAAAATTCATAGAACTTTACAGTACAAAGAGTGAACCTTAATGTATACAAATGCTTTAAAAATCACTTAGGAAATAAAGGGATCCCAGTAAGGTATGCAGAAGTTGACAAAATAATGTTATTCAAATGAATAAAACAAGGCCACTGAAGGATAGGGGTTAGAAACAGGTTGACCTAAGTAACTTTTTAAAATGAGTGGAGGAGTCATTAAAACTAAAGGCAAAAAATATCATGCATAATCATTGTACTCTTTTCATGGCATTATGGGTTAACAATTCTGGCACCTATATACATGCATATTGCAATTAATTAACTAAATGGATAGAGAATGACTGGAACAAGGTTCTTACTGGAGAAGTTTGGATGTACATACAAGCATGGGAAAGAGTCTATAATGATGCATAGGGTAATGGATTAGACATCAGAATGAAAAGACATCAGAATGAACACATAATTAGCTTAATATGGATATAGATTGTTACATGTAGACGTGTGTGTGTGTATGGAAGGCTAGTATGCACATATATTTCCTTAAATTGTCAGCTGAGAGAGCGTAAAAGGAATGGCATTCCATAAGCCATGAGCATACGTATTGCCCAGACCTTGGCTTTGAATACCATTCCAATAACAGAAACCAGGGAACCTTAGTCAAATGGCTGATGTTAGCCCTGGGCAAGAAATATACAAGATAATCACATGTACTGCCAGCAAATAAGGCAATACTAAAAGAAAAATGAAAACAAAAACACAAAAAAGGTAACAGTAGATATACGTCAAAGATATAGAAGCCCGATAAACTAATTCCCAATGGCCAAAGCAGGAACAATTTGAGCAGAAACATAAACAATATTGATTGCAAACCAAAGTGCATAATAAATTTCCTAGAACCCATACTGACGTAAATGAATAATGGAATAAATAAATTAATAAGGAAGAACAGACCAATTTCTGATGGAAGGAAAATCCAAATAAATTATGTGGTTATTGAGGAGAGAAATAGCCCACTCTTCCTCATTAAGTGCAGGATTCTTTCCATAATGACTTTCTTCCAGACAATACAACACAGAATGGGAAAAAATAAGTAAAAATTTATAGTAAAGAAATCTAACAAATCTGACCTAAAGGAACCAAGCCAGATAAACAAGTTTCACATCAGCAGTAATAAGTCATGCTGATAATATATTCATTCCCCTGTTATAAATGAAAATGGCAATTTGCCTCTGTAGTCTTCCTTCCAAATATCCATAGTCCCAGTTGAACTATGAGAAAAATATTGGACAAATCCCAATTGAAAGGCATTCTACAAAATACCTGACTTCAATAGTATTGTTGTCACCAAAAACAAAATCAGAGAAACTGTATTAGTCAAGAGGAGTGTAAGGATATATAATGTCTAAATGTGATGTGGATTTCTAGATGGGATCCTGGAACAGAAAAGGGACATTAGGTAAAAACTAAGGCAGTTCAAACAAAGTATGGACTATTGTTCTAGTAATGTATCTATAGTGGTTTAGTAATTATTATAACATTATATTAATGTAAGATGTGAATAGGAAAGCTGAATGTGAGATATGGGAACTCTATACTATATATTTTTAAAAATGTAAAACAACAACAACAAAAAGAAAACACATTTACCACCATTCTAACTTTACTATCTCAAAGAAAAAACAAAACTGTTCTTACCTCCTTTCAAAAAAAAACTCCTCCACCTGTGGTCTGGATTACATCTACTTCTACCTTCTCTTGATTCTTTTTTTTATTACAACCTGCCCACCTTGAATGTAAAACATTTTGCAATGGTTTCTTCCTCCACTTAACCACCCCACATCTTATAAACATGCTCATAGTCCTCAAAAGGCTTCTTCAGTCTTCCATGTATAAAGGTATTTCATATCACTCTGTACTCCACCACAGAAAGTGTATTTGAAAATCATTTTATATATGAATGTATGCTCATTCATGACTGTATGCACAGTAATCTGAATCATTCACTCACTGAGATTCTATATATCCTTATACTTGAAACTACTCAATAATATTATCAGTGACTTCCTAATTGAAACTTCCTAATCTGAGTTTCTTTCCAATTCTTTAATTATTTGAACTCCCTTCTCTTTTTTCCATATGACAGAGAAGAGCCTAGGGCAGTTCCCAGTTATCTCCTTTTGGCCCTTTCTCTCTTTGTTTGAAATGCTACCGGGTCACCCTAGTGTGACATTGTTCCAAACTCTCCATCATAATAATTGCTAAGTTAAGCCATGAGGTCAGACAAGTCAACTCCACAGTAGGTTTGAGTCCAGCCCTCTTTTGGTCTTTGCTCTGTCTGGTATTTACAGAAGTGCTCCACTTTTCCTCACTTTTTAAAAATGATTTTAGTCACATTTAATTGTAGTGGAAAATATACAAATGGCTTATGCTGACTTTAATCTTGTAAAGCAGTATAAATTACCATTAAAAATTTCTTACTTGTTCCCCCACACCTTATAAACAGTATTAGGGTAATCAGTTCTCCCCCAAACTGTAAAGAAGGGCAATTGCGCAGGGCTTGAGATTCCTATCCTAGGAATAGGGTACTACTGTTATTTTAAAACCAACTCTTAAAAACACTATCTTCCACTAACCCTACAAGAGCTATTTTTAAGATAAAGAAAGGGAAATGTCGTTTTAAATAGTAGAAAATTAAAGTAATGTATTTTAATATATTTTGGTCTTAAAGAATGCAAATGTAAAACAAAGAAAATTAGTGAAAAAGCCACTCGTTGATAAAAGTAAACTGAAAATTGCAAAACAGGCTTTATGCTATGGTTAGATTTATGTTAAAGTTCCTGATGTCAGGGCTCAAGCTTCATATCTGTATTGTTGCTTCAAATCTGTCTTCAGCTACTCCCTGTCTTTTGTAATGGTAGCAAACATGACTTTAGATGTTTGTGACAGAGAATTTGAGAAGTCCATGCCAGCATTTCCAGCAAGACCCACCTTGGTCCTAATTATTATGACCGTGCAGATGTGATTATCTAATTGGCTAAAGCCAACAAGAACCCAACCCCACAGATATGGCTGGGATTAATCCCAAACAAATGTAATGGGGAATAAGGATGAGGTTGGCAGATGCTTACGTATGATGTTAGAAAGAGGAAGTGGAATGGATATAGGAAATTAGAAACAAATGCAATAAAAAACATTAAAATACAAACATGTAAAAGAATTTACATGCATTCACAATATATACATAAAATAGTTTTATAAGGAACTTCAAGAGAGGAGAGAAGCTTCACAACATGAATAGGGAATTACCTGGAGAATGTCTCCCAGTCTTTTTCTCCTTTATACACAGTTAGCAAACATGGAAATTTGCACAGCATGTGAAGAAATCAGACAAGGCTGTTATCTGTGAGAAAGACCTGGCCAAGAGGCCCTGGCTACTCTGGGTCCCCTGCAACGTCCAAGTTAGAAAGAATCAGCATTCAGGCACATCTGTTACTCAGTCACATTCCATGGATGAAGATTGGAAAGTTCTTGACTAGATCTTTCCCAGGTTCTCAATTCTGAAATCCTCTAACTTTTTGACTATCAGGCCAAAACTTTAGTTTTTATTTGCTATCGTATTGGAAAAGAGCACAAGCTCACTCTTTATTTTTGTAAGGCCAAAACCATAAAAAATATTTATATCCTTTTCTACAATATGCCATTTAAAGACAAACGAAGAGACTTTGTAAGAAGTTTTACAGATATTTGATCAAACACAATTCCGAATTCCAGTGATTCTTGTGAAATGTTGTAGTGCATCTTGACTCTAGTTTTATGAACCTTTTTAAAAAAATAAAAGGAACTGTGTTCCCTGGGTATAAAATATGAAAGTCTAGAATTTATGCATATAGTCCCAAAAGAAAATTAGACTCATATGTGTACATTTTTATGTAAAGCATCAGAAAGATTGTCAAAAATCTAAAAATATTTGTGGAGTTTTCTGAGCATTTAATTACTACTTTCCTCTAAAGAGAAAGTTTAAAGACACTTTTATTTTTTCTCTTATAACAACAATGCCAGGTGTCAAGTATCAAAAAAATGAAACGAAGAACTCATGGACATGGACAACAGTGTGGTGATTGCTGTGTGGTGGGGAGTATAAGGGAATAAATGGTAATGGGAAAAATACAATAAATATTAAATAAAATATATTTTAAATGAAACAGAAAAAGTACTAAGTTGTTTATAGAAAGTGGGGAAACAGACTTCATTATGAAAGGTCACATATTGCGTTTCAACATGCCTTTAAATGCCTTCCTTTGACACATAAAAGTGCACTGTGGTGACACAGTAATGAGCACATGGATGAAATTGAACTGACTGACTCTTATTTCAACATATCCAGTCTTTTCTGGGTGAAATGGATTTCCTCGTCTGCGAAATTCCATCTATGAGCAACTTCCTACCATTTATTTGCCTGAAGTACAGGGGGGGAAGGGATAACTATACAAGACAGTTCTTTTTTTTTTTTTTTTTGATTGTTGAATATCTATAAAAAGTTTTTAGAGAAAAAAATAGAAAGGATTTTAAAAATATATAGCAATATAGTTTTGTGTACTTGTATTCTCATCTATACTTTCATTCTTACATACTTTAACCATTTCAATAATTCAAAATTATTTATGTATTTCAATAATTCAAGAAGACAAACTTACACTGTATAAGCAATAAATTGTATAACTGTGTGCCTAATTTATTCTCTGTGTTCTTTATGTCAATATTCTCAGTAAGGAAAGGTGCCATCAGGCAACAAAACTAATATACAGAAGCCTTCATATACAAATTAAGGTATTAAACAGCCCTCGTCAAGTTGCTCAGTTGGTTGAAGCATTGTCCCTGTGCACCAAAAGGTTGCAGGTTTGATTTCCAATCAGGGAACACACGTAGGTTGCGCGTTGATCCAGGTCAGGGCGGGTACAGGAGGCAACCGATAGACGTCTTTCCCCCCCATCTCCTTTCTCTTTCTCTCTCTTTAAAATCAATAATAAAATATATCTTCAGGCTAGGATTAAAAAAGATATTAAACAGTGCCCAATTCTGGGCTCTGCTTTTGCTGGCCAGATCTAGAAGGGTAGTTAAGAAGCTAATGTGGGGTTTAGCACATAAACTTTCATATCATTGTGCCTCATTTGAATATCTGCTCCATGACTTGCCATATTTCTGATTTTGAACAAAATATATCACATATGCTTAAGTTATCTGTCCATAAAATGGAGAAAATAACAGGGAGTACAATGAGGCTGATATCTAGCTAACAAACCAATGTGTTTTCACCTGTCATTTATAGCCACTGTCCATTTTTAGTAGTCTTGTCTCATTCAGACGCATTATCTATGTCAGGGAAGTGTCTTAAAATATTTTTGTTGTCTGTAAAGAATCATTGAAGCAAAGAAACATTTAAAAAGTACTCAGCATGAACACCCTGAAGGTGGCAGTCAAATGTGTGCTTAGCTGAGGTTTTAACCACTCTTGCATATCCCCACAAACTCAGTGGAAAGAAAATAACTAGGTGTAAGTGGGTTTTAACTCTATGCAGGGAGATCTCAACTTCTAATAGTTCAACACATTTTAAACTCATTCATTATGATTTATTGAAGAAGGTATGTTAGTTATAATATATTAGGACTAATTCCTTTCTAAACTTGCATTTTATATGACACTTACAGAGCTAGGCCTAATTACCCAGATATGTCTCTTATGAGAAAATCCTTACTTTCTGACTTTTCCCTACAAATAAGGCATAACTATATTATCTTAATTCTGATGTATTTTGTTTGAGAATTTTGCATTGGGTTCCCAATGAACCACTCACTAGAGCAAATTATATTGAAAAACATGTGTATATTCCAGACCACTAGATAAATAGCATGTCCCATTCTATGCTTATAGTGTATTAAAAACAAGTGAGAAATGTTGTTATTGTTTTCATTATTAAGGATGTCATGACAGCCTTAGCTCTGAGTTCTGTCTTGTTGGATTAAGCTATGTTCAGCTCTCCCACATTTCACCAAATAATCTCATTCTCTTTTCTTAGAGACCAAAGATTAATCTTTCAAAAATTAATGAACTGGAAAAACAAATACCAAGAGAAAAAAGGTGCTGGGGAACTCTAAACAAAACAAATTAATTTTTATTTAAAAAGTAAATTAGTTGATTTACAAATATTTTCCCGTTATTCTTCTCCATTTATATCTGTCTATGTTTTCACCATCTTCATCAAACCCTGAGTTCCTTCAAAGTGAAAGTCCACTTATAAGAACCTTTTTCTGACTTTTTCTTCATTTTCTATTTTAGAAAATATCTTTCCACCCACAAATAGCTTTATATCTTATATTACTTTCCCCTATGTTGCCTCACTTTCTAGATAGTCACTGATGCTTTTGCTATACAAGTGCAATTAAGTTTTGAAAATTCATAAAGATAGACTAAAAATTAAAGAGAAAAGAGTATTTATTTAATAACCTGCTAGAAAATATTTTTAGTTTTGATATACTCTTAAATTTTATGACCAGGCTTAAAAATGAGGTCTTTGAAAATCTGTTTTAATGTTTAAATATTTTAAAATATATTATTTTATTTTATCATGAAATTTTATTTAGAAATATATTTCATAACATAAATAGTAGAGAAAAACTCAATAATATTCTAATTTACAAAGGTGACTATTGGAATTAAGCTAGAACCTGTATACCCTTTCTCAAACAATGCTTCAAATGTTGAACATTTAATCTATAATTATGCAAATACTAATATGAATTATTGTAAAGTAAGATATTTATGAAGGCAAGCATAGAAACAACATGTGTATATACATAAATGTTATTCCTACTTACTTAAAATACACTTCTTTTTCTGAGAACTTGATCCATCAGACCACTCTTTCTCAACTCTGACTAGCTAGTTCCTATATCTTTTTGATTACAAACTAAATATGACTTCTCCAGAAGCCTTTGATCTCTTAAGTTGGAAGTATCCACTTAAGAATTGTGTTTTCATAATACTTTTTTCAACACTATCATTGATTTAATAGTTGCATCCTTTAGCACACACAGTGACACAGAATTGTCTAGTTAATACATGGTTTTAGGTTGTCATCTAGAAAATTTATAAGTGGCATAGAATTTGGAGATCTTTAGGTATTCACCTGTGAATTACATGGAATCATATGCCTTAATGTGATAGGTAAAATAATTCATCTACATGTGCTTTCATAGGGAACCTGGATAGCTTTCTATGTCACATTAAAGGGGCTGAATTTTAATTTGTAGAGCCTGTGAAACAACTGAAGAAATTTAAACAAGAATGGTAGACAATTAGTTTTCATATGGAGGGACTCCTCTGATGTTGCTAATGGAGGATAGATTTTGGGGTAGGAAGGTAAAATGACAACACCTGAAGCATGGGGACAAGTAAATGAGAGATGTTAAGTGCTTAAAAAAAATTAAATTAAATACTGAAGAAAAGTGAGAGAGAGCAAAAATACAGGTGAGGTAAAAATGTTAAGTAATTCATAATTAGCTATATCTAAAAAGTAAGAGAAAAAACTTATTACTTCCTTAATTACACTGTCAATTAGTGATGTTTACAGAAAAATGTTCTATGCTTTTATACTAGGTAATGAAATCTGAGTCTTTTCTAGATTTTGTTAAATTTCTAACTGTTTTCTAAATTATTTTTCTATTTCATTTCAATTGCAATGTTTTTCTTAGAAATATTGAAGTTTGAGGCTTATAAAGAAAAAAAATTCTTGACTATAGAGGAAGTTAGAGCCCTGGCTGGGTGGCTCAGTTGGTTGGAGCATTCTCCCGTACACCAAAAAGTTTTGAATTGATCTCAGTCTCTCTCTCTCTCTTCTCTCTCTCTCTCTCTCTCTCTCTCTCTCTCTCTCTCTCTCTCTCTCTCTCATTTCAAAACCAATAGAAATATACCCTGGCATGAGGACTTTTGCCAATGGCATATTTCACGGATATAGAACAAACACTTCAAAAATTTATATGAAACCTAAATGACCCCAAATAGCTGCAGCAATTTTGAGAAAGAAGAACAAAGTAGGAGGGGTCATAATACCTTATATCAAACTCTATTACAAGGCCCCTGTAATCAAAACAGCCTGGCACTGGCATAAGAACAGGCACATGGACCAGTGGAACAGAACAGAGAGCCCAGAAATAAACCCAAGTCTCTATGGCCAATTAATATTCGACACAGGAGGCAGCAGCATAAAATAGAGTAAAAATAGCCTCTTCAACAAATGGTGTTGGGAGAGCTGGACAGCTACATGCAAAAAAAATGAAACCTGATCACCAACTTACACCATACAGAAAAATAAATTCGAAATGGATAAAAAGACTTACATATAAGTCATAACACCATAAAAGTCCTTCAGGAGAACATAGCCAGAAAAATCTCAGATATTCTACACAGCAATATTTTCACTGATATGTCCCCTAGAGCAAGGGACATAAAGGAAAGAATAAACAAATGGGATCTCATCAAAATGAAAAGCTTCTGCACGGCTAAAGAAAGCAACATTAAAATGTTGAAAAGAGAACCAACTATTTGGGAAAACATATTTGCCAATGATACTTTGGACAAAGGTTTGATCTCCAAAATATATAAAGAACTCACACAACTCCACTCTAAGAAAACAAACAACCCAACTAAAAAATGGGCAAAGAACTTGAACAGACACTTCTCCAAGGAGGACATACAGAGGATCCAGAGACACATGAAAAGATGCTCAGTATCACTAGCCATCAGAGAGATGCAAATTAAAACCACAATGAGATACCACTTCACACCAGTCAGAATGGTCAACATAAGCAAATCAACAAGCAACAAATGTTGGAGAGGGTGTGGAGAAAAGGGAACCCTAGTGCACTGTTAGTGGAATTGCAGACTGGTGCAACCACTGTAGAAAACAGTATGGAATTTCCTCAGAAAACTAAAAATGGAACTGCCTTTTTACCTCATAATTCCATTGCTGGAATTATACCCTAAGAACCCTAAAACACCAATCCAAAAGAGCCTATGCACCCCTATGTTCATAGCAGCACAATTTACAATAGCCAAGTGCTGGAAGCAATCTAAGTGCCCATCAGTAAATGAGTGGATCAAAAATCTATGGTACATTTACACAATGGAATTCTATGCAGCAGAAAGAAAGAAGGACCTCCTACCCTTTGTGACAGCATGGATGGAACTGGAGAGCATTATGCTAAGTGATACAAGTGAGGCAGTGGAGGACAAATACCATATGATCTCACCTTTAACAGGAACCTAATCAACAAAACAAATAAGCAAGCCAAAATATAACCAGAGATATTGAAATTAAGAACAGACAGACAGTAACCAGAGGAGAAATGGGAGGGGATAATGGTGGGGAAAGAGTAAAGGATTTTCAGGAACAACTCTAAAAGACACGTGGACAAAACCAAGAGTGGGTGGAAGCAGGGGAGGGAGGTGGGGATGGCTGGGGTTGTGGGGAGAGGTGGGGAGAAAAAGCAGAAAACTGTACTGGAACAACAATAAAATTTAAAAGTAGTTTTTAAAAGAAGTTTTAAAAGAGAAAGTTAGAGAATGCATAGAATGAGAAGCCGTTGTGATTCCTTGAAAAATTTATTGTCATAATTTTGAATCCTTAAACTTACTTGCATTAAAATTTGTAGTGACCGTTACCTAGACTTATCCATCATCTCTATAAATGAATTGTCCATTAGATATGTCAATTAAAGGAAGTAGAAATAAATTCTAAAAGTGAAATATTTATTTCCATAAGAGATTGGTACTATACAGGAAAGGGCAAGGGAGGGTTTACGGTTGTTTATATGGAAAATAATATAATAATTAATAAATAGTAATACAGTAATAAAGTGTGTTTCACATACTCACAACTGTAAACCTACTTTCGACCCACCTTGTATATTTACTTTAAATCAGATGTACCTTGTAAAATGGCAGAACTTGAAATACAAAACATAAAATAAATGGCAAAGTAAAAATGTCTTAGTATAGTGTGCCATCTAATTTTTGTAAATCTAAATATTTCCTCTTTTGTCACAAACTTCAAATATCTTTATAAGAAGCATAAAAATAGTTTTGATATTCAATGTTTTTTAGTACAGAAAATCACCCAAAATTGTTCAATGCAGCCATGTCACCAAGTTAAGAGACTCGCTAGCTGATGAAAAGCTGGACAAACAAGGCTGTAGCCACTGTACGCATTACAGCTGCATTTCCAGAATCACAGGCCGGTAAAATTTACACAAAATCAAGTAGCAGTGACTATAATGAGTGAATATCCCTAAGTGAAAATTCTAGTGAAATTGTAGTATAGTTGCAGGTCAATATCAAGCTAGGTACCAAAGGACTAGTTATTTTTTCTGCCCCCCAAATTCTTCCTTCCCTTGTATTTTTCATGGTAGAGCACTTACTGTCATTCAGGACTCCACTCCAAAATTACTTCTTCAGAGACAGTTTTCCTGAACAAAATCTCTAAGGTAATATCTCACACCTGCTCTGTCTCCAGGGCTTTCTCATTAAGCTCTTTAGTTTCTTCTTGATGCTTTTCCTTCAGAAATTATCATTCCATTTATTTGGGCCAAGGTTTAACGTGTGCATCTCTTCATTGAGAAGGATGCTCTCAACTTGTTCACCATTGGAACCACAGAGTCACAGTAAGGCCTGGCTTACCAGAGGAGCTCTAACATAATTATAGAAGAAATAAGTAAATGATATTTATTATAGAATATTTTTAAAGAATTTTATAGGTAATTTTTCTGGTGTTGCATCAATCAGAGCTAATTGCTATCAAAGCCATTTTTTGGTCTTACAGTTAACACACTGTATGTTATAAATGTCAGTCTTTTAGCCAAACTGCACTCAAGGGTAATTTTTAAGAAATTTGATATTTTCTTTACCTCTTGATCTTTGGCTTTCCACTAGCTTTCAATTAAACCTGTCAATTTTCCCTGCTCCTTCACTTTACATCTTACTCACACTCTTCTGGTGCCAAACATTATAAGATGGTTCTTGAAAATCCAATCAGTACATGATATTTGTTACATAACCTATTTTTGATCCAAGGTGTAAAACCACTTAAAATGCCAAGAAGCTGGTACTGAATGACCTTTCTTTTTCAAATTTACCTTAAATATATAAACTATGTGTTTTTCCCCTGAAGTGTCACTAAGAGTTTTAGTAGTTTATCTGTGTAAATATGTAACTAAATCTACAGTTAAAGGGTAGTTCAAAGAAAATTTGGATTAGTGTATTCCTATTTGGAAATTTCTGTGTCTTTATAATTTTCTTGCAGATTGTGTGTGTTTATATGTACAGGAAGATACCATATAGGATACAAGAATTATTAATATGTGCCTGAATATAATACTCTTGCTTCTATTACAAAGAGAAAGTTACTCCTACATTTAAGGTGTTTAGAAAGTAAGAAAAATCAAGTATTGGCTTTTGTGATGTATGGAAATTGACACAGCAATTTGAATATCTATACAACACAGTAGAACAAAAATAGATAAATTAGTTGTAGAGAAGAACAAACTCAGAAGACTTACACTGTAAAGCTGCAGTAATAAAGACAATGTAGCATATGATCAAATAGAGAATATCAAAACCAACTCACACATACATAAACAGCCACTTGTGATATGATTGTAGTACAATGAGAAAAATATGACCTTTAAGATATGTTGCTGAATCAATTAGATATTCAAAGAGTTGGAAAAAATCATCATATATGTGTCATAACCCTGAATATAAAAAACTTTATATAGATAAAAAACTTCTAGAAAAATAGAATGTTTTCATATTCTTAGGGTAAAGAAATACTTTTTAAATATATATAACTAACCATAATGGAATCTATTGATTAATTTAAGTTTATTGAAATTAAGAATTTCTGTCCATAAAAGAGCCATTAATATATGATGCTTTAGAGTAGAAGATATTTTCAGTACATATGTATGACAAGGAACAAATATCAAGAATACGTAAGTAATTCCTACACTTCAATTAGAAAATGTCAGGTAGCCCTCTACAATTCCATAAAAATGACCAAAACTACTTGAAAAAGGATTAAAGAGGATATTCTAATATACCTAAGTATATGAAATTTCCTGAATCTATTTAGTCGTAAGGGAAAATATAAAGAATAACAACAGTGCGATACTCAAAATATCTACTCAACTGACAAAAGTTAAAATTTACAATACTAAGTGTTAGTAAAGTTGTGTAGAAATTTAAAGTTTCATATGGTATTTGTAGCACTGTAAATTTGTGCAATTACTTTGGAAAAAATTTTGGTAATATCTACTAAATGAGTGTCTTTGCATTCTATGAACCAGAATTCTCATTCTTAGATACATACCCCTGAAAAAATGTATTCCATTTTCATGAAAATGTGTGAACCAAAAGCAAAATGTACTAGAATTTACATAACAGTGCTATTTAATAGTCCAAACTAACAGTCATTAATAGCAGAAAAGATATGGAAGTAGAGACTATTACGCTAAGTAAAATAAGCCAATCCATGAAAGACATATACCATACGAACAAAATAAACTAATGAGCAAAACAGAACCAGAGACAGAAATGTGGAAGAGACTTACAGATGCCAAAGGGGAGATGGGTGGGGGGATGGTGGCCAGAAAGTAAAGGGATTAGTCAAAGAACATTTACTAATGACCTATGGATGTGGCCAATGGTGTGGAGAATGACTGTAGGTGCAGAGGGTGGGCTGGGCGGAGGATGACACAGGCAGAAAACTTGGGACAACTCTAATAGAATCAACAAGAATAAAAAAAGAAATTAATAAAGGCAAGGAAACGAAAAAGAAAAGATATATAAGTTATAGTTTTCTAATGAAGTTAATAGCATATTATAATAAGAAAGAACAAATTAATGCTACAGAAAATAACATGAATAAAATCCACACATATAATCTAAAAGATCCACTCTCAAATGTATATGTCCTGTGTGAATACATTTTCAATAAAGTCAGAAAATAAGTGTGTGAGGTAAGCTAGAGCAGTGGTTGCCCTCGGCTGGAAAGGGACGTGAGAAGGCTTTTCTGGATACCGATGATGATGTTCAAAATCTCCATCGTAGTGCTGGGTACAGTGACATTTCTGAGTCGAGAAAAAACATGAAGTTCTATACTTGAAGTTTATGTAATTTTCTGTATGTATGCTATCTTTATTTTAAATGGACCTTAAACATTAACTATAGGCACAGAAATTACAGATATACTAAAATATGAGAAAAACAGGTGCATGACATAATGAAATTAAACATTTCACCAAAATATCAGGTTCTGAGTTATTGAAAAATTATATTAAAGACACAAAACAAAACTTGGTTTATATCATAACTATAAGAATGGCAGAGAATTTATGCATTTGTGCCATTGAGGTACTTTGTTTATGACCAAAGTATGTAGTATTTTGAATATGCCTACAGAAAAAAGTAATAAAAAACTTCCTAGAAATATATTCTTAGTGCCATGACATCGTTCAAAAACACTGAATAGAATTTAGCTATTAATAAATTTCAAATTTTACACTGAAAGTTTTTTTTTAAATAAAGTTTATTTAGCTCTGCCTGGAATGGCTCATTTGGTTGGAGTGTCATCCTGTAACCAAAAGGTTGTGGATTTGGTGTCCTATCAGGGCACATACGTAGGCTACGGGTTCAGTCCCCAGTATGAGCACATACAGTCCCTGGTGCTGGCACATAGGACAGGCAACTAATAGATGTTTCGCTCTCAAATTGATCTCTTCCTTTCTTGCTTTCTGAAAGCAATGGGAAAAAATGCCCTCAAGTGAAGACAAAAAAAAGTTATTTAACTAAAAGTTATTTTCCATCTCTATTTTCTGCAATTCATTTCTTTTATTGCAGAGGGCTCATTAAGAGGGAAGTCAAATTATTTTCATCATTAAACATAGACCAGATGTATGTGATTTCACACCTTTGCAATAACAGTTGAGATTCCCATAGGAAAAAATAAAACATACAAGACTAAGACAGGAATACGTAATGTTAGCATGCGTTTTTTCCTACCCTAAAGAGCACGGTGAATTTCCTATATTTTTACAACAGTTACTGAGCATATCATAGAGTTACAGTCTTCAAAATGGATGTATCAATAGAAAGTGTTACATGTTCTTTCAGGAAAAAGTCAGTAGTATGAGGGAAATATCAGAAAGAGGAGTTAAGGTGTCTCCTTGCCCTTTTCATGATTTTCAGCTGCCCGCATTTCATGCATAGTTCTAAAAAGTGAAAGAACTTAATCAGAAAAAAGCATCAATATTTGTTCTCAAAAGTATTTTCATTTTTGATGAATTTCAAGTTTATTAATATAACCCTTAAAATTCTTAAATAGTGACATAATATCATACACTTGACAATATGCAGAAAAATAGTAATCTACTCCACAAGTAAGAACAGTTAAAGAACATTATATCTGAAAATCCCCTTAGTTATCTTCAATACATATTATTAAAATAAGTTGAATTTTAAAAGAATGTGTAACATACAAGTATGTTACATAGCCTTAGGTAATCATGTTTGTGGAAAATGACTTGTGGCTTATAAAATTAAATATTCAATCCCTTCACCTTTAGATGTTTTCATGGCACTGCAATTAAAAGATGCTAAGAAAATTATATTTGTGCTCAATTCTGAGATTACAAAGAAGTGTTTTAAATTACATTCTGCAAAGCAGAATCTCTATGGGCAAGGAAGGACTGCCACTCTGAATTGCAAATAGGAAAATCTAAACAAAAGTAGTTACTGAAGAAGTATTTCTTTTTGGGTTATATAGTTAATGCTTTTTAACTAAAGACTAATGGTGTTTCAGGATAAAATAATTAAAACTAAATTGTCATTGAACATGCTATGTACTGTAGAAGTAAGAAATATAAGTTGTTGACATCTCATTGATTAAATGTGAACAAAAAGAGCTGAAAATAAGTCCCTAATTATATGAGTGTGATAACCTCAAAGTTGAGAAGAAAAAAGTTCCTAAAGATGATTCTCATGTGTTTGGTAGCTCCCACCAGAAGTTTTTCATTTCTTTTTTTCTTTTCATTTTGGTAATGATTTTGAAAAAATCTGTATGAGCACCCTGTAATAAGCACGATGTAACTGCATCCTTTGTTCTGACACCAAGTAGTTCTATTTTAACTGTTGTAGGAAAATGAACAAAGAAAGCGAATTTAGCCTACAAGTAATGCAGTTAAGAGAAGGCTAAATGAAAACTTGGTTTGTCAGATGAATGTGAGAAATTGTAGCAATTTGAATGCAGAGAAGCAATGATGTAACTGATTCAAGTTATATACACCTATAGACGTGCAAGTTCCAAAAACACTTGCACCTTTGGATCTACAGCATATCTTTGTGGCAAGTGGTGACTAAATTTCAACAAAACATCAATGACACAATGAGTATGGCACATTTGTATATATTTATTTGGGTGCTTTGTTTTTATTTATAAATTTGTTTAGACTTTATGACTGCAGGTGGGAGTTCAAATATGGGAATTTTATGTCAATTTATATTTTTATATAGTGAGGTGACTTTAGGATACAATTATTATCTCAACATTGAGGGGTTCACACTGATTTTATTTTACTTTTTCTTTAAAAACTGTATATGTTATTTAAGTATTTTTATATAAAGATTTTAAATTTTATATGCTAAGACCTACTAATATTGTTTATTTAGTCCAGCTTGCAAAGCCTACATCCTCCACATGCTTCCATTATCAGCAGCATATGCTCTTTCCTGGATGAGACCTGCAGGTTTCAGTAACTGCAGTCAAATTTTCGCCTGTGGCTCAAGTGCAGATGTTGGTGATCTATCTTACTCTCAGGGGTCATGATAAGGCATAAAACTGTTCAAGTTCTAGAATCATTGTATGACTTTCTTACATTCAAGAGATATGGGGACTGTATTAGCTTGTAAACACAAAACTCAGAACAATATCTGTCCCAGCATTAACTTAGACAAGCTTATGGAACCAAACTTTGTCTAGTACGTAACTAGATACAGGTGTAGAAGTTAAAGGGAGGCAGACGTTGGTTCTAACGAAACAGTATTTTATAAATGAGGCCTATGTGTTTTGTCCTCTGGGTTGCTGTCTCCTTTGGTTGTCAAATGAAAATATCTTAAAATCCTATCCCAAACATTGGGAAAATAAGCCTCACTCCCAGTCTCTACAATGAATGATTTTTCAGGGCAAATTTTTAATTTTCCTATTCTAACTACCCAGCTTCAGTTCAATTAATTCAGCGTATTGATCATTTGCTGTTAGCCATTGTCTAGTTCTAGACAACATCCAAATTTTTATACTTCTCACTATACAAGACCTGCGCTGAATCAAATTCATAAAAATAAAAGGTATTTCCCATGGGGATATACATAGTATTGCCTTTAACGAGCAGTCCTTTTTTTTTTTTTTTTTTTTTTTTTTTTTTACCCTGACTGGGAGATTTCTGTCTGTAGGCCAGGATATTAGGGTCTCACTCTCGCTCTTCTCTGACTTCCTTTCTTTTCACCCACGTTGCTGTTCATTCTCTTTACACCAGTGTTTCAGTTAGTGAGTTATTCAGAGGAATTTAATCTGTCTCTGTGCTTCCTTAAGTTCATGTTCTCACTGGGGTTAGTGAATAGCTCATTTTTCTATACCAACACCCATTACAAAGGGTATATCAAGGACACTTCCTACCACTGTGTTTTTCAATAAGGACAGAGTTAGCTCCATTTTAAAAATTATTTCTGCATTTTTTTACAATGACTGGAATGACCCATAAATCACACGCATATCCTTGGGAGATTTGGTGGTTTTATTCAAGTTTAGGTTGCTTAGCTCATCGGGAAAATATGGAAGCAAATCTTACAAATACTGGTTAATTTAATAGTTCCTAACAGTTTAACAGTCAATAAAATATTTTTTAAGAATGTAATGAAAACTATGGATGTGCAATATCGACTCCATATTAAGAAACTTTGGCTTACATGAATGAGAAGCAGGTCTTCTCAAACTCGAATGGTCTGAGTTTATGAATTATGTAATTTTCACATTGGTTAAAATATTTTTCTTATTTATTGACAAAACTAAAAGATTATATAAATAAATAGGCAAAAAAATTGAATTCAAATGTATTCTTAATTCAATAAAAATATCTTTTTATATTAATATACTTTATTTTTAGAACCTTTTAACATCAACATAAATATTAGGCAGACCGTACTAAGAGTTTCTATATAACCCCTTCACCCTTCACACAATTTGATCATCAATAACATTGACAGGGCATATCTGTTACAATTAATGAACCAATATTGATATATTTTTATTAACTAAAGACTATAGCTTATTAAAATTTTCTCTTTCTGTTCCAGGATCCTATCCAGGATATGATAGCATATTTTGTTGGTTTCTTTTGACTGTGATAATTTTCCAAGATGACTTTAATTATTGCCCTTGACGATTTTGAGGAATACGAAGACAGATGTATTGTACCAGATTCCTTGTTGGAATTTGTCTGACATTTGTCTAATGATTAGACTGGTGTTTTGGGTTTGGGGGTAGAGGATCAGAGTGACAAGTATATATAGTATCAAATACAGTTTATGACTTTATGTTGATTTTGATATCTGGCTGAAGTAGTGGTTGTATTTTCTCAACCGTAAAGTTACTCATTTCCCTTCTTTCTATCCTGTGCTCTTTGGAAGAAAGTCACTATGTGAGGCCCACATAAGCTGGGAGTTATACTTCCTCTTACTCAGGATAGAATAGGTGCATAATTTATTTAGAATTCTTTTGCACTAGAGATTGATCTTTTCTCCCATGTATTAATTTGTTAAATAATTTGTTAGAATGGACTTGTGTTTTTTAATTTATACTATCGGTTTGAAGTCAATACTACCGCACTGATTTTTGTTGATCAAATCATTAAAAATGTGATCATTTGAGAGCTCTCTCAGTTGACTCTTATATCTTTTGACAAACGCCCATCGATGTAGGTGGGTTTTTTAAGTGATTTAAAGAAGTGATTATTTCTTGAAATTAGTTCTAAGAAATAATATTATGATTATTTTATATGGATCTTTATTTTTTGTTTAAACACACACACAAACACAAAGATATATTTTTATTATTAATAATAAGTTTATTTTAACCAGAAATTAAAAAGATAGATTATCAGTTATGAGATAGACCTTTTTCTTTATCAAACTTTAAAACTTTTACTCCCAGGGGCATGAAAGACAGCAGAAGGAGACTTAACTTGGGGTGGTGAACACACCAAACAGTGTACAGTTGACTGTGTGTGGAACGGTGCACCTGAAACCTGTATAATTTTGTTAACCAGATCACCAAAAAAAAATTTAATAAAAAGGGAAAAGGAAAAATATTTTATTTAGCTAGCAAGAATAGGAAGTCCCCAACTACCTTATATAATACTGCAGGGCCATTACTGTGGTACATGATAAACATTTTTAATGACTATAATGTTTGCCTATGTGTGAATGAATACTCTTAAAGATAGAATGAAAAGAGTATTATTTCAAGGTTGCAAATAATTTTGCCCTAATCACCTGTAAGATGCAGAGTCAAAGAATGCAATCATTGATTATATACTTAGAGGTTCTGGATTCTAAACTTTAAAAGTTTGACACAAGAGAATTAAACAATTCAGAGGTTAGGCTCATAATTGACTCATTTAAAGTAGACAGTGGGCCAGGTTGGGAGTAAAAGACAGAAAACTGTACAAGAACAACAATTAAAATAAAGGAAAAAACAAAAATAAAAAAATAAAGTAGATGAGAGTAATCACTAATTAAATTTAATGGCTAGTTTAATTTCTCATAACAGGATATAAAAGCTAATATCAGGGTAAATACTTTTAAATTGTTAATTTTAAATTCATTAATTAATTAACTTATTTTTTTAGTTTAATTTATGAGGATGACATTGGTTGATAAAATTATATAGGTTTCAGGTATACAGTTTTACAGTACATCATCTAGATATTGTATTGTGTGTTCACGACCTCAAGTCAAGTTTCCTTCTATCACCATTTATCTCCCCTTTACCCTCTTCTACCTCTCCCCACCCTCCTTTCCTCTGGCACTCACCATACTATTGTCTGTGTCCATGATTCTTTTTTATTTTTTTTTCTTAATGGTTAGTTTAACTTCTCATAACAGGATATAAAAAAAAAATAATAATAATAATACCAGCCCTGGCTGGTGTAGCTCAGTGGATTGAGCGCGGGCCTGCGAACCAGAGGATCGAGGTTCGATTCCCAGTCAGGGCACATGCCTGGGTTGCAGGCCAGTTCCCGGCAGGGGACACACGAGAGGCAACCATACATTGATATTTCTCTCCCTCTCCTTCTCTCCTACCCTTCCCCTCTAAAAGATAAATAAATAATAAATTAAAAAAAAATAATACCAGAGTAAGTACTTTCATTTTTTTCTTCACCTCTACTTCCCAGTCCTTGCTATGAAATGCTAATTTAATCTAGTTGTTTTATTGTAATAAATGACTTAAAAATAATGTTTTAAGTAATTAAGAACACAGATTAGTCAATCAATTACAACTGGCAGCAGACATTTAGTAATACACTCATATGGATATAAAGTAGTTCCATCCTTCTGAATTACATATCTGGCATCACTCATTATCACTCAAATATTTGCAGAGTGTTCTGAGTATTCAGTACCTGGTAGACATAATGTTCATTGGTTCAAAAAGCAGCACAGTGCACACGGCTACTTTCCTGAAAGAAGCACATATTCTTTGAGTATATGATAAGAACTTTGTATATTTTGTTTGCTGTGTGAATGTATCTATGTCAGTAAAAGTGCAGTCTCATTCCTAAAAAAAAAAAATCAATTAAACCACTATTTTACCTTCTCTGCATTCTACTGTAGTCTCCCTTCAAACCTATGATTATTTCCTACCTTGAATATTTATTGCTATACTGTCCAGATAGTGTTACCAAGTGCTCAAATTTCCTATAAAGATATATTTCAAAATTTATTTTCTCTTTTCACCATAAATCATCATAGAGAAGTCCAGTATTTTGGATTTCTAGTAAACCACTTGTGTAGAGTTTGAAGATGATTAAACCTAATTCAAGCACTTACTTTGTGATTTTTACTAAGTTATTTAACCTTTCAACAGTCCAAATTGCTTTACCTGTTAAATGGCCTCATTAGGAGTTTTATAAGGTTGAAATGTTGTATTCTGTGTGAAATGCATAGTGCAATGCCAGAAACCTTCACTGTAAAACTCTCAACGGGAGGTCATTCCTGTACAGAAAGTGGGTGATAAACGGTAGTTACTGTTATCATCAGCATCATTATTATTCAAAACACTGTGCTCACAGCTAGACATAATATACAATTCTTCAGGAAGAACATTTCTCAAGTTTTGATTGAGGCTGTATAATTATCTATGCCACACAAAAAATGAAAGAGATTTTATTTCATTTATAGACTGCTTTATAAACCTAAATTCAAAGGCTGAGGGGAGGGAGCAATGGGTTGCCAAGTAAGGTGTTCAAATTTGTAGAGACTTTCAATATTTAATCTGAGTCATAGCAGGTTTAGAGTACTTGAGTTCAACCCAGTATAGAAATAGGGAGACAAAAGTAGTCCAAGGAAAATGCATATTTTTTACATGTTCCATATCTGAAAAACACCAGACAGATGAGTTCTCTTGAAAAAAGCTATTTTATGGGCCAATATATAAAATATGACCCTTATACCTACAGTTTAATATACAAACTAAAGAGCTCAACAGATGCTATCCTAATCAAAATGCATGGATATTTTCTAGGTAATATATTAGGATTGGAGCCCTAAAATTAAAGAATAGTGTAAATGGAATTCTATGCAGCAGAAAGAAAGAAGGAGCTCCTACCCTTTGCGACAACATGGAAGGAATTGGAGAGCATCATGCTAAGCGAAATAAGCCAGGCAGTGAAAGACAAATACCATATAATCTCACCTTTAACAGGAAGCTAATCAACAAAACAAAGAAACAAGCATAATATAAACAAAGACACTGAATTTGAGAACAGTCTGACAGTGTCCAGAGGGGGAGGGGAGGGAATTTCAGGGGAAAAGGGGAACGGTTTAGAGCAACAAGTATAAAGGACTCATGGACAAAAACTATGGGGGGTGGAAATGGGAGGAAGGTGGGGAGGGCTGGGGTGGTGGGCTGGGGCGGGGTAAAAGACAGAAAACTGTACAATATCAACAATTAAAAAATACTGATTAAAAATAAAATAAAAAAATGGAAAAAAATTAAAGAATAGTTTCATGGACAATGGATACAATGAGAAAACTTGTGTATTTAAACATTCGTAGGCACAGATGCAGTTTAGAGGTGGATGGGATCTTACCAACCATTTCACAGGGGAAAGTTGGGAGCTGCTTAGAGACTTACACATCTGATTAGACTTCCCATGCCAGTCCCACTGCCATTAATTGATATGTTTCTTTGGTATTTATAGAAGAAATTTAGTAATCAAACATTTTGAGACATAGAAAATAGAAATTTAGAAAACAAATGCTTAAACTACACAAACTTTTTAGAGAAAAGAAACATGAAGAAAATAAACCTGGAGCAGAATTTTGAAAGAGGAAAAGAAGATAGAGTGTGATAGAAAGTAATTCCAAATGAAGAACCCCGGAACACCTTACTAAGCTGTGTAGGTGTATAGAGGTTGGTTGTACCTCTGTCTTGAAGAGCTGACTGTATAAGCAAAAGTGAAATAGGTAAGGTAATAGTGGAATAAAAGGTCAAGCACCTTGAAGCAAGAATCAAAAGATGAGACTTGTGGAGAAATGCTATTGGTAGCTACTTCAGGATAAATGAGGAAGAAGGTCATGTTGCTTTGAGAGAAATATTTTCAGGTGCTGAGGGTTGAATAAATTGGATAGGAGAGAGGTTTAAGACAGGTCTCTACCTAGAAGGCAGTCTCAGCAACCCTTGCACAGGTAAATTAAATCCAGATAAAGACTCTGGCAGTGTGAATAATGAGTGGCTTTCGGGAATGCCCCAAAGGGCAAAGTGACAAGATAGTGATTGACTGAATGAAGAACTAAAAGAGGAGAGTGAGAAATCAAACGTGATTGTATTCCTATGGCTGTCAGGACTGCTGGTCCGAGAGCGTCTCTCAGAGAAGTATACTTAACTGAGAGCTGTTTTTGTCCTGAGCCATATCTAACAGACTCCGATAAACATAAGGTGCTAGAAGCTTCCGGAAATGTGGGTGGATTTACAAGGAGAATAAACATGTTAGAAAATGATGAGGCTGCATATCTTAATATACAAGATGACATTACACCCACAAACCCAGCTTCATTTATGATAAATTTCCTTCTAGAGGATAGAGTTATTTTTCTTTACTGGCCAACTCAGATTTGTATAGTTGCTCAAAATTGTTAATTAAGATCATTATAATTCTTATTTTCCATATAAAATTTTCATCAAACCAGCAAGTAATTAGTTTGAATAAGATGTGTGAAGTATGCATGTCTGTGTGCGCGTGTGTGTTATAAAAAGACTAAAGGAAAGGATGAGTTTTTAAGATAGGGTAAAATTCTCTCCTAAATATCAACTAACTGGTTTTCTCCATAAAACAAATCTGCCTATTGACTAAAATGGCTGTGATTTTCCTTCTTACTCATAAGTGATTTAACTAAGTTAGGTGAACTAAAACTCCACTTAGACTTTCTCAGGATCAATACTATTTTTCTAGTACCTACTGTACATTTATTTCACAGCTTAAAAAGAAATTTTTTTTCATTTAATGGGAAAAAGTTTTTAGGCACTCACATTTTTAAAAACGTTATGAAGGAAATTAATATAAAAAGTAAGATTATTGAGAGATTTCAGTAAGAGTCAGGGAAATGCATATCCTGTGTTTTCCTCCTCTTGGCAGGTCTTATTTCTCCTTCAGTGCACCTGCTGTGTTCCAAAGGAGAAACGGGTGATACGGACAGTAATTTTGATCTTCATTTTTAAAGTCCTCTGTGTGAAGGGAATTGAAAGAGCAGTACTTGGAAAGGAAGTGCACTACGTTCGAACAATTATTGATTTTATAAATCAATAGAGCTAATATTAAAATTATATTTCATTTGATATGCCAATTAAAATATTACACTGTCTTTTCTAATGTTTTGATAAAAGTATACCAATCCTACAACACACAAAAAAATGCTTATATGTTTGAAATTGTTTTCAATATTTTACAGGGAAGAAAAAACCTCCTTTATTTTGATACATATTTCTTTATAAATTACATAAAATAATAATGACATCAAAATCTATCTTTCAGTTATATCTAAATATAAGTTGGTTATATTTAAATCGGTGTTATCTTAATCATATGCCCATACATGAAATATTTTAAATTAATGTAGTTATAGCACAAAATCATCTGAAACTTGTAACTCAGTTTAAAGGCAGTAAAAAAGGAAAAAAACTGTCAAATATCTTAATACACCCATTTCAGTACCTTCTTTAAAACAGTAGCGCTATTCAGTGAGCACCACAGCTTTGGCTAGACTGCCCCCCTCTTTACTGTTACAGCTCTCAGTGGACTTTTGTGGTGTTAAAAATGACAATTGCCTCCCCTTTCTTTTTTATCCCTAAGCATGGTAATTCTTGCTTTTCCCTTAACCCTGAGTACATTTGTACTAAGTAGTCTCCGCTATCATTGAACCTGCCTGGATCCAATTGAAACAGTGGTTGGTACCAGAAATAGCCTCAGAAAATACACCCTTTACATAGTCTTTAGATACAAGATTTTACACATGTTTGAGATATACATGGATAACCTCCTTGCCAGGGGATTTTCAGCACTAGAAATACATGCCACTGTAGTGTCATTTTGTTTTCCCAAATTATGACTTTCTAACATAAATGCCATAAATACTTTTGTGCAGACTTATTTTTGAGAAATTGGAAACAGATCCCCTTTCTTAAAAACACAAATCTTCATCAAATCTGTCACTTCACCAAGTAGGCTAATGTTCAGCTACTATTGACATATTAGAAATGCTCTATTTTGAATTTCGATACGTGAGAAAGAGTAAGATAATGGCATCTAAAAAAAACAAATATCCAAGTTTTAAAATGGAGGAAGTTAAATGCAGAAAATAAAAACTGTTACATGAAAATAGCAACATGCATAAATAATACATCTGTTTCTCTTTATAAGTACTATGGCTTGAGCTACCTTTTTTAGATTTCATGAGTAGATGATTTATTTATTCTTTAAAGATTAGTTTAAATCTACTGCTCTTCCTGATGATAAGACCTGCAGCTAAATGAGGGTAGGAGAAAAAAACGGAGCCCAGAGGCAGGTTTGTGGGTGAGACGGGAGCATTAAGGTGCTCTGGCAGATAAGCTGACAGCAGATGCGTGCCTGTTAGAAGAAGAAGGATGGTTCATGACAGCTGAACAGCAGAGATGAACGAGGGAAACAAGGATCTAACTAATGGTAAACTGAGAGGAATCTATTTCCTCTTTTCTCGAATGCCACGATTAGCTTTATGTACTCATGATTAGAAGAAAAAAGTAGGTCAAAAATAAAGTGAGGCAAGGTAAAGTTAAAGTGTTAGAAATTAAAACAAAGAGAAGTGTTTAAGTCATCATTTAAATCTCAGTAGAAACATAAATACAGAAAAAAGAAAAGTTAAAAAAAAATGCAACGGGAAAACATGAGTATATGTGAAGGGTCATTACATGGCTCTCCCACCACTCGTGATGAAGGCTGGCCAGGGGGGCCCTGGCCAGAACGAATGTGTATTGTTTTGGGAATGGATTGTAACTCCCTCCTTATCTCCTTTTGGGAGCAGATTTTGGTTGTGCGACTGATTCTTGACCTTTCTTTCTGCGCATACACACTTAGGCAATGTTGCTCTGGGCCATACATTGGTTTGTGCAACCTGGACCAGGCTGCCTTTGTCTGGGACCCCTTGTAATGAGCCTCGGAATAGAGGAGGCGTGGTCTCACACCAACCCACTGCGTCAGTGCGCTCCCCTGTGATGTGAGCAATGAGTGGCGTGTCCACCTCTACTAGTCTGCCAAGTAGTTTTTCTCGGAACATCATGAACACTTAAGCAGCTCTCTGGTTTGGAGCTCCTGTGCTACAATACGTAATGTAAATATACAAATGTACATGCATATATATATATGTTTTATACATGCACATGTATACATGTGTGTGTATATATATGTTTGTACCTACATATTAAACAACAATTGTCATCAGGGGATCTGACTTAAAGTTCTAGCATCCCTTTATAATTTTATGTCCTATGAGAGTGCTATTTATGATCTTGATTCATGATTTTAAATGTAACCCAAATAAAATTATCTTCTTCCTCTTGTGTTAAATCTACTCTCAGCATATCTTCACATTAAAAAAAAAGTACCTTCCTCCAAAAGCATTGAAAAGCTATGGAAGCCCCTGCTGAAGCTTTTGTCAGAACATCAGGGAGGAGATGGCAGCACATCACACTGCCTAACTTCTTTGTCTTAAATTTTTGTCTATGTTATTACTATTGTTCCTGCTCTTGCATACTTCTTTACAAATATAAGTAAATGTTTCTTTTCACTAAGGTTCTACTCATGGAGGAAGACCTTTAAATTTCTCTCATTTCTCTTTCTTCCCATCTTACTCATCCTTATTTAGACTTGTAACTTACTTCAGATCTTGCTTTTCCATACTTTTGCCTCTATTTCTCTATCATTTGTCCTCATATACAAAGCATAACCTCTCAGTTACTGGAATTCTGTTTATCTATCCATTATGCTGCCTTATGAAATGAAAACTTAATACCTCAAAGCAATAAACTATATTCTCTTTGGAAAATGATGTTCTGTTGTTATTACTATGTAATTAACATCTCCAAAACTTAGTGGATTGAAACAACAATCATTTAATTGTACATTGTGTGGATTAATATTTCTGGGCAGAATGTGGCTGGGTGATTGATTCTAGGGTTTCATGTTATGTCAAGTGGAGGTTACTTAGTAGTATTCAGCTGTTGTCTGGTCCAGAAAGTCTTTCCTTACATATATGTATCTTTTCAGTATCAATGGCCTAGATAAGACTATTTGCTGGGCTTTGCTGGGATGCCTTTCCTCTCCATGTGGTCATAGATCCTCTCCTGATAGTCTGTCCGGAAAGAGAACCGATTCCTTACATGACAACTCAGGACTCTAATACCACATGTTTCTAGAGTGTCAAGAGGAAGCTCTAAGACTTCATATGACCTAACCTTGAAAATCCAAGAAAATTACTTCTGACACATTCTATTGGTCAAGCAAGTCATTAATGCCAACATGACTTAAAGCAAAGGGAATTGGACTCCAACTTTCAATGGAAGAAACTGCACAGAAAATCTTTAAATTACCACAGAATATAGAGAAAAAATGAGTTTAAAGCCCTGTGTTTTAATACGTTACATCTCTTTAACACAGTAAAAATTCTGCATGAACTGAAGAGGCATGAAGCAAGGAAGATTATACAGCCTGTCTCACATGTCATTGAATAAATTGAAGCCACTGAAAAGGAAAATAAAATGTTGTTTTCCAACATGAACCAAATTATTTGCATAATTTAATTTAGTTTTATCTTTCTAAATCACTTTATAATTGACATACAAAATATTGTAAATATTTAATGTATATAATATAATGAGTTAGGAGATAATGTATAGTCTGGTGAAATCATCATTCAGTTTATGCCATAAACATATTCATTCCTCCAGAAAGTTTCCTTGTGTCCTATTTATCATCATCATCATTGTTGTTGTTATTATTATTTTGTGAGGAGAATATTTAATGTAAGGTTGACCCTCTTGGCAAATTTTTAAGTGTACAGCGTAGTATTTTTAATTATAGCCCTACACGGTACAGTGTATCTCTAGGACTTACCTTATAAAAACAAAATTTTATGTCCTTTGCCTAATACCTTCCCCACTCGTTGGCATACGTCATTCCACTTCCTGCTTCTATGTTTGAAGGTTATTCATACAAGTGGTTTTATGTGCATTCGTCCTGCTATGTCTGCTTTACTTCACTCGGCATAATGTCCTCCAAGTCCATTCATGTTGGGGCATAGTAGGATTTTCTTTTATTTTTAAATTGAATAATATTCCATTGTATGTATATATCACATAGCACACCAAGATAGACAACATCATATACGTGTGTGTATACATATGTTTCACATATAAAAACTCTAAAAGAACTGAAATTCATAAGAAAGGCAATAAAAAGATCAAGTTTACTTCCTTAAATTAATCCACTGACCAATAGAAATATGTGAGCCCCGTATATAGTTAGAATTTTTTTAGTGGCCACAGTAAGAAAAGCAAAAGTAAACAGATGAAATTAATTTAAATGATGTATTTTATTTAACTTGACACATTCAAGAATGTTATCCTTTCAATGTGCTGTCCGCATAAACAAGTTATAATAAACATTTTACTCTGCATAAAAAGTCCTTGACATCCAGAGAATAGTTTCCACCTACAGCACATCTGCATTCAACCCTGCCATAATTATAGTGCTCATTAGCCACACACGCTTATAGTACTTATCTTAACAGATAGTGTGGGTCTAGACTCTTGCTCCTGAATGTGATCCTCAAAACAGCAACTTTGACATCACCTGAAGTCTTGCTAGAAAGGTGGAACTTCAGGCACTACCTCTGACATACTGAATCAAAACCTGCATTTTAATAAGATCTCCCAGTGACATTAAAGTTTGAGGAGCATAATCATTGCTCAAACTGCTTCCTCAACCTGGAATAAGCTTCCCCCTCTCTATTACATTGCTAAGACTGTCTGCCAAAATACCACAAACTGATGGCTTAAACAACAGAAATTTATTTTCTCATGATTCCCGTGGTTAGAAGTCCAAGATCAAGGAGTCAGCAGGTTTGGTTTTCTCCTGCGGCTTCTCTCCTTGCATGCAGATAGCCTCCCGTTCTTGCTATGCCCTCGAGGGGCCTTTCAAAAGCTCTCTATGGTCATAGCCCTGGTGCCTCTTCCTCCTCCTATAAGGACACCGGTGTTTTTTTGTTTGTTTGTTTGTTTGTTTGTTTAATTTAATCTTTATTGTATTTTTTCCATTACAACTTAGTCCCTTTAAACTGCCTCCCCCCCCCCCCCCCAGAAATCATGGCACTGTTGTCTATATCCATGGATCTTTTTTTCCTTTTTGTTTAATCCCTCTACCCCCTAACCTCCCACCACCATCCACTAGCTGTCATCCTGATCTGTATCTGTGAGTCTGTACCCATTTTCCTTTTTGGTTCAGTTTGTTCATTACATTACACATCTGAGTGAAATCATATGGTATTTTTCTTTCTCTGACTGGTTTATTTCACTTAACATAATGTTCTCCAGGTCAGAATAGCTATCTTCAATAAATCAGCAAACAACAAGTGCTGACAAATATATAAAGGAAGGGGGACCCTTTTTCACTGTTGGTGGGATCGCAGATTGGTGCAGCCACCGTGGAAAGCAGTATGAGATGCCTAAAATTATTAAAAATGGATCTGCCTTTTGACCAGGTGATCCCACTTCTGGGAATATATCCAAAGGAACTCGAAACACTAATTCGAAAGAACATAAACACCCCTATGTTCTTTGCAGTGTTATTTACAATTACCAAGAAATGCAAGCAGCCTAAGTATCTATTAGGATGAATGGATGAAAAAAGCGGTGGTACATTTACACAATGGAATACTACTTGTTCATAAAAAAGAAGAAAATCTTACCTTTTGCAGATGGACACCAGTCTAAATTGAATGAAGGTTCATCATAATGGTCTCATTTTAGCTTAACTCCCCCCTTAAGGGCAGTATTGTCAAATACAGTCACATTCTGAGGTTATGGGGGTTAGGACTTCAACATATGCATAGTGGGGCAAACAATTCCATAATAGCTTTATAGACATCTACTCACCTCTGACGACTTCATTTCTCAAATCTCTTTTTTCTTTTTCGGTCTCACCAAGGCCTCACTCCTCTCATAAAATCAAACTTCTTATCACAATTAGAATATTCTATCATATTTTATAATGTTCTGCTACAGTTTAACCTCCTCCACCAAACCCTGTAACTTGATGGGAAAGAAACGGCTTCTTTTAATACTATCCTTAGAACAAAATGCAATGCCTGGTGCATGAAATAGGGATAATACAAACATAATTGAATGAGTGAATAAATGAATGAATGAAATAATTAGCAAAACCTAGAACATCATTAGGTAATTAGCTCTTTAAGTGTTAAAGAACAATTACTAGTTAAAGAACAATTACTCTTGTCATCTGACATTTCCTCCTTCTCTGGCTATCTGAAGGAAATCATCCCAATTTCTTAGCAGAGAATCTTCAAACCCATGTACAATTGAATTTATCAATGCTTTTTGGTATTTTCCTTTGAAGAGGGGTCCTCTACCTTATCTAAATTCAAATCTTCTCCTTACGCTATGGATCCATCTCTCAGCTACTCAGGATAATATTCTTTTAATTATTTTTTCTCCCCCCTGTATCTTCAACTCTTCTCTTTTTTCTCTATCCTAAAATGTTCAAGTATCTTACATCTTTGTGGAAAAAGTCCTTCTGGGCTAGCTCTAAATACACATTACCATTCCCGTGATCCTTCAGGGATGAAACTACATTCATGATCTCCAGTCCTCAACTGATCTTCACACTTCAGTGAGGAAAGCAGTCTTTCACTCACACCATTCTGGAAGAAACCATCCATTTTCTACATGTCACTAAATCAAATGATTTAACTTCACTTAACTTTTAGCAACATTTAACACTGTGAACTGATTCCACATTCTTGATAAGTACCCTACCCTTTTTCCCTAGTGGAAATAAACTAATTTTCCTCCTACCCCTCCTCCTGTTCTTTCACCATGAACTTAGTCAGGTCTCCTTCCTCTACCCATCCATTGAATATGTGTGATCTTAGTCTGTGTTTTTCCATGTGACATGTTATTTCAGGGCAACGTTATTAACTCTCCTATTCACTTATTACCTGTATTTTTACTCTACATGCATAACTGCCTAAAGGACATTTTCTCTTGTAAAACCCACAGAATCATTAAATTTAACATGTAATAAGTTAATTCATTATTTCCCCCATCATCCGTTCAGTTGTATTTCTATTTCCTATGTGTTTTCTGAATTGTATATTAACTATATATTCACTCTATATTCACACTATATAGTCACACTAATATTCACTCAGTTGCAATAACAGAAGCCTAGGGATATTTTTTATTAATTCTGTTCCTTTATTTTCACCCCTCAAGTCTCATCAGTGGTTTTCTATACAGATTTCAGTTTGTAATGCAGACTAGTCTTAGTTGGCAGATTGCTGTTTAGCTTGTCTTATTTTTCTTCTGTTGCCCTCTAATCTTCTCTAGGTAAAATATTAAAGGATCAAAATGGATGAAAAAGCCATGGTGTTCTGCCAAATAGACACACTATAGATTGATCTATCTATCTATCAATCAATCATTTATCTACCCACTAGATAGACATCTAAGATGGCCCTCAAGATTCCTATACCCCGTTGTATATGCCTTGTACAATTTCTTCCCCTTGAGGGGGAATGATACCTAAATGTTTTTTGAATAAAATAAGATTAATAGAATACGAGTCCATGATTACATTATATGACAAATATAATGGGATTTTGCAGGTATAACTAAAGTCCTTAATCTATTTGCTATAGGTTCATAAAAGGGATATTATCTTGAATAGGCATCACCTAATAAGATGCCCTGTCAGAGACACTCTCTTGATGACCAAGAAGAAGCAAGCAGCTATGAGCTGAAACAGAGAGGGCTGCCTGAAGCAGGTGATCGTCTCAGTCCTACAAATGTGAGCAACTCAATTTTGCCAAAAACCAGCCTGAGCTTGGAAGATTACTAGCTCCGAGATGTTGGTCATAGCCTGACCAACATCTTGATTTGTTGTGTGAGACATAAATCAGAGGACCCAGTGAAGTGGTGCCTGGGCTGCTAACTGTTGGAAGCTGTGAGATGATATAAGCATATTGTTTTAAGAGGCTGAGTTATTTAACTCTTTTCTTTAAAATATTTCAGTGGGGTCCCAGGATCCCCAAAATAAAATCTTTAACATGGTTTATAAGACTCCTCATGAAGCAGGCATTGTCTCTCTCTCCAACCTCCCACCTGTCTCTCTCACCAGCCTCCTTCTTGCTGCATAGGAGTCACTTACTTAAGGCTTCTTTCAAACATTCACCTGAGGCAGGCTCTCTTTTGCCTTTACGTTTTACATCCATTCGGTCAACTCCACCACCTCACTGCCACCACTCCGATACAGCTCCACAGCCATCTTTCATCCTGAATTGCTGCAGTACCCTCCGCACCGATTTCCTGCCCTTGTCCCTGCCCTTCTATGACAGTCTTTGCCTGACAGCGCAGTTAGACTAAAAATGCCAAAGCAGTGAGTCCGATAAGGATTCCTCTCTGCTCAGAACTTCACAAAGTCTCCCGGTTCTCTTTAGTGTTTTACTTTGGTAGAAACCAGTCTTCAAAATAGCTTCAAAGGCTGTGCGTAGTCAGACCTCTAATCACATTTCCTTCCTTTCCCACTAGCTCACTTGGCTCTAGCCTGACTCTTTTTTTTTTTTTCCTTCTTCTTCTTCTCTTTATACTCCAGCTTCTTCTACCTGAGAGCACTGTGTCCTTTCTCCCTGCAATGCTCCTCCCCTAGGGAGACACATAGCTTGTACTCTCACTGCTTCCTGGTCCCTCCAATGGCAACTTATCAGTGTGTGCCCTTCCTTGACTATGTTATTTAGAATAACAGCCTCTCCCAACAGTTCTTAACTCCCTTTTCTGATTTTTTTTCAACATAACATTAATCATGGTTTCTCTGTAAATGTCCATGGTTGTTGTGTTTTTGTTTTTGTTTTGTTTTGTTTTGTTTTGTTTTGTTTTGTTTTTGTAGGTCTGGCTACTGGAGTATAAATTCTCATGAAGACATGCACTTTTGTCCCCTTCGCTACTGTCTCCCCAGTACCTAGAACAGTGGTTGATACATAGTAGAAAGTGACTGAGTACTTGTAAAATAATTGGTTGTAAAAATTACGTGTTTCTTTTTCTAACACAATATCCTCAGCCTTCTCCCTTCCCCCACCAACTCTTAAGCACACTCACTTTTATTTTTCCTAATGAGCTCTTAATATGTTCCTTTCACTCTCAGAACAGATTTTGTCTCTCTACAAAACATTTTCATAGAATCCTGTATGTAGCCCAATTGCAGTAATAATGATATGTAACTACTGCCACTAATTACTTAGTTTTAATTGCTGAATGTGCATTTTAAAATATAGGGAAGATATTGTATTCATTACTTTATTTCTTGTATTTAACACATTACCTGTGACATATCATGTGTTGTATCAGTGTTTGTTGTAAGCAGTAAGGCATATAGCATATCATATGTATAAGCTAACCAGTGAATCTCTTTTCTTTCTTCCAGTTCTTACTTTCACTCTGTTTTGCCTGGTAGGATGTCAACCATGTAACCAGTACTAAATAAATATTTGTTGTTTGAGCCATCAATTGATATGGAGATCTTTGAAGTGTACTTATCTCCTTAAAACTAAGAAGTTTGAGATGTTGTTCTGCTTGGAGAACTAATGCGTTCATGTATCCACCACTGGGAAACACTAAGTGACTGCCTCAAGTGTAACTAACAGTAACACTTGAGAGCCAGAAAATGAACACTAGGGGAGAACAGCCAAACTAACTATGAAGCAATCAGGCAGATCCACAGACTTCAGCCCTGTGCAGAGATGACTAGGTGCCTCCTTGTTCAAAAGATTACATAAAAATTAAAATGTAATGGATTAACTATATCTTTGGAAGGATATTTGTATGAAATGAATGTTTCCCAGTTCAATCACAGGTTATTTTGAGATTTAAACACTACATATGTGTTTAAGAATATGCACATATGTAGTCTTTAGATCTATGTATAATGTTTCTCGATAAAATTGTTCAACAGAATTATTGAATCATGAGTTATGACCTTAGGACAATATAGCTTTCTTTTAAAATGGTTTTTAAATTCTATTTTCCCTTTAGATATTTTTACAAATGAGTGACTGTTTCGGTTACTTAATGAAAACTTATTTCAAAAGATTCCAATAACAATTCTCACTTCATTTGAAACAAACGTGGTATCTCTACTTATAAACACTTTGCCACGTGTTTCGCTTATTTGTAAAGCAGTGAAGCGTAGGCCTGTCGGCCAGAGCTCCATTCCTCCACCGCCGACCTCTGTCACAACTTTTTGTATTAATCTCCAACTTACAACAGAAGAGATATTTTTATGCTGTTTAAATTCTTTCTTATGGGTCTTTTCAGACCCCTTCAAACCTCATATCGATTCAAATAAACCATTTAACCAATATTAACTTTTTAATAAATCACTTAAATAATTGAATTCTTCTATTTTTACTGCTCTTTCTACAATTTTTATTCCAATGTTTAACATATCTAATTTAGAAACTCAAAAACAAATGACTTACTAATAGATATATGACGACAAAGAATATATTGCTTAATGAAAAGTACTTTAAATATTTCAGCTTTCCAAACAGAAGAAATTTATAGATACTTATGCTTAGTATACACATTGCAATTTAATAAACTTGCCTATAATATATTATACACTCATATTTAGTGGAATGCTATTTTCCAGCATCCATTACTAGCTTCATTTTGTGGAACAGGATTTATTTATTTCAATGCTGTCAGTTTTATAATAGTTCTTGTGTGTCATTTGTAGGCATCCATCCAATATAATGACAGATTTTGAAGAAACAGGACATGAGAATAAATGGCCATGTTAAGAGAAGGTAGATGTAGCAAATTCCCCTTCTAGATTCTCTTAATCATAGTTAAAGCTTCATTTTCTATGTAATTTATTTCATGTCATTAGGCTCTGTGAATGAAAGAGGCATAAATGAAACTATACATGCTTCTTTCCCCCCCTTAATGAGAGACATTTAATGAGGAAAAAGTAAGGTTGTGGCTTTGGATTAAAAAACAGGCTTCTAAGAATGGGAAAATGAGTGACTTTGTTGTATTTTCATTTGTTTTTTCACCTTTTCAATTACACAGTCCCTTCTGAACCTGATGGGAGCCCAAGCATTTCCATTGAAGTATGTGAATTATTATTTACTGTATAGCACACTGCAAACGTGAGTCCCATCACCCCAGATGAAAGGAGTAAGTGGTCAGCATGAGGACACTAAAGGCAAACCCACCGAGAGTGCAGACGCAGTGGCTCTAGGCTGCCAGGGCGCATCTGCCAACACTCACACATGGTGAATCCTCCTTCGAGGATTGTTATTTTAGGATCACACAGGACCTCATTAGAAAGTTAAGAAACATAACAAGGGAAACATCTCTAGCTTTCCACTTTGTGTGATAAAATATTCTCATTCATTCAGCTCAAGAGAAAACTGATTAGCATTTTGACTTTGGAATGGCTTGAGGCCCTAGGTCAAAAGAACAGTCTTCACTAATGTCAGCTATTTTACAGGTCTTATTACTAATGTTTAATCCTTGCTTAAAATTATGATACAACCTTATTACCTGAAATTGTGATTTATAAATGATAGCAGTGTAAAAGTGTCACTGATTCATAATTTTAGAGAGTATATAGCTCATCGAAATTTTCTCTGATATGTTTTATGAAAGGGGAAAATCTCAAGCCCTTCAATTAATAGCCTGCCCTGGAAAACCATCTTTCTAGAAGAGTACTGAAGAGACTTAAGGATAGCCAATAATAGCCTGACATCCTGTTTTATTTCAAAAGGAATCATTTGCTATTAATAATGGTAAGCAGGGTTTGGGGACATTTTATGGGAGCATTATTCCTCTAACTTGTCAGCTGGCTTTATGCTATAAAGAGGAGGGTGATGGGGTGAACCAAGCTCACAGGCCATACATAACATTATAGAATGTGAAGAGTCTATGATGTTTCATTAGAAAAGTCATTTCCTTTTGTCTCCTAGTTATAGGAAAGTCATTGCCATCTGAAGAATTATTGTAAAGTTATCACTTGACTTCATAGGTTTTATAAAACTATATACATGTAAGTGTTCACATCAATGTCTATAATCACATCATTCGAAGGAAATTTAGAAGGAAATATTTAAAGCATTCTGTTCCATTTTAAAAATTAAATGTATACATAATTTTTAATTTGTTTACATATTTAGGAATATTATGGTCAATTTATTTTTATATTTGATGTTACTGATGATTGGTAAAAATCATTACAGCTACACTAAACATACTCTTCTCTTCCCCTAATTGAATCCTCTCCCTCCTGGCAGTAGACAAAACTTCCAGAACACTAAGGAGCACCACAACAACAAAGAATCAGGATTTAGCATCTTTGGATGGACAATAGAATTATAGGTAATATTTGGATAGCATGCCTTCAATAACAAAATCTCCAAACAAAATAGCAAGAGATTATTTCACTAATATTTTATGAGGTTTAATATTATGAGAAATTTATCATATTTAATATTGTAAAAAGAGTTCTGTGAGATCATCATTCATTCCAAAAAATGTGATGAAGAGAAATTGTTCACTTTGGTAGAAATGCCATATGAGTAATGCAGCTTTCACTTAAGTTATCTTATCACATTATAGCTGATAATGACAAAAAAACTACATTTATGTAGTACTTTACTCAGACATGTGATAGATAGCATTACCTGCTTTAAGGAAGAAAAAAAATAGGATCCTGGCATAGAAAGTGTGTGTGGAGGATGGCACTGTGTTTATGGAATGTCTTCTCAACATAACGTTTGGCTGAAACCTGAATGATGAGAGTAGAATATGCCAGCAGGTGCTAAGGGGAAGCATTCCACGCAAGAACAGTAAATGACAGTTTTCCGTTGCCACCCTTACTCAGGCCTGAGAGATTCCAGGATCTCATCACATATTTGTAGCTTCTCAGTACTATCAGCTCTTTAACATCTCCCTAAATATTGAGCACTTGGGCCTTATAGACTTTCTAATAATCTTAAAACTCAAGAAACCTGAATTCTTTTATGTTTACTAATTTTTAACTACTTGTACGTAGCTAAACTGAAACATCTGAACTGAGCTATAGTTAAGAAACCAAAAAAATACATAGATGTCTGAACATTCAGAATCATTTTGCCTTGAAATGTCTCCAGCAGTGAGCAGGCAGTAGAACAACATTTGAGGTTTTCTGCTTCCTCTGATTTTATTTAATATTAAACCTCATGCTTAATAGTATATTTCAAAATAACCACCAGAAATAATCCCGATGGGAAAAATTATCATAACTTTTTAAAATGCAAATACATGTCATGAGGAATCTTAGAATGCGTTCATGGTCACTTAGCATCACATCATCAAAATCGGAAAATCTCATCTCAGAGGGAGTATCAACTAAAGAGTCTGATCTGGGTTCAGTCTTGAAGCCCAATACATGCCCTTTATTAATAATATGCACTTGAACTGTCCACAAATTCCTTAAAGGAAGTGGACTAGAAATCAGTGTTTCTCAATGGACACAATATTGGTCTTTGGGAATGAGGGGGTTGTTGTGTGGAAATGTCCCTCTTACAGTGTTAAGGATACCTGACTCTCACTCAATAAATGCCGTTGCCATTACACAGTCATTGTGATAAACAGAAAAATGAAATGTTTCCACACATTTAAAAATGCCCATTGGACTAGATAATCATTTCTTAAACTCTGTTCCTGATAATACTCTACTGTGTGACATTAATTGTGTTACGAAAAGGAAATGTGTTCATAAGTCAAGCATTATGTTTGCCACATATTGTATCAAATAATAAAACAGTGTGATTTGTAGGTATTTTCCAGAACTTAATATGTTAATGACAACTGCACATTTCAAAAGGATGGGGATGGGGCAAAGTGTTTATACAGTGCCCTAGGCTGATGACCAAAAAATGTTTTTTCAAAAGTCACTTAGGGGAAATGAACTAAATCTTTCAAATTCTTATAGCATGTTAACTATATAGCTGAAAATTTTATTTATCTTATTTTTATTTTTAATTACATTTTACTGATTATGCTATTATGTCTTGATTTTCCTCCTCTGTTCTTCTCCACCCAACACCCCCCCCCCCACTCCCTCAAGCAATCCCCACACCATTGTTCATGTCCATGGGTCATGCATCTAAATTCTTTGGCTTCTCCATTCTCTACACTGTACTTTACATCCCCATGGCTATTCTGTAACTATTTATTTGCACTTCTTAATCTCCTCACCTTTTCACCCATTCCCCCAAATCCCTTTCCATTCTGGCAACCATCAAAATACTCTCCATATCCATGATTCTGTCTCTGTTCTTCTTGTTTGCTTAGTTTGTTTTTTAGATTCAATTGTTGATAGGTATGTATTTATTACCACTTTACTGTTCATAGTTTTGATCTTCTTTTTCTTAGATAAGTCCCTTTAACATTTCATATAATAATGGTTTGGTGATGATGAGCTCCTTTAGTTTTTTGTTTATCTGCCCTTCGATTCTAAATGATAGCTTTGCTGCATAGAGCAATCTTGGCTGTAGGTCAGTGCACTCCATGACCTTGAATATTTTTCTCCAGTCCCTTCTAGGCTGCAAAGTTTCTTTTGACAAATCAGCTGACACAGTCTTATGAGAAATCCCCTGTAAGTAACTAACTGCTTTTCTCTTGCTGCTTTAAAGATTCTCTCTTTATCTTTAAACTTTGGCACTTTAATTATGATGTGATTTAGTGTGTTCTTTTTTGGGTCCAACTTGTTTGGGATTGTCTGTGCTTCCTAGACTTGCATGTCTATTTCCTTCACCAAATTAGGGAAGTTTTCTTTTACTATTTTTTTCAAGTAGATTTTCAACTTCTTGCTTTTTTTTCTTCTCCTTCTGGCACCCTTATGATATGAATGTTGGACAACTTGAAGAAATCCTGGAAACTGCTTATATTATCCTTATTTTTTTATTCTTTTTTTTCTTCCGGTTGTTCTGATTGATTGTTTACTGCTTCACTATGCTCCAAATCATTATCTGACACTTGGCTTCCTCCACTGTTGTTTCCCTATAAATTGTTCTTTATTTCAATTAGCGTATCCTTCATTTCTGATGGAATCTTTTTTATTCTGTTGAGGCTCTCCATAAGTTCCTTGACCATCCTTATAAGCAGTGTTTTGAACTCTGCATTGGATAGATTGCTTATCTCCATTTTGTTTAGTTCTTTTTTCAGAGTTTTGATCTGTTGTTTCATTTGAGCTATGTTTCCTTGTTTCCTCATTTTGGTAGCCTCCCTGTATTTGTTTCTATGTATTAGCTAGAGCTAGTTTGCCTCTGTGTCTGGATAGTGTGGCCTAATGTAGTAGGTGCCCTATAGGGTCCAGTGGCACAGCCTAGACTATCACACAAGCTGGGTATTTAAGATGTGCCCTTTGTGTGGACTGAATACACCCTCCTCTTGTAGTTGAGCCTTGGTTGCTGCTGGCAGATCAATGGGAGAGATTTACTCAGGCCAGTCAAGGGCAAGGATTGGCTATGACCCCTGACCACCAACCTCTTCCCTTCATGGAGGATCAGCTGTGCAGGGGCAGGGTGGTGGTGCTCTGATGTGGTCCCTAGCTGTCCACTGGGTGTGATGGCCCTGGGGATTCCTGGGTAGTGCAGGCCAAAATCAGCCCCAACCTGTGTTTTGCCTGAGGCCACCCTCTCTGAGCTATAAAACAATCTTAGATGGTTACTACTTCTCCTGGGCTTGAAGATTCTCAGGAGAAGCTAAGCTACAAATTTAGGCTGGCTGCTGTTAGTGCCAGACCTGGGGCTCCCTGAGGCTAGCTCTTACTTGTTTGAGAAGATTTAGGAAGTTGTGAAGCATGACCCAAGCCTAGCCATTCATATGGAAAAACAACTTAGGTGTACCATAATTGAGGTAGAGTCTCTGGGGGTCACCAAGGCAGGTCAGACAGTGTTAGCCAGGTTGGTGGAGTCATCTCAGATATGGAACCCACTTGCTGGCTCTGTGGGGGAAGGGTCTAGAAAAGGGATAATAACCTCTGCTCACCTTGCTGACAGACACTTCGGTTTATCCCTGTATACCACTTGTGCCTTTCAAGCTGCTACTCTGGTGCTGGAGCTCAGAGGGAGTGAGTTTATGTAGGTGAGTCTCCATGTGGGTTCTTTAATATGAACTCCAGAAGTTTCTTCCACCAACTCAATCCCTGCTGGTTTTTGCAGCCACAAGTTGTGGGGACTTATCTTCCTGGCACTGGAATCTTGGTCTGGAGGGCATGGTGTGGGGCTGGGATTCCCTGCTGCTGAGATATCCCTCCCTGATTTTTATCTATCACACCTGGGCAGGAGACCAGCTCGTTCCACATCTGTGCCCCTCCTTCCAGTCTGGATGGATTTGATTTCTTTAATTCCATAGTTGTCAGACTTCCATTCAACTTGATTACTGATGATTCTGAGCGATGGTTGTTTTGTATTTTGGTTGTAATTTTTGATGTACTTGTGAAAAGAGGTGAGCCTTGCCTGCTTATGCCACCATCTTGACCAGAAATCTCTATCCTATTTTTAGATATTAGATTTGAAAGACTGACTTTTTTCTCTTTTCCTGAAGAAAAGAAAGTAAATATGCAAATCTTTTGTGTATAAAAAGTTAAATAAATAATGAAATGATAGTATGAATTGTTCTATATTCAGAGTAGAATGGTTACATAATATGTCATTTTCTATATTAAATACTTTTTATGTATTTTCTTTTGATAACAACTTTTTACATAATTATCTTTAATCTACTATTAGGAAATTGGAGACAGAGGGAGATCACTTGTGCTATTATGGAATAGGCTAGTTGCTGTGAAAATGATCCAAAATCCAGTTGTTCAAATAAAATAGAAATCTATTTCTCCTTGGTGTCACAGGCAAAATGAAAATGAGTAAATCACGGCTCAATAGATGGCTCAAACTTACAAAATCACTCAGGAAATCAGTTCCCTTCCACCTTATTTCTCTGCAGTGTCCTAGTGTTTCCTTTATTTGCATGGTTGAAGCTAGATCATCAATACCATATCTATATTCCAGCCAAGGAAGTGGCAGATACTGAAAGGAGGGCAAGCCTTAAAGTGAAAGTTACCTAAGTGTTTCAGACATTAGGTATTGGCATGAAGGTCTCAAAAAGGTAGCTACTAGCTTTGTTCCATGCTAAAACTTAGGCAAGGGCGAGGTTCTATAACCAGAAGGAATAAAGGGGAGTGGGTACTAGAGGAAAATATTCACTTTCTGCCAGAAAGAGAATGGGAGGGAGAGTGAGGGAGAAAGAGAACAAGATAGACAGTGAGACCCAGAGACAGAGGAAGAGTGAGAGGTAGATGCAGAGGGAAAGAGAGAGGCAAGGAGACAGAGATGTATTATTTCTTTTGAAATATAGCATTCCTCAGAGACTTCTGGCCAAGAGAGAGGCATAGATAAATACACCTTGCTTCCTAGCACAACCAAAATAAGGACGACAACCAATTTAAATTAAAACAAACAAACAAACAAAACAAAAAAAAAAAAACAGAATCAACCTGTGTGGAAGTTTGACAAACAAGGATTTAAAGAAGATACATTCATCCAGATTGGTAGGAGAGGTGGAGATGGGCAACTGGGGTAGAGAGGATGCATGGCAAGGCAGGGGCTGGCAGACTGGGTGGTCGCACGTTAGCACACAGATAAACTAGGAAGAACAACTGGGGAGCAAGACAGGCCATACAAGCCAGCGTTCCATCCGGAACTAAAACCTCAAAACTCTGGCTGTTAAAACCTGTGGGGGCTGTGGTGCCAGGAGAAACTCCCAGTCTCACAGTAGAGTCCATAGGAGGGACCCATGGAGTTATGGAATGTATACAAACCCACCCACTCCCACCCACTCAGGAATCAGCAACAGAAAGGTGCAATTCTCTACATATTCTCCCCCTTTCCCATTTCCTCTCTCTCTCTCTAAGGTCAACAAATAAAAATTTTTAAAAGGAAGCCATTCATAACTTAAGGAAAATATGACCAAAGCTACCAGAGTATGTTTAATTCTATGCAGGAAGTATTTAGAAATTAACCAGGCAAAAAAATCTATAACTGCATAGCATATTGCCACTAATCAAAAGTAAACCAAAAGTCCAACAAACCTAAATTTTGAGTGATCCTGTCACACAATGTTATGGTATGGTATCAGAAGGACACACAGATTTTTTTTTTTCCTTTCTTCCTAGTTTTGGGTACTTTTTCTTAACACTTTCAATTCTTTCTTTAGCAAGAATGGTTTGCTCATAATAATGAAGTTTTATTATTATAAATAAAAAATAGTCTTTTGTTAAACATATATTTTGTCTTCATCTGAGATGAAGAAAAGTAAAAGTGCCAAATTAAATGAACTATATTTTTTTAACAAATGAGAAAATTGATATAAGCTTCCAACAATCAGCAAGATAATATGTATTTAGGGTTTTCTAAATGGGTGTGATTTCACATGATGTTATATTTTAATAAAGGTGGCTTTTTAAAATAGACATATTTAAAACCTTTTCCAGGTACTTTTGTATAAAGAAATACACATATAAGAAAAAATACCTTATAAAATATGATCTGACCATCAGTTGATGAGTAGATTAAAAAAAAAACTTTGGTACATTTTCACAATGGAATACTACATGGCCATAAAAAAGAAGGAAATCTTACCTTTTGTAACAGCATGGGTGCCCTGGAGACAATTAAGTGAAATAAGCCAGTCAGAGAAAAACAAATACTGTATGATCTAATTTCTCTACGGTATCTAATAAACAAAAATAGCCTAGAGAACAAAATGCACTTGAAGGCATGGACACATGGTACAGACTGACAGCTATCTGAGGCGAGAGAAAAGCGGGGCTGGGTGAAAGAAATTGAAGGAATTAGCCAAAGAGCATATACATATAACCCATGGACATAGACAACTGTGTGGTGATGGCCAGAGGAAAAGGGAATTTGGGGCTGGGAGGAGAGGGCAAATGGGGTTTAGGGGTGGGGATATCTGCAATAGTGTCAACAATAAAAATAAAGAAAAAATTCAAATAAACCTGTTTTCCACACTAAGAAGTGTATGATCTAGATCATGCATGAAAACATTTCACTATAATATATTAAAGGCTATGAGTAGTATTCTAGGGAAGCTGGTAAAAATGACCCTACCAAATCACAAAAGAGAGAAGTCTCCAAGGACCAGTAAGAGCATGTCTAACTAGTAAGAGAAGTCTCTAATAACTAGTAGTAGCAAGAATGAGACGTGAAATTCTACCAGTAGAGAGGAGGCAGCTGGTAAAAATAGGGTTTCAGGGAGATCAAAAGAAAAATGTGGAAAGACAAAAGGAAATTTCCTAGGACTTTCAGTTATTTGACTGGAAGGTATACATTTACCAAAAAGTCTAGGATGAAGGTTGAGGCAGTTTGTGCTTCATCTTAAAAGTTAGCGAGTCTGTGTTTCTGCAGAAAACTAGACAAGTATGTCTCACCACTTAGAGACAGCAGTGTAGATATTTTATCATTTCTCTACAGAGTACCTATGACTGAGATTGTCTCAGTTATTTTTTATTTCTATATCTTCCATCTTTGATGTTTGTTTCCTATAACCATACATAGAATCTCATACATGATGGCCTGTGTTTAAAAATACAATTTTCAAGTCTGACCTATCATTCTACTAAGAACACTGGGAGTTCTAACTGAACATATTTGAAAATCAATATAGTCGACAAGTTAGGTCCACTGAAGATTTTCTGCTAAAGAAGATGGTATAATCAAATAGTACTTAAGGGTAACCACTGTGGTCAGTGGAATGGATGAGAATAAAGAGATAAGGAAAGTGGTTGAAACAGAAAGTCTTAAATGTAATGAAAACGAAGCAGTTATGTTCAATTGGAGGAGAAAGAAATTTACATAAAAAGAACACGAAATTGATATTAAATTACAATTTCATTCCATTATGATTTGTTTACTTTTTCTGAATCAAATTGGCAGCAAGTCACTGGTAATATAACTCTTTATATATTATTTTGGCAAGTGTTCACTACTTTTTTTCAACGTGGTCTTGTTTTATAATCTACTGCAGCATATCCAGAAGTAACATTATTTAAATTATTAATAGTTGACATTAAAATAGAACACTGATGAAGATGCAAATTTAAAATAACCACAGCAATGAAAATATCCTTCTGTTTAATAAATTTGCAAATGTGAAATAGTGAAATATTATTAGAGAATGGCACCTTCATTAAACCATTGGACAAGTCATGAAAAATATATAATACTTATTCTGGACTCATTAATTATTAACAAACAATAATGAGCAATCAGTGATTGTGCAAGTAATGTATTACTTTAATTTTATTCATATTTAAATAAGAGGCAAGATGTGCTATATGGAAAAATATGAGACAGAGTGAAATAATATTTATTAGTTGTCATTGACAGGAACATTATAATACTCCATGATCTATGGTATATACTGTAGATACATTTATCCTTAACTATAGCAGTTAATATGAGGTGTAATGTTTAAAAAACTTACATTTTCAAATGATCTAGAGGTATATAAGAAACTAATGTGACCTCAGATAATAATTTTAAAATCTAATCTAAAAGTACCAGGTATAGGGTAAAATACTACATAATGATTTTACATACTCACATTTCATAACCTATGTCAGTGTTTCTCAATAGAAGGCAATAACTCTCTCCTGTCCTTCCCCACTCCCAACTCAGGACACAGCTGGCAATGTGTAGGACATTTTTGATCATGATGCAGTTGGGGGCTGAGGATTCGTATCAGCAACCACGAGGCTGAAGCCAGGAGGTTTAGCTGTTAAATATCCTACAATGTAAAGGACATAGCCCTTCTATACCGAAAAAGATTTATCTGGCTCAATATCAATAATAGGCTTGAGAAACCAGGACTTATAGCATTGGTTTATAATGTAAACTGTAAAAAAACAAACTTACTTAGTTGAATGTATTATATGATTATATTTTGGTGGGTGGAAAACAGATCATGAAAATAAAAAAACATTCCTTATGCATCAGATTCCACCTTATTTCATTTGATAGTGTTTTTTTAGTGTATACATAAGGATATGGTGACTGATAATCATTCTGTGTTTATGTGAAAGCTAAGGTTCAGTAAAAACACTCTCCTACTCAATCTGAGTGTATATAAATACTTTTTAAAATGTTATTTCAAAATGAGAATTTCTCTCTATATGCGAACAAAAGAAATTTTATTAACCAGTTCTTAGTACAAAAATGAAGTCATTACCAAAGAGCAAAGAAAGCTTAAATTTAAAATAGGAATGGTCCTCCTTTGCAAGATGGCATGGCTCCATTTTCCATCAGTTTAGTATCATGCAAAAGGCTACAAACCTGAAAATGCTGAACATAGAGTTTTGAAACTTTTAGGTCAGAATTCCCTTATTGCTCTAGATCTATCCTTAATTTTCTTTTCTTAAAGGAAATTTCAATTTTGGTATGCAGTTTCATTTCTCTTTATGTATATTTCATACTTTCCACTTACACATTTCCTATATCTTAGGGGAGAGTTATAGGAAAATATAGAAGAAATTTAGTATGCCATCACCAGAATAATGATAAGCAGTAAGAGACAATAAAATGAGTGCTATTGGCTAGATCTGTAACTGATAGAAATTCACTCCATTATTACTGATTTGGTATCAATTATGCAAAATATTCTAATTTGGTTATTAGTATTTTCAAAAATGTTTTAAAATATGTGCCCAGCAGTCTTTTGAGCATGGTAATAAAAGATAACATATGATTATGAGAAAAGATAACAGAGAGGGCAGATCTTGCAGCATGAGACATAAAGACAATATTTATTCTTGTAGTGTTCTGTAGAATGAAGTACAAAGCACAGTAATAAACTGTCTACTCAGCATAATCTGAGAAATCTGTAAGGGACAAAAATCAAGGGATAAGAATGAAATGCTGGTAGTGAAGGTCTGTGAGATAAGCATCCCACACGTAGCAGTGATTAGAGCCACCAGGACTGTCCTTTTCAGACTGGGGCACTAGAATTAACAAGGAACATGGAGGGCTCAGAAAGTCTTTGGGAACAATGACAAACACTAAAGTAAAAACAGTACACACAAGTATTAGTGTGGCTGAGGTTGAAGAGTGTAATAAAATGTTATTATGATATGGGTGAAAAACTTATTTTTACACATTGCCGCTAAGATGAGTTGACACATCTATTTAGGAAAATATTCTGGTAGCACAATCAAAATTTAAAAGAACACATCTTAAAGTTTTTTGTTGACTACACCCTAATTGTGACAGTTTCCAGGATAAATTTGGGGTTATATATGGCATACATATTAATTAGACATATATATTTAATTATACATATTATATTTACATATATACATGCATGTATGCATATATTTAATATGTATATTGAATATATGTATTAAATATGTGCATTGAACATATTTAATATGTACATATATTTATATATGGTGACATATACATATATTTAATATATACATATCATAGATCAAGAAAAGGGAATACTTATATGTACAAAATTATAATTTAATCTACTATATGTACGGATGCATTAAATATATTTAACACACACATTTACATATATTTACATATGATCATGCATATTATAAAACTACATATTTATGTATCTATGTATTACATGTAAAATTGTGTAGCATACGTATATCTGCATACATCTTCATATATTTACATACATGTATATGTAAACATGCATATATTGCCTGTGCATATATGTGTTGCACATTAAATATGTGTGTATTTAATGTGTATCATATGTAAATATTTGCATGTGATGGTACATGTATACATCTATTTAATATATGCATATTAAAGATTAAGAAAATGAATATATTTAATATTCCTTTTCTATAAAATATATTTAATACATACATATATTTACATATGTTAATACATATTATGAAATTATGTATTTTATACATATTTTACCTGTATACATATAATATGTACATAAAATGTATTATAAAATTTATAATTTAATCTACTATATGTACAGATGCATTATCTAAGCAAGGCCTCTCAGAGAAGTTGAGTTTTTAATTTTTAATACTTTATAAACAACTGAAATTTATTTCTGTCTTACTATAATGTAGTCATTGGAATAATTACTGTGAAATAATATCAGTTTTTTTAACAAATGTATTATTACTGCCCTCTAATTTAAAGTTTTCTTTTACTGTTATTTATTTCAAGATAAATTTTAAAAAGACTAAAAATAAAGATCAGTTTACACTTTTTATTAAGATAAATATTTTGGTGAAAATTCTTCAGTATCACAAAGATTTTCTAATACTGCTATGAATATAATCCACTTATATGCAAATCAAAAAGGGCTACTCATAGAAACATAACAATAATACAGTCCCATGTTGGGATAAATTAGTTGGTAACAAACAATTATTCAACAAATTAATTCTGCGAATATTTATTGAGCTAAAATGTACAAGGTATTAATCTCCACTGGCTAAAATCATAGAGTTTATGATTCCCATAGAAGAGAGATAAGTATCAAAGAATTAAAATTATATATTATATATAGTTATCTATAATTTTAATTAAAGTGAGATATATGTAGCTATACATACTTTTAATTATTTGATATATAAATATTTTATATAGTGATAAGTGTTATAGGGATTAAAAATAAAGTGGGATTGTGAGTTTATAAGATTATGGTAATGAGTGGAAGATTTTAAATAAGACAGTCAAGTAAGAAATTACATAAGCATTGATATTTCAGTAAAGACCTAAAGGAGGTTGTAGTAGGCTGAGCATGCCCTCTCCCCAAAAGATATGATGTCCTAATCCCTGGAAATCATAAATTTTACCTTACGTAGCAAAATGGAAAAAAGAAAAGGTCTTTGCGGATGTGATTAAATTAAGGATTTTGAGATAGCAAAATTATGCTGCATTATCTCGTTAGACCCTAAATGCTAAATTCACTCATGTATCCCTCTAAAGTGGTAGTGGATAATATTTTATCCAAAAACAGGAAAGGGGAAAGCAAGGTAATCACAGAAGCAGAGACTGGTGTAATAAGTCTACGAACCAAGGAATGCCAGTAGACCCCCAGAAAGCTAGAGGAAGCAAGGAATGGATCTGCCCTTAGAACTTCCGAAGGAAGTGCAGTCCTGTCAACGTTTTGAGTTCAGCCCAGTGATACTGGTTTCAGACTTCTGGACTCCAGAATTGTGAGAAAATAAATGTGTATTGTAACCAATAAATTGGTGGTAATTAGTCAGGGCAGCCATAGTGAACTCACACATGGGTGCAAGCAGAAATCGATTTCTGAAGAAAGTTTGTGGGGTAAATAACAAGAGCCACATTTGGGGTATTTTAAGTGATATAAATCCACTAGATATTTGAAGTGGGAATGTGAAGAAGAGTCAGGAAGAGTTCAGAGAAGAGTTCTCAGTCATGTAGGTAGATTTGGGGATTACAAGAAAGGTGTTTGTAGCAAAGTCATGGGGCCAGATGACTGAGATATTCAGAAAGAAAAGTCACGTTGTAGAGTTTTGGACTTTCCAGGACTGGAGATTAGAAAAATAAAAAGGAACCAGAAAAGAAGGTTGAAAAAAGAGTGCACAGGGTGGCAAGAGGAAAATCAGGCAAGAATTCTGCCCTGAAAGTTGATGAAGACAGTATTTTAAGGAACACTGCACCATCAACTGAATTAAAAGCTTAGGGACAGGTTAAGACATGGAGTCTAGAATCACTTTGCCTTTAGCCGCTAGCAGATCATTCATAGACTTTTAAAGAACAGTTTCAGTGGGCCAGTGGTAGCAAATATCTGGACTGGGTTCACTAAAAATTTAAGGAAAGAAATTTATTATCACAAATGTAGTCAACAAATTCAAATAATATTTTTTTAATTGCATGGATTTCTTCCTTTAGTTACTGAGTTTAATCTACAAATAAAAAATGAGGCTAACAATAACCAAATATGGTGATATCATGTACAAATGAAATTGGCCATGCAAATATTTGTCCTTAAGGTCTTAAACCCAAACTGAGCATGGTGCAAATCTATTATATATTAGGCATAGTTTTCTTCATTCCCAATGTAATCACACTGTAAGGTAGTCAGTTAGTATAGATAAGTGAAATAACTCTTAGCGATGTCACTGGAAAGATCACTTCACCTATCTTCCCAGGGATATGTGCGGATTTTACACTATAAATGCTTATATTATAAGCATTCATAGTTACCAGTTTATTTTAATGGTTTCTCCTCTTTCTTTTTGTTCAGCATTGTAATAAATATTTAAGTTAAAGTCAGAAAACTATAAACTCAATGACAGGAGAAATCCTGTTTATCTTACTCACCATAACATTCCCACTTGGCATAACAGTGTCTGAGATGTGGTAAATGCTCAATAAATATTCATTGAATGAAGAACTTAAGTCCCTGAAAGATGATTTATTTATTTTTTAGTTTTCTTTTTTGTTAATTTAGATGGCCCCATGGCCTTAAATCTCAAAGCCTCAGATTTTCCACTTACCTTACAAGACTGCTGCGGAAATTTAAGGAGGCAATAATAAGAAAGCATCTTACCATTATAAAAATATTTAAGTACATTATTCTGTAAAGAGCAAAATGACTATAACCTCCTCTGAGGCACCTTCATGACATTGTCAAAACTATTAATGTACCACCTGCTTCTTTCAACTTCCCCACCTTAAGGTTTCTTCAATGAAAATATTAAAATCTTCAAGTCTTTTATACCACCCACTGACCCACTGAGCCCATTCATTTTGCCTTTGTGGGCTTATTTCACTCTAAATTATTATATCATTGGGGTCTCAGAAAGGATTTTAGATGAGTTCTTATACCTCAAGTGGCATCTGTATTTGAGGTCCCACAAACTTTATTCTTGTAATATTATCAAGTTATGAGTTGTGTACCCTCAACTTTGCCATCCTACATTCTATGGATCTGGTTTTACTCTTATGAAATAAAAAAAAAATCTCTGCTTTATCCAATTTGTTACTTGTATTTTCTCATTACATTTGTCACACAGAAATACTTCTATTGTACTAAATCTACTAAACTCTAAAATGATTTGAAATTATATTTACATACATAATGTCTTACACAATTGTTGGCTATTAGTAAAGTTTTAACAAATATTTGTTAAATAAAAAATACATTCATTAATGGATTTGTCCTCAGAACATACCTTTATAGTTGCTAAAGATATTGCTATTGATGTACTGTAAATGATTCATTAGAGGCACAAGCTAATCATTTATCAGAGTAAGGTAATAGTAAAATTTATATTAAAAAATCCTAGTCCAGTCCTCATGTAATTGGATAAAATTATGGTTTCCTCTAGAGATATAGAAAAGTTTTCTCTTAAAGGCTGAATCACCCAGTGTCCACTTTCCATGTACTTGATAGAAAATGTCTCATTTGTACAGAAAACATAAGTCAACTTCATGAAGTACAGTTATTAGTGATTTTTGAGATACAGTAATGCTATATCCCAAGGGTGACAACTATTCTGAAGCCACATTATTATTACTTTACTTATGACAAGAAGTTAGCAAAGAAGAACAAGTTGCTGTGCAAAATGTCTCATTCCTTGATAGGTGAGGATATTAATTCATGAGCTACAAGCAAGTACATTGATCTTTCTAGCCACCCAGAAATAAAATGTCATGTAGAACAACTACTTCTTCATTGCTATTCCAGCATAGTTTTTCCCCTCCCTTGAGATTTTTTTTACATTAAGAATAAAAATGTACCCAGGCTTTTCTGAGGAAATAGGGCAAATACAGCCACAAGTTTGGAGGTGCTCAATTTCATTAGTGTCCTGTTTGATGAGCAATGCAGTGTGCCTCAGGTAATAAAACTACACTATGTTTACGAGTTCCCTGGAAACAGAATTCTTTTCAACTCCTCTTGTATTAAATTAATGTCTCCTCATATTGACCCCAGAGACACCATGGCTGGGCTTGGATGGATGCCCAGTCGTGCATATGTTGAAAATATGGATGAAAGGTTAAAACATGTAAGACCTCTCAACAAATCTTTTTGAGTTAAATTCCTAAATAATAGACTAGTGAATTAACATGCAGCCTGAATTTATTGTCTGAATTACAGACAATATTGAGGCTATTTTCACAGATAGCCTCCATATTTAGAAAATATTGTCCTGGCTTGTGTGGCCCAGTTGATTGAGAACTGATCTGCAAACCTGAAGTTTGCTAGTTTGATTCCCAGTCAGGGCACATGTCTGGGTTGTGAGTCAGGTCCCCAGGTGAGGGCCTAAGAGAGGCAACCAATCGCTGTTTCTCTCACACATTATGTCTCTCTCCCTCTCTTTCTTTTTGCTTTCTCCTCTCTTTAAAAATAAATAAATAAAATGCTTTAAAAAAAGAAAAAGAAAATAGTGTGATAAATGGACAGGCACACACACACACAAATGTATTTATTTTTTCCCACAAACATTCAAGAACACCTGCCAAGTATAAAACACTCTACTGAGCAATACAAAGGAAAGATGCACTGGGAGAATATGATCCAATAACTAAGAAAATGCCAAATTAAGTAGGAGAAGAAAAATGTCATATATATATATGATTTTTCTCTATATATATAACCAATATGGATGTAAATAAAGAAAAATTTGGGTTTCTGTCAACTCCTCATTTTATTGCTTTGGTCAATTACATGTCCTCTCCATATAAAAGTTGATAAAAATCCAAACCCTGCTTATTTAAAGGGTTTCATGAGATTTAAATAACATTGTGTATGAAAATACATTATCCGAAACAATTACTCAATATATAGAAATGAAATTATGGAATTAGACAAGTATGATTTAAGCTCTGGCTTTGTCATCTTTTAAGATCTTTAAATATATTCAGCATGTTATTTAACTTCTCTTAGCTTCAGTTTTCTCATCTGCAAAATGGAGTCAAAATGCAATAACTTTTTCAAAGTAACCCTGTATTTACTTTTGTCATAAAATGTTGCACATAAATAACAAATTATGTTATTACACCTTTATTCTTCTCCATCTACTACTAGAATAAATGCTCCTGTTTGTAGGTATTGTGTCTTTTTCAGCAATATACACCTATAGCCAATTACATAGTAAGTGATCGATACAATAGGGGTGGACAAAATTGGTTTATAGTTGTACGTAAAACAGAATTTATTCTTGTATTATTATATATTAATTATTGTATTATTTTCCATATGAATAATTGTAAACCTACTTTTGCCATCCCCTGTATATATATCCAACCAATGGCTAAATTAATAGTATCTGCCTCATAAAATTATTGTTTGTCTATGATATGATGGAATGAAACAGAAAATAATCATAAAGAATGGTTTTGATTATTTCTCTACTTTGAATTCAAATCCATTTTGAGGCACACAAAGCAAAGTGAATTTAAGAGAGAAGGAATTAATTTAAAATGAAGAAAAATAAACACGCATAACTTTTTGTCTTCTCTGAGTGTGTAAGGCTGGCCCAGAAAATAAGGAAAAATGGGATCCAAGGAGATTTTTATAGATGGGCACAGACTCAGTGACTGGATTCAAGAAACCAGAAGGGATTACAAAAAGTGACTAACCTATACTTACTGGGTAGTCTCAAAACATTGAAGTTTAAGGCTGTAATAATGAGTTTTAAAAAAACAGGCAAGGATATGGTGACAATGCAAAATGTTTTATTCATAATTTTTGCAGTCTTTTATTGAGCAAACTACTTTGCATTAGGCAAAATTCTAGAAAGAGAAGAAAAAAGTTAAAGTACTAACTTTATGCTTAAAAATGATTGATTGTAAACTTTATATTTTTGTGTTTTACCACAATTTTAAAGAGTTACATTTAGAAAAAAAATACCCTTTGAGTTTATTATTTAAAGAAATAGTAATCAAATGAAATTGGCCATAAAAAAACAAAGTTGATCTAGATGTACATGGTCATTGCTCTGGTGGAAACTTAAAATCACAGGAACAAATATAAACAAGAAAAGAAAATAATGCTAAGCGATAGATGTTGGAATTTGGTACAAAGGAGACAAGCAAGTGAATGAAAAAATGAAGGCTTGGAGAAAGAGAAACTACACATTGGAGAGGGTGGCTGCCTCTTTCTGAGATGGTAATATGTAAGCGGAATCCCGAAAGTTGAGAAAGGGGTACCCTTTATGAGAAAAAGAAGAGTATCAAGGCAGAAGGGAAACTGTATATAAAAACTATGATATAGCAAAATCTTAGCAGGATCGGAGAATTGAAAAGAGACCTATATCTTAAAAATAGAAAATGTGGGGATTTGTTGGAAATAGCATAAATTAGAAAAGTTAACTTGGTCTCATTTATGCTGAGCTTTCTACATACTTAATATTGCCCATAAAATATGAGGAAGACAGGTAAATACCTGCTCTCATGGATCTCATTTTTATTAAAGCACTTAGGCAATACTTAACCAACAAACAGCCAAGAAGAGTCTATGCTATCCATAAAATTAAAATTATTTCATTTATAAAGAATGACGAAATAGATATTCAGGTTTAATAGTCAAGGAAGCTGTTTCTGAGATGATAACATTTAAGCTATAATCTGAATGACAAGGAGATGGCAAGTGAGCATAAATAAAACACCCACTAAGTTGCTAAAATAGGAAAAACTAGGTTTTTTGAAAAGTAAAATGAAGTCTAATGTGGTTGGATAATGGGAAGTAGTGGTAAGATTTAATTGTGAATAAGTAGTGAATAAGATGACATTGAATAGGAAAATGAGACCCAGATAATGTATGGCTTTGAAAGATGGGGAAAGAGGTTGAATTTTATTCTAAGTAAATGGTTGAATGAAAGTGACTCAAAACAGAGATTTGAGCTTTAAGAATGCAAGTCCCATTGAGATGGGATAAGTATGAAGTATAAAGTAAGCTAGAGGAGACTGGCTACATATTAACATTTGTAAAAAAATACTTGATGGTTATATTATGCTTGTTCGTTTGTTTTGTTGATTAGGTTCCTGTTAAAAAGGTGAGATCAAAATAACCAAAGACACTGAAATTGAGAACAGGCTGACAGTCATCAGAGGGGAGAAGGGAGGAAATTTCAGGGGAAAAGGGGAAGGGTTTAGAGCAACAAGTATAAAGGACACATGGACAAAAACTAGGGGGGTGGAAATGGGAGGGAGGTGGGGAGGGCTGGGGCAGTGGGCTGGGATGGGAGTAAAAGACGGAAAACTGCACAAGAACAACAATTAAAATAAAAATTTAAAAAAAAATTAAAAACTTGATGGGAAGAGAAGTGATATCTGAAATTGACTTGAGAAGCGTATAACGTTATTTGTATAATTTCTTTTTCTGTTTCAGAGCAAATATGGGGCAACATCCTATTCTCTCAAGGTTCAATTTCGCCAAGAGAGTGGGATAGAGAATGGGGAAAGGAATTAAGTATATTCCAGTATGTTGAATGATAATAATAGCAATAATATATTATGAAATTCCAGCCTGACAAATAAAAATCAGCCAGAAAGAGACTATGGATAATGAAAATTTAGAGGTTTCAATGGACTAAGCATTTTGATGTTATGGCAATCAGTTACTTCAGTAAATGAGTTCAAATAGAGTACTGTGGCAGGAGAGTAAACTTTTGAAATTGTTTAAATTCTGCTGTTTCTGGTAACGAGATCCAAGATTTAATTACATAAGTACATGTGTAAGATAAATTAGAAGGAAAGGTCACTACAGTAGAAGTGAAAAAGCCAGAAGGTAAGATACTCAGCTGAAAAGTGAATTCACCAAGAATAATACATTAAGGGCTAGGATTATTATACAAATGAGGAAGGATGACCAGAAGGTAAATACTTGACAGCAATTATTCAGAATTTTGATTATGTGAATCACAATATTTAAATTATGTTATAACCATTACACTCTCAAAGTTTGAGTCCATTTATTAAAAGCTGAGAGCAGACCTGGCTGGTGTGGATCAGAGGATTGTGTCAGCCTGCAAACCAAAAGGTTGCTAGTTCGATTCCCAGTCAGTGCACATGCCTGGGTTGAGGGCCAGGTGCCCAACTAGGGGTGTGCAAAAGGCAACTGATCTATGTATCTCTCTGTTTCCCTCTCTTTCTGCCTCCCTTCCCCTCTCTCTAAAAGTAAATAAATAAAATCTTTTTAAAAAAAGCTAACAGCAAACATTAGGTAATTTTTATGATTACACTAAGAATCTAATTAGAAGTTCAAAGTAAACATGTGATTACTAATACCATGAGTAATTATTTTATTCTTATTTAGTGTTTCTGCCAGGGTAGTTGTTGTATTGAATAAAAAGCTTGTTTAAAACTATAGATACAGACAACAGGATGGTGGCTACTAGTGAAGAGGAAGGGTGGGGAGAGGATGAAGAAGGTCAAGGGGGCCAAACACCCGATGAGGGAAAGTGATTATGTTTCAGGTAGTGAGCACACAATGGAATATATAGATGTTGTATTATAAAATTGTACAGATGAAATTTATAAAACTATTAACCAATTTACAAAGCTATTAACCAGTTTACAAAGCTATTAACCAATGTCATCCCAATTTTTAAAAAGAAAGTTGTTCGCAGCACTCTTACCCTTTTCCTTAGCTGTCAAGAGAGTTTAATTGAAAAAGTTTAACTAAACAAAAAAAAATACTATCTGCATTAAACAAATTCCCAAAGATCTTTCCTGCAATTTCACACAAGGCTTCCTTAGTTCAGAAGCACTATGTACTCCTTGGTAGAGAGGTTATCCTGTGACATTCTTAGAGAGGGGAAGGAATCACAACTCTTAGACTATAACTTATTAAGTCAGACTTCATCCAGTGATACCCTATCTTAGTTTAAAGAACAATTTATTTTGGGGGAATCAAATCTATCAAGTTCCAGGAATTTAACTGTTTTGTATATGACCTTTTTCATCATGAGATTTTTCTTATCCTAAAGAAGACACAGTTGAAAAGCATATTGCCACTTTCATGTCCCCAATAGGACATGAAATGAGAACTTCCTTTATTCCCAATCAAATATTAAACACTAAGCCCCTATATTCCAGAGGGGCATACAAATAATAGCTTTTCATCACTGGAACAATAACAGTGAGACCATTGCATTTGGATTTAAACTTAAATTCAAGTATTGGTCCCTTTATTTGCTACATTATATTCAGTAATTTATAATAGCCACTAAATGTTAGGTTCGTTTTCCCTCCAATAGCAATAATAATATTCTGTTGTCCTACTCACAGGGAAGCTGAAGTGAATTAAAATTACTATACACCCAGAACTTAACACATGGACTGGTATTATTGTTTTATTGGTAATAACAAAACTTCATTACAAGGTATTGTATGCAAGTCCCTGTAATTATTATTCCTTACTACAAAGTGGAAGAATGAGTCTCACTCTAACAGTTTATACACTGGTTTAGGGAATACAATTCATCTATCTGGTATTCCATGTTAATGCCTCATATCCTTGAAATAATATAGAAGTTGCTCTACTTTATAAAAATTACAAGTCAGAACCTCTCCTAATGTTGTTGAAACTGAATAACTGAATTGAAACTGGGATTTTTGCTTTATCTGTAGAAAGAGGGAAGAGATCATTGACCAATGCCCTGATTCTGCTTTTTAGCTGTCAGGTGATAAGCATACCAAGTTTTACTTATACAAGCTAGAAATAAAGTTATTGTTTAGATAAGCCTGCATAGGTTTTGGATTTTTTTTTTTTTTTTTGTATTTAATAAGTAACATGAGGTAGAAAATGCAAAATAGGCAATATTTTGCTTAAACTATTTTACTGTTTTGTGCATTGTATTTAGGCTCAATTTTGTTTAAAAAGCATTGAATGTTTAAAATAAAAATATTATACTTAAGGATACACCGAAGTATAATAACACTGCCATACTCAATCTATCCAACATAAATAGCCAAAACAACTAATGCACAAATAGAGGATAAACTGTTACAGATAAAAGATTCAATTATAGTTTCATCTGGTGGAGCACAAAAGAAGAGAAAGTAAGAGAGAAAGAAAAGAAAAGAAGAAGAAGAAGAAGAAGAAGAAGAAGAAGAAGAAGAAGAAGAAGAAGAAGAAGAAGAGGAGGAGGAGGAGGAGGAGGAGGAGGAGGAGGAGGAGGAGGAGGAGGGGAAGGAAGGGAGGAGGGGGAGGAGGAGAGGGAGGGCAAGGAGAGGCAGGGGGAAGGAGAGAGGAGGGGAGAAAGGAAAGAAGAAGGAAGAAGGAGTAGGAAGGGAAGGAAGAAAAATGTGGCTCAGTGATGCATGTGATCCATCTTTCTGCTAGATAGTCTTTACAATTTGATTCTGAAGTGCTAGAAATAGATATTAAATAGGAACAGGAAGTAATTTGGGGTTTGATATAAAATTTTATCTTTAAGTGAAAAAAAGCTTTAAAAAGTGATACACTAATTGGATTTTCCCTGAAACACTAGCACGTGTAAAACTTTTCAAAAAACTACTAATTTCTTGTTGATCACTAGAAAGGAGATCTGTTATTTTAAAAACTATAAATAACATAATAAGCAAGAAAGTTTTTATAGTTAGCTTTGCATGTAATATGTAATTTTAAGTTAATCCTTTGATAAAATATTTTTGAAATTTTAAATTATAAGGATTATTAGACTTGCTTTATATTTTCAAAACATGGTTATTATATTATTAACAGTTTTATCCAAGACATTATTATATTTCTTCTTATATATGCTAAAAACAAATTAAGTCAGTTGAGTGAGGCTTATGTCTATCTTGAACAGTAAGACTTGCCTGAAGCCAAAATGAACACATTATCCCATAAGAGTAAGGATGGCATGTGTTAGAAAAGAGGATGATCAGTCTTTTATGCACAGAGTTAAAAATAATTGGAATCCAATGTTATTTGCTCCCATTAACTAACCTGGGGAGAAGGAAGTTTAACTTGTGTATTATAAATTCTTTGGTAAGCCATCACCTGTTTTCTGTATGGGAGAGTGGGGGCAGGGAGATCATGATTATGGACCATCTTCTTATTCTGATCTGTCTGGTGGTGTACATCTGGCGAGAGGGTGACAATAGCATCTTCTAATTGACATGAGTATTCCAGGTTCCATGAGAATAATATTTCTCACTGAGAGTTACTAGATTTAGCATTCTGGATGTGTGGGTGTGGTACATAGAAAATGCTCATCTTTGAGTTCTCTTGTGTGAGTTTGCTAAATGTCTTTTGGCAAGGCCTCATCCTATTGCATTGTGAAGACTTCTTGTCATGTTGGAAAAGGTTTGAGTAAAATGTAACAGTCTATGTTAACTTCATGTTAGCAACAACACTGTAGCCCATTTTTTTAATTGAATAGGTGATTGAAAACCTTTTTTAACCTTTAAAGCAAAATTATATCAAAAATATTATGAGATTAAGATGTTTCTCATTATCACAAGTTGGAACAGTACAACAATTTTGTGATATTTTTTCTACAGGCCACTACAAATAGATTAATTACCTCCAAATAGCAGAACTATTACAAAGATAGTAGGTCTTAATTTCTAATGCAATTAAGTTAATAATAAATTTTAAATTTAATAAATGGGTTCTATATACACTCAAAGAATATCCAGTATTTTGTACTTCCATTTTTGGTGTGTAACAACCTTCAAGATTCCACAACTACAATAAGTTGATTGTAGATTGCTCTTTGATTTATCCATCCAACATCCTGAGGCCTCCTGAACATGGCACCATTGGTGTTCAGCTGACCTTGCTAGGGCTGGGCCTTGGGTGAGACAAGTAAACTATTTGCTGTGAACACAGATGATAAGCAACCACCAAAATCTCAAATAGCCAAGATGAATAATATTTAATGAAAGCTTTAAAATACATAAATTTAATGGAAATATTTACGATGAACAAAATATCAAATAAACACAGTATCAATATTACTGATTTTTCCTTTAACCTCAGGCTCCAGTATGGCTCAACACAGACAGCATACTTCAAAATTACTTATTGCATTATTTCAAACACTGGCTAACTTACATTGCATTAGAAGAATGTATTAGGTGGCTGAAGGAATTGTTAGAAATGTAAAGTACTAGACTCAGAATATGGGTATAAAGCAAAGATTTTAGGCAGCAAGAAAAGTACCACTGTAACAGTTTGATTATCATGTGATTACTTTCCTTTTTCCTATTGGATACTTTATTACTACATTCTGCATTAAATCATTTTTAAAGCCTCCCTGCATTTTTTGTATCAGCCTTCAGGATTTAAGGTATTGGATGGAAACAGAAGCTCTGCAGATCCCAGGACTGATTCAGGTGTCTTACTTTTTAGAGATTAGATTGAGCTAAATCTTGCTTCATGTCAAGATGCACCAAATGGAAGATTCCACTGAAATAAGAAATATATTCAGTTGTGGGATATTACTAAAATCACTGATGTCTATTACATTCATTATCATCTGGAGCCTTGGAATGTATGAAAGTGAAATCCCATTACTGCCAGTTGATCAAGTGGAAGAATAAAAATGTAGACACACATAAATAGAAAAGTGGTATTCCAAGAGCATGAATAGCCTTTAAGCTTGTCATGTAGATTTGTAACTCTGTAATAATGTCAAAAACTTCAGCTATAACAAGAAAAAAAGAATTTAAACTAACAAGAAAACAAAAATAGCCCTGGCTGGTGTGCCAGCCTGCAAACCACAGGGTTGCAGTTCAATTTCCAGTCAGGACACATGCCTGGGCTGTGGGCCAGGTCCCCAGTAAGGGGCATGTGAGAGGCAACCACACATCGATGGTTCTCTCCCTCTCTCTCCATCCCTTCCCCTCTCTCTAAAAATAAATAAATAAAATCTTTTTTAAATTCCTGAAAAAGTAATAGATCATTTTATAGGTATTAAAAATTAAGATTACTTGTGAGGTGCTCAAAGAAACTTTGCTTACTAGTGAAAACCCAAATAAATTCAAGGGACTCTAGATAAAAAAATCAATAGAAAATACTAACTTTTTTCCAGTTATAATAGACATACTAAATAGGCCACTCAGAAATGTGTATGTGTATGAGGCAGACTATTGAAAGGCAACGCCTTGATAGTGCATGGCAGTTATGGTAAATCTTCTTCCCCAAAACAAATATGGCAGAAATTACCCCCAAAAGTCAATTCAAGGCCCTTGATATTGTTGAAAGGAAATCAACAAGACAGATGCATTTATTCATTAAAAACTCTTAGAACCTTGTGGGAAAAAAGTTCTGTCTGGAGCCTTCTCACCCATGCTCCTGCAGTCACCTGAATTCCATTGTTGTTGTAGTGTCATGGTCTTGCTACAAAAATTATCAGTACCACAGCCAGAGGGACAGACTTGATTTGGGGTAGAAAGCAAAAACCCATGACTGGAAACCTTTCCAATAAAAATAGAAAATACAGTAGAAAATGAAGAAAATATCAGCAGCTCTGTTAGCCTAAAGTTGCTATCCATGTTCGGGTGAAGAGTGAAATTATCCAATTGGAAAATTCTAAAAATTAGACGGCCCCAAAAGTGTTGTAGTTAACCACATCTGCTTAACTAAGAAAGTGTATTCATGCATGGGGAACCTTGAGAGAGTTCAGTGGAAAGTAAAAGTCAAGGCACCCCTGAGATCTGGCTGAATTTGGAGTGGCTTCCCAGCCTACAGACATATGTATCAGCAGAGGGTATAAACTTTTTGAGCTCATGGTGCTTGAGTGCAGCCTACACCAAATCATTGGCTGAATATTAAGTTATGCAGGCACAGAATACTCCTTAGTATATTAAACTTAAAAAAAGAAAATAAGAAATATAAATTTGAGCATAGAATCAGTGACTAGTACAAAGAAAACGTATTGCAGAGATAAATACCAGGCAAGTTAAAAATAAATCATAATCCAGATTTAACACAATGTAACCAATTGAATCCCAAAAACCCAAATGTCAACAAAAACAATGCATACAAACAAACAAAAACACCAGGAAATTGTGACTTATAGTCAGAGGGGGAAAAAATCAGTCAGTAGAATCTAATTCTGAGTCCAGATGTTGAATTTAGCAAGTAAGGACTTCAGCGAAGCTACTATAAATATATTCTCAGAATTATAGGAACTATGTAAACATTGAAAAGAAAATATGATGACATGACAAGTGGAGTATCTCAGCAAAGAAGTAAAACTTTAAAAAAATTCTAAAACTGAAAAGTATAATATTAAATGAAAAATTCACTAGATAGGTTGAAAAGCAAACTTGAAAGGGCAGAAGAATCAGTGAACTGAAAATAGAAATTATCCTATTTGAAGAATAGAGAGAAAAAAAAGATTAAAGAAAAATGACAGAGACTCAGAGAACTCTGGGAAAATAGCAAACCTGAGATTATTTTAATAATGGGAGTCTGCACTTAAAATGAATATATTTTATGGTATGTAAATTTTACTCCATAAAGTTTATTTTTTATGTCTCTAAGAATTTTTGTTGTCTTTTCCACAAATAACATTTATATCATTAATATTCTATATTGATTGCCTATTTTGTGCTGAAGAAATATGTTGAGAGTGATGAAAAGATAGACATAATCTTTATGAAATTGCAGTGTGAGGTAAATATTAGTCAGGATGACCTGGGGCAAGAAGATGTCTTTATCAGAAAGAATGAATAAAAGATTCTCAATAAACTACAATATAAGCTTGGATTTTATGTTTCAGTTATTTTCTTCATATTGGCATATATTGGCATAGAACCTACCTGGTTTTGCATAAAACTACCCCTCAAAATGAAGTTTTTATTTTTTTTAATTATTTTATGGTTGTTCAACTACAGTTGTCTGCATTTCCCCCCGACCACGCCCCACAACCCCAGCCAAACCCACCTCCCTTCCTTGCTTCCACTCTCCCCTTTGGTTTTGTCCATGTGTTCTTTATAGTAATTCCTGAAACCCCTTCCCCACATTGTCCCCCCCCCCCGATATTGTTGGATTGTTCTTAATTCTAATGCCTCTGGGTATATTTTGTTTGCTTTTTTCTTTTGTTGATTATGTTCCAGTGAAAGGTGAGATCATATGGTATGTGTTGCTTACCACCTGGCTAATTTCACTTAGCATAGTGCTCTCCAGTTCCATCCATGCTGTCTCAAACGGTGGGAGTTCCTTCTTTCTCTCTGCTGCATAGTATTCCACTGTGTAAATGTACCATTGTTTTTTGATCCATTCATTTGCTGATGGGCACTTAGGTTGCTTCTAGCACTTGGCTTGTAAATTGTGCTGCTATGAACATTGGGGTGCATACGTTCTTTTGGATTGGTATTTCAGGGCTCTTAGAATATAGTACCAGTAGTGGAATTGCTGGGTAAAAAGGCAGTTGGATTTTTAATTTTCTGAGGAAATTCCATATTGTTTTCCACAGTGACTGCACCAGTCTGCAGTCCCACCAAGTGTGCACTAGGGTTTCTTTTTCTCCCCACCCTCTCCAACATTTGTTGTTTGTTGATCTGTTTATGATGGCCATTCTGACCAGTGTGAAGTGGTATCTCATTGTGGTTTTAATTTGCATCTCTCTCATGGCTAGTGATGCTGAGCATCTTTTCATATGTCTCTGAGCCTTTTGTATGCCCTCCTTGGAGAAGTATCTGTTCAAGTCTTTTGCCCATTTTTTAACTGGGTTTTTTGTCTTCTTGGAGTGGAGTTGTGTGAGTTCTTTATATATTTTGGAGATCAAACCTTTGTCCAAAGTATCATTGGCAAATATGTTTTCCCAAATAGTTGGTTCTCTTTTCATTTTAAAGTTGTTTTCTTTAGCCATGCAGAAGCTTTTCATTTTGATGAGATCCCATTTGTTTATTTTTTTCCTTTATGTTCCTTGCTTTAGGGGACATATCAATGAAGATGTTGCTGCATGGGATGTCTGAGATTTTCCTGCCTATGTTGTCCTCTGGGACTTTTATGGTGTCATGACTTATATTTAAGTCTTTTAACTACCTTGAATTTATTTTTCTGTATGGTGTAAGTTGGTGATCAAGTTTCATTTCTTTGCATGCAGCTGTCTAGATATCCCAACACCATTTGTTGAAGAGACTATTTTTACTCTTTTATGCGTCTTCCCTCTTTGTCAAATATTAATTGACCATAGAGCCATGGGTTTATTTCTGGGCTCTCTGTTCTGTTCCATCGGTCTATGTGTCTGTATTTTATTTTATTTTATTTTATTTTATTTTATTTTATTTTATTTTATTTTATTTTATTTTATTTTTGATTGATTTTTAAGAGAAAGAAGAAGGTGGGAGAGAGATGGGGAGGGAGAGAGAGAAGGAGAGAGAAACATGTTTGCTGTTCCACTTATTTATGGGTTCATTGACCAATTCTCATATGGTCTCTGACCAGGAATTGAACCCTCAAACTTGGCGTATGGGGATGACACTCTAACCAACTGAGCTACCCATCCAGGGCCAGGTTTGGGGTTTTGTTTTTTTTTTCATTTAAAAACAAAGGCGAATTCTATAACCACTGCCAATTTTCTAGTCTCAGCCTTCAGCATGACTATCCTGATTTGTTGCAACAGCCTTCAAACTATTTGTTCATCTGCTTGTCTCATTCATCTATGTTTGATATCATACAAGTCCTTGTCTAGCATTCTAGCCAATACCATTTATTTTCATCCTTGTTGTTCAAACTCTACTGAGGACTTCTTTCAATCCTTGGAAATATGCCTCAGGGCCTTTGCACCACTGTTTCTCTGCTGACTGCACTATACACTACCATAACTTCGCCTTAGTTAACACGTACTTCATATTACGGATTTCACCACAATTTGTAAAGTAGTCAAGAATATTTTTGCTTCACCCTCCCTGGGTAGCTCAGTTGGCTAGAGGGTCATCCCAATATGCCCAGGTTGCAGGTTCAATCCTTGATCTGGGCACATACCGCGGTTGTGGGTTGCATCCCCAGTACAGGCTCACGTGAGAGGCAACCAATCTATGTTTCTCTCTAGTACCAGTGTTTCTCTTTCTGTCTCTCTCTCTCTTTGTATCTTCCTCTCTCTTTCCTCCTCTCTCACTAAAAAGCAATGAAAAATGCCCTCAGGTAGGATGAAAGAGAGAGAGAGAGAGAGAGAGAGAGAGAGAGAGAGAGAGAGAGAGAGGGAGGGAGGGAGGGAGGGAGGGAGGGAGGGAGGGAGGGAGAGAGAGAGAGGGAGGGAGGGAGGGAGGGAGGGAGGGAGAGAAGAATCAACCAATGAATGTTTCTCCCTCTCTCTCTCTCTCTATTTTTTTTTTCTCTCTCTCTCAGGTCTCTCTCTAAAGTCAATACATAAAAAAAATAAAACTAATAATATTTTTGCTTCATGAGACATGACACTTGATTAGAAGTCACTGTGAAATGACCGGAGTTGTGTTATAACAGTGATTACTATTATTGGTTCAGCATTTCAGTCATGCCCTTAATTTTCTCTGTTTATCATCTCAATGTAACAGTATGGTTCTTGCAACTCAGCCTCATATCCTTTTACAATCCCAAGGCAGGGAAAGAAAGGAGGTGGAGGGTTGGGTAGAAATTTTTTTTCTTTATAACATAGATAAGAATATTTCTCATAAAATTCCCAACAAGTAACTCCTTTTACCTCATTCAAAGAATTCAACAAATGATTACCCTAAATGCGAGGGAATAAACAAAGTAAATTTCTGGCAAATAGGAATATGCGTCATTATCCAACTGGGTATTTTGCCACCCAGAACAAATTCAAGTTCTCTCATTAGAGATGTAAGAAATAGCTATGAGTTGGCAACTTACTGTGTCTGCCATCAGTTATCAGCATAGATCTGTTTTTATAGTAATTTAATTTCTATGCATCTTCCCCATGAGACTCTAAGCTCCGCAAGGTCAGGAACTTGACTTGGCTTTCTCACCTTTTCACAAGTGTATAACAGTATAAAAATAAAATACAAAGGATCTCCTGAATATAGCCATTGTAAAAATATAAATTTCCATACAGGAATACTAATGAACATGAAAACAATATGCTTAAACCAATGAATTTTAAAAACAAAAACAAAACTGGGAGTATCTCCCCAGGGGATAGTTGGCAATGTCAGGAAACAATTTTGATCATCACAATGGAGAGAGACAGGCTGCTGGTGTCTGTCTAGTGGGCAGAGGACAAGAACTCTGCTAAAGATGCTACAATTCATAGGCAACCCCACAGAAAGAACTGTTTTATTCAAACCAACATATCAGATTGACTCTGACAACAGCACCCAGATGAAAAGCCCTGCCTTGATCTTATTTCACTTAATTCATAATATTTTGGAAAAATTGAAAAACAGTTCCAGGAACCACTTATTTTCCCTTCATACCATCCTGCTGCCTATCTCTTTCTGATGGAAAGAAAAAAAAATATTTGTTGAGTATAAAGCGATATGGAATGGATACTACATTGCTGCTTCTGATTGAGGTTAGGGAGTTCAGGACCGGCAGGTATTTGTATGACAGGTATTTGTGCAAACAAGCATTTCATGCCTTTGTAAACACTTCCTCATATCTTATTGACTGTATTTGCAAACCCCTGTTCAAGACAAAAATGAGCCTCTTTTCTATCCACAGAAAGTCTGCCTAAGTCCTATTTTCTATTCCAGAAGTCAAGCATAACAGGAAGAACAGAACTAATACTAATACTTTTGTCTTGTGATAACTATTAATTAACATATTATGGATAATATTTATTCATATTAACCAGTAAGAATAAATATCATTTCCAGCTAATAAATTTCCAGGAATTTTAAGACAGAAGGCCTTGTAAGACTAAACACCTTGCCAGAAATATACGTGGAATACTTTAAACTGGATTTTATTCATGCCGGTGACTCCAAGTCAGTCTCTCTGATTGTGTTAGTTTCCTATGACTGCTATAGCAAACAACCACAATGGAGTGGCTTAAAGCAGCGGAAGCTTATTTTTACATCATTCTGGAGGCCAAAAGTCTGAAATCAAGGTGTCAGCAGAGCTGCACTTATTCTGGAGGCTCTAGGAGAGACCCCATCTCTGCCTTACCAGCTTCTGGTGGTAATCAGCATTTCTTTCCTTGGCTGTGGCCACATGACCCCAATCTCTGCCTCTGTGTTCATATCACCTTTCTCCCCTTTCTGTTCTCTGTATGTGTCTTATGAGGATACTTATCACTAGATTCCGGACACACTCTGATAATCCTGGGTGATTTTATCTCAAGATCCTTAACTTAATGAGATCTTCAAATAGCCTTTTTCCAAGTAAGGTAACATTCATAAATTCTAGTGATTTGATGTATATGTTTTTGGGAGAGTCATTTTTCACCTTACCACACTAACCATTTGAAATTTTTCTTAAATTTTGAATAGTGGTTTTTAAAAGATTCCATAGTTTAATATTTGATCCATAGCAAACATAGTTTTGATTTATAATGTGGTTCACACAGGTCTGCATCTATATTAACTGTTAGTTACATGTCTCTACCATAAGTTGTATTGCTATAGAGGTATTTTCCCCTTGTGTTATTTTAGCTGGAAGATACCTTGTTTATTTACTCTTAACATCATCTGGATTATCCTTTCACATTAACAATATCACAAAGTATTAAGATCTAATTTACATCACCGTTTTCCAATGCTGAATCCTATTCTGGAAACATATATCCTGGCTTGTGAGCTTACAAATCTTCTCTGATTTCCTAATCTCTATTCTTGTTAAAAAGTACAATATCTTTGGCAAATACTTCCAAATATGTTTCTTTGCCACTCTGGCCATATGCAAAAAATTAAACTGATTAACATCATAGTTAAATATCTTAATTCCTAAAAGTATTTCAAAGGAAAGAAAATAAGTATTTTATGTGGGAAAACTATGACATGACCAGTTATGTGTTTTTGGAATTTAATTTTTTAAAAAGCCCTCACAAACTTGAGGCAAACCTGTGCTAAGAGGATAGTTAAGAGAATCGTCCTGAGGCTTTGAAATAATTTCTAGAGTTACAAAGCAATCGTGTGGAACAGGGTGGGGCTCCCCATCATCGGGGAGGGGTAGCAGAGTAGCTGGATGTGACGTGTTAAACCAGGTAAAATGAGAGAGGGATTGGTTAACAGGGCTTTTTCACAGGTGGTCAGCCACTGCGTATAGAGAAGCTGTGTCTTATAAACTTATAAGAGCACAGAAACAACAAGAGGATCGTAGAGGTAAGTGGGAACCCAATGTCAGATCAATGGCTTTGTCAGGGTGGAAGCAGGGGTTAGAACATACAGGCATGGGGGCGTGTCTGAGGCCACAGTGTCTGATTGACATGAGACATATGCTACATATCCGAAAATAAAAGGTTATCCTAGAAAACCCACAGTAATTTCATTATTTTCATGGCAACAAAGGAGAAAATGTTTGTCAAGATTGGACGAGCCGAGAGCCAGGGATGTGGGCAGTGCTAATTTTAAAGCTTTGAAGGAGGTCATTGCCAATTCCGAGGGCCAGCAAATAAGACCTGAGGTAGCTCCTGGGATGAGAGAATAGAGAGGTTTATTTAGCAACGCCTGCAAAATTAGGAATTCATTGACAACCATAGCGGCTTTTCTTAGAAATCAACATTGCTATTTTCAGCAGAGGAATGAACAAAATTGACTCAAAGCATTTTGGGGTGAGTGTTAAGTGGCCTGAGATATTTTACGTTCTGGGTAGGAAACAGTTTTCTGAACCCACTGAAGTTTATACCAGGAGGATTTCTGGCCTTGTTCAGCTAGTGCTTTTAGGAGAATTGGAGAATGTGTAAGAACAGTTTGCTTAGTTTGGTTAGCAAGTAAGAGATCAACATAATGAAAATCAGTGGAGGCTTGGATAAAGAACAAAGTCTAAGCCAGTTTTAAGAACCTGGGAACATATTGGGGGTGGAGGGACACTCACAATATCCCTGAGATATGCAAGTCCATGTTAATTGTCTTCCTCTAAGCATCAAGGTAAAGAGAAAATAGGAGCCCAGTAAAATGGAATTAGAAAGCTGAACAAGAGTCAATTACTGTAAATCAGGCTATGTCAGCAGTAACTGAAATGAGAATAGTGGTTGGATTAGGGACTAGAGTCTGATGAGGAATTACAAAAGCATGTATGGCTCTTAAATCTTGTACAAATGAATAGATTTGATTACCAGCAGCATCAAATTTCCCTTCTTTCATTACTGGCAAGATTTAGGTATTGCAGGGGATGAAGTAAATATAAGAATACCCAGCTCTACTATAGGTTCAATACCCTGTTCTGTTTCTTGAGGGAGAGGGTGTTTGGGCTGGTTAGTAATGAGGCAGGTTTATTCCTTTTCTAGAAAATAGTGCATGGGCTCTGCACTCAGTAGCAATCCAGCCTTAATTCCATGTGAAGCCCCAGGAGTAGGTAGGACATCTTTTAAGGTTAAGTCTTCTTCAAGGGATTTTAAATTGACATAGGTCTCCCTAAGGGAAAGAAGTAAGTTTGAGACTTGGTCTGAGAGCTGGCAAATAAAAATACCTTTCTCATTACATTGTATGGCAGTATTAAATTTACATAACAAGTGTCTACCTAAAAGGTTTGCTGATGAGGAATCAGGAACTAGAAAGGTAAGTAAGGGTGTTAAGAGGGCCTAAGAATCTTGGGCTTGCTTGAAATGTGGACAACAAAATAGGTTACCCAGAGACCCCAGCAACTTGAACAGAGAATTAAAGGTGACAAGCATGGATAAATCCTCTCAGCCCATGGAAGAGAAAGTTGCACTAGAGTCCTTTAAGAAGTACAGATCTGAAAACTGTATTTTACATTTAATGGTGGGTTCTGGGATGCAATTGTAAATTAACTGACATCAATCAATATGTCAGTTTTGTCCCACAGAGAGGGAAAACAGACCCTGAGGGGGCAGGGATCTGGGAAGATTATATTTAAGCTTTGTTTTAAATTCAGAACAAATTTTTTTCCATTGGCCTGGCCTTTTATAATATCTGCAAATGCCTTGAGATGAGAAGGGAAGGCTCTGCGGTTGGCAAAAAAAAAAAAAAAAAAGCGTGGGTGTTGTTACTCTTTGAGTCATATTTCTGTTTTTTAAATACTCAGTCTGCAAGGCAAGGGCTGCTAATTTCAATATCTTTATCTCCTGTTTTCTTGCAAGCTATTTTCAAAGAATTAGAAAGCAGATTCAGTAATAACAGTAAGAGATTGTCCTGCATAGTCAACCAGTCCAGTTTGCACTTGTCTTTTTATGTCGGGGGGAGATTTCTTACTAAAGGGGAAATTAGAAGATTTCTATATTCTGGGGTTTCAGAGTATAATGCAGTGTGTCTTTGGAAAGTCTCTATAAAAGTGTTCTGCAGAGACCTTAGGATGCTTCTCTTCTTTCTGAGTGCATACTTTAACTTTAGACTCATTCACTTTGGGGAAAAGACATCTACTATTTCTTCTTGAATATTGATTTCCAGCTGATCCATTTCCTTGAATATTGGTTTCCAGCTGACCATTTCCTAATCATTTGGAGGAGAGGCTGAAATTCTGACCATCTATTTCCTCTGCTAAGGAAGAAGAGTTTCCCCAGAGAGCTGTGTGGTTTATCTTATAAGGATATTATTTCATAGGTGGGAAGAACACCCCTTAGTAGCCAGCTTAGGCCACTGTGAATGGAGTTGCAGATGGCCACTAATCTTTCCAACTTTTATCTAAATTTGGTAGAATCTTTCAAAAGTGGGAGTAAAGGACTGTGCAATTTAAAAGATTGTCTGCTGTCCGAAGGACATGCATTCTTTCTGGTAGGGGTCCAGTCTGCCTGGGCATCTGCAGAGGGCATTCTATAGAAAGGCCTGGAGATGATGTGATTTGATTATAGATACTGAGAAAGAAGGTGAAGTTATGAGACAGCAAAATGATTCCTGTCATATTGCCCAAGGGTGTAAACCAAAGTTACTTCCTGGCCATCAGCATTTACATAATTAACCTGTGTACCCACACCTGGAGTGCTTTCTATAATTTTCGCAGTAAAAGAGAAGAAAACAATCAGTTGGGTGTTTAGAAATTTTCTGGGGCAATCAAAGGATTTTCAGAGATTAAAAGAATGTGTTGAGACGAGGCTGGATTTGGGGAGGGAATATGAGCCAGGAGTGCAGAGAACCAAAAGATCATCTGAAAAACCAAGGGCAGGGAATTGGGGGTAAATGAGTGTATTGTGGGCATTTATTGTAGATGTAGATTTTAACTTGTTCTTATTCTGATTTCTAGTCTTCAATCATGTTAAAAGATCTCATATGCTCTTTTGTGTTCCTTTTTTCCATTTGACTTCACACAGATACCAATAGGACAATTGTTCAGGATGAGAACTTTCTAAAATTTTTCCCAAATATAAAAGGTTTTCAAATCAAAGTGTCGCCAGTGGAAATGGGGTTCTTTCACAGAGTCATGAGAAAAGCTGGGAGACTGAGGTGGTATGGTAAGATTTATTGGGGTTGAAGTGGAAAGCTGCCCCCATGTTTCAAGCTTTCTCCATCTGTCCCACTGTGAAAAAAGTCCAACCTTATCTTCATCAAACCCAGTAAAATGCCATTGTCGAAAAATTCTGTGCCGTGCCAAGGTTTAGTTCAGTTCAGTCTTTGTCTCCATCCAACTTAATCTCTGTTCCAGGCTGCACTCCAGAAGGAGCTGCATTGTCGTACCCATGTTCATGCTTGGAACCTGCACTTGGAGTCTGCATGGCTGCTATGGAAAGAGCATGCATGCGCACATGTATGAGTGCATGTTACCAAGCAAGAGAGAGAGAGAGAGCTGTGTTAAGCTTGGATTATATTATCTCAAGCTTGGAAAGCACCAGGTGATTTTTCAAACTAACCAATTAATTTCCCAATGCTTTGCGGGCTTGCATTGGGTCCTTTCCTAACCAATCTATTTCCTTGATCTTCAGGGTCCTGTATCTCTTACCAATCCAATCCTTTTCCCAAGCTATATAGACAGGGCTTATGGCCACCCTCTTGGCTCCCACTGTACATGCACTTATAGTAAAAGTACCTCCTCCTTAGCCCATCTTGGCTTCTACTGGGCATGTGCCAGGTAGAGGAATTTCTGCTACTGGTTTTAATCCTCCCCTGGTAATGACTGGTAAGAATCTTTCCTACCCACTTCAGGGATTAAGTCTGGATAAAACAGGGTGCAAAGCAGGGATCCCCAGAATATAGGAGAAATTCTTCACAGCCCATGGTTGGAGGATGGGGGAAGAAGATGATATGGCACTTAAGATACTTTACATTACAATAGCAAGTTGATAGCTATATCCTTCCTGAAGGAAAGTTGACTGCCACCCTGGCAAAAGTGTACATGGTTTGGGGAGCATTTTCAGGGGCTGCTGACTTTACCAGGTGACCTTATGCAGCACCTGTGCCAGAGGTAGGGAGGTGGGGGTTACTGTGTCACAGGGTACTCTTGTCCTGACTAAAGATGGCAGCCAAAAGAAGATAAAAGATGCAGGGGAACTGGCAAAAGTAGCACATTGTAGGAAAGGCCCGATACGAGGTCATGTAGGAAGCTCTTGGTCAGCTTTTAAAATAAGGGTGGACTAAGTGAACTGAAAGAGATTCAACCATGCTGCCTGGGGTAGTAAAGAAGGCAGCCATGCAGGGTGAGAAAGGATGTAAGGGGGAGAGCTGATGGACCTGTGAGGGGATCCAGAAAAGTTGATGGAGCTCTGCGGGAACCTGCCACACCAAGCACAGAATCATGAGAGGTGCCTGGAATGTTGTACTGTGACTGGGGAATGCTGACATCTGCTTCTCTGAAGGTCATATGGAGAGGCCACTCTCTTGGGACGTGTGCTTCCCTTGGACTTCACCATGATCCAGTATAACATGGCACGTGCTTTCCTGGACTAGTTCATGGAGGCTGAGGACAACGTACCCCAGATCCTGAAGAAGAGAGATGCTGCTAGAGGATGGCAACTCTGAGACCCACAAGTATACCTTCCAGAGAGGGTAGAGAACTGTTTGCATACCTGGCTTAAGAACAGATAAGGATATAGGAACTTTGGGGCATGTTTTTGTCTTCCCGCCTGGTGGGGAGTAAGGGAAGCGTTGGGTCTCAGTGGGAACAGAGCTCTGAGCAGGAGTGTTCTCAGCACCCTGAGGCTGGAATCCTGTAAATAAAAACCTATTTCCCTCAACACTAATCATTGGGTCATAGACCAAGTCTCCACATGAAGGAGTCCCAGTTTGCTTGGTTACACTGAGGACAGAGGATACAAAGGTCCTCTGGGAGCTTATGAATGATTCAACTTTCTAACGAAGCAGGCTCATTTTCCAATTTATCTCCCTATTTTATTAGACTTGATGTCCAATTCCCTTTGCTTCCTTCTTTATTACTATCTAGCTACCTATTTCTGCTAACTAAAGGATCCATCATCCAGCCATTAAAGAGTAGAATCCTCAAAGGGTATATCCATTCCAATAGTGACTCAATCCAATAGGGCTTTCCATAGAAAGAACTATAGGTAATGTTCCAGATTTAGAATATATTTTTACCATAACTAAAAAAGACATCCTGAAGTGGGTGCAGCCCCCATTATCCAAGAAGACACTCACAAAGACAGCCAAAGATAACAAAGACCCTTGCATTCACCAGTAGTAAGAATGGTATTTGTGAAAACTTGTGTCGCTGGTCTCCCACAAAAGTAAGATGGCTCCAATCACAGACCTGATCATCTGTGATAAAGGGTACCTGATACTGATATGAGACTTTTCCAGCACTGACAGGACAATAAGGGTAGAGACGACAAAGGCCATTTATGAGCTGACCCTCACTAAGACAAACTCACCCAGAACTGACAAGGTGAGGCAAAGAAAATGTTGCTAGTGTACCTTCTGTCTGAGGTTCAGAGCCTGATGTCTCGCAGCCCAGTGCAGGCCCAAAACCTGTGCCCTGGCTGACAGAAGCCAGGTTACAAGCCAAGCACTCAGGATACAAAACAAGGTGAAATAAGCTCATTCAGTCATTTTATTGATGATCCCCTGCAAAGTTTATCCAAAAAGACTCCACCGTCCAGTGAGAATTCTAAACTCATCAGTCTTTGAAGCCAACTCAAATAATAGGCTTGTAAGAGCCATGCCTGTGCTCAACCCTGATTGTCCTCCTTGTGAAAAATGGCACAAAATACAGAGACAAAGGAAAATACTTTCAATAATATCTGAGAGAGAAAGGATCAATTAAAATAAAGAATATTTGCCCTGGCTGGTGTGGCTCAGTGGATCGACTGCTGGCCTATGGTTAACAGGTTCGATTCACTACTTCTCTCCCTCTCTTTCTCAGTCCTTTCCCCTCTCTCTAAAAATAAACAAACAAAATATTTAAAAAAAATAAGGAGTACACAGAACAAAAAGCACAAGACTCATTTAACTTTTGCTGGCTTTTTCTCACAAAACTTTTTAGATTTTTTGCAAAATCTCAGCTGTAGTCTCCAAAATGAGGAGGATATCCCAGCCAATAATATCCCATCCCTGTCACCGTAACTGTAGGGGGTAAAAAAAAAAAAAAAAAAAAAAAGGCCCTGTCTTTAGGTGCTGTGGCTGGGATCTATGAATTAAACTTATAAAAGACAGATAAAGGGGAGAAAAGGAGACAGATCTTAAATATTTATGTGCACACAGGAGATTTTATAAGAAAAATGCAGACATGAAGAAGCAGTTAGTACCAAGAATGATAAAATTGTGAAGAAGTGACAAGATAAAAGGAAAAGAGACTAAGCTTCTGGAGGTGAGGAATTATGGCAGAATGACTAAGAAATGTATGGGGAAAGTAAAGGAAGATAAGGGTTTTTTTAGTAGGTTGTTTTGTTTAGATCCATTTCAGCATTGCCTCCCAAGCCTCCAGTGACGAGAATGTTTTTTTCCTTCCTAGTGCAGGAAGAGCACCTTTTGCATAGGAAATTTTATGACTTGCTTTTATGTAGAAAGAGGGAGGACTGAGAGTCCTGCTGGCAACCAAAGATTTTCAAATGTCTTCAGCTCTTGCCAAAGTGGCATATTTTGGGGTAGCATATTCTGAACCCCTTGTCAAATACACACATTCTGAGTACTATTGAGGACTTTTTGAGAGTGAATAACTCAAAAGGTTGAGTTGAGTTTTGTAGACAAGATTGCACCTAAAAAGGCAGAAAAGTTTGCTCCAGTTTGTTAGCTTCCAAGCAGATATTTTTATAAGAAAGGGTACATTTTTTAAGAACTGCGAGGGAGTTATGTGCCAAAATTCTGCTCATGTATAACAGGATTTATTCTAATACCTCCTACACACCACTTTTAAAATACACCCCTCTTTGCTTTACAAATCGTTGTTTTGAGAGGGACTGTGACTTGGTAAGAGGTAGATATTTGTAAAACAGAAGAGTTGTTACCATTAGAAAGCCTTAATAAACATGGCGTTTTTAAGATAGATGGACATAGAGATATATACCTTGATCATTTCAGGGTTTCTTTGAAACAAATAAACTACACAAAACACTTAAAAAAGAAGATCCCAGATTTGATGTCAAAAAATCTTATTCACAATGCAGTTCTCTATTCACGGCTCCTGTTTTCCTAATCCCTTTATGATATTATACTGGACTAAACTCTGATATATATAGTATACAAGAATACCAGTACAATACACTGAACACTAGACTTTGACCAAGAAAAAGAAACTATTTACATAAGTATGCCCAAGCAATCCTTTGTTTTTGCAAAAGAATAATGATGTCAGGAACTTCAGGGTTTTTGTTGAAGGGCCTTTGATCAAAAGCAGCGGACATTTGATAGTTAAATTCAAGGAGGGGGCAGAAGGTGAGTGAAGACAAACAAGAGGAAATGATTATTTGATTGTGGCTGAAAGACTGGAGCAACAAAGCCAGGCAGATTAGCAAACTGAAACTGCCAGCACCCCTTCTGAGCTGTAATTTCCTGAGAACAAAGAGGCACTAACTGGTTACTCTCATACACAATGCCCACTAATTGCCAGTGATAAAAGTAAGGTTCCTGCTTTTAATCCCCTAACCTCTTACTATATTTCTGTGAATACCATGTGTGAATTTACTCATTCTGTTTCTCCCATGTAAAGGTTCCCCTGGAAGTAGCATAGCTGTTTTGTATGCTTCTGTATTTATACATAGATGGTTATAATCAAAACAAGAAACAAATGAATTAGAAAACTTTTGTCAGTGTAAAGAGTTATTTACATTAGAAGTTGTTGGCAGTCATTTAAAATTATGTACCCATGGAGATCCTTTTTTATTTTTTTAAGTAAAAGGTTTATGGTTAAACACCTGGTTAAATGCCACATATGATATAGTCACTGCTTAATATTTTGGAAAACAATAACTACTAAGTTAGGGAGAGGAATTACATTTTTATATGGAGTTCTACTATGTTTCAGGATTCTGTACCTATGATTTATTCATGTTAATCAAAGAGTGCAGCCTGTGTAAGTTGATCAATATACTTTGTTTTGGTAATTAATTTGGAGCTTAGTGAAGCAATACTAGTAAAAATAACAATTTTAAGGACTAAATATATACTCTAAAACTCTTCATGTGGTTACTACTTGTAAGTTAATATTTTATAATCAGTTCTGTTGTAGTCAGTGAAGTCTATTCTCCCATTTAGGGGAAAAGGTTCACTTTTTCCCTTTATTTCTTCAGATGTCAGATAATCTTTTGTGTGTGTGTGTGTGTGTGTGTGTGTGTGTGTGTGTGTGTCTGGTAAGTATCCTGCAATGTCTTGTTAGTTTATTTTCCTAACAGACACATTGTTGTCAATTACTGGCTCCCCAAAATCACCAACCTAATCTGTTGATAAAACAAAGCTGAGTTTATTGCTTATTGCGTAAGGGAGAATGGAAATATTTGTTAGTGTCTGGAAAGGGAGCGAGAAAGGCAAGGTCTGACTTTATTGAGAATTTGAAGCCTGGCCAAAGGAAGATCTCTCAGTGGGAGAAAAAAGGTAGACTTAGTTAGGACTGGGCAGGCAATACTAATCAACAGTGGGAATGGAGGAAGCTACTATACAAGGAAACGATTTTAAAAGCGACAGATTAAAATGATGTAAAGACATGGCCTGTTTGTTGATGTTTCCCACTGAAGATCTGATGGAGCATTCTGTCAGTTCCTGTGCAGACAGAAAAGCGGGCATGTCTGAGTTCAGTGACTGACAGGGTGATCGGATCACACATTCCCACTAGGTAGGTCATGGTGGTTAGTCCCACCCAGCCCTATAATTTCTTTAGAAAAAGGTCTAAGCAAGTCCTGTCCATTGTTCTTGTGCGTCTAGATTAATACACCTTTGAAATGCCAGGAGTAATTCTATTTTACAACCCCTCAAGGATGTAACCACTGTCAAGGGAGCACATAATCTAGTTAAGCATCCTGTACTTTTTCCCACATTCATCCAATGTTCCTTTTGTTCCCTCCTTAATTCCAAAGATAGAAAAGAAAAAAAAAAAAAAACCTGCAAAACTGTCAATCTCCGGAGTATTTGAGATCTTGCTTCCTTGCATGTTATCAGTTTGGCCCAAATAAACTCTCACAAAATTCTCTACAGAATTGGACATTTTTACTCTGACGCCTGTCATGCACAATTAAGCTATTTCTTGGGCAAGAACCTCTTAAAAAAGCAAAGCAATGCTAATAAGCATGATGGATTCTCACAGTCATGTATTTTTCAGTACCCATGCTGATCAGTTGGGTGAAGGTGTAAATGGTTATGCTTCTTATAGTTATCAGATCAGCACATGTATGCACACTCATATGCACACACATGCATACGTAAGAGCCCAATCTGAGTCATTCCCATCTGTGTCTTTCAGTTAGAGCTACTATAATCTCAAAAATGATTAAAATTTACAATATGGATTCGGTACATTAATGAAGAAGCTCTTGTTCCCCAAAAAGAGGCATTAGGTAAAATTTTATGTTCATTTTAATTGTAATGAACAACATGAGACCTGTTTGCCTCTTAGCCCTACGATACATAGACCTTTTTTGAGAAGTTTCTCTAAGTGGTCAAAGGATCAGTGATAATTTTAACTCTGAAACCCCTCCCTCCTATTGGTTCTGTGGGCAGGGTGAGGAGAAATTTTTCTCTACCTTTCCAGATTCCTTCCACTGGTCTAATAATTAAATCTACATGAAACGATTTAGCAAGAGACAAATAAATAAATGTAACTACATATATATGTATGGGAACCCCACATACCTGAGAGGTTCTCGGACAGAAAATTCAAATGAGGTATGCAAGGCATTCTGAGCTAAGGATGAGGTAAGTTGCCTTAGGGACTCCAGAGGAGAGAATGATAAGAAAAGCAGATGGTGCCCTAGCCAGGTGGCTCTGTTGGTTGCCCCAAAATGTTGTGAGTTCAATCATTGGTCAGGGCACTAACCTAGGTTGCAGATTTAATCCCCAGTCAGAGTGTGTATGGGAGGCAACTAATTGATGTTACACTCTCAAAATAATGTTTCTCTCTCTCTCTCTTAAAATAATTGATATTAAAACATATATCCTCAAGTGAGGAGAAATAGTGTATGTTCAGTAATTAGTAGTTTGTTTTGCCATGTAGAAAGGTCAAATAAACTGTCTCCAATAATTTCTTATTATGCGCAAGGCCCTTACTTTAAATCCTGCTAGGTAATTAAGACCAGGGGCAGGGGAGGGGAGGGGAGAGGACAGGAAGTTTCCCTTGAGCCCTCAGGGTCTCAGTCCACTTTAACTCACATTACTCTGCACACCACAGAGGCGTACCTTGGGGGTGACTTTCTCTGAATCCTTAGAGTTTTAAAGCTCCAGCTGCCCTTTATATATGGAGTTGAGTTCAGTCTTTCTCCCCATTACAATATCTTTGATCCCTGTTTCGATTATCTTGAATAAGTTCTTTCTTACCTGTTAACTCTGTCCTGTTCAATATTTCTGTGACATAGAAAAATTTCTTTGACATACCAGCTGGAGCACCTGACTTTTTCAAAGATGGACATGTTCCAGCCAAAAACCCACATTCCCTTTTTTTACCTAATATTTCTAGTCTATGTAATTAGAATATCATATATCAGTATCACTAAAATTTCCATAGCTGTTTATATATATATGGGATCTGATTTCCTCTTTTTATAAAAAGCAACATTCTCTTTCATACTGTCTGCAGATTTGAGGAATGTGACAAGAAACAAACATTTAGAAACCCTAACATTTAAATTAATGTTAAAATGCTTTCCTCCCCTAAAGCCCAGGAATATATTACTCGTAAGTCATTACCTAATCAAAACATGTCTTTCAAGTTTTCATGATATATTTTAATCTTTGTACTGGAGCCTATTCAATTTTTATGATTTCCCGTGATAGTCTTAAAAATTCTATTCCATATTTTCAATTGATTCTGATATTTTTAAAATTTACTTTAATTGTTATTCTTGTACAGTTTTCTGTCTTTTACTCCCATCCCAGCACACCGCCCCAGCCCTCCCCACCTCCCTCCCATTTCCACCCCCCCCCCGCCAGTTTTTTTCCACGTGTCTTTTATACTTGTTGCTCTAAACCCTTCCCCTTTTCCCCTGAAATTCCCTCCCCTCTCCCCTCTGGTGACTGTCAGTCTGTCCTCAATTTCAGTGTCTTTGGTTATATTTTGCTTGTTTGTTTTGTTGATTAGGTTCCTGTTAAAGGTGAGATCATATGGTATTTGTCTTTCACCACCTGGCTTATTTCACTTAGCATAATGCTCTCCAGTTTCATCCATGTTGTTGTGAAGGGTGGGAGCTCCTTCTTTCTTTCTGCTGCACAGTATTCCATTGTATAAATGTAGCATAGTTTCTTGATCCATTCATTTATTGATGGGCATCTAGGTTGCTTCCAACACTTGGCTATTGTAAATTGTGCTGCTATGAACATTGGGGTGCATAGGTTCTTTTGGACTGGTGTTTCTGGGTTCTTAGGATATAATCCTAGCAGTAGAATTGCTGGGTCAAAAGGTAGATCCATTTTTAGTTTTCTTAGAAAATTCCATAATGTTTTCCATAGTGGTTGTACCAGTCTGCAATCCCACCAACAGTGCACTAGGGTCCCTTTTCTCCACAACCTCTCCAACACTTGTTTGTTGCTTTGTTTATGATGGTGATTCTGATATTTTTATATTTGATCTTAGCCACAAGGCCAAGAAGCAATATTCATTCTGATATTTTTGCAATTTGTTTTATTTTGTTGTTTTTTTTCAAGAATATTTTTGCTTTTTGTTTTGTTATTATTTTTATACACTCATGTCCTCAGACTGCTTGTCTTTTTAAATGTAACTCTGTAAAGAAGTGTACAGTTAATGACTTTATCTTTGTGTTTGTGTGCCTATGAGTATATATGTCTCTGTGTTTTTATACAGTGTCTCATTATTGTATAGGGTGTGCGTATATTGCACATAATTGCATATGTCAGCGAGGAACAAACTTTGCTCTAATCTCAAGGTTATTGTAGCTAGTCTAATAATCAAATAGACATGAGACAGATTAACAACAGAAAATAACCAAATTTAATACATACATATGTATGGGAACCCCACATACAAGAGAGAGTCAAAGACTCCACATTCGGGAGATGTTCAGAGATAAAAAGAGGGATCTAGGAATATAGGGCATCCTGAGCTAGAGATGAGGTAATGCACCTTGGGGACCTTAAGGGGTCATTACAGGATGATAAGAACAGAAGTTTAGTAAATAAAAGTCTGCCCAGACATACAGGTGAATCAAAAGGAGATTGATAATTTCTTACTGTGGGCAATGCCCCTAATTCAACTTCTTCTAGGTAGTAAAAAGGATGGGCAGAAATTTCTCTTGAGATGTAATCTAAAATTGCCTTCAGCTCAAAACAATCTGCCTACCACACAGGCACATCTTTGGGTGACTTGTTTTGGATTCCCACACATAGAATATACAGAAAATATGTTGGCTAAGTTAGGAGATGGCTTTTAAATTTTGACTGATTTTGCCATGTTATTTTCCTAGAAAACTGTACCACTTGACATTATCACTAGCACTTTTTTTAAACATTTTTTATCCGCATTAACTTTAACATTGGATTTTTACCACTGCAAAAACAACAACAAATTGAAGTTACTTAATTAGTGGCTTTAAAATAAATATCAATTTTGCCAGTTTAAATTTTGCTGACTACTAATGGAAATTATTTGCTTTTCTTGTTATTTATGTTAAAATATAATTTCAAAATGTAAAATCTTGAATTTCAGGAAAATGCATTTTTTTAATGTGTAGAATTTCTACATTTATGGGCATTACCTCTTATTCTGTCATTAATTGTTAAATACTTGAGCTTTGAGTTTTGTGTGATTTTTGATTTTTTCATAAAAGGTTTATTTTATGCATTCAAGTATACTTTTTTATATTCTATAGTTTTAATGTATTTTTAAAAAAAATCTTACTCTAAAGAGATAATTTTTAAAAAATTCACTTTACATTTTCTTATTTTAATTGGAATTTAATTTTAAATTTCAAGTGTGATAAAGCTCTGAATTTATTATCTTTTATGTAGAGAAATAATTGTACCAGTAGTATCTAGGAATTGCATCCACTCAACTCTTTGACTGAATAAACTTCTCTTTAATTTTTATTTAGTATGACTATTCCATGCATTTCTTTTTTCTAGAATTTTAATAATTTTTATATTCTATCCTTTGAATATATCCTTCAATCTTTTCCGATATAATTTTCTTCTCTATTTGCTTTGTGTCCTAAAACATTCCTTTAATTGAATCAAAACTGGGAAAGTCAGCATCCATGCTGCCTGTCACTACCAGCACCAATAAGTAGAGACAGGGATTGAATCTTTACAGGTATTTTATTCAGATGCTGGAGATATGAATGGTGGATTATGTACCCTAAAACCCATCTTCACATCTCATCTCAAGCTGACATTTTTATAAGGAGAAGAGGGTAGATAAGGGGTTTAAAAAAAGATTATTCAGAAAAGAGTTGCAGGTGTTCCTTCCCTGGAATACAGTGGCTCAGATACCATCTCAATCACTTGCAGACTCCCTGGAGCACAAAGGTTGAATTGCCTGTCACCTCCTGGAGTCATGTAGTCATGTGTTTTAGTTCCTGGAATAACAGCTTTCCACATGCATTACTCACGGAAGCCTATCAACTATAACTACAGTCAAATCTTTAACTCTCAAGTGCTCTTCTTAGCATCTTTTGGGAAACAAGTTTTCAACAACCGTCATCAACTTTTTTAGTGTTTTTATTGAACTTTGTGTTATTCCAAAATCATGCATTTTCATTTTAATCCTGCAACAGTTTTATTTCTGTGGATATGTACCCACTTTATGTATTATTTTAACAAGTATCTCCTTGTAATAAGCTTCCTATTGTGCTTTGTAGGATCAGTACTCAAGTTAATCTGTTAGGCTCTTTCAAATAGCTTCAAATCATCTAGTAAAGCTGGCAAAGTTATTTTCTTTTTATGCAATGAACAGACTGAAAGTTATTAGACCTTTTTTTGTGTCTTGGAATGAAGCTTTTTTGCCCTCAAAATTTCCCTAGTTACTAGAGTTACCTTCTCCCAATGCTAGGGACCAGAAATAACTTAGTCCAGCTTTTTTAAAAATTTTATTTATTTATTTTTAGAGAGAGGGGAAGGGAAGGAGAAAGAGAGGGAGACAAACATCAATGTGTGGTTGCCTCTCCCATGCCCCCTACTGGGGACCCACAACCCAGGCATGTGCCCTGACTGGGAATTGAACTGACAACCTTTTAGTCCACAGCCTGTGCTCAATCCACTAAGTTATACCAGCCAGGGCTCATTTTTTTTTAATATATAAAATTAAATACAAAATTATCTAGTTAAGTTTTTTATTCTCTAATTTAAGTTAATGTAGTCATGCAATAACAACATGACAAAACAGAGTAGGAAGTATTGAAGTAGGCTGAAAAAAACTTTTAAATTTTCCGTTGGTTTCTTTTTTTTGTCAACCCCCTCTTTCCTCTATTCTTCCCTTCTCTCATAATAAGTGAGCAAAATGTGCAGCGTCTGCAGCTTTGTTATGCTGCTTCCTAATCCATTTGCATTGTCTCTGTATTTTTCAGATACAATGACAGAATATTCAGTTCTTGGCTTTATAGTTTATTCTGCATTGCCAGGATTGAAATGCTTTAATATTAAAGTAGTTGTGTAATTTTTAAAAAGCTACCAAGATTGTACAGCCTGCATGTGGTAAATATACAGCCTTCTTGAATCATGATTTTTAATAATTGCATAGTATAATCTATTCACCAATGCTTAGAGCAAATCAGAACTACAATCTCTTTTGAAAAATGTAAACATTCAGTAGGTCAATTAAGGGGCATCCATTAAAAGATGCTTATTTATCTTTGGTAATATCTTATTTTTATTACTTCCTTTTATCTAGAGACTTGGGTTTTATTTTCTATAGTGGTGACTATTTATCACAAAGATTTTTCAAACATGATTCAGCTAATAAACTTAGTAGACTCTCAATCCTTCCAAACCCATATTAAAATAGGGAATTTGAACATGGAAAATGTGTACTAATAACACTAAACAAGATTCTTTCCTCCACAGACTCAATGTGTTAAAATAATTTTGTTTATATCTAAACAACAGAGCATAGAATTTTAGTTCTGGAAGGAGCCATTTATATAGTCTCATATTATCATCCTTTCTTATGGCTAAAGAAACTGAAGCCTGGGGAAATATTTTGTCAAAGTGGAAAAGGTCTGGGGTTTTGAAAGAAGAATGGAGCACATCTATTAATCTCTGCTCCTTTCTGACATCCAGCTGATAAAAAGGGAGTTTGTAATATAAAACAAAGTCTCAACTATCAGTGGCTTTATATGATACCATTTTACTTTAGCTTACATAAAGTCCAGCAAAGATGCTGCTCATTGGGAGGAGAGTTTTCATGTAAATATTCATTTATTCTCCTCCTGTCTTGTGGCTCTGTCATTCCTGGAGCCCAGAAGTCATTTGTTCCATTGTCTGCTTCTGGCAGCAGTTAGGGAGAGGAACCTTGTGGCAACCCAACCCACTTGACTCTAGTGAGTGCTCTATGAATAGTAGTTTTTCTTCTGTCATATATTATTATACATATTTTACACACACGTATGTATTTGGAGTCCATGATTAATACTAAAATAATATTGCTTATTTTATTTGTAAAGATAAGTTTCTGTCTAGATCTGGCTATGGCCAACACATATTGAAAGAAATATGATCCTGAAAAAGTATATATTATACTTACTAGATGTTCAAATGCATAAAACAAAAGGGATATGCCTCAACAACCAATTTCTACTATGTTAGGTTACTGTAACATCTCATTTTTCACTGTTTGAGGAGCTGATAAAGGGTGTAACATTACAATCAACAGAAAGAGAGCCTATCACAACAATCTTTATGTGTATGTACAAGATCCCTCACATATCCTTTATGATTAAATTTTTGTTCTCTGAAATAAGATGTGTTTTATCTAATATGTGAACTACTGGATTATTCCTCTTGAAAAAATAATGAAATTTATACATATGATAAGGCCAAATGAGGACAAAATGAACCAGTACTTAAAATTCTGCAAAATACATTAAAAAATCCACTTACAACTCTTATTTTAAAGGTAAAGGAGTGGAGACCCAGACACAGACATCATATAGTGACTAAGCAGTAAATTTACCCAGATTTTAGACAAAGTACTACATAATACAATCTTAGGGAAAAAATCAGTAGTAGTAACTTATCAAAGAGTACATTTAATATCACCTAAAACTAATCTTAATCAACTTTGTCTTTTTACGAGTATTTAAAGTTGGAGGAATATTTTTTCATAACTAGAATTGCATTAAAATGTAGGTCTTATAAAAAATCCAGGATTTGAGGAAAGCGTTGTTTTCCAACCTTCAAAAATGTGCATGGTTACAAAATACTTTTCTATATTGCTCATTTTTTATGCAAATGTGAAAGAGCAACACATGGTTTTGATTTCAGTGCTAGAAGATAGTGGCTTATGATATTGTTGTCCAATATACAACTTGAAACTCAGTCCAAAAACTCACTAATACAGACTTGACCCAAATCAAAGTCATTGCTATTATTCCCCCCGCAAATCGTTCTAATTGAGTACAGACACTGATTACTTTAATGTCTACCGATCACTTTCTCACTGAGTAAAGACTCATTTTGTTATTGGGATTAAGACTCAGCCTTTTTAACACTGACATCAGTACTTCTTACAATAATATTGAACTGCATTTAAGTACTAATATTCCTCTTGCCAGCGAGTTTAATCTTAGCCCTATTTTACTGCAGAAGAATGACAAAAAGGAAAATGCATTGCACAAATCTATCTAGACTTTTATACTTGATCATACATAGTTCAAATATAACTGTAGCCACAAAAATTGAAAACGATATGGTTTTAATTATTAAAGGTTTGAAATGAAACATCACTCTTACCATCTTGTTTTATTTCCTAATACTTAACAATGTTGAAAAGAATAAAGAGACTTAGCTATTCTCTTACTCCACCTGAAATGAAACCTTTTGTGCCCAAACAAAAAGGTATTAGATGAAACCATGTGAAGAAAGTGGATGGATTTTGGTTGAGTCAGCGGACAACTTTCACTGCTGTAAAGAACTCTGTTCTGGCCCTCTGCCTCTCAATTTCTGAATCTAATCATGGCTCTCGGGCACTAAATCCATCTCCTGCAATTTTAAAGATGGAGAACTGAATATATAATTGATAGCTTAACAACAAATGCAGGCCTTACAAACAGGTCCATCTGATGAAGAGACATTCCTGAGATTCTGTCAACAAGCAGTTTATTGCATTCAGATGACTTTGTTTGTTGATAGGTTCTGAGAACCAAGGAACCGTTTAGGATTCAAAATTTAATCTTTTAAAGTTATGAGACAAGAAGGCAGAGTTATAAAAATTCTCTGAGTTATTCAGTGATAGCTAAGAGTTATGTTCAGATGACAACTATGGATAAAATTAAACATAGTATTATAAAAACTTTCAAGATTTAGATAAGTGAATTTGTCTTAAATAATTGACAAAGAGCTAATAAAATAGAAATACACACAAATCATGAGCTTAGAAACTTTTGCAGTCATCTCAGCTACTTAAAAAAGAAAACATGGAATCAAAATATATAGAATTTGGGTAAATTGGAATGCTTTTCATAAATATAAGTTCAAGAGAAAAAAGCAGAAAAGTTGATCCTTATATGTAGCACTTGCAAAAAGGTTATAAAATTCTTAAATGGATAACATTCTTCCTTATAGAATGAGAAAAAAAGCATTGTACAGTTAACTTAAGAAGTAACAAATACTTTAACATTGCATACTATTTCTGCCTGTGAATGTATATAACTCTTAGTAAAGGTTTATTAAAATGCTACTTATGCAGCACATACTCCTGGTACCTTATAAAATTGAGCTTCAGGGCTAGACGTGGCTCTAGATAATTGCTAGTCTTCCTGCTTTCTTCAGAAAAGTTCATTTTTATTATTGCATCCTGAAATAAAGATTATACTGTTCTGAAATTTTAGAATGGAATTGTTACATTCCAAATGTATAATATGATGTTGATATTTTGTAGAAATAAGGATGCAGGGAAATGTTTAGGGTAATTAGAAAAATTAATTCCTGTTCATTTAAAATGGGAGTAAAAACCAAGCCCATTAGGGAACTGAAAATATATGGGATATTTCTTAATCTCTCTAGTGTATATCTTACTAATAAATCTCTTCTATAATTTAAATCCCAGGTTATACAAACATATACTGAATGTACTTTCCAAAAGCCAGAACAATGAACAGAATATGAGATGTATAGCTAAGTACATTTTTTCCAGATATGCATTTATAAACTGCCTGCTGTGTTTACAAAATTAAATAAAGTGCTTCAGTACATAAGCTTGTTAGTTTTCACAAGATTTAAAGGTGATAAGAAAGGTGAACATTATTGGTTCCGTGACATAAAGATACATATATTGGTTAGAAAATAAATTAAAACAATGTTGCTGTTTTTTAGACCTTGCTGGTTTCAGTTTCAACCAGAAATTTAGGTTATTTGGACAGGATAGGTAAATGTTCTTGAGCTATGAACATGCTTGAGATCATGAAATGGAAAATGTGGTATAGAGGGTTAGATGAAAAGTACAAGTATTTTAGCCCAGAAATGGATGAACTTCAGGATCAATGATCTGCAGCCTTTAAAAAGGTAAGCAGTACATGGCAATGCTCAGTTATGCAAACATGCAGATCGAAGGTGTGTGGGAGCCTAGCTGATTACATTAGGGATTGGCTCTAACTTTTCTTCCCTTTCTTCTCTCCCTTCCCTTCCCTTCCCTTCCCTTCCCTTCCCTTCCCTTCCCTTCCCTTCCCTTCCCTTCCCTTCCCTTCCCTTCCCTTCCCTTCCCTTCCCTTCCCTTCCCTTCCCTTCCCTTCCCTTCCCTTTTCTTTTTCTTTTTTTTTTTTTTGACATTTTTTAGATTCCACTTTATTTGGTGAAACTCAGAAAGCAACCACCAATTCAAGCTCACCCACATCCTTCTCTCTGAAGAAGGCAGTCCTCCAGAGACAAAAGGGCTGTGGCTTGGGGGTCATCCACCATCTTCGGGTTTGTGCTCAGGCAGCCTATGGCCTGGTGGTCAGGTCTCCAGACCCAAAGCTCTCAGAGGCAACAGGAGAAAGTAAAAGGGAACTCTCACTTCAAAGACAACGAACCCTTCCGGCCCCTCTTTCTTCTCTTCACAATCTCCTCACACCCCCAACCTGAACAAAAAGATAGCAGAGGACGATGCATGAGTGAGACACACACACAGAGTTTCCTCTCTGCCAAAGAGCTGCAAAATCCCTCCCCTGAAGGAGAACCTGCAATGCCAGTCAGGGCTTGGTAGCCCAAGGTAATGGTTGGAATCATGTGAGACTGGTAAAAACCCAAGGAGAAAATTATTTCACCTTCAGCCCATTCCTAGGTGTCCAGTATACTGGTTTTAGTTCTAAGAAATCCCCATTTCCACACAGATGCCTTCTGGGGCAGCTGGCTTAGGGAAAGTGTTTCCATGGCCAACAAGTCAGTGGTGGGGAAGAGGAGGTAGGAGGGCAAAGCCTTCCAGGAGGGTCTGGGAAAGGGAATCCATGCTCTTGGCCAATGGATATGCATCAGTTCCTCCACAACTTTGATCAGGCTGTCTGCTGTGGCTTCTCACTTCATTCCACTGCCATCATGGTACTGAAGGTTTAAAATGTCATACCTCCTGCATCTTGGACCATCTGATGTCTAGGAGACTCAATCAAGTCTCCATTGATGAATCCAGTGGCCAGTTCTGTCTTTTGTTCAGTATGAAAGGATCTCCGGAAAGAGTGCTCAACCTTGCCCACAGTTTTGGTGACTTTATTCAGTCAACTCTGCCTGTCCAACAGGTGATTCTGCCAGCTCTCTGACAGTGGGGTCACCAGCCCAATCTATCATGCCATAGACTGTGCTGAAGAGCACAGAGCCCTGCGGCGGGGTGGAAGTTGGGCCCAACATTTTCACCCATCAGTAGTAGCAGTAGCCTTTAGTGGCATCCCTGCATTGTCACAATGGAGTGTGAATCCACCATAGACAGATCAAAGCCTACCCAGTTGCAAAGACATTGACAAAGACAGGAAGCTAAGACGCAAAGTTTCTGAAGTAGGGCTGACTGTGTAAGAGCAAACATGGGGCAGTTGGATGAAACAGAAGCAAAGATCTTTGGATTGGTCCAACCAGATGCTCTTCTTTTTTTTATCCTCAAGATTCTGTTACCTGGAAGAGTCTTAATGCATTAGTTCTACTCACATGGCTCAATACCATAAGCAGATTCACAGTGCAGTTGGATGAATGGTTACTATGAATAACAGAGCTCCAGAGCAGAAAAACCTTCAATGGTTATTATGAATAACGGAACTCTAGAGCAGAAAATGATCGTATGTAAGTACCAAGGTACAGATGAAAAAGTTGTCATAACACCAAATAATTCACTAAAAACTGACCACTTATGAAAGTAATCACTTCTCAATCATTTCTTCTCTTACTCGACATTGAAATGTACTCTCACTTTCCAAATAATTTATGTGTAGGTCATTCTCTGTCTGATTTGGATAAACTTTAGAGGCAGGGGAGGAAAGTGTGCCAACAGAAAACAGCTGCACAATGAAATTGCAAATACCTAAAAAGTTTTGGGATATCTAGAAATTTGTTCAAATGGTCTCAGAGAACAGAGATTTTGGCAAATGGGAGTTTCGATGGTGAGACCAATTAAAGTTGAAGTAGAAAAAAATAAATATTGTATAAATGAGGATAATTTTTTTAAAAAAAAGTTTGACTATTGAAAAATCAAAGAATCAAAGAAATCCATTGACAGAATTGTGAAATAATTTTGCAGTATTGATCAAATGGACATGCAGCTATAAAAAGTAACTATAAAATTCACCATTCTATCATTAACTACCATAAATTTTATCAAAGAAATACTATCCAAACATTTATTCTTAGTTTATTTTTTTTATTTTACTTGGATATTTTATTTTTTTTATTTTTTAATATATTTTATTGATTATGCTATTACAGTTCTCCTTTTTCTCCCCCATTATTCCCCTCCACCCTGCACACCCTCTCCCACCCACATTCCCCCCTTAGTTCATGTCCATGTGCCATAAGTTCTTTAGCTTCCACATTTCCCATACTATTCTTGCCCTCCCCCTGTCTATTTTCTACCCACCATCTACGCTACTCAGTCTCTGTCCCTTTTTCCCCTCTCTCCTCCTCCCACGCCCCTATTGCTAACACTCCATATGATCTCCATTTCTGTGGTTCTTTTCCTGTCGTTAAATGTCCTAAAACAAAAGCAAACTATTCTTAGTTTATTTTTTGCATTAAAGTAAGTGCCTCGTTCAAATATTCAAATATATATTCAAAATTCAAATATAATTTTGAATTTATATTTACTAAAGATAAATGTCAAATTGTTTTTTTCAATTAGTATTAAGTTGCAATAATTTTGAAAATTTGTTTTACCTGTTTCTTTTCCAACTTTTTTTCTTTTCTTTTTCCTTGTTACTTAGGGTTCCCTTTGTGATCTTTAATTCTGATATAAATTATCAATTACAGGACAATGAAGAAGCTTCTTGGCAAGGACTTAATTACTTTTTATGTAAGTTTACTTGTATTTATTTGGAATGGGATCCTAGGGCTCATTTGCCGTATTTTTTGGACTATAAGACAAACTTCCCTCCCAAATTTGGGGGGAAGGGGAGTGCATCTTACAGTCCGAATGTAGTTTACCTGGCTCGCCTCACATAGGGTGGCCTATGTTATTTATGTTATTAAATATTTTACCACATTTTTTGCTTCAAAATTTTTTTTCTATTTTCCTCCTCTAAAACCTAGGTGCATCTTATGGTCCAGTGCATATATGTATTCATCTTTCTGACTCTTTTTCTTTTTTCTTTTTTTTTTTTTTTTTTTTTTTGATTAGCATCAATTGGCAGCTTCTTAGAAATGAAGAACGTCAGGAGCCACCTCATACCTACAAACTCAGATTTTTCATGTTCTACATATCCTCCAATGATTTATGTGTTCACTCAAATTTAAGACATTCCAGACCAGTAGTTCTCAATGAAGCTGGCATGCAAGGCAAATCAGGATTTTTGTTGGTAGATGAGCATCAGTAATTTTTATGAGCTCCTCAGGTGATTCTAGTTATTAGCCAGTGTAGAAAACCACTACGGGTAAACCTCTGGAGGGCAAGACCATGTGCTAGTTAATCTTAGGAATTTCTCAAGAGCCCGAAAAATGTCTTTGTGTACATCGGTGGGCCTTTGGCAAACCCATAATGGCATTTTCTATACTCCAAAAATATGATTTGATGCAGCATGAATTACAAGTGGTTAATTGATTTGGGGGACTTCAATTCTGAAATGTCTTCCTCAGTTATGTTCTAAGGCAGATGCTATAATGGAAACATAAACCCCAGTGACCATGAATAAAGCACCTGGAGTTAAAGCTGACAGTGGCCTTTTCTTTATGAAAATAATAGCTATTGTCACTCACCTTATGAGGTGAAATCAAATGAATAATCAAGAATTCTGCAAGTATAAAATACTTTTTATCTAAGAACAAAGCTACTATTTCATATTATTCCACCCAACAAAGTATATTCCGACCACAGAAAAAGAAACTGAAATCTACAGAACCGTATATCTGCAAGAGGCCAAAGCTGTACGTTTACAAGGTTCTCTTGGTCCTTAATTCATACGTGTTCCCCATTCTGTAGAGTAATTTCAACACACACAATAAAAGTCACGTGTGGTTCTTTGTTTCCTCGCTTGGTAACCTTTTGACTAAGGTAAATAGAACATCAATGTTCACCTAAGTTGAAATAAAATGTTAATACTTGAGATTTAAAACTAATGCTTATGAAGAATGCACTGACTGTAATTCAGTTAAGTATTCTTGGGAAAAAGTGCTCAGGACAGAACTGGTAGCGCTAGGCTGTCACTATGCTATATAATATACAAATTAATTCAAATAATTTTATATGATAAAGTTAGCTCTTTTTTCTGAGTACTCATACATATAGATAGCATGGATTTAAAAGAAACTATTTTTTAAAGTGTCTTCTGTAAGTTTTCCCACAAGTATCTCTTCTCTAAAAACTTAGAAAATAGTTAATACAATAATACCTAGGGCGGCCTCACTGACATGATTTATGCTTTGCAATCATAAAATATTGTATCTAGTCAACTGAATTTTAAGCAGCTGAATGCTAGTCTGAAAATTTTATCCCACTTAGGAATAAGTTCATAGTGACAGCATATATTTCCCTTGTGAGTTCCAACGTTGTCAGAGAGAAAAGGCTTTTAGTTGCTCCCAGTCTGGGCTCAAATCTCTGAAGAAAAAGGCACTTACTAAAACTATTATCTGAGTCACATAAAATATATGGCCCTTGCTACCAGTACTTTCTCTATTTTTCAGTTCAAATATGAAGAAATGAGAGCTATTCCTCTCCCAGAAAATCTGGGAATGTTTCTTAAAGGTTGAAAAAGCTTAAGAAAGAAAATCAATAATCACTCAGTTTTTGCTGGGGGAGGGTTTATTTCCTCTGTTCTGATGTTTTAAATATCTGCTCTCACTTTAAATATCTACTCAAACAAGTCAAATTTTTTCCCATGCTGTTAGTTTCATAAGGAAATCCTGAAATTTGATGGAAATCAGCAAGTGAATATTATTCCATCTGCATTTCTTTCCAGATAAACACTTTTTCCAGTAGTTTATGGAAGAAAACTGATCTTCCATTGAGTAGACCCAAGTGCCTTAAACAAAATGGATATTTATGAATAAACCTCTTAGGGCTACAGATTCATCATTTTGCTTTGTTTGTCTGAGAAGCTCAGGAGAGTTCTGTGATTTACTAGCTGGGGAGTAATTCATGTATTGCTGACAGGTAGGCCCTGAACAAGGAACTGGCACAAATAACAATGTGGAATGGCACTAAATAAAAAACACTGTAGTATTATGTCTTCCGTTATGACATTTGGGGCAAACAATGATTTGAATTAATGTTTTATATCAGATAATCATGCCAATGACACGGAGTCCTCAGAGTATTCCTAAGGATTCTTATATCATTTGACTTTCAAAGGAGAAAATGAAAAAACATAATATTAGATTACTTAGGTCCAAAGCTGTGATAGCTATCAGGATAGAAATGACATTCTTAGAAGGTTGGAAAACATCAAGAACATTGACACAGTTACAGCATGATGCAGTTTGACCCTAAATAAAAACCTAAGCAAATGCAGATAATAGCATTAAGATAAGAAGAAACACAGGCATGCAATTTCAACCTTGGTCTTTACTGCCAGGACCACACTCCAGCACAGTTTGAACAACATGCTGCCTTTGCACTTCTGTGAGCAAGTTGTAATTTAAAAGTCACCTGTGAAACAAAATTAAGACTTAATTCCAGGATGACACTGAAGTCATCATGGCAGAAGTCCTAAATCAAGATATCTATTGTGTAAAGACATCAGGTGAAAGAATATTTTTGATAAAAAGAAATGGTATCAAAACAAAAGTTAATTGTTTGATATAAAGACTTCTTTTATACTTTGTGTTGTTTGTTGACATAGTCATAGGTATTTTTTCTAATATCCAGTGTAATGGACTTTATTATTCTCAAAGAATGGCTGTAACTCAAAAGAAAATCCATTCTACTGCTTTTTCATTACTAGTTTTCATCTAAAACTATATAACATTACATAAAAAAAATGTGGAAATTTTAGCCCTGGCTGATGTGGCTCAGTAGATTGAGTACTAGCCAGAGAACCAAAGGATCACCAGTCAGGGCACATGCCTGGGTTGCAGGACAGATTCCCAGTAGGGACCACACGAGCAGCAACCACACATTGATGTTTCTCTCCCTCTCTTTCTCCCTCCCTTCTCCCCTCTAAAAATAAATAAATAAAATCTTTTTAAAAATGTGGAAATTTTGTTTAATCAACTCAGTTTCTTTCTAATGTTATCAAAAGCCATTTTTGTTAGTACCTTATATTCCAATTTTTTTCTTTTTAATTGAATTTATTGGGGTGACATTGGTTAATAAAATTATATAGGTTTCTGGTATACAATTCTATAATACATCATCTGTATATTGTACTGTGTGTTTACCACCCCAAGTCAAGTCTCCTTTCAGCACTATTTATCCCTCCGAAAATTTTCTTCGGAGGGCCTTTTTATTTTTGAAGATTGTCAAAGCAAGTTTATTTTGCAATATTTAAAATATTTATTTGAATCCTGGTCAGTGGATTAAGTGCCAGCATATGAATCAAAGGGTAGCTGGTTTGATTCCCAGTTAGGGCAAATGCCTGGGTTGTAGGCCAGGTCCCCAGTGTGGGGTGCAAGAGGGGCAACCACAAATTGATGTTTCTCTCCCACTCTTTCTCCTTCTCTTCCCCTTTTAAAAAATAAATAAATAAAATATTTTAAAAATAAAATAAAATATTTATTTGAATAACATGTATGCTAATTTTTTTATTTAGGCATTATTTAATTTTGACAGTAGTGTATTCGTTTGATTTCTCCCAACAAGTTCTTTATTGTTTGTATTTTTAAACTTTATCAATGAATAATTGACAAATATAATAGTACATATTTAAAGCGTATAATAAATACAGTTATTTGATATACTTGTACCATAGGGCATTATGAATTCAAGTTTCATGAGAACAAGTAGGTAGAAAGGATTTTCAGTTGAATTCTGTTTTGTATGTATATGTGTAATTAAATCTCATTTAATTTCCAATACTTCTTTTACACATATGTCACCTAAAACAGTTCAACTTCATTGAACTTTATTTCTCTCAGTTACAATGTCAGAAATCTTTTTTTACCATGCTATTAAATATTATCTAAGACATGATTTTATTGCCACATACAACACAGTTGAATACTTCTTGTCCATTTATATTAAATTAATCCCTATTGTTGGTCATGTAGTTTATTTTTCCCCATTATTTCAAAATGTTACAATAAATTGAAATTTCATATTTAAATACATATTATGTAATTTCCACAAGATAAACTTCTAGAAGTTGGTATTACAGAATCAATGGATATAGGTATGGTAAGGTTTCATTTATTTAAAATAGAGGCACATTTAAAATAAAATTTGCATAGATTTAAACATTTTGGTTCTAATTGCCAAACTGTAGGCAACATCTCCAACATTCAATGAATTCAGCAAGATAATATATGTATCTTTTTGTTAGCTAAGGCTCATTTTGATAGATTATATATATATAGTATATATATATATATATACACACACACACATATATATATCCTCCTGTCTTCCCTCCCTGTATCCCTTCCTCCTTCATAATTTTTATATTTTTACTTTCATAACATTTTTTAATTTTTATTTTAATTGTTGTTCTTGTACAGTTTTCTTTTACTTACATCTCAGCCTACCACCCCAGCCCTCCCCACCTTCCTCCCATTTCTAACCCCCTAGTTTTTGTCCATGTGTCCTTTATACTTGTTGCTCTAAACCCTTCCCCTTTTCCCCTGAAATTCCCTCCCCTCTCCCCTCTGGTGACTGTCAGCCTGTTCTCAATTTCAGTGTCTTTGGTTATATTATACTTGTTTGTTTGTTTTGTTGATTAGGTTCCTGTTAAAGGTGAGATCATATGGTATTTGTCTTTCACTGCCTGGCTTATTTTGCTTAGCATGATGCTCTCCAGTTCCATCCATGCTGTTGTAAAGGGTAGGAGCTCCTTCTTTCTTTCTGCTGCATAGAATTCCATTGTGTAAATGTGCCATAGTTTTTTGATCTATTCGTTTACTGATAGGCACCTAGGTTGCTTCCAGCACTTGGCTATTGTAAATTGTGCTGCCATGAACATTGGGGTGCATAGGTTCTTTTGGATTGGTGTTTCAGGGTTCTTAGGATATAATCCTAACAGTGGAATTGCTGGGTCAAAAGGTAGTTCCATTTTTAGTTTTCTTAGAAAATTCCATAATGTTTTCCATAGTGGTTGTACCAGTCTGCACTCCCACCAACAGTGCACTAGGGTCCCCTTTTCTCCACAATCTCTCCAACACTTGCTGTTTGTTGCTTTGTTTATGATGACCATTCTGACCGGTGTCAAGTGGTATCACATTGTGGTTTTAATTTGTATCTCTCTGATAGCTAGCGATATCGAGCATCTTTTCATATGTCTCTGGATCCTCCGCATGTCCTCCTTGGAGAAGTGTCTGTTCGAGTCCTTTGCCCATTTTTTAATTGGGTTGCTTGTCTTCTTAAAGTGGAGTCGTGTAAGTTCTTTATATATTTTGGAGATTAAACCCTTGTCTGAGGTATCATTGGCAAATACATTTTTCCATACGGTTGGTTCTCTTTTTATTTTAATACTGTTTTCTTTTGCCGTGCAAAAGCTTTTTATTTTGATGAGATCCCATTTGTTTATTTTTTCCTTTATGCCCCTTGCTTCAGGGGACATATCAGTAAAAATGTTGCTGCGTGAAATATCTGAGATTTTCCTGCCTATGTTCTCCTCTAGAACTTTAATGGTGTCAGGGCTTATATTTAAATCTTTTATCCACCTTGAATTTATTTTTGTTTATGGTGTAAGTTGGTTCTCGAGTTTCATTTTTTTGCACATAGCTGTCTGGTTCTCCCAACACCACTTGTTGAAGAGGCTATTTTTGCTCCATTTTATGTTGCTGCCCCCTTTGTTGAATATTAATTGACTGTAGAGACTTGGGTTCATTTCAGTTAGCATTCTTTCTGGAGCTTCCTCCTTTCCTTTCATTTGGAGGAATGAACCCTCCAAATGAGAGGGTTCCCATTGTTTGTGAGACTCTTCTTGTTAGCCTCAGATTCTTAAATTGATCTGTTCTGGCTACCTGGGTTTATAGTGTGAACTTCTGTGGTAGAATATCTGTGAGATTCAGTGGTGCAGTCTCCTTCAGGTTTCCTGGTGTTCACAGCTTCCATTGTCTCAGCTGTTGGGATGCCCCCTCTTTGGGTCCAACTCTGGTTTTTTCACAGTTCCAGGTTTTTTTGTCTCACTCATAGGTATTTAAAAAGAGAAAAGAAGAAAAAATGAAAAAAGAAGAGAAAAAAAGAGGAGAAGAAGAAGAGATAAAGTTGGAAAGAATGGAAGAAGGCATAAAACAAGAAAGAAGTAAAGAGAAACAGAACGAATTGAGGGTTAAAAAAGTTAAAAATAATAAAAATATATAATTAAAACAAAACGAAAGAATCCCACAAAAACAAAACAAAAAAAACAAAAAACAAAAAACAAAACAAAACAAACAAACAAACAAACAAAAAACTCTTGCTGTTTTCAAACTGGCCAAACTGGTTTTTCTGGTCTTGCTGGCTGCAACAGACTGAGGGGCAACTGATATCGCTTTTCTCCCTGTTCCGCATTCAGTCAGCTTTGGGCTACTCTCCTTAGTGCAAGCCGTGCACTCTCCCCAGGGCTAGCGGAGCACTCTCCATGCAGGGCCTTGGGTGTGATTTCTGAGCCTCTTGCAGAACATGCACTTTCCCGAATTTATGGGTTTGAGCTGGGATCTCCTACCAATTGAGCCCTCCCTGCATTTATTGTTGTGAGCTCTGGGTCTCCTACAGGGCGCATGCACCTACCCGAGTTTATGAGTGTGGGCTCCGCACATTTCATGAGTTGCCACTCACCCTAGGATCATGAGTGTGAGCTCCAGGTCTTCCACAAAGCCCCCTCCTCCGGTCGCAGGGCCACCTCCAGTCGGTTGCAGAGCTGCTTCAGGTCGTAGGGCTGACTCTGCCTGGTAGCAAAACCACCTCCATCTGGGTCCCAGGACCGCCTCCGGTTGCTAGGCCACCACGTCTGGTTTTCCAATGTCCGCTACAGATTTTGATCTTCTATTTTCATATATGCTGTGGTACTGTTGGCTGTCTGCTCTGTTCCTCTGTAGATTGGCTAGGTTTTTCTCCTGTGTGTAGGGGGAAGTGGAATCTGCCTCCTCCTACTGCGCCGCCATCTTGAAAAGTCCCTTTCTTAACATTTTATAATATTACTTAATATCTACAATACTTACAGGTCTTTAGAAGGTTACAAAATGAATAATAATATCTGCCTCCAAACTACAGTATCTTTTCTGACCTCTGAAAGAAATAGTTTTATGGACTGAATGTATGTGTCTTCCCAACATTCCCCCAATGTTATAGTTAGGAGCAGAGCCTTTGCAGGTAGTTAGGCCATGCGGGTAGAGCCCTCATGTATAGGATTAGTGGCCTTATAAAAGGGATCCCAGAGAGTTCTCTGTCCCTCTTTCTTTCATGTGAGGATAAAAGAAGAAATTGGCCATCTACAATCTGTAAGAGATTGTCTCTAAACAGAACCTTGCCCTGCTGGTACTCTGACCTCTTGGACTTCAGCCTTCAGAGTTATTAGAAATAAATTTCTGTTGTCTATAAGTGACCCAGTATGGTATTCTGTTAGAGTACTGTGAACTAAGTCAAATAAGTGATACAGATATTTTAGGAGAGGTAATTTTTCTAAAACACAATATTTTATACATTTTTAAAAATACAACTTGCACAGTAGAAGAAAAAGTAAGGGTGTTAATTGTTTGCTGATATTCTTTAAAATGTGGAGGACAAAAAGAAGTTGAAGGAAGAATAAAAGCAGCCATTTACTTGAAAAATCATATCAAAAATAATATTATAACATTTTTATTTTTTATTATTTTTATTTTTTATTATTTTATCTTTTTCTTTTTTAAATTTATTGTTGTTCAGTTACAGTTGTCCCATCTTTTTCCCCCATGCTCACCCCAACCCTGCTCCTCCATTCCCACAGTCAGTCCCCACCATTGTCCACACCCATGAGTCTTCTCTTCTTATTCCATTGCTTGCCCTTCCCCTTCTTTCCCCCATTATTCCCCTCTGCTTTCCCTTCTGGCCACTGTCAGTTTGTTTTTATTTTCCAAGTCTGTTTGGTTGCTTAGGTTCCACCTATAGGTGAGATCATATGGTATTTGTCTTTCACCACCTGGTTTATTTCACTTAGCATAATGCTCTCCGGTTCCATCCATGCTGTTGCAAAGGGTAGAACCTCCTTCTTTCTTTCTGCTGCACAGTGTTCCATTGTGTAAATGTACCAGTTTTTTGATCCACTCATTTACTGATGCGCACTTAGGTTGTTTCCAGCCCTTGGCTATTGTAAATTGTGCTGCTATGAACATTGGGGTGCATAGGTTCTTTTGAATTGGTGTTTCAGGATTCTTAGGGTATAATCCCAGCAGTGGGATCACTGGATCAAAAGGCAATTCCAGTTTTAGTTTTCTGAGGAAACCCCATACTGTGTCCTACAGTGTCTATACCAGCCTGCATTCCCACCAACAGTGTACTAGGGTACACTGTTCTCCACAGCCTCACCAGCACTTGTTGTTTGTTGGTTTATTAATGATGGCCATTCTAACTGGTGTGAAGTGGTATCTCATTGTGGTTTTAATTTGCATCTCTCTGATATCTAGTGATGCTGAGCATTTCTTTATGGTTCTCTAGGCCCTCTGTATGCCTGGCTTGGAGAAGTGTCTGTTCATTTTTATCATTGTGAATATTTCTCTATGTCTGTACATCAAGGGAAATGACACTAATTTTATATATTGTGTGTAAACCCAAACACCCTGACAGCCTTCTCAATGACTAAGAAAAGGAGCAGAGTACCACTGTTATGGGTCACCAGAAAACAGGCATGCTTTTTTCTCTTCTCTCTCCCTGCCCCTGACTCTTGTTTTGTGAAAAACAGTTTTGTTCTGTCTAGAAGTCATTTACATAGAGGTAACATTCATAGAGCTTGGCAGCATCCACTAATGTTAGATAGGAAATGTATATATCATACTTGATCCTGGAATATGTTCACACTAATTCTTATTTTTAAGATTTTATTTATTTTTTTATTTTTAGAGATAGTAGAAGAGAGGGAGAAAAAGAGAAACATCACTTTGAGAGAGATACATCAATTGGTTGCCTCTGGTATTCCCCCAACTGGGGACCTGGCCTGCAAGCCAGCATGTGCCCTGACCTGGAATCAAACCACTGGCCTTTCAGTTCACAGGTTGGTGTCCAGCCCACTGAAACATTCCATCCAGGAACAATTCTTTATATTATTCACGAAGGGAAAGACAAATATAGGACCTATGTCCACAATCATTTAAACTTTTTATACAATAGAAAGAATACTGTTACTTTGGGTACAACAGAAATAATTAGAAGTCAATTGAATATGATTAGAGGAATTTGAATAAAATAATTATTTCCATATATTGTCTCTACAAAATGAAATGTCTTGCATAAAGGCCAGGGTTTGAACCTTTATTTTTCAAGTAACTGTAATGTAAACTATATGTAACCAATTTGGGTAAATCAGCAGTGGGCAGCATCAATCAATTGAGACTTTCTGAATATTCACATATTAATAAAATCAGACTAGAGAAACTAAATATAAAACCCAAAATTCAGTGGTAGCAAGCTGTAATGTTATCAGCCTTTGCAGGAAGAAGCAGAGAGAAGCAAGCTAATATCTGACACATCCGAGAATGGAAGAACCCTAACATAGACAATAGAACTTAGTTGGTTATAAAACATGACAGGTGGATTTAATAACTGCAGTTTCAACTGAGAGGGTTTCACCTACCCTGTTAGAGGGTGAGTGTAAGGGCTTTGGTGATTATAACAGGGCTGGTGCAAGCTAATCCTTACAATTGCTTAAACTGAGCTTCTAGGAATCCTTCCAAAATCTGACACAACACTAAGGAGAAAATTCTTTGATTTGAATAAAAACAAATAAGGGATGGGAAAACAGAAATTAAAGAGTGCCAGAGAGAGAACTCAGGAGATGATTAGAAATAAAGGAAATTTTATCTCATAAATGAAAATTGAAATAGAAACGATAGAGGAGTGAATAAATATAAAAACAAAAAAATTACAAATGCCTCAAGAGGAATAGAAGATATAAAGGAAGATGAGTAAAAAGTCAAGAATATAGTGATAAAAATAATTAGAATGTGAAATATTGAATGTAGAGAATATAGAGATAAAATAAGGCCTTAAGAAATTCAAAGTAAAGACCAGTTAATACTGTATCTGGTAATCAAAAGAAATAAACTTTCATGAAATACTAAAGATTTGAATGCAAAAATTGATAGAGCACACTCTGGACCTGAAAATAAAATTTCAGAATGAAGAATGAGATATATCTAGAAAAACTACTGAATATTAAAAGAAAAGCAAAAAATCTTTTGTGTCACTAGGGAAAAAGAACAAGTGACATATAAAGACTTAGAAACAATGGCCAACAGGTAGCAATGGCATTTGTGATTTGAAGATTCTGGTTCCCAGTAGCATTTCCTTTAAATAAAGATGAGGCTGACAGAGAAATAACATTAGCTTGTACAGCATAAGTCTGGAACTCTGACATACTAGATAGCAAGAGCCTAGCTTCCCAGTTTTTGTTTCAGATGAGAACACTCTTCAGAGCTGAGCAGTGAAATATCTTGTTATGTATCTTGCTCTCATTTAGAGGTATTTATTATCATTTTTCACCCAAATTTGAAAAGCAACAGATTTATCAATTTGCAAGTATTCAAACCGTAGATCACCATGTTTTAGTACATTTTCTTCCTGTGTCAGTGCCTTTTTTATGCATGCATATACATTCTGAATATTCATACTATTTTGCCACTAGCATATCATGCAAATGATAGTCTTTGATTTTTGACTATAAAGATTTAATGGGCACATTGGATTTTACTACATGAATGCATTTTGAAACCAATTTTAATTGCATATTGTCCTATTATAAATCAGGCTGAGAAGAGTGTTCTTGTCTCTTGTCTGCCAGCAAGTGTCCAACCCACAGTCCATGGCCCACATGCAACCCAGGAGGGCTATGAATACAGTCCAACACAAAATCATCAATTTACTTGAAACCTTTTTTTGCTCATCAGTTTTCATTAGTGTTTGTATATTTAATGTATGACCCAAGACAACTCTTCTTCCAGTGTGGCCCAGAGATGCCAAAAAGTTGGACAACCTTGGACACTATGTGATTCAATATGGCAGACCCTTCTGTGTGGCGTGGGGCCAACTCCCACTCAGAGATGCACAGGACCCACACCTACAGATAGGTTCTCTTGTGGGTAATCAGATTTGCAATATACCTAAACTGCTTTTTGCTAAAAACTCCTTCACCCTGCAAATGCTTGTTGTAACTTCCTAAAATCCATGCTAAACCTTGCAGGGACCAGTGTAACCGGCTCAACCACTTTTACCTTTTCTTTTACTAATATCCTTCTTCTGTGATGTTATTAGGGGCATTGGCTCCTTTTTGTTGTAAAGGGGGGGATGGTGAGTGAGGACCATCTTGTAATGTGAGGAGATATAGAATAAAGGCCTGTCATGGTGGAGGCCAAGGCTTTTGCTCTCCTTGAGAGAAAAGCTACGTGGTCGTTCTTTTTCCTCAAACGGACTCACTTGTCCATGTGTATGTTTTATTTCATCCATAATGACTCGGACACTGCTAGCCGGTGTCCGCATCACTTCAAAAGGAATAGGTTATTTTGCAGTCAAACACTTACATGCTGCAGTTATTGCAATTTGGGTTGCTTAACCTACCATTAAGTAGGGCTGGTTATAATTCAAGATAATCTTGGAGATAATACAATTAAAATATCCTCTAAAGGTCCAATGTGTTCTTTAAAAGACCGATTGTGAACATAAGCTATTTTAAACTGAGCCCACCACTATTTCGATAAGGTTGGGGGGGAAAGCAGAAGAGGGGTAAGGGAGAGGAGGAGAAAGAAGGAAGAGACCTATCGCAAATAAAATTTAAAAAGTAACAGGTGACTGGTGCAACCACAGTGGGAAACAGTATGGAATTTCCTCAGAAAACTAAAAATGGAACTGCCTTTTGACCAAAAATTCCACTGCTGGGATATCCTAAGGGTCCTGAAACACCAATCCAAAAGAAGCTATGCACCCCTATGTTCATAGCAGCACAATTTACAATAGCCAAGTGCTGGAAGCAACCTAGGTGCCCATCAGTAAATGAATGTATCAAAAAACCATGGTACATTTACACAATGAAATTCTATGCAGCAGAAAGAAAGAAGGAACTCCTACCCTTTGTGACAGCATGGCTGGAACTGGAGAGCATTATGCTAAGTGAAATAAGCCAGGTAGTAAAGGACAAATACCATATGATCTCACCTTTAACTGGGACATAATCGATCAACAAAAGAAAAAAGTAAACAAAATATAATCAGAGACATTGAAATTAAGAACAATCTAACAATAACCAGAGGGGATGTGGGAGGGGACAGTGGGGAGAAGGGTTTTCAGGAACTACTATAAAGGACACATGGACAAAACCAAGGGGGAGGGTGGAAGCAAGGGAGGGAGGTGGGTTTGGCTGCGGGGGGAGAGTCATGGGGGGAAATGCAGACAACTGTAATTGAACAATAATAATTTAAAAAAATAAAAAATATTTAAAAAGTAACAGGTGAATGGGATAAATAGGAGAAAATAGAAGTAGCAAGTTGCTAGAAGATGAACCTGAGCAGAGAGAGGACCAAGTTCCACAGGAAAATAAAAATTCCTGATTTAGATGTTACTTACTCCCTGAAGCCATTTGGAACTCATTTTAACTGTTACCTTTCAATAAGCCAACAGTGGCCACTCATTTCATTCCATTTGTGTGCTCTATTATTCAGTGAAGACACACAGAGTAGTGTTTTCTCCCAAGAATAACTACACTAATGAAACTGAGGGAAACCCCTAATCCTGGAACATGTTAATTTTAAACTCGACTAATCACCTTATTTAAAAATGTTTTGTAAATCATTCTGAAACTTTTTTGGTCTCAGGACTGCTTGCCGGAGTTGGTCATTGAGAAGACCTGTCTGTTTGACCCCCACGCTGGATCTGGGCAGTTTGAAGCTCCTCACCCACTTTGTTCTAAGAGTGTACGTTCCATTCCCACAGCCAGAGCCAATTCAAAGAAAGGAACCTCATAAGACTAAGGTGTTGTTGAGACCACCTGGGTTGTACATGGGACTGAACCCCACTAACGCCTCTGTATAAATATTTAAGTTTCCGGTGGGGAGTTGTGGAGATTACTTGTCTTATGGAACCTAAGACAAGCTTTGTGAGTTTTCATGGTTGTTAAAACTGCCACCTACCAATCTGGAGTGGTTTTCCTCTTTCTTTGGTCTCTCCTTACCCTCCATGTATGAGGGCCCAGTCTCAAACTTTACCCAGGAACCTCCTAAGGTGGTGAAACAACACCCCTTAAAACAGGTTAAAAATCATCGAGGACTATAAGGAGATGTTATTCTTGTGGGCCATATCTATTAATATTTACCATACTAGAAATTAATAATGAGGAATATATTTACTGATACAATAATAAACATTACATTGTAGCATAAGTATTTTTTAATAAAAAATAACTGTTTCCCAAACAAAAAACTTTAGTGAGAAGGGCATTGTATTAAGTACTTTAAATATCTGTAATGATGGGCTTAACAGAAGACACCTATCTCATATCTGCTTCTACGTTCTATCTGTAGAGTATATTGTTTTGATTTGCAGTAAATAAAGAAAATCCATCCTCAAACAGATGCTTAATTAGAGATGTGATAGTAGTGAAAATATCATAATTGTTTGATATAGCAAAAGTCAACAGTCTAAAGGAATCGGTGCATTTATTTCACTCCATAAAATTGATTGGTCTATCTTGCACTTTGCATGGATCTTGGCATTATTTGACAAATATTGGTTCACTGAGTTATGCAAATCTAACTGTTTGACACATTTCATTACAGAACAACAAAAAGCCATATTTTTAAATATTACAACCAATCCCCTCACTAAATTATTTAAGTATCTGGAAGCTTTCAAGCCCTCAGGGACTAGTACAAGTTTTTTTAAATACTAATTTTTGCTTGAAGGCCCAAAATTGATCATTGACAAAAATACTGTCAGATATTTTCCTTGAAGTCACATGCTTTTGCACATTGTTGAGAAAATGCGTGTCAAATACTAAACTCCGGTCAACCATAGGTTGTCTGCTAGGTTTTATTTTATTTTTTTATGAAAAAAGCAGCTAGATCTGCTGGTAGCCACACAATCAATTGCACAAGTGCTTTTTCTTGAATCAGTCATCATACTTCATTATACTGCAAGAATGATTTATGCATACTTCTCATTTTGTCACACAAAATGCTAAAAAGGCATGTGCTCAAACACAGATTTAATAAAATTCATAAATTTTATTGCATCTTCAAGGATGATCCTAAGTAAAACTGAGTTTTTAATTTTTTATACCAAGTTTATGGTGATGAAGACTATGATGATATTAGTATAATCCAGGGCCATTGCCTAGTTTTGGGTGAATCTATCATCAGAAGTTTCCACCATTGCTATTGCACCATCAAGGAAAAATTACACAATGACAAAGGTGTAGAGGAAAGGTAATGTGATGTCATAATGTTACTATAAAAATAATTCTGACCTTACAGACATTCTAAAAGTGTAATAGGAAACCTCTGGGATCTGCAAACTGCCCTGTGAGGACTGATGTTATAGTGAAATAAAATTCTAAAAATACATTAATTCCCAGTGGGCAATCAAATATGATTGCCCAGTTATCTTTAAGGAATGCTAATTTGATAACTATGTTTTTCTACTGCTAACAAAATTCTGAAGAAAATATATTTGGCAGAATAAGACTGAGGTAAAAGCAACTAGGACTTAGCTTTGCCCTACTGCGAAAGGTAATAAAAGACTGTTTTTAAGAGTCTGGATGCCGGGTTCAGATTTTTTTCTTTAATTCCAACAGCCCACATGTCCGATAATAAGCATTTAATAAATATTCATTCCCTACATATGCATTTATCAATAACTATGTTTATTTATATTAATATTTATTACTCTCAATTAATGAAAATGCATACACATGCATAAATACAAAATATTTGAGTCTTCGTTAGGTAACTTACCAAATATATCACTTTGGGGAAATTACTTAGCCTATTTATTTCCCAGGATGAGTACATGTAAAATAAGCATATTATGAGCATCACCATCATGGCGATATGGTAAAGTTTATGCTATATGCTCATCTCAGTGTCTAATTCATGGGAATTTCTCAAATTTTAGCTTAATATATTCAATTTATTGTCTATCAAGTTCTTCAATTAATTTTCTTTTCCCCATTTTCTAAATGTTATCTCTGAGAAGAATTTTAAATCTATGAGATATGTCATACTAATACATATGTATATCATAATTCAATTAAAAAAAAGAAAAAATTGAAGGAAGGAAAGTAGGAAGGGAGAGAAGGAAGAAAGAAGAAGAAAAGGAACCTTTCTAAAGTCAAACAGCAGAGAGAATGTAGTGCAAGGATTTAAGTATAAAAGTGATGGGAGGGCTAAAAGAGTAAATAGGCTACCTGAGAGGCAGCACATAGGTGGATAAGCCCAGCTATGCGCCCAAAGCAGCCCCCAGCCTTTCTTATGGGAGGAAACAAAAGAGAGATGATCTCAAGAGGGATCACTCACCTGTGACACTATTGACGCTGTATTTCTGTTGTGGGAACCATCATGTAATGGGATCAGCAATAAAATATTTGCTTCGCTTCCCCGCAAAGTGAACTTTTTCTGACTTTGCTCAGCATTGTCAAATTGAAAACATGTTCTTATTAAGAAATGCTACCAATATATTTATGTGAAGCTTGTTTTGAACATGTTGTTTTTGAGGATTATGTTCTGAAAATAAAAATAGTTTTTACCCCAACATCAGGTAAGATATACATGCCGTTTGTGTTTGAGAAAAAGCCTATTAAAGTGACCATAAGAATGTTTACTAATACCCATGGCTGATATACTCCTAACCCTCAAATAATAATTTTAGCATGAGAGCCCAGTTTACTGTATACATCTCTGAGAATTGGTGTCTTCCATATCTCTGGAAAACACTGAATCCTTTTCTTTCTGGACCACACAGTCTGCATTGAAGCAACAGCAACTTCTTCAGGCAGACTGGAAGATATATGCTGGCAAAGGTCAGGACATACCAACTGCAAGTAAGGGCTGGTGCAGATGGAGACAGAGAGACTCACTGATCTCAGTTAGGTAGTGTGTATCTGTCACCAATTTTTCTTGGCAATGCCTACTTTTTTGACATCCCAGATATTAGGTTTTGCTACAGACAGAATGTGTTTGCCCAAAATTCATATGTTGAGGCCTAATCTCTATGGTATTTGGAGACAGGGCCTATTTGGTGGAGGCCTTATGAATGGGATTTGTTGTCCTTATAAAAGAGACAACACAGAGCTCCTGTACCCCGTCAGCCATGCATGGACTCAGATAAAAAACAGCCTTCCATGAACCAGGAAACAAATTCTCACTGGACACCAAATCTGTCAGGGCCTTGGTCTTAGACTTCCTAGCCTCCAGAACTGTAAGAAATACATTTATGTTTGTTTGTTTGTTTATTTTTTTAATTTTTTTAATTTTTATTTTAATTGTTGATCTTGTACAGTTTTCTGTCTTTTATTCTCACCCCAACCCACCACCCCAGTCCTCCCCACCTTCCTCCCATTTCCACCCCCCCCATAGTTTTTGTCCATGTGTCCTTTATACTTGTTCCTGTAAACCCTTCCCCTTTTCCCCTGAAATTCCCTCCCCTCTCCCCTCTGGTGACCATCATGCTAAGCGAAATTAGCCAGGCAATGAAAGACAAATACCATATGATCTCACCTTTAACAGGAAGCTAATCAACAAAACAAACAAACAAGCATAATATAACCAAAGACATGGAAATTGTTTGTTTATTTTTTAAATAAACCACCCAGTTTGTGGTATTTTGTTGTAGCATCCTGAACAGACTAAGTCAGGTTTCTACATTGATGCTGAGATAATATTCAGAAGACACCATGTCTCTGAGGAAACCACCAGTGCTTCTGCCAGAATCACCAAAAGCCAGTGGAAAACCACAGCCAGCTGGCGCTACACACAGCCCAAAACACCGCTGCTGCTGCGTTCCTGGGACTCCTGCTGCTGTGCTGGGTAGTCTACTCTTATCAGAACTGTTGCTAAAACAAAAACATAATAGAGAAAATATTTTTCTTTAAAAATTAAAATTTCTTGACAGTGATTCCCTCTGACAGAACATAAATGAAGTATGCAGAGTGGGAAACAGGCAAATAAAGGGAACATTAGAGTGTATTCCAGTGCAACAGCTAGGTATGGTGCAGTGGGATTTAGCAATATCTGGGACTTGCTCCCGCCCTCACAAATTCTAATCCTTTCACTGCAGTGGGATTACTGAGTTCTCTGAAGACTTCAGGAAACTGGAAACTTAGAAAGAAAGGAAGAAAAACAAGCCAAGGTCCTGACAAAAGTCAACATTTATTTATTTGTCACATACTTATCAAGTACTTGCTAAATGCCAGGCACTGTGGTTTATGTCGCTCAGAGGAGACGTACTGAGGAATAGAAGAGACTGCTTGTCTTCTCAGAGCCAGGAAGTGAGGTGAAATATGTTCACAAATAGCTGTAATCCAGAGCAGTGTGTGTAAAGCTAGGTAAGTGGTGCCAAGAGTTTTGGCAATAAGATAGATACAGTTCTGATAAGAAGATATGAGAGAAAAGAGACACAGCGCAGTCTGAGCACAGAGCAGAGTGGAGAAAGTCCCAGGCTTTTTTGACAAGTATCTACTACATCAGTTTATTTTTGCTCCAAATAACCAAAAAACTATTCAATGAATCAACTGCCTTACCTCTTAGAAATATTAATGTATTATAGAATTTTTTCCAGGAACACCAAAACATGTCTTCGATAAATGTATTATAATTAGGAGATAATTCTCATTTTCTCCCTATTAACATTATTTTCCCTTGAATATAAAGGTATTGTAACTGCAATGGAAAATATTTAATGCTTTTTCCTAGTTATAAAAATTACATACTTCCTAATATATAATTTACCTAATTATTTCTAATGTTTCTAATCAAAACAAGCTCATTGTGTAGACAATGTGAAAATTATCCTGCAAAATCTCTTGTTTCAAATGTATTACTAATATATTATCATTATTATAAATGTATGATAAAAATACTCTTATTTGAAAATTGAAGGCATCTCTGATTTATTCCCGGTATGGAGAAACTGCATCATAGAGAAAAACGTATTTAAGATTTATGTTGTATATTGCCAAACCATTGTGTCTTCCTACCACTGATGATGGTTCTTTTGTGCTGGCATCAATTTTCATTATTTTATTGAAAATATTTGCACATATATTTAAAAGCAATATTTTGTCTTTAAGTTCTATCAGGATTTGGTATACTTATGATATTCCTAAACTGATATTGGAGGCTTTTATATTACTTTCCCTGGAGCAATCTATATAGTATGGAGATTAATGTTTGAAAGACATGAAGAGACTGGTAAAACTATCCAGGTCTGGAAGTGTTTTGCAGAGATAATTTACTTTCATTTGAATTTGATTTTTATTTTGATGGAAGCTTTTCTATTTCTTTCTTCACCCTCCCCCCAGTTTTAGTGAGGTATAAATGACAAATAAAAATTGTATATATTTAAGTTGTTCAATTTGATGGTTTGATATATGTATACATCATGAAATAACTACCACAATCAAGCTAAATAACACATTAATCACCTCATAGTTGCATTTTTTGCTAGAACACTTCACATCTACCCTCTTAGTAAATTTTAAGTATAAATATATCATTATTAACTCTAGTCACCATGTTGTATATTTGGTCTTCAGCATATATTCATATTATAACTGAACGTTTGTCTCTTTTGACTAATACTTCCCCTTTCCCCTCATGTTCCAGCCCCTGGTACCCACCATTAAGAGTTTGACTTTTGTAGGGTTTTGTTGTTGTTGTTGTTGTTGTTGTTGTTGTTTGCTTAAACAACAAGCATTTATTTCTCACAGGTCTGAAGTTTGGGAAACCCAAGATGAAGGCATGGGCAGTTGTGTTGTCTCGTAAGAGCCCTATTTCCTCAAAATTTTTTATATGTCTTTCTGTCTAGTTTATGTCACTTAGCCACAGGTTCCTCTGTGTTGTTGCAAATGGCAGGATTTCCTTCTTTATCATGGCTGACTAATATCCCACTGTGTGCATGTGTGCTTGTAGACACACACGCACATGCACAATGTATACCACATCTTCTTTATCTATTCATCTGTTGATGGACACTTAAGCTTGTTTCCATATTTTGGCTATCATGAATAATGTTTCCATGAACATGGAAAGCAGCTATCTTTTTGAGATAGTGATTTTATTTTTTTGGATATATTCCTAGAAGTGAGGTAGCTGGATCATATAGTGATTCTAGTTTGAATTTTCTGATGAACCTCTATACTGTTTTCTATAATGGTTGTACCAATTTCATTCCCAGCAACAGTGTACTCGGGTTCCCTTTTCACATCCTGGTTAACCCTAGTTATAGTTTAACTTTTTGATGACAGCCAGTATAATAGGTGCAAGGTGATTATCTAATTGTTGTTTTTTTAACTCATTAATTTTTTAATTATATTTTATTGATTATGCTATTACAGTTGTCCCATTTTTCCCTCTTTGCCCCCCTCAACCCAGCATCCCCCACTCTGTCCTATGATTCCCCCATTATTGTTCATGTCCATGGGTCATTCATATAAGTTCTTTGGCTACTCTGTTTCCTGTACTGTACTTTACCTCCCCATGGCTCTTCTGTGACTATCAATTTGTACTTCCTAATCGCCTCATGTCCTCACTCATTCTCCCCAAGCCCCTCCCATCTGGCAACCAACATAAGGCTTTCTATATCCATGATTCTGTCTCTGTTCTTCTTGTTTGCTTAGTTTGTTTTCAGATTCAATGGTTGATAGATTTATTTATATTTTCTACCATTTAATGGCTCACAGTTTTGATCTTCTTCTTTTTCTTACATTAGTCCATTTAACACTTCATATAATAATGGTTTGGTGATGATGAACTCCTTTAGTTTCTCCTTGTCTCCTAGAAGATCTTTATCTGCTCTTCCATTCTAAATGATAGCTTTGCTGGGTAGAGCAATCTTGACTGTAGGTCCCTGCCTTTCATGACTTTCAATGTTTCTTGTCAATCCCTTTTAGCCTAAAAAGTTTTTTTAAGAAATCAGAAAAAGAAATCAGCTGACAGCCTTATGGAAAATCCCCTGTAGGTAACAAACTTCTATTCTCTTGCTGTTTTTAAGATGTTTTCTTTATCTTTCATCTTTGGCATTATAATTATGATGTGTTTTGGAGTGGGCCTCTTTGCATCCATCTTGTTTGGGACTCTTTGCTGCCTAGACTTGCATGTCTATTTTCTTCACCAAATTAGAGAAGTTTTCTTTCACTATTTTTTCATATAGATTTCCAATTTCTTGCTCTTTCTCTTCTCATTCTACCACCCCTATGATGTGAATGTTTGACCTCTCAAAGTTCTCCCAAAGACTGCTTACACTATCTTCATTTTTTTTGAATTCTTTTTTTTCTTGTTGTTGTTCTGATGGTGGTTTTTCCCTTCTTTATGTCCCAAATGAATGATTTGACTTTTAGTTTCATCCGCTGTTGTTTCTGTAAATTTTTCTTTTTTTTTCAATTAGCGCATCCTTCATTTATAACTGGATCTTTTTTATGTTGTTGAGGTCCTCACTAAGTTCCTTGATCATCCTTATAACCAGTATTTTGAATTCTGCCTCTGATAGATTGCTTCTATCCATTTTGTTTAGATCTTTTTTCTTATGTTACAATTTAAGTAACTTACTATAGCATCATTTTTCTTTTTGCTCCTTCACTTTGCAATCTGAGAGAGTATCGCAAGTCATTTTACATATTAATAATTAACTATGCTGTAATAGTTACCTTGCTTTCTACTGTTTTTAAGAATTTAAATTCTCATTTTTTTTTATTTTTTGCGTATCCTATGTCTTGCAAACACCTATAATAACAAAAAAGATGAATACAAATTTATTTCCTATAGTATACCTAATTCATAGATTTTTTTCAAGCTCATATAGTCAACATTCATTGCCAGGTCATATTCATATACCTGTAAGTCACTATTTTTTACTCATTTCTGTAATTTACTACCAGAATCAGTGTATTCTGTAAGTATTAGTAGGGAAGATTCTGAGATGAAACTTCTATGGCTACTTTATTAAGGAGCTCTGATACAATATATGATGTATTCCATTTGGATGGTCAGTGAAAGCATAGAGTATATTAGGTGTAGGTTTCCATTAGGCAGGGATGATTTAATGGACATCTCTTAAACACTTCCTCTGTAGAACCGAACCATTTTTCCTCAGATATTCATTGGAAATTTAACAAGGTCTCTCTTGGTATGTTATAGGTTTGTGTCCATTAATGTAGACAACATGTATCTCTTTATAACTCTTTTATAAGTATTTTAATAGTATTAGAAGTTTTTTAAAAAGCCAACAAAGGTTTTTGTATGTAGGAAATGAAGTAATCTCTCTATTATTTGACCTGTTGGTTTTATGTAGTTATTTTTTTACATTTAAAATTTGTTTATTCAATTACAGTTTACATTTAATATCATTTTGTATTAGTTTCAGGTGTACAGCATAGTCTTTGGATAATGATACATTTTACAAAGAGTTTCCACCTTATATTTACAGCACTCAGTTGATATAGTACACAATTATTACAATATTATTGGCTATATTTCCTAAGGTGCGCTTTGCCTAACATTTTTTGGCTTACTTTTACCATTCGGTCAATAGTTCCTTGAAAAAGAAATCACTTAAATAATAGAAGTTATGTCTATTTTTCTTTCTTTCGTGCAGTGCTCTAGTCAGGGAAAAAAGAGTACAGCAAAATGGAAGACATAAAGAACTGTGGCTTTATTACATACAGAAATGGAAAAAATTTTCCATAGTCCATTTCAAAACTCTTAGAAACTACATATGGGCACATTAAAATATGCCCTGCTATGTTATGGCAGTAAATCTCTAGTTATAGTTTATATTTCCTAGGACGGTCCCTATTTTGAATAGTCTGCCCCCCACTTATCCTCTTACATGTACTAATACATGACTGATCAAATGCTCTGGTGTTTCATCTCACACACACGTGCACACACACTGACACCGGACACTAACAACGCTTCCATACAAGTTCCCAAGGAATCACTCTAAAATAGATAAACCAAAATATCATAGCTACTAAGATTCTTTGTTTATATTAGTCAACTTTTGAAGTTGAGAATTTGAGAGTAGAAAACAGGCAAATGAAGGCAGACGCATGTACTACAGTATAATTCTTTAGTTACTCATCTTATGTTCCCTTTTAAAATTATTGAACTACTAAGAAATAATTATAATTATTTGTGGAAACCTGAAGACTTCGAAGTAGCTTTTATATGTTGAAAGAGAAACAGATGTTCCATCTTCTGAGAAAGTTGCTGCTAACACAAAGTTGATTGTTTAATTCCATTCTGGATAGATCCTTTAAATATTAGCTCTCGGCATCTTACATCTGGGCTTGCAATGCGGTCGCAGCTGACTCTGGCAAGTCTTGTGTGGCATAAACAGCTTTCTCCAACTGTACACCTCTGGCACCCATCTGCATTGTCACTCTCTACAAGTCGACTTGCTTTAGACAGACAGTGCATTCCTCCTCAGTAGGACACCAGACAGTCAGAGCCTGAGGACACTAAAATTGGAGTCAAATGGAAACTCCTCCACCTCGTTGGTTCAGTTATAACTGTCTGAGTGAGGGATATTCTTTAACCATTAACCTCTTTAAAATGTATTTTCTTTTTCCAATTACAGTTGACATACAATATTATATTACTAATAGTTTCAGGTGTACAATATACCGGTTAGAAAATTATACATCTTATTAAGTGATCACTCTGATAAGTCTAGTACCCATGTGAAACCATAGTTATTACGGTTTATTATATTATCTGAAACCACACATAGTTATTACAGTATTATTGATGATATTGCCTATGCTATACTTTACATCCCTTGTGAGTGCCTTTATAACTGGCAATTTTAATTTCTACCCTTTTCCCCCAGTCTTCAATTCTCTAAACTGGGAGTAAGAAAAGTGACCACGTGCGATCCTTCCACAACCTCCTTACCAACAGACTCTGCCTGCTAAAACCACACGAAAGCCAACTAAATCAAGTGACAGCCACATAAATAACAACAGCAAACAACAATAACCACATGTCATATAATTTTTCTTAAATGTCTATTTTATTCTATGTAGAATATCACAAATACCTCACAAATTTCAATCTGTCAGGGTTTCCCCACATTTACAAAGCATCAGACATCCTGTTGGGCACAGAATATAGATTTTCAAGGGGCATGTCAAAACTTAAAGCAGCAGAAAAACATTTTTTAACAACTGACTTCACTTATCAAACAGCAGAACACGAGAAAGGTCTCCGGCACCTGAAGTCATTTAATGTTTTTATGGCAGTGATAAAAATCACTTCAGGTGTTGCTGCAGCAACAGCTTTGAAAGCAATAGAGTTCTGATGTAGAGAAGATCCATCAGAAATAAATCAAACCTTGTTTCATTGGTGCCAAAGGAAGTGTGTGTAATGGAAAGTTATTAAGACCAAAGTCATGGGCAGGTGTCTGCCCCAGCACGGGGCCTTCTCGTGTGAGTATTCCCCAATCAACTCTACCCTTCTTATTTCACCCTCCTGGTGTTGTCCAGAGATTCACAGGCTGCAGGTTATAGAAGGTAAGTGCTTTAAGGCTGTGGGAGCTTCCCTAGCATGCCATTTCGCCACCATGTTAAACACATTGAGAGAGTGAGGAAAGGTCAGAGGGCGGGTGGGTGGGTGGGAGGGAGAGAGAGACTGCAATTAGTTTTATAGTAATTATAAGATTTGCCCCAACAATAATTCTTTTTTCATTATCAGGAAGCCAACAATGTCCATCGAGCATCTACTAATTTCTGGCCTTTTAAATGTAAGTGATCCCATTTAATATTTACAAAATCTTAGGTGTATAACCCTGCAGGAAATGTATTCTTAATTTCATATTGCAGACCAAATACTCATAGAAATTCAGTGTTTTATAAAATTTACAAAACTAACAAATTATGGAGCTTGATTGCTATTCAGAATCTTTAGTATCATCTTATTATTACTTCCTTTCTACTTCCCTACCCGTAAACAAATGACTTTTTAATATAAAACCTGTTGTTTTATTTTATTTATTTACTTATTTTTGTTTTATTTTTATTGTTTATGTTGTTACAGATGTCCTCATTTTTCCTCCCTTTCCCCACCTCCACCCAGCTCCTCTCCCCATCTCAAGCCAATCCCCACGTTTTTGGCCGTGGCCACGGGCTGTACAAAAATGTTCTCTGGTTAATCCCTCCGCCATCCTTCATCCCGTTCCACCCTCCCGCCAGCCCCCTTTCTGGCACCTGTCAGTCTGTTTTATGTATCTAAGCTTCTGCTACTATTTTGTTCATTAGTTTGTTGTATTCATTAGTTTCAAAGCCTGTTATAGATACCAGGTATTTAAAAATTTAAAAACCTGTTATATGTATTTAAATAAATTTCCTTCCTGAGCAGTGATTGTTGATATATTTGCTTTTAAACTACAATATTATATAAAAGTAGGCATGCTGTGTGCCATAGCTTTTAAATATTATAAAAACAAAGCAAATAAGAATATATGCAAAGAAAAATACAAAATTAAAATGGGGTTCAAGTTACCATGACTGAGATGTCACTTACTTATGTTGATCATAGCTCTCACAGTGTGAATATGCAGGTGACTTCTAGTAGCACAGATTCCTTTGGGTTCTACGTGCCTAAGTCCATGTTTGACTGTGTGCTGCCTCAAAGTTCCCCCTGTCGTCTCTTTCGAACCACACAAAACCCGTGAGTATTTTCATGTTGTGCTGTGCTGTGCCACCATTTGCCCCTTTGTTAGTCTTAGTATATCTGTCTCTTTTCCTTTTATATTAGCCCATGGTAACTGAAAGAATTATACTTAGTTCCAATATGATTCTAAGTACAAATAATCATGTGATGTTTATTTCCAACATAGCCATCCAGATGTTAAAAAATGTATTTTTTTCTGTAATTATAACTAAAAGGAAAGCACTAAAGTAGAAAACACATCTTCAGGGTTTTCAGATTTTGGAAGATGAATTAAGAAACTAAATACAGGAAGGAGGAAAAAGAAGTTTACAGTTGTTTTTATGGAAATAATACAACAATTCATGAATAATAATACCAGAATAAACTGTGTTTTATGTACTCACAAATGCAAATGTACTTTTGTCCCACCCTGTATATGCCAACAGACCCCAATCGGAGAAAATACTGTCGTGAAGGAATGAGAAATTTAACACAAGTTAAAATGTTTGATAGCTGATTCTTACTAATTTTATTAATATAAGTATTTTACGGTTGAATTAGAATTATCAATACTAGTAATTTATTTAACAACCTAGGCATGAGATTGCTAACTTTGCATTCAGATATTTCATCATATAACACTAGGTTATTTACCATTTACCCTCAGCATAGCTTTCCACATTCACTTCCACAAGGTCTCCAGTTTATACTGTATTCTAGCCAGTGAGTCATAATGCCAGTTTCACATTCAAATCACCTAGAGAGGGTGTGTGTGTGTGTGTGTGTGTGTGTGTGTGTGTGTACAATTCTGTAGGCTAACTGGAATACCCTGAGACATTTGGGTCAAAAATCCGTGCTTTGAGATACATTCCCTGAGCAATACAGTCTACACTGATTACTCTCTATTTTTTTTTATGACACCATAAACTTACCAAATAATAAAGCACATATTATAGTATTCCAATCTCTCTTGTATAAATCTTTATCTAGTAAGCCCATGACCGTAAACTTCTGTATTATAAGGTAGTATATATTAGACATTTTCCAGAGAGTTTTTGAATGAATGAAGAAAGTAAGAAAAGAATGGGGGAATCAATTAAAAATTATGTATGTTATTTTAATCAAGTGTTGTTCTCAGGCTCTACCTGGATGCAGAGTCATTCATGTCTGCACTAAATAGGCAGTAATCATTGCCTTTATCATTGCATCCTTATTATCCATGATCTCTTCTCACTGAATCAGATTTGCACAGGTTTTGCTTCTCTTCTCTAGATTCGTTTTTTTTTTTGCTTGTTTGTTTTATTGTCCTGTATACGAGATGAAATTTGTTAAATTAGCATATAATCCCACTTTAGCAGGCTAAATCTCCTTTGCTATAAAAATATATGTTTTCAGTAACTATTTTTAAATATTACATATTTGATCATTTATTTACATTTTCACTTGCATTCTATGTAATTGAAATGACTCAGAAGTCAAGACAGTATCTAAGAAATCTGCCTGTGCTACTCTCTCCTCAAATGACCCTTATCACTAATCGAAAATCAAATGGCCTTCATGCAGCCATGGATGTTTAAGGCCCAGTTTGATGAAGATAAATATAATAATTTCACCCAATGTTACCTCATCACTGAGCCCTTTTTGCTACACTGTGTAAAATAGCAGTGCTCCCTTAGCCTGGTGTTCTCCAACCACATTCCCTGCTTTGTTTACTCTGCAGTGCCCATGATCACCTGTGTTTGTTTCTTAGGGATGCCGTAATGAAGTACTACAAACTGGGTGCCTTAAAGTAAAAAAAAAAAAAAAAAAAAAAAAAATCTTTCAGTTCTAGAGGCTAGAAGTATGAAAACAAGTTGTCAGCAGGGCCATGCTCTCTCCAGAGGCTCTAAGGGAATATCCTTCTTTTATTCTTCTTAGTTTCTGGTAGCTCTTGGTGATCCCTGATGTTCTTTAGCTTATAAATGCAACACTTCAATCTCTCTCCACATCATTATCAATGAGAGACGTCACTGGATTTGGGGCCAACCCTAAGTCAGTATGTCTTCATCTTTATTTAGTTACATCTGCAATGATTCTATTTCCAAATAAGATCATATCCCAAGGTTCTGAATGAATGTGAATTTTTGGGAGACACCAAACCACTAATACCACTTGATACACCCAGTATTTTGTATGCTTATCTATTTGTTGACTTTGTTATCACACTAGAGTGCATTAATCAGGACAGGGACATTTTTCTTCTTAGTTCATTGTCACTGTCACCAGTTCCTGCAACAGGGCCTGACACAGAGTAATCAGTAAATTGTTGTTGTTTTAAACCATTAGGGATTTTAATCCTATAACTCAAACTGATTTGGTAATTGTATTCTGTTTTTGAATCAGTATCATGACATCAGAATTAATACCCATACAGCCATGTATGTCAAGATAAGACTTTATATTATCAACATTTTAAAAAATTACATTGTGCTGGCCAATGTTCATGGATGAGAATCTAAGCTGTTAAATACAATTATTTATAGTATAATAAAGGCTATTGTAACCTTATTATACCAATTCTTCCATCATTTATTTGTAAGTCTCTCCTTCTTTTTTTTTCTTTTTTAATTTTCAATAATCTCTTCTTTCCCATTTTTTCAGTAGAATCAGCCAGGACAAGACTGATCCAAAGAGTAAAAGTAAAGTTGAACTTTTTCTACAAAATCAGCCATGTAAATCTCTACATTTCAAAATTACAGAGAAAAACACACACAGATTAGTGTGTCTCTTCTCATGCTACTGATCTGAAAAAGATATGCTAAATACAGAAAACTTCTTCACTTTCATCACTATAAATCTCATTTTTTAAAATATTTTATTTAGAGAGAAGAGAAGGGAGGGAGAGAGGGGGAGAAATATCAACGTGCGGTGGCCTGTTAAGCTCCCCACACAGGGGACCTGGCCTGCAACCCAGGCTTGTGCCCTGACTGGGAATCAAACAGGCGACCTTTTGGTTGCAGGCCAGTGCTCAGTCCCCTGAGCTACATCAGCCAGGGCATATCTCATTTTAATCAATGCAGTTATCAACATCATATGAAATTATACATAAATATTTTATAGGATAAAGGAAAAAGCGATGTTTTTAAACATAGGTGCTAGTTTTTAACCACTTATTTAACACTAACGAGACAACTTTAAGGTCTATATAAGGTAGAATAATTTCATACTCAACTTTTCCCTGTCCCACCAGCAATTCAATTAGTTTTAAACATCTAATCCATGACAATTTGTAGCATGAATGAAAATATATTAAGTTGAATATTTGGGGAATTGACAATTAACATTTTGAAAATATCTAATAATTAATCCAGACAGCCTACATGAAAGTTAATATTTCAAAAGATGGTATATAGTATATATATTTTATAAAATATTGCAGCATGATTAAGAAACATAGCCTATAAAATATTCCATGATAACATCTCTAAACTATGCTAAAGGTAAGACCACACTAAAAGAATCAAAATTTTACTTGTTAGAAGAAAGCATTTTCATTTTTATATAGAATACAATTAGACTAATTTTTTTATATAGAGAGAGATTTTTCAGATAAATTGATAAAATATTTGCCACCAGACTTTCTCAACAGGAACATTTGCATTAGTTATCTGACGTTGTGTAACAAATTACCTCTACATTTATCAGCTAAAAAAAAAAAAAAAAAAAAAAAAAACACCTTTATTATCTCACACAGTTTTTCTGGGTCAGGAAGCTGGGAACAGCTTAACAAAAGTGGTTTTGGCTCCAGGCCTCTATGAAAATGCAATGAACCAAAGGGTCAGGACTACACTCAGCTGAATGCTCAACTGGGACCAGAAGGTAGTCTTCTCAGTTCACTCACACTGCTGATGGCGGACCTTAGCTCTGCATTGGCTTTCTTGACAGTGGACCTCTCCTTAGGCAGCCTGAATACTCTATGACAGGACAACTGGCATCCTCCAGAAAAAGAATATGAAACCAAGACAGAAGGCAGTGTTTTTTATAACTCAATCTTAGAAGTAGGATACCATGTCTTCCTTCTGTAATATTCTATTGAGCATACAGATCAGTCCTGGTATAATGTGGGATGGGGATATACAAGTGTGAATACCATGAGGTGGGGATCTCTGGAGCTCAGTTCAGAGGATGGCTACCACAGACATCATCTACATTTTGGGCAGGGCAATTACTTCCTGAGCAGGAATATACTGTTTCTTGTTTGTTTTTTAAATATTTTATTGTTTATACTATTACAGTTGTCCCACTTTTCTCCCCTTCCCTTCCCTCCACCCAGCCTGCCTCCCTCTTTCATACTCAGTCCCCACACAATTTTTCATGCCCATGGAGCCATTATATATGTTCTTTGACTAGTCCCTTCACCTTCTTTCAATCATTCCCCACCCCTGCCCTCCCTTCTTACAGCTGTCAGTCTATTCCATAATTGCATGCTTCTGATTTTATATTTAGCTGATTTGTTAATTTTGTTCATTAGATTCCTCTGACAAGTGAGATCATACAGAATTTTCCTTCACCAACAGGCTTAATTCACTTAGCATAATAATCTCCAGTTCCATCCATGCTGTAGCCAAAGGTAGGAACTCCTTTTTTCCGCTGTGTAGTGTTCCATTGAGGAAATGTACCACAGTTTTTTATCCACTCAGCTACTGATGGGCGCTTAGGCTATTTCCAACTCTTGGCTATTGTAAATAGCACTACTATGAACATGGGGTTGAGTTAATTCTTTTGAATTGGTGTGTTGGAATTCTTCAGGTATATTCCCAGCAGTGGAATCGCTAGGTTAAAAAGCAGTTCCATTTTTAGTTTTCTGAGGAAATTCCACACTGTTTTCCACAGTGTCTGCACCAGTCTGCATTCCCACCAACGGTGTACTAGGGCTCCTTTTCTCCTCCTCCTTGTCCGCACTTGTTTGTTTATTTATATGACGGCCATTCTGACAGGTGTGAGGTGATATCTCATTGTGGTTTTCATTGGCATCTGTCTGTTGGCTAATGATGTTGAGTATTTCTTCATGTGTCTCTGGATCCTCTGTATGTCCTCTTTGGAGAAGTGTCTATTCAGGTCCTTTGCCCATTTTTTAATTGGATTGTTTGTCTTCCTAGAGGAATATGCTGTTTGTTTGCTCAAGGATCTTAAGCATTTCTACCCATCCCATTTCTGTGCCCCACCCCATGAAAGTAAATGATAGTCACTATGAAAATAAATTCCTTCCAACATTTTCAAAATTCATCCATTGAAAAGCAGTATCTGAAATAAGGGCATATTTTCAGCAGCTGCTTTTTTAAAGGGAGCCTCTGACCTATTAGAAATGCAAGAGCTGTTTATATGAATTAGTCAGCAGATTCTTACTTAGAGGCAAGCCAGCCAGTCTGAGCTCTCCATTGTCAGGGTGCATCAGCATGTTCATGAAGGTGATTCATTGTGACAGCAGGAATGTCTAATTATGTGCATAGCTCACCGAATTTTTACTAGAATAACTTTTACATGAAAGGCTGAAAGATACACTACTATATAGCAATGTTATGTCTACTTTCCCATTGTTCTTCATCAAACAGCATTAGTGTGGAGACCTTCAATTCCACCTACTGCAACAAAGCTGTAATTATTAAATCAATAAGAACTTAGCCTGTCCAAATTCTGTTTGCACATGTATTTCCCACTTCAGTGTCTACAGACTTCAAATTATTCTTCATTTTTAAAACAAATAGAAAATGAGAGATAGTTTGTTTTTTGATATCAGAATAATGAAACAAAAATTCAGTTATTTCAAATTTATTATGTAAATAATATACTCTTATTCCTTATCATGACATTTCTTGTTAGAATGCTACAGAACAAAAATCAGTTTTTAGCCATCCCTTTAACTACTCGTTTACTCAAAATTGAATGAATTGATTAGATGAACTACTTTTAAAAACATGTTAAATACCTACTAGATTACAGAGATGAATCTGTTCTGGATCCTGCTCTCAAAATGTCTACACTCATACAGAGTCCATAATTTGTAGTGATTACAAAGGAATTCATTATTTATCTATTTTTATTAAAAGGTCTGCTCATGTAAAATGTAGATAAAAGTCATTGCCAGATACTAAAACACCTTAAAAACTCAATAGACTTACAAATGACATATTCTTAGAGCTTTAAATAATCATTTATGTGAAATGAAGAAACCAATGATTTATTAATATTGGTTAATATTAATACTAGACCAAATTAAATGTCTTGCTCTCAGATGTTCTTCATAGCACCAAGTTGATTTAAAATTATGTTTTTAAAAATTGACTATTGCATGAAGTCTTAAGTGATGGCAATACAGTAGTGTGCTAGAACTAGTATGTATTCAATCACAAGAGCTAATTGCTAAATTTTTAGGAATTTTGCAAGTTGTTTCACTTCAGCTTGTTAGCTTGAAATCAACAGTGGTAAGAATATTTAGGCCATGAAAACTGACAAATGCTACAAACTAGGAATTTAAAAAATTTCCACAGAGCTGGTTGTTAAATAGTTGCCAAAACACCACTACAGCAATGCCTCTAGTCTTAAATTTGTGAACGAATAAGACAGGACCGTTTTTGTACTGTGCTAAGTATCATGTCACTTTAAGTTGCATGGTATGGCTATAGCCCTGGCCCGCCAAAAAGATAATAGTTTTCACCTCAGGAGAACAAAACATCCCAATGCTACCCAGATTATATATTTGGGGTGTATTATAGCCTAGAAAATCACTATTGAAAATAGAATTCTCAATAAAAGTATCTTTTTTGTCCTCTTTGAGTCCAATAAATACTATAATTCATATCCATGAAAATTTAAGAAAGTAGACAAATTTGAACATGGGTATTTCTGTAAATCAAATTTACCAGTTTTAGCCAGAGTAAGGGTTATAATTTTGCAATTCGAACTCCAAATATTAGAGAACAAGATACCATTGTCATAAAGAATGTAGTTTTATTATCATTTTATTAAAACAAGTTACTAGGCCCCTGACTGAACCTGTATGTCTTATGTCAGGCAGGTATAAAATGTAAGTTTATGAATCTGCACTTGTTCAAAAGTATCTCATATGTTTATTTCTCTGAGAATCCACACCACTATTTTTTTCATATGCTTTGAAAATAGAGCAAGAAAGGGGAAGCATTTTCCAAAAACTATATTACCATGATTTTAAGACCTTGATTATTAATGCACATGGGTCAGAAAATTTCAGTTCATGCTTCCCAGAGTGAAAATATCTCTGGCAGGCTACATACAGCATCCATAAAAAGACATCCATGGTGTACTGCACACGCACTGCCAGAACGTTCCATCTGTGCACAGGGGCTGAGTTACAGCTGCTGGGGGAGATATAACTCTCTCATTTACTTACTTTCTTGTCTTTCGGAATTGAACTATACTGAAGACTTTTGTATCTGTTGTTAGATTAAAAAAAAAAAAAAAAACCTTTGGACATTTTATATGTTATATAGAAATACTCAATCCAGTAAGCTTTTTAACAAAATTATTAACTCCTAAAGTCTGACTTGAGAGAAATGGATGATCACAGACAGGATAGATAACTAGGAAACCAAGATTTTGAACATTTATACTATATCTTACCCCAAAGATTTAGAATTTTAATTCACATAAACTAGAGTATATATAAAATACTAATTTGTTTTCACAACCTAATTAACAACCCTAAAGTTTCCATTCCAGCAAATGGTAGTCCTTAAATGTATTATTGTTGCAATTTTACTATTATTTGTTTGTCTGTTTCTTTATTTTTATTTAAACTTATTGGGATAACAACGGTTAATAGAATCATATAGGTTTCAAGTGTACATTTCTATTTGACATGATCAATACTTGCATTGTGTACCCCCACCCCCACCCAAAGTCAAACTATCTTCTGTCACCGTATATTTGGCCCTCTGTACTCCCCACAAACTTTCCACCCCCTTCCCTCTGGTAGCCACCACACTGTTGTGTGTTGTTTCTCTGAGTTTCGGTTTTATATCCCACATGTCAGTGAAATCATATGGTTCATAGCTTTTCCTGCTTGACTTATTTCATTTGGCATATATTCTGAGGGTTCCTCCATGTTGTCACAAATGCCCATATTTAATCTTTTTTATGGCTGTTATACCATTGTATATATGCACCACATATTCTTTATCCAGTTCTATATCGAAAGACACTTTGTTTTTCTCCATGTCTTGGCCACCATGACTAATGCTATAATAACATAGGGGTGCATATATCTTTGCAAGTAAAAGAAGAAGGATTGCTAGGCTATATGGTAACTCTATTCTTAATTTTTTGAGGAACCTCCATACTGCTTTCTATAGTGGCTACACCAGTTTACATTCCCACCAGCTGTGATGAGGGTTCCCTTCTCTCCATAACCCCTCCAGCACTTGCCATTGTCCTGTTGATAATAGCCATTCCAATAGGTGTGAGGTGATAATGATTTGGATTTCCATAGTAGCTAGTGAAGTTGAGCATCTTTTCATGTATCTGTTGTTCATTTGTATGCCTTCTTGGGAGAAGTGTCTATTCAGGTTCTCTGCCCATTTTTTAATTGGATTGTTTGTTGGTATTGAGTTCTATGAGTTCTTTATTTATTTTGGATATTAACCGCTTTTTGCAGCTGTTGTTTGAAAATATCATCCCCCATTCAAATGGTTGTCTTTTGTTTCGTTGTCAAGTTTTGTTGTCAAGTTTGTTTCATTGTCAAGTTGTACAGAGGGTTTTTTTTAGTTTAATATAGTCTCATTCGTTATTTTTGCCTTTACTCCCCTTGCCTTTGAGGTCAATTTATAACATGTTCTCTACAACCAAGGTTCATAAGTTTAGTTTTATATGTTTACTTCTATGCAATTTATTGTTTCAGACCTTATATTTAGGTCTTTGATCCATTTAAATTAATTTTTGTATATGGCGACAAACTGTTTCTAGTTTCTTTCTTTCTCTCTCTTTTTTTTTTTTTATCATGTGGCTTTCCAATTTTCCCAGCACCATTTATTGAAGACACTTTCTTTTTTCAATTGTGTGTTTTTGGCTCCTTTGTCAAAAATTATTTCCCCATATAGATGTGGTTTTATGTCTGGGCTCTGAAATCTGTTCCATTGGTTTGTGTGTCTGATTTTCTACTAAGAACATGTTGTTTTGATTATTGTTGCTCTGTAGTATAATTTGAAGACAGGTAATATGATACATTCAGCTTCACTCTTTTTTCTCAGTGTTGTTTTGGCTCTTCAGTGTCTTTTGTGGTTCCATACAAATCTGATGAGTTTTTTGTTCTATTTCTTTAAAAAATGACTTTGGAAACTTCCAGACAAGATGGAGGTGTAGGTAGATATGCTTTGCTTTCTTGCACAACCAAAAGAAGGACAATAACCAATTTAAAAATAAAAAAAAATCAATCAGAACTTCCAGAAAACTGAGCTGTGTGTAAGTCTGACAACCAAGGAATTAAAGAAGAAACATTTATCCAGACTGGTAGGAGGGGCAGAGACAGACAACCAGGACAGATAGGACATGTGGCAGATGACAGTAAGCAGACCATGTGGGTGAAGTGGAAGCTGGTGGACTAGGTAGTCCCACATTCATGTGTGGATAACAGGAGGAACAACTGGGGAGTGGGACAGACCACACAACCCAGGGTTCCAGCACAGGGAAATAAAGCCTCAAAACCTTGTACTGTAAAAACCTCAGGGGGTTGTGGCAGTGGGAGAAACTCCCAGTCTTATAGGAGAATCTGTTGGAGGGGCTAATGGGATCCTAGAATATACAGAAACCAACCCACACAGGAACCTTCACCAGAAGGGTCCAGTTCACATGTGCGTATCAGGAGAATTGACTGAAAGTGGAGTGAGAGTCAAGCAAGAGGCAATGTTCCCTCTCTGACCCCTCCCCATACAGTACCACAACACAGTAAAGTGGGTTTCCCCACCCTGGCAAATATTTAAGACTCCTCTCCTTACAATGTAACAGGTGCACTGAGACGAAGATATATGGCCAAAATGAAAGAACAGATCAAAACTCCAGAAAAAAAACTAAGTGATGAGAAGATAGCCAACCTGTCCGATGCAGAGTTCAAAACATTGGTAATCGGGATGCTCACAGAAATGATTGAGTACAGATGCAAAATAAAGGAAGAAGTAAAGGCTATACAAAGTGAAATAAAGAAAAATATACAGGAAACCAACAGTGAAGGGAAGGAAAGCAGGACTCAAATCAACAATTTGTAAAAGAAGGAAGAAATAGACATTCAACTGGAACAGAATGAGGAAACAAGAATTCAAAAAAGATGACAAGAGGCTAAGGAACTTCTGGGACAAATTTAAACAGTCCAACATTCAAATGATAGAGGTACCAGAAGGAGAAGAGGAAGAGCAAGAAATTGGAAACTCATTTGAAAAAAAAAAATGAATGAAAATTTCCTCAATTTGACAAAAGTAAATTTACATGGAAGCCCAGGAAGCTCAGAGAGTCCCTAAGAAGTTGGACCCAAGGAGGAACACACCAAGACACATCATAATTAAATTATTCAAGATTAAAGATAAGGAGAGAATCTTAAAAGCAGCAAGAGAAAAGGAGATAGTTACCTACAAAGGAGTTCCCATCAGACTGTCAGCTGATTTCTCAAAAGAGGCCTTACAGGCAAGAAGGGTCTGGAAAGAAGTATTCCAAGTCATGACAGGTAAGGACCTACATCAAAGATTGTTCTATCCAGCAAAGCTGTCATTTAGAATGGATGGACAGATAAAGCGCTTCTCAGATAAGGTCAAGTTAAAGGGTTTCATCACCACCAAGGCCTTTTTATATGAAATGTTAAACAGACTTATTTAAGAAAAAGAAAAAGATAAAAAATATGAACAGTAAAATGACAACAAATTCTCAACAACTAAAGTTAAAAAAAAAATGAACTAAGCTAACACCTAGAACAGGAACAGAATTACAGATACGGAGATTACAAGGAGGCTTATAAGCAAGGAGCGGGTAGGGGAAGAATGGGAGAAAAGGTACAGGGAATAAGAAGCATAATTTGTAGGTACAAAATATACAGTGGGAGGTTAAGAATAGCATAGGAAATAGAGAAGCCAAAGAATATATATGTACAACACATGGACATGAACTAAGGTGTATGGAGGGGGAGAAGCTGGAGGGATGGGAGGTGCAGGGTGGAGGAGGATAAAGAGGAGGGAAAAATGGGACAACTGTAATATCACTATCAATAAAATATACTTAAAAATAAAAATTAAAAAAAGAGAAACACAACATATTGGAAACCTCTTAGAAAGATGCCTAGAACACAGTAAGTGTTCATTAAGTGGTACCTAGAGTAATTACCAGCCCAGCCAGCCTCTGCTTTCAGTACCTGACAAATCAAGGAAGAAAGTTTTCCAGAGACTACCAATAAATTCCTGGAATTTGTCACTATTTGAATTGTGTTGATTTCCTCATTTGTTTTCTGGATCTCCAGTTGTCTCTTGAAAGCCAAAGAGACCTGATTTATTGACTTTTGCCCTAACCTGCCCACACGGGGGACACAGGGTGTTTTCCCCCACAAGATTCCCCACTAGTGTCAACACAGCTCAGTATTAATAAAGCCCCAGCCCCGTAAGAGGTTGCCCTGAAAAAAATGACATTGGGGTTTTGATAAGGATTATATTAAGTCTGTATATTGCTTTGGGTTATATGGCCGTTTAAACTATGTTGACTCTTCCAGTCCATGAACTGGGAATATCTTTCCATTTCATTGTATCTTTTTCAATCTCTTTTAATAGTGCTTTGTAGTTTTCAGTATATAGGTCCTTGACATCCTTTGTGAAGTTTATTCTTAGGTATTTTATTCTTTTGGTTGCAATTGCAAAAAGAATTGTTTTTACCATTTCTTTTTTTAATATTGATATATTTTTATTTTCATTTATTAATTTCTTTTTGTTCAATTACAGTTGTCCCAATTTATCCCCTGTTGCTCTCCCCTGCCCCATTCACTCCTCCCACAGTCAATCCCCACCCTGTTGTCTATTACCATGGGTCCTTTATGCATGTTCCTTGAGGGCCCTTCCCCTTCTTTCCCCCATTATCTGGCTCCCCCCTCCCCTCTGGCTACTGTCAGTCTGTTCCTTGTTTCCATGCCTCTAATTTTATTTTGTTTATTTGTTTATATTGTTTGTTGCATTCCTCTTATAGGTGAGATCACATGGTATATGTCTCTTGCCTCCTGGCTTATTTCACTTAGCATAATGCTCTACTGTTTCATCCATGGGGTCACCAAGGGTAGGAGTTCTTTTTTCTGCTGCATCTTATTCCATTGTATAAACGTACCACAGTTTTGATCCACTCATTTACTGATAAGCACTTAGGCTGCTTCCAGCACCTGGCTGTTGTAAATAAGGCTGCTACGAATATAGGTGTACATAGGTTCTTCCGAATTGGTGTTTCAGGATTCTTAAGGTATAGTCCTGGCAGTGGAATCACTGAAACAAAAGGCAGTTCCATTTTTAGATTGTGAGGAAATTCCATACTGTTTTCCCAGTGGCTGCACCAGTCTGCATTCCCACCAACAGAGTACTAGGGTTCCTTTTTCTCCACAATCTCACCAGCACTTGTTGTTTATTGAGATGTTAATGATGGCCATTCTGACCAGTGTGAAGTGGTATCTCATTGTAGTTTTAATTTGCATCTCTCTGATAGCTAGTGATGTTGAGCATTTTTTCATTTGTCTATGGGCCCTCTGTATGTCCTCCTTGGACAAATGTCTGTTCAGGTCCATTGCCCATTTTTTAATTGGGTTTTTTTGTCTTGCTAGAGTGAAGTCATGTGAGTTCTTTATATATTTTGGAGATCAAACCCTTGTCCAGAGTATCATTGGCTAATATGTTTCCCCACATGGTTGGTTCCCTTTTTATTTTGCTGATGTTTTCTTTAGCCATGCAGATGCTTTTTAATTTGATGTAGTTCCATTTGTTTATCCTTTTCTTTATAGCCTCGCCCTAGGGAACATATCAGTGAGAATATTGCTGTGTGGGATATCTGAAATTTTCCTGCCTAATTTTTCATCGAGGACTTTTATGATGTCACAGTTTATATTTAAATCTTTCATCCATCTTGAGTTTATTTTGGTATATGGTGTAAGTTGGTGATTGAGTTTCACTTTTTTTGCATGTAGCTGTTCATATCTCCCAACACCATTTATTGAAGAGCCTATTTTTATCCAGTTGTATTCTCCTGCCCCCTTTGTCAAATATTAATTGACCATAGAGACTTGGGTTTATTTATGGGCTCTCTATTCTGTTCCATTGATCTATGTGTCTATTCTTATGCCAATACTGGACTGTTTTGATTACAGTGGCCTTGTAATACAGTTTGATATCAGGTATTGTGATCCCTCCAACTTTGTTCTTCTTTCTCAAAATTGCTGATGCTATTCATGGTTGTTTATGGTTCCATACCAATTTTTGAAATATTTGTTGTTTGATCCACTCATTTACTGATGGGCTCTTAGGCTGTATCCAGTACTTGGCTATCGTAAATATAATGCTGCTATGAACATTGGGGTGCATATGTTCTTTTGAATTGGTGTTTCAGGATTCTCAGGGTGTAGTCCCAGCAATGGGATCACTGGATCAAAGGTAGTTCCATCTTTAGTTTTTTGAGGAAATTCCATAATATTGCTCCCTTTGATAGCTCAGCTGGCAAAGTGGAGGACTGTAGTGATTTCCGCTTCTTTATTCTGAAGGTTAATTGTTAGTATATAGAAAAGCAGTGGAGTTTTGTCCATTGACTTAGTATCCTGTAACTTTGCTGTATTTGTTTATCATTTCTAATAGTCTTTAGGATTTTCTATATACAGAATAATGCCATCTGCAAAAAGTGATGCCTTTCCTCCCTTCTTCCCAATTTTGATGCTTCTTATGTCTTCCTCTTGTCTGATTGTTCTGGCTAGGACTTCCAGAACTATTGAATAAAAGTGGTTAGAGAGGGCACTCTTGTCTTGTTCCTGATTTTAGAGGAAAATCTTTAAAATTTTTACCATTGAGTATGATATTGGCTGATGGTTTGTCATATATAGCCTGTGTTATATTGAGGTCTTTTCCTTTTATACCCATTTTATTCAGTATTTTAATCATAAATGGATGTTTTATCTTATCAAATATTTTTCTGCATGCATTGATAAGATCATATAATTTTTATCTTTTTTTATTAATGTGATATATTACATTAATCAATTTGTGTATAAAAATGCAACTGATTCCTGGATATTTATTTTGTATTCTGCTACTTTACTAAATTAATTTATCAAGTTCTAGGATTTTTTTGATGGAATCTGTAGGGTTCTCTATATACAGTATGTTGTCATCTGCAAATAATGAAAATTTTACTTTTTCCTTTCCAGTTGTGATGCCTTTTATTTCTTCTTCTTGTCTGATTGCTGTGGCTAGAACTTCCAGTGCTATGCTGAATAAGTATGGTGAAAGCAGACATTCTGTCTTGTTCCCAGTCTTAAAGGTAATGCTTGTAGCTTTTGCAGATTGAGTACGGCGATCTTGACTGTGGGTTTGTCATATATGATATTTCTTATGTTGAAATTTGTTCCCTCTATTCCCAATTTAGTGAGAGTTTTCTTCATAAGCTGTTGCTGAATTTTATTAAGTGCTTCATCATGCTTTTTTAAATCCTTCATTTTGTATATGTGGTGCATCACATTTATTGATTTGTGAGTATTGTACCAACCTTGCATCCCCAGAATAAATCCCACTTGATCATGGAGGGGAGAGCTTGGAGGGCTGGGTAAAAAATGTGAAGGGGTTAACAAAAAAGACCTCATGGACACACACAACTGTATGGTGATTACCAGAGGAAAAGTGGAATGGAGAGAGCAGAAGAGAGTAAATGGTGATGGAAGGAGACTTGATCTGGGGTGATGAACACACAATACAATCTATAAATGATATAGTATGAAATTGTACATCTAAAATTTTATATAATTTTATTAACCAATGTCACTTCAATAAATTCAATAATTGGTTGATAAAAATAAATTGAGTGATAAAAATGTTTAAATCTTATATTTATTTTTTAAAGTTTGCATATTTTGGTTAAAAATCAAAACAAAATATTCAGTTTTTTATGTTAATAAATGGTATCAGACATCTGAACAATCCAAAGGTTATTTAGATTTTTTTCAGTAGGTTTATTTGTATAATGATATATTTTATATTAATATTAATCAGAATTGCCAAGGCCTTGATATATATTGTCTGAGAGGAGGGAAATAGCTGGAAAATATCTGAAATAAGACATGAGTTAAAATTTCACAACTTTTGCTCTTCCACATAGATGATCCCAAGTCAGCAGCCTTAATTTACTTTCTACTGTGTGCAGGGTTCCTTCTGCATCTAAACACCACTAGGAGTTTTCAACATTTGGAAGAGTAGTCATTTCTTTATTCATTCAACATTTTTTATTGAAATATTTTAGGCATAGGCTTGGGAGATTCACAGTTAAATAAGGGACTTCATTCAAGGAGATTTTATATCATCTAACATAATGAATAAAAAATTATAACACAATAAGCCAAATGCTATAAACACAAGACACAAGAGTGTTTATAGTTCAGAGAGTGGAGTGGCTTATGAGATATACTTGGAAACATGCTTTTACAAAGTCAGTTTTGAGATAGAGCTTAAAAAATAAGTGAGTTGTTTTCCAAGACTAGAAAGAAGAAATAACATAGACAAGTAGTTACAGTAGTCAAGGGAATGGCTTATTCAACAAAGTTTGAGAAGTCTGGAAAGACTGAAGAATAGGTCAATGATAGGAAACTGAACTGGAGAGATAGGATGGGTCAGATTGAGAAGAATCTTGTATGGATTGCTAAATTATCTGGTAGCCTAGGAATAAGTATTTAATACATCCTAAGCAATAGTTGAATTTTGTCACAAAATTTTACCTTCCTGAATTTCAGGTAAATCTGTAAATGCAATTCTTAGCTCAGCTCTTCCATTTGATACAGAAGTTTTAAGGAAGTATTTAGCAATGTGATTATTATTCATTTAAGATTTGGAGAAGAAAACAAAATGAAGGAAATACTGTAGATGAATGATGAAATTAGGTAATGAGACAGATGAGTAATCCTGCCATCATCCCCACAGTGATTTTTACTGGGCCCGGGGCACTCTTCTGCACACACTGTGGGTTCTCTTACTGAGGAAAGATTCTATAGCTACACCCTGCAAGAAAGCCTACAGTCTTATCATTGGTCTATAAACATATTTCTTTGCACAAACCATTTGCCAAAAGTTAATAGGTAAGTCAACTGCCAAACTCCTATAGAACTTGGGGTCAGCAGAAAGTTAGAATCAGATTCAACTTATTTTCCCTTTTAGAGGGAATAAATCCATGAGCCTAGTGAGAAGCTCTGTTTAAATGAAACCCACCCTGGAGAAGCAGAATTCCTATTCCCAAGTAGTTCATCATTGAGCTAAATCAGACTGAGATTCTAAGGTCACTTCTAATCTGCTCGTTGCATGACAATTCATACTCTGGTGCTCGAAACTTATCAAATACACTCAGTTTCATCAGAGGAATTATCTTGTTCCATATATGAAATAGTAAAGACAGAGTAATTATTGATGAATGATCATTTGCACCCAATTCTTTCTTGAAGTTCTGACATGGTGTCTATAGATAATGAACAAATTTTTTTTTTTTTTTTTTTTTGCTTTTTCAAAGAGAGATTTAAATGAGTTGTTTCTATTTTAGAACAGTAATTAACCTGCTACAGCTGTCTGTCTGCATGGAGAAAGGCCAAGGATGCTTCGAATTTGACCTCTTGATTTTTCCTTATGATTTCACAGGTTTTGCTGTGCCCTAATGACTAAAACTATAAAGGGCATTAATGAGCATTCTGTGGTATAGTTACCAGATAGGAACTTAAAAAAAAAATCAGGTAGATATACAATATCACAATATCTGGACAGGGAATAAATCTCAATCTACAGATACTTCCTTGTTTGGAGAAATTACAGAAAACTTAGCTTTTGTTTATTTGTTGGTTTCCCTCCATTTAGTGACGCCTAATATAAGGCATTGAGGAAAGGTAGTGTAGCACCTCTAATTTCACAGTACTATACTGGTTAATCTGACAAGGAAGACATGTAAAACATGTTCATAAAACAGGTGCATGTGGATAATAGCTAAATTCCAAATATAACATTACTATGGAGGCTGCAACCTGCTCTGATAGGAAAATCCCTCTTTCGACTCAGGGTTTTTAGAGAGATTAATAAGCCATACTTCTAGGAACTTTGCCAGCAGCTACAGAAGGCTAATACACTAATATAAAAACATAGACAGACCTGAGAGCATATCCAGAAAGATAATTTCTTGGATGTGGGAAATAGGGATAGGTAATGCAGAAAAAAATGATCAATTATTTGGGAAAGAATATTAAAAGAGAGATAAGGAAGGGAAAATATAGCATCAGGAAGATAATGAGTAAAGATTATGTTCTCATGTGGAAGAGGACCCAGTTTTCCTTAGAGAACAGGCTGTTGTGGCTATCAATATCCCCAGGTGCTGAGAAGCTTTATTTCTGGAGAAAATCCAGTGTGCTGTTTCTGCACCAAATCTTGATAACTGGGCACTAAGTTGTTTGCTTGTTTCTTCACTGTCACAGATAGTCCCACTTTGTAAAGTGAGAGGTGTGGGTGATAAGAGTCCTATCAGTGGGAGACAAAACCACAACAAATGCACTAGGAGACACTTGGCTTCTCTGTAAGGACAGGGAGGATTTGGAATATATGGACCTTTCCAGTTTACTTGCTGACATTTTATTTGTAAAATTTTTAGTTAACAGCATGTTTAACCCTTTGCCATATAGACATTTTTAGTTCATGTAGTCCCATTTGTTTAGTTTTGCTTCTGTTGCTATCGTTTTTGGTGTCATATCCAAAAAATCATTGACAAGACCAATGCAAGAAGCTTGCTTCTCTATTTTATTCTAGGAGTTTTATACTCTCAGATGTTGTGTGCAATTCTTTAATCCATTTTGAGTTGACGTTTGTGTGTGGTGTAAAAAAGGGTCCAGTTTTACACTTTTGCATGTGACTATCATTTTCCCAGCATCATTTATCAAAGAGACTATCCTTTCCCACTGAATATTCTTGGTTTCTTTGTCAAAATTAATTGAGCATACATTCATGGGTTTGTTTCTGGGGTCCATATTCTATTTCATTGATTATTGTGTCTGTTTTTATGTATATACCATACTGTTTTGATCATAATCAGCTTTGTAATACAGTATGAAGGGAGACCCCCCAAAAAACTGGAATTACTTTCCAGAGGGTGAGCCCTTTGTAGTACAGGCTGCCCCCCATTAGGTGAGTGTTCTAGGAACCCCTCTGTAATCAGTGTACTAGCTGGCACTGTCCTGAGAGGCTGCGTTTGGCTTTAGTGAATTTCTTTTGAAAAATCTTTCAACACATTTGCTCGTTACATGATGGGTGATTAATTAACCCACCTGCCCACACAGCACAGAGTGTTCAGCAGTTTTTGACCAAAAATGACCTGACCCCCACGCCCCACTCCTCTTATTCACCTAATCTTGCCCTCAGTGGCTTTTTTGTTTGTTTCCCTGGATGAAAAAAGTCTTCAAAGAGAAACACTTTGCTGATGTGGAAGAGATGAAACAAAAAATGACAGAAGTATTAAAAGGCATTGAAATCAATGAGTTCAAAAACTGTGTGAGCAGTGGAAAAGATATCTTGATAAGTGTATTACATAATATGGAGAGTACTTTGAAGGCGACTGAAGTTTAAACATGTAAGAATAAATATGCAATTTTTAAATTAAATTCTATTTTGGGGGGTCGCCCCTCCTATAAAGTTAGGAAAATGGTTCCTCCAGCTTTGTTCCTGTTTTTCAAGATTGCATTGGTATTCAGGGTCATTTGTGGTTTCACATAAATGTTAGGATTTTTTTTCTGTTTCTGTGCAATGCCCTTGTAATTTTGGGTAAGATCATTTTTATTGTCTATTGATTTTAGAGAGAGGAAGGGAGAGAGAGAGAAATGGAGGGAAAAAGAGAGAGAACCATCAATTTCTTATGCTACTTATGCATTCATTGTTTGATTTTTGTATGTACCCTGACCAGGGATTGAATCTGCAACCTTGGTGAATCAGAATGATGTTCTAACCAGCTGAGTTACCTGGCCAGGTAGATCAACTGTTTATGGATGTCTTAATGTGGACATTTTCACAATATTGATTTTCTAATCCATAGGACAATTATCTTTCCATTTTTTGTGTTCTCCACTACTTTTTCGTCACTGTCCTATAATTCTTAGTGCACAGGTCTTTCACCTCCTTGATTAGTTATGTTCCTAGATATTTTATTCTTCTTGGTTCAATTGTAAATGGATTTGTTTTCTGATTTTCTTTTATGATTGCTCAATATTATAGAAAACAATTAATTTTTATGTATTGATTTTGAATCCTGTAGCATTACATTTGTTAGTTCTAATATTTTATTGGTGGAGTCTTTAGAGGTTTCTTTACATAAGATCATGTCATCTGCAAACAGAGAGAGTTTTGTATCTTCCTTTATAATTTGAATGCTTTTTATTTCTTTCCCTTGTCTAATTGTTCTGGCTAGTTCTTCCTGTACTATGTTGAATAAAAAGTGGTAGGAGTTGGCAATTTTTCCCTGTTCCTGATCTTAGAAGGAAAGCTTTTTACCTTTAGATATGACATTAGCAATGGAGAAGTCATGTATGGTCTTTATTATGTTGAGGTACATTTTTCTATACTCAATTTTTGAGAGTTTTTATAATGAATCAATGTTCAATTTCATTAAATGCTTTTTCTGTATCTATTGAGATAATCATATGATTTTTATCCTTCATTTCACTAAAGTGATGTTTCATATTGATTAATCTATGGAAGTTAAACCATTCTTGAATCTGGGAATAAATCCCACTGGATCATGGTGTATGCTCTTTTTAAGTTTATTGTTGAATTCAGTTTGCTAATCTTTTGTTGAGGACTTTTGCATCTATGTTCATCAGGATTATTGACCTTTAATTTTCTTTTCTTGTGTTGTCCTCATCTGCTTTGTTTCTTAAATATTTTATTTATTTATTTTTAGAGAGCAGAAGGGTGGGGAGAAAGAGAGAGAGAGAAACATCAATATGTGGTTTCCTCTGGTGTGCCCCTGACTTAGGACCTGGCTGGCAACCAAGGTATGTGCCCTGACTGGGAATTGAACCGGTGACCCTTTGGTTCACAGGCCTGCACTCAATCCACTAAGCTGCACCAGCAAGGGCCTCTTCTGCTTTTGAAATTAGGATAATGCTGACCTTGTAAAATAAGTTGGTAAGTGTTCCCTCTTCTTCAATTAATTGGAAGAGTTTGAGAATGATTGACATCAGTTCATCTGTTAATGTTTGGTAGAGTTCACTTGTAAAGCCATCTGGTTCTAGCCTTTTCTTTTTTGGGAAAAAACTTCTGAATAGCAAAATACATTATAAACAAAATCTTATTGATTAATCTATGAACAAGAGAAAATATTTCCAAATCATAAATATGGTAAGGGATTACTGTCCAGAATATGCAATAACTCATATATAATTCAGTAGAAAAAAGCAAACAATCTGATTAAAAAAGGGGCCAAGGAACTAAACAGACATTTTTCCAAAGACATACAAATGGCCAACAGGTTTATGAAAAGGTGTTCAATATCACTAATCATCAGGGAAATGCAAATCAAAACCACAAAGAGATATCACTTCACACTGTGAGAATGGCTATCATAAAAAAGGTAAAAAATAAGAGCTAAGTGTTGATGAGAATGTATAGATAAGGCATACCTTATGCCTTATGTTTATGTCTGGAAATACAAGTATTTTGTACATGACACATCATGTGAAATTTTTATAAATTCTTTAATGGCAAAATTATATTATCTGCACTTTTGTTTTTATTATAGTTTTATTATATATATATATATATATTAGGACTTGTAAAACAACATATATATATGTTTTTGTTTAAATTATGGTGATCTAAGTATTTATTTTATTTTTTTAACTTTATTGTTGTTCAATTACAGTTGTTTGGATTTTCTCCCCACCCCTGCCCCTCAGCTCAGCTAAATCCCCCTCCCTCCCCTGCTTCCACCCTTCCTCTTAGTTTTGTCCATGTATCCGTTATAGTAGTTCCTGAAAACCTTTCTTCCCACTATCACCTCCCCCCTCCCCTCTGGCTATTGTTAGATTGTTCTTAATTTCAATGTCTCTGGTTATATTTTGTTTGCTTTTTGTTGTTGTTGTCGATTATATTCCAGTTAAATGTGAGATCACATGGTATTCGTCCCTCACCTCCTGGTTTATTTCATTTAGCATAATGCTCATAGTATTTTAAAAATAATCTCCATATGGTTTCAGTTAATGGAATCACAGAGAAATGGAAAAGCCATTTCTTCCATTCCTTGGCTGTATGTACATTCCTTCAAAGAGAATTTTTATAGTCACTCAGTGACAGGGATTTCCCTTTAAGGTTGCACTGGCATAACAAAAAATATTTGATGAAAGTATTTTTTGATCCTTTGTATGTAGGGGATTGCAGAGTTTGAGAAAGTATAGTCCATAAAATTACCCTCTTTTCTGATACCAGTTGAAAGCTCAGTGGGTTTCCAAAATCTCAGCTTCCATAATTTACTATAAGGACTCATGAAACTTATTGAAAGCTATTATACTCACAGCTACAGACAATGGAATACCATTCTGCCATAAGAAAAGATAAAATACTGCCATTTGTGACAACTTGGATGGAGCTTGAGAGTATCATGCTGAGAAAAAATGATTCATGCAGAAAAAGTTAAGAACCATGTAATTTCACTCATATATGGGACATAAAACTGAAAGCAACAAATCAACAAATTAAAAAAAGCAAACAAACAAAAACTCATAGACACAAACAACAGTATGGCTACCAGAGGGAAGCAGGTAGAGGATAGTAAAGGGTAAAAGGGGTCAAATATATGGTGACTCAAGATTTGACTTTAGGTGGTGGGGACACAGTGCAATATACAGATTATGTATCATAGAATTGTACACTTGAAACCTATGTAATTTTATTAACCAATTTCAACCTAATAAATTTAATTTTAAAATATACTAGAAAAAAGAAAAGGACAGGAAACAGATTAAAATCAGCCAAGAGAAGGGATATGTGGGCGGAGTCTAGAAAAGTTCCAATTGTGGATTTTCCAGTTGTCCTCTCACCATTGAATCACACAGCATTGCATTCCCAGCATTAACGTGTAATGATGTTCAGGAAGGTTTTTCAAGCAGGGAAGTTTATCTCAGTCTGGGTGTCCAGAGTCCTTACTGGGGCTGGATCTCATAAACCTGTTTGACTGGCCATGTAGTCGTCAACCTCAGTCTCTAAGCCCTCTGGAAGTTTAGTTGATATCATGTGACTTTAAGTCTCCCTCCCAAACCACATTGTTATTTTTTGTCTTGTTTAACACTACCCTATAAATAAGACTCTTCCCAGGCCTTGGAGCATGCCTTTTAGGAGCCAAGGGGTAAGGACAGACTCTTTGAATAAGGTTAAATTATAACACAGATGCCAATAATAGAGGGGGTTTTTAGCATTTGTTGTATATTGTTGTTAGAGCACATTGTCATAACGGTATACTTAACAATAAATTGTCAACAAAACAGAACTACTTTCTCTTATCTATTCAATTAAAAGTGATTATTTTGTGTAGAAGTGGTGAAAGTGGACACCCTTGTCTAGTTCCTGATCTTAGTGGGAAAGCTTTTAGTTTTTGCCCATTGAGTAGGATGTTGGCTATAGATCTCTTGTATATGGCTTTTATTAGGTTGAGGTATGCTCCCTCTACTCCCACTTTGCCGAGTGTTTTTTGTCACAAATGGGTGCTGTCCTTTATCAAATGCTTTTTCAGCATCTATTGATATGATCATGTGATTTTTGTTTTTCATTTTGTTTATGTGCTATATTACATTTATTATTTTGTGAATATTGTACCGTCCTCGCATCCCAGGGATGAATCTCACTTGATCTTTTTAATGTATTGCTGTATTATCTTTTTAATGTATTGCTGGATCCAGTTTGCCAATATTTTGTTGAGGATTTTAGCATCTATGTTCATCAACAATAGTGACACCAATTCAAAAAAACCTATGCACCCCTATGTTCATAGCAGCATTTTTTACAATACCCAAGTGCTGGAAACAGTCTAAGTTTTCATCAGTAAATAAGTGGATCAAAAAGCTGTGGTACATTTACACAATGGAGTACTACACAGTAGAAAGAAAGAAGAAACTCCTACCCTTCATTACAGCATGGATGGAACTGGAGAGCCTTATGCTAAGTGAAATAAGCCAGGCAATGAAAGACAAATACCATATGATCTCACCTATACGTGGAACCTAATCCCCAAAACAATGAGCAAAATAGAACCAGAGACTTGAAAATAGAGAACAAACTGACAGTGACCCAAGGGGAGGGAGGAGGGGGATAATGGGGTAAAAATGGGAGGGGGAAAGTCATGGAACATGTACAAAGGACCCATAGTTAAGGACAATGGGGTTGGGATTGTCTTTGGGAGCAGGCATTGGATGGGGCAGGGGAGAGAAACGGGAAAAAATGGGGACAACCGTAACTGAACAATAATAAAAAAGAGTTGATTATTGTGAATGTATGCTTTGAAAGTTCAAGAATGCACTCTTTGATTTAAGAACACCTCATTCTGTCAAAGAAAAAAGTAGTAGTTGGTGAAGTAAGAGTCAATTAGTCAAAGTTGTACTAATAATATGACTATGAACAGCAAATAAAGGTGGATAGAAGGCATTTTTGAGTTGGATTTTAATTTTTTACATTTGACAAAAGGGGAAATACTGCAAAACTTTTCAAACATCTGTTCAAATATTTAACGACACCCAAATAGTATTAACTTTAGAGTACATCAGCTATCATGGAGATTTATTTCTCTTATTTAGATTTCCATGTAAAATGTAAATTCTTCTTTTATTATTGTCCATATATACTCATGTATTTCTCAAATTCCTCTAATGTCTAAATCAATTAAACATTTTCAGTTCTTTTATTTTTTATGTTCAAAATAACTAATTTGTGAAAACTTATGGTTCCAAAATCCATTGTTTTATAATTTTTCAAAGCAAATATTCTCTGTAGCAAAATTTTAAAAAAGGGTTGTGATTTCTAAGAGTTAAAATAATCACTACTATGTATGTGTCATTCAATTATTACTGACATTTGGTATTTCAATTGCTAATTCCCTAAAGGAATTTTAGATAATATGGGAGGAATGGATAAGGATAGATTATGTAGAAGTATTTTACTTATTCTATTCTAAGGCACTAAATTCATATTTACACTCCATTTTCTTTTCCTTTCTTTTCTTTATTTTTCTTATGGGGAACAAGTTTTATTTTTTGATGAGCATTACTATACCTACAATGCTGACAGAAAAAAGGAACATTTTTTAACCTTTTCCACTTGACTTTTTATTTTTATTTTTAATTATATTCTATTGATTATGCTATTACAGTTGTCCTAATTTGTCCCCATTTGCCCTCCTCTGCCCGGTAGTCCCCTTCCCTCCAGCCATCCCCCACTTACTTCATATCCATGGATTGTGCTTGTAAGTTCTTTGGCTTCTCCATTTCTATGCTATTCTTAACATCCCCCCTGTCTATTTTGTTCCTACCAATTATGCTTCTTAATCCCTGCATTATTTCCCCCATTCTCCCCTCCTGGTTGATAATCCTCCAAATGATCACCATACCTATGATTCTGCTCCTGTTCTGGTTACTTGCTTAGTTTGCTTTACCTTTTTATATTGAGTTGTTGATAGTTGTGAATTTGTTGCCTTCCTAATATTCATAGTTTTGATCTTCTTTTTTCTTAAATAGGTCCCTTTAACATGTCCTGTAATAATGGCCTGGTGAAGATGGACTCTTTTAGCTTTACCTTGTCTGAGAAGCACTTTATCTGTCCTACGATTCTAAATGATAGCTTTGCTGGATAGAGTAATTTAGGTTGTAGGCCCTTGCTTTTCAACACTCGGAATACTTCTTACCAGTCCATTCTAGCCTGAAAAGTTTCTTTTGAGGAATCAGCTGACAGTCTTATGGGAACTCCTTTGTAGGTAACTCTCTGATTTTCTCTTGCTGCTTTTAAGATTGTCTCTTTTTCTTTAACCTTTGGCATTTTAATTATGATGCATCTTGATGTGGTCCTCTTTGCATCCATCTTGTTTGGGACTCTCTGTGCTTCTTGGACTTGTATGCCTATTTCCTTCACCAATTTAGGGAAATTTTCTTTCATTATTTTTTCAAATGAGTTTTCAATTTCTTGTTCTTCTTCTCCTCCTTCTGTCATCCCTACGATTTGGATGTTGGCACATTGGAGGTATCCCAGAGGTTCTTCCTAAGCCTATTCTCATGTTTTTGGATTCTTGTTTCATTTTTCTGTTCTTTTTGAATGTTTTCTCTTCCTTATATTCCAAATCATTGGTTTGAATCCCTGGATTCTTCCCTTCTCTGTTGGTTCCTTGTGGATTTCTCTTTATTTCATTTCTTCCTCTACTTTTTAGCTGTGTATTCAAGGGGTTCTCTGAGCATCCTGATCACCAGTGTTTTAAACTCTATGTCTGATAGGTTGGCTATCTCCATTTCATTTAGTTCTTTTACTGAGATTTTGTTCTATTTTTTCATTTGGGCCATATTTCTTTGTGTCCTCAATTTGGCAGACTCCCTGTGTTTGTTTCTATGTATTGGGTAGAGCTGCTTTTACTTCCTTAGTAGCATGGCCTATTGCAGAAAAGGCACCTAAAAATTTTGTAGGGCAGAGACTTAGGTAGGTCCTACACAATTGCCAGGGTGGGGCCACCTGCTTCATTGGTTTGTGGCTATGTGGCAAGTGTCAGGGCTCAGAGAGGGGACAACACCACCATCTGGCATCTGGAGGTTCTCCCAGAACTCCCCCCATTTCCAGTCACTTCACCCACTTCCTGTGTGCAAATGGCACCCTTCCTCCTGCTGCTCTGGTGGTAAAGCCCAGAGCGGGTGAGTTTGCATATGTTCTAAGGCCATGTGGACCCTTTAAGCATGAAAATCTGGCAGTTTCTTCTGCCTCCCCATCCCCTTCTGGTTTTTACAGCCAAAGGCAACAGGGATCAATGTTCCCAGTGCTGGAGCCCTGGGCTGGGTGGTCTGTCCTGGGACTGGGATCGCTAGTTCCAAAGGTATCCCTATTGATTTTCATCCACCAAATGTGAATGTGGGACTATCCATTTCACTGCCACCACCTTGCCATGCCACACCACTTCTCTGTCTCTGTGACTCCACACTTCCTACCCATCTGGATAGATGTGGCTCCTTTAAATCCTTGATTGTTGGACTTTCATACAGCTCGATTTTCTGATGGTTCTGGGTGTTAATACTGTATTTTACTGTGTATAATGCACACCTACATTTTTGGCCCAAACTATCAGAAAACAAATCTTTTGTTTTACTTTTTTAATTCATTTTTATTTATTTATACTTTTTTGTATTATAAAGGGATTTTAGCATTTATTTTTGATCATGTTATAGTACAGGTAATTTTATGTAACAAATAATTACAAAACACAATAACAGGTACAAGGTTTTTGGTACTATCCATGCATAATGCGCATCATTATTTCTCCCTCAAGTACTTGGGCAACAAAGTGTGTATTATATGTGGCAAAATATGCTGGTTGTAATTCTTTCTATGGTTGTGTGAGGAGTTGAAGCACATCTACCTATGCCTCTATCTTGACCAGAAGTTCTAAACTCAATTTTCATAACAAATGACTTTTTTTTATTCTATGCCACTGGGGGAAATCTTTGTATTCTCAATTTTTAACTATTACTTTATCCTACTATCATTATTTTTGGCCACTCTGACCTGCTGAAATAATTTATTATTATGTAGCACTATGTCTACTGTACCATTAGAATAAACATTTTAATGTCCTTATGCAATTACAGAGTAGCTGGATACTATAGGTGAATGTGTATGGATTCACATCCCTATCCTAGATATTTTGTGCTTGTAATTAATTTGGGAACCTGTTCTCTGTACCCTAAAGTAATTATGCAATTGAGCAGGCAGTTATACCATCAAGGAGAAATACTGATATCATTATATTATCAGTCTTAAATTTGTAAACTTGGCTAGACACATATTTTAAGCTCATTTTTTCTTTCTGTAGTCATCTATTTACAGAGAGACCTAAGATTAACCTTCAGCCTAAAAGGAAACTGGAAGACTTCAGATAAAGAAGGCATGTGAATTGAACCAGTAAGAATGTTCCCTAGTTAGTCATTAGGTGAGATTTCTACAATGCACACCGATAAAGCACACCGTGAAGCAGTTCAGGCACAGCCAAGTGTAATGAACCATGTTAGCCATCTCCAAATTTATAAGGAATGATTCTGTCATTAATTTGTGCTCCAAAGGAGAGGCTGGAAGACTAAAACAACAACAACAACAAAAACAAAACAAAATCTCTCATTCTTGTTCATTCTTGAGGATTTCTGTTCTGTCTGGGAGTAATTATTTATGTAATGATTCAGAGAATGGACTAGAACTAATGGTTTGGATTTGAAACATATTCCTCATTTATTAACTTTGTGATATTAGTACATTACTTAACACATGTGGGTTTCCATTTCCTCATCTATAAACTTTGAATAAGTATTGTAACCTACCTCATAAAGTTGTGGTGCAATGAGTTAAAACAAACAATACTCTTGTAACAATGCTAAAAGAGAGTAACACGAAAAATGTTCAATGATTGTTAGTTATTGTTTTTGTTGTTACCAGGACTCATCTCTATGTGGTTTCGCTCTAGTTAGCCTTGCCCAGATAACTCAAAGATTGTCAAATTTATTCATTACTTGGCTTGACCAATTATATTGTACTATATGGAGTGCATGTATTTTAAAGGTGCTAAAGACTAGTGTATTCCTAAAATGCTCCATTTATGATTTTATATCCCATTCCCAGCCCTATTATGATTTTGCTGAGATATAATTGACACATAATATTAGATGTTAACATATTATCCTCCTGATGATATGTAAGCTTAAGGTGTACAATATGTAGATTTGTAAGATTTACATATTACAATATAATGGCCACCATAGCTTGAGCTAACAACTCCATCACATTACATAATTATCATTTCTTTTTTTAGTGGGGAGAAGATTTAGGGTCCAGTATCTTAGCAGTTTTGACATATGTAATACAGTATTGTTGATTACAATCACTATGTTGTGCACTAGATCTCCAAAACTTTCTCACCTTCCAGTTGCAAGTTTGTCCCCTTAACATTTGCCCAACTCCTCCTGACCTGTTATTATGGCACCGAATTACAAATAGTGTTACTAAAATCTAAGAACTTAAGTTTTAAAGTGAACAAACAAGGAAACACATTAAAAATCCCATTTATTACTGACTCTTACAATTGGCCTCTACATAAGGCAGGTCACATTATTTAATCTGAGTCTCATTTATTAAATTCATATATAATGATCCATTATCCTGAAGCTTGGATTTCTCATTGTGAATTTAGACAACTGTTACTTGATATTATTTTTAGATTGACATGCATCATATTCACAACCATTCTATGAGAAGGTTTTATTCACAATCTGCAAGTGAAGAAATTTTGGCCTACTGAGGTTAGATAAATTTTCAAGATTAAACAAATAGAAAAGGTAGAACTTCACTGAGGGTTTTTTTCTTATAATAGTAGATAAATTTACATAGTTCTAATTCAAGATTTTTTCACTATGCCTCCTGTAGTGTGTTTTCTTATGCAGAACAGTAAAGAATACTTGCCAGATTTTACTGTATTCTACTCAGAATGAAAATAATATCAGATATTGTATTGAAACTATAAACACCCTTTCTGCTCTGAGGAGAAAATGTGAGGAAGCCCAAACTAACTCCCAAAAGGAAACCTCCTGGAGATGTCCCTATACTACATGAAGTCAACAGAGAGAGAGACACAGAGAGAGAGAGAGAGATCTAGACAGCCCTTGAATACCTCAGCTCTCAGTTGTAGCTGACATCTAACTGCAGCCACACAAGAAATCCAAACTAGAACCACCCAAAGAAACTCCGCCTATGTTGCTGACTCACAGAAGTTGTGAGACAATAAAACGACACATTGTTATAAGCTACCAAGTTTGTGGTATGTTACAATGAAATAGGTAATAGCAATGTCATATTTGCCAGGAAATAACAATTTATAACCTATTTCAAATAACACATTTAATTGTATCTCTTGGCCAAAAGAGTGGACCAAAAGTAACATTTTAAGAGGAAGGCTGTTTTCAGAGATGGTCTTTTTGAGAAAGCAGTTTTAAGCTACATGAAGATGTTTGCTTTAGAAGAGTCATCTCTACCAGTACACTTTGACATGACAGGAAAATTCAAGCAAGTTAGTATCCAAAGTGTTAAACAAGTGCTTAATTTCAGTTTGTTGATAATTGTCATTTTATAATAGGATAAGCATATTTGCAAATGCTGCCTACTATTTTAAAGTCAATATTTCTGTACAAGGATTGCTGCCCCAGGAAGGTAAACATACAGAAGTGACAACGTAAAGACAAAGCAAGGATTGATTGAACAGCCCTTTTCAAGGCACGGTTTTGTTACCAGGTAACCTAGGCTTGACCGAATACACTGATCGAGCACTTACAATTTTTTAGGTACAATTTTACATTTTTTTCTGTTTTCCACTATTTGTTGCATAAAATGACATCACAACATGGAGGCATGGTAACTTGAGAGCTCTAGATGAATTAAAGGGCCACCCAATTGCACAGAGACAACAGCACTAAAAGGGGAGGAATTGGGGAAGCTGAAAAATTTCAAAAACAACAACAGATAGGTAACACCATTAGCTAGTGATGTAAATATTTTACTATATTTATGTCCGTTTCCTTTTTCTATCCAGTAGTTCTTTGTTCCCTGCCCTGGCTCCTTCTTCTTCCTTCTCAGAAGTAAATACAAATGTCTCTCAGGAGTAAACAGAAGTTCTTATATTCTCAGGGAGACAATTTTGAGAAGGGGCAAGGGTTAGATTCCCACCCTCAACATCTCATCTACTACATCAAATTATTTACTTGAGCATTTTTCCAAACAAAGGTCATTTCTTTCTTAAGAGGTTTTCTGGTTCCCTGCCTTATGTTCCCCACATTTCTACAACCTTGGGAAGTTGATTTTATTATGCTATTTATTAGAAGAGAAAGTAAAATGAAGAAGTGTTAATTTTCTAAGTTTTCACTGACTAAATAATAAAAACGAAAGTATATAATGTTTCTAATATTTCACATTATCCTGAATTTTTCTTTGTCTTCATTTATTATTCTTCATTTGAGAAGAGTGCTTCTTTTTATGAAGAAGAACAAAGATTAACTATGTGCTTGACATAATATAAAAATAATAACTACCATTTATCAAATACTTAGTGTATGTCAAATACTGTATAAAGCACTTTACATCTCTTACCTCATTTAATTTTGACAATTCTTTAAGAGATATATTGTTATTATTATTCTCCTTTGACATCTGTGTTTATCCTCCATTTAGAGGAATCTAAGTCTTACAGAGATGAAATAACCTGCCAGAGACTGTGCCCAATCTATCGCCAAGCTAGGATTGTTCAGCGCTCTTTTGTCTGCGTGCTAAACTCTGATCATAACCACTGTACCCTATTGCCATAGTTTGACCTTGGTTGACTGACATAAAAATCTGGTTTGGGCCCTGGCAGGTATGGCTCAGTGGATTGAGCACTGGACTGTGAACCAAAGGGCTGCTGGTTTGATTCTCAGTCAGGGCACATGCCTGGGTTGTGAGCCAGGTGCCCAGTAGGGGACACGCAGGGACAAACGCACATTGTTATGGCCCTCCCTCCCTTTCTCCCTCCCTTTCCCTCTCTCTACAAATAAATAAATAAAAGTCCTAAAAAACATTTGGTTTGGCTTACAAACTCCTGGATAGCAAGAAATATTCTTAAATTTATATTTGAGTTTCATTTACTTACTAAAACAGGTTTACAATAGATATTCATTTAATGAACAAAAGAATAAATGAGTGTGTTGAAAAATGTTTCTGGTATCTAAATGTTCTCACATATTCAAACCATAGCATTGCATAAAATACTAGATTTTCTTTTCCTTTTGTAATCAGAAGAACAAAGAGAAAATAGATCATTTAAAATTGTTATTATTCTCATTTTTTATGAACTTTTTGCCTTTATGAGCCATAAAATATGGAAACAGGCCCTTCCAAAAATTAGCAGAAGCATAAACTGTCCCTCACTCTTTATAAAAGGGAAAAAATTTTTGATCAAACAAATTATGAATCCAAGCCAGACAACATGCATCTCTATTCACTTGTAAAATATCATACTATCTATATACAGTATATTTTGAGTTTAAGCTTAAAATATTCATGTTATGAATGCTACCAATTTCTCTAATCAAGTGAGATAGGTAGGACCAATATGACTTTTCTTCACCTTACAGATAGAGAGAAGCTAAGGATTATCAAATGATCAGTGATTTGCTTACCTACTTCCAATTAAGATGTAGATCTTTCTTCTATTCTTCCCTTCCCCCTTTTTCTCCTGTTCCTTTTTTTTCTGTTTCTAACTAAACATTACTATGCCAGGAATGGGCTATTGCTCTCACTCTAGACATCACTAATTATTTTTGGCATATGAAATATAACCTCCCTTAAGCTTTTTGTTGAACCATAAGCAGTGCAAGGATCTGTCTCATGTTCCATTCATTGCTGCATCTTTTGTGTTTTACACGGGACTTATCAGGCAATAGCTTCTCCACACATCATATTAAAGGAAACAATGAATTGTGCTTACTTGAAAAGTGACCCTAATGTCATTGAATAATAGTGAAGGTGTACATAATTAGTGTGTATCTTTACTGAAATATGGGCTGTCTTTTTTGTAAATAAGCTATTTTTTCAACAATATATCTATATATGTATACAATATATTTCATATACAGGGTCTGTCAGAATTAGTATCTGCTTGAGTGTGGTTGGTAGAGTAATAATATGGGTGTAATAATTTATAGTTTTAATTTGAACATTTCACCTAAAATTTCATATGGTGTGCTTGTGTGATATTGTTATGTTGCAGAATTACATGCTTACGATTTTGTAATAAAAGATTTTGTAATAAAAAGAGGTGTTATTTGTGCCAGATCCTGTATATTTGAATTACATTAGCCACTCCTATAAATGTTATGGGAAGGAACTGATCATGTTGTTTTCTTTGTGTCTGTACAAGATGTGCCAATGTCTTAGGCTCTGTCTGTGAATGAAAGTTTTATGTACTTGATTGAGACTAAGGTAGTGAGTGAGTGGGGTCTCCTGTTTCCTCCTTTGATTGAGCTTTGCATCATTCAGAGTTGCTTTAAACTGCCTCGTATGAGCTTTTCTTAATACCTTGCTGCCAGTTTTGCAGCAATATATGTTTCCAGATGACAAACTCTGGTAAATGCAATAAAAACCAAACAAAGCAATGGTACTGAGGCTGGTTGAAATGAACATTTTTCTTGAAAACTGAGCACATGGTAAGACTTCTAATAATTCACCATGGACAACATGAGCTTAGCTATACTGAAATGGTTCAAGCAGCTGAGAAATAGTCTCTTGGTTCCAGCTGTTGAAGTATAATCAACCCAAGGTCACTTTATTTAATACTTTTGGAAGCTTTTGGAGGTGACTTCTAGTAATATAATTTGACCATTGTAACATAAAATTCCATTTTAGAAATACTGAGATTTTTTTTTTCATTTTAAACAAGTATAGTGGTGATGCTATAATTAAATGATAAGCAGGACAAATTAAGTTACCTGCTTTGTGGTACCCTAGAAGCTTGTAAGTTCTTAAACATGTTTCTCTAAGCTGCTTCAGAGAATAAGCTCCAGGTAGCACAGCTGAGCTTCCTTGATCAAAACCCATCAAACTCTCAATACAACCTCTTCCACAAAAGGCAGTGGTATTTGCAAGAATATTCACAGTTATTTTTACCCCCAAATGCACCATATTCTAATTATATATGACCAGATTTCTCTTCAGTACAACTTTACTAATAGGTCTCAAAGCTTCGAAGGACTGCTTAAAATGTACATATATATAAATGCATTTATACTAAAATATAATAAAACATTAAATAAAATAACTAATTTGCCATACTGGATCATTTTTCATTTTATTCTAGCCTTTTGACAAGAACATATTTTGCCTGCCATATACTGATTACTCTTTGTGGCATGAAAAATTCCCTTGATATTTTTTAATTAAATTCAATTTTAACTTTTATAAAAATTTCATTGACCTTACATTTGAATAGAGAGCTTAGGTTTGCCCCAGTCTACCATGATAAATTTATTACTGGTCAAGATTTAATTCAAATATTTTTTTCATTTGACCTCTAATTAAATTAGTACTAATTAAAGAAAGCCACCCTCTACCTGTCAAATTAAGACAAGGCGCTATCATACAATTCAGATTATACTACTGATAATGAGCATTTTAGACTTTAATAAGGAATAGAGATTTAAAATGGTGACCTTCTGTATTAATTACCCTAACATCGCTGGGGGTTAGAAAGAGGCTATTGCTGAACACTGCAATGAGGTAATTTGAAAAAGAGCATCTCTTTATAATAGAATCATGCTGAGCATGAAGAAGAGGATCCAAGCAGCATTGAAATATTCTTTTAGCTATGTAAGATAAGAGTTCACTTTGGGGCAACATATATGGGTATAGACAAAAATGTGCTTTTATATAAGTAGGTATATAAATATTTACAGAATCACACATATACAAACACATGCATAGAGGTGTCTATAGGGTGATAGGGTGACTTTCACAGTATACATAGTACCTATAATAACTAAATATCATTAAAGAATGAGAACCATGGGTATTGTTAGCAAACCCATTTCATCTTCATAGTTTGTGGTTGAGACAAACCACCACAGATATTATTACACAGCAGGGGTATCAAACTCATTTTTACTGGGGGCCACATTAGCCTCACAGTTGCCTTCAAAGGGCTGAATGTAATTTTAGAACTGTATAAATGTAACTACTCTGTAACTAGGGGCAAGAAGCTCAGCACTGCCGCTGAGTAGAAACAAGGTGCTGGGCCAGATAAAACAAGGTGGAGGGCCTTGTGTTTGCCACCTGTGTTATATAGGGACATAAAGACAAAATAGCAGTAATAATAAATAAGATAGATTGAGTCATTAGTTACTAGTTTATAGGCATTATGTTAAGTACTATATAGGTTATATATTTATACATGTAATATATAACATATTACTCTATTATATAGCCTATTTTGTTGGTATTTAACAGAGTCCTCAAACATTTTTAGCTTAAAAAAATAATTGTACACTAGCTCAGTGTTCTGTGGTCCAGCACTATAGCCCAGGTTCAGGTGGAAAACTCCTCTGATGGTCTGAGCTGGGCTCACGGATGCAGCTGAGGTCAGCTGGTGGGTCAGCTGGGGGCTGATGCATTGAGTGTGGTTTCACTCACACTTCTGTTGGTTAGTGCTCTTAGTTGCTACTGGCTGTCCTCTGAGTTGACAGAGATGATTGAACTACAAATCTCCAACAAGACTGTTTGAGATTATTCATACAAGGACAGTTGTACTGTTTCCAGGAGCAGGAGAGAGCAAGCCCCAAAGCATATGCACTTTTCAAGTCTTTTCTTGCAACATATTTGCTATTAGCCAATTGATCCAAGCAAGTCCTTGGAGAATTCAAGAGGCCATATAAACTTAGGATACACATCTATTCAAATAGTTTACCATTTTTATTTTTTTATTATTATTTTTCAATATATTTTATTGATTATGCTATTACAGTTGTCCCATTTCTCCCCCATTATTCCCCCCACCCTACACACCCTCTCCCACCCACATTCCCCCTTTAGTTCATGTCCATGTGTCATAAATTCTTTAGCTTCTACATTTCCCATACTATTCTTGCCCTCCCCCTGTCTATTTTCTACCCACTATCTATGCTACTCATTCTCTGTACCTTTTCTGCCTCTCTCCTCCTCCCACACCCCTGTTGCTAACCCTCCATATGATCTCCATTTCTGTGGTTCTGTTCCTGTTCTAGCTGTTTGCTTACTTTGCTTTTGTTTTAGGTGTGGTTATTAATAGCTGTGAGTTTGCTGTCTTTTCACTGTCCTATTTTTTTATCTTCTTTTTCTTAGGTAAGTCCCTTTAACATTTCATCTAATAAGGGCTTGGTGATGATGAACTCCTTGAACTTGAGCTTATCTGAGAAGCGCTTTATCTGTCCTTCCATTCTAAATGACAGCTTTGCTGGATAGAGCAATTTTGGATGGAGGTCCCTGCTTTTCAAGATTTCAAATATTTCTTTCCAGCCCCTTCTTGCCTGGAAGGTCTCTTTTGAGAAATCAGCTGACAGTCTGATGGGAACTCCTTTGTAGGTTACTGTCCCCTTATCCCTTGCTGCTTCTAGAATTCTCTCCTTCATTTGAATCTTGGCTAATGTAATTACGATGTGCCTTGGTATGTTCCTCCTTCAGTCCAACTTCTTTGGGACTCTCTGAGCTTCCTGGACGTCCTGGTAGTCTATTTCCTTTGCCAGATCGGGGAAGTTCTCTTTTATTATTTGTTCAAATAAGTTTTCTACTTGTTGCTCTTCTTCTTCCCCTTCTGGGACTCCTATAGTTCACATGTTGGGACGCTTAACAATGTCCCGGAGGTTCCTAAGCCTCTCCTCATTTTTTTGAGTTGCTTCTTCCTCATTTTCTGTTTGGTTGTTAGTTTCTTCCTTCTGATCCACTCCATTGATTTGAGTCCCAGTTTTCCTTTCATCTCTGTTGGTTCCCCATGCATCTTCCTTCATGTCACATATTGTAGCCTGCATTTTTTCATCTAATTTGTGAGCAAAATCAACCAATTCTGTGAGCATTTTGATAACCAGTGCTTTGAACTGTGCATCTGATAGGTTGGCTATCTCTTCACGGCTTAGAGGAATTGACTCTGTGGTTTTCATTTTTTCTCTGGTTTGAGCCATTTTGGTGGGATTTTTTTGTTTGTTTTGTTTTGGTTTTAGTCTGGTCACGGCTATTACATAGTGAGGGATGGAGCCTTAGGTGTTCCTCAGGGCGGGGCAGCCCAGTGGCTGGGTTGTGACGCTATAGGTGGGGGCGGGGTCCGAGAGGGAAGAATGGTGCCTGTTCTGCTCTCTCCTGGACTCTGGTCCCTTCCGTCGTTTCCCCTTCACCTGGATTGTCTGTGCACGCAAGCGTGCTGTTATGTAGTGAGGAGTGGAGCCTCAGGCGCTCCCCAGTGTGGGGCAGCCCAGTCGCTGGGTTGTGACGCTATAGGTGGGGATGGGGTCTGAGAGGGAACAATGGCGCCTGCTCTGCTCTCTCCTGGATTCAGTCCCTTCCGCCACTTCCCCTCTGCCTGGACCGTCTGTGCGAGCGAATGTGGGACCACCTGGTCAGCCAGCCGCCTTGTGCGGCTTCACTGGGTCTGCGCAGTTGCCCTCCTGTGCCTGGGGTCCGCCAGCTGCCGCCTGTGGGCCCGGGGACCGCCAGCCGCCGCCTGTGCACCTGGGAAGTGCCAGCCGCTACTGCTTGCGTTGCCAGGTGCGCACCTCCACTTTTTCCTGATGTGACTTCGCCCCTCTTACCGGTCTGGATGAATGGTTGTTGGGCTTCCTTACAGTTCAATTTTCTATCAGTTCTGGTTGTTTTCTTGTTTCTAAATATTTGTTGTCCTTAATTTTGGTTGTAAGAGGAGGCACAGTGTGTCCACCTACGCCTCCATCTTGGCCGTAGTTTACCATTTTTAAAATCAGGTTATTTGTTATTCAGGTACAACATTATTTATGTATTTTGGACACTAGTTGCTTATCAGATATATAATTTGCTAATATTTTCTCCCATTCTGTAGGCTTCCTTTTTGTTCTGTTGGTTGTCACCTTTTCTGTGCAGTAGCATTTAAGTTTTTGGTCATTTAGTATGCTGTTGTGAGCTTTCCATATACGGTCTTCATTATTTTCAGATACACTCCTTCCACACACAGTTTGTTCAGAACTTTTTATCATGAAACTGTGTTGACTTTTTTTGAAAAAAAAAAGTTTCCATCTGTTGAGATGATTGCATAATTGTTATCCTTTATTCTGTTGATGTGGTGCACCACCGCAGTAGATTTGCATGTATTGAACCATCCTTGCATCCCAGGGATAAACCCCATTTAATCATATCAATAATCCTTTAAATGTGCTGTTTAATTTCTTTGCTAATATTTTATTGAGTATTTTTGACATTTATGTTTATCAGAGATATTGGCCTGTAGTTTTTCTTTCTTATATTTCTTTTTTTTAATTTACTTTTTAATTGTATTTTTCCATTACCATTTATCCCCCTTACTGCACCTCCCACTGCAGCCATCACCCTGTTGTCCACATCCATGATCCCTTTTTCCTTTTTGATCAATCCCTTCACTTTCTAACCCACCCCCCAAGAGATGTCAGCCTGCTTCTATCTATGAGTCTGTCTTTATTCTGCATGTTAGTTCAGTTGGTTCATTAGATTCCACAGATGAGTAAAATCATATGGCATTTGTCTTTCTCTGACTGGCTTATTAAACTTAGCATAATGTTCTCCAGGTCCATCCATGCTGTGGCAAAAGGTAAAATTTTCTCCTTCTTTACTGCCAAGTAGTATTCCATCATTCAAATGCCCCATTGTTGTTTTATCCATTCATCTACTGGGGGCTACTTGAGCTGATTCCATATCTTGGTGACTTTAAATAACACTGCAATGAACATAGGGGCACTTATGTTCTTTCAAATGAATGTTTTGGGTTTCTTTTGATAAACTCCCAGAAGTGGAATTGCAAAGTCACAAAGCAGTTCCATTTTTAATATTTTGAGGTATCTCCATACTGTTTTCCACAGTGGCTGCACCAGTCTGCATTCCCACCAACAGGGCAAAAGGGTACCTCTTTCTCCACATCCTCATCAGCACTTGTTGTTTGTTGATTTATTGATGACAGCCATTCTGACAGGTGTGAGGTGACATATGTCTACTAGCCATCTGTATATATTCTTTGGAGAAATGTCTATTTATGTCCTTTGCCTACTTTTTAATTGGATTGTTTGTTTCTTTGGTGTTGAGTCATGTAGGTTTTTTTTTTTTTTAATTTTAGTTATTAACCCCTGATCAGCAAATATATTCTCCCATTCTGTGGATTGTCTTTTTATTTTGTTGATGGGTTCCTTTGCTGTGCAAAACCTTTTTAGTTTGATGTAGTCCCATTTGTTTATTTTTCTCTTTGTTTCCCTTGCCTGAGGAGATATATCAGAAAAAAATATTACTACAAGTGATGTTTAAAGATTTACTGCCTATGTTTTCTTCTAGGTTTTTTATGTTTCAGGTCTAACATTTAAGTTTTTAATCCATTTTGAATTTATTCTTGTGTGTGGTATAAGAAGGTGGTCTAGTTTCATTTTTCTGCACAAATCTGTCTAACTTTCCCAACACCACTTATTCAATAAATTATTTTTAGCCCATTGTTTGTGTTTGCTTCCTCTGTCAAATATTAATTGGCTATATATAAAGTTGTGAGTTTATTTCTGATGCTCAACATCACTAATCATCTTGTATTTTCTTTCTCTGACTTTGATATCAGGTTAATGCTGACCTTATAAAATGAGTTTGGAAGTATTCTTTCCTTTTAAATTATTTGGAATAATTTGAGAATATTGGCTTAATTTTTCTTTACATATTTGGTAGAATTCATCAATGAAGGCATCTTGTCCTGGGCTTGTCTTTGTTGGGTGGTTTTATGAAATTATGCTCAACATCATTAATCATCAGGGAAATACAATTCAAAACCACAATGAGATGTCATCTCATACCTGTTAGGATGGCTGTTATAAAAAAACAAAGATAACAAATGGTTGTGAGGATGTGGAGAAACTGGAACCCTTGTACACTGTTGGTGGGGTGCAAAATGGTGCAGCTGATACTGAAAACTGCATGGAATTTCCTTAGATAATTTAAAAACCAAACTATCATATGAGCTAGAAATCCAACTTTTGTGTATATATCCAAAGAAAATTTTTTAAAAAACCTAGCTCTCAAAAAGATATCTGCATTCTCATTTTCATTACAGCATCAGTTGCAGTAGACAATCCATAAAAGCTACCCAAATGTTCACTGACAAACTAAAGGATAAAGAACAAGTGAGATAGGCCTATGACCAAGTTGATATTCAGCCTTAAAAGGAAGGTTATACTGCCACTCATGACAACATGGATAAATTTATTGATACATATATTCATTCATCCACCAAACAGTTATTTTGCAGACACTTTCCCATGTTCTGAAAATTTTAAGATGAGTAAGACAAGTTATAGACAAGTTATATACATAACTCCGTCAATGAGTTCATTCACTAGTGGGGAATCAGATGAAAAAATAAATACATTATAAGACAATTATAGCAATCTATTACACAATGTTAATTTATATAATAGTGTCTCAAATAAAACATTTATAAATTGTCTAGATGTTTCTAAACTATTTAAATTTGATACTTGTTTCTGGCCTTAAAATGAATTGGAGTTTATCAGAGAGAGATCAGTTGTCTAGATGGAACATACAGCTGTGCATGTCAGGATTCTATAATTGCAGGATTTAGGAATATTGAAGCCTATTACAATGTATCTTTCACCTCATTATTTCATTCTATACATATTTTTTTTAAAAAATCTCCACTTTTAATTTGTTTATTTACCTAAAGACTTAGTAGGAACCAAAATTAGATCATAAAATTATGTGAAGACTATACTAAATTATTGTAATTTTTATTGTTAATAATTCAATTAAAATTTTTCTAAACCTCTTTATTTAAAAGATGTTCAAACACTTGAAGTGTGAAGATAGTCAAGTTTTTCTTAATATATGTTTTGTGATGTTAAAAATGGTAATTAAAATAAAAATTATAAGGATATGATTTTAAATTGTCTTTACATAATAAAGTTATCTTTTTAAAAGTTGTTAGCAGTAATTCTTTATTTGCCACTCATTTTCCTTTTCTGTAAGAAATAATTGAGTAGTACCTTAGGGTCAATACAGTTTTTAATACAGTTTCCCATGAGATAATTAAAATCCATTTGGTATAAAATTTTTAATATTCATTTTGTATATTATTACAAAATATTGGAAGCATTCTATTATATTTTAAAGATTACATTTCTCATTTTTATGAATAAACACATCATGGAACCTGGCCGTAGAGACTGTGGATGGAGACTGGGATTCCATCTCTCCCCCTCAGGAAATAGGCATCAAGTCTCTCCCTCCAACCAGTGGGTGAGGGAGGATGACAGGCGGAGCGCACTGGAGGCAAGTATTTATCCATGTGCACTCCAGGTCCTGGGGAGAACTGTAACTGAACTATGTATGAACTAACCATAATTCGCTGTGTGGAAGTGTGAAAAGTGAACTACAGTGTGGAATGCTGCCCACTAGTGAATAAACTTCTCAAGGGAGTTACGTATGTAACTTGTGTATAACTTGTCTTACGCATTTAAAATTTTCATAATGTAGAAAAGTGCCTGCAAAATAACTGCTTGTCAGGTGAATAAATGAATGCATAAACAAATCACTCCACGTTGTCATGAATAGCAGGATCACCTTCTTGGTCCTTGGGTGATACACAGTCAGGGAAGACCAGAATAGGACAGTAAAGGCTTTGAAAATTAAATTGCAGTTTGAAATATAGCACATAAAAAAGGAGCAGGACATGCTTTCTGCACCTAAACAGATTCACTGCCTATTAAAATAGAAGATTTAAACAGAACAAGGGTCTTGTAACATAATACCTAAAATTTCCAGCATAGAATTGAAAATTATTCATTATACCAGTAACCAGAAAATCATGACTCAGGTGAGAAATGACAATTAACAGATGCCAAGACTGAGATGGCACAGATGTTAGAATTTTCTAACATGGATTTTAAGGCAACTATCATAAATATACTCCCAGGAACAGATACCAAAACTCTTGGAAAAACAAAAAAAGAAATTATCAACCAAGAAATAGAAGATATAAGAAAAAGCAAATGAAAATTTTAGAAATGAAAAAATATACAATACCTGAAATAATAAAAAACACTGCAAACACTGAATATTAAAATGCATGTAACAGGAGAAAAGTAATCAAGAGTATCTGATGATAAATCAATATATATTATCCAATTTGAAAACAAGATAAAATACAGGGTCTAGCACAAACAATGCCATTTTTATTACAAAATCATAAGCATGTAATTCTGTAACATAACCATGTCACACTCAAGCACACCATATGACATTTTAGGTGAAATGTTTAAATTAAAACTATAAACTATTACATCCATATAATTACCCTACCAACCACACTCAAGGAAGTGTTACTTCTGCCAGACCCTGTATATTAAAAAATGAACACAGACTCAGAAATATATGGGACATTAATAAAGGATTTATTACATCCTAGGGGCAGAGAAAGATTCTGATTCTGAAAAAAGCATTCAAAGAAATAAAAACTAAAAGTTTCCCAAATTTGACAGAAGACATGAGCTTACAGGTTCAAGAAGGTGAGTACTCCTAAGAAGACCGATCTAAAAAAATATACACTGAAAAACATCATAATCAAATTTCCAAAGGCTAAATTAGAGGGAAAATTATTGAAAGCCTCCAGAGAAAAATGATCACTAACTATGGGAGAGGAGAGAAGTCATTGGAAGGACAGCAAACTTCTACTCAGAAGCAATGGAGTACAGAAAACAGTGGCAGAACATTTTTCAAGTGCTGAAAGAAATATACACGAAAGCTCTGTGTCCCATGAAAATATACTTCAGGAATAAAGATGACATAAAGAAATTCTCAGAATAAAGAAATCTGGAGGAATTCATCACTAGTATGCATGCCTTAATTTAATTGATAAAGGAAATTTTTCTAACAGAAAGTAAAGGATAAGAAGAGGAAGCTAAAAACAGGATGAAGAAAAAAAATCAATACATGGGCAATAGACTGTTTTCTTTTTGAGCTTTCAATTTTTTTTCACCACTGAAAGTAATTCTAACCTTGTTCAATGGTGTTCTTGGTGTTTGTAAACAAAAAAAATGACCCAATTATATGCTTATAAAAGAAATTCAGCTTAAAAACCAATATATTGATGCCATAAGTTAAATGAAACAACAGATATACCATGGAAATGCTACCACGGAAATACCATTGAAAACAATGCTGCAGTAAACCTATGAATGTACACATCCCCTCAATTTAGTGTTTTGGGGTTTGGGGGTACATACTCAGAAGTGGATTTTCTGGGTCCTTCTTTACCTCCTGTTAAAGCATTTGTTTTAAAGTCTGGTTTTTCTTGTATAGGTATTGCTGCCTCAGCTTGTTTGGTTTTGTTTCCCTTTTCATGGAATCTCTTTTCTAATCCCTTTACTTTCAGTTTGTGTGTATCTGTTGATTTGAAGTGAATCTCTTGTAGGAAGCATATGGGTCTTGTTTTGTTGTCCATTCAGTCACTGGTTGCTTTTTGATTGGAACATTTAGTCTATTTGCATTATAGTAATTGTCAATAGATATATATTTATTGCCATTTTATTATTTGTATTTTTATCTTTTTTTCTTCTTAAAGAAGACCCTTTAACATTTTTTGTAATACTGGTTTCATGGTGATGAAATCCTTTAAATTTTTCTTGTCTGGGAAAAATTTATCTGCCCTTCCAGTCTAAATGATAGTTTTGCTCTTATGTTAGTTTCAGATAAACCTCAGTGATTAGGTATTATATAATTTACTACATGATTATTCTGATAAATCTCTTACCAATATGACACCATACATAGTTACTAGAATATAATTGACTATACTTCCTATGCCATACATTACATCCCAATGACTTAATCATTACAGAATGTAACAATTAAATCAAAAATAAAAAAATAATTTTAAAAAAGAAATAAGCTGACAGTCTTACGGGAGCCCCCTTGTAAGGAACTAATTGCTTTTCTCTCACTGCTTGTAAGAGTCTCTCTTTATTTTTAACCTTTGGCATTTTAATTATGATATGTCTTGGTGTAGGTCTCTTTAAATTCACCTTGTTTGGGGCTCCATGCATTTCTAGGACTTGTATGTCTATTTCCTTCCCCAAGATAGGGAAGCTTTCTGCCATTATTTTTTCAAACAGTTTTTTAATTTCTTGCCATCTCTCTTCTCCTGTAACCCCCTCCCACCCACCATGACACAAATGTTGGTAGCCTTGAAGTTGTCCCAGAGGCTCCTTATACTATCTTCATTTTTGGGATTTTTTTTTATTTTTAATGTTCTGATTGGGTGTTTTCTGCATTCTTATATTCCAAATCATTAATTTGATTCTCTGCTTCCTCTACTATTGACTCCCTATAATTTAGTCTTCATTTCAGTTAGTGTGTCCTTTATTTCTGACTGGTTCTGCTTTATGGTTTCCATGTCCTTTTTTATGCTGTTGAAATTACCATGGATTTCCTTAAACATCCTTATAACCATTGTTTTGAACTCTGTACTTAATAGTTCACTTGTATCTATTTCATTCATTTCTTTTTCTGGAGATTTCTCCTGTTCTTTAGTTTGGGATCTGTTTTTTGTCTCCACATGTTGGCTACATCCTCACATCAGTTTCTTTCTACTAAATAGAGCTGCTACATCTCCTGGACTTGCTAGAATGGCCTTGTGTAGTAGGTGTACTATAAAGCCCAGTTGCTTATCCTCCCTGGTCACCCATGCTGGGCACTCCAGATGCACTTGTGCACTTACTTAGGCTGTGCGCACTGTCCTGTCATAGCTGTGTTTTGATTGCTATTGGCACATCACTGGGAAAGATTGACCTACAGGCTAGTTGGCTACGAGGAGCAACTGCAACTACAGCAGAGGAGCTAATGTGAAGGAGTTGCTTCAGCAGTGCTTTAATACCATTTGAATTTTCCGCTTGAATGTGTGACTCATGGACACCTCCATGAGTTTGGATTGTATTTAGGTGAGGTCTGAAGCTGTCCATAAGAGGCACTGGCTCTGAGACCTCCCAGGATGTGCAAGGTCAGACACTGCCTATGCCCTGCCTGTGGCCACTCAGTATGAGCTACAGAGAGATTGCAGATGGTTGCTACTTGTGCTGGGCTTGGAGAGACCCTGGAGAGACCAAAGTGCACACCAAGGCTAGGTACCACTAATGCTGGGCCTGGGGCCACTTAGCCAGAGATATAGGTTATGCAGGGGTCATGTACTTCATATTTCAGAGATTTGAAGACCATCCCCAGCATGAGCCAAGAGAAGTCATTTGTATGGAAAGGCCACTGGAAATGGCATGGATGGGCCTGAAAGTTGGACAGGGCATGCTCTCTGGAAATTACCAGGGCAAGGTGAAGAGTGTTATCCAGGTTGATGGAGACTCATATGTGGTGCTAGCCTGCTCACTCTGTATGGAGAGGGCTCAGCAAGGAACAATGGTCTCTGCCCACACTTCTCTTGGGAAGGAAGCTGTCCCTCCAGCCCTTGTCCTGATACCAAAGAATTCACTTCCTCCCCATATGTCCCTGACATTTTTAGAGCTCCTGCCTAAATATAGGAACTCAAAGTGAGTGAGTCCAAGTAAGTTCTGGAACTCTGCAAGCTTCCATCTCACTTAGCCACAAACCCCACTGGTTTTTACAGACAGAGTTATGAAGATTGCTCTTACTGTAATTGAAACCCTGAGTTGGTGGTTCTGGTGTGGGGCTGGGACCACCTTGCTCCATAGGAAGGAACCTCTGCAGCTGAGATATCCCTTCCAATTTTTATCTGCTATATGTGGGTGTGGGGCCAGAATTTCTACATCCCCTCCCCACCTACCAGTCTCAATGGTGGTTTCTTCTTTATACCTTAGTTACAGGACTTCTGTTCAGCTGGATTTCAGGCATATTGAATGATGAAAAGTGTGTGGGAAAATATGTCAAAGATAGGCCCAGAAGGACATGTGATCCTTCCTTTATAGGAAGGAATCAGAATTACATAAAAATTCTTACAATGTAAAATTAAGTGAAATAAATAGAAGGTAATTGTTTTTTAAATTCTCACCCAGGAATGTATTTATTGATTTTTTAACAGAGAGAGAAAAGGAAAGAGAGAAAGAGAGAGTGAGAGAGAGGGAGATTGATATGAGAGAAATGTCAATTGGTTGTCTCCCACCCCCATAGGTACCCCAACCAAGGATTGAACTCACAGCCTAAGTATGTGCCCTGGCCAGGGATTGAAACTGCAAAATTTTGGTGTATAAGACGATACTCCAACCAACTGAGCTGCCTGTCCAGGGCAATAGAAGGAAATTATTTATACATGATGATGATAAATATATCAAATATGTACCATGTCTATGTGCAAATAATTTGAAAAATTAAGTTATCTTATTCTTACATTAGTACATAACACACTGCTTGCAACAGATGATACATCCAGTGAAGAATCTTTGAATAAAGAATTAATGAGGAGATTTTATTACAGGATAGATAGCAGAGATCTGGAATCTTTATAGAATGCCATTTCAAGTTGCTCTATGCTGTCTACATATTTATCCTTTAAGATTAAATCTTCACACTTTTAATATCTCCCTGAAAGGCAATTACAAAATTTGAGGAAATGAGTTCACATTTGCATAGTGTCCTTAGCAATCCTTCATCAAGTGTGAGGAAATTGGGAAAGTAGGGGGTATTGTATTCAAGTGATTTTCAATTAAGTTAGTGAATAATCATGTAGATCACATTTAAGCTAATCTGAAATGGCAGGAGAAATAAATGACACAAAATAATTGGAAGGGAAAAAAGATACAGAAATGTAAAAAGCAAAACAAAATCTTCAGAAGATGTTTCTACTAGGCTTTCCATCTTCTTATTTTCCTTTACATTATGAAATTTAATGATAATTTTCTAATTAGATCATTAAGGGATTGCGGTAATTGAAGCATAACTGAATTTGATTGCACTTTGGAAACATTGTACCTTTCAGTGACTCATTTTCATGTGTACATTGTCAGCTACTGATGCAGGTTCATTCAACAAACATTTGTGGGTTGTTTTCATGTGTGCTACAAGGCTATTCACTGGCACACAAACAAAATATTTTTGTCGCCTGAATAAAGGAATGGTTTTATAAAAGAAATTGAAACAAAGTACTAAATATGTAAGTGTCCATATCTTTTTTGACCACATATTTTTTATTAACATTCTCATGCAAATAGCATGATTTCTTTTATAAACTTGAAGTGCAGGGCAAAAGCAAGGACTATAGCAATCTGTTAAAATATATATTTATGAATATACTTAACTTCATTTAAGTTATTAGAATATATACTGTTTAGTTTGTTATATTTCCCATTCTAAAATTAGACTTGCACAAAGTGATAATCATTTTTTATTCTTTTGCTCTGTATATAGCAGAATAATTCCATGACAAAAGTTCAATAAGTATTTGCTACATTTTGGGCAAACTGATATACTATTCATGACATTAAAATATAAGAGAAACGGGTATAAAAGATGAAAGGAGGTGATATCTCATAATTGAATTAGTGATGTTGAACATCTTTTCATATGTCTGTTTGGATCTGTATGTCTTTTTTGAGAATATGATGATTTGTTCAGCTATTGGCATTTTTATTTAAAATTTGTTTATTGGAAAAATACTTATTGAGCCCCTACATAACATTTATGGGAAGGGAATACAAACATTGGTTAGTGAGGCTAAAAATAAATAGTCAAGAAGATAGAAAGAAAAGGTTTTATGATGTAATAGGAGTCAAAAGAGAACCTTAATAAAGATGAAAATGGAATTATCTCATTTGTAGCAAAGGGGTATAATTCCAGTAATTTGGAATCTAACATTTAGATGAGCAAGTAATTATCATACCTGCTTTAATCAAAATCCCTTGCTGTTGTTATTTTTGTTGTTCACAATTAATCACAATTCAAAATTAAAAACAGCTACTTAGGGAACTTGTTTATTTCTAGTTGAAGAAACAAAAGTTATTGAAAATGAGTACAGTAAAACTGGCAGTGGATTGAGTTTATTTGAAAATCACAATGAAAAGTCTTTGAAAACTATATTAGTCTTCTAATTTTCCTGATAAAGAAATGTCTTATCTTTAAAAATACATAAAATCATGTGCTTGCTATCCCTTTTACCTCATTTTAAACTAACACTGTAGGAGGCATAGTTAGATACATTTTGCCTCCTTGCACAACCAAAAAAAGGACAATAAATTTAAAAATTAAAAAAAAAACAGAACTTCCAGAAAATTGAACTGTATGCAAGTCCAACAACCAAGGACTTAAAGAAGAAACATTCATCCAGACCAGTAGGAGGAGCAGAGATGGGTAGCCATGGTGGAGGGAGCTCGCAGCAAGGTGGTGGCTGGAGGACCAGGGTGGGCCAGGCTGTGGCTGGCAGAGCAGGCTAGGTGGTAGCTGATGCACTGAGCAGTCCCACATTTGCTTGAAGATAAACTGGGAGGAACAACTGGGAAGCAAGACAGACCGCACAACCCAGGGTTCTAGCACAGGGGGGAAAAGCCTCAAAACCTTTGACTGTAAAAATCTGTGGGGGTTGAGGCAGCAGGAGAAACTCCCAGCCTCACAGGTGAGTTCATTGGAAAGACCCACATGATCCTACAACATACACAAAACCACCCACCTGGGAATCAGCCCTAGAAGGTCCCAATTTGCTGTGGGTAGTGGGGGGAAGTCACCAAAAACCAGTTGAAAGCCAAGCAAGTGGGATTGTTCCATCTCTGACCCCTCCCCTACAGACAGTGCCACAACGCAGAGATGTGGGTTTCCACTCTGGCAATTACCCAAGGCGTCTTACAAAGTAATAGGCAAGCCAAGACAAAAAAAAAAAAAAAAATATATATATATATATATATATATATATATATATATCCCAAATAAAAGAACAGATCAAAGAACCAAAAATAGAACTAAGCAATAAAGAGACAGCCAACCTATCAGATGCAGAGTTCAAAACACTGGTAATCAGGATGCTCACAGAAATGGTTGAGTATGGTCACAAAATAGAGGAAGAAATGAAGGTTATGCAAAGTGAAATAAAAAATGTACAGGGAACCAACAATGATGGGAAGGAAACCAGGACTCAAATCAATAATTTGGAGCAGAAGAAAGTAATAAACATTCGACTAGAACAGAATGAAGAAACAAGAATTCAAAAAAACAATGAGGATAGACTTATGAATCTCTGGGACAACTTTAAACATTCCAACATCCATAGGGGTGCCAGAAGAAGAAGAGGAAGAGCAAGGAATTGAAAACTTATCTGAACAAATAATGAAGGAGAACTTCCCCAATCTGGCAAAGGAAATAGACTATCAGGAAGTCCAGGAAGCTCAGAGAACCCCAAGGAAGCATACACCAAGGCACATAATAATTATATAACCCAATATTAAAGATAAGGAGAGAATCTTAAAAGTAGCAAGAGAAAAGGAGACAGTTATCTACAAAGGAATCCCCATAAGACTGTCTGCTGATTTCTCAAAAGAAACCTCACAGGCAAGAAGGGGCTGGAAAGAAGTATTCAAAGTCATGAAAGGTAAGGACTTACATCCAAGATTACTCTATCCAGCAAAGCTATCATTTAGAATGGAAGGGCAGATGAAGTACTTCCCAGATAAGGTCAAGTTAAAGGAGTTCATCATCACCAACCCTTATTATATGACATTATATTACATTAAAGGGACTTACATAAGAAAAAGAAGATAAAAAATATGAACAATAAAATGATAACAAACTCACAACTATCAACAACTGAACCTAAAAATAAAATAAACTAAGCAAACAACTAGAACAGGAACAGAATCACAGAAATGGAGATCACAAGGATGGTTACCAGCAGTGAGAGGAGGGGGGAGAATGGGGAAAAGATGCAGGGAATAAGAAGTATAAATGGTAGGTACAAAATAGACAAAGGGAGGTTAAGAATAGTATTGGAAATGGAGAAGCCAAAGAACTTATATATATGACTCATGGACATGAACTGAGGTGGGGGAATGCTGGAGGGAGGGAACATGCACAGTGGAGGGGAATAAAGGGGAGAAAATATGGAAGAACTGTAATAACATAATCAATAAAATATATTTTTAAAAATAAAATAAACTATAACTGTAATCTAGAACTATTTCTCTTTAAAAGATTTCTTTGGTCTGAATATGTACATATATACATATATTCAGATGTATATTAGAATATATATGCAGAATATATATATATGTTTCTCTGTATTCCATGGATTCTACTCTTAGTTTATTCTAGAGACAGCTCAGAGCCCATTTGAGATTATGTTTATACAATGTAATAAGTGCATGTGTACTGTGTACACATAATTTAATAGCCACAAACTAAAAAAGTTAAGATTTAATTTAATTTAAAGTTACATAGATATTTATGAAGATATTTCATTTAAATGTTACAAGAACAATCTAACAATAGCCAGAGGAGAGTGGGGAGGGGATATAGGTGAGGAGGGTTTTCAGGAACTACTATAAAGGACACATGGACAAAACCAAGGGTCGGGGGAAACAAGGGAGGGAGGTTGGTTTGGCTGGGATGAGGGGGAGGGGTGGGGAGAAAATGTAGACAACTGTAATTGAACAACAATAATGTAATTAAAAATGTTACAAGTTAGCAACACCTAAATTTTGAAGACAATGAAAAGTATATAAAATATTTAAACAAACCAGATAGTTTAAGTCAAACAAAAGGTAGTTATTGTATTAAATCTACCTCAAATAAAAATGAAGGTAAAGTAGTTATATAAGTATAGGTATGAATATAAATAAATGGGTACAGTATAGATATAGACATAGATAAACAGTAATGCTCACAATTGAAGTAATTTATAGCTCATCAACCAAGTGATTTAAACACCATAATATTCATAAGATTCCAATAATATATTTAGCCACATGAAATATTTACACATGACTGATGAGGACACCGGCTAGCAGCGTCCACATCATTCTGGATGAAATAAAAACATACACACAGACTACCGAGTCCGGTGGAGGAAAAAGGACGACAGTGTGGCTTTTCTCTCAAGGGGAGCAAAAGCTGCAGCCTCTGCCATGACAGGCCTTTATTCTATCTCACCTCACATTGCAAGATGGTCCTCACTCTCTATCCCCAGTTACAACAAAAGGAGCCAATGCCCCTAATCACATCACAGAAGAAGGATATTAGCAAATGAAAAAACAAAAGTGGTTGAGCCAGTTGCACTGGTCCCTGCAAGGTTTAGCACTTGCTGGGTGAGGGAGTTTTAGCAAGAAGCAAGTCTCAAAAGCAGCCTAGGTATATTGCAAATCTGATTACCCACCAGAGAACGTATCTGTGGGTGTGGGTCCTGTGCATTCCATGTGGGAGCTGGGCCCATGCCACGCAGAAGGGTCTGCCACATCTCCCAGCTTTTGTTTTGATAGAACTGTATGATCCCACAAAGCTTGCTGTTTGCTGGTCTCCCACAAGACCCTGGGAAAATAATTTGCAAATATATCAAAACACACAGAACATTATTATAATCAGTAAGCAATCAGTGGTTCCAAGGACCCACATTCTCAGGTTAAGTCCAAACAATCATTGTCAGGCAGTAATGGTCAAATAGATAACATTCAAAGAACTCTGAGGGCCTATTCTGAGTCAGGGTCAAATAGCTAAAGGGCCGTAAAATTTTGGGGGAAACAAACTTATTTCAGGCTTGGACCCTTATCATTTAAATTGAGGGTATCGGCAAAGTAGGTTTCATAAGATTTTATGCTTTCTTTCTTAGGCCTGATTTCTATCCTCTTCTAATCACATGTAAACCATACAAAACCTGCCTGGGCCAAGACCCATTTAATTATCTCTCTTACAGGTAAGAAAATTGAGGTATATTAATTTAAAATCTTTTTTCTTAGGTTTTTCTACCTAATTTTAACCAAAAAATTAATTTTCTGGTTTATCTATATTATGTCATAACTTCAGGTTAATTTTTTGCAATTGGAATCAAACTTTCTAAATAAATATTTTAACATAAATTTTTATACTTAAAATTTTACATTTTTATACTCACAATAGAGACTGTTGTCTCTATATTTTCTAAATTAATTTTTCTCAGAAATCCTTAGTGCCTATTTAGTTTTATTTACTAATTGTTAATTTTTTTAGCAAGATGGGAATAGGGAATAATATGAAACATGCATGTTCTCAGAATCTAGTTTTATTAAATCTTATCAAGTTTCTATATATGTTTAAGAAAACTTTTTTTATTTTTGAACACTAAACCAATATAGACCATAGATATGGATGAGGTCTCCTATTGTTTGTCATCCATTTTCTGTTTTCTCTCTAAAGATACCTGGCATGTGATGTCTGTATTTATCATTCTCATGAATATTTTCATATATTTTTCAAATATTCATGAATCTATCAGTGAATTTTTATGCAGTTAGCAATTTATTTGAATACTACCATGATGCTCACACTACCCTGCAGCTTTTTTTAATTAAGCATTCTTTTTTCAAAACTTATATTTTTTGTATATGTAGCTATTATTTGTTTGTGGCAATACCATAAATTATCTATTCTTCTGCTGAGGCCACTTAATTTCTTTCTAATTGTTTACTTTAAAGCTAACCATGTTGCAAAGAATGTAGTTACATATGCCTTCTCGTGCACATATGAAATAGTTTGTCTAGGTCATCAGTCTTAGTTTTGTGTATTTAGAGGCAAATAAATTTTCAAAGGATGATTTTCTACCTTATCTTTCTTGGGAAATTTTATGAAACTTGAAAATATATAAAAGAAATTAATGTTCTTTCAGTTGTTAGGCATGCACCTTTTATGGATTGTATGTTGAACGGGCCGTTTTGCAATTCTGTGGGATAGAGATACAAATAATTTGTCTTGTGGGAAAGAAAGTTTGCAGTTTATGTCCTATGAGACAATTGCCAGAAATCTTATCCTAAAATCCCTATATTAAATTGTCTCTATATACATAGCTTCTCAAAAACACTTCAGAAAGTTTCAACATCCTAGTGACTCCCTTGTTAATTAGTGATTTGCATAAGATATTTACACATATTCATTTTCTATTTGTATTAAAGTAATGGTTTTAGATTTTAAAAGATTATACATTAATATCTCAGTTTTCATGAAACAATTTTCTACTTTACTGAACAAACTTCTGCAAATAACCAACCTTTAATTTTGTTGAACATCACTGCATTATATTTTTCTTCTTTTATTGATATTATTTCCTCCCATCTTCTTACTTGAATTTATCTTTCTGTTTATCTTGAAACTTCTTATATTGGCCATATCAATATTTCTCATTAATTTTCAAACTTCATTATTTCTAAATTAAGCTTTTAAGTCTATAAATTTGAATCCTACAAGTGTTGATTGTATGATTTTTAATGTTATTCAGTTTGATTTATTTTGGTCAATTACGATGTCTTACACTTATCTGTTACTTAGTATAGTAGCATATTTTATGTATTTTATTTACTTTCATATTGGCATACTTTAAATTTTTTTAAATCTAAAGCATTTCCAAGAGACAGCTTCTTAGTTCTTTATTTTGTTAATTTTGACTGTTTTCTGTTATGTTTATAGATGAGTTCTGCCTCCACCTTTTCATTCTTTTTTTCCTAATGTAATTGTTGCAGCTGACAACTTGACACAATTCCCAAGAGATGAGCTTGAAGTATTTAGAAATGCTTGCTGCCACAGGAACTGAGGATTTCCTAACTCTCAAAGAACACTCAGTTGCTCTCTTGAGGACTCTTAACCTCCTTTGGGTTGCCAGATGCTTCTGTTCTCTGAAAATAACAGTAACTGGAACATAACCACATATGTTTAGGGTAAAAAGACAATATATATATATTTGGTATGAGTAAAAAATTACAGCAGATAATCTGCTGACTAATAGTGTGCTATATGCAACTGAATTAATATAATACTTGGTTTTTCATAGTTTAATTTATAAAATAAACTCATTACACCTGATTAACTGTGTCTTCTATAGATTTAATAACAGGATAGGTTGTTAAACCCACTTTTAAAGTAGTAACTGTCACTTTATAGGAATATTGATTAATGCCGGTAGATTACAGAGGTGATATATTCACTTATTCCACCATATTTAATAGTTTACAAGCCAGAGGGGAGTTCAGAAAGAAGTTCAAATGTAAATAATAAAACAATCCCCGTTGCCCATTCATAATTGGATCAGCAAAGAGTCTTATGAAACCTCAGTTAAATGAAATAATATAAAAAGTAAAAAGATTTTCAAAATATAAATCTGTTTCTTTTAAGAAGATAATAACTGAAAGTATTTAACACTATAGAAAGGTGAATTAAGCATGTAATGTTCTCATTTAACCCCAATGTAGAAAATGCAATCGGAGAATCCAATTTTTGACGCATGTATGCATCTGCAACACATAATAATCTAAAGTCTCACTATTAGAGACGACATATAAATGAAAAATTATGCAGCCTCTGACTGAAATGCTAATCTCTAAACAATTTGTTTTAAAAAGTACTTTCTATTTTAACTAATTCATTTTTATTGTTTCTACTCTGATTTTCTATTTCATTATTTATATCAAGGATTGATACACTCGAGGCAAGATGTTGGAAAGGGAGGTATTCCTGCTTTCCACCCTTCTTAACATCTTTTGGCTAGACGAATAATGAAATTGACACAAAACCAGATTAACAGGAAAAAATAACTTAATATGTGCACATGGGAAAATCATAAGTGATGCCAAGAGAAATGAAATCAGACAGCATTTTATAGTTATTCAGAATATAAAAAATTAATTTGTTAAAAAATTGACAGGACAAAAGAAGTTAGTATTCCTTAGAAAAAAATCTAAGCAAAGTTTGACTATTCATTATTGAAGAATCTAAACACAGTTTGGGCTTGGGTAGTAAATTGACACAAGCACCAAGGGAGGTTATACAAAATTTCCAACTCTGGGTTCTTTAAAACTGGCGATAAGGGGGTGGCTCCAGGTACAAGGAGAATATCTTTCACATGGAAGATTTATCTCCTGCTTTTAGGTGGACAGAGAAGTCAGAGCATTCTTTTTGTACTGGCTGTTTTTTAAGTAATTTTGATTCACAATAATCAATATGTCATTGTGGGATATATTGGGGTAGACTGCTCTAAGCCTGACAGTTCTCTCTTCTGAAACTTCCCTGAAGTTTCACATGTTAAAAGATGGGCAGAGAGAGAGAAAGCCAGTTAGAAGCTGAGTGGTAAGATATCTGCAAAGAGGAAAAAGAACATAGATTAGAATGAGGAGGAACAAACAAATAGAAATAAAACCAGAGCACATTCCTCATACCCCATTAAACCAGTCTCTCATCCCTTGGGAATAGATCAGTCCAATAAAAAACCTTTTTGATGAAAATATTAATCCTTTATTTCAATAAATTTTTTCCATTTTTATTTAAAACATTTCAACTTTTCAGTTATAGTTCATATACAATATATTAGTTTCAGGTGTACCCCTTAGTGATTAGATATATAATTTACTGAGTGATCATCCCAATAAATTTTACACACATCTGACACCATACATAGCTATTCACACATTATTGACTATATTCCCCTATGCTGTACTTTACATCCCCATGACTATTCTGTAATTAATTTGTACTTTTTAATCCCTTCAATTATTTCACTTGTGCCCTCAACCCCTCTCCCATCTGTGAACCATCAAAATATTCTCTATATCTATGAGTCTGTTTCTCTTCTGCTTGTTCATTTATTTTGTTTTTCTTAGATTCAAGTGTTGACAGATATGTATTATTGTCATTTCATTGTTCACATTTTTTTTTTAATTTTTCTTCTTATTTAAAAAAACCTCTTAACATTTCATATAATACTGGTTTGGTAGTGATGAACTCCTTTAGCTTTTTTTTTTGTCTGGGAAGCTCTCTATCTGCCCATTAATTATAAAAATAATTTTTCAAAGTAATCTTTGTTGTAGGTCCTTATTTTCCATCACTATGAATACTTCTTCCCAGTCCCTTTTGGCCTGCAAAGTTTCTATTGAGAAATCAGCTGCCAGTCTTATGGGAGCTCCCTTGTAGGTAACTAACTGCTCCCTCTACTGTTTTTAAGATTCTCTCTCTTCATCTTTAACCTTTGCAATTTACTTATGATGTTTCTTGGTGTGGGTCTCTTTGGGTTCATCTAGTTTGTGACCCCCCTGCATCTCCTGAACTTTTATGTTTACTTCCTTCACCAGGTTAAGAAAGCTTTCCATCATTATTTTTTTTCAAATAGGCTTTCAATTTCTTTCTCTCTTGCTTCACAGTCCGGCAACACCATGGTACAAATGTTGATATGTTTGAAGTTATCCCAGAGGCTTCTTACACTATCATCATTTTTTGGATTCTTCATTCTCTTTGCTGTTCTGATGGGATGTTTTATGCTTCCTTATATTCCAAAGAGCTGATCTGATTCTTGGCTTCATCTACTATACTATTATTTGAAAATTATTCTTCATGTCTGTTGTTGTATCCTTCATTTCTGACTGGTCCTTGTTTATACTGTTGAGGTTCTCATGGAGTTCCCTGAGCATCCTTATAACCAGTGTTTTGAGCTCTGTATTTAGTATGAGTCTCCATTTTGTTTAGTTCATTTTCTGAGTTTTATTCTGTTCTTTTATTTGAGGAATATTTCTTTGTCTCATTTTGGTAGCTTCCTTAATAGATTTAATTTAAATTCCGTTTGTCCCATTTTATTTACATAAAAGCAACATTTTTCACTGATGATTGTGTAAGGTCCTCCTAGGTGAGCAACCAGTGTTTCTAAGCGTAATTTTGGATTACAACAGAGACTCAGCTGTTACCTTCTGTCTGCAGTATTCTCAAAGTTTGCATAATGGTATTGAACTCTTTTTCTATTACCATGGAGAGATTTAGGATCACTCTTTCCAATTCATAATCTCCAGTGCTCATTAATAAGACTTTCAATGTTGAAAAGAACTTGAAATTTTGATACGCAGGAGGATTCTATAACTTCTTGACTGGCATGTTTATGTAGCAGAACTTCATGAAGAATTTTATAATTTTTAATTTGACTCACACTTAGTTGGAGTGTTTTGGTAATAAAAGGAGGTAAGTATCTGGATCCATATTATTCTGACCATTTAAGGGGAAACTATGTGTATGTGTATATATATATATATATATATATATATATATATATATATATATATACACACACACACACACACACACACACACACACACACACACACAAATATATATATTTGGTCATATACAGTGAAAGACCAGTGTGATTTGCAGACAAGGTCAAAGTGGAAGCTGTATTTCCCAGGATCTGAAGCATCTCATGATTTATATTAGTATCTATATACCTCCAATTTCCATATGCTCCCGTCAGGCAGATTGCAAAAACCCAGTAGAGAAGTCTTGTGCTCTGGTTGGTTTTGGCAGCTATAAACTTGGTTCTATAGCCTAGCCACATAAGCCCATCCTTATGTAGTCTATGGTATTGGTCAGCATAAGAGGGGAGCAGCTGCAATATTCCACATTGTATAATGGTAGCTTTTAATCCATCCAAAACATTTGGTAATTTGGAAGATGTTTGTGCCAAGGAAAGAGTAGCACTAGAGTCATATTTAATCTCTTTAAGATGTCTGAAAGTGTCCCCTGAGGAATCAAACCATAGACTTTGATTGAAATATCATCCTGGTTAATTCCTGTGTTGTATCTGTTATAATGCAAAGGGAGAGATTTTTACCTGTCTTATCTGCATAAGGAGCAGTCATTGAGCCTTTATACAGTTTTCTACAGACCCAGATGACTCACTAGAATAGGAGACAGAGTGACATTTGTCTTGGGGATATACCCTGTCATTCACTTATTTTCTGTACTTAGTCCACCAGGGGTTTACATCATCAGAAATGAAGACTAGTTTATGTTCTTTTTCATTCATAACCAACAACCAGCTTGATTAGTTAATGTAGCCAGGATTTGGTAAATTGACCCAAGAGAGTATTTGGTCTGTACCCAACCTCTTAAAAAAGAGAAGGTTAATTAGAGCAAGACTCAGGTTGAAAAACAGACCGTAGTAGAAATTTACAGAGAGAAAGTAGGACAGAAAGAGACAATCTCTAGTCATCCTTCTAATAACCAATTAGTATATTAGGGGAAAGGTCTTCATATATAATTAATACATGCAAAAAGCCCTTCTAGGCCCACACTACCCCTTGATGCACTCCAAATGGATTTCATAGGCTTGCCCCTAACTTTAGGCTATTCTCACTGTTTGGATATTGTCTGCATGTTCAGTGGGTGGGCTGAATGCTTTCTGACTAGATGTGCTGATGACATGACTATGTCAAATAAACTAACAATTGAGATTATTCCTCATTCCTGGTCAGTGATTTTGGAGAAAAAAATGGTCTACAATGTGGTGCTGCCTGCTTCTCGGGCCTGGTAATTGGCTCTAGAAATTCTTAGTTTAAGGTCCCTGTGGGGACTGCCTCCCACCTGACTTTAGTGCAATGGTCTGGGTCCATGGCTTACTTGGATCCAGGAGGACTTTTTTAAAATTTTCGTGGCAGTATAAGTGATCACCAATACCTTAAATGGTCCTTTCTAGTGAGGTTAGAGCACATGTTTTCTTTTAAAAACATTGAAGACAGTCTTCTGGCTGAAAAGGGTTGCAAGGCTTGTTGATTGGTGGAGGCTATACTTCTTTTACCTGTTGGCAATAGGCTTCAGTTACACTCGTTAGTTCTTATATATAGTTAGTTGTAGTGCCAAATTGTTCACTTAAGTTCCCCTAATTTTTATGTTATCCAGGAATGGAAGGCTTAGAGATGCCAGTAGGCATTGGGTTGATCTACGTCTATGTCCATAGACTCCATGTATTTAGGAGAACCAACATCAAAGCTTCTGGCCATTTAAATGTAATTTCTTGAAAGCTCTTTTACAAAATATTCCATTTGCCCTGATTATTGAGGATGGTATGGGGTATAATATTTTAATGAATATCCCATAGTTTCATAAGCAGCATGTTTATCTCTTCTATAAAAATGAGTTTCCTAGTCTGATTTAGTCCATAAAGGAATGCCAAAATGTGGAATATTCTCAGCTATTAATTTTTATAGCACATTTCTGGTATCAGCACATCTAGTTGGATAATATTCAGTCTACTCACTAAACATGCAGCCAGTAACCAAATATGAGAATAGCCAAAATCAGTGGGCAAGTCTATGAAACCCATTTGGATGCCACAAGGGACAATGTGGGCCTAGGAGAACTTACTGGGGTATATCTATTTCTTCCAAAATTTTGGTGAGACCACCAGTAGTACACTGGGGAGAAAATGGTCAGAAATTTTGTGAACGCCAGAAGAAAACCAATTTTCTTTTAGTTGCTTAACTATCTTCCATTTGCATATACGTACCACTTGGTAGGACAGAAGTACAAGCCAAAAAGTCAAAAGAAAAGGAGCTACAAGAAGTCCATTTTAACCCAATGTATAATTCATCTGACAATTCTGTACCCTTTTGTTTTTTCTGGATCATGGACATTTCCTGGTAGTTAATAATATTGGTCAGGGACAAAAAAGCAGGTTTAAAAATTTGGTACAGAAATGGATAAGGGGGTTCATTTTGAGCTTTGTTAGCACTGTCATTTTTAAAGATATGTTATCAGTCTCCTTAGTAGGGGCTGAACAGTGAATAATAACAATTTTAGGTGGCAAGTAAATAGCTTGAATTAGGGCAGCAATTATATGCCCATTAGCAATCAGAGTACTTGCAAAAGTAAAAAGTCCATGGGAGTTTTAAATTGTACCAACAGCAGGACAGACTCTAAAAGCATATTTAGAGTCTATGTAAATAATAGCAGTTTTATGAAATCATTTTTGTTAGTTTTATGATTTTTACCCAGTTTAATCTTACAGTGTTAAAGTTACCAGAAACGGATATTCAGATTTCTTTTTATGAGTCATTAAAGATGAATCATTTTTGTTAAGAGTGTCAAAGCAAAAAAATAACTGTAAGCGACTAAAGACTTAAAATAGCATGGTTAGCAATCTCACTTTGTACAATTAACAAGGGAAGGCAGTTATTTCTGCAGCACGCATTTTAAGATAGTGACCAGAATTATGACTGATATCCTTACTAGCCTATATCAGAATTTTATGATTTAATATAATTTCAGAACATTTACTTCTCTTTATAGACATGACATAAAGAAGGCTTACTATTACTTTATTTGACAAATTGTCCCATATAATTTAATGTGTAAATAAGCCTAATATGCAATAGCCAAGTGCTGGAAGCAACCTAAGTGCCCATCAGTAAATGAATGAATCAAAAAAGTATGGTACACAATGGAATACTACACAGCAGAAAGAAAAAAGGAGCTCCTACCATTTGTGACAGCGTGGAATGAACTGGAGAGCATTACACTAAGTGAAATAAGCCAGGTGATGAAAGACACATTGGAAGGTTCTCAAGTAACTAATTCAAAATAGTCAAAATGCCATTGTAGAATATCTTTAAGTAACCTACCATGGGTCCTGACAATGTGAAGTAGTGTTTTCCCACAGTTCCCATTAGATTTTACTTATTATGCATGTTAAGCCAATTGAACCAATACTAAGTATTAACTAGTTTCTTTTCCTTCCTAAAACCTATAACTTTTGCATCACTTATGGCATATCATATAATATTGAAAAGAAGCAGGGATCAGGGTATATCCTTCTTGTTTTGTTGCTGTGTTGATTTGCTAAGGCTGTCTTAACAAACTAACACAGACCGGGTGGCTTAAATAACAGAAATCTGTTTCTCACAATTTGAAAGCTAGAAGTCCAATGTCAAGGTGTCAGCATGTTTTGTTTCTTCTGAGGCCACTGTTCTGGGCTTTCAGATGGCTGCCTGCTCCCTGTTTCCACCTAGTCTTTCACCAGCATCTCCACATGTTTGTGTCTTCTTCAAATTTTCATTAACGTTTTACAGTTTTCAGTGTACAAGTTCTTCACCACCTTAGTGGAATTTACTACTACTTATTATATTGTTATTGATGATATTATAAATGGCATTGTTTCTGTAATTTCTATTTGCAATAGTTTGTTGTTAGTGTATAGAAATGCAACTTATATATCAATGAGGTATCCTGAAACTTTACTGAATTTGTTGATTCATTCCACTGTTGGGAACCACCCTGCCTGGTTTCAGAAGGTACAACCACTCCCCCGCCATCCACCATGGCTAAGGCTGAGTAAAAGACCTTGGGACCCATAAGCCACTAAGGAGACAAAGCTTATCTTCCTTGTAGGGGTACCAGCTCTGCCCCCTTTCTCTTCACCCTGCTTGGCCCTACCCAGGCAGATGACTGGTTAGCCAAAGATGGGTAAGATTCCTCAAGGGAGGAATGGCCTAAGACAGGCATGGTCTCAAAAGGGCCCTCAGGGAAGGACTTGGGGGGCTATAGAAAAAAGGGGTGATGGACCCTCACCCCTCAGCTTTGACACAGCCTGAGTCCTCATTCTGTCTGGCAGAAGTCTCCTAATCTTTTGGCTGCCTTACTTCCCCTGCCTGACTTAAGCCTAAAACAATGCTGGAGGTAGGGGTGGCCCTGTGTTGAAATGGGCGGTTCCCTGGGGTGATCAGGCCTAAGAACGAATGCATAGAATCCTGTGAAACCTGCTTTGCTAAGAAAGCCCTCAATTTTCTGAGGTCCAAGCATAAAATAAATTTGTTTCCCAAAGTTTTATGGCCCTTTAGCTAACTGACCCTGGCTCAGAATAAGCCCTCAGAGTTCTTTGAATGTTATCTATTGTTTGATCATTATTGCCTGACATTGATTGATGAGCTTTACCTGTATTCCTGTGCAAATAAACCCAATAAAAGCCCATTGAGGAACAGGCTGCTGGCCCTTCTCCTCTGAGAGATGGGCCACATTTCCTCCCCAAGCAGATCATGTCTTGGTAGATTTACCATGGTGGATGGGGGAGCTCTGTGGGTGGAGCTCCCCCACATTCTACCAGATTTTTGTGGAATGTTTAGGGTTTTTTATATATGGGCCATATCATCTACAGAGGCAATTTTACTTCTTCATTTTCAATCAATTTGGATATCTTCCCCCCACCTTGCCTAAATGCTCTGGGTAGAATTTCCAGTACTATACTGAAAAGAAGTGTCAACATGGGCATTGTGTACTGTTTCTGATCTTAAAGAAAAAAATCACCTTTTCACCATTGAGCGTGATGTTAGTTTTAGCCTCATTTTTAATACATCAAAGTACTTTTCTTCAACAATAGTTTTCTTCAATTGATAGTTTTTATGACAAAGGGTATCGAATTCTGTCAAATACTTTTTCTGTATCTGTTAAGATGATCATATGATTTTTATTTTTATTATGTTAATGTGGTATTTCACATTTATTGATTTGCATATGTAGAATCATTCTTGCATCTGAGGGATAAATACAATTTGATCATGGTATTTGATGAATATTCCTTCCTCTTCAAATACATGAGGGATTTTGAGAAGAATTGGTAATAATTCTTTAAATGTTTGCATGGAGCTACCAGGTCCTGGGCTTTACTTTATTTAAAAATTTTTGTTTATAGATTCAATCTTTTTTCTCATTATTAATATGTTCAGATTTTCTAGTTATTGAAGATTCAGTCTTGCTAGCTCATATGCAAACTTTCTGATGGAGTCCATGAAATAATTAGTGGGATCTGTAATCCCACTGATGCTCTCCAAGAGCCCTGAGTGCTATTCTCCCTGCCTCTCCTTACCTCTCAGTCATAAAGCACATCTCAGTATTCTAGATAGAGTAAGAAATAAGTTGGCCTTTTTGCAGTGCCCCACACAGCTAGAGAGGCCAGGCACTCACTCAAATGCTTTCACTTCCACCTGGGAAATCCTGGGCTGAGAAGGTCTTTCTTGGCCCTGATAGGCTGCCCTGGGGAAGCAGTGATATAAGTAGAGCAAAATTATTTCTCTTACTCCATGAAATTTGTCCACTCTCAGATTTGTTTCTTTTTTTTTTTCCCCTCTAAAAATGTGCTGGAACTTCTCTGCTGGATTCCTGGACTTCCACAGAGGTACTCTCATCTAGGAGTGATTGTCAAAATCAATGTTCTTTGAGGTGAAGGGACTAGAAAATTATTCCACTCTTCAGTGATATCATTCCTTAAATTGTGATTTTTAGGTTCCTAAATATATGAGTATGTGTGACAATTTTTAAAAGGATATTATTTATTTATTTTTTAGAGAGAAGGAAAGGGAGGGATAAAGAGAGGGAGAGAAACATCAAGGTGTGGTTACCCCTACTAGTCCACAACTGAAACATCAAGGTGTGGTTACCCCTACTGGCCCACAACTGAAGCATGTGCCCTGACTGGGGACCGAACCAGCAACTCTTTAGTTTGCAGGCCGGCACTCAATCCACTGAGCCACACCAGCCAGGGCAGTTGTTTTTATTATTGCTTCCCTATGATGATATGTTCCAAGGAGGTGGCAGTATGTGATTTATTTGTTGGAATTTCATGAAACTTCTTTAGTAGTCAGTATTATCACTTAATATAACTGTTCCACATGTAGTTAAATAACTATCAATAGGCTTTTGGAGATGGGATGAAAAGTATATGTGTATCTATTAATATGTAAAAGCAAGTCTTCCTTTTTCTCAGTCTTTGTTTGGAGATGCCTTACTTCACAGTTTCACACAGTGAATCCAACTCTAACCTTCCTCTGTACCTGGCGTGCTAATGACTTTTCACTCTGTAGCAGTTACGGTGTTCTTGGGTTGCTTTTTATCTGGTTTCTAGAATCTGAGGCTAAAGATTTCTTGAGTGTTGTGTGTGTCTTTTCCATTTGTCTCCCATTGAACTATTTTTTCTTGGGGGGAGTGTATCTTTGTTATAGTGACAGATATATTGATAGTTTGTTTTTCCTATTATTAGTATGTATTGCAAGGTTGGTCATGACATTAATGAAGTTATTCTTAAATGTGCACCTTCAGTCTGACTGACAGTTCTGAGTGTCCTTTTGTTGTTTTTGTTTGCCTGCTTGCTTTTGTTTTTCATATATTACTATATCCATGGGTCTCAGGCTCAGGCAACATGTATCAATAAGTCAGTGTTTGAATGCAGGACAGTGTATTCCTAAAACATCACTTCTGGTGTTCCTGGTGATGATCCATGTTTAGGAACCACTGGCTCAATGTTTAAATATTGATTGAATATTTTTTACCTTCCTTTTTGCAAGCTATTTAATTCATCCTGGATCCCAGCCACATCAAAAAAATTTTCAGTTTTAGAAACAACCTTTTAAAATTCATATCTTATACAACTTGTATTTCTGTAGCTATATTTACTTATTCCATTGATAAAATTTTATGAATATATATTGGATTGGCCATGAAGTTTGTTTTTTTCTGTGAAGTGACTCTAGTAAAGCTTAGTTGTCTTTCACTTCATTAGAAACAATTTTATTTGTATTGTGACAGCTGTCATATTAGTGTGCATTAAAAAAATCTTAACAAAATTGGCAATTTTCCTACTGAAGATGGAAGAAAATATGCAACATTTTCAGCATATTATGCTTTATTATTTCAAGAGAAGTAAAATGCAGTGAAACATAAGAAAAGAAGTTCATGCAGTGTATGGGTGGAGAACGTGCAGCGACTGATCAAACATGTCAAAAGTGGCTTGTGAAGTTTCATGCTGGCGATTTCTCACTGGACAATGGTCCACAGTTGGGTAGATAAATTCTAGTTGATAGTGATGAAATTGAGACATTAATTGAGAGCAGTCAATTTCATACCATATGAGAGATAGCCAACATACTCAAAATATCCAAATTATAGTTACTGGTGAAAATAAAAAATGTGTTCTTTATTTCATGGAAAAAACAATGTGAATTTTTTGGCTATCCCAACATTAATGCCTTCTATGTGCCAGGATCCATTTATATGTACTGAAATAATAGTAGCTAACCATTATGAAAAGGCAGTCTGGTAGTATAGTGATTAGCATGTGGATTCTTGAAGCAGACTGCTTGATTCAGAACCCAGCTCTGCTGTTCACTAGCAGTGTCATGCTGAGAACTCTTAATGTTTTGTGTCTTAATTCACTTACCTCCAAAATGTATACAATGATGATGTCTCTGACGTGGTGATTTATTATGTGTTTACTGTTCTTCATGATGTCTGGGACATAGAAATGCTTATTAAGTGCTTCCTGTTATATTATTGAGTGCTTGTCCTGTATTAGACACTGTTCTAAGCATGTTACATACATTGATTAGTTTAATATTCACAACAAAGCAACCATTTGAGATATATTACTTAAGACACTATCATAAATAATGAGTAATATTGTCATCTTCAGCACAAGTAATCTTTTGAAGACATGGGATGCACCTGTTATAAGTATTTCTAGTTACACTGTTGAGCACAGTAGCTATAACACAGTGGTCCAGTATGGACATGCTGAATGAATAAGCTCACAGAAAGCCAAGGTCCATTATCACAGTTCATGGGAGGAAGAAAACACTCAAAAATAGGTTTCACTGAAAAAAGATTAGAAAGACAAGACTGTACTGTAAGCATATGAAAAGTGAGAAGATGGGAGAGAATCCTGGATAACAGGAGTATGAAAATTATTTCCAACCTGCAGGGCATGAGAATATTGGGATACACACTTCCTGCATGACAACAGAACATTGTGTTTATGAGAATGGGCATAACATCAAATTGCGACTAGGTCATGATGAGTCATGTGAGCCAAGCTAGGGGGTTTGACTCTGTATTCTAAGACTGGGGTTCAGCAAATTTGTTCTGTAAAGGGCCAGAGAGTGAATGTTTTAGGCTTTGAGGGACTAATGAGCTTTGTTACATTTACTCAACTCTGCAGAGGTGGTATGAAAGCAGACACTGACGTACTAAATGAACAGGAGTGACTGAATTCTAACAAAACTATTAAAACACATGAAGGTTCAATTTTTATCAGAGAATCATAGTTTGCTGTCACCTGCTTTGAAAGTTAAAAATAGAAATACCGTATGATCTGGCAATTCCACTTCTAGGTACGTATCCAAAGGGAATGAAGACAGGATGTCCAAGGAGACCTGCACTCCACTGTCCGTTGCAGCATTATTCACAATGGCATGATATGGAGATCGCCTGGTGTCCATCAGTGCATTGATGGGTAAAGAAGATATGTCGACAGATAGATGATAGATAGATAGATAAATGTAAATTAGATATTATTCAGCCATAAAAAAAGAAACCCTGCCATTATGACAACATAGATGGATCTTGAGGATATTATGCTGAGTCAGATAAGTCAGACAAAGATAAACACTGCAGGACACTACTTATATGCAGAATATAAAAGCCAGATGAAGAAACAGAGTGCAGAGTGGTGATTACCAGGGGCTGGGAAGTAGGTAAATGGTGATATGTTGATTAAAAGGCACAAAAATTGCAGCTAAAGGATGGATAAGTGCTGGAGATCAGATGTACAGATGAGGATTATAGTCAACAATACTGTTTTATGTACCTCAAAGTTGCCACAGTTCTGATCTTAAATATTCTCTCCACAAAAAAGAAATGATAATTATGTGGCACAATAGAGGTGTTAGCCAACCCTAAAGTGGTAATCGTATTGCAGTATATAATTGTATCAAATCAATACATTGTATGCCTTAAGCTTACACTATGTTATGTGTCAATTACATCTCAATTTTAAAAATAGCTGTAAAATTATATATCAGTAAGTAATCTTGATGGTTATAATTATTTGAATCCTTATACCTGACACTGTACTTTATACATAATGCATATCTCATTCATTCTGTTTCACTCAACTATACTTCTGTGTTAGGTCAGTATATTCATTGTACTAATTTTTCTGTTTAACAAAGCAAACATGTTAAGAGGGATTAAGTAATTTACCCAAGGCAACCCAGCTAGTGAATATCTACTTCAGGCAGTAGATCAGGAATGTTAGGATCTTTTGGAAAACAAATTAGAAGTACCATATTATAATTCCTTGGATTCAAGAAATTTATAATCTATTGAGGGAGAAAAATCATATCATACAAAATAACCTCATATTTACTAGAATAATATAACATTTATCAAAAATAATATAATAATATAATAAAGTGGGTGCTTTCTTTATCTTTGGGGCCCACCAAACTTCTAAACACACATTTTATAGTTTATTTCAAAACATATTCAAAATAATGGAATGATTTTTAAAAATTTAATAATAAAACTCTGGTTTTTATAAGTGAAAATGCTGCATGCTTACATAATGGATTTTCTGCTTATAAATATAATGATATATGCACAGTGTAGAATAATTTCAAACATCAAAATATACAACAAAAAGTAAAACTATATATAATTATATCATATGCTTCTAGTATGTCTGTGATTTTAAGTTTATGCTTTTCAAAATCCATATATACTTTTCTTAAAAGCAAAGGACTCCATCTATATATTTTTCCAGTAATAATCTTTGGAATATTTCCAAAAATATATTTTTATTTGTATTAAAATAATATTGCTATCTTAGGTGAACTTTAGAGTAAATATTTAATAAAAACTAAAGGGAAGATTACAATTTGATATCAGGGTTTCCTCCTGTTGCTCCAGATTGGAGGCCACTTTATCCTTCTGAATAGCCCCTTCATGACAAAGCATCCAAAAGCAATCAGCTCACAAAGATACAGTACAGACTTCCTGCCAAGATGGAGGCGTAGGTGGACACACTGTGCCTCCTTACACAACCAAAATTAAGGACAACAAGGATTTAGAAATAAGAAAACAATAGGAACTGATAGAAAATTGAACTGCACAGAAGTCCAACAACCATTCATCCTGACTGGTAAGATGGCAGGAAATGGAAGTTGGCGGACCCAGGCACGCAGGGAGCAGTGGCTGGCAGATCCCAGGTGTGCAGGCAGCTGCTACCAGACCTCAGACACACAGATGGTGGCTAGCGGATCCCAGACACAGGGCGGTAATAATGCAGACCCAGTGAGGCCGAGCAAGGCAGCTGGCTGACCAGGTGGTCCCACATTGGCGCTCAGATAATCCAGATGAAGGGGAAGCAGTGGAAGCGACTAGAATCCAAGAGAGAGTGGAGCAAGTGCCATTGTTCCCTCTCAGACCCAGTCCACACATACAACATCACAACCCAGCAACTGGGCTGCCCTGCCCTTGGGGGAATACCCAAGGTTCTGCCCCTCACTACGTAACAGCTGTGACCAGACCAAATAAATAAATAAATAAATAAAAATAAAACCAAAATGGCTCAAATGGGAGAACAAATCAAAGCCCCAGAGTCAATTCATCTAAGCGACCAAGAGATAGCCAGCCTATCAGATGCACAATTCAAAGCCCTGGTGATCAGGATGCTCACAGAATTGGTTGATTTTACTCACAAAATAGATGAACAAATGAAGGCTACAATAAGTGAAATGAAGGAAAATGCACAGGGAACCAATAGAGATGGGAGGAAAACTGGGACTCAAATCAATGGAGTGGACCAGAAGGAAGAAACAAACAACCAAACAGAAAAGAATGAAGAAACAAGAATTCAAAAAAATGAGGAGAGGCTCAGGAACCTCCAGGACATCTTTAAATGTCCCAACATCTGAATTATAGGGGTACCAGAAGAGGAAGAAGCAGAGCAACAAGTGGAAAACTTATTTGAACAAATAATAAAGGAGAACTTCCCCAATCTGGCAAAGGAAATAGACTTCCAGGAAATCCAGGAAGCTCAGAGAGTCCCAAAGAAGTTGGACCCAAGGAGGAACACATCAAGGCACATCATAATTACATTAGCCAAGATTCAAATGAAGGAAAGAATTCTAGAAGCAGCAAGGGACAAGGGGGCAGTCACCTACAAAGGAGTTCCCATCAGACTGTCAGCTGATTTCTCAAAAGAGACCTTCCAGGCAAGAAGGGGCTGGAAAGAAATATTTGAAATCTTGAAAAGCAGAGACCTCCATCCAAAATTGCTCTAGCCAGCAAAGCTGTCATTTAGAATGGAAGGGCAGATAAAGTGCTTCTCAGATAAGGTCAAGTTCAAGGAGTTCATCATCACCAAGCCCTTATTATATGAAATGTTAAAGGGGCTTTTCTAAGAAGAAAGAGATAAAAAAAAATGACAGTAAAAGGACAGCAAACTCAGATATTAACAGCCACACCTAAAACAAAAGCAAAGTAAGCAAACAGCTAGAACAGGAACAGAACTACAGAAATGGAGATCACATGGAGGGTTATTGACAGGGGAGTGGGAGGAGGAGAGAGGGGGAAATGATACAGAGAATAAGTAGCATAGATGGTAGAGAGAAAATAGACAGGGGAAGGGCAAGAATAGTACGGGAAATGTAGAAGCTAAAGAACTTATGACACATGGACATGAACTACGTGGGGGGTGATGTGGGTGGAAGGGGGTGTGCAGGGTGGAGGGGAATGATGGGGGAAAAATGGGACAACTTTAATAGCATAATCAATAAAATATATTTAAATAAATAAATAAATAACATCTTTTTAAAAAAAGATAGAGTACAAAAGTAGTAAATCATTGATCTAGCAAAAAAAGAAAACTGTATCTTCATTAAATTGTTACATATTAACAGTAAAATGTACCATGACAAGAACATGGCTTTGTTCATTAAACCAACTTCAGCGTAGATTCTTTTTATGGCTTGACAAAGATATATGAACAGTTTGAAATAAATTATAGGAATAAATCTTTCTTGACTGCCCCTAAAGCTCTGCAGATAGTTAAAAACAAGAACACATGAGGAAGAAAAAGTGTAAATTGCTTCGAGTTACTTAATCCTCCAAGTGACTGTCCTGTGAATTTCACTGATATCATATCATTGTCATTAACATTTTTCTTCATCGGCTATTGTATTGTGATTGACATGCTATACAACACAAGGGTCATGTTTATAATTGTTGGAAAACTAAGCACAGGATTTACAGTTTAGTAGTCATTCCTGTAGGAGTGAATAAATGGAAGTTCTGAAGAAAAGGCACATGAATCAAACTAATGTTTCTGGAACATTTCTATAGGGCAAGGCATGGAATTGTCTGTTCTAGAAAATTGTTTCCTTAAAACTCTCATGATCACTGTCCTCTCAATTTTTATGAAATGGAATTACTGAAATTTTGTTTCATATTATTTTCTTACACTGTTAATTTAAATAAGGAGCAGAAGGCATGTTTAACCCTCTACAGTTAAAACATCTAAGTTTCCTTATATCTAGCTTCTTTAAACCCATTTCTACCTCAGATCTGAACTCTGACTACTAGTTTTGAACTTAGTGAGTTGTAAAGATCCACTGATTTTTTCCTCACACTCTTGCTCACCTTATTTCTCATGTGGAGTCTGGCTAATTGTGATTTAACCTGCATATTAAACTCTGACCCACTATCAGCTATTTCTGGAATCAGCTCTATGAACCTCCTAGTGCTCTACCTTCCTTACCACTTCAAAAGAAAAGTTGATGAGAGAATATAAGGCTAGTAAAGTACATTTTTTTTCTGGATTTCTCTTGGTATCTTCAGACAACAATATAGAGTCAATTCTCACTCCAGCTCTAGTCATATCTCAGATGTGGTTAGTGCTGACTCAATGTAGATACAGTCTTTCCACCATTCAACAGTAGGTGATAATGGTGACTGTTAGAATAATTAAAAATTAAAAGTCTCTGGAAATGAGGAACAAACTGACAGTGATTAGAGGAGAGAGGGAAGAGAGATAACAGGGGAAAGAAGAGGAAAGGTTAAGTCAAGGAACATGTATAAAGGACCCATAGACAAAGATAAAAGAAGGGATATAACTGAGCTGGGGTGAGAATTTGAATGTGGGAGGTGGGGGGTGGATAGGGCAGGGGAGAGAAATGGGGGGAAATGGAGACAACTGTAATTGAATGACAATAAAAAATTAAATGTCTCTTTTATCCTGAAATATGTTAAAACTCTTGAGAATATTATTTGTCTTACTATAAGGCACAACTTTAAAATAGGGACAGATCTTAGGATGGAATCACAGGTCTCAATTGGTGGTGTCTTAACATAATGCATACCAAAATTGATGCATGTTATGAGAACCTAAATAAGGTTCATATAAGCCCAGGCATTCATTGTTTGATTTATAAAACAAAGCAAAGAAAAAGGGATCAGATTCAAAGCCAAAATGATGTTATCATGGGAAAATCAGGCCAGTTTTCTGAGTGTCAGTTGACTCATCTGTAAAATGGAGATAATATTATATGGCCTATCTAGATCAATAACTCATTACTAGGAAAGCAAAAAATGGATTTTGTAGGTATTAGGTGAAATATGATGTATTGAAAAAATTGTCTGGTGTGCCTTAGCCATCAGACCTACTCTCCAAACATGTCTGTAGGTAAATTTTCACTTGCTTTCCATTATAACTGCAAGAGATCCTTCATATGAAGTGGCCTTATTAGTTGCACCCCAGTTTATTTGGAATAAGGGCATAAAGAATAAACCATTATGTATCTTGACTACATATTTCCAGAAAAGTTACAACAGTGAGGTAGAGAAATAAAGGTATCTCACCAGCTATCACATTAATTGTATAAAAATGTCATCAAAGACTTTTCATATAATGACATTTTGCATTAATGTCACCTTGTCATAAGAATGTAAGTTAAGTAGCTATGGGCAGGTAGGGGGTGGAGGGATTGAGGAAAAAGGACTCCTGGACACAGAAAATGGTGTGGTGATTGTGGGATATAAGGGGGATAAATGGCAATGGGGAAATACAATGAAAAATAATTAAATAAATAAATTAAATTTAAAAAAACTTATACCAACATATTACCCAGTTATTCAAAAATATATCCGTGTGCACAGATATACATTGATTTTTAATCCAAGAGAGAAGCTAACCTTCCTGTGGCCATGACCATCTCCTATAACCCATCGCGGACTTCTTCCCAGGAACATGAACTGGATCTTTCCCTTTCTACTGTCCAGATGTTTTACTTCTCTACTGGGAGACAAACCCTTGCAGTTTCCCAGTTCAAGCTTGTGACACATATTTCTTTGGAGGCAATAAGAGTACTTCATAAATACAATTTCTTGGTCATTTCATAGCAATCTCAATTCATCTGTATAATTTGTTTTCCATAAAAATGATATGAACTTATGTCATGAAGTTGATATAACTTCACACAGATTTTTTAGAAAAATTCCTTTGTGTAATGGTTTGTAATACATCTGCTTGGATAGTCATTAGTTTTACGCTTGATCAAAAATACTCTTCACATATTGGTTACTGGAAAATAAGTTTACAAAAACTATAACCCATGACTCAGTGGAATATTAGTAAAGTGTTTCAGTTATCCATTGCCAGTTAAAATGTCCATGTGGGCTTGTCAGTATAGCTTTTGGAATGTAACAAATTAATATCCTTACTTTGACTTAATTTGTGGACAGATGGCATGGATAGGACTGAGTGATGCATTGGGCTCTCTCTCAGCTTGTCAAGACTTATTTACAGTGTAGGAACCATCCTCCAATGTCTGATTATCTGCTTCATTTAGTAGGAAGGAAATTAACCTCTGGGTTCTGTGCCGATGACTCAGCAGGTAGCACACCACCCAGCAAAAATGTGTATATTCCAAAAAGGCACTGATCTTCAAATCTAACAAGACCCATTAAAGAGCTAAATTGTTTTATTGGACCCAAGGGATGGGAGCAATTATTTCAGTCCACTAGTTAGAATAATGAAGTTTGGGAAAAGAAAGTATTTAATTTCCTGGCACAACCAAATACAAGGTGGTATTTTCAGTAACACTTTTCATATAATTCTATACACTTACATGTCTTATAATGTACCCAGTTTAGGAATAAAAAAAAGGTTCAGTACAGTAAAGAACATATTTCAACTCCACAAGTTAAACATCACTAAATGCTTAATTGAATATGAGCCCCCACCAAAACAAAACAAAACAAAACAAAATAAAACAAAACAAAAACACTATTAGCTAGGAAGCACAATTTGAAATATATAAGGCATGTTTTTTTGCAACATAAAATTTACTGAAACTCACAGATTAAACTATTTTATAGTTTGAATAACTTTAATTAAAACCTTTCTTGACGTGATTACATATCTCAATGTTTTCAAAAATGTAAAAGAAGAAATATGCTTAGTACTATAACTTTCCAAATAAACTATTTAAAAGCATTAATATGGTAGTTATTTGTAGAAAATGTATATTTATAGATCACAAATGCTGCTGGAAAAATGGGACATCAACAATGCAAAAAAATGAATCTAGGCACAGAAATTTCATCTTTCACAAAACTTATTTCAAAATAGATCACAGACCTAAAAGTAAATGACAAAACAGTAAAATTTCTAGAAGATAGCTTAGGAGAAAAATCTAGGTGACTTTGGGCTTGAATTTTCAGATGTAATATCCAAAGCACATTCTATGAAAGAAATGAATTTTCAGATGTAATATCCAAAGCACATTCTATGAAAGAAAAAAATGATAGGTAAGGCTTCATTAAATGTAAAGACTTTAGCTATGCAAAAGACACTAGTCAGAGAAGAAGACAAGCCAAAAACTGAGAAGAAATTTTGCAAATGACACATTTGATAACGTACATTCATCCCAAAACTCAATCAGAAAACAAAAAACCCATTTAAAAATAAACAAAAGATAACCCTCTCACCAAATAAAATATACAGATGGCATATAAGCAATGAAAAGATGCTCTTTATCTCCTTAGGGGATTGCAAAGTGAAACAATGAGATACCACTACACACCTATTAGAACTAATAAAACACTAACACCAAATGCTGGTGAGGATATGGAGCTACACAATCCACAATAAAGTCAATTAGTTTAAAGTGGATTAAACTATTGCAAAATTTAATTCAAACAAAATAGCTTTCAATATAGACCAGTATATGACTAATAATGAAATCTCTTTCAAAACTCATGAAAAAACTGTGGGGGGATTCTGTCACAGTTAAAATAAACAATAGTTAGAAATTCAGTAAAATCTATTTAATCTCATTTAGTGCTTTGAGTGAGTCAGTAACAGAATTTCAGTGACCAATAAGTATCAATGTAGGGAAGATAAACCATGTGGCATATTATATGAATGCCTTTATGTAGCCACTCAAATACGAATAGCCACATGTTGTTAAATGATCTAGTAAAAGAAACAAAGTGAAAGAGCAATTATAAGGTAATTAGCACACTCAATAGGTTTACATGCCTTCCATTAGAGAGAAATGGGACAAAAATGATAATCCACTTTAATTTATTGCTGAGTTCTAAGGATGTAAGGAGAATCATTAAGATCATTCCGCATTAAAATCACCTGGAAATAAAAAGTGGAGTACAGTGATTTATAAGCATTTCCAAAAGGTGGGAATGCCGATGGAAAATTCTTGTGAATGCTGGGTAGGTGGCTAAACTGTCCTCAGAATATGGAGTCCCTGGCCCTTAATGAACACAAAGGGTGAAGGAACCATCGGAATATCTGCTAAAAAAACAAACAAACAAAAAAACTAAGTACAAGCTTACAATCAAAAATAACGAGAACATTCAGTTGTACGTTGTTATGGCCTTTAGATATTCTAATAATATTACAAAAATGAGTAGGAAGTTCTTTTAAATAACAAATAAGTAAAATCACAAAAAATGAGCAGGTCAAGCAAAATTCAGGAAGTGACTCTGAGAACAAATGGTGAAACCGTGAGCAATTGGATTACCATGACTTGGGGCTGGTGTGGAAAAGACTACAGGGGCACAAAAGGAGTCCTGCTGGCTTCAGAAAAACCCACCGAGATGAACTTTCAGACTGAGGACTGTATTGAAAAGAATCTGCTGGAGGCAGAATCCAACTTCAGTAGGCAGAATCACTGGTGGTTTAAAAAAAAAAGACAGATTGTGTCAGAGGACACAGACCTCAGAACAGTGGACGAGGCTGCACCAACACCAGTGTTTTAAATGCTGTGATGTGTAAATAGTCACAGCCACGGAGACACCCCTCAGCTCCCACCCAGCAAACTCATTTAAACAGGAATAACATAAAATAATTGCTAATACCAAACTGTTGTAAGGAAAAAAGAAGAAAATTATCTAAATGATAGAGGCATACCAGAAAAATAGGACAATAATTAGTAAAGAAAAGTAAACTAATATTACAAAACAAGCCACAGTGAAATCAGCTTTATATAACCAAAAATCACAGGAAGAGCTGTGGCATAAGGATAGATGGTAAACGTTGAGTATAAATAAGGGTGACATTAAAACTAAGGAATAGGAGGTAAATGTGCTATTAGAGTGGTATATAAATGTATACAGTTGTATATATATAATTCAACTATAAAGATTGGGAAAGAAAGTGGAAATAAAGATATCTCATTATCTATTAAGGTAACTCAGAGGCAAAGATAAATATTTAATGTTGTGAAGCTGTTCTTTTCCTTCCACAAATCCCCAAAATTATTCTCTCATCCTTCCCTCCCTACTCTCACTGGACAACTTCCCAGTCACACTTTTCTTTTAAATCTCTATTATTTTGTTAACGGCTCCTTGAAGAAATTTACTTTTTGCACTAGACACTTTCTGTTTGCCAGATATGACTAACAAGTGTGTCCGAAGAGACCTACTCCCAGCTCCACCCCTAAGCCCCCATCACTCCCCTTCAGCTTCCCCACCCCCTCACATTCTCTCAGGAATTCTCTTACTATTTATAATGTATGATGGAAGTACTCAGTCATTACAGCCCTCAGTTATGCCTTTTTGAGTTTTTGTTATATATCTATATGTATATATCTTTGTTAAGCTTTTTTACAGTACAAGAATCTTTATGAAATTATTTTATTGATGGGGGAGAGAGAGAGAGAGAGAGAGATTCATGGTTCCACTTATTTATGTATGCATTAGTTGCTTCTTGTATGTTCCCTGACTGAAGATCCAATTTGCAACTTTGGTGGATATACACATATATGTGTGAATATATATATATATATCTTCGTTAAGCTTTTTTATTTTATATATACACGTATACACATATATACACATAGATATCTTTAAGCTTTTTTACAGTACAAGAATCTTTATAAAATTATTTTATTGATGGGAGGAGAGAGAGAGGGAGAGAGAGATTCGTGGTTCCACTCATTTACACATTCATTGGTGGCTTCTTGTACGTGCCCTGACTGAAGATCCGACTTGAAAACTGGGGGCACCCAGATGATGCTCTGACCAGCTGAGCCACCTGGCCAGGGCCTGTACAAGAGTCTTAAGAGTTAAAACTATTACCTGTATTATATGATGGGGACATGTTTGTTACAAAATTATTAATAAAGAAAAATATATTTTTGTTACTAGTGTGCCTCATAATTATTTTTAAGTTGATATATTATAAGATTTATACAAAAATGTTATGTGAGGGGTTTTTACTTAAGAATGTAATGTATGTAATAAATAGTCGAATGCTTTTGACCTTGGACAAAAAGTAGTCTGACTCTCAGAGACTGGTGGTTCTGGCCAGTTGATCATGGTATCCCCAAAAGAAAAGTAGTCTAAAGTTTTCTTGATCTTTTTAAGTGGAAAAGTTTGAGGCCGCATGAAAAGAAGCCAGCTTGAACCACCCGCACGGAGCCGCAGTTACATCACCGAGTCCCAGTGTGTGCTGGTTATAGACCCAGGGCCTCCTGATGGGAGGGGAGCTCCGTCCTCTTGTGTGTGAGCATATCACATGTAGAACACACGTGTGTGATCCCAGATGTGTTTATCAAATAAACCAATATGTATGCATGCTTTATTTCTGATATTTTAAGTTCTCTTTGTGTACATGAGATAAAAATTATATGGGAAAAATTATGATATGCATGAAGCCTTATGTTATGTGAGTTGTAAACCCAGAAGTATTTCAGTTTGTCAGTCACTGAGCAGATAAAAAATGTGATGCAGGGCAAGGCCCTAAGTATTCAAACCTCCACCTTTCTCACTGAAAATTAATATGTAAGGGATGAAGTCAAATAAATATACAATTGCATGAAATGAAATATTTCAGAATTATCTACCATTGAGTGTACTACATAGAATGTTAACTAAAAAATGCTTTATATTTTAATTAGTCAAATAATTAGCCTCAAACATACTTTATACACATCGCACTTATTCACGAAGTGATTAATTCCAGCTATAAGGTAAAATTGTTGTTGCTTGTGAATTTTTCATGAAATATGTAAGTTAAGTGAGTTGCAAATGATATATTGTCCTTAATAAATAATAGAAATATTCTTTTAATCACTGGTGTATTTGATATAGTTTAGATCACATAAACAAGTTCAGAGCAATGTTATTCTTTGATATTATTTCCTGCAGCAAACTGCTTTAAATAGTTTTTATTTTAAGATATTACTCCTATATTTATGGTGGATTTACACTGATTATTTGTCTAGCCACATGTTCATCTCTGGTTCCCTCTGTTGTAATTGCATAAACGCAAATTATGCTTCTGAAGATACAAGTATCTGTAGTTACTTTTGGCATGAGTTCTTACGGAGCTGACCCATTTGGGATATTCGGCCTGTGAAGATGAATTAAAGGGGCTTCACCTGCCATGCTCAAGGGACCGAGCCTTTGCCCAGGGCTTCTTCAGTGTAATGCAGTATGCAATTAAGTAGGACTACTGTTATTGCTATGACATTGTTTGTGTGCCTAAGGGTAATGAATGCTCCGTGTATAAAAAGGTGCAGAGAAGCATATGTAAGCAGATGCAAAATTTAGCAATATTACCAAAATATAAAACTTGCCAGCTGTGGACTCAATCTGAAAAAGAAAATTCAACGAAAATTATTTCCTCCTCCAGATTGCTTTATTTGCTTATTTGTTTATTTGCGTCATGTGGTAAGCTCGTTGGAGTGAGTTGCGCTGGAAGAAATGATTACTCTTTCAGGCTCAGCACAGGGAATGCAGTTTGCACTATATCTTTCACTTGATGGTGTATTGAGGGTAATTGATTCTCAAGTGTTTGCTGTGAATATTTACATTTCAAATTAAAGTATAAAGTCTGGAATGACATGAATCATGCCTTACATTTATTTAGGCTTCCAATCATTCTTGATATAGTATATTTTTGATTTATGGCCTTCATTTAAATAAATATAATTCTCCCAATATTTATTGAGAAAGTAACTTGCTCACTCTGACAATTCCTGAAAAAGCAGGAAAAAGAATAAATATATGCCGAATGAATAAATAAACGCTAAGCACTCATTCGGGCACTGGGCGTACTCAGGTGAAGTACATAGACCTGGCCTTGCTCTTTACTATATTACAACATAATAGTTCAGAAGATAACATTCCGTAAATCACACAAAAATAATTTTGATCAGAGTTATTAATGTAACACTTAAGATTCTTTCTCCTACATGGAGAAGCACACACTGAGGGCACAGCAACTTTAATGTTTCTGTATGTAATGTGCAAAGTTGGGAGATGGATGGGAAAGTCAAGATCAGGGTTCCACCTACAGGCTACTATGATGAGTGAAGTTAGTTAGTCAGAGAAAGACAAATGCCACATGATATTACTGTATGTGAAATCTAAAGAACAAAATAAATCAATAAATAAAATTGAAACAGATTCATAGACACCATGACTAAACTGGTGATCGACAGACGGGAAGGGGATTGGGGAACTCAGTGAAAGAGGTGAAGGGATCAGGAAGTACAATTCGGTGGTTAGAGAATAGTCATGTGGTTGTAAAGCACAGACAGGGTATATTGTGGTGACTATGTATGGTGCCCGGGGCACACTTTGTAAAGTATGTGATTGTCTAATCACTGCGCTGTACACCTGAAACCAGTATAATGTAATGCTGAAAGTAAACTATAATTGCAAAAATAATAATAAAAACACTAAAGTCTCAGATGACAGCATTTTCCTGGATGACAATTTTTGACCCAGACTGAACAGGGTTTGGAGGTGACTAACCTTAGGCCCTTCTTGTGTTTGCCTTGTGTGTGCTTGCCTGATCATTCAAAGGCTTCATAGATCTCTATAAAAATGACCTGGAGTCACTTAGCTACCTTTTCTATGCTTCTACCTGCCATTTGTTCTCAAGAACGTTAGCATGCTGCATTATTGTTTGCTTGTTTGTCTTTGTTTTTTACTCTTGGAAAGAATGAGGACAAAGCCCTGAACTAGTACGTAAATAAACCAATAGTGATTCTCAATGTATAAGATAATATGAATTCTCCTTGTTAAAACCTAATAAGCAAGAATAAAAATTTAGTTGATTATTGTGTGAAACAGCAAACAGGGACTAAAAAAACATTCCTCAGTACAAGGAAAGGATGGTGTTCCTATCTCTGATACTGTATTTTATTTATATATTATTATTGAAATAACGTTATATTAGTTTCAAGTGTACAACATAATATTCGATATTTGTGTACACTGAGAAATGATTAGCATAATAAGTCTACTTGCCATTCATCACCCTCTCCATAGTTTTCTTTTAAACATCTAGTAAAACAGAACTGTGTTTTGTTATTTTATTAGGGACTGAAGAAATGAAGAAAATGATTTCCTTTCTCTAGAAACTCTGATTACAAGGTAAGAGTTTTTCTGTAGACCTTCTCTCATTTAAAAATTAATTTTAAAAATCTCTCCTTTATAGTAGCTCTTTGATTACTGGTTTTCTTCTCCACTAAAATGCTAGATCCATAAGGACAGGATAGTTGCCTTTCTTTGCTGTTCATTGCTTCATCCCTGCATTTATAGTTGTTCCTGGAACTTGTAGTGCAACATATATACACACATATACACATAGATATTGATATTAATATATAACATGTGTATATGCATGCATATAGTATACAACATGTATACACACACATGCATATGTGTATATATAAAATGAGCAATTCGTGCCTTTTCTATTGTTATTCAGTGAATAAATTAGAATTAAAGGATGTGGTGCAGACTTGAAAACATTTCTAAAGCTGTGCACAAATCAATTGACAAATGGTAGAAGCCTTTTTCTGCCAAGGGGCCGGAGCACAACCTCTGACCAAACACTAGCTAAACAATAATTGACTCTAACCCAGAAGAAACTCCAAGAAGCCATCTTAAAAAATAAAATTACATAGATCCCTAGAAGTGTGGAAGACTGTGTGCATGCCCAGGGAAGGGATATGGCTTCTAAATTGTGATCAGAAAGGAAAAATCCAAATTCCTAGGGCCTGGCTGAATGAGACAGCAGCAGAACGCCTTCCTTAAACTGCAATAGCAGCCTGTGAAACAAGCAGACACACAAGCACACACACGCACACCCACCTAATGGTAAAAAGTTAAACACAAACTTACTAAGAGTGCTTAAGCACAAACTGACCAATAAGTAGCTTTAAAAAAAACATGAGGAGACCATTTCACAGTTAGGTGAAAACATAACATTAAGACAAAACATTAAGAGACATTGGAGGCTGCACACTGCTGGGAACTTGACTTTACAGATTTAGTTCAGCCAGGTCACTTAACAAATAATAACCAAGCAAATAACACCTGCAATATGAATACCTTTGGAGAAAGGAGGAGGAAATCAGCATCTACCATTTACTTCAGACATTTTCCAAAATAGCCAATATTCACAAAAATGCATAAAACATGCAAAGAAACAATAAAGAATGGCCCATACACAGGAAAAAGAGCAAGTGATAAAAACTGCTTTAGAAAGGAACTAGATGTTGTACTTCACGAAGATTTCAATGCAATCATTATAAATATATTCTTAGGACTAAAGAAGACCATGTCTAAAGAATTTGAGGACTCTGGCTAGTGTGGCTCAGTGCGCTGTGAACCAAAGGGTCACCGGTTCAATTACGAATCGGGGCACATGTCTGGGTTGTGGGCCAGGTCCCCAGTAGGGGACACACAAGAGGCAACCACACATTGATGTTTCTCTCCCTTTGTTCCTCCCTTCCTTCATCTCTTTCTAAGATAAATAAAAAATAAAATAGTTTAAGGAACGTATGATGCCATCAAATGTAAAATATCAATAAAATATATAAATAAGTTAAAAGCAAAATGGAATGTGTGAAGTTAAAGTAAAATAATTGAAATAAGAAGTTTACTAGAGGGGCTAAATAATACATTTGAGGTGGTAGAGGAATCACTAAAATGTAAAATAAATCAATAAGGATTATATAATCCAAAGAAATAAATAAAAATTAAGAAAAAACTCAGAGAAATGTGAGATATCATTAACAACACCAGTGTACATGTAATGTGAATATCAGAAAGAAAGTGAAAGGGACAAAATAAAAGTTCAAATAATTATTAGCTCAATTTTGCCAACTTTGCTGAAAAGCATTAGTCTACACATCCAAGAAGCTCAACCAACACTAAATAGCATAAACACAAAGAGAAAATTATTTCTACTGAAGACCAGGAACAAAACAAAATAACAACTCTCACTAATAAAAGATGAGTAACCCACTTTTGAAACAGGCAAACGACTTTGAATAGAAATTTCTCCAAAGTAGATATGCGAATTGTCAATGAATACATATATGATGCTGGACATCATAAAACATTAGAGAAATATAAGCCATGATGAGATATCATTTCATACAACCAGGATGATATAGTTGCAAACACAGATAACATCGAGAGTTTGTGTGGATGTGGAGAAATTTGGACACTCACGTATTGCTACTGAGAGTATATGTGGTAAAACTGCTTCAGAAAACAGTCTGGTAGTTTTCAAATGCGAAACACTGAGGTTCCACAAGGTTCAGCAATTCTACTCCTAACTCTATTCATATATCCCAGAGAAATATGCATACACACACACACACACACACACACGGAAACTTGTATACAGTTGATAATGGCCAAAAACTAAAATAATATGTGGCTAAGTATACTCATAATGGCCAAAAATTAAAAATAACCAAAATGCCTATGAACTGATAAATGGATAATCAAAATGTGGCATGTCGATATAATTGAGTGTTATTCAGCATATTACACCAAGTGAAGAAGTCACAAAACACCACATGTTGCATTTTTCCATTTATATGAACTATCCCAAATAGGCACATTTGTACAGACCACAGGTAGATTAGTGTCTCCTGGGGCAGAGAGGGGAGGGAAGGAGAGTGACGGCTGACAGGCACAGGGCTTCTTTTTGGGGTGATGAAAATGTTCTAAATTTAGACTGCAGGGATGGTTATACCACTGCATGAATAAATAAATGTTTTTATTCACACGTACACTAGAATTGACAAGTGAATAATGGAATCTAATATAAGAATAAACTGTGATAAATACATAATGTAAGAATGAAGAATAAATGAGTAAATATGTACAATCTTAAAATGTTGAAGGTCTTTCCAAACTGAAAAACTTGAAAGAATATGATTAAGATAAGTAACTAGTGAAGTATTATAATTTTCGTACAGCATAGAAGAAAAGCCAAAAAGATACTATATTTTAAATAATCGGGAGAAAACAAATTAATTGATCTTAATAACTTACTAATGAAATAGTTTATTCCCTAACAACTATGACATCTACAAAACAAATATTAATGTTCCTAAATATAGCTTTTATATATGTACAAGACAAGAGTGTCCTTTGCATAAGTATAATTTTGCATATTTTTTACAATTAAGTTTAAGCAAAGTAATGTTTCCTATAGATAACAATATTCCACTTTGGAAACATCAATATATGCATCTTCAGTTACCATGTAAGTTAAATGTAATAATTTCTTCATTTAAGTAAATTTAACATTTTACTCTCCCCCACAAAATGTGAATCAGCTTCAAAAGCAGAGACTATACTGAAACAAATGGACAGACTTTCTGAAGAGCCTTGGAGTATTTTCAAATACGCTGTTTATGGAAGAAAAGATGTAAAGTGAAAGGTGCCTCTAGGCATAGAGATTATGATACTTGGCCCTAATTCAAATTAAACAAAGTTCGAGGAAAAATCATTAGAGAAATTAGAAAATGTAAACAAGAAAGTATAGTCCAAATAATTATAATTTCCTCTGAAATAAATTTGCTTTCAGAAGTATGAATACTTAAGTGTGCCAATGTCCTTGAACTTGTTATTCAAACATTCGGAGTGATAGGCTGTGTCCTATTGCTCTGGACATTTACTCTAACAACTCTACCTAGTAAGGCTTGATCCCGTAACACACCTAGCTAGTTTTTATGAAAATATAAAATACTTCTGTTTAATGAAGACTTACACTATGCTTATACTAGAATATACTATGTGCATAGTTGGTGTGTGAGAGATTCTTAAAAAATTATTTTTAATGGACTGTTGCCTAATCTCCTGCCACCTGGATTTGCCCATTTGTGCTTTCACCCTCTATTTTTAGGTGATGGGTGGCCATAAAGTTGCTCAGACATGTAACAGTGCTATACTGAAATTCAAAATTCCTTAGAAAATTGAATACCCCAGACAGAGGATTCGTATTCATCCATTCATTATTGTACTTAAAATCTCTAGGTTGTTTTAATTTATTCATTACTGTGAACCCCTTATATACGGTAATATTCTGTAATTATTTCTTTATTATTCTCACTAAAAAAGAGATTAAGACCATATTTTAGTAACAGAATGGAGCAATGTCTGAGGCAAGGCTGAATAATTTATAAAATCATGAACCTGAATTTGATTTAATTTCTGTTTTATTCTCTTGCAAAGGTTAAATACCATTTGTTAGCTTAAGAAACTTTGCCTTAATTAAAGCATTATTATATGACAATATTCAGAGTTTCTAGTCTCTACTGGGAACAATAATGTAAAATATTTAATACAATGACTTCAGCTTAAACTATCGTTGCCTCCTACCTACTAAGAATTGTAATGAAAAAAAGTCAATAGACAATTAGAATTAAGTGACAGGCAGATAAACAGGGCCTTAATAAAAGTGAAAAATCTTTTTTCTTAGTGTTGGCTTTCAGGTAAATTTGGCTTTCATCTGAAAAATTATAGTCAGAGAAGAGTATTTCTAATGAAGTGGATTATTCAACAATGTAGGGACTATTGTAATGAATCATAGTAATCTTTCTTTTGATTCAGAGAATCATGTATTGGATAGGCAAGTTTAATGGAGGCATATGAGTAGATACAGGATATTCAAGAAGGTCGAGTAAGGAATTATGAAAAGTGAGAAGCCATAAATAGTTAGTATATCTTAAAGATGCCACAGGAAGAAATCAATATTGTTGTGATCCTTGGATATCAGCCAAGGTACCCCAGAGGGTCAGAGTACAAAGCCAGGAGCATGGAACCCCAGAGACAAGAGAGGGAAAGGCAGGAATGGGAGTCGGGGGAGGGTTTAGAAAGATCATGAGTGCCCTGGGGAATGAGAACATACAAGCCACAGTGAACTCCCACACCAGGGCGGGAAAGAGTAATGGGGAAGAAGTATATGACACAAAAGTAACCTGCATAAAACCCAAGTTACAAGTTTAGGGAACAGAAATGTAAAGGGCTGAAATTGTTTTTTGAATACCTAGGTGTGGATCTGGCTAGCTGTAACTCTCATTTAGTATTATATGGCTTAGTTTCTTTTTTCTGTGCTTTATTTTTCTCATTTAGAAAATGGGAAAGATAATAACACCTACTTCATAGGTAGTTGCAAGAATTAAATGAGAATTGAATTATGGTAAAATATTTATATTAGTGCCTGGAACATAGTATTTATGTGTCCAATAAATGTTGCTTATGATTATTCATTATAATTTTGTTATTAAAAGAATAGTAATTTAAAATAGAAACTTAGAATGTATTTATACTACATGTTGTAAAGCAATACACATTGAAAATCAACATATAAGCTCAATATAGCTGAAAATCACTGAAAGTCAAAACTACTCTTGGAATTTTCTTATGGAGATGATAAAGACTAATGCTAAACCTTTTAATAAACACAGTAACCCCAGTTTGTCCTCTATTGTTAAAACAGAAGACTGTTCAGCTAAGCGCCTGATACAGTACTTTAACAACCAAATGTCAGCCCAGTCCTCCCACTAAATTAGATTTTTTAAAAAATAGATTTTCCTTATAGTCAATATGTATCATACCAAACGGTACTATCTCTGCTATGTAGTACTTTATTTTCCACAACAAAGTACTATTTAGAGAAGCCATATGTCCTGAAACAAGTTGTGGAGTAGGTAAACAAACAAGCAAACAAACAAACAGTAGATTGAAAAACTAACACTAGTAGATTTAACACTTAAATCTCTACACCTAAGAATACGGACTTATTTTAAGTGTTGTCTACTATTATAAACTCATCCTATAAACAATATTTATTTGAAAATACAATCATTGGTTATGATGTAGAGAGTATAGGAAGAATGAAAACACACACAGGCACACAAACAAAAACCCACTATGTTAACGTATGTGAGTAGACTAGATATGCAGATTTTCTTTACTCAAGCGTACTGCATCAAATCAGAGCTGTGGGACTGTAATTAACTAAGCATGCTGCCTGGAGTCATGGTAGACCTAAACTAACAAGTCTGGCCTCAAATGTTGTGACTAGCATGGCTCTGCCAAACCCTAGGCAATACGTTACGGTCCAGGGAGATTTGTACTGCTCTGGGGAAGTAGACTCAAAAATGGACTAAGGTTTAGTTTTCTGTTAGCTGTCCAGATTTGAATTGAAAGTCAGAATTATTCTGGTGTAAGAGATTTTTTAATGGAATGTTCCTTGTGTCCCTAAATGTATGGACTGAATACCTTGCTCATCCACACTTCCTTTTAGGTCTGACAGGATTCTGTTTAATAACACACTTCAATAAGGCCTCCACTGAAACTTTATTCTGACATCTGTCAAAACTGCATATGTGTGGAAGAATGTGAAACAAACAGAGCCCATTACAAAAATAAACAAATAAGCAAACAAATAAGCAAACAAAAAAGGAAACCAACTGGGTTATGACAAAACTGTGAATTGCTGCTTCAACAGAGACACTACTGGCATTTTCATCATTGTGTGAGACCATTCAAAACATTACAGGGAGTGTGAGTTCCCTCCTGCTCTCATCTTGTCGTAACATGCCAGGAGCCCTGAGATTCTCGACCCCATCTCGGTTACCAGCCTAAGTAAAACAAGCACCATCACATTCATAAAGGCCACAGCATGAATGGAGCTGATAAGGCCACATCAAGAATTTCTGTATTTTCCTCATGATGTGGAAGACAGAAAAGTACCTCTTCATACCAAGTTTTTTTTTTAGAGAAATATTTGTTTTATAAGAATTGATTTGGACTTTACTGAGCCTGCAAAGTGTTGTTTACTCTTGTGAAGATAGAAATTTTTGTTTAAGCCATTTCTCACAGGGATGAGAATCCAAAAGACAGAGAGAAGTGTATAAGGATCTCTCTACGTCAAAGATCTGTTGAATAGAAATAGAAGCTTCTGGTTTAAAATAGATTAATTAGAACACATGATCCAAATTTCCTCCCACAATGTTATTGATGTGAGGATATAAATATAAAAATAAGAATAGTAACAGTTATAGTACATCAAGTGTTCAAATTTCAAATGAACATAAAGAACAAAATAAAACTAAAGGAACTAAAAATGAATTAATACAGTAAAAGATTTAAATTTATTTTGAAACATATATTCTGACCTTGGTATGCTGTAGAGAATTGAAGAAAAAATTGTGTTACAGCTTGGGTTCCTAAAAGACCCAGAAGTGCCCTGAGACCAGATGAGTAGTGATACAATCTGGTATCTCAAATTAGAGTAAGTGGCTTCATACCTCTGTTGGTGGAGGAGAGATCAGAATGGGGCAGAACAGGTAGATGCACTCTGGAATGGGAATGGAAGTGAATGGAGAAGATTACCTTCAACAGAAACAACTAGGTGAGACTTAATAACAGCAGGAGTAATTGGGCAAACTGAGATTTTGAAACCAAGAAGCTAGGAACTCAAAGTATCAATATTTAAAGTATGAAAGCTTATCTAGAGTATGAAAATAAGTATAGCTTCACCTATAGTTGGCCTTATTGGCCAATTATAAAAAGACTTGTCGTGAGGGAGACTGAAGTTAATTGACTAAAATAAGAATATTACGCCTCAAACAGAATGCGGTCAAACACAGGATGACATGGAGTCTTTGGGTGGGAAGGATCAGTAGAGCCAAATAGGAAGAACTGGTGATACGGATTTGGGGGAAACTGATGGCCAAGGAACAGGAAGTTGATAGAGTGCTCATTTGTCAATCTGAAATGTTTGGGTAGTTTATCTACAAAGTAATACATGCAATCAACAAATTCAAATGATTATTCACGTATCTGAAAATTTTGTGATCTCTGGAGATAGTTTTATCACACATAGTCATGGCTTCTGAGAGTGTAAATGCAATACATTTTCTCCGGACATATTAAAGGACAGATATGCAGCCTGGAATAGAACAGGCAGTAAATGTATTCAGCAAGTTCAATTTTCTGAATGCAATGAAACACACACACACAGCAAAAGGGTATAGTAAGTTAACAACCGAATTACGCTATTTGCTCACTTTAACAAATACGTTAAATGTAGGCAATTTCCATATCATACCCAACCAAATATTAATATAAAGTCATTTTCTAGTTTTTGTTTCAAGTGAAATCTCTTTGTTTTACATTCTCTAGATATAATTTTATTTTAAAACTAATTTTTAAATATTTGAGTGTGCTTTTGTTCTTGAAAACCCTTTAAAGTCTTATTTTTTAAACCTATGTCCAATAACTATGGGTTGTTTTTTCCCTGAGAAATGGGCATAATTAAATGTGTCAGGGTTAATCAAAGACATCTCAGGAGAAATGTACTAGGGTTTGCTAATTGCAAACCTAGCAGCAACTCTATGCTTGTTTTGTCATTTTAGCTCATATATAAGAATATCCAGGGATAACCTACATTTTGCAAGGCAAAAATAATTATCCAGATATGTCTCAGAATGTCTGCTTTCTCACCTATAATACAGCATGAATTAAGTAGTAAAAGCACAGAAATTCATCAAATCCCAGGAAAAGGACACTGGAATGTATGTTTCTTCAAGATCAATTGTCCATATATTCATGGCATATACATATATATGAAGAACTGCCTTCCTTTTGGCTAGCAATAACCTTGTCTTTATTTTCTGCAAAAACTAATTCATTTATATGACTCACCTAAACACATGTCAAAATCTTATATTTAGTAATCTAAATAGATCTCTAAGAATTAAACTGTGATACTGCTTACAATACTGAAATCCAATAGAACAAGAAGGAAATGGGGGGGGGGGGAGTTGCTTAGCAGCAGTATGTGTAAATACAAAAGAAAAAAGTCACCTTTGGGACTTCAGAAAGCAGTAAATTTAGTGATTAGACATGGTGATATATTCCTTCCAAACCTTCTACATCCAAACCTTAATGTAGTCCAGTTGCCCTGGACTACATTAAGAGAATTAAAATTTTTAGAACAGGGAGGTGATAGACTAACCCATCCTATTTATTTATCCTCATATGTGAACAATTTAAATGCATGTCCCTACAGCTTAGGAAACCAGGAGATAAGTGCACTTTTATATTCTGACAGCATGGCTTTGCAATCATGTTGTAGAAACAGCCTCATGAAACGGCTAAAGCTGTTGTTCAATTTCATCTGGAAAACAATTAAATTGTTAACTCCTCAAGGGCATAAAGTTCATAGTATTTACATTTTTGTGCTTTAGTAGTCTATTATGGTCTAATATATAGTATGTATTCAGTAAATTTTTACAGAAATTATAATTAATGTGAAATGTGAAACAATAAATATTGATTATGCTAAAGTCCAAAATATCATCTATGAGCCATGTTTTCCATCTTACTTAACAATTTTATGTATTGTTATTTGTATTTAATCTTGAAGATCTGTTTTTCTAAAGGACTCAAAGCTGGGAATTGATGCTCGATATTAAACAATGTAACAGCTAGTATAAGTGGACATTGGGTATCTTTGGCCATAACTTCAATGCCTTTGACATTGAAATTTGCCCTTGAAAACATCCAGACTTACTTCTGTAAAAGGGTGGGGCTTTCCTATATGCAAGAGAAATGTAAGTTTAGTTTACACATCATATATGCCAGATACCACAGCAAGTAATTTTTCATAACATTTCTATGAAGGTAAATATCATTGATTCAATTTTCTGGTAGATAGGAAAATATATCTCAAACCAATAGGTAACTTGCTAACTTATGCACCTAGTAAGTGGCAGATCTGGCATGCAAAATGTTGGGCATGGGATTCACTCGGGCTTTCTCGGAAGTCTTCCAGATGTTCCACCAGAGGGATCAGTCCTGAGGCACTTGAGCTCCTGATTAGTTTTCCCAGAACAGAGCCAGTGAGTGCACTGGGTCTTTTATTTTTATTTTTTATTGAATTTGTTGGGGTTACATTAGTAGCACACCAGGTCTTAGAATGCCCCCAGGCCTTCCATGACTATCCACTGGCATAAAGAAAAGATGTAGTCCCTGGATCTCAGAACTTCACTTCCCCCAAGTTTTCTGTCCTTATCATCATGGTTGAGAGAGAGAACTCCCAACACTCAGGGAGTACATTGTCATGGCTTGTCACCAATTTCTTCTTGTCACCAATTTCTTCATTGAATCCTTAGGATTAATCTGCTTATTTTCTTTATCTTAGTTTATATAAGACATTTAAAAGGAAAAATTAAACTTTGTGTATCTCCTCATCGTTTATACATTTTAAGCTCTAAGACTCTGTCCCCTACCCCACACCCTCCTCCCTTTCCTGTCCAACTTGAAACCCTAATTCAAGGCTTACTATCTGCAGAATCTTCTACAACCCCAGCCTCATCTTGAGATTTTCCATCCTCTTACTCTAAATTTTGTTCTTGAAGACATTCCTTCCTCTGCAGTATTCTCAAGGAGTGATTTTTTTTTAACTACATTCTTTGTGCTAAGAGCCCTGAGGTGGAGGTAAGTGATCTTGCTCTTCACTGCAAATGATATACCATTCTCTCCATTCATCTCTAAATCTCCCCCAGCTTTGAAAAGCATACTTCCACATTACTCCTTGCTCATGGCTTCTCTCTCCAACACTACAGCTGGCATAATTCTTAACATTTCAAGATATATGTTTAAGATTTGTTCATCATTCTGGTTTCTCAATTCATAAACCTTTTTCAAAAGAACTTGTTTGACCTCTACCTCTTCTGCTCATCTAATGAGCACGGCTAGACCACATTGTTACACAAGGCTGCAATCCTGTTATAATTTTGATTTGATTAAACTGACCAATCAAGCTTATTCTATCAGGTACCTGTCTTCATTTCTCTTTCAATTATGTTAGGACATCAATTTACCTTGTCAACTTTTATAGTACTTCATCCTCTTGCTATCCTCCCTTTTTTCTAGCCACCTTATATTTTGTAATTAATTATTACTTCCTTGACTACTATTTCATTTTATTTAAGAAACTCCAGATCCCTGATAAACCCACCTATGCTTCTTTCATGCCCGCACCTATGCAGCTGAATATTGCTGAAAAATATATACCCATGCTGGTTAGACTTACTTTGAATTCATTACCCATAAGACTTCCAAGTGATCCTGTTTTATTAGTATACTTACACTTCTACTTTCTTGGGAGAATACCTCATAGCTTCTCTCCATTCAAACTTCCACAGCTCCCTACTGAAGATCTTACTTTATACCTCACTAAGAATTCCATCAGTCAATCAGAAAAAGTTGTCAACTGTAAATCTTCTCTTTTGAGGATTGCCAGTATCCTCATCTGCGTACTCTATCTCCTTGCAGGGCATGTGATCCTGTCCTAAACATCCACTGAGACATTTGGTCCATGTCAAAAGGTCCCTGATATTTGGTACTGTCCAAACTATCTATGGGGGCATTTGGTCTATGCCAAAATGTCCTTGAAATTTGGTCCTATCAGAAACATCCATGAACACATTTGGTTCATGTCAAATGGTCCTTGATATGTGATATTATGAAATTACTTATATATGGTGCATTATTAAATACTTTTAGACTTCCTATTCATTGGTTTCAGCTACTGTTTTAAAAATGTGCTTAGTGATACACCTTGATATTACAGTTAGAAAATTTTCTGAGTGTAAATAAATATTCTAAGTGTAAATAACATAGGCAAAACAATAGAGTGTAAAGTCCATGCCTCAAAGAGTTGTAGTGGCCATGTATAAGAGCTTCAGAGTAAGACAGAACTCGTTTGGTGCCTGGCTCTTCTATTTACTCTCTGTGTGACTTACAAAATTTTATCTCTTTCTTTAGATATGTATGTTCCTTATCCAAAATAAGAAAAATAGCCCTAGCTGATGTGTCTCAGTGGATTGAGTGCCAGTCTGCAAACCAAAGGGTTGCCAGTTTGATTCCCAGTCAGGGCACATGCCTGGGTTGCAGGCCAGGTCCCCAGTAAGGGGTGCATGAGAGGCGACCACACATTGATGTTTCTCTCCTTCTCTTTCACCTCCCCTCTCCCTCTCTCTAAAAATAAATAAATAAAATCTTTAAAAAATAAAAGAAAAGTAATAGTATCTTCTGCAGCAGACACAAATGATATCCTACTTCAGCATTTCCTGGGTTCACCAGCAAATACAAACATTTCTAGCAACATTCAGGGCTTTCTACCTCAATGTCTGTTTTTGACTAGATTCTTTTCTTTAAAAAAAAAATTATTTTCTGTCCTGGCTGGTGTGGCTCAGTGGATTGAGTGCTGGCCTACGAAGCAAAGGGTCGGTCACTGGTTTGATTCCCAGTCAGGGCAAATGCCTGGGTTGCAGGTCAGGTCCCCAGTGGGGGTTGTGTGACAGGCAACTGCACATTGATGTTCCTTTCCCTCTCTTTCTCCCTCTCTTTCCCTCTCTCTATAAGTAAATAAATATATGTGTGTGTGTGTGTGTGTGTATTTTTTTTTTCTGATTAAGGATTGTCTCTGGTATCATGGGTGCTTGCTCAGCTTCTAGCAACAAATCTCACAAGTATGAGAGTGCTGAAGTATGATAGGGTATAACTGTCAGCTAATAAGTAATGGGAATTAGTGAATGAATGTCCTGATCTCCATTTCACCGGATTCAGAATTGCTCATGAACTACAGAACTCCCAAATTTGAATTTCTGATAAACAACAAATAATTTTTGGTATAAATATGTCCCATTAAATGTTTTTTGTCTACAATTCAAATTTAATTGGGCATCCTCAATACTTGCTAATTCCGGCAACCCTCAGTTGATGGTTCTGAGTATTTTCTGTGTGAGTATCACCAGTATCTCAGAGGGTCCTTTGTGGGACTGAGCTTCCAGCTCAGCACTGCAGTAACTGCTCAGTGACACACAGGCATTACGGGATTTAGAGTCTCTGTTCATGGCATCTGCTCCATGGGATCACTGCCCAAATCAACAATCCAAAACCAAGTCTTTGTCTTAGGGTTAACTTTGAGTAGAACCTAAATTTATAAAACTCCATAGAGTTTTTGTGAGGAATAAATTAGATATACATTGTATCCATACAACATATAAGTACCTGAGAATTTATGGTGCTGAAATCTTTTAACTGGCATTATTATTATGGCGGGTAAAAGAATAATAGGCTAGGACTTCTTATGTTTTCAAAGACCCATAGTTTATGTCTGTAAAAAATTGTTTCAATTTTGTATCTGTGCTGAAGCTTATCTGTATGGTATAAAAATATTAAGAAATATTTTTTCCAATATACAGAGGGAAACCAGCAGAGTCCAAAGGACCTTAACTGAGTTTCCTAAATATATAGCCGGCAAATTTGGAAAACAGTACAGATCTGGGTGGCGTGGAATAAGAATCAGGCTTTCCAATCGAGAGGAATAAGAAATATTTCCTTTTCTGAGTTCAATTTATCAATCTATTAGCTCTGCCATACCTTCCTTTCTTTTTACATTTACCCTTAGGAAATCAAATTTATCTCTTGAATGGAAAGCAAATGTTCTTTTTTTCTCATTGCATTTAGTATTTATGTCCCCTGGCACTAGAAAAATAACAAGGAAAATATAGATGTTATCATTTTGTGTTTAATTAATTAATGAATAAGAATGCTTTGAATATATTGATCCACAGATTTTGACAGATTATGTTCTTTCACAATCTGGATATGTGAACTAAGTATCCAAAAATAGGAAGGTAGAGGTTAGTTGTACCAAAACTAGTAATATCTAGAGTTTATTTATGTGGCTCTTAATTTTATTACATGTGTGATAATAACAGATGTTGGGTAGTATGTAGAAAAAGTCTCTGATATTATAATTTAAAAAAACCTGTTGTACTTTTTATTAGCTTTCTATTACTGTGTAATAAGTAACAAAAATTTAGTTGCTTAAAATAATACACATATGTTATCTCACTGCTGTTATGATTAGGAGTCCAGGGAGAGGTCAGCTGGGTCCAGGGTCTCATCAGGTAAAATGCCAGTCATGGCGACAATCTCATCTGGGGCTTGGCGTTACCTTCCAAACTCACTGGTTGTTGGCAGAATTCAGTTTCTCTTCAACTGAATTCCCTGTTTAATTGCTATCTATGGGATGGGCGCTACTCTCAGCTCCCAGAGAGGCCACCTTCAGGTTCTTGCCATGTAGACACCTCCCCAGGCAATTTACAACATGGCTGTGGTTCTTCAGGGCTGGTAAGAGTATTTCCACAGCTTCTAATCTCTCTGGCTTATTTTACCTCTGACCTCCAGCTGTTTTTTTTTCTTTTTTTCTTTAAGAGTTCATCTGATTTGGTCAGGCCCATCAAGGCTAATCTTCCACTTGATTAACTTAGGGACAATTTACTAGGGGTCTGAATTCTATCTCTAAAAATCCTGTTACCTTAGGTTATACATTGTAACCTAATTATGGGATTAATGACCCATTATTTCACTTGCTGGCCCTGGAATGAAGGAGATCATGCAAGGCATGGACAGCAGGAAACAGGATCTTGGGAGCCACTTTAAATTTCTGCTTACCACAGAGGCCTATATCCATTATGTTTATGTAACACTGAGCAATTTACTTCTCTTGCCTCTGTATTTCCATCTCTAAAACTATATAATTGTTCTAAGTAATCCCACTAGGAAATTTACAGCTTTGACATTCTAAAATTCGATGAAGTGGAGAGGGTCTAAATCTATTAACATTGATAAGGGACAGGCATACAGACTTCCAACAGTTTACAGTGCCCTCTGATTGTCTGGCAACAGTTTCAGGGGCTTTCCTTAGATTCAGAAAGTTGTGAGTAAGCAAGTAAATAAAGAAATCAGCCCTGGCTGGTACAGCTTAGTGGATTGAGCGTGGGTTCACGAACCAAAGGGTTGCTGGTTCAATTCCCATTCAGGTCACATGCCTGGGTTTCAGGCCAGGTCCCCAGTAGGGGGCACACGAGGCAACCACACACTGATGTTTCTCTCCCTGTCTTTCTCCTTCCATTCCCCTCTCTCTAAAAAGAAATAAATAAAATCCTTTAAAAAAGAAATCTAGAGCAAATATTTAAATAAATTCAAGACAAGCATTCATTGACTATCACTTCCTCATTCAACTGATATGGGATTCAAATCATAATATGCAACACTAAAGTATTCATTGAACTATAATCATTATGGAAATCTAGCAATTTGAGAGGTTTGCCATAGCAGATAGTAAAACTGACTAAAACTCTAAAAGTTGAGGTATTTTTAATGGCCTATCATATAAAATAACAAGTTTATGTTGCTATATAATCTGTCAAATTACAAAATTATATTTCCAAGCTAATAAAATTGTTTATAAAACGACATGAAATATATTAGAAGTAGCATATTAATATTAGAAAGATGCAAGAGTACATAAAGCATAGATACAACAAACTTCTCTAGAGAAAGTTTAGCAGTTGTACCAGAAAACAGATACTTCTTTATAAATTCCAGAAAGCACAAGCTCTCCCAGGGAAAAAAAATAGAATGGGATAGTAGGGTTTTCTTTTCTGTCGTAACCCCATTCAGAGTATTCGCAACTTGATTTGAAAGACCAGCTGGTCTTAAGCAATGCCCATGACAGCATGACAACGTGCACTTTCTTTTTACATGGTAGTCCAAGTAACTGTTCTTCAAATGGCTTTCTGAAAGTGCTTTATGGGATTAACTCAAGACAATGTGGCACTGCATGGTACTTGAAAAAAATCACAGGAGTGATCCCGGGCCAACAGATCTTATTCAATTTGGAAAGATTCATGGCCAAAAAGAAAGCACAAATCCCTCAATAATATAAAGGAAACAGCGGTAATAATCAGCTGGGTGATCTCCAAGGGGCTTGAGCAGCTAGCTCCCTGGCAAAGCGCTGGTCAGAGTAAAAAGCTAATCCTCTTGGGTTGAATAAGAGTTGCTAGAAAAATTCTGAGCCACTTGCAATCATTGTATTATTTATAAAGAAATGATAAGGAGGGTTGGAAAAGTGGACAGAAAGGTGATGTAGGTTGCCAGGTAAATAGTCATAATAGTGAACTTCCTTTATTCATGCTTCACCAGGCTGACTTTCAAAAAGGATTTGTTGCCTGGCTTGCTGGCTGGCTGCCGGATGCATTGGTTTCACTGCCAGATGTGTTTTGACTCGCAGGGAGCTAGAAAGCCTGAACTGCCTTACAATGTGCTCTGCTGTGCTTCGAAAAGGCAGGCAGTCACGAAATGTCAGAAGCATAGTGCTACACTCAGACTTCTGAAAGTCACCCTAACATCAGTCATTGAACTGAGTTGCATGCTTCAGAAAAAGTGTACATATGAGCTCTTGTTCGAGTGCTATCTGAGATATCTAGATTTTCCTTTGCTGATAGGAAAGTCATTTCACAAAGTTACTCTTCTTCTCAATCTAGTTGATGACAGCATATTTAGGGAGGAAGAAAATTATGTTTTAAAAAGGAAATTCCATGTAACGTTGCGATAGTGGCAAGAATATGCACACGGGAGGTGATAAACTGAATGGACGATGATAGGCGATCATGAGAACAGGCAGTCCAAACTTAAACCTGGGTTCTTCTACATCCTGTGCAACCTTCAAATTAACTTACCTGTTCTGAATCTTGGCTTCTATACATAATCATAATAAGAGTCCAATAAATTATTAAATATTACATAGCAAAAAATATCCCTTTTCACCCTGCTAAAACTGTAACCACTCAACACTTTAGATTGCTTTTCTCATCTTTTATTTCTTCATAGCTGTTATCATCATTATGTTCAATACATAGTTTGCTTATTTATTTTGTTTATTTTTGGTTTCTCCTTCCCAAAGAGATAAAAGCTCCATGAAGAGAGAAAAGGTATTTTTATCTGCTTTGCCAACTGCTTTTATGCCTAGGACCTAGAATATTACTTAACACAGAGTAATGGGTAGTATTTACATTTGTTGAACAAATAAATCAATTCCGGTTTCACAGTTCCTTCTGGGAATAAAATGAAATGACATATGTAAAGAATCAAGCCCATAGTGCTTAATAAATGTCAGTCCCCTTTTTCATACTGTTAATAGGTCTTTGTGAGCATGTGGGAGGTTCTAATTCCCTGCCAGATCACGAGTTCTGAGAATGCAGGTACTTATTTTCTTTCTCCATTTATGCATACTCATCATCTGGCAAAGGATGTGGCACACTATTTAGTAACTATTTATGAATTATGAGTGCATAATATTGCATAAGCATATACTCAATAAATAATTGAAGAAAACAACCCACGCCATACCTGAAGTCATACAGTACATCCTTCTGGTGAAGGTTATAAAATCATTATTCAGTTTTCTGGCAAAATAATCTACAGCTTTCTTTAGCTAGATCCAAAGTCAGAGGTTTTGGCATTTCACAAAGCAAAGCAGAATATACAGAAGTCATTTAACCTATTTTTCCCAAAAAAGGGCATGCTTTACATTTAATTTGTGTTGACTGCATAAATATTTATCATGGTCCCTTATAAAAGTAGGTGTTTTCCTTGTACAAAATAGATCAAGATACGTTTGTTTGTCTGTTCCTTTGTTTTTAACATGGCAATCTAGACTTTCTTCCCTTGAAACCAGTCTGCTAGAAATAAGAGTACAGGAAACGACATTGTTTTATTAATCACCATAATCCACCTGCAGATACTAAACTTTAATGAAGCCAGGAAAAGCTGAAGAGCACCAGTTCCAACTAGATTTGTCTCTTCGGTTAAGACACATGTTAGGGGAGTTTCACATACTCAGCTGCAGTTGCTGAGAGAAAATTCAAAACAGATGAAATCATAGTCTCTAAAGAGCATGGCAACATTGCTGATCTTCCAGATTGTCTTAAATATGAAAGTACATATATTAACATAATAAAAAAAGCATTAAGATTAGTCCAAGGCTAGTTTCCCCCGAGGTTCTAAGATTTGGAGATGTGATGTCAGTGAAGGCTAATAACAGTTAGAGGTTAGGGTGTTCCAGGAGCAGAAATCGAATCTGGATGGAGTATGAAGTTAAAAGGCTATAGTATGTTGAAGAGGTAAATTAGAAAGATAAGAACAAGATCTCAGTTGTCAAAGTACTGAAATTCTAGAAAGTTCTCTAAGAAAGGAAATGGGCACAGGGAAATTAAGTAAAATTAATTTATCAGGACAGAAACTCCAAGTCAATTAGCAACAAGAGTCATGATACTGATTCCAAAGTGTTCTTCAGTTCTTGTGAATATTTTACACTGAGTTTGTTTCTAGGATGAGTCTTTGCTAGGAGTAAATGGTCATAGCTTTTGTATAGATTTAATATAAGTCTGGACTTCTAAAATATGAGGTCCAGCAAGTTGAAAAGATATGGTCAATCATATATAGTGACAAACAGATCAGGAGTTGAGTCTTTGAAGAATCTCTGCAAGAAACAATTATGCTATTAATTTGGGAAACACATTTGTAGAAACCACATATTTTAAAGTCAAAGATAATTTTTATTTAGAAATAATTTCAAATGAAAAAAGTCACAAAACTAATACAAGTACCTTCCCCAGCCCCCACAACATTTGAGAGCAACTTGCTGACATGATGGCCGATTCTACAAACAAGGATATTGTTCTATGTAAAGAGAATAACACAAGAAAATCAGAAAATTAACTCTGATACACTGGATCTAATGTCAGACCTTACGCAAGTGCTCCCAAAAGTCTTGATAATGTTGACTGAGAAATGCACCGATCTCAGGTCACGTGTATTTATTTATGTCTCCTTGTTAGACTCCAATCTAGAACACTCCTTCAGTCTTTCTTAGACTTTCATGATCTTGAGACATTTGCATATTGCATCTGACTGATCATCATTGGTTTCAGATTGTGCATTTCAGCCACATTTGTCACAGGGATAATGGTTTGTTTTTTTTCTGTGCATTTTGTCAGCTCTCATGGGATTTTAAATTTGTCATTAGTTGCAACCTTAACTTTGTTCACTTGGTTAAATCAATGCGTGCCTACTTTTTCCCCTCATGATATTACTAGAATTTCTCCATCGCAGTCATAATTTTCATAAAAGATAAATTAAAGCTATATTAATATCCTTCTCCTTAAAAAATTTCATCTCTGGTTATATTATGCTTGTTTGTTTGTTTTGTTGATTAGGTTCCTGTTAAAGGTGAGATCATATGGTATTTGTCTTTCACCACCTGGCTTATTTCACTTACCATAATGCTCTCCCGTTCCATCCATGCTGTAGCAAAGGGTAGGAGTTCCTTCTTTCTTTCTGCTGCAAAGAATTCCATTGTGTAAATGTACCATAGTTTTTTTTGATTCATTCATTTACTGATGGGTACTTGGCTATTGTAAATTGTGCTGCTATGAATATTGGGGTGCTTATGTTCTTTTGGATTGGTGTTTGCGGTGGGCTGGGATGGGAGTAAAAGAAAACTGTACAAGAACAACAATTACAATAAAAAAATTAAAAAAATTTTTTTCATATTATTGATTTTTCTCAAATGAATTAATCATTATTTTGAAGTTTACCTAATAGTACTGTTATAATTCCATTATGTTTCCATGTTACTTGTTGCATTTAAAAATCTTTAATATGTTTATTGATTTTAGTGAGAGAGGAAGGGAGAGAGAGAAACATTGACATGACAGAGAATCAATTGTTTGCGTCCCATACATGACCCTGACTGGAGATCAAACCCAGGAATCAACCTACATATGTTCCCTGACTGGGAACTGAACCCTTACACTGTAGGTGTATAGGATGATATTCCAACTAACTACAAGGCCACACTGGCAAGGACACTTGTTACATTTTTATTTTAAGGAGTATTTTTCTCTTCTCTTTATTCATTTATTAATTCATTTGTATCAATAAGAGCTCATGAATAGCTATTAGGTTACTTATTTTGATGCACAAATTTTTCTAGATTTTATTCAGTAAACACCTATCCAAGATGGATTCTGTATGTTTTTGACATATTTCTATCATTCTTTGACCTGTCTTTTTTGCAAGGAGCCCTGTGTCCTTTTAGTGGACAACCATCTTTAAAAAACAGATATTGTGCTAAGTACTCATTAGTTTTGGACAGATAGATAATTATATTTATATCTATGTTTATTTCTCTCTACATATTTGTATGTTCACACCAAAGATTCTAATTCTTATTTAAACCACAGGTTTCATCCTAGTTGTCTTCTTTTTTTATTCGTATGTACTTTCTTTGACAAAGATAAAGCTGCTTTTATTATTTTCAATATTATTATTTACTGAATTAGTCTGTAGAGTATGGAACCGATCTCTAACTGACATCACTACCCTTCTCCTGTTAGTATCTCCACTTACTGCACAAATTCCAGTATCTCACGCTGTGCTCGGCCCACCCTTTTCCTTGCCACCTCCCCACCTGACCCCCATTACCTAGGTGGATGCCTATCTTTTTCAGTCCACACCTATTTTTTTGTTTTGGGGGGGTGCTCTTTACTAAATTATTAAGATAGAAGGAAGTATGAAGGGAGAAAAGGAGGGGAAGGGACAAGGAAGTAAGGAAGAGAAGAGAGGAAGAAAGGAAAAAAGAAACATAAGGAATACCTTTTAAAATATAATACTATCTTTGTTACTAAATCTATTCCAACCTAAATTAATGTTAAACTGTTAACAATTCAAACACACAATCTGTAATTCTTTTTTGCCTAAAATTGTTCTTTACCTAGCTGAAATGTGCAGTCAAGGGAAACCTTGGCTAACCTTGTGAGTACTTCATCATTTCTTTAGCTTACGTTCTTACATCAGCAATAGATTTACTTGTAATCAGGGTGATATCATTATTCCATGTTGATTAAAGTGTTATATCTCTCTTGGACTACACAAACAAAAACCAAACGCACATGTCACAGTGTTCTATGCATGGCCACCCTTCATGAAGACTGCCATTCTATTTTGTCTATAAAAACATAGTCACTCTTCTACACTGGTCTTCTTTATAGTGTGACTTCTTTTTTTTTTTTTTTTTTTTTAATTATTTTTTTTTTAATCAGTATTTTTAATTGTTGATATTGTACAGTTTTCTGTCTTTTACCCCGCCCCAGCCCACCACCCCAGCCCTCCCCACCTTCCTCCCATTTCCACCCCCCCATAGTTTTTGTCCATGAGTCCTTTATACTTGTTGCTCTAAACCGTTCCCCTTTTCCCCTGAAATTCCCTCCCCTCCCACTCTGGACACTGACAGACTGTTCTCAAATTCAGTGTCTTTGTTTATATTATACTTGTTTGTTTGTTTTGTTGATTAGCTTCCTGTTAAAGGTGAGATCATATGGTATTTGTCTTTCATTGCCTGGCTTATTTCGCTTAGCATGATACTCTCCAATTCCTTCCATGCTGTCGCAAAGGGTAGGAGCTCCTTCTTTCTTTCTGCTGCATAGAATTCCATTGTGTAAATGTACCACAGTTTTTTGATCCATTCATTAACTGATGGGCACCTAGGTTGCTTCCAGCACTTGGCTATTGTAAATTGTGCTGCTATGAACATAGGGGTGCATAGATTCTTTTGGATTGGTGTTTCAGGATTCTTAGGATATAATCCAAGCAGTGGAATTACTGGGTCAAAAGGTATGTCCATTTTTAGTTTTCTTAGAAAATTCCATACTGCTAATCTGCCTTTTCCCTATCTTGCTTGGGATTTAACTCAGAGGAAGTCACAATCTGAGATTGTGTTGGAGGAAGTTACAAACTATAACTGTAATTCTTCAACTCTAAAGATGAGTTTACTCAAGAGAGGATATGGGTACAAAAAGCCACATAATCTGAATACAGTAAAACTGTCCCTTAAGCATTGAGCAGTGGTCTGCTCTCAAGCATTTGGAATCCTGGCCACCACACCCAGAGAGTGTTTCACTAAGAACAATTAAAGCTCCATACACAGACACACACCCACATACACACCCTTATTTCCAAATGCATATGCAAGGTAGAGCAAAAGTAGATTCACAGTCCTTCGTGTGGAAAATAGTACAGTAATTAGTAACTAATAATACAAGAATAAATTCAGTGTCTCACATACTCATAACTGTAAACCTACTTTTGCCCCACCCTGTACATTTACAAAGAAGTTCTTGTTCATGTCTCATAGTGTTCATCTTTCTTAGAACGTTACTTGCAACACTTTGGCACTGCTAAAAGCCGTGCTTTGGAGTATTAGTGTATGCCATCTATTCTCAAGTGGGATGTTTTGTCCCAAAGATGAAAACAGTGCATTTTGTAATGTGAAAAAATATTTACCCTTTTTCATGTGTAAAACCTAACTATGCTCATGGTATACACACACTTTATCTGTGGTATTAAAATTTCATGGAAATAGGTAATTAGGAAAAATAAATGCGTAATAAAAAGATCCTTAGAGGGGCAATAATGAAAATGGTTTTAGACACATTGCTATATTTCTATAACTTTGAGGAAAAATGTCATCATCAAAGAAAGGAAATAGTGTCTTGGTTAGAATTGAATTTCACCTATGCCCTATGGCCTCCTGGCTTTGCTCTCATGTCACTTGAAGTGGCTTGAAGTGTGTATGAGAGTTATAGGTCACTTAATTATTTCACAGATAATTGACTAACATTTAGGTTTCATAGGTATTAAAGACACACTCCTTTTGGATAATCCTGTAGCATGGCAACTCTTAAACAGGTAGTTCTGCGTTGAAAATTAGTGGTTTCCTAAGTAGGTGGATCAAAAGTTAGTTAGTTAGTTTGTTTATTCATGTATTTATATATTTATTGAATAGAGGTTTGATGGGAGAGGCAAGTTAAGTATTATATTTAAATCTGGAATCTCAGATTCTCCTGAAAACTATGATATAGTTACTAAAAGTTAGTAGCATACCAGGTGATCATCTTACCAACATTCCAATACTCATTCTTCATTACAGAAAGCCTACCAGGCACTGAGTCAGGCTATGAGATCACAACTTTAAATAACACAAAGTTCCTACTCTGGGGATTTTTACCATGTAACAGCAGATACTCTGCAAAGGGAACAAGCAATCACTCATCACCTACATAAGTTGGTCAACAGATTCACGCATGATGTATACAATAATGAAATGTAACCTAATTGCCGTCTCATCCTTATTATAATTAATTCCCATTACCTTATTTTCCTACAATATTATACCTACTATATTCCGGAAATGGACTGGAATTTATCAAGGAAATAATTCAAGTGCACACTGCGTCTTTGTTTACAAGTAGCTGCACTGTATTACCTACGGTAAATGTATCATAGAAACTTACAGCAGGCAAAGACACTGGTTAGTTTATTCACAGTGTGAAGAATTTTATGTTTAGACATATTTCCTTATAATATTATCAGGAGTTATTTGCTTAAATATCCATCAAACCAGCTTTTGGTACTATAGCAAAAAAAAAAAAAAAAAAAAAAAAAAAGGAAAGTGGACAGAGAGCAGTTATCTGTGCTCATTTTGAAAAAAAAAAGAAAATTTTGTATTATACCAAGATTAAAGTAATATACAATAACCGAATGAACTCTGGGCCTGAAGCAATACTGGACTAAAGTTTAAACACATTTTTGTCATTTTTCAGAGTTTAAAAAATTATGGTAAACAGAGGGCTCACAGATCCAAAATTTGTTGAACTTTTGGTGACTGAAACAAAATTTTCAAAGCACAATGTGAAAATATAAAAGTCAGAAAAAGACTTGAGGCATACAGTTCCTTCAGGTAATAGGATTTAGAAAATGGTTTCACCTCCAGATTTATTATTTGGGGACACTAGGAGATAGAGGAATACCTGTTATGCATGAAATGTCAGCTGTTCCTGTATGCTTTCTCCTTATCTGTGCTTGCTAAAAAACCTTACATTTTTATTGGTAATTGAAAATTATATAACATTAAGCAGCAGCAGAATTTAGATATGTAAGTCTATTAAATGGAGGGGATGGCATGATATAAAAACTGAATATTGCACACTGAATGGATCTGAGAATGCATCACTATAAGCAGTTCAAGCAGATGTGAGTGGAATCTGGTTTCATCAAGGCTTATAGCACCAAGTATGCAGAACACCTAATACTGATAGAAATTGAATAATATAAACTAGTAGATTTTTAAGTTAAAATTAAATGTTAACTTTTCACTTCTGTCCCATGAAATTTCACCCAGTTTTAGTTAAATAATTATGCCTAGATATTAAAGATATTAATGAATTCACATAAAGCTTTTAAATACTACATAATATTCTCTATTTACTTAAAAACCTTCCTTAAAATGATGGAATATGAATAAATGTATTAACAAAATAAGTAATTAACTTAAAATAGGCAAAAGAGAGTAGAGTTATAATCCCCAAAACTTTGCAATTTCCCTATATTATTATATATTATGAAATCATACCGTATATAATTACATATGTGTATACACACACACTCATACAGAAAGGGACAGAGACAGATGCAGAAGATCATCCTAACATAAATAGACAGGTCTGTCTAGAAAATGTCCAGCCATTGTTAATATAACAAGAATGATTGTGCGACATCCATGTAACCTGGCAGCCAATGACAATGGATTGGAATGCTCATGCGTGAACAATGACAACGTCACTGTACTAGTCAGTGGGGGTGGTAGACACCGTTGAGTGAGCATGTGTACTGTGTGGCCATCCCATTCAAAATAACTGAGTGAGTAGAGCAATAAATCTGCATCAAACTTTTCATTAAGCTTGAACATTCTTCTATGGAAACTATTCAGACAATTCAGAAGGCTTTCAGGGAAGATGCCATGAGGTCAGTGCAAATAAAAGTGTGGCACAAATACCTCAAAGATGGTTGAGAATCTGTTGAAAGTGATCCACATTCTCGAAGGCCCAAGACCAGCAGAATGCTTGAGAATGTTGAAAATGTACGGGCTGCAATCAACAGAGATCAGCAACTTACAGTACAAGAGCTAGAAACTGATCTGGGGATTCCACAACCTATTGTGTCCCAGATTTTGCTTCAGGATCTTGGCATAAAACACATTGTAGCAAAATTTGTCCATAGCTTCTGCTACAAACAGCTACCAATGAACCAGGTTTTCTCAAGAAGTTCTCAATAACCAGGGATGAATCATGGTTCTATGGCTATGATCTGGAAAGGAAAGCTCCCTCATTCCAACAAAAGTTTCCTGGTTCTCCACTCCAGAAGAAGTTGCAGCAAAGTTGAAGCAAGATCAAGGTCATATTAACTCCTTTTTATTTAGGAATGTGTGGTGGTCTATTATGAGTACACCCCTCCATGATAAAAATTAATGAGTACTACTTCAATGTTCTTGGTTGCTTGAGAGATACAATATGATGAAAATGGTCACAGTTATGGGCAACTGGTGGTTGGCAGCTTTGTCACAACAATGCACCCCTGCAGGCATCACATCTCCTTGGAGTTCTTTAGCAAAACATCAAATTGCCTGGGTGACTCAACTCCCCCATGCCTAGATTTGGCACCCTGTGACTTCTAACTTTTTCCAAAACTAAAATCACTTTTGAAAGGGAAGATATTTCAGACCGTTAATGAGATTCAGGAAAGTATGACAGGGCAGCTGATAGAAATTCCAACAAAGGATTTTGCAGAGTGTTTTGAACAGTGGAAGAGACACTGGGAGAACTGTGTCAGTTCCTAGCTGCCCTTTGAAGGGAACTGAGGCATCATTGTCCTATGAACAATGTTTCTTGTATCTTGTATCTTCAATAAATGTTCCTATTTCTCATATTACATAGCTGGATACTTTGTAGACAGACCTTATTGACTTCTGAAGTTGGGCATTATGAAAGAGATGAGATTCTGTACGTTTCAGAAGGAGAGAGACTTCATTTTCATAGAACTCTTCAATCGATATCAAGTTCATTTTCTGAGCCCTAAAAATAGTCTTCTTGAAGCCTTGACAACAGGTAGTTTAAATAAATGCTTAAATTGCCACTGTAAATTCCATTTCCATAACCCTTAAAAACATTTAACGTTATTATAAGCAACCATAAAAATTGTCTTAGAACTCCAGTCAATATAATGAAGTGAGCTGATCTGGAGGAACCCACATTATGCTTTAAACACATATGAAGATTAGATAAAATAAAAATTTTAAAAGTATACATACATAACTGAGTTGAAACAAAAAGAGCAATTATCCTTGTGATAGAAACAAAGAGGAGATTAATAACCACAGCTTAATCATCTTCCAGTGTCACTAAAGACCAATAGAGAAAGAAAAAAGTCAGGCCTTTACATTACAGACACTTGGCTGAGCTGGAGCTTAATTACCTGCATAATAACAAAAGTGGTGAAGAATGGGGACTTTAAAAAGAGGGGAAAAAAATCAACCCTGATCTACCATCTTAAAAAACAGCAAGAATTGTTGACATATTTTTTACTTTAGGTGAAAACTGTCTTTGAAAATTGGAGCCTCATGTTAGTGCCTCACTGCATGATCCAAATTCACACTACAGAAGAAGTGAGGGACCACCAGCTGTGAAGTTAGTATAAACACTGGTCGGATTCAAAAGAGCGCTAGTAGAGGTGAATGCTAAGCTATCTGCAGATCATCTCCCAGTCCTGAGCACACAGCGATCTCTTGGGAAGCAATCCCTGCTGAGGATAAGCTCAGCATAAAGACATTAAAAGATGGGAAGGAAATGAACCATCACAGAAGCAAAGGATGAAAAAGTGGGTAACTTGAACCTCAAGAGATAAACTTTGGAAAATATCTGAAAGGGACTTCAAAATGCAGGCAATTTGGAAAAATAAACAAATAGAAATTATAGAACTGAAAACTGTAGTCATAGAAATTAACAATAAAATAAAACCTCAAGGTCAGTTTTAAATCATTGGCTAGCCATAGTTGTATAAAGAATTAGTGAACTGTAAAAACAATTTGAGCTCACAATTTGAGCACTGAATAATATTATAAAAGATAATTCAGATGGGGAAAAAAGAAAAAAGTACAAAAAGAGAGAGAATAAAAACAATGGAGTAAAATGTATTTCTGGTGTTCAAGGGCTTGAACTTGAGGTGATTTTGGTAAGATGAAAGTGGTGATTTCTGAGGTAAAATAGATCAAAGTGTTATTTTAAGGTAATTCAAATTGAATTCAAGGAAAAGCAAAATGCCTTCTATCTGCTATGAATATTTTTAATTAATTTTGCCTTCAATTAAAATGTTATTAAAATAACCATATCTACTATTTCTAAATATCTTATTATATGGCAAGCACTTCACCAAGCATTTTATGCTTAATCTCTTCCAATCCCAAAAACACCCACGTGAGACAGGTACCATTTTTTTCTCCCTTTACTGCTAAGGAAATGAGGGTTAAAAGGAGTTAAGTACCATATTTTTCAGACTATAAGATGTACCACCCCCCAAATTTGGGAGGAATAATGGTTGTTAATGCTGCTGTTGAGTTCTGTTTACATTTACATTGGTGAAATATTATGTAATTTATGTTATTAAATATTTTACCACATTTTTTTGCTTCAAAATTTTTTTTTATTTCCCTCCTCTAAAACCTAGGTGCATCTTATAGTCCAAAAAGTACGGTAACTTGCAAAAAGCTTTAGACAGTCCTGGGTGATTATCTGGCTCAGTCCATGCTCTTAACCACTACCTAGTACTGCACATTTTAAAGAAGGAAATTGCAGCTTTAAATATTCTCAAGAAAAATATTTTGAAGCAAACCAAAAAGAAAAAAAAACTTCCTACTCAAAGTTTTCTATTTGACAAAAAATGTTTAAATTAATGCTGTTTAGAACTCAGATATACTTCCAAAATTACTGCAGTTGTAATGTGTGTTGCTTACAAGACCCCTGAATCTGTGCAGCTGTAAGAGATCCCAAGAGTCAAACAGTCCCTGTAAATCTCTCTGATCCCCTTGACGATGGAACAGACGAACATCTTTATTGTGACAGATCTAACAGCTTTTTAAGTTCCCTTCGGAAACACTGTGCCTTCTACCTCATCTCAGCACCCAAAACACACTTGAGTCTCAATGACTTCTTCCCATTTTCAAGATTACAATGTTTGCTTACTTGAAGGACAAAAATACTTAAGGAGAGTAATAGATTTTAAACTATTACTAAAATAACTATCCATGAGTTCAAATAATATAAATAAATAAATTAATAAATCAAAAAATGTATGAGAAAAATAGATCTTCTTTATAGCAGATTTCCCTAATCACCCCTAGGCCAACAGCACAATACTGATTACCATAGGCAAGAATTATCAATGAGTTAGTGGGTTAAAGAATAAGAAATGGGATATTTGCCTAATCTCAAAATATTTCTCCACATTTATTAATTCCAAAGAGGAAAAAACAATGAAAAACCTCAGAAAACACTGCTTTAACCAAGTCACCAATGTTAACACGTTAACATCACCAGTAATAAAACATTCTCCCTCCCCCTCTCTCTCTGTCTCCCCCCAACTGTCCTTACATACCTTTTCTGAGGTAAATATCATTAAACTTTATTAAATACATAAGTAATCACTCTTACTCACCTTAGATCATGCCTATATAGAATTGCTTAAATGGGAAGCAGTTGGACATAAATCTGTGTATATAGATGCTCTAGGTGGGTGATTTCCAACTGGTGGAGATTTCATCCTTGAGGGGACATTAGGCCACTTCTGGAGATATTTGATCATGACTGGGGCTGGGGGCTAGGAGAAACTGGCATCTGTGGATGGTGTTCAAAATCCTGCAGTTTACAGGAACGCCCCACAACAGAGGATTATCCTATCCTAAATGTCAGCAGTGCCAGGGATGAGAAACTGCTGAAGTGAAGCCAGTGATCATTTAGCTCTGTGAGTTGCTCCATGTGGCACCCAAATTGATTATATGTGTAATATGAATTCTATATTGCATGTCATACCATCTCAAATATATTTGCCACATTTGATGAAAAGCAGCACAACTTTTTTTGTGTGGTGTGAAATAGAAAATAGGCAGAAATGTCATTGAATTTGTGTTTAGAAAGGATACAATATATAACTTAGCACATATGGACACTTATTTTTATCTTGTTGTTGTTGTTGGCTTTCCCCGTTTTTGGTGTTTTAAAATTTTTTTCCAGGCAGTCTCTTTGCACTTTGGTGAATATCGTGCTATGATCCAACATCCTGACAGCAACATTAGGAGCATAAAAGGACAGAAATACTGGACACAACTTCATTGTTTCTATCTCAGAGATTGTAGAAACTTTGCTCACTGACTAACAAGAGCCAATCTCTTTCAGGATTTTTGAACTCCTGTTTTTTTATAGGCTTGGATGGGCCTTCTTCCAATGCAAGTCCAAGTAGTTCTTTAAAATCAGAACTAGAAGTCTGCAAAACATGGTCATTGTGTCTACGATCTTGGGATGCAGACCACTTGGGTTCACATTCTGCCCCAACTATGCCTTAGCTGTATGTATGTCTGTTGGCAAATTAACTTCCGTGCTATGTTTTCCTCATGTATAAAATGAAAACACTTATTCCTGCCTGCTAAAGTCACGAAGATTTGCTATAAATCACTGAGAATCACCTACTGGCACATTAAAGGCTCTATCTAAGCATCTGCTTTATTATTATTATTATTATTATTATTATTATTATTATTATTATTATTATTATTCCAAAAAAGGACTACTCCTTACAGAATAGCCAGGATTCAATTAAATGCATAAGGACTCTTTAAAATCTGTTTCATGCATAATGTCCTTCTGTAGCTTCCCCAGGCAAACATGTAGAACTGGTATGTTTTTCTTCAGGCTATCAGGGTCAATCTGTATCATTAATGGAGATTTTTTTCCCCATTAAAATGTTTAATCAGTCTTCCTCTTTCTCTCCAGACTCTTGAGGAGATCTAGTTCTGGACTTCCCAGGGCTTTTCTCACAGATGGATACACTTAACCCCTAATATTGGATAGTGCCATTTCATGGCTATAGCTAAAATGTACTATAACCATGAAAATATTTTGGACTTAATACCCTCCATTTACCTGTTTCTAAATTGAGAAGTTTGCTAAAACCTTTACTTGGGGAACCTGAGTCTCTAAAATGTGATCTTTTTTAAATGCTATAATTAAAATGCAATTATTCTTGTCTAAAATGGGACATATTAACTAAATGCATGCACTTTTGTTCTATATGTTACATCTGGAATGAAATCAAAATTATTTTTTTTTAAATTCAAGCCTCTTTCTATTTTTATAACTCTAAATACATTATATTTGTACATTTTGACTTGTTTTTGGTACATAAATTGGTAGACTATAATAACCATAATTTCCTTTTCTTTTCATTTGGAGAATGATATAATTTAAATGTTCTTAGGTTAGTCATAAGTTTCTAAAGTTTATTCTAAGTTTTTTTCACACTTTTGCTTCTTAGTCTCACTGTATACACCATAGAATAAAGCAGAAAGATAATAATATAGTATATATAAAACCAGTACCACATTTATTACCATTATTATAGCGTAGAAGTAAAGGAAATAATCTGTTTAATGATACTTTATCAAAAGAATCTTAAAAATACCACAAGTGTTGATAATGAATATGTTATGCAAAATACTTAAGGAAGTATGGAGTAATTAATGTTATGCAAAGAAATATTGTCTTAGTCCATTCAGGCTACTATAACAAAGTACCATAGAGGGTGGCTTATAAACAACAGAAATTTATTTGTCACAGTTCTGGTGGCTGGAAGTTGGAGATCAGGGAGCCAGCACCATGCTGGTTCTGATGAGAGAGCCCTCTTCCAGGTTGCAGACTACCAACTTCTCACTGTATGCTCACATGATAAAAAGAGAATGAGCCAGCTCTCAGGACTCCTATACAAGAACCAAACCCATTCATTAGAGCTCCACCTTCAAAACCATTACATTGGGATAATGATTTCAGCCTATGAATTGGGGTTGGTGACACAAACATTCATTCCACTGCAAATATACTATACAAAATGTTGTGTAAGGCACAGTTTGTTTGTTTGTTTTACCATGAACTTCGATGAGGGGGCAGAAAAAAGAGTCCATCAGAATTTTAAAAAGTAAAAGCAGGTTATGTTGGGGTTTAATATTTTTTTCTGCAGTGCACAGGTTAGAAACAGACAGGTTGTCACTAAAAGTACAATTTTATTGTAACTGGTATAATGTTTAATATTTTACTCTTTTCATCCAGCCACCCAGAGAAGTAATTTGCATGAACTACATAAACTTTCTTTCTGAAACTACCTCTAAAAGTATTAAGTAACAGAGAAAGAAAAACAAAGCCAAACTATTCATCCATCCATCTATTTGCCTCTTTATCTATCCCTGTATCAGTCTGTCTAATCTACCTAATTTGATTTTGTAGCCCACTCTTTAGAATCTTTTGCAGCCAAACGTTTTTTTTCTCTGATAATCAGCTCTCTGATAGTTTTAAGGAGTCTGTACTACATTTATATAATATACAGTTGTCCTGTTCATCTTATTCGTGGGTCCAGGTGTATATTCTGATTTGGTGTGCTCAAATACAGTAATTAGGTCACACACATGAACCTTGATGTCACTTTTTAAATACTATCTAACTAACTTAGTTCTTATTACTTGTCAGACATTGTTTTAAGGGTTTTATAAGATGAAATTAATTCTCAAAACATTCTAAGACAGAGATATTCCTTTTTATTCCCCTTTGACACAGAGGAGTTAAATCAGTTGCCAGTAACCGGTCACTAGCAGGACCAAGTACTAAGTAAGCCCAGGAATACAGCCCTGATTCCTCACTTTCATGGCTATAAAATGGATTTTTTCCCAGGACTGGGTAATTTGATCCGAGACAGCGTTTTTTCCCCATCTATACCTTGAGGCAAGAGATATTTTGAGTATATAACATGGGGAAGATGTCAGAATTATTTTTCAACACATTCCCCCTATTCAGCTCATGAGGAGAAGGAATTTATAGAAGAGCCCAGTAAATGAACGTCTCTGCCATTACTTTATACAAAGCAGAGTCCTCCGTCAATGTCACTAATAAAATAAAGTTTAAGAATGAAGAGGGGGACTCAAATTAGCTTAAAAAAAAAAAGAAAAGTAGTATGTGGCAATCAAAAACTTATGGTTATAAAAAAAAAGCCAACAACATCTCTGAATATAGAAACAAAGTCTGTACTATGAGGGAATCTCTACCAGCTCTTCCTGTAAGGCAAGCATCAGAGAACAGATCCTGGCAGCGACTCTGAGGGGCTGGTGCTGGGGCAGCTGGGGTTGCTGAGTGAAGAAATCGTCCTAGGGACCAGGAAGTTAATAGAGAAACTAATGTCAGTGAGAATTGTTACTCGTCTGCATGTTACGTAACATCCTATTAATTCAATTATGACTAACGTGCTACTTAAAATAATATTTTTAACAGAATCAAACACTTTGACTTTTTTAGGTATACTGCTAATTTTACTTTTTAATTAGAATGTGTGCCATATACATATTTTACTCTATTCCCTATAAACATTAAATTATAAAAGATTATAAGAGCATTTGAAAAGAATTCACATAATCTCCCAATAGAGACTAGAGAGTTTGTGAAATGCCCAGAGAAATATTTCCAGCAACTTGTTTTATTATTCAATTTTAATAAACATTTGTGAAGGAAAGACATGGTTGTCTTATTAAGATAAGCTCCAACAATTTTCAAATATTAGAATAAATAATGTTATTAAGAGATTATGGTAAAATATATTCATATATTTTATCACAAATTAAAGAGTTTAAGGAAAAAAGAGAAGATGTAATAGGAAAAAATGGAGAAAAAATAAATTGTTTGGAGCAAGCTTATGGGATAAGAAAAAACACGTATAACTAATAAATACATGTAGTGTGCAAGCCATAAATACAATCTATAAGTCAAAAAAATTTAGACAGTAAGCATCTAATAAAAGTATTCTAAAAAGTGGAAAAATATAAACTCAAGCACAAAATAAGATATAGGACTGCTCAAGAAACACTTAAAGACAAAACAAAAAGACTACAGCTGCAATGGAGGGGAAAATACCATTCAATCTTTATTGAATTTTCTAGTGGCCAATTTGGTAGAAGCATGCTTCAAAGTTATGTTCTCTGTTGAAATAAAGTAAGCTTACATTCATCTTATAATGCTGGCTTATTTTTATGAAAATGAAAAACGACCTACAATTTCAATCACTCTTTCCAAAGACAGCTCTTTAAATACTTAAGACAGCTATCAAGTAATACCTTAGTCATTTTTTTTGTCAAACAACCATTTCCTGTGCTCAAATATTTCTTTTTTTTAAATATTTTATTTATTTATTTTTATTATTTATTTATTTATTTATCTTTAGAGGGGAAGGGAAGGAGAGAGGGAGAGAAACATCAATGTGCGGTTGCCTCTTGTATGTCCCCTGCCGGGAACTGGCCTGGCAACCCAGGCATGTGCCCTGACTGGGAATCGAACCGCGATCCTTTGGTTCGCAGGCCCGCGCTCAATCCACTGAGCTACACCAGCTAGGGCTCAAATATTTCTTATATGAAAATTTTCTAACATAAACGGGAAAAAAGTTACTATTAACTTTTTACAATAGTAATGGGCTTTATGTGTTGTTTTTCATTGTAACTTCAATAGAAATTTGTCCAAAGGTAAGCTGATATGTTTAATGTAATTGAAAATCATTTATATTTTCTATATACAGTGGTGAGCAAAAGTAGGTTTATAGCTATGAGTACACAAAACATTTTATTCTTGCATTATTATTTATTAATTATTGTATTATTTGTATCACAACTGTAAACCTACTTTTGCTCACTACTGTATTTGACACATAATAAAATGATCATATTAAAATGTTAGACTATGTTTAACTTTTAATTCAATAAATATTGACTTTCTGAAAAAAGTCACAGAAGTGATTATTGCTTAGGATAAAGAAAAGAAATCAGCAGTTTCTACCACTTATGAAATAATAATCTAATGCAAAAAGGCAGGCTATGATGAAGGCTAAAACTATGATGGAAGTAGGGTCAGGTTGCTTTAGAGATGAAAATAAAGGCAATGCAAAGCTGTAAGGAAAATGAGTATACTAGGAAATTTTTGAGCCATTAATACAAGCTTTCTAAGTGAATAGAGATGGAATGGGAGTTAAGGGTTGTTCAAGTAAAAAGTAGTACCACATGTAAAGGTCAGAAACATATATATAATAGACATAAAGAAAATGTTGCAATAAATTATAAGCAGTTTGTATTATAAAACTAAATAGCAATTTTCATAAGCATAAAGCAACAAAAAATAATATCTAAATAAAGATCAAATAATGAATTACCAGACATGGCATAATAAAATATTTGGAATTTCATCAGTGAACTATGGAGGGATATAGAAAGAAATGTAGCTGAAAAGAAATATTGTCATATTTGTGTTTTTAAAAATTTTATTTGGGAGCATCTTACATGACAGATGGATTGGTTAGAGGCTAGTCCTCCTGGAGGTATAAAAACAACAGTAAAACAAAATCATTTTGAGGTAATTCACATTAATAGAAAATATAACTAGATAGAGACCATAGAAATACCTAGGAAAATAACTACTCAAGAATAATTTAAAATTGATGAAATTATATGCATCATTGGAATAGGAAGATAATGCAGAAGATGATTCCATGTTTTCTCATTTGGTGAGTAGTGTGTTTCCCTGGAATGGAATATATTATAGGATAACAAAATTTACAAGAGTATTGGTAAATTGTAATTTAGCTGTTTGGGATTTTCTATATTGATGGTAAGACCAATTATAGTGAAACTGTGGTTTGATAGAGCTGGTGTTCGGGACAGAAGCCTGGACTAGGAATGAAAATTTGGGAAACATCCTCATGTAGGCGGGGCTTGAGCCATGAGAGAACATGAGCATTTGTTCACCAACAACTTACAGATTAAGAGAAGAGGGTTAAAGCTAGAAATCTGTAAAACACAGTCAATTTAAAAATGGTAGAGTAAAAGAAGCCCAGTGAAAGGAAGTAGTTAGAGAGAAAGGAGAGAAACTAGGAAATAATAGTGGATATTATGGAATCCAAGGAGATGAGTGTGTCCAAAGGAGGTATAAGCAATAAAGTGTCTCAAAGAAGATGAATAAAACTATTGAATCATTTCTATTGACTAAGATAAATATTGAAGGATTGGTGATGGTATTGTCAGAAATTATTCTGGTAGAAAAATGTGTAGTCAGCTTTGAGACAATGTAGAGAACTGAAGAAGTAAAATAGTGTGTACCTACATTCAGTAGTGTTAAAGGGCAAGTGGTAGGTTAAATGCGATACCAGATAAAGGTTCAGCTTCTCTAAGGCCTCTCATGGTTGCATGAGTTGGGCAAAGTTGTCATAATCAATTGGTTGATCATCAGTTTTATTTGGGTACCAGAAAATAGATTTTGACTAAGCAAGGCTAAATCATTCAATTAAAACTCTTAACAGATAGGAATATATTTATATACACACAAACACACACATATCAAATATATTTTTAATAAATGTGCCAGAGATTTTTCACATTGTTGTGATACTTTCACAACTCTGATTTAGATAACTTCTTCTTGAACCTTTACTCCCACCAGACCCTATACTTCTATCGTTTACATGCATTGAGCACAGCTATTTTTTTTAATTTAATCTTTTTTGTATTTTTTACATTACCATTTAGTCCCCTTTTACTCCCCACCCCCCAGCAATCATCATACTGGTTTTGTTCACATTTTTTCTTTACCGTGAAATATATCAGACAAATATAAGAATATACAATATAATACAGAAAACACTTAATGTACATGGCACCAGTTTTTAAAATCTTAATTTTAATGCATTTTTTGCTAGGAGAGTACAACATTCATGTCCTTTGGCCTGAATTTTCTGGTTTTGATAGAAAAAGGTTTACGGTAAAATTCTGCCTCTCTCATTTCTACCTTTTTCTACCTTTTTGTTGGTAATCAGCCTACCTAGTTGATAACATCACTCTAAAAACACATTTTAGGTAAGTCTCACTCTGATTTAGAAACAGGTATCTATATAAAGTGAGTTTACATCTCTCTCCTATCATCTTTTCATTAGTTGAATTGTATTCCCAAAGAAAATAACTTAGAAGTCCTAATCCCCAGTGTAACAGAATGTGATCTAATTTGGAAACTGAATCATTGAAGGTATAATTAGTTAATTTAAAATGAGATCATAGTAGAATAGGATGTGCTTTTACTTTAGTACGCCCAGTGTCCTTATAAGAAGATGAGGTAAAGACAGGAAGATGGCTCTGTGACAAGAGAGGCAGAGAGTGAAATGTGCATCTACAAGCCAAGGATTGCCAATAAACACCAATAGCTGTGAAGATACAAGAGAAGATCTTCCCTTACACATTCTAAAGAGATCACGGCTTTATTGACAGCTAAATTTTATATTTATAGCTTCCAGAACTGTGAGACAATAAAATTTTTTATAAGCCTCCCAGTTTATGGTATATTGTTATGGTAGCCCTAAGAAATAAATATATCTATTAATTCTAAAGTATTTTTAGTGCTACCTGCCTACTGGACATAAAGCTAAGAGCCAGAAATAATGAAAATAGACATAGTTTCCATTATTATGAAGCTTACAAGGAAGAATAAAAGGTACTAGATACATGTTATTACAGATTATGGTAAATACTTTGAAGAAACACTAAAGTACAGTGGGTGACTTTATGTAGACTGAGTGATCAAAAATAACATGCCTGAAAAGCTAGAATGAAGGCTAAGACAGAAGAGTACGGGAAAGATCAATTCAGCCTGAAACATTCACAGAGTCAAAGTGCAGAGGCAAGAGTAAAACCTTATGACATAGAACTTAAGAAATGATTAAAATGCCTTAATGTCACAATGTGTAGAATGATATGAGTTTGTAGAGGTCCATTCAATGCCTTATAGGTGATATTAAGAAATCTGGATTATAATTTGAGTGAAATTTTAAGATATTAAAGAGTTTTAAGAAGGAACATAATCCAGTTTGATATCAGGTATTGTGATTCACCCTACTTTGTTCTTCTTTCTCAAAATTTCTGTGGCTATTCAGGGTCATTTATGGTTCCGTATAAATTTTTGAAATGCATGTTCTATATCTGTGAAATATGTCATGGGTATTTTAATAGGGGTTGTGTAGAATCTATAAATTGCTTTGGATAGTATGGGCATTTTGATGATGTTAATTCTCCCAATCCATGAACATGGTATATGCTTCCATTTGTTTGTGTCTTTCTTAATTTCTTTCTTTAGTGTTGTGTAGTTTTCTGAGTACAATATTCATAGAAGCACAATTTACAATAGTCAAGTGCTGAAAGCAACCTAAATGCCCACCAGTAAATGAGTGGTTAAAAAAAACTATGGTACATTTACACAGTGGAATACTATGCAGCAGACAGAAGGAGCTCCTACCCTTCATGACAGCATGGATGGAACTGGAGAGCATTATGCTAAGTGAAATAAGACAGGCAGTGAAAGACATATACAATGCAATTTCACCTATAAGTGGAACCTAATCAACAAAACAAACAAGAAAGCACAATATGACCAGAAGCATTAAATTAAAGAACATCTGACAGTAGCCAGAGGGGAGGGGAATGAGAGATAATGGGGGAAAATATGGCAAGGTCCATCAGTGAACATGTATGAAGGACACATGGACAAAGCCAAAGGGGATAGGTTCAAGGGTGGGAGGTAGGGATGGGTGGGGTGGGGACCAAGGTGGTGTGAAAATGGAGACAACTGTACTTGAGCAACGATTACAAAAAAAAGGAAAATAATCCATTTTAGATTTTTACAAGTACACACTTAAACTTGGTGGAGAATCAATTGAGAGATTTACATAAGTGGGAAAGAAATTAGTTAGAAGGCCACTGTAGTTGACTGGCTGAAAAATACGGTGACTTGAAATAACAATCAAGACCCCAAAACAACAGGAGAGCCTGATAACCCACAGGAAGGACATTCCTAGAGCATTTAACTCAGGAAATCAAGGAGACTGCAGCACTACATCCCACAAGACTCCTACCACATAAGGTCACTCCATGTAGAAAGGGAGTTGAAGCAGATCTATCTAATACGTAGAAACAAAAAGATACAGCTAAAATGGGGACAAAAAACCACAACAACTCCCAAACAAAAAATAAAAAGAAAAAAGAAGGATCCCTAGAAAAAGCTAAATGAAATTGAGACAAGCACTCTATCAGACATAGGGTTCAAAGTAATGGTTATAAGGATGTTCAAGGAACTTAGTGAGTACTATAAGGAACTTAGAACTACATCACCATGAAAATGGACATAGACGATATGAATAAGAACCAATTGGAAATTAAGAAAGCTATATCTAAAATGGAGAATACACTAGAAAGAATTAAAAGCAGACTAGATTAAGCACAAGATTGAATTGGCAGTTTGAAAGACAAGATAAAAAATACACCCAATCAAAGCAACAAAAAGAAAAAAGAATGAAAATAGTTTAGGGAAACTTTGGGATACATGAAAAGTAACCATATCTGCATCATAGGGATACACAATGGAGAAGAACATGAGCAAGGGATAGAAAATCTGTTTGAAGAAATAATGACAGATGACTTCCCTAACCTGGTGAAGGAAAAGAGTCACATAAGTTCAGGTTGCACAGAGAGACCTAATCAAGATGAAGCCAGAGACACCCACACCAAGACACCTCATAATTAAAATGGCAAAGTTTAAAAACAAAGAGAGAATCTTAAAGGCAGCAAGAGAAAAACAGTTATTTGCCTACAAGGGAGTTCCCATAAGAATGTCATCTTATTTCTCAACAGAAACACTTCATTCCAGAAGGGACTGGCATGAAGTATTCAAAGTAATGAAAAGTAAGGACCTGTAGCAAAGGTTACTCTAACCAGAAAGGCTACCATTTAAAATTGAAGGTGAAATAAAGAGCTTCCAGACAAAAAAAAAAAAACAAAAAACAAAAAAACAAACAAACAAAAACCCTGAGTGAGTTTATTACTACGAAACCAGCATTGCAAGAGATGGTAAAGAGATTGCTTTAAGAAGAAGAAAAACTAGAGAGAGGAACAAAGGTATAAAGAGAAAAAATAGCAATAAATTTTATGGTTTATCAATAATAATCATAAATATAAATGAATTAAATGCTCTAATCAAAAGACTAGGGTACCTGAATGGGCAGGAAATATGACCCATATATATGCTGTCTACAAGAGACCCACCTCTGAACAAAATATTTACATAGGCTGAAAGTGAATGGATGGAAACAATATTCCATGAAGTGGAGGTAAAAAAGTTGCTATAGCAATACTTATATCTGACCAAAAAAGGCTTTAAAGCAAAGGCCATAACAAGAAATAAAGAAGGTCACTGCATAATACTGCAGGGATTGACTCATCAGGAGGATACAACCGTTGCAAACATATATGCATTCAATATAAGAGCACCTAAATATATAAAGATAATCTTGATGGACTTTAAGAAAGACATTGAGAGTGATACAGTCACATTAGGGGTGTTTAACACTGCACTATCACCACCAAATAGATCTTTCAGACAAAAAATCAAGGAAGCAACAACCTTAAATGATACACTAAATCAAATGGATTTAACTGGTAATTAAAGGACATTTCATTCCAAAGTAGCAGAATATACATTCTTCTCAAATTCACGTGGATCATTCTAAATGATAGAACATATTATGGCACAAAATAAGTCTTAACAAATTCAAGAAAATTGAAACCATACCAAACATTTTGTTGTATCACAATGTCATTAAACTGGAAATCAACCTCAATTTAAAAACTCAAAAACATTTAAATACATAAAGTTTAAATACCATGTTATTAAATAATTAATGGGTTATCAATAAGATCAAGGAGAAAATCAAAAAGTAACTGGAAATAAATGAAAACGAACACATAACAACCCAAAACTTATGGGACACTGTGAAAACAGTTCTGAGAAGGAAGTTCATAATATTACAGACCTGCTCAAGAGGACAGAAAAATCTCAAATAAATAATCTAACTCCATACCTGAAGCAACTGGAAAAACAACAACAAAGTCCTGAGTGAGCAGAAAGAAGGAATAATCAAGATCAGAGAGAAAATAAATGACATAGAAACTTACATTTTTTTTCAAAAGACCAATGAATCCAGGAGCAGATTCTTTGAAAAGATAAACAAAATAGACAAACCTTTTACAGACTCATTAAGAAAAAAACTGAGAGGACCCAAAGAAATAAAATCAGAAATAAGGAGAAGTAATAACTGATCACAGAAATACAAAGGATTTTAAGAAATTACTATGAACAACTACATGCCAAGAATGGCACAACCTGTGCAAAATGGATAAATTTCTAGAAATATCCAATCTTCCAAAACTGAATCAGGAAGAAACAAAAAAATCAAAAAGATTGATAACAACTAATTAAATTGAACCAGAAATCATAAAACTCCCAGCAAACAAAATTCCTGGACAAGATGACTTCACAGACCAATTTAACCAATCAATCAGAGAAAAACACCTCTCTCCTTCTCAAACTATTCCAAAAAAATTGAAGAGAAAGGTACACTTCTAAGCTCTCTTTACAAGTCCAGTACTATCCCAAATCCAAAACTAGGTAAAGATACAAGAAAGAAAGAAAATTATGAACCAATATCCACAATAAACATAGATGCTAAAATCCTCAACAAAATACTAGCAAACTTATTTAGCAATACCTTAAAAATATCACACAACATGATAAAGTGGGATTTATCCCAGGGACACAAGGTTGGCATAGTATTTACAAATCAATAAACATGATTTATCATATAAACAAAATGAAAGATAAATATCATATGATCATATCAATAGATGCAGAAAAAGCATTTGATAAGGTTCAGCACCCATTTATAATAAAAAACACTTGGCAAAGTGGGAATAGAGGGAACATTCCTCAACATAATAAAGGCCATATATGAGAGACCTACAGCCAACATCATACTCAATGGGCAAAAACTAAAATCTTTCCATTAAGATCAGGAACAAGACAAGGTTGTCTACTTTCACCACTTTTATTCAACATAGTTTTGGAAGTCCTAACCATAGCAATCAGACAATAAAAGGCATCCAAATAGGAAAAGAGGAAATGAAACTGTCATTGTTTGCAGATGACATGATAGTGTAAATAGAAAATTCTATAGACTCCACCAAAAAACTGCTGGACCTAATAAATGAATTTGGCAAAACAGTGGGATACAAAGTCAATATTCAGAAATCAAAGGCATTTTTGTTTACCAACAATGAAATGTCAGAAACAGAAATCAGGGGTAAATCCCATTTGATATAGCAACAAGAAAAATAAAATACCTAGGAATAAACCTAACCATGGAGGTAAAAGACCTGTACTCAGAAAGCTAAACAACACTGAAGAAATTAAGGAAGACACAAACAAATGAAAACATATACCATGTTCATGGATTGGAATAATTAACATCATTAAAATGTCCATACTATCAAAGCAATTTATAAATTCCATACAATCCATATTAAAGTACCAATGGCATATTTCACAGACATAGAACAAACACTTCAAAAATTTATATGGAACCATAAATGACCTTAAATAGCTGCAGGAATTTTGAGAAAGAAGAACAAAGTAGGAGGGATCACAGTACCTGATATCAAACTGTATTACAAGGCCACTGTAATCAAAATATCCTGGTACTGGCATAAAAACAGGCACATGGACCAGTGGAATAGAACAGAGAGCCAAGAAATAAACCCAAGTCTCTATGGTCAATTAATATTCAACAAAGGGGGCAGCAACATAAAATGGAGCAAAAATAGCCTCTTCAACAAGTGGTGCTGGGAGAACTGGACAGCTATGTGCAAAAAAATGAAATTCCAGCACCAACTTACACCATACACAAAAATAAATTCAAGGTGGATAACAGATTTAAATATAAGCTGTGGCACCATTAAAGTCCTAGAAGAGAACATACGCAGGAAAATCTCAGATATTTCACCCAGCAACATTTTTACTGATATATCCCCTAAATCAAGGGACATAAAGGAAAGAATAAACAAATGGGATCTCATCAAAATAAAAAGCGTCTGCACAGCTAAAGAAAACAGTATTAAAATAAAAAGAGAACCAACTGTATGGGAAAACATATTTGACAATGATACCTCAGACAAGAGTTTATCTCCAAAATATCTAAAGAACTCACATGACTCCACTCCAGGAAGACAAGCAACCCAATTAAAAAATCGGCAAAGGACTTGAACAGACATTTCCCCAAGGAGGACATCCAGAAGGTCCAGCGATATATGAAAAGATGCTCAACATCACTAGCCATCAGAGAGAGGCAAATTAAAACCACAATGAGATGCCGCTTCACACCGGTGAGAATGGACATCATAAACAAAGCAACAAACAGCAAGTGTTGGAGAGGATGTGGAGAAAAGGCAACCCTAGTGCACTGTTAGTGGGAATGCAGACTGGTGCAGCCACTGTGGAAAACAGTATGGAATTTCCTCAGAAAACTAAAAATGGAACTGCCTATTTACCTCATAATTCCACTGCTGGGATTATATCCTAAGAAACCTGAAATACCAATCCAAAAGAACCTATGCACCCTAATGTTCATAGCAGCACAATTTACAATAGCCAAGTGCTGAAAGCAACCTAAGTGCCCATCAGTAAATGAATGAATCAAAAAACTATGGTACATTTACTCAATGGAATTCTACACAGCAGAAAGAAAGAAGGAACTCCTACCCTTCACTACAGCATGGATGGAACTGGAGAGCATTATGCTAAGTGAAATAAGCCAGGTGGTGAAAGACAAATACCATATGATCTCACCTTTAACTGAAACAATCAACAAAATGAGCAAGCAAGCAAACTGTAACCAAAGACACTTTGAAACTGAAAACAGACTGACAGTGACCAGAGGGCAAAGGAGAGGGGATTATGGGGGGAAAGGATGAAGAGTTTACAGGAACAATTATAAAGGACACATGGACAATAACAAGGGTGGGTGGAAACAGGGGAAAGAGGTGGGGATGACTGGGGTCGGAAGAGGGGAAAAGGCAGAAAACTGTACTTGAATGACAATAAAAAATGAACAAAATATAATAAAAAATAAAGTATTTTCCTTAAGATCAGGAACAAGACCGGGTTATCCACTTTCATCACTCTTATTCAATCAACATAATAGAGGAAGTTCTACCTACAGTGATCAAACAACAAAAAGAAATAAAAGGCATACAAACCAGGAAGAAGGAAGTAAAACTGTTCTTTTTTCACAGATGACATGATATTGTACATAGTAAACACTATAGGCTCCACCAAAAGAACTACTATAGACCTAATAAATGAATTTGACAAAATAGCAGGATACAAAATCAATACTCAGAAATTGATTATATTTTATATAGCAATAATGAACTATCAGAAAGAGAAACTAAGAAAACAAACCTATTTACTATTGCTACAAAAAATAACAAAGTATCTAGGAATAAATTTAACCAAAGAGGCAAAAGACCTGTACTATAGGACAATGAAGAAAGAAATTGAGTAAGATACAAATTAATGGAAGCATACACTGTGTTCATGGATTGGAAGAATTAGCATCATTAAAATGTGCATACTACCAAAGCAATCTATAGATTCAATGCAATTCACATTAAAATTACAATGGCATATTTCACAGATCTAGAACAAATATTACAAAAACTTATGTGGAACCATAAAAGACCCTGAATAGCCTCAGAAATATTGAGAAAAAAGATCAAAGTTGGAGGGATCACAATACCTGATGTCAAATGATACTACAAGGCCACTGTAATCAAAACAGTCTGGTACTAGCATAAGAACAGACACATAGATCAATGAAACAGAATAGAGAGGCCAGAAATAAACCAATGTCTCTATGGCCAATTAATATTTGGCAAATGGAGCAGGAGCATAGAATGGAGTAAAAATAGTCTCTTCAATAAATGCTTTTGGGAAAACTGTACTAGTACATGCAAAAAAATATGAAACCAGAACACCAACTTACACCATACACCCAAATAAACTCAAAATGGGTAAAAAACAAATATAAGTCATGATACCATAAAAATCCTAGAGAAAAACACAGGTAGTAAAATTGTAGAGAACTTGTGTAGCAATACTTTTGCTGATCTATCTCCTAGAGCAAGGAACACAAAGGAAAAAAATAAACCAATGGACTATATCAAATTAAAAACCTTCTGCGGAACTAAAGTAACCATCAGCAGCCCTGGCTGTTGAAGCTAGTGGATTGAGCACAGGCCTGTGAACCAAAGGGTTACCAGTTCAATTCCCAGTCAGGGCACATGCCTGGGTTACGGGCCAGGTCCTCAGCAGGGGTTGTGTGAGAGGCAACTGCACATTGATGTTTCTCTCCCTCTCTTTCTCCTTCCCTCCCCTCTCTCTAAAAATAAATAAATTCTTAAAAAACATTTTAAAAAAGAAACCATTAGCAAAATGAAAAGGGAACCGACTGTATGGGAGGACATATTGGCCAGTGATACAGCAGACAAGGGTTTAATCTACAAAATATATAAAAAAACTCATACAACTCAACACCAACAAGACAAACAATCTAATTAAAAAATGGGCAAGGGACCTGAATAGACACTTCCCCAAGGAGGACATACGGAGGGCCCATAAACATATGAAAAAATGCTCAACATCGCTAGCCATCAGAAAGATGCAAATTAAAACCACAATGAGATATCACTTCCCACCTGCCAAAATGGCTCTCATTAATAAATCAACAAAGAATAAGTCTGGTGAGGCTGTGGAGAAAGGGAACCCTAGTATAGTGTTGGTGGGAATGCAGACAGGTGCAACCACTGTGAAAAACAGTATGGAGTTTCCTCGCAAAATTAAAAATGAAAATCCCTTTTGACTAAGCAATTCCACCTCTGGGAATGTACCCTAATAATCCCGAAACACCAATTCAAAAGAACATAAGCACCCCTATGTTCATAGCAGTATTATCAACAATTGCCAACATCTTGAAACAGCATAAGTGCCCATCGGTAAATAAGTGGATAGAAAAACTGTGGCACATTTACACAATAGAAGAGTATGAAGCAGGAAGAGGGAAGAAATTTCTATCATTTGCCACAGCACTGTTGGAACTGGAGACTATTATGCTAAGTGAAATAAGCCAGGCAGTAAAAGACAAATACCACATAATCTCATTTATAAATGGTATCTAAAGAACCAAATAAAGCAGTGAGAAGAATAGAACCAGAGGCATGGACAATGGAACAGACTGACAGCTGTAAGAGGGAAGGGAGTAGGTGAGGAATGGTGGAAAGAATGTGAAGGCATTAGTCAAAAAACATATATACATGTATGATCCATGGACAGTGGTGTGGGGTTTGCCTGAGGAAACAGGGATGGACTCAGTGGAGGGGAGTAAAGTGGGAAAATTGTAAGAGCATAAACAATAAAATATTTCTTTTTGAATCTTTATGGGCACTTTATTCAGATGGCTGGTGATCTGAGAAGACAGCTGGTTGGCATGCTAACAGACTGTCTTAAATTCCATTTTAAAATGGCCCTTTTTTATAAGTAGGTTTGAAATTCAGGGAAAAGTTAATTGGATTTAAAAAACTGCCGTATTCTCACCCTGGACAGTGGTCTTTAGTTGTGCTCCAGGCAATGGTCTTTAGCTGTGTCAAAAAATGTATAGTGCCTTGAAATGGGAATAGAGAAAAATGGATTGTTTTGAGTTATAATATAGAATTGGTCTCAAGAGAATAAAATGCTAAATTGCATTTTTGTAGTAGATAGTATATTTTGTGATCTTGCAGAATCCATCCCTGTTTTTTAACAGCATCCAAATTTCCTTTTACGGTATCCCACAATGTACAGTACTGATAGAACAATAAAATTATACATTCCACCTTTACTGCAAAACTGAATGTAACCCTGTAGGCTCTTTCATCACATCCCTTTTTACCTATTTTAAACTAGGGCTTAGGTACATGAAGCACAACTAATTGGGCACAGTCTCCCAGGTGTTTTCATCCTGAGGGAGGGATGAAAGTTGGAGCACTTGGAGTTCACTGGCTGGGAGGTGCTCTGACCATATAGTTTCTGCCACAAGACCATTGTTATAGAGTTCTTATTTCCTGGCTGAATCAAAGCCTGGTTTTCTATTATTGGTTGATTTGTGGAATCTAAATTTACTAAGGATAATTTCACATTTACGTTAGCCAGAGTCAGGTTCTATGGTTTGTACATGAAGAATTCAAGGAATTTCTACCTTTTAGTTTATTTATGCATTTGAGTGATGTTTAAACCACACCATCAGATGGAACAACCTGCTTAGTGAGGAGAAAATCAGGCAGACACAGGTTTTTGAATAAGAGTAAAGAATGAATCTTTAGATGTGTTAGTTTGAGATGCCTCTGGGATGTCTGAGACATTGAGAAGCAGTTGGAAAGAAGTGTCTCATGGCTAAAAAGAGCACTTTAACTAAAAGTTTAGGGGACATTGTGATATATATATATATAAGATATTTTAAAACCATGGAAATTGATGAGAGCCATTAAAAAGAGACAATTGAGAAAGAAAATTTGAAGAGTTAGGACAAACTCTGGGAATTTCTACATTTATCAATAGGTTAGAAGAAGAAAAAAGAGTCAAATTAGACTAAGATGGCGTAGCAGAACAATGGCCTACTGATTAGTTTAGTAGCAAAGTATGGTCTCATAAAACATATAAAAGTATATCTCAAGAGGAGAGTGATCAGCATTATGCAGCTGAAAAATTATGTAAGGAGAGGGCTTAAACTTGTGCACTTACTTGGCAACAGGAAGGTTATTGATTACTTTAGAAGAATAGGAGGAAAGCCCTAACCAGTTTGCTCAGTTGCCTGGAGCATTGTCCTGTGCACCAAAAAGTTACAATTTGGATCCCTGGTCAGGGAACATACCTGAGTTGCAGGTTCAATTCCTGGTCAAGACACATACAGGAGGCAACTGATTGATGTTTTTCTCTCACATTAATGTGTGTGTCTCTCTCTGTCTCTGTCTCTCTCTGTCTCTCTGTCTTTCTCTCTTTCTCCCCCACCCCATTCTTCTCTCTCTAAAATCAGTAAAAAAACATACTCAAGTGAAGATAAAAAAGAATAAGAGGAAAGATTATTCAGAAGCTAAATTGGACATATATTTTGGGGAGTTTATTAGAATTAAAACAGCCCTTTTGTGGTGGAGAACATTCAGAACAAGAGGCAAGAATTTCATTCTCACTAATGTTTTCATACAAGGTTGTGGCAGATTCATTTTCTCAGTGCTCTGACAACTACAGATGGAAATTTGATCTAGACTCAGCCAAAATGATGCTTCCATGTGCGCTTTTAATCATGACAGTGTAATAAAGGATGGATAGAAATTATTCAGCAGATTCAGTGGTGCTATTATGACAACTTTGGGGAAGTTATTGAGCAAGCTTTAGCACCCTAAGTAAATACCTCCTGTGATTGGATTGTGACTATATGCATGATGCTCCTCGTTGTTCCTATAACAATTTCCAATTGCAACTGTAAAATATTACCACAAGATTATGCCTTAACACAACATAACAATCATCTCACAATTATCTTAAATTCTGGAGGTCCTAAGTCTAAATTTAAGGTGTTGGCAGGACTGTGTTAGGGAAGAATCTGTTTGCTTTCCTGTTCTCCTTTTATCCCTCTCTTACTGGACTCTCTCTCTTCTGCTATTACCTTTGCTTCCATGATCACAACCCCTTCTCTGACTTTGATCCTCTTGTAAGCATCCTGTGATTACATTGGACCTACCCAGGTAATCCAAAATAATCACCACAGCAAAGTCTCTATCACCATTAAAGTAACATATATTTACAAATTCTTGGATTAAGATTAGGACATCTTTGGTGAGGGCACGTTATTCTGCCTACCACAGTTCCTGAAGGATTTTCAAATCTGAATCTCTAGGATGATGGAGACACTCTCTCCAGAACCTACTTCTCCCCCTCTTTTGTGTGTGCTTATATTAAGCATTGGATATTTCTCTTATTTGAAACCAAGAATGTTGAATGGCAGAGAGTGGAGCCCCCCACAAAAAAAAGTTGAGTAATCAATGCAGAACATGAAATAACAAGCTTAATACATACATACAAACATACAAAAAAGATTATGTTAACTTGAAATGCCTATTTAAAGATTTGAAGTTGAAAACAATGATGTAGAAGGACACTAAGTGACTTGACAGTTTTATTTTGGGGAAAATATTCAACTGCTTTGGTATATGTTTAAAATAAACAGGTAAACTCACTCAGGTTACGATAAAATGAATAGTTTAACTCTTAGAAGACAGATCAATTTTTAAATGTAACAGGTTTTCAAGTGCAATTATTATTGATACTCCAGGATTTTCATCTAGATTTTATGGCTGGGAACCACAAGGTATTTATCATGCCAGATTCTAAAGAGCTAATGACACTTCCACTTCAGTAGTATGGGAAACTAGGTGTTCTGAAACAATTGTATTATCTCAATGAATGGAGCCTGAGTAAAATAGGTGTTTCAGTGCAAAAATTTTTGCATATCTATAAAGACATTCATAGATATGTTGAAAAGTAGAAATCATTCTGAGTAAAAGCAATTAGAAAATGAAATGAATGTCATTCACAATACCATAAAAACATGAAATATCTAACACAGTAAAAAAGAATGAGGGGGACATAGTTAACTGGATCTGATTGTAATTCTCACTTTGCTTCTGCACCTCTTGACTAGTGGGCAGTGCTCTTGGGTGGATACTGGGAAGACAGTCAGCTTAACCCATGGAAAACTCAGCTTCTCTGGCTCCTCCAGTGACTGCTCATAGGCCCTCACGCTATTTGATCTATCACACGTGTTGCAGTTCCATCTGAAATATTCAGTGGGGCGGATGGAGGATGAACAAGCTCACAATGCTGGGCTCCCAGACAGGGGTCATGGCAGATTTACTTGCTCGTGCCCTGGCAACTAAGGAAAGGCAGTCCCACAGGGATCACGCAATCCGCTGTCCTCATTCTCTCCAGTGGCTGGTGGTGTTTAGGTAGCTCTGGGAAGACACAGTCCTAGTCTTGACTTTTCTTGCTGTTTTACTTTATTTTAATATAATATTTGATAAATAGAAAAGAATACATGGGTATCCAGTCTGGCCAGGACATAGTCTTATATGACAGGCTAATGCTCTCACTGTAGCAGCTGCTAAAATAAATAAATAAATACATTTTAAGTATGTTTTCTATTATATTAGTAACCTATAGAGTCAAAAAAGTACTAAAATGCAACTAAAATAGCAAAAAGGTGAGAATCTTTGTTTTTCCAATATAAGTAGGCAAATGCAGAGATATCTATTAAAAGCCACGTAAGGTTATGGCTGAATCTTGGATTATGTGACTATTTCTCAGTTGGTAAAACATACAGAGGATTGGGATATTGTGATTCACAATGAACAGAATTTGAAGTGGTTCCTGAAGAGAACAGAACTGGAAAAATATAATTTGTCCATTGAAATAGATGAAGAACTACAATAAGCCAAAACTGGAGTCATATTAAAAGTCAAATTTTTACAGAGAATAAGTAGCATAAATGGTAGGTGGAAAATAGACAGGGGGAGGTTAAGAATAGTATAGGAAATGTAGAAGCCAAAGAACTTATATGTTCGACCCATGGACATGAACTAAGCGGGGAGGGGAATAGATGGGAGGAGGTGTGCAAGGCAGAGGGGAATAAAGGAGGGAAAATGGGACAACCATAATAGCATAATTGATAAAATATATATTTAAAAACGAAAAGTCAAATTTGAACTATGCACAATCATAAATGATATATAGGACATATTTATAAAACATTAGTTTGTTTTTCAAATCTGTTTTTTATAATTGCAAAATCCTAAGAAAGTTACTTAATTTTTACTGCCTTCTGGTTTCTCATTTGTAATTGTAACTAACTCTAGCCATAATTAATTCTGATCTGTTAAGATTATAATGTATTTATAAAAGACTTGCAACATTATACAAGTTTTTATGAGGGTTTAAATAAAATACATGTAAAATATTATAGAAGAATTTAAACATTTGAGATTTTTCATTTTAATAATAAATTATTAATGTAATAAAAATGATCATATTGAGCCCTGGTTAGTGATATTATGCTTAACACTTACATGCTTTATCTCACTTTATACAGCAAATCCATGAATCCCTTATTACATATGAGGTTTAAAGAGTTTGAAAGAATTTGATGCAGTTAAATAAATAGCAAGTAGCAGATCTGAAATTTGGATCCAAGTATTCTAAATCCAGAGCCCCACCGTCTTATTCTACAAAAGCAGAAGTCAAATACCTACCAAATTCAGAAGGTAAATTTTAACTATATCAGATTTAATCCAAACGAGGAAATAACCCTGAAACACACATCTAAAGATAGAGGAAGTTGCATTTATGAAGCAATGGCCATGCATTCATACAAAACCATTATGTATAAAAATATTTGTATAAAATATAACAACATTTTATAAAGTTTTCGAATATTTGATAGAGGCATCATGTTTCTCCCAGCAAATGAAAACTATAAAGTAAAGTTGTAAATTGAGAAATTCACTGTATAACTCTGGCCAAAATAAGTAACTAAGTAAAATAGCTCCGCCAAGTCCTTATACTTTGTTTCAGTGTTCACAATACTCCTTAAAACAGACACACGTAATTTTGGAATTAATCTGTTTTTTGCCAAATTGTACCTACTTTCAAATAAATATACATATCTCTAATCCAAATACTCTGCATATCAACATGTCATAGTTGAACCAATAAGGATAGCCAACAGACATTTTCTCTGTGAAGTGTGTAATAGTAAACTAACAGATTATGCTTTTTAAAGCAGATAGCTATGGTTTGCCATTCTATATTAGATCTGGTGTTGGAAGGATTTCCTAGCTTGCTATGTAGAAATTCACTGAGATTTAAAGCTTCACAAAGCAATATCTGGGCACTTCACTAACTTGACCTTTTTCCAGGTTTATTTATCAGAGAAATAAATGTCCTTTCTAGCCAATAGACTCTTCAGGAGAAACAAAACAATCAGATGGTCAACAACCATCTTAATCCAATCAGATCAACCACTCAGCAATTCCATCCATTGTTCTGTTCTAAACTTTCGAACAGTGTTATGGAGCTAAATTGCCTTTCATTAAGGTTGATTTGGTACATTTTGTTTTCATAGAAAGATGACATTTTTTAATTAAATTTGTCTTAAAGTAATGTTTTTTCTTCAGTGAATAGTTAATAGATTTTAAAGTGCTTTTTGGGGGGATGTTTGAGATATTGCAAAATTATCTCCATCCTTATGCAGAAATAAATGTAAATAATGTCACTTAGATATCAGGAAAATAGAGGCTGAAACATTAATGACAAAAGTCTTTTGTAAATGTCCTCACAGCTAATTTTCCTCTCTCTGGAAAGAGTTGCTACTGTGTAATCACTCGACAGTCTGTGTCAGTAATTAGATCAGGTGATGAGACAGAGAGTATTCTTTTTCCTCTGCAGGCTTTGTTTAAAGGAAGATGAGTCACAGGCTTTCTTAAAGGGTTGTAAGCATTAAAAGAAATTTAGTTACATAGTTTATTGTCAAACTCAATCTTTCTTTCATATACTCACTGCTCTATTTACATTTGCAATCATGATTCAAGGAAGAAATTCTGAAATAATACAAGAAATCAGTCAATAAAAATGCTGCAAGCTCTTGGCATTATTATTTCTCATATAATATATAATCAAATTCAATAACATGGGGAGGTATAACCTAAGTAAATATGACAGTACACTAAATATAATGCACAACTTTACTACCTTTAAAAACATGTCAAGCTTATGTATTTTTGATTCTTATTAATAAATAACAGATAACTTGAGGCTTGTTTTTACATTTGCACCATAAACAGATTCAATGTGACATACTTTAAATATTAAAGTTACATTTGTCAATATACTGTAATTTGAAAGAATCAGACATAGAAACAAGTCAGATTTTTAGACAGATATCATACATTGTTAGTGTAACAAAAATACTTTCATCTCTGGTTTTTAGTTTATTGGTAACAATTTTGGGGACCAGAGACCATTAAATAGTAATGATTTGAGGACAATGTAAGAACATTGACTTGAGGCTGATTAATATTTAAAAGTAAGAAGTTTTTTAAAAAAGATTTTGCTTATTCATGGCCCACTTTAAATCTCGTGTGAGACTGGGCAACCACTCACTGCGGCAACCACTGTAGCCCACAGTCACTTCCGAGTCTCTGACTGCCCTTAAGTCAGCCCGGCCCGCGTAGCCTGCCGCCTCCCCAGGGTTTCTCACTGTCCATCCTCATATGGTTCTGGTCGTTCTGTTTGACTGTTTCTTTAATTCTGTGGTTGTTGGAGTTCCATGCAGTTTGATTTTCTGACACTTCTGATTGTTTATTGATTTTAGATTGGTTGTTATCCTTTTTGGTTGCTCTAGGAAGTGAAAGGTTTCTACCTACACCTCCATCTTGGCCAGAACTAGCAAAATATGAACCTTTATTTCTAGGAAAACTAAGTCAATTAGTTAAATGGAAAGGATACCTAATCACAACTGGCTTAACTAATTCTCATAAGGTCAAGGTCTTTGAAAAATTAAGTATCCAAGGAATCAGAACTCATCAGTGGGATGGAAACAATGATCAATATTTCAGTATGAATTAGACTTCTATTAAACAAGTTTGCAGAGCAAGCTGTCTAGAATCCTGGATTCTTTCTGTCTAAATCTGCCTCTAAACCTAATGATGAGGGCAGCTTCGCCCTATTTCTTCCTCTTCTATCTGTGAATATAACTTATACAAACTTCCTGACCTAATCTCTGTCTAGTTCTAAGCACTGCCTAGCTTGGTTATTTTGTCTAGTCTGACTTAAACCTATTTATTTCTGTTACCCAAACTTATTTCATCAAAGATCAGTGTCAGAATTCTCAAGAAATAGGAGAAGTAGAGCATGTTTCTGTTTTCAATGTCATTCATTTCCAGGCAAAATGTTCTCATTTGCATGAAATCCTATGCTACAATTTTTCCTTAACTACTATATAAGTGATATTTCATGATGTTATACCATGTAAAGTTGCATGGGAAAAGTTGAAGGCAAATCTAATTTTGCTCTTTTTATCTACTATTGCTTTTAATTCCTCCAATTATTGTGAAATATTTTTTATCTGTAGAGTTTGAAAACTTCACCAAGGGTTATTTGTTTGCTTTTTAGTGTGGATTTGTTTTCACTAGGGTTTCCTGAATCATGACTCATGCCCTATATTTTCATGCTATCGTCATTGTTTTCATCAGTAATATTTTCTTTTGTTATTTATTAATAATCATTTCTTTTCAATTTATTCCTAGTCTGTCCTCCAGGGCAGTCAGCTTTTCTCTTTTTTGGGAACACTACTATATTCTTTTTGTCTAAGTTCTTAGACTATTTTTTCTAATATCTCTTTCTACTATAATTTGATCTTTATAACTTTTGAACTCCTATATAATGCTGTGATTGTGACTCCTAATCCATACATCATTGTTTTTCTCTACTTGAAAATTTTTGTGACCTCAAAATATTTCATATTAACAATGTGTGTTTTAATACATTTATGCAACATCTTGTTGAATAGTGTTGAGTTTTAAAGAAAATTTAGTTCAAATGGAAACTTTTACAATTTCCTAAAGTGGTTCCCTTTTTCCTAAGCCTCAGGATATTTCCTAAGAAATTATGATTTTCCTCTCTGTTTTCACAACCTTTAAAGGACTTTATTGGCTCACCCTATATTTCCTATATATTTTGACCTAAGTTGAACTGGAGGTGAGCTCTGTAAGAGGCCACTGACTCAGATCACTTCATCAGTTTTTGTAAAGAGAGTCGTAAAAATATTTTAGCTATGTTAGATTTTGATTTTTTGTTTATTTTTAATGCAATAGCTTGGTAGAGGGAGGGGGTAGGGATTAGGAAGAAGGATGAAAAAATATCTATTCAAGGTAAGGAATTTCATCTCTGTGATACAGACCTGAAAAACCAGCAATTGAAAAACATCCACTTTTTAATCCCTAAATTATAGAATTAGGGCATATTGGGCAGCTAGAGCCAAAGTGATGACATTATTGGATTCCATGACACGTCAGGAGTCGGTTTTTGTTTGTTTACTTTTGCTTTAGACTTCAGCCCTGGGAGTGAGGATTCCCCTGTCTAGACCGTCTCCTACCCAATGTTGTGTGGTTGGAGCAGGGGTGAGGGAGCAGTGCCAAACAGAGGACATGGGGGTTCATATGACCAATAATGAACTTCTAGGGGAGTACAGAAGCTAATTGTTGGTGTTGAAAATCAAAATAATGAGAAACATCACATTCATTTCAAGGCTGCCAATAACCAGGAAGTTAGAGGGAGGATGCCAGGACTGAAAGGGGCCAAATGCAGTACACCGAATTTGGGAGCCAGCAGTTAAGAAGCAGGCTTGTGAGGAAGTTGGATACAGCTCATCAAAGAGGGAGGGGAAAGACTTGAATGACTCTAACAAGGGGATTTTTATATTGTTTTACATAAACCAACCAGAAGAGGACATAGAGTGATTCAGCCTGATTTTAAGAACAAGGAGAAGAATGGACTGAGCTGAATACTAGATGCCAGCTTTTGTCAGCTAGTTTGCTTTGAAAAGTCACCATATTTCTATCCTCAAAGCATGAGACAACTGGTGCCACAGTTTACACGTAAGTTCACAAATGGAGCTGTTTTACAGGAGATGAAAGACAAGCTAATTTGATTGTAGCCTCTTCAATAATGAAATATTATTACTAAAAGTACTAGTTAAGTTTGCTGTAGGTTAATGTTTCTTATTAGTTCATAAAATTTCTTTGATAATCCAGTGCTAATTATAATTACACTGACACTTTAGTGCTCACATATTCAGGAAGTCAAGTTTCCAAGTGTATGTGACCATATCAATAGTTTTCTTTCCTCTGAACAATTATAGTTTTAGATTTTATAGCATGCATAAAAAACTTGTTTTCATAAATTAAAAAAAGACATTTTTGAGGTGGTGGTTTTATTTAGCCATTTAGAATGAGGTGCATTAATACTTCCCATGGTTATTATTCATGGGAATTTATTCCTATGTGACTTTAAAATCCTACAGTAATTCCCTGTGTAAAGTAGGTTAAGGCATAGATTTTATTCACTTAAATCTATTTTAGAGTTTACTTTTGCAACTACAGAGGGTAGAAATTAATACCAAGGACCAAATTCATAAGACATTGGCACAGAAGGAAGAAAACATTTCAAAGAGTAAATGCCTCCAACTTATTGGTGTAGACCTCAGATATTCAAAATAACTTTGCTCTGTGAATATACTCCATCAATATTGGGATAAGGAAATGTAGCAAAGCTCAAATTTATAAAAGATGGGCTGCAAGAAGTGATGATGCTACAACCATCCTATTTTCCTCCCTCAGTTTAATTTCATTTTACTGAGTTTAACAATGTGAGGGTGAAAGGGTAACTGCATTGTTTTTGCAAACACCCATGTAGCTCCAACCCCAGAGTGGGGCATTGCATTTACGAACTACAGGAATTGCATTAGCAATGTAAGTGTACCGCCCAACTCCTCATAGCCCTGCCTTACATATTACGGACATCGGCTAAAACTGTTAGGACTAATCCTCTAACTCTTTCTGATTTTGTGTGTTATCTTTGGCTACACCTTCCTAGTAAACTAAATATTTTATTTTCTTCTTTATGTCTCATCTTTTAAAATCTGTATGTGAAGTATTTTATAAGATGAATATTATTTAATAAGATAAAATGTGAGAATCAGAAGAAAGGGAAAAGTAGAGAAAATATAAGATGAAGCTAGTATTTAGTGGTCAAAAGGTCACACTATATAAATTTTTCACAGATTGAATTTTTGGCCAAATTTTTAAGTAGCATGAAAGGGGAAAACAAGCAGTTTCATCGCTATGCCTCGTAGTTCTCCACTGAAGAGTGATCACATAGTTGCAGTGATGCTAACAGGCAGAAGCAAAAATATATATATATATTTTTTTAAGTCTCCTGTTTATCTTGAAGATTCCTAGACACTTTGTTTTGTCTTTTATAACATATAGAGTTTTATATACTTAACATTTATTTATTTATTTTAACAGTTGTTTTAACATTTTATATTTTTCAAGTTATTACCCTGAGAAAAACAAACTAAAATTCAAATCATGTTATCTATGATTTTGCCTGTCTCCTGCTACATTATCATATATTCTACTTTTATAAAAACAATACGTGATCCAAATGCCCATTAAATTAAAAAAAAAAAAACTAGTTACATGGGAGATGTACTATTTCTTTTTCAGTCACAAGACCCAAGATAAATTTTTATGAGTTTTTATTTTTAAAGGCATATTTAAAAAGGCTTTCCAAATAATCCTATGCTGCAATTAAAAATATTATTATAGTGATCTGCATCAAAGTTAATATACAGTATAATTTGCTTACACAAAGTCTGTCTAGAAAAATACCAGCTTTTGTTTATATAACGAGAATGGTTCGGGGTTATCGATATAACCTGGCAGCCAAGGTGAGGGGACTGGAACGCCCATGCATGAACAATGACAACTTCACTGTACTAGTGGAGGGGGTGGGGGAGTTGGTAGATGCTGTTGAGTGAGCATGTGTACTGTATAGCGTCACATTCAAAATGACTGAGTGAGGAGAGCAACCAATCTGCATCAAACCTCATGTGAAGCTTGAACATGCCTCCATGTAAACTATTTGGATGATTCGGAAGCCTGCAGCTGTGAACAGTTGATGATTGGCAGCTTCATGACAACAACACTCATGCATCCCATCTCCTGCAGTTTTTGGTGAAACATCAAATCACCCAGGTGACTCAGCCACTCTACAGACCAGATTTGGTGCCCTGTGACTTCTGGCTTTTCCTGAAACTAAAATCACCTTTGAAAGAGAAGAGATTTCAGGCCACTGATGAGATTCAGGAAAATACAATGGGGCAGCTGATGGTGATTGGGAGAACTGTGTGAGGTCCCAAGGTATCTACTTTGAAGGGGACTGAGACGTCATTGCCCTATGTACAATGTTTCTTGTGTTTTGTATCTTCTTTAATAAATGTCTCTATTTTTCATATTACATGGATGGATACCTTCTGTACAGACCTCATATAATCCTTATGCTGCTTGGCACACTATTGATTCCTATTCAAAAATAGGTTAATAAAGTTTGCAAATTATTTTACATGGCCGCTGAAAAATTATTCTTTCAGGAAAATAATGTATTACATATATTTCACACTAACCAACAGATAAACAGTGGAAGTTAACATAATCCCAATATACAATATTGCAAAGTAACAAGTAGGGAACTTAAATAGCAATCAGGATAAACCAAATCTTCATAGTTGGTTTTGAATAGAATTTGTATGCATATCCATCTGGGTTATTAGATTGCATTGCTAACAAAACCAAAATATTAGATTTATTTATTTAGACCTGCTTCATGCAGATGGAAATAATTTAATAATTACAGGCAGTTCCCCTATATTGTAACCAACTTGAACATCCATCAAATGCCTGTATTTTTAAGACAACTAAATGAGAGGATTTACATCTCTCAAAAGCACATCACTACTAGAAAAAGAAAATGCTGTTGGCGTGTAAGAATGTGTTCATAATGATTGCTTTCATAATAATAATGACAGCACTGTAATTGTATTGTCAATAATAATAATAAATTAATAATAATGATGAAGACAGTCATCATTAAATCATTCTTTACCTATGGCAAATAATAAATCATTCATTACCCATGGCGAATAATCATTAAATCATTTATTACTTGTGGCAAATATGTTTTACCTTATGCTATTTAGACATTCTTGTGTTTAGAAAGGATATGCATTTCTTTTTAAAAAGAGCTTCAATGAGTAATTAGCAAAAAAAATAATAAATTATACATTGGCAACATTAGATACAGCACTTAGAGCATGTTACCAAAATAAATAATTTCCTGGAAATTCTTGACTACATTGTTTATAGAGAAACCTCATAAATGTATTTATGATGTTTATTTCAGTGTGGTATTCAAGAATACTTGAACATATAATACTCAATGATGCAACTTGTGATCAAATTTTCAAATTAACAGTTAAATAAATGTCACCACACTTTGATTAGAGGGATGCAAGATAGGTCCAGACCTTAGATCATTTGTTAGATTAAAATATCTCAGTCACTATCATTTGTGATTGACTTGTTAAGTTTTTAAGAGTTTTGAGTCATCCAGAGTCTAAAGGCTGATACATATATAATGCAATACTCTACTGAAGAGAAGATACATTCCTTCTCCATTTACTGAATGTTTTATTTTTCTCTCTAACACATTTTGCCACCTCACATTAAATTATAAGTTTTGTTCATTTTGTTTTGCATCACTAAAACAAAGTAAGGGAATTTAGTGTTGTACACTATTCCCAGCACTTAGAACACTGTTTGGCACATAATACGTGTTCACTTTATACCTTTTATTGAATAAACATTTAGTAGACACAGATATACCTTAGAATCTTTGTCTGAAGCTAAATTTAGAGGTGTGAGATTAGCAAAACTCTAAACCTTTTCCCTAACCCTTGATTGGTAGATGTGGCAGTAAATATGTTTGTAGCACATTGGATAAAACATATATGAACTCTGCCTCAATCAAAGAAGTGAAAATGCTCGCTTGTAGGTCATCAGTGACTTTTAAATCAATGTCCTTTGTAATTAATCCATACCCTCCTGTGCCACTATTAAACCCGGTCTCTTTCAGGATATTTTATATCTTGCTTTCTTTTTGTTTTCTCTCTTGTTCCACTCACCAAGTTTGAATGTATCCATTGATTCTGCATGCCACCTTCTTTTTCCATTTCTGTTCTAACTCTGGACAACACCTCTCTGCAGATGACTCCTAAATTACATCATCCAGAGCTCTCAAGCCCAAGCCTTACCTTCCCACCTACCTGCTGGTCATGCACACAAATTATTTCCTCCTCTGCTTCTTAGACCCAGCCTGTCTAGAACTAATTCAGTTACCTTCCTCTTTAAGCACTTACCTTCTTTCTCTTCCTCTATCACATATATTTCTATTTCTTCATTCTGCAGAGTTACACCTTGGAGTAATAGAGTGTTCTTCCCACCTCTCTGCTTGCGTAGAAAAAAGCCTCCATTCCTCTTCACCAGGTCTGCATCATGCCCCCTCCATCATGCCTCATTTGGCACTTCTTGCCACCATGCTGCAACAGGAGCCATTTTCCTCAAATTCTGGCTTTCTCATAGCCTGCCAGTTGGCTTCCATGTCTCAAATCTCACTACCTTTGAAATTAAGAGATCAGTCTCATTTTCATATATGCTGATCGTTCACACATCATTCCTCCCTCCTCCTAACAGAGTCAAGTTTTCCTAAAATTTGCCCCAAGCTATCTTTCCAAGGCTTACATTCCATTATTTCCATATGATACGAAATGTTCCAGGTACTCCCTAAGGCTGACATTCCCTCCCCTATCTCTTCATATTTATGCATAACATTCAAGTTTTCTACTAGTATGCTAATTAACATCCTATCCATTCTTTGACACTATAATCTGTGTTGACTACCAGTGCTTCTGACACCGAACTTGTGGGTTTTCTGCACCAAGAAATTCTCCATTTCTCTGAAGACACCAACTCGGTATCACAATTTAATCCAATTCTGCCACTATCTGCAGTTAGCACAGACCCCACAAGTCAATGGCTCAGTCCCACAAGCTGCTTCTCCTTCAGATGCCAGGCTCAGGTCCCAGGCTGCCTCCTCTATTTCTGACCAACCAGCTGTAAATTGGGGTTTCCCACAACCCCCTTCTCAGGTATGAGAATTTGGTGTAACACCGCCCCGAACTCAGGGAAATAGTTTACTTACATTTTTCTGTTTATTAAAAAGGATACTGTAGAGGCTAAAACGTATTAAGACTTTACTCTCACCTTCTAAGTTCTTCTGGCTGGGCTAATAACCAAATTAACAGAGAGACAGATTAACAGGAGAAAATCAAAATTTTATATGTGAACATCGGGAATTCATATAGGCCTGAAAAATTTCAAAGACAGTAAGGTAACATTGTACATATAAGACATTTTGGATAAAGGAGAAAGTGGGGGGAACTGAATATTAGATTTCAAAAGTGAGCATGGACGATTTACAGGTAGATAAGTAAACGCTGAACATAAATGGCAGGAAATTTCTTCTTAGGAAATTCAAAAATACTGGGCCACAGCAGGTATCTACCCACCAGGCCCCTGCCTGAAGCTGTCTTAGGTACCATACTTAATTCAAATTACATTAAGTTGACATGCTAAGATCTTTGTAAAGCATGTTTCTCTGTCTGACTCTCATAAGCAGGAAAGGGGCATTGTCAGTGGTTCTTTCTGGGTCTTGCTTCTTAATAAACAGCTTCAAAACAATATCCCAAAAGTACAACTTCACAGTGGCAAAATTTTGGTTCCTAAATAAAAACGAACAACCTGATGAAAAGGTACATAAGGCAAGGTCCAGAAGGGTCTGAAGCATAAATGCTTCTATCATCTTGGAAATGGAGGGGGTACCACTCCCCCAGTACATGGGTGAGTTCAGTTCAGAAGCTCTCTGAACCCTGTAGTTTAAGAGTTTCTTGAGTTCTCACAACATAGGCACAATTGATTGAATCATTGACAATTGGTGATTAACTCTGTCTCCAGTCCTTCTCTCTTCCCCAAGGTCATGAGGTAGGTCTGAAAGTTCCAACCCTCTAGTCATGCCTGGGTCTTTTGGGTGACTATCCTCCAACTCTAAAGCTACCCAGGGGTCTCCAGTCCCCATTCATCTCATTAGCATATAACCAAAAAACACTCATGTTCCAGAGATTCCAACAGTTGCAGAAGCTCTTGTGTCAGAAGGCAGGGACTAAGGTCAAACATTATTACAAAAGATGCTCCTGTAACCTCTATCTCTCAAGAAATTGTATAGCTCTTTAAAGCTTGCATGCCAAGAGCCAGGGATAAAGACCAAATATATATTTCTATTATATCTTCATATCACAATGACTCACTCAAATGTCACTTTTTCAATGATACCCTCTGATTTTTCCAAACCAAACGTATTCATGCACCTTGAAGTAATTTTCTTACAATACATTTCACATATGCTTTTGAATAGTTATTTGTTTATATCTTGCCTCTCCTACTGAAGTATAAACTATCCAATAACAATATGATGCATTACATGTATCACAGTCATCCCCAATGTCCTTCATAAGATATTAACAGATATTTGTCAAATAAATGAATGATTGATACAAACTATATGAGTTGCTCAAAGTAAAAATCAAACCAGAAAAAAAGATCTGTGAAATAAGTCTGTGAAGACAAGAAAGAAAATAAGCAAGAAAAAAAGTCAAATACTGGAGATTATACAAACCTGAACAAGTCCCTTTTTGATTCTGAATGCAAGTTATTTTCCTGGAAAGGAAAAAGTTGGTCTAGGTGATCCCTAAGGTTGTTCCTAGCTCTAACATTCTATAATTTCACGATTCACTAGAGACTATCATAACTCAATGCAAGCAGTAGGACATGCCTCCAGCTCCTGGCTGCACTGTCCACTTTTTTCAGCCCTCTCCAGCTATGCTCCTAGAGACAGAAAGTCAAAGTGATAAAGTGGTTTAATTCAGCATGCAAATTAACACAGCTCACAGCCTGAAAGAAATCATGCTGTGGGCAGGTAAAGAAAATTGGAAAGATGATCCACAACTTCACAATATGTTGGTTTAGAATAAGTAATTTTCTCATATATTAGATGTATAATCTCTATTAGTTGAAGTAAAGAAAAATGGGCCAGCTATGAAGTTATTTTAATATATATGTGTATATTATATAAACAAATATATGCATATGCTCTCATTGTGATTTTATTGTTCACTATATGCTTTTATAAGTAAGTATAACAGTTTTGCTCAGTTTTCACATACGCATTTACAATAATTGACATCTGTCATTTTATATGAAAGCTTAGTTTCATTACATTCAAGGAGAATGCCGAGATGGTGGGGGTGGTGATTTGTTGTTATTCTATTCCAATAAGACTTCAATTAATCATCATTCAGAGCAGAACAGGGCTCCTTAGTCATTAGGCTGGAACAAATCTCCAGACTGCCTTCAGTGTCTTATAAAGGCATTTGAAACTTTTAATGCTAGGTACATTAAAATATCACAAAGCAAAACTCATATTTATTTAATTTTTCTTAGGGCATTTTCTCTTTACTTCCACCCTCTTACTGTTACGGGGTTCTGGCCAAATCACTGGGGAGCAGGCAGAACCTCTAATTAGGCACGAGAGGCTGTCCTACCTGCAGAAGGTAGGGGATATGGAGAAGCCCCCATGTTGTGGATTGAAACAGTGGTTAGGGAAAGACAGCCTTCTGTGAAGGGTGGGGCTGCAGGAGAGGTTTCCTCAGGCAACTCTGAAAAATCAGCCAGAGTGGACCAATTGCCCTGGCAGTCCAGCAGCTTGTAACCCAGCCAGAGGGTGCCTGCACCGAAACACATACGTGTGATAGAGGTCAGCAAGCTGCAGCAGGGGCCAGATGTACAGCCCCAGGCCAGGATGTTGCAACCTTGTGCGTGACTAGGAACTCTTCCCCCTTGTGAGATATGGTGGCTAGAAGAGGAACACAGGCATACTTGGCCAACATTGGTCCACATTAGTTGAAAAGCTGGATACTCCTACAGCACATGGAATTTTGGGAGGGGACTTTAAAACAACATGAGCAGAGGTCTCCCTCTTTCTTTGCACTGCAAGGGCAGGAGCACTCACAGGACCAGCAGATACTGAGCATGCTTAGGGCTAAGGCTTGCATGGTCAGGAGTCAGCTTAGAGAGGCAGAGTCCTGCACTGGGGCATGCCTCAATGGGCATCAACCCTTGGGACACTGTGACCTTGTGCATGAGCCCAGGTTCTGGCCTGCTTCCATTCTCTTGCCCTGAGAGAAATGCACAGAGTCATGAGCTGGCCAAAGGGATGCAAGCAAAGTCAGGAACTAGGGCTCCACAAATGGAGCTTCCCTGCATGACTGTCTGGAGTGATATGGCAGTGCACCCCAGATACCAGGAGAAGGAGGGAGCTGCAGGAGGTAATGGCGATGCTAAAATCCATAAGCACACACCAGAGAGAGAGAGAGAGAGAGAGAGAGAGAGAGAGAGAGAGAGAGAGAGAGAGAGAGACCGAGAACGGAGACATGTTTGTGTAGCTGCCATGGGACTCAAAAGCACAGATAAGATGGGACAAGGTGTCTGGATGCTGACTGTGGTCCTGGGAGAGGCTGGCTTTCTTTACTTGGTGGAAGAGGTTGGCTCAGAGCAGGAATGCTCCCAGACCCCTGAATTGGGAACCCTATTAATAAAACCTCTTTTCTCCCCAACAAGTCTTTGTGTTATGCTTATACATGGTGGCAAGCAGCAGGACTCCAGGCTGCCTTCATTGTTTTGCATTTCCTTTTAGACACACATACCTGGAACATTTTTTTCTACTTCAGGTTTGTATCTCCTCATGTCCAATGATCACCTCTCACCATTCACTTAGTTGTATAAGCCAGAAATATAGATTTATCTTTGATTTCTTTCCTCTAGATTAATACTTGGCAGTAAATTACTATCTCTTACCAACTTTATTTTGTAAACACCTCTTGAACTCAATATATATTGATATGTGTATATGTGTGTGTGTGTGTGTATAATTTTCCTTCTGCTTTTATTCTAGTTCAGGCTGACATAACCTCTTGCTTATAGCAGTGTTTATCAGTCTTTATCAATCATGAGTTCTCATCAGTAAAATATTAAGCAACTACTTCCAAGATGTGAATATTTATTTTGTTTCTAAATTATACAGGCAACTTTATATTACTCTGATTTTGAAAATTAGAAATACAATAGAAAGTATTCAAGGATAAGTTAAAAATAAATAGTGTAAATATTCTTTCTATGTAGTGGCATGGAGTTTGTTTGTGCCCTTGGGGACATGGGCTGTACTTGAGGAATCAATAGCCTAGGGTCCTACAACAGTCACCAGTCTGGTTAAATAGCTCTGGATCTTATCTTCCTCATACAATAATCCTTCCAAAATGTAAGTGTGTTCATATTCTCTCCCATTGAAAACACTCCTGTGTTGTCTTCTTTTCCTTAGCATGAGATACAAAGTCTTAAGATGTTTTAGGAGGCCCCTTTATAAGCTGGGTACTCACTGCTTATTTCTCCAGTTTCATCTCCTGCTGTTCCTGTCCTGCTTCTCCTCCACATCCTCATAAACAGACACCTTGTCCGCACTGAATTATTTTCAAATTCTTTAATAAGCAGCCACGATTATTTTCACAGAAACACTTTGCATATCCATTTCATTTTGCTTAGGACATTTTCTCTTTTCTTCTATCCTCTTCGTCTGGCTAAATCGTATCCATCTTTGATATATCATTTTATAACTCATATCATCTGGATCTAATGAAGTAACCTACTTTGGCTTATGAAACTTGTCCTCATCTTGACCCATGCCATTGAAGTTTGTTTTTCACATTGGCCCAGTGATGATTATACTTTGGAATAATGGGAGTCATGTAGAAAACTTAAGTGCACTTTTTCAACTTCCTTCCAAGATATTTTGATTTCATGGGTCTAAGATAGACTCCAGAATGTGTATCTTAAAAGGTCTTGGGTGATTCTTATGTAAGTGTCTGCACTGGAAGAGATGCTTATTTATTGTTGCAATTTCATACTCTTTCAGGAGGGTTGGTTCATAACAGGTGGTCAAAAATAATTCCTCTCATTCAGTTCAATAACTGAATGAGACGAATCCAGTTGATAAGAAAAATAATTTATTTCTAGGTAGAGATAATGGTAAAAGTAGGAAAATGGATATAGAGAATCTCAGTGTTTGCTGAGAAACCTTCAAAAGTAATTCCTAAGCTCCACCCCCAAAATGTGTCTGTCAAAATGCTGGGCCAGTGAACTAGCACGCTTATAATGAACAGGCTAGCCTGAAGGTATTCTATCTGCACACTTACCAATAGAGAAGTTTTATAAATTATCTTCCATATGTGATGTGAACACCGGCTAGCAGTGTCCACGTCATTATGGATGAAATAAAAACATACACACATACTACTGAGTCCGGTGGAGGAAAAAGGACGACAGCATGGCTTTTCTCTCAAGGGGAGCAAAAGCCTCAGCCTCCACCATGACAGGCCTTTATTCTATATCTCCTCACATTACAAGATGATCCTCACTCACTCTGCCCAGTTACAACAAAAGGAGCCAATGCCTCTAATCACATCACAGAAGAAGGATATTAGCAAATGAAAAGGCAAAAGTGGTTGAGCGGTTACACTGGTCCCTGCAAGGTTTAGCATGGATTTTAGGAAGTTACAACAAGCATTTGCAGAGTGAGGGAGTTTTCAGCAAAAAGCAGCTTAGGTATATTGCAAATCTGATTACCCACAAGAGAACCTATCTGTGGGCATGGATCCTGTGCATCTCTGAGTGGGAGCTGGGCCCATACCACGCAGAAGGGTCTGCCACACATATGGGTTTTAATAAAGGACAACATAGTTGGCTGGGTTAGGGCCTGTGGCTGGGTAGCAGAGAGGAAGAGGAAAAATTGAGGCTACCTACAGAGGGTTTTATAGAATATATTAAAGGGTTTGAACTTTAGTTTAAAGTTTCTATCCTGCTCCTTAGGGGTTCTTAGTTCAGAACATTAACTAGGTATGTAATATTAACAGATAGCAAACTTTCAGAAGCTGGGGATCACTTTTATTTGACTGTCTGCCTTTCGGAGAACCACAAGGTCCACACTCAGTTGCTCCCTCCGGCCCACTCACACTACTAATATACAAAGGTCCACTGGCAAGTGCCACCATTACTGCAGATCCAAAGAAAAGGAAAGCCTGACTCCTCAGCCACATTGCTGCTTAATTGTCCTAAGTCTGCATTTAATTCCGTGAGGCACTTCTAGGACATAAAATATTCTCTCCTTCAGTCCCCTTTCATCTCCCATGAACTCACCCTGACAATACACTTGTTTGCATTTTCCTAAACCCACACTCATTCTTTTACCATCCTTCATAAGGTGCTTGCTGGTTTGTCTTCAGTTACTGTTTTCCCTTAGTCCTTGTCCTTCGTCATAGAGCTTGCCTCATTTGTTTCTCTTCTCTTTAATATCACAGTCCTGCACTTTCTGATGTCCAAATCTGAGAACGTTTGTTTCATGTATTCTAACAACTCTTCGAGTTGTTAATGGTGGGAGAGTGATTGTGGCCTGTATAACAGCCTTGTAAAAAAAAAAAAAAAAAAAAAAAAAAAAAAAAAAAAAAAAAAAAAAAAACGGAATTCAGAATTCAACTGTATGCTTTTCCATTCCTTTATTTAATCATCTAAACAATTTTATAAGCTAGAATTTCTCAACCCTTTTTTACAGTTAAGGGAAACCAGGCTCATGAATTTACATAGCTTGAATAAAGCAAATGTAGTGGATTGATAAGAAGCCAGAATTTGAAACCATGTTGCTACACTGAAAATATTTATTTATTTTAATATTTAGTTTTATTATCTTAATTATTTCACAGCACAGAGGGTGAGGGATACTAAAATAGGCACTATATATATATACAATATTTTAGTTCTTTACAAATAAAAATAAGAGTAAAAATATCTTTTAAACAATTATATTTTCTTAATTATACTGATTTTTAGTGAAAATTTATTCAAATTCTTCAATTTAAAATCTACGTGTACTACATCAACCTCTAGTTCCAAATAGATTTTGCAACAATCTGTAAGTTTCATCCTTGTTTTAATTTATGTCTTGATATATGTCAGAAGGTATTTGACTGACCCCTAATTGAAAAAGCTGGAGGACACTAATGCATTTCTTTAAAAAATGTAATATTCAACATTCAAGATAAACTCTTCAGTTCCTATGTTTTGAAAATTTTATCATTATTCCAGTAAACATAGAAATCAATATTTTTTAATGAAAATAAGGTTTCAGTTTGGTTAGAGACTACTATGACAATATTCCATCTCCAGATTTTTAATGTCACCTCAGTGGAGGTGTGTTAATTAAATCTTCCTTGTCATTTGTGTACATGATCGATTAAGAGAAAGAATTATCTTCCTCTCATGCATAATAACGTTCCCTAAGTAGAAATTTGTTTATTTTATTTAATCATTGTATATGTCTTGGCTTTAAATCTTCAAATATACTTCAATATCTGCTCCACCCCCAAATGAAACCCAAGTCTAATGTGACAATAATAGATTATAGTTGTGTCATTACACTCACCAATCAAAAATAAAAACTGCATACCCTTAGTACCTTATACCGAAATGAATACAGATAAGATTGGAAAACCACAATACTCAGGAGAAATATAAAATTCTGGAGCTAGCAGATCTTAGAAGACACACCTGGGGAATAATCACAAGAAGACTGAACAAAGTACAGAACACCTAATGAATCTGTATTTATTCCAGAATTTTCTATTGTAGTATACTATTATTTTCACATAAATAAATCCATTATAATTCTGATCTGCAGTACAATCACAGAATATATCCTGACACAGTTAATATCTACAAGCTAAAAATGACGAAATGATGATGATAAAGATGATGACTAATGATACTAATGTTAACAGTAGCACTTATCAATTATTAAATGACAGGTATGCCCTAGACCCTGAGTGTAATACTTAACTTTTCCATTATTAAAGTCAGTCTCTGCAAATCATTAAAGTGTGCGCATTAAAACTACCTATGGGATTTTGTTTACTAAAATCTAGATCTCACTGATCAAAAATTCTGACTCAGTGGTATAAGAACTGACTCCAGTAATTTATTAAAATGTTTCTATCTTCATAAGTGGTTTTATATATAGTGAGTAATAAGAACTTCTACTCTAAATTGTACTGCTTTTAAATAGAATTTTAATGGCTATATAATTCTTCCTTTTGCAATATGAATGGCTTGAATGTGGTGATGGAGTCTGATAATATGCAGATATTCTTTGTCTTTGTGGTTGTATTATTTATAATTTTATTGTTTTTAGAAATTATGTTTAGTATTCATAAAATCATAGTTCATACTATGAAAAATAAAATAAAAATTCTTATTTTGCAAATATAAGGATGTTGAGGTTATATTTGAGCATGCATGAAAAATTAAAAGTAAAGGAGAGCTGCAGCCAAGATGGAGGCGTAGGTAGAAACCCTTCGCTTGCTTGCACGACCAAAAGGAAGATAACAACTGATCTAAAAACAATAAATGATCAGAAGTGCCAGAAAATCAAAATACATGGAATTCCAACAACACAGGAGTTTAAGAAACATTCACCAGACCAGCAGGAGGGACAGAGATGGGCAGCCAGGCAGGTGGAGAGGACTGCCAACAAGGCGGGGCTGGCTGAATGGGAAGCTTAAGACTCCAGCTAACTGTAACAAACCCCAGGGGTTGCCAAGGCGGGAGAAACTCCCAGTCTCACATGACAGAGTTCATTGGAAAGTGGGGCTAGAGCTGAGGATGCAAGCGGCATTGTTCCCTCTCTGACCCCTCCCCCACAGTCAGCACCACAATGCAGCAAAGAAGGTTACCTCACCTGGGTGAATACCTAAGGACCTGCCTCTTTACGACACAAGAGGTGCACCGAGACAAAGAAACATGGCCCAAATGAAAGAACAGATCAAAACTCCAGAAAAAAGAGCTAAGCAATAAGGAGGGAGCCAACCTATCTGATGCAGAGTTAACAACATTGGTAATCATGATGCTCACAGAACTGATTGAGCTTGATTGCAAAATGAAACAAGAAATGAAGGCTACCCAAAGTGAAATAAAGCAAAATATACAGGGAACCAAGAGTGAAGGGAAGGAAATGGAGACTCAAACCAATAATCTGGAACAAAAGGAAAAAATAAACATCCAACCAGAGCAGAATGAAGAAACAAGAATTCAAACAAATGAGGAGAGGCTTAGGAACCTCTGGGATAACTTTAAACATTCCAATATCCGAATCATGAGGGTGCCAGAAGAAGAACAAGAGCAAGAAGTTGAAAACTTATTTGAACAAATAATGAAGGAAAACTTCCCTAATCTGGCAAATGAAATAGACTTCCAGGAAATCCAGGAAGCCCTTAGAGTCCCAAAGAATTTGGACCCAAAGAGGAACACACCAAGGCACATCATAATTACATTTCCCAAGATTAAAAATAAAGAGAGAATCTTAAAAGCAGCAAGAAGAAAGGAGAGAGTTATCTACAAAGGATTATCCATAAGGCTATCAGCTGTTTTCTCAAAAGAAACCTTGTAAGCAAGAAGGGGCTGGAAAGAAGTATTTGAATTCATGAAAGGCAAAGACCTACATCCAAGATTACTCTATCCAAAAAAGCTATCATTTAGAATGGAAAGGCAGATAAAGTGCTTCCCAAATAAGGTCAAGTTAAAGGAGTTCATCATCACCAAGCCCTTATTATATGAAATATTAAAGTGACTTCTCTAAGAAATAGAAGAAGATCAAAAATATGAACAGTAAAATGACAACAAACTCACAACTATTAACAACTGAACCTAAAAATAAAAACTGAAAACAAAAAACTAAGCAAACAACTAGAACAGGAACAGAATCACAGAAATGGACATCACACAGAGGGTTTTTAGTGAGGAGGGGAAGGGAAAGAATGGGGGGAAGGTACAAGGAATAAGAAGCACAATTGGTAGGTATGAAATAGATGGGGAGAGGTTGATAATGGTATAGGAAAGAGAGAAGTCAAAGAATTTATATGTACAACCCATGGATGTGAACTAAGGGGGAAGAAGCCTGGAGGGTTCGGGAATGCAGGGCAGAGGGCTATAAGAGGGAAAAATTAGGAAAACTGTAATAGCATAATCAATAAAATATACTTAAAAATTAAAAGTAAAGGAGTAAAGCACAGAACACTAGGGTGTACTCAAAATATAAACTATCAAAAGCAAGTAGTTATGAAAAAGTGATAAGAAATACATTTTCATGTATTTTATATCAAAGAATTATCATTTCAGAAGGAAAATTAGCCCCCCTTTCAAATAGTGATAAATGGAATTCTTGTGTTTTTTTCGAAACTACACTTGCAATTTGCTTTGGAATGGAGACAGAACCTTTTAATCTTACTGCACAGGTTTAATACTCATGGGTAAAATAAAAAGAAATGATCACGCATTCTGCATGGTACACTTTTCAAAGACAAACTACTGCAAAGAGAAAGTAGCAATCACTCTGCAGGGAACAACTGCTGAATTCCATAATACTCCAGTGTCATCAATTTCAAATAATGTACACTTAACCATGATGCACAACAATAACCAGCTCCTTTCAAACCATTAATCCAAGCAAAATTTAATTTTACATAAATGTCTCTATTGAGCTAATGAAAATGAACATTAGTTGCCATAATAACCCAGAGCTACTTCATAAGCATGTATTATTTTAAGCCTGTTACTAACCTCATCCTCATTCTTATTAGTAAACACTGACTTATAATTTTATGTAGCATCCATTATTTTCAAAATATGCTAATACCAGTATCTGCCTAATGTTATCTGAATAAGTTTTGAATGATCCTACTGATTCTGTTAACTTCCACACAAGGTGGCAGTGTAAATACAGGGCTCTAATGTTGACCCTTTCAAATTTTAATTAAGATATCCAATTGAACGGGAAAATTGAACATTTTCTGTAAATATATTGGTCCGAAAGGCAGGTCTCTCCTGAGTTTCTCTTTGGGCAGGAAAAGCAAAGTTGGCAGTCATTAGCATTTAATGGAATGAAAACCAAAGGAGTGGAGTTATGAATTGGTTCAGACATGACAGGTAAGATAAGTGCCCACTGGATTTGGCAACAACAGAATTAGGAGTGACATTGCAAACAGTTTAGCAAAGTAGTAGGGGCAAAAGATAGAGGAAGGAGGGTGTTGAAGTGGAGAATTATGGCAGCAAAGGAAAGAGTGCCATTTAACAGTGGGAAAAGGATGTGGGATCAGTGGAAGGAATTTATTTTTAACTTGCTTTCTGTGGAGGACAAGAAAAATTCGAAACGTGTTTCAGTGTTAACGCAGAGAGAGGACATTTGAGCTAAAGAAAAGAGGGATGTTGAATGGAGGTCCCTAAGGAAACCTAAAGAGGTGGTAAGAATACAGAGCATTGGGACAGTCATTGGAAGGACAGAATAGCTCTCACTACTTGTGGGCTACAAAGCATAATCTCAAAATATTTAAAATAAAATTTTCGGAAGTACCAAGAAAATTTTAGAAATGTTACCACCATTTCTAAAGAAGATTGTAAAATATGGTAATGCAGAATATTTCTATCAATTCTACTTGTAGAATTGTAAACGTAGAAGAAGATTGTAAAATATTTCTATCAGTTCCGAAGTAACCAAATAGATAAAATAAACAAGTGAACGGAGAATCTGAAAAACAGAACTAATAAATGTCACCTAAGGAGAGACTGACTTCTCTTCTTTTACCCACAACTGTGTTCACAGAGAAGTAGAATATTGCTAATGTTTTCTTAAATTGGAGACATCTGATTCCTCTGACGTTTTTAGGTATGGTGAAAGGATAACATCAGCCCTCTTGATCTGGTCTCTCACTAGATAGCCTCATCTATATATGCTCAGGGCTTTAAACACAATTTATACTTAACGGTAGCCTCACATTTTTATCTCCACCTCCAACCTCTTTCCTGAGCTTTAGGCATCATATAGATATGACTTCTTGACATATGCTTTGATTCTTCATAGGCATTTCAGTTTAATCCAGCTCCCATGAACTGCTGATTGCTCCCCAGATCCTCTTCCTCCAGGAGCCCCCTTTTTCACTATAATCTCCACATTTCACCTCTATATATGTCAGAAACCTGGAAAACATCTTTTGATTCTTCCTCTCCTTCCTTCCACATTAAACTTATTAGCAAGTCCTGATGTTTCTACTTTGAATATACGTGTATCAAAGCTTCTATTTCTCTCCATCTTGACTGCTGCTTACCAAAAACAAATCACTTTCACTTCTCAGCTCAATTAGTATAATTTCCTTTAGTTCCCTCATTCCTTTTCTCCCACACTCTAGTCTATCCTTCACATAAAAGCCCGAGGAATATTTTGATAATGCAAATCACTTCATATCCCACTGAATAAACTCCATCAAGGCAATACCTTTCTGTTGCATTTAAAATAAAATCCAATTGGCTTACCATTGCCTATAGGCCCTGTGAATGGATATAAAGTTATATTACACTACTATTATCACTTACTTTACTTCTCACACTAGCTTTCAGGCCCTGAAAGGGCAGAGTTTGTTTGTTTTATTCACTATTATAAGTTGGCAGTGTCTATCAGTGTCTGGCACATAGCAATAATAATAAATTTTGAATGATTGAATAAGTGGATGGTAGATTGCTCTTAGGATAACATCTTCTCCAAGCAGTTGCAAAGCAAAGTCAGTTCCAAAGTCCTGTCAAGAAGGGCCCATCAACAGGGCTTAGGCATTAGGGCAAAGGATCTGGCTCTCTGTTTTTGCTGTATTTGCTTGCTCATGTGCTCTGGGCTGGTTTTTCCTCATTCCTTAATATGGGACTTGAATAGGGGAGTGGAGTGGGAGTGCTGAGAAAACATAGACTATCTTTGGCTTTATTTGGATTTAGCTCTAAGCTACAACTAACCCAAGGAAGTTATCCCCCAAATGGCCTAGCTCACTGGGTTTCTACATTGTGTTTAGGTCCACCCATAGAATTCTACACCTTTAGGACACGAGCAGGCAGCAAGGAAACTGGAAGGTTTTAGGCGACTCAAATAACCACTGTGTAGATACAGCAGGGGAACGGCTTTGGGGGACCTTGGTCCACAATGGTACAAAGGCATTTACGTGTGGCTGTGTCCTACACACTCTTTTCCTATCCCCTTCAGCCTCTCACTATGTTTATAGTCTTTTTTCACAGTAACCCACGGTATATTCAAGAAGAGGAAAATCACACATTAATCTGAACCAATATATGTATGTAATGGTGAAAAAAAATGGGTTCTGCTTTCTTAAGTCCAGAGAGAACACTTATGTGAAAAACACCAATTTTTAAAATTTAATTTAATTTTTATTTATTTAATTCTATTTGCTTATTTTTATTAAACTTATTGGGGTGACATTAGTTAATAAGATTATAAAAGCCTCGAGTGTACATTTCTATGATACATGATCTTCATATTGCAGGTATGCCCACAACCCAAAGTCAAATCTCCTTCTGTCACCATGTATTTGGCCCACTTGACCCTTTACTATCCCTCCATCCCCCTTCCCTCTGGTAACCACCATACTGTTGTCTGTGTCTATGAGTTTTCGCTTGTTTGTTTTTCTTGTTTGTTGATTACTTGCTTTCAGTTTTATATCCCACATATGAGTGGAGTCATATGATTCTTAACTTTTTATTGCATTTAGCATGATATTCTCAAGGTGCTATCTACCCCCGAAATTGAAAACATTTATTAACAAAGATATGTGCACCCGTATGCCCACTGCAGCATTATTCACAGTGGCCACGACATGGAAATAGCCAAAGTGTCCTTTGATAGATGACTGGATGAAAGTGTGGCACACATACACAATAGAATACTACTCAGCCATAAGAAAAGATGAAACGAAATACTGCCATATGTGACAACATGGTTGGACCTTGAGAAAAACACCATTTTTTAAAATTCCAGGAATATATTTATATTCCATCCTAGTAAGGATGTGACTTCCAATGCCACTCACCATGTTAGTAGGAAATCTGAACTACATACAGCAAAACTGAAGAAAAAGTATTTTAACTTTGAAAAATTATTTTTGTTAAATAAAACATTCACATGCCGAATGTTCATATGTTTGTGTTCTGCTATATGATGTTTATTTTCTTGCTCTCTTCTTCATTTTCCAGTACTGGAATAAGTTATTACCATTTTTTTTGCCCATTTAAGTCATAATCTGAGGTGAAAGGCAATTAAACGTGTTAGCATAAATCACATCCATGACCCAGACACCTTCAGAATCTTTTTGTAAGAAGCAAATTTAATTAATATTACATTTTGTGCATTGCCTACAACATTACAGATTCCTTAAGGCATCATTTTAACGCCTTTATAATATTCCCTTGAAACTATAATGATTTATTAAACATTCTCCACATTATTTACTTTAAATTGCTTCTAATTTTGTACAATTATGCATAATACTGCCATGAATAACATTAACCATGAGTCTCTGTCTACATCACTGTTTATTTCCTTGGGATATATTTCTAAAAGCAGATTTACTGTATCAATGGTCTTATTGCATAATGCCAGTAGCTTTCCAAAAATATCGACATCCATTTAAAACCCAACTGAGAGTGTATGTCAAGAATATTACGATTCATATACTCGCATAAGTGAGAGATAATTTTTATTATGTCATTATTATCAATTTATCTTTATACTTTTGGAGATGATTTGTTTCTGCCCTTAAGCCTTTTTTCTATTAGTATATTGAATCTTTCTTACATTAGTATATTGTAGATTGTAGTAGTTCTTAGCATATTGAAGATATTAATCATATTTTGGTCTTATTCGCTTTTTCTACTTGTTAGCTTTATGATGTTTATAATGATTACTTAATACAGAATATTTTTTCTTTTTAAAATTTAGCCAAATGTATTACTCTTTTTAGTTGTGATTTCCTTTACTCATTAAAAGCACATCAAAATTTATTGTATATAACCAAAACATTTGTATAATTTTTTTGCAATTTCATAATTTTATGTCTAACAAACCCATCTAGAATTCCTTTTTTGTTTTGTGTGTAACATGAGGATTATATTAGGGCTCTCCAGAATCATAGAACCAATAGGAAGATATATATATAGAGAGAGAAAGAGATAAAGTGAGACAGAAGCAGAATTTATTTTAAAGAATGGCTCACATAATTATGGAAGCTGGCAAATCTAAAATTTATAGGGCCAGCCAGCAGGCTGGACATTTATTCAGGTACATGTTGTTGTCTTGAGTTCAAAATCTGCAGTGGGCCAGTAGACTGGAAATTCAGGCAGAGTTTCTAAGTTGCAGTCTTAAGGCAGAATTGCTTTTTATTCAGAAATATCAGTACTTTTTCTTAAAGTTTTTAATTAATTGCATGAGGCCCACCCGCATTATAAATTCAATTGGTTGTAAATGTCAATCACATTTGTACAAATGCATTCACTGCAACATCTAGATTAGTGTCTGACCAAACAACTGGGCACCAGAGTGTAGCCAAGTTGACATGGAAAGTTAACTATTATGTTTGGATCTAAATTTATATTTATCTTTATTGAAATAATTTCCAGTTACTTAGTCATTTCAAGCTACTATCTTACCATTTTTAAATCTGCCATCTATTAAGTTTCTATGTGTTCTAGTATTTATTTCATATTTGTGTTATATTCCATTAACACAGTGATATTATGTAATATGCAGTTATCTTATTGAATCTTAGCAACACATTGGAATATCTGATAAGCCAAGATCCTGTAATGACTCACCTCTTTACCTTAGTAGAGAATTACCCTTACCTCCCACCAGTGGCTTCCCATTTTACTTGGAATACAATCTAAAGTCCTTACCATAAGATTTGACCCTCAGCTGCCTTTCTGAACTTAACACCTATTCACAGAGGCCCACCGCAATGCCCTCTATGCCATGCTCACTTCCACTTCACAGTCTTTCACTTCCTCTTTTTCTTCTCTAGTTATCTACAGATTCTAACTCTAATTTCATGCATGTGTCTGCTCAAATGTCACTTTGTCACTGAGGCCTTTCCTGACCACTGATGTATAAGGGCACTCTTGCCAGAGAGTTAACTGTTAGCTCTCAACCTCATTCTCACACTCCATATCTTTCACTATACTTCTATAAATTGAAAGTCTCCAAACCATGCTTCTCAGACTCAGCAAACTTACTTTGTGCTTGTTTCTCCCACTAAAGGACAACTAGTACTGTATTGGGGCGGGGGGCGGGGGAGTGTAAAAACCATGTTGCTCTTGATGGCGCCCCCAGTGGCTGCAGCGGCAGCCACAGCAACATGAGCCACCATTACTCATCAACACAAGACAGATTCTTACAACCTACAACTCTGTGTTTTCCAGCAGTGGTGACAAAAGCTTCAGAGCATTAGCAGCAATGGCTGGAACTCCAGCAAGTATCACAGTGGGGCACTGATGCCACTTTCCAACATTTTCTTTAGAATGTGAGCTCATTGTTTCCAGCCTCCGGAAAATAGTGCCTTTTCCTTTCAGGGTAGTGTTCTCTTCCCATTTTGGATCTCCAGTGCAAGAAAATGGCAAGCTCCTCATCTATGTTAAGCATTCCCCTCCCCTTTTGCACTCCAGCCCAGGATTGGTAGGGCCTTCCAAATGTCAAAGCAAGATATTTTTTTTCAGTTTTTTTTCAGATTTTTTTCCCTCCACATTTTTCAAAAATTTTGTATAAATTCCCAACACTCATTCCCTCTCTATTTGAAATACTTGTGATTTCAGTATGTATGTATATTCACTTACGCCAATATATTTTCAGGGCCTCTATAATGAAAAAATGCAGAAAACAATATTAGCACTGAGATGATCCTGAAACAACACCCTATATTAAATGACATTGTATTAGCAGTTATGCTGTGATTAGACATTAGAGTATGGAAAGTTGGTGATTCTTATTGTGGTATGACCAAAAATATTCAGTAACCAGTCTCTTGAAATTACTTGTGAAAAAACCAAGTGCCTAAAATTCCTGTAGCTCTAATAAAAGCTCTTTAAAATGTTGCTGTTTAGGTAAAACAAACACTCAAGCAAACAAAAAACAAACCTAGATGATAATTACACTTTCCAGGGCTTATATTGGCAAGGAAACAGAAATTTGGTCTACAGAGTATGTGCTTGGTTTTTTTGTTTGTTTGTTTGTTTGTTTCCTGAAGTGTACTTCAGAGCCTTAAATCTGTCTCAGCAGGAAATTGTTTATAAGGGATATATTATCTAAAGCATGGGAACACTTACAGCTTCCATTTCATCTATGGTCATTAGCAAAAATAGACACAATGCCAGAAAAACTAAGTGTGGCTAAATGGACTAATCAAGGACACCACTGTACTGTCAGATAGAGAGTCTTCATAATTTCCACCCACCAGCATGGCTTTGGAGCTCCAGCAATTGTGTGTTTTCAGTTATTTCTTTTTACCAAAAGCTCTCTTTTAAGGTTATTATTCTTATTCAATCATTATATATAGGAAGCTTTTATTTTACCACCATTTTTCTGTTTCTTATCCTGGGCCATGGATACCTAAGTGTTTCCTTTATTATATTTTAAGTTCTATATACACATTTAATACATTACTGACTATATAGCACTTTTTCATTAATATATACAGGGAAAACATATTTGATAGGGCTTTCAAAAACTGTAGAGATTTTAAAAGAGTAACACTGAGGAGACTTTCTTAACTGGTACATTTTTTTAGAAAAATTCAACTTATATTGGGTATATTTAGTGCTTCAAAAAACAAAGTTGGTCATACTTTTATTTATAAACTTACTTTTGTCATGTATGCTCTGTGTAAGCACTTATAAAAGTAAAAACATCTAAACAACATATTTAAGAAGGGTTGAGATAGAGTTAAAATATGGAGCCAGAGATTATTATGAGTAAAATTAGACAAGGAAATGAGTGGGGAGATATGGTTTACCTACAGAATATGGAACATAGAAATTATACTGATTTTAGCTAAATATGACTGCCACATGTGCTAGCATCTGGAGAAAATGTAAACTACAGATATGTTTATATGTGTGAGTAAAAGTATGTATATGTGTTTCTGTGTTTGTTTAATGTACATGTGCGTGTCTGAGTCTGCATTTATTTGTATGCATGTGTTCATGGCTCTGCATGAACTTGAGTGTATCATATATGTATGTGTTTTCATTTGCTGATGGGATCCTATTTGCATGTGGTTTTATTTGTATGTCATATATTTTCACTTGTGTATGAGAGTGAACAGCAGGAAGTATCGTCCTAGGCAGGGTTCCCTGACTTGCATGGGAGTTTCTCAAAGCTAACTTATATTAACATCCCATAAGGCTTCATGAAATGCTTATATTACTTACCCACTAAGGAACCAAACCAGACAAGCTTAGACACACAGAAAAGTCAAGAAAATAATACATTTTTGCAATTACTGAAATTAATACACAACTCATTATTAATTATATTGCCAGTTTTTGAGGTTTAAATAAGAGATATGCAAAACGGTTTCTGCAGAACCTAGGCCCTAATAGGATTCAAAATAATAGTCATCATCATCATTGTTACTTAATTTATCAATTTAATTCGCGTTGAAATTTTTAGTGAGAAAGGTGTATTGCATACTTCTCTTGTAGCAAGTCAACAAGTCTGTTTTCTGGAATTCTAGCTCACTTTCCCTCAAAAGACCTTGCTGAATGCCTTTAATTGCCTTGACTCATTCATCATAATCCACTAACATGCAACTCCTTGTGAACAGAAACCTAATTTTATCATTATAATGAATATACCTTTATCTCTCAGAGGCATGTCCACATTATCCACAATTACATGTGATACATAAAACCTAAATACAAACCCATATTATAAACCAAAAATAAAATTAGCATGTATGATAGAGTATCTAGGTACGGAAAAAGGTTGCTCACACCTGGTAGATAGAATTGCATAGGGATCTAGACCAAAGCCCCTTAATGAACAGGTAAACCAAACACAAGTAGATATTTAACTGAATCAAATATCTAAAGCAGTTAGGCTGAGAAAGACACACAGTCTATCTCATAAATGTGTTCTTGTCAAGGGAATGAAAATACTGAAAACTGGTGACTAAAATGTTCTTTATCCATTGTTCATGTTAATACCAGAAATGACATTGTCAATATGCATGGGATTAATTTTTTAATGATCACCATCTCCAAGAGTTACAACCTTTTTGATGTTCTCATGATTTCTAAATTGGATATGTATTTTATAGATGTACTAATAAATTTAATCATGCAGAGAATCTTGTTTTTTGTTTAGGTATCCTTTTTCTGTTAAAGGCATCTTTGCATATCTCTGTGCAATATATATTCTTGTTTTCAGTTTAACTCATAGAGGGACACTGTAATTTCTTATTTTATAATTCTTAGAGAGTACTTCACTTTGATTTGCAGGTATGCCACATATGGCTCTGGAGTTTATGAAAGTCTTTGGTCTGTGTCTACCCTATTTCAGCCCTTGGGATGTTGAAGAGGTGTGATATTAGCATTTGTATAGTATGTAAGTATGTCTGTCTCCCAGGTGGTTCTAAGGTCTTAGAGTCGGGACGTAAAAATAATCTCATTCAATTTTGAATCTCCACCATCAGTGACCCACCTAACACACTTGAGGCATTAATTAAGGGTGTACTGTCATTATTTACTGCCAATGAAAGAATGAACATTTATTGTTGAAATGAAGAAACTGTGTGTTTGGTGTAAAAAACTGGAATGAGATCGAGGCAGGAGACAGCATAGGAAGAACTGTGAGACTGCAATACTGTTACTGGTCAGCGTCAAGCATCCTGATTGCCAGGAAACGCCTTTTACCAATTAGGTAGATTAAATAGTACACCTAGGCAGGGAGGAGGAAGGAGACAGGTCTCACGTGCTAACTCAGCAATTCTGTGCCTGGTCTGATCATATCGCCAGGTGTTCCAACATCACAAGAGACACTATGTTAGCAAGAAAGAAAGGAAGTCCCTGAAATTCTTTGTAGCATTTCCACTATCTGGGAAAGAAAGCCTTGAAACTGTGCTTTCATCCCAAGGCCTGAATGTGAGAGAGGGTCCCCGGTGCCCAAAGAAGAGCCCACAAAACAATTTTGGTTATATGCCTACCTCTGGTCACTATCTGTTTTATGAGGGAGCCCCTGATGCTTACAGCAAGAGCCCATACATAACTTTGGAATGTGCCCCAATTTTAATTAACTGCCTCCTGTCACGTATTTGTTTTACAGCAAGATGAACAAATGGAGTCTGGAGCTAAGGATTTGGGCTAACAGAGCCCCACACATACCTAAATTGGGGTGGTCACATTCCCCCAGGAAAGTTGGCAGCACATTCACACTTTAATCAATATGTAACTTTTCTTCTCCTCTCGCACCAACTATCTAAATCCTCAGAACAAAGGACTCGCTCTCTGTCTTGGGGTTTCAGGGCACTCTGGATGCTGGGCCTCTGGCCACCCGGCCTCAGGCCACCTAGGGGCTTGCCGCACTGGTCTTCAGCTGCTCTCACTTTCCTTCACCTGCTTTGCCCTGAAACTTGGCCTTTCACCCCGTACTTTACCCAATCCTGTTCTCTTCCATGGGAACAGACCACTAATAAATTGATTACACGCTAATAGATTTGCTGATCTGTAATTCTTTACATGCATCAGCAAGAAGAATAAGGTCTCTCACATCAACAAGAGGAGTACTTCCAGAATGGCAGAGTAAATGGATTGGCAGACCCTCTCCACAGCAACTCAACAATCTAAAGATAATTATTGTTGTTTTTTAAACAATATTTTAGGTCTTTAGAAGTGTCCTATGAGGAAAGAGCAAATGGAGAAACATTCATTTAAAAAAAGAAGAAGACATTAAATCTCAGTAGGAACTGTGAGAATCTGTGACATTTGAGCCACAGCCTGCTTCCTCTTCTCCCCTACCCAGCTCTGCCTTAACCCACTCCAAGCATTCTAGTACATGCAGATGCACCCAAGGAAACAGGGCTCTCCCCCCCAAGCTTCAAGCCTAGAGCTATGTTTTCAGTCTGGGAAGATCACCTTTGTTTCTCATCTCTCCTGTTCTATGTCAGAAGCTCATTTCACGCAGGTACTGCCAAGAAGGCTGAGGCTGCCTCATCAGAAAGGCTGAAAATAAAGAAATTCAATTGTTGCTGCCCCTGCATGCTCACAGAGGAGAACTTCCACTCTGGGAGAGACAAGGCCAGAAGACCAGAGTTTGCCATTCCTTCCCATGACCACATGCTCAATGGAACTGCCACTGCAGGAAAAAAATGAGCCACCACCTCCAGTTCTGGTACAGAGGCACAGGGATTCTGCCCTAGGGGGGAAGGAAAGCCATTTAAATGAAGAGATCCATAGCTCTGCCTGGGAAGATTGACTTTCATTCTAAGCAGACGGTGGAGAACACCTTGCCTAAGGGTATTGTTAAAAGCAAGTAAAAGAACGATGTAGCTCTAAAATGCAAGTAGATATCAACGCAGCTAGAAGTTTAACTGAGAGAACCAGGAAAAGAGCCAAAAAGTGTCTTTCTGGAATATGGTCAAATTTAGGGATTGAAAGATTTTCAACATCATCAGTCATAGATAAATTCAATCAAAATCACAATAAAATACCACTGATACCACTGAATGGCTATAATCAAATAGGCAGAAAATAACCAGTGTTGACAAGAGTATAGAGAAATTGAAACCATTATAAATCTCTGGTATAAATATTAAATGGTGGATACACTTTAAAAAAACATTTAGACAGGTTTTCAAAATGTTAAATATAGATTTACTACATGACCAGTGAATTCTACTTTTAGATAAATGTCCCAAAGAAATTTTAAAAAAATAATATATAAAAATGTGTACGCAAATGTTCATAGCAGCATTTGTCATAATAACTAAAAAGTACAAACAATTCAAACATCCATCTATTTATTAATGGATAAACAAAGGGTGGTGTGTGTGTGTGTGTATATATATATATGCACACAATTAAATATTTGTCAATAAAAAGATGAAGTTCTGATACATGCCACGACATTGGTAAGAATTCATAACATTGGTAAGAATTCATAACATTATAATAAGTTAAATAAGACAATCGCACACACACAACAAAATACCACACATTGTATAATTACATTTCTATAAAATTAAGATCAGTGGTTGCCTCTGGTTGGGTGGATTTTGGAGTGATATAAGGAATGACTGCTAAGGGTATAGGATTTCTTTAAGAGAAATGGAAATGCCCTACATTAACTTATGGTAATAATTATACACTGTGAATATGCTAAAAAAATTTAATTTTATACTGTCAATGGGTGAAATATATAGTATGTGAATTCTAGCTAAATAAAGTTACCTAAAAAGAAGCAGAAATAATTGGGATAAGTTGTAGTAGGACTATCAGATAAGATAGGCCAAGGGATGTCAACTAGAACCATGAAGCTCATTTGTCTAAGTAAAAACCATAAATTAAACATATATAAATGCTATATAATTTTCTGCAAATCACCATGGGCTCACCCAAAGAGACCTTTTGTATCAAAACATTTTTCTTTACGAAATGAAGTTTAAGTGCCTGTTATTGGAAAAGACAGTGTAATCTCAAAACATACATGTAAAATATTATTTATGTTTACTTACCTGTCCTCCACCATATTTATTTTTTTATTTTATTGTTTGTGATAATTAAAATATATCTATTTATTTTAAGGAAAATTTTTACCTAACATCCAATTAAAATATCCTGTTTTTGCTAAATGGACTTGCTTTGTTACAGATAAAAATTAAACATATTATTTCATCTCCAGTAATCTTAATTTTTATCATATCTATTTTTTGAAAAAACTTTAGGCAGCGTTTTTTATCTTTTACAGCAACAAAAAAGGAAAAAAATATTATAAAATAACTTTGTCATTCATTATTTGGAAAGTTGATATTTTTTAAAAGATTTTATTTAATTTTAGAGAGAGGGGAGGGGAAGGGGGGGTAGAGAGAGGGAGAGATACATCAGTCCCCTGCCTCTCCCATGTGCCCCAACTGGGTACTGAACTCACAACCCGGGCATGTGACCTGACTGGGAATCAAATCAGGGACCTTTTGCTTTGCAGGTTGATGCCCAACCAGAAAGTGGATATTTTTTACTAGAATGCCCTATAGTGCCATACAGATTTTTCTCAATAAGTACCTTCTTTTTGCTAAATCTTAGATTAACTTAATCAATTTTGTTGCACTTATCTTTCCCCTCCAATCTTTATACAGGCTGTTATTGTATTTTTATTAGTATTTGATCCTTTTTCTATTTCAAAATTTTGATTTGTTTTTTGCTTTGTTCTTATCCAGCAAGCCTTCATCAGTCTTTCAAATGAAAAGACTATTGATTTGCCTCTTGCTGTTGTCAAAGAAATTACAATCTGGAAAGTTTTACGTAGAGTATCTTTCAACTGATTTTAGCTTTATTTGAAAAATAGAAAATTTTAAATCTTCTACCATTATATCAGACTCAAAAATTTACTAATTCTATTTATATCCTGTAATAAAATATACTCAGATATCTGCTGGCAATATACTCATATTTTTATCAATCCTTATAATTTTTGTACCATAATTTTTATTTTTGTTTTCTCGTCAACTTGTATGGGAGAATCAAAACATGGCATTGTATGAACAGGTAGAAGAAGTAGGAAATGAAGGTTAAAAAATAATGTCATTCAGCGTACAAACCCAAATCAAAAAATAAAATACTGCCAATTTTTTTCTGAGAATATAATCCATAGGAAGAATATGCTTCAATTTTATATTCTAAAATAATTCCTTGTAAAACAAATTATGTACATGTGAGTGTCTCTCTGTGTGTACGCATACATATATCTTTTGTTGTGAAGATAAATTAATTTATCAAATAATTATAAAATCTTATGCCTGAGCTGCCAACACACACACACACACACACACACACACACACACACACACACAAATTTGGTCTCTCTGTTTATCTTCACAAAGCAAAAATTCAACTGAAAAACAAGACAAGCAGCCTCTTTCTCTGAGGTACTAACAACCACTCACAAGACTGTTGTTCTAGTGATTCTGCTTAGTCAGTATCTCTTGACAGATGAAAATGAAAGTATGAAAGTGCAATATAGTACATTGAATTGTGCTTGAAAATGCTGCAACTTATAATCATAAATACAGTGTAATTTCTACTAAATTGAGTAATAAAACCTATATGTTTCTTCATGTAATCTAACAAGTGAGGGTCACAGCCCTTAAATAAGCATAATGCTTATGATTTAGAAAACAGTTTGTAATTTGGATGTTAATTAGGCTTTTTGCTATTTTTAATTTAACCTCCATTCCCTATAGCAAAACAGCAAGTAGATAGCTTCCTGAAAGCCACTCTTTATTCTCATATTTTCTATATCTTCTGGGGAGGACAGAGAAAGGGTAGTCTTTACTTCTTTTTTTTAATAGTTCATTTTTATTGTATTTTTTCCTGTTACCCTCCCTGTACCTTTACCACCTCCACCTACTCACCTCTCCCCACCCCCCACAACCACCTCACTGTTGTCCATGTATGTCCATGAGCTATTTTTCTTTTTTGCTTGATCCCTCCATTCCCCCAACCTACCTGCCCCCAGCTGTCAGCCTGCTGTCCATCTGTGAGTGTGTCTCTATTTTGCTTGTTAGTTCAGTCTGGTGATTCGATTCCACATATGAGTGAATGTAAAGTACTTTTGTCATTATTCTTTCCACTATCAATTTTTAGAACAGTGACATTTTAAGTGCTCTGATATACATGCAAAACAAAATTGCTTGAATTAAAATACACATCTCGGGTAAATTTTAAAAGAAGAAAATGCTCTATTATCAGAATGTGATTTGCACATGCCTATAAATTAATAGCTCTGTGTTGTCATAAGAATAAAAATGTACTTAAAATGACCTCTAAATTGTATTTTTATCCTTAAAGAAAGATAACAATAGATGCAGAAAGAAACACTTATTTGAAGTGGATACTCTGGATAGTCATTCACTATTAGGCCATTTCACATTTAAATCACATAGCTCTTTTGTGCTTCAATATCATAGCATTCAACTCTCCCCCTCTGTTTTAGAACAAACACATAATCATTAAACTTCACATACGTATCATTAGGACTAAAAGATTGGCATACAAATATTTCAGCTACAGTCTCTTAAGTCAAGGATCACTACATTTATTTTTAATATTTTATTTATTTATTTATAATATTTTAATATTTAATATTTTATTTATTTTTTTGGAGAGAAGGGAAGGGGGGGGAAATAAAGGGAGAGAAACGTCAGTGTGTGGTTGCCTCTTATCTGGCCCCCACAAGGGACCTGGCCTGCAACCCAGGCATGTGCCCGGACTGGGAATCAAACCTGTGACCCTTTGCTTTGCAGGTCTGCGCTCAATCCACTGAGCTACACCTGCCAGGGCAGATCACTACACTTAAATGCCTTAACCAAACTAAATACAGAAGTATCATAAAACTCCTCAGCAGTTATTAGCCTAATTTTCAATTATTTTTTAAAGAATTAATTTCTTAGATTGCTTACAAATATTAATAAATTATGTTTTTCATCATCAAGTGAAAAAAATCAATCAGATTCATAAACTAGACTTTTCCAACACAGGAATTTTTTCCTATTCCTCCTGAATTCTCCAGAGTGATTATTAAGGTCTTCTGTGTATTGTGTAAACTTAAAAAAGTGTCTGCTGAACAAATAAATGTGTTCAGATAGGTAACATAAAAAAAAAAGAATTCATTTAACTCATACTGTAACTGTAATTTCTACTTGTTACTTTTAAACTATCTCTCTTTTTTTATAATTCAGAGCCAGATTTAAAACAGGAAACATAATTATATAAATGAATGTCATCATTTGAAAGTTGAAATTTACTTGAATTACAAAATAATAATTTTTTTGAACTTACTGTTGATTTTTCCATCCACTCATATAAAAATGTAGAGGGGCCTGCATCACAAAATAATAATTGTAATCAAATTGTTTAATAATAAATGTTTAGTTATTAGTTATAAATGTTTAGTAATCAAAATCATGTGATACTATAAACTTTGACATTAGCAAATGTTCAAAAACAGAGTAATATATGCACTAAAAGTCACATTTTAAAAACAGTAGGAAAGAGATGGATTATTTTATAACTCTGTTGACTGTTCAGAGAAATAACGATACGACACATTAAATTATATTCCTATATTAATAATTAAATGTAAACCATATTTTATTAACTTAGTCTTTGCCAAAGGCATGCATTTGGGAACAAAGGAAAGATTTAAATCATGAACTCACAGTCATCTACCCTAGAAATATCTCTAAATACAACAACAACAATTTTTGAGTCCAAAATTTCTGAATATTTACCTTCTACCAGCCTAAAGAAAGTACTTTATAATATGTATAAGAATTCATTAATTAAAAATAACACTATTACATAATATTTACAATGTTCATCTTTAAAGCAAGTATAAATGAAAAACAAAAAGAAAATGTGGCAAATAAAGTATGACAGATGAAAGCCCAATGCCCCTAATAATGTTCTTCAATGTGTCCATTTTAAAAGTAGGCACCCCCCAAAAAATGGGGAAAAGTTGTCAAAGGACAATCACCAAAGAACAATAAGTGACCAATTAATATAAAAAGGAATGAGAAAACTCACAAGTGACCAAAAGTTCAATCAAGGAAATGTGCACTGAAATACAAAGGTGTCTATTTTTCTCCTTTGGAATTGGCAAAGACACACACAGAAAGTTTCTTGCCCCTGTACACACATGCACCCACATGCACACACAGGTGGCACACACATGAGCCAGTTCCTGTGACAATCAATGCAGGAAAATAAATTCTTTCTTTGTGGTACCACCTTTCTAATTTCTCTAATTAGCCATTCTACTTCTGTATTGAGCCAGAAAAGGGACTCACAAAATACATGGAAAACTGATGTTTTGATCAGTTTGTAAAGTTATGATCCCCTTTTTCTAAAATATGTTTGTATGTATATACTTGTCTGTGAATGAAGACATTAACATATTTGTGGTGGATGTATTTGAATTTGGCATTATAGGTAGTAGTTTCTTATTCTTTCATACTTCGGAAGTTTATAGCATAAGAATTTATTATTTTGTAATGAGGATGAATTTCAATTTTCAAATGATGGCATTCCTTTATATAATGATATTTCCTCTTTTAAGTCTGGTTCCAAATTATAAAAAAAAAGATAGTTGGAGAAATAGAAAATGTATGTCTGTATGTGTTTGTTTTTGTTGGTTTCATTTCATTGTTTGCACAATAGGACAATCATTTAAAGGAAAAACCTTAGATTTACCATAGTTCATTCTTCCATTTAGTGTAAAATATCGAATTATTTATTTATGACTAAACTCAAATCACATTTAAAATCTAAAAGTTAAAGTAAATATTGTTGTGTGCTCTGAATAATATTCTCTAAGGTATACACACATATACATATATTTTTTATTTTTATTTCACAACTGAAATAAAAGTCTCAGTTCCATAGAGATTATCCATATTCTACATTTAATCCTCAATTCACTTAACACTGAAAATCAGGAATTGTCATCTCTCTAAAAGTGATCACACAATAGAATCTGGGTCCATCCTATAATTAAATAGTATATTTCCATTAAAAGTGTGATTTTAAGTGTGATTCATTCATATCAAGAACAATATTTTCATTCTGATAATAGAATAAAATGTTTGAGATGAACCTACACTGCAAATATGTGTTGTCATATATCTACATTAGTGTATCTGTTCTCACAAATTCCACACCCCAGGGCCTCTCTACTGACCTCCTGATATCAGGCCTTTGAATCACTCTGACTAATTGTGAGGGATATACACAAGTACTGACGGGAATGTGGACTTTCTCCTGGTCAGATACTTTGTATGCATAAGTAATCAAGCCTTAGCTCACATGGATCCAAAAGTGTAAGCCTGCAGAGATGTAGCCATTATGAGATCCAGTGTCATCTTAGAGAAAATACTGAGCTTCATAGGAGATTTCAAACTAAGCTCCAAGGTGCAGAGACTCGAAAGAAGAAGCCATCTGATGAATCATACTGGGCTAGTTATTTCCATTAAGACTTGATGATGTCCGAACTGGCAGGCTTGACACATACTAGCCTTGTGAAAGAAACAAGGTTAGCATAGCAGCTGAGCTGAAAACCACATCTGACAAATGGGGGAGTAGAAAGTATAGGTCATATTATTTATCTTTCCCAAGAACACAGTTGCTATATATCTTGGAGAAGTAATTTAATTTTTCCAGAAATAGATTTTTAAGAATCATAATTCAAATATTTTATTATTGTGTGCCAATTATCATTTCTGTCCTGTTTTGTGTTAGTTTTATTTTTAAAGTCAGAAAATTGATGCTTCGTTGTAATAAAATAAAATGAGAGAACAATGATTTGAAAACTAAAAATTTCATTTCAAAATTGTGTCATAATATGTGATTGTGTTTACTTCAGATGTGTTAAATGCCCTGGCTTAGTGGAGCAAAGTGGCAATATATTGTGAAATGCCCTTGGATCTATGTAGTTAAAGTTTATAACTTCCCTTCCTCAGTTTTATATAATGCAGAATGATAATTTTATCTAGAAAATAATAGGTGGTAGGCAAAGAGGAGAATAATTTCCACTTCGGCAACCTGCAGAGGAACCACACAGCTTAACTTCAGAGCAGAATATTCAAGCTGGAAAAATGTATACCCAAAGGTGCAGTAATGAGATGTTTAAGTATGTTAGCCCTACATGTCCCTTTATATATTTTTTATAAGCACTGCATAACGTTTGGTCTCCTGTGGGACTGCCTAAGACAGTGGTTTTCATTGGGACAGGTCATAAATACTCTCCTGCTACTCTCTGCTTTACTGGGGTTGAGGGTAATTGTGTGAAGCTTAAAAATATATTGGTAGCATGACCCCCACGCCCCCATGAGCTGAACATGGAAAGAAAGTCATGAGCATAGAAAGTTTCCACTTTATTTGAGGATCACAAAGGACAAAAAGGAACAACGCAGAGCCCCTTGGAATATAAGATGATCTAAAAACTATTTCATAGAACTGGGAAAGGGCTGTGGCTGTGAGAGGGAAGAAAGCTCCCTTTGCCTCTTCTGTACAGCTGATTAGCACCTGTGCAAAAATTCTTCATATTTGCTCTGAGATATATTTTAATGAAAAGATGGGCAGAAAGTTCATCAAAGAAGCTCTCATATACCCAGCTAACCCAAATCATATTATTATAATTTTCAAATAGAAGTTAAGTAGTATTGGCATCTCAGCCAAAATTGCTTGAGTCAGTAAAGATGTCAGTAAAGGGAGCAGGAAAGTTGCGGTTTCATTTTTTAACCTCAATAGAGAGTTATGTCAACCAGGAGATAAGATCAATCACTCAGTTCCCCAAAGCATAGGCCCTGAGCACAAGACACAATGTATCCCTTTTATATAATGAAATATACCTGCAATATTATGACATACCAGATGCTAAAGGGTGAGTCAGAGAAATGGTTACATTTTGAACCATTTTACAGTATTTTCTTTCTCGAAGCATGCTATACTTCTTTTAAATTAACAGATGTTTAGGTGGCTTTCAATGTGCCCACAAAGTTTTCTGTGACTTCTTCTACTCTTATATATACACATTAAGTGGATTTTATACCTATAATTCTTTTGATGTTGCAAAATATCATTCTCAGCAAGAAAGTACTCTTCAATGTGTAAATATGTTTATTAATCCCACAGTTCCCTGTATTTTAAATGGGTTTATCTAGGTTTTTTTAGGACAGCATTTAAAAATTTAAATATATTTGACTAAAATATGATATTGTGCAATATCGTATCTTATTCAAACTTGATATTTCAATTTCATTAATTTAATTTTTCATATATCACCAAATACTTGGTGGCTAACAAAATGTCTTAAACAAATTTTGGTGGGAAAATTCTCTTATTATGAGGCGAGATATTTAAACTCTTGTCCACAGCCACTGCAATTACCTGACCCTGTGAAGTTCTCTACATGTATTAAGATCTTTTGATTAACCCTCAAGAGGATCTTTAATGCTCAAAAAGCCAACAAATGCTGAAAGAAGAAGCTAATAAACAAACCTCCACAGTGCTGAAAGATTTAACAATGCCATCTAATAACAGTATAGAGAAAAATAACTTAAAAATCAGAAAACTTGCCAAATGTGTTACAGATTTTATTTTTCTATAGACAAATATATCTATGTCTATAGCTAGAAAATCGGTAGAATTTTTTTTTTGCTGGTAACTACTTCATCGTGATAGTTGCATGTCCTAGTGTACTAATATCTGAGAAGGTTAATTTTATACAGCATAATTTTGATTACAGTACTAACATTTGGCTTCTAATCTGTTGAGTGATTAACTGAAGAAGCTACTGCTTGTAAAGAAAGCAGTGAAATGGAACCCAATTCCACTATAAAAAAATGACAGTGGGGACAAGAAATTACTATTCGAACAATAAATAAAATGGATTGACTTACAAACACAAGGAACTGTGAACCAGGGGAATAGACAGAGAGTGGAAGGAAAAGCAGATTTTATCTTCAAAGAATGTGATGGCATGAAATTCTAAGCACGTATCTCAGATTCTTGTACCTATTACATACTCTTTAAAGTTTGGCCCGAGTGAGGAATTAATTGGAAGGCTCATTGAGGGGAATTCAAGGACACAAGGATTACAGTCCCCCATCCTTCACTGTTTTATGCATCTGCTTGATTCTCTGCTACCCACCATTTGCTTCTTCCATTATGTGGCTCCCTTGATTACTCTCCACAGGGTCAGCCATCAGCCGGGAAATGAGGGCATCTTTCTTTGGCCTCAAGTTCAAATATCTCTGCAAAAATCTGTTACTGGTCCAGTTTTAGGTCCGCTTTCCTGAATTCCTCTTCCCCAGCCAATCTCAGTGCCATGCTGGTGAGGTTTTGTACTGAGATAACACTTAATTAAATTGACCACATGGCAAGAATGCTTATCTCCCAGAAGAAAGCGTATACTACTACCCTGGTAACTAAGCACTACTTGTCCAAAATATTTCCTTGAACTATAAAGTCTAATGACATATATAAACCACTTGGCATGCTGTTTGGTGTAGGACAGAAATTGAGTCAACTTCTACACAGATTCTATAACTTGAGGGAAAATTAGATATTTACATGCAAAGGAATGAAAGTGGATCAAAGATATACATTTAAGATTTGAAATATAAAAATCTTAGATGATAGGGAAAAATTCATGACATTGGATTTGGCATTGATTTCTTGGCACCAAAAGCACAGCCACCACAGCAAAAATAGACAAATGGAGTTCTATCAAACTTTAAAAGTTCTGAACTGCAAAGCAAATGATCAACAGTGAAAAGAAAAGTGGAATGAGAGAAAATATTTGCAAACTATATATCTGATAAATGATTAATATCCAGAATGCATAAATAATACCTACCACTCAATAATAAAAAATGCAATTAAAAATGGGCAAAGGACTTGTCAACTGAAAGTCATCAGTGCCAGTTCAACATAAACAGGAGTTGCCAGTTTGAGAAGTGATGGTGAGAGTGACTTTATTCTGTGCAAACAGCTCAGTTGTGAATCAGCTTGTCTGTGGAACAGCTAAATTGTGATATAGTGCAGCTGTGGAACAGCATGGCTATGAAATAGCCCAGGGAAGGTGGCCTGGGCAAGGTGGATCCAATGTTACAGTTCCAGTGTTACAGCTCAGCTCCAGTGAGACAGCTCTCATTGGGGGAACAGTCTTTGATGGAAACCGAAAGTGTGCTCCACTGAGACACACTGATTTTTAGAGAGAGCAGTTCCCACCCCTGGTCCTACATTGGGACATTTATATGCGAGTCAGGACACCAAATCATCACAGTTTCATTGATTCAAAAAGTACTATCCCAATTGGTCAGAATGAAGCCACTCTGATTGGCCAGGAAAGATGCAAATGAAGATATAGCAGCACAGCTCAGACTGGACAGGGAAAGTTTCTGTGATATTGATCAATTTATGCTCCTGGGAGCTCCTTTATAAGGGTCAGCTTGGAGGAAAGGAACCTGGTTCAGGAGGCAGGCCACTCGGTGCAGCTTTTCCTCGAGGCACAGAGAGCATAAGCCACCCCTGTTTAGCAAGGACTACAGACTCTGTTTATAAATTTGAGTCCAGTTAACCAAGAGGAGACCTTTTGGGCAGGTATATTCTTCTAGGGATTAATAGCCTTGAGTAGACATTTCTCCAAAGAAGATAAACAAATATCCAACAAGCATGTGAATAGGTACTGATCATCACTGATCATTAGGCTATTACACATCAAGATACAATGAGATCCCACCTTACATCTGTTACGAGAGCTACAATGTTAAAAAAAAAAAAGTGCAGTTGACGGGAGTGCAAAATTGTTCAGCCAATATACAAAACATCATGAAGTTTCTCCCAACAATTCAAAATAAAATTATCATGTGATCCAGCAATTTTGCTTCTGGGTATAGATCCAAAAGAACTGAAAATAGAATCTCCAAGAGATACAGGCTGGGCCAAAAGTATGTTTACAGTTGTTTGTATGGGAAATAATACAATAATAAATAATAATACAAGAATTAATAAGTTGCTCTGGGCTTCATGTACTCAAAACTGTAAACTTACTTTAGCCTCATTCTGTATTTGCACACATGTGTTCATTGCAGCATTCTTCCCAATAGACAAGAGGGTGGAGTTGACCCAAATATCCAACAGAAGAATGGGTAAAGAGAATGTGCTATATGCAAAAAATGAAATAATATCCATAAAAAGAATGAAATCACAACATACAAGGACTCTCCAGAAAATATCCAACTGTTACAGATGGGGAGAGAGAGACCCAAATCAGGAGGCCCCCTCCCCTGCCTCAGTTCTGGTCTTGCCCACAAGAGAATAATTCAAACAAGGCACAAACACTTGAGATAGCAAGGTTGTTTATGAAACACATGTGAGCACACAACTGCAAGCAGCACCCAGCTAGTCTAAAAGTCCAATTTATAGAGAGAATAAAGTTGTTAGTGAGTTTGTTAGTAAGTAGTAAGTTTGTTTTATACACTTGGACTGAGGCTACAAGTGGGTTCTTAGCTAATCTAAGTATGCTGACTATTGGGGTTAAAGGGTTTTATACCTTAGTCAGTTTCTAGGTTCCCTCTATTTCTCCCCCTTATAAATTTTGGGAATAATGTACAGCTACGAAGGCTTTATTTTTTCAGTTAGAAAGTGCTCTTTGTCCTAGTGAAATTGTTACAGAGGCCCACTTCCCCAGCATGGGCCCCCTCTTGCTCCTATGCGGTTCCTGCTTGTGATGTTCAGAACACCCAGCATCTTAGCAAGATTGTTACAGAAACCTCTTTTCTCAGCAGTCTCAAGGACTCTCTCCTCCTGTAATATTTTGCTTCTGATGCTCTGGATACCTGATAACCTTATCAAACCTCTTACCAAACTGAGCTCAGGATTGCTGAGTTAATTGGCGAGATGTGTCTTCCTTTTGCTTCTAGCCTCCTATATATATATTTTTTAAATTTAATTTATTTATCTTTAGAGGGGAAGGGAAGGAGAGAGGGAGAGAAACATCAATGTGCAGTTGCCTCTTGTATGTCCCCTACCGGGAACTGGCCTGGCAACCCAGGCACGTGCCCTGACTGGGAATCGAACCGCGATCCTTCGGTTCACAGGCCCGCGCTCAATCCACTGAGCTACACCAGCCAGGGCAAGCCTCCTATATTAACTTTGCTAGATTGTAATGGTGAGGGCCTTGCCCTTATTTCCTCTTCGGCTGCTCATTCCTAGCTGCTACCTAAAACAACTATTGTTAATATAATAAGAATGGTTTGCATGACATTGATTTAACCTGGCAACCAAGAACAGTGGCCTGGAATGCACATGTGTGAACAATGATGACTTCACTGTACTACTCAGTGGGGTGGTAGATGCCACTGAATGAACATGTGATGTGTACTGTGTGGCTGTTGCATTAAAAAAATGACTGAGCTAGAAGAGCAAGGAATCTACATCAACTTTTCATTAAGCTCGAACATTTCTCCGTGGAAACTATATGGATGATTCAGAAGGACACAGCTACAGGCAACTGGTGATTGGCAGCTTGATCACAACAATGTGCCTGTTCATGCATCATGTCTTATGTAGGGGTTTTTGGTGAAACATTAAATCACCCAGGTGACTCAGCCTCCCTACAGCCCAGATTTGGTGCCCTGTAACTTCTGCCTTTTCCCAAAACTAAAATCATCCTTTAAAGGGAAAAGATTTCAGACCATTGATAAGTCAGGAAAATATGATGAGACAGCTGATGGTGATTGGGAGAACTGTGTGAGGTCCCAAGGTGCTTATTTTGAAGAGGACTGAGGCATCATTATCCTACGTACAATGTTTCTTGTATCTTCTTCAATAAATGTCTGTATTTTCCATAGTGAATGGACAAACCTCATTGTATACTAAAACATAAATGAACTTCGAGGACATTCTAAGTGAGATAAATGAATCACAAAAAGATAAATACTGCATGATTTTACTAATATGTAGTATCTTAAATAGTCAAACACAAACAGAAATTAGAATGGTAGTTGCTAGTAGCTGGGGAATAGAAGAAAAGGAAATTTATTGTTTATTAGGTATTAAGTTTCAGATTTGCAAGAAAAATGTTCTAGTGATTACGCAGGCATAATATATCTAATGTAACTATTTTGGAACTTCGAGTCTATTTATGGCTTGGTACTTCTAGAGGAAGGATTGGGAGGTGAACTGTGTTAATTTTAGTCAATTTTAGCATTAAGCACAGTAGCCACTAGCCATCCAGGGAAGCAGCCCCTTCAGATTTCCACAGCAGCCTGTGCACAGCTTGTGGAAGTCAGAGTGGGCCTTCCTCCAAATATCAGAATCTGTGCTATGATTGCTGGCTGTACCTTCTGATTGCAGACACACAGACAGAGCTAGGCAGACATCGTTGCAACCCTTACTATCATTGTCACAAGCTTCTTCCTCTCTGGCTGAAGCAAATTTCAGGGTATTTAAAGGGCTGGCACTTTTCTGTTTTTATTTTTGTTTTTGTCTTTTTCTCTTCTTCCCCTTTGAGGAGGTAGGTATGTAAGGACTAGGACATTCACAAGCAACTACATATGTGGGAGAATTTAGAAAATCACCATGCATGCCCAGGGAAAGTCACAGGGTCAGAAAAAGTCCTGAGAAAAGATTAGGTTTATAGTCCAAACTGATCTTTGCAGAGACATCATACAAAAAACAGCACACCTGGAGAATGGAAATTATTAGATTACCAGAGTTGCTTCATTATAAGATTAAGATGCCCTGTTTTCAGCAAATAAATCACGAGGCATACAAAGAATTAAAGTATAGCCCATTCAAAGAAAATAGAAATCAACAGAAACTGTCCTTGAGAAATGTCAGTTGGTGGACTTACTAGACTAACACTTTAGATCAACTGTTTTATAGATGTTCGCATGGAAATCAACAGAACCAAGAAGAAAATCTAGAGCTGAAAAAATACAATAAATGAAATGAAAAATCCATTACGGATTCAATAGCAGATTTGAAGCAGCAAGAAAAATAACCAGCAAAGATAACAATCGAACAATAGATATTATTGAGTCTAAGGAACAGAAAGAAAAAAGACTGAAGTAAATAGAACCTGAGAGACCAGTAGCACACCATTGAGTGGACCGACATACACATTGTGGGACACCCAGAAGAGAGAGATTAGGGCAGAGATGTTATTGGAAGAAATAATGGCTGAACATGGTTCAAGTTTGATAAAAGACATGAATATAAACATATTAGATATTCAACAAACTCTAAACAGTATGAACTTAAAGAGATCCACACCAAGGCATATTAACATTCACACTGTTGGATGACAAAGAAAGAATCGAAAACAGTAAGAAAAAAGCAACGTGTCACATGTAAGGATTCCCCAGTAAGATCATGAAAAGATATCTCATCAAAATCTTTGGAGGCCAGAAGGCAGTGAGCTGACAAATTCAAAATGATGAAGGAAAAATGCCATCAACTGAGACTATATGTCCAGAAAAAGTGCCCTTCAAACATGAGGGAGAAATTAAGACATACCTAGATAAACACAAAGCCCGGAAAAGTGCTTTACCACTAGACCTTCCCTAAAAGAAATGCTAAAGGGGATTTTCCAGGTCAAAATAAAAGGCTACTAGATAGTCACTTAAAGTTGTATGAACAAATAAAGATCTCTGATATAGGTAAATGCATAGACAACTATAATAGCTAATTTGATTATAACTTTGATTTGTAACCCCCCTTTTTTCTACATGATTTAAGAGATAATGCATAAAAACCCAACTAGTTTGGGCACACGAACTACAGAGATGCAATTTTGTGGCATCAGTAACTGAAAGGGGTGGCAATAGAACTGTACAGAAGCAGAGCCTTTTTATGATATTGATGTTAAGTTGGCATAAATTCAAATTAGAGCATTATAACTTCTAGATATTATAACTTCACTATGTTAAATGTAATCTCACTAACAAAAAAAAAGCTATAGAATACACACAAAAGGAAAAGAGAAGGGAATTATTGTGATTCGCTGCCAAAAAGCCAACTAAACCCAGAAGAAAAGGATAATGCAGGAAATGGAGCGGGAGCTATCAGGCACGTAGAAACAAATCGTAAAATGAAAGAACACTGTTTCTCCTTACCAGTCATTGCTCTAATGTAAATGGATTAAACTCTCCAAACATGAAGACAGAGAGTAACAAAATAAACTGAAACAAAAATTATGATCCAACTCTGTGTACAAAAGAGTCAGACTAGATCTAAGGACGTGCGTAGATTGAACCTAAATGGAATGAAAAAGCTATTCTATGCATATAGCAGCCAAAAGGGAGTAGAGATGATTATATTAATTTTAAAAAAATACGGACCTTAAAATGAAAAAGTTTAAAGAGGCGAAGGAAACAACCCTGGAAAGTAGATACAATCTCTTACAGAGGAGAAGATGGGTAAAAACCGAGCTGAAGATAAAGAGAACAATATCAGAGATTAAAACCAAGCAAACAAGCAGCCAAACATTCAGCTAAGACCAAAATGATCAGTGGCAGGTGAGCGCCTGCGGGGCTGCAGGTGTGAGAGGAGGATATAGAAAAGCCCTGGCTGCTCCCGGTGTTTGGTGCTGGTCTGTTCTTGAACGAAAGCACCCACCCCTCCTACAGTAACAAATCTCCAGTGATTTTCCCCAGATTTAGGATTAAGATTGCTTGAATTCAAATATGGCCCCAAAGAAAACTAATTGTGTGACCTTGGGCAAGTAATTTATCTGTGCCTCAGTGTTCTCATATATAAAATGGGAATAATAACTTCATGATGATTATTATATCATAGTAAAATATATAAAAACTTAGTATGATACTTGCCTTGTGATAGGCTTTTAGTAAATACTAGTTATTATTATTTTATTCATATTTAGTGATAGGAGGTGAAGTAGAGTTAAGGTCAATCATGTCAGGGGTTAATTTGTGGTGCTTTCCTATTGAATCAATTTTCTCACTATCCCTGAGTTTCAACTTCCTTAAAAATTAAATGGAGCTATTACCTACTTTTTGTAATTGTTATAAAGATTAATTGTAAAAGTATTTGTAGACTCTTGACAGGAAATAGGTATTCAATAAATAAAATCAGTAAAAATTTATTTTTAAACATAAGTTTACTTACATATTTCAGCTTTATCTTTATGGAGGCATGTTTATTAAGGAAGAAAACGAATATATTTTAACAGTAAGATGATTCATAACTTCTAGATTTTTAGACACTTGAATATTTATAGTCTTACCCTAAGCCTCTCAGTGTTTGTAGGTAGCTGGGGGTGTTTGTTAAAATCATTTTACTAATTTGAAAGTAATATTTAATTGTTAGCTGTTAAAAGAAAAAAAAAGATATTTAACTAGACCCGTGGTTCTCAACATTTACTGCGTATAAACCTACTGGAGAGCTTTAAGAAAGTACCAATGTCTGGGCCTTACCTCTCCCATGTCTCAGGATTCTAATTTTATCAGGTCAACATATGTTCTTGGATTGGTATTTCTGTTTTAACTCTGCAGGGTTATGGATTATCGGGCTATAAACCCACTTATGGGTCTCACACATTAGCAGGCAGCAGTGTCACCTGGGAGGCAGGCTATTAAAACACACATGGCTGGTTCCTGTCCTAACAGGTGTTTTATTCTCTAGGTCTGAGGCGAGGCCCAAGAAATCACATTTCTAACATGTTTCCAGGTGTGCTTATGCTAATGGTCTAGGGACCATAAATTGAAGACCACAGAACTGAGTCAATAATACTTAAACTTTTTAAAGTGACAGCACTTTTTTAATCATTAGAAATGTTATTGACTTTCCAGACCCCCAAAACGTATATATAGTGGTCCCCGTCTTATGTATAGTTTCTCTTCCTGCAGTTTCAGATACCTTCTGTCAACTTCAGTCTAAATATATTAGATGGAAAATTCCAGAAATAAGCAATTCATGAGTTTTAAATAGTCCACTGAGTAGCATGATAAAATCTCGAGGGACCTACTCCCTCAGCCTAGGATGTGAATCATCCCTTTGTCTGGCATCTCCAGGCTATAAATACACTCACCACCCACCAGTTAAGGTGTTACTATGCTTTAGTTCAAGTAACCCTTATTTTACTCAATACTGGTCCAAAGCATGCGAGTAGTTATGCTAGCAATTTGGATACGCCAAAGAAAATCTGTAAAGTGGTTCCTGTAAGTGAAAAGGTGGAAGTTATTGACTTAATCAAGAAAGAAAAAAGAATTGTATGCTGAGGTTGCAGAGATACAAGGTAAGAAAGAATCTTCTATCCATGAAATTGTGAAGAAAGAAAAAGAAATGTGTGCTAGGTTTGCTGTTACACCTCAAACTGCGAAAGTGATGGCCGCAGTGTGAGATAAGTGCTTAGCGATGATGGAAAAGCCATTAAACTTTATCATAAATATGTATCTGTAGGAAAAAAGCATAGCATATATAGGATTTGGTACTATCTATGGTTTTAGGAATCCAGTAGGGGTCTTGGATCATATTCCCCACAGATAAGGGAGCTAACACACACTCAAAATATTAAACGAATGTTGCAAATTACACAAATTGACTCAATCTCACCCACTGAACGTCTAGATGTTCAAATATTTGAGGTTGCAACCCTTGATTAAAAGATTTTCTGATATCAATATCCATCATTTTAGCTCAAAGATCCAATATCCTAATTAGTCTTTGGAAAATAATGCAGCTTTATTATGAGTCAAAAATTAAAGAATTGGATGAACATTAAAGAAATTATATTAAAATTGATGTACCTTTTGAAATACACAAAATATTATTGAAGTCTTAAATTAAAAATTAATGTGTCTGTCAGATGATTGTCTTTTCACATTTACATATTTTGTGTATTTTAGCATATAAACTAGACATAATCCTGTGATAAGTAAATTAATAACTGTGTTCAATTTTTCTCTAATAAACTCCTAAACATTTGGTAGATATCTTTATAATTATTCCACACTTTAGCACTTTATTCATTTTTAATTTAGTTAGTAATATTTATTGAGAGTCTGTCAGTTCAAGGCACTGTACTTGGGGTTGTGTGAGCACAGTGAAATAAATAGACATGGTTTTGGTCATCAGGGTATTTCATTTGTGCATCTGGCATAAAAAGTTTTTTTGCATTTACAAACTATATTCAGTATGTTTTTAAACTTGTACCAATAACATAAATTCAGATTCTTAAACATTTCAAAAGACTTATCTATTACTACATATTTTCCATATTAGTAGTAAATAAATTTAGAACAAGTTAGTACCAGATGGTAACTGTTCAGTAAACAAGGCACACAGGAAATAGACAAATACTACAAATGCTTGCGATATATTTTGGACACCAGTGCTTTATAAATGTTATATTGAATTCTCTGCTGAGAAATAGCTTTGAGTTTATAAACTCTAATTCTGCGAGTATTGAAATGTAGCATTAGAAATACAATGTGATAATAGATTTCAAGATAATTTGATCTATAAAGAGGAGTCTCAGTAGTAAGGTTTAGTATGTTCGGCAAAATGTAATTGCCTGGATAAAGAGAGGCACCTGCTGATGTAGCATTAATTAGATAGTCATGTTCTACGGGTCACTGCTAGCTGCACTTCATAGAGCTGAAGAAATCACTGCTTTTGAGCTTGGTAAATGTTTCTTTGTTCATTTGGCTTTTAATTTCTAGTCCTGATTCACAATCATTGTTATCTTGTGTATTTTATATTCCTTGTATTATATTATTGTAGTTATTATTTAACTTTATAAGGAACAAAAGATTCATTTCATGTCAGCTTCATATATTGCTTTGGTTGAATCTGGTTGAGTCATTCAAAAGCATGCTGAAGATCATAAAAAGCATTGTCAGAAATGCAAATACTAGGTTTATATCTTGTTTCCATTTAATTATTGCTGTTCTGCTAACTTTGTGTAAAACAGACTCACAGTTAATTTTCTGAACCTTGAAGAATGCCAAGACGCTTACTCGGGAAGATGGCGGCGTGGTAGGAGGGAGCAGAACCTACTCCCCCTCTACACATGGGAGAAAAACCAGACCAATCTACGTAAAGATCAGAACAGACAAGGAACAGTAATACAGCATATTGGAGAATAAGAGGTCGGAAATTGTAGCGGACACTGAAAAGCAAGCGGTAAGGAGAGCTCTTCGGAACAATAAGAGCCCAGGGTTCCAGCGCGCGGAGAACGGGCGGCCAAGGCCCCGGCCCGGCGCTCAGCCAAGCCTGCCCCAGGGCCCTGGGGAGGGAGCTGGGTCAGCCGCTGAACCAAGCCTGCCCCAGGGCCCTGGGGAGGGAGCTGGGTCAGCCGCTGAACCGGCTGGGAGATCTCAGGGGCCACCGCGCGACTGCGCCCGAGCAAAAGTGGGTGCCCTGCGAGGGAGCGAAAGTGGGTGCACCCCACCAGGTCACTGCGCGACTTTGAACCGAGTTTTCGTGGTCGCCGCGCGACTACGAAAGCATAGGCGCCCCAAGAGAGACAGAGGCGCGGGCGAAGTGAGACAGCTGAATGAAAATAGACACCCTCAGGGGACCGCGCACGGTCTCGGGCTAGTGGACACTCGCGAAAACATAGGCGCAGGCCACTGGAGACAGCTGTGGAGCCAGAGGCGCCAGTTCACCGGCGGGTTCGCAAACGCGGACAGCTCAGGCCCAAGGTGCAGGCGCCAGATAGCAGCTGGAACGCAGGCCTCTCTCAGATCCGAATGCAGGCAGCTGTCCCCGAACACTGAAAGCCTCCCAGGGACAAAGGCAGGCGGCTGTGCACGTCTGGAGAACCTAGCTCACACCCATAACCTCGGAGAAGTGCGCACACATCAGGAAGTTCAGATCACACGCTGGAAACCCTGTGGGGAGAGGTGCCCACTAACGCTGGGATACATAGCACAGTGAGGACTGAGTTCTGAACACAGAGAAAAGCAATAAGATCACCCCTCGGCCATTGCAGCCAGCAAGACCTGAAAAACTGGCTGGCAAGTTTGAAAACAACAAGAGGGTTTTTTTTTTTTTTTTTCTTTTCTTTCTTTCTTTTTTTTTTTTAAATTAATAATTTTTAAAATTTTTTTATTTCTTTAATATATTTTTATTTTTTTAAATATTTTGTTGTGCATTGCTTTTTTTTTTTTTTTTCTTTTTTTTTCTTTTTCTTTTTCTTTTTCCCCCCTTTGGCTGCTTATATTTGTGTGGGGGTGTCTGTGTGCGTGTCTCTTTTTTGTTTTGCCAGTTTGTTAGTGTCTTTTTGTTTGTAAGCCTGTATATCTATATGAGTTCTTAACTACTCCTTCTTCATTGTTTATATCTTCTTCTTTACTCCCCAACTCCTTTTGCCTTCCTTGAATTCCTTCTTCTCTTATCCCCTCTTCCTTTCTCTTCAATTTTATCTTTTCTACCTTCCTCTTGTTTCCCCTTTCTTCCTTTTTTCATTTTCCCCCCTCCTCTGTTTGTAAATACACACGAGTGAGACAAAACAAACAAACAAGCAAGCCTGGAACTGTGGCGGGGGGAGATCCAGAGTTGGCCCCCAAAAGAGGGTATTCCAGCTGATGAGTCAGCGGAAGCAGTGAACAACAGGATATCCGAAGGAGAATCCACCATTGAATCTCACAGATATTCTACCACAGAAGGTCATACCACAAACCCAGGGAGCCAGAACAGATCAATTTAAGAAGTTGAGGCTAACAACAAGAGTCTTACAAACAATGGGAAGACAAAAGAACAATCCCCAAATGAAAGGAAAGGAGGAAGCTCAAGAAAGAATGCTAAATGAAACAGAGGCAACTCAACTATCAGATATCGAGTTCAAAGCAATGGTGGTCAGGAAGCTCAATGAGCTCTCAATGAGCTACCATAAACTACAGGGAAGTTATGATGAACTCACGGCAAACTATATCAACATGAAAAAGGAAATAGAAACTATCAACAAGGGCCAAGAGGAAATGAAGAACACAATCTCTGAACTGAAGAACACAGTAGAAGGAATGAAAAGCAGAATCGACGAAGCAGAAGATCGGATCAGCGAGTTGGAGGACAAAATAGAAAAAAATACTCAGAATGAGCAAGATAAGGAAAAGAGGCTTAGAAAGAATGAAGAGGGTTTAAGAGAAATGCAAGACAACATGAAACGGAATAATATCCGTATAATAGGAATACCAGAAGGAGAAGAACAAGAACAAGGGATAGAAAACCTGTTTGAAAAAGTAATGATGGAAAACTTCCCTCATTTGGTGAGAGAAAAAGCCACACAAATCCAGGAAACACAGAGAGTCCCAATCAAAAGGAACCCAAACAGGCCCACTTCAAGACACATCATAATTAAAATGGCAAAATTCCAAGACAAAGAGAGAATCTTAAAGGCAGCAAGGGAGAAAAAGGAAGTAACATACAAGGGGGCCCCAATCAGGTTAGCATCTGACTTCTCAATGGAAACGCTCCAAGCCAGAAGAGAATGGCAAGAAATATTCCAAGCAATGAGAACCAAAGGCCTGCAACCCAGACTACTTTACCCAGCAAGGCTTTCAATCAAGATAGAAGGACAAATAAGGAGCTTCCCAAACAAAAAAAGTCTAAAAGAATACACCTCTACCAAACCAATGCTGCAAGAGATACTAAAGGGACTGCTTTAAGGGAAGAAAGGAAAAGACAGAGAGAGAAAGAGAGAGAGGAACACAGGTACGAAAATGGCAATGAATAAATACCTATCAATAATAACCTTAAATGTAAATGGATTAAACGCTCCAATCAAAAGACATAGAATAGCTGAATGGATAAGAAAGCATGACCCACACATATGCTGCCTACAAGAAACCCACCTCAGGACAAAAGACATACACAGGCTCAAAGTGAAGGGCTGGAAACAAATTTTCCAAGCAAATGGTCAGGAAAAAAAAGCTGGGGTAGCAATACTCATATCAGACAAAATAGACTTCAAAAGAAGGGCCATAAAGAGAGACCCAGAAGGCCACTTCATAATACCCAAGGGAAGAATCCACCAAGAAGACATAAATATTGTAAATATATATGCACCCAACGGAGGAGCACCTAAATACATCAAGAAAATTTTAGAGGACTTCAAGAAAGATATAGACAGCAACACAATTATAGTAGGTGATTTTAACACCCCACTGTCAAAAATGGACAGATCTTCCAAACAAAATATCAACAAAGATATTGTGGCACTGAACAACACTCTAGAGGAAATGGACTTAACTGATATATATAGAGCCCTTCATCCCAAAGAAGCTAAATACACTTTCTTTTCAAATGCACATGGAACATTTTCAAAGATAGACCACATGATAGGACACAAATCAAGCCTCAACAAATTCAAGAAAATTGAAATCATACCAAGCATTTTCTCTGACCACAAGGGACTGAAACTAGAAACCAACCCCAAGGAGAAAAACCCAAAACCCTCAAAATCATGGAGACTGAATAGCATGCTATTAAACAATGAATGGGTCAAGAATGAAATTAGGGAGGAAATCAAAAAGTTTCTGGAAACAAACGATAATGAACTCACATCGACCCAAAACTTATGGGACACAGCAAAGGCAGTCCTCAGAGGGAAGTTTATAGCGATACAGGCCTATCTAAAAAAGACAGAAACATCTCAAACAAACAACCTAACCCTTCGCCTACAAGAACTCGAGGAACAACAACAAAGACAGCCCAGAGCAAGTAGAAGGAAAGAAATAACCAAGATAAGAGCAGAATTAAATGATATAGAGACTAAAAGCACAATCCTAAAGATCAATGAATCCAGGAGTTGGTTCTTTGAAAAGATCAACAAAACCGACAAGCCTTTAAGCAGGCTCATCAAGAAAAAAAGAGAGAGGACTCAAATAAACACAATCAGAAATGAAAGAGGAGATATTACAACCGACACTGCAGAAATACAAAGGATTGTAAGAAATTACTATGAAGAACTGTATGCCAAGAAATTTGAAAACCTAGGTGAAATGGACAGGTTTCTGGAAAAATATAACCTTCCAAAACTCAATGAAAAAGAAACAGAAAGTCTGAACAGACCAATAACGGCTGGTGAAATTGAATCAGTAATCAAAACACTCCCGACGCACAAAAGCCCTGGACCAGATGGCTTCACAGGAGAATTCTACAAAACATTTAAGGAAGAGCTAACCCCTATTCTCCACAGACTATTCCAAAAAATCCAAAATGATGGAAGACTCCCAAACTCTTTTTATGAAGCCAGCATCATCCTAATCCCAAAACCAGATAAAGACACAACAAAGAAAGAAAACTTCAGGCCAATATCGCTGATGAACATAGATGCTAAAATCCTCAACAAAATATTGGCAAACCGCATCCAACAACACATTAAAAAGATCATACACCACGACCAAGTGGGATTCATCCCAGGGATGCAAGGATGGTTCAACATTCGCAAATCAGTAAATGTAATTCATCACATAAACAAAAGCAAAGACAAAAATCACATGATCATATCAATAGATGCGGAAAAAGCATTCGATAAGGTACAGCACCCATTTATGATAAAAACACTCAGCAAAGTGGGAATAGAGGGAGCATTCCTCAACATAATAAAGGCTATATATGAGAAACCTACAGCCAGCATCATACTCAACGGGCAAAGACTAAATTCTTTTCCACTAAAATCAGGAACAAGACAAGGCTGCCCACTCTCTCCACTTCTATTCAACATAGTATTGGAAGTATTAGCCACAGCGATTAGACAAGAAAAGGAAATAAAAGGCATCCAACTCGGAAAGGAGGAAACAAAACTATCATTGTTTGCAGATGACATGATAGTGTACACAGAAAATCCTATAGTCTCGGCCAAAAAACTGCTCGACCTAATAAATGAATTTAGCCAAACAGCCGGATACAAAGTCAATATCCAGAAATCAAAGGCATTTTTGTATACCAACAATGAAACAACAGAAGTAGAAATCAAGGAAAAAATACCATTTGATATAGCAAAAAGAAAAATAAAGTACCTAGGAATAAACCTAACCAAGGAGGTAAAAGACCTGTATGCAGAAAACTACACAACACTGAAGAAGGAAATCAAGGAAGACACAAATAAATGGAAACACATACCGTGTTCATGGATCGGAAGAATTAACATCATCAAAATGTCCATACTTCCCAAAGCAATCTACAGATTCAATGCAATACCTATTAAAGTACCAATGGCATATTTCACAGATATAGAACAAACTCTTCAAAAATTTATATGGAACCATAAACGACCCAGAATAGCGGCAGCAATCTTGAGAAAGAAGAGCAAAGCAGGAGGGATCACAATACCTGATATCAAAATGTATTACAAGGCCACTGTAATCAAAACAGCCTGGTACTGGCATAAAAACAGGCACGTGGACCAGTGGAATAGAATAGAGAGCCCAGAAATAAACACTAGTGTCTATAGTCAATTAATATTCGACAAAGGGGGCAGCAACATAAAATGGAGTAAAAATAGCCTCTTCAACAAGTGGTGTTGGGAGAACTGGACAGCTTCGTGCAAGAAAATGAAACTCGAGCACCAACTTACACCATACACAAAAATAAATTCAAGGTGGATAAAAGACTTAAGCATAAGCCGTAACACCATTAAAGTCCTAGAAGAGAACATAGGCAGGAAAATCTCAGATATTACACGCAGCAACATTTTTACTGATATGTCCCCTAAAGCAAGGGACATAAAGGAAAGAATAAACAAATGGGATCTCATCAAAATAAAAAGCTTCTGCATGGCCAAGGAAAACAGTATTAAAATAAAAAGAGAACCGACTGTGTGGGAAAACATATTTGCCAATGATACCTCAGATAAGGGTTTAATCTCCAAAATATACAAAGAACTTACACGACTCCACTCTAGGAAGACAAGCAACCCAATTAAAAAATGGGCAAAGGACTTGGGCAGACACCTCTCCAAGGAGGACATACAGAGGATCCAGAGACACATGAAAAAATGCTCGATATCGCTAGCTATCAGAGAGATGCAAATTAAAACAACAATGAGATACCACTTGACACCAGTCAGAATGGCCCTCATAAACAAAGCAACAAACAGCAAGTGTTGGAGAGGTTGTGGAGAAAAGGGGACACTAGTGCACTGCTGGTGGGAGTGCAGACTGGTACAACCACTATGGAAAACAGTATGGATTTTTCTTAAAAAACTAAAAATGGATATACCTTTTGACCCAGCAATTCCATTGCTAGGACTATATCCTAAGAACCCTGAAACACCAATCCAAAAGAAACTATGCATCCCTATGTTTATAGCAGCACAATTTACAATAGCCAAGTGTTGGAAGCAACCTAGATGCCCATCAGTAAATGAATGGATCAAAAAACTGTGGTACATTTATACAATGGAATTCTATGCAGCAGAAAGAAAGAAGGAGCTCATACCCTATGCAACAGCATGGATGGAACTTGAGAGCATCATGCTAAGCGAAGTAAGCCAGGCAGTGAAAGACAAATACCATATGATCTCACCTTTAACAGGAACCTAATCAACAAAACAAAGAAACAAGCATAATATAACCAAAGACATAGAAATTGGGAACAGGCTGAAAGTCACCAGAGGGGAGAGGGGAGGGAATTTCAGGGGAAAAGGGGAAGGATTTACAGAAACAAGTAAAAAGGACACATGGATAAAAACTATGGGGGGGTGGAAATGGGAGGGAAGGGCTGGGGTGGTGGGTTGGGGTGAGAATAAAAGACAGAAAACTGTATAAGATCAACAATTAAAATAAAAATTAAAAAAAAAAAAAAAAAGAATGCCAAGACTATAATATGGTCATAATTTACTTTAAATTTTTATTTAATTATTTAATATTATTGTATAAATGAATGAGTGAATGAATGAACACTTTAAGGACAAATGTAAATTTAAAAATGAGGCTTAATTCGCCCTCTCGTAATGAGAGAAGAATCTTCCTTCCCTCCATTTTCCCAGAGTGTTTACTGGTAGAAAACTTACACTGTAATTGTAAGTACCTTCTCATCTCTTCAAAATGTGTATAAATTCTTTCGAAGAATAGATGGGCCTTTTGTCAGCTGGCCTTTCATCAACTTCACAACTAGGAGTCTTTCTAGACTTTGAAACGTTACACATCGAGGGGGAGGGCAACCCTGCCTCCCCGTTTCTGTGACTGGGTAGAAGCCTCTCTTCCCTGGCCACTTTCTTCAGGTTGCAAAACTACCTCCTGTCATAAAGATATACGAAGTTTGTTTCTCCTCTGCATTAAGCCAATTAGCTAACACAGATGGTCACCTCCATTACCAGGTAAATTTAGGATGACGTATGTGTGACAAATGGTGCTGTCAATTCCTCCTACTTAAAGATTGTTATTATTCATCTGGAAAGCATGCATGTAATGGATTATGTTTCCTTGGCTATCTAAATGGCTTCAGTCTCTTTGTCTTTGCAATCACTTTGCCAAGTGATCTTCAAGCTCTTTTATCTCATGGCACACATAAACTAATTACTAAAAATCTGTAGTACACAAAAAATATATATATTTTTTGCTCACCCAACAAAAAAATAGATATAATTTTGGTTCATTCATACCAGAAGGCTTTTGGCTTGGCTGTTGTCACTTTTAGTGTCCCTGACTAAACAGTCAGGTATTACATACTCCAAAACTTCTTGCAGCACACTAGTGCACCTCTCACAGCACACCAGTTGAAAATTGCCATCTTAGCACATGCCCAGATATGCATCACATTCTGGTTTAAAGTGTATTCAATGATAAAAGTGGGTTTATTTGTTACTTCTGTGGAGAGTATTTCTGGGTTGGATTCCCCAGAAATATTTAATATGAACAAGAGTATTAGCCTTGATATTTGTAAGCTAAAGGTTATAGAAGAAAGTATGATTACAGCACTTCTGATATTTCAGTGAGCTGAAGACCCTGATGCTGACCTTATAAAATAAGATGGCAAGTAAGCACCTGTGCACTAATCAGAAGAATTTCCCGTAACCAGGGACTTTATTTATATATTTGATCAACACCAAGCTTATTTAAGACACTGCATTAATCCCAATTTATCTTGCCAATTCTGTTATATCTTAATTTTTAAATTATTATTAATCTCATTGCAAAGGCTATTTGAATTAAGATAAACTATATTGCCATACCAAAGAAACAAATGCTTAAAGTGCACATAGTGATGCCCCAAAAGCCTTTTCAGACCTTAGAGTGCCTGTAATGAGAGAGCATTTCAAACTGTGAAGTAAGAGAATTTTTTAAAATAATGCCTAAATGTGAGTGCTTTATAAATATTTCTTGTGACCATTGTTTATATATATATATATATATATATATATATATATATATATATATATATATATATATATATCCATTTTTTTACTTGTCACCTGAGGATATGTTTATTGATTTTATTTTTTAATTTTATTTTAATTGTTGTTCTTGTACAGTTTTCTGTCTTTTACTCCCACCCCAACCCACCACCCCAGCCCTCCCACCTCTCTCCCATTTCCACCCCCCATAGTTTTTGTCCATGTGTCCTTTATACTTGTTGCTCTAAACCCTTCCCCTTTTCCCCTGAAATTCCCCCCCCTCTCCCCTCTGGTGACTGTCAGCCTGTTCTCAATTTCAGTGTCTTTGGTTATATTGCGCTTGTTTGTTTGTTTTGTTGATTAGGTTCCTGTATGCATAAACAATTGAATCTAAAAAACAAACAAAGCAAACAAGAAGAACAGAGACAGAATCATGGATACAGAGAGGGTTTTGATGGTTGCCAGATGGGAGGGGATTGAGGGGGAATAGGTGAAGAAGTGAGGGGACGAAGAAGTACAAATAGGTAGTTACAGAATAGCCATGGGGATGTAAAGTACAGGATAGGAAATGGAATGGCCTTTTATTTTAATAGATAAATTTAACATTTTATGAGAAAAATACACTCATGAAAACTACTTTTAATATTTTAAATTTAATTCACATCTTGATAAAAATGTGTTCCATGTATATACTTTATGTTTACTCATTTGGATAATTACTATGAATACACAAAACAATGTAAAAAGGTTATTATAGCAACATAATTAGAGTAGAAATGTCCTAAAATAATTTATGTATTTATGTTTTTACTCATCAAATGTACCTGCTTCATAAACAGAATATGCAAATACTTGCAATAATAATTTAAAAATAAATAAATAAATAAATGTTTCTTGTGAGAATGAGGAATTTAAGCCTTTATCACTAGCAAAAAAACCGGATGAAACAACTATGGGACATTTACACAATGAAATATTACTTAGCCGTAAGAAAGAAGAAAATTTTACCTTTTGCAACAGTACAGATGGATCTGGAGAACATTATGCTAAGTGAAATAAGCCAGTCACAGAAAGACAAATACCAGATGATTTCAGTCATATGTAGAATCTAATGAACAAATTGAACTAACAAGGAAAATGGGGACAGACTGACAGATGGAGAGCAGATGACAGCTAGTGCAGGGGGAGGTCAGCGGGCGGAGGGATTGAGCAAAAAGGAACAAGGGCAACCGTGCATGGGCAACAGTGTGGTCATTGCTGGGGCGAGGGTATTATGAGGGGACTAAATAATAATGGGAAAACATACCATAGGATTAAATTAAAAATAAACTTAAAAAAAAACAGTGTATTTTCAATAAATAGGGAGAAGGTAAGAATAAATAAAATGGCTTAATAGTAAATGGGAAGCTATATTTTGATAAACCATTAAAAAATATGAGAAATCAACATTGTATAGCCAAAAAATTTGTCTTTGTTTTCCAAAAAGCATGGGAAGATTGCTACAAAAAAATGCAGTGACTTAAGCACACAAATAAATATTTGATTCTCCCTTCCCACCCCAGCATCACCCTCCAAATGAAATGCCCTTCAAACATTTAAAAAAGGAGAAACTGCAGTAGTTATAGAAACTGGCAAAAATATCAAAATAATATAGCCATACTAATGTTTGGTAGATAGAAGACAAAAAAGACTAGATTAAGCCTGAGACCCTTGGGTTTCTTTTTTTTTGGGGGGGGGATCTGGGATTTACTTCTGAGAATCCTAGACAAACAAATATACTTTATGTTGTAGTGAGCAAGGACCAAAAGCACAATTGGTTTCTTTGTACCATTTAAAGCTATTTTAAGCCTTTAAAAGTAATACAATTTGAGGGTTACATTGAAAGTACAGTATATTAACTTCCATGACAACAACTCATGTGCTTAAGTCAGTTCAATTAATTTTTCCTTGAACAGCATCCTGTCAGATGGAGTCAGCTACAGTAGTCAGAGAGCCTGGGGAGAAGGAGTGGCAGTGATGCAGTGAATCAAAAGATGTAATTCATAAGGGAGTACAGGTCTCCACTGACAAGAAGATTGGGATTTATGTCCAATGATATTAGACAAGGAATTTTAATAGCAGTTTTAATACTGGAGAGACAGCAGATCCATCATTATTGGCAGATGACACAAGTGTCCGTCTGAGAGATTCAACTGAAAATGATGATAACAGTAACAGTTTCATAAGATCGAAATAAAATGTATAAGAGCATATAGCTTTTGTATAAATAAATAAAAATGATATTTTATTGAGATATCATTGACATATAACATTATGTAAATTTCAAGTGTACGATGTGATAATATGAAGCACTTATAAATTGCAAAATGATTACCACAATAAAATTAGTTAACAGCTCTCTCACCTCACAAAATTACCATTTCTTTTTGGAGTGAGAATATTTAAGATCTACTTTCTTAGCAACTTTCAAGTATACAAGGAAGTATTGTTAATGATAGTCACCACACTATATATTAGATCACCAGAACTTATTCATTTTATAACTGGAACTCTGTACCATTTGACTAATATCTTCCCATTTCCCAACCCTCCCACACCCACCAGCCCCTGGAAACCACCACTCTCTCTCTGTTTCTGTGAATTAGGCTGTTTTAGACTCCACATATAAGTGAGGCCATACAGTATTTATTTTTCTCTGACTTATTTCACTTAACATGATGCCCTCAGGATCCATCTATGTTGTCAGAAATGGCAGAATTTCCTTCCTTCTTGTGGTTGAATAACATTCCAGTGTGTGTGTGCCTGCGTATGTCTTTACCTACCAATCTGTAGATGGACAATTAGGTTGTTTTGATATTTTGGCTATTGTGAATAATGATGCAATGAACGTAGGAATACAGCCAGCTCTTTGAGAAACGTATGTGATTTTCTTTCATTATACACCCAGGAGTGTGATTGCTGATCATATGGTAATTCTATTTGTAATTTCTGGATGAGCCTCCAACTTCATATTATTGATATAGTGTTGCACAAATTTAAATTTCTACCAACAGTGGAAAAGAGTTTCCTTTTCTTCGCATCTTCTCTAACACTTATTTTCTCCTTTCTTTTTTGATGATAGCCATTGTAACAGGTATGAAGTAATACCTCATTTTGTTTTTGATTTACATTTCCTCAATGATGAGTGATATTGAACATTGTTTCTTGTACCTGCTGATCATCTGTATGTCTTCTTTGGAAAAATGTGTCTTCAGTTCCAATATTTTTTAAACAATGGATGATTTGTTTACCATTGGGTTGTATGAGTTTCTTATATATTTTGGAAATATTTTTTCCCATTTCACAGGTTGCCCCACACATATATGGTCATCTTATAATAGACAAGGAAGCCAAGAATACTCAGTAAGGAAAGAATAGTCTATTCAATACATGGTGTTGGGTAAACTGGATAATTCATGCAGAAAATTGAAATTAGATCCCTTTCTTACACCGCTCACCAAAATTGACTCAAAGTGGATCAAACACTGAAGCATAAGATCTGAAACCATAAAACTCTTAGAAGAAAACATAGGGTAAAAGCTCTTCGACATTGGTCTTGGCAATGATTATTTTTTAGATATGACACCAAAAGCAAAAGTAACAAAAGCAAAAATAGAAAAGTGGAATTACATCAAACCAAAGATTTTTTGCACAGCAAAACAAACAACCAGCTAGATGTTTTAATTAAAATTTTCAAGAAATGGATAGGATATAGATTAAAATATTAGCAAAATTATAATAATAAATATAAGAAAAGATGAATAAATAGAGACACAATAATTTGATAAAATTGCATGAAATGAGGAGATACGTCGATGGCCCTAGTATAGGATAACACCAAATAATATGCACAACCTTTAATAATAATGTTTTCAGTTATTAAATAAAGCATGAGTAAAAACTATTAATTAGCAAAGGAATACAGAAAATAGAAGGTAATGACTAGAGTATATAAGACTTCATAGGAAAATAGGGAGCATATCTCCAGCAACTAGACTGAGTGTTAGACTGTACGTGAAACTGGAAGCCACACCCTCTAATCATAGAGATGCAAACTTCAACATACAGTGAAAAATTTCATTTATCTTCCCACCCACTACCCTTCACCTGTCTGTTATTTTAATAAACTTTTAGCTTCTCCATTCATTCCCACACATTAAAAATCGATGGAAAAACTATTTTAACTAGCAACCTAATGGAACTCAATTTAGTCCAAGTGTGTCAGGAAAAAACACAAAAACTTGTCATTGGGAGTCTCTCTTTACTATGAACAATTCTTTCAAATGTGAACCAACCAAATTATGAATTAAAATCATAATTCTAGAGTTGAAACAAAAATAATGTTGAAAATGTGGTTCCATTTTCATTTTTGGAAGATTCTCAGGTTTTCAAAATTAACTGTATTTTGAAGAAAATAATTTTCAACCTAATACGGGCTATATATGGATATTTTGGTCACATAAATAGTAAATAACATCAGAAAAAATTTTATTATCTCATTCCTGGATCCCACCAAGTTTTATACCTCAAGACACCAAACACAAATGAAGTATAGTAATCGCATGATCAACCTGGTAGGGTGGATATTTATGGTAACTTATACCAGTGTAATAGCATTGAAGCTTCAGTCAATAAATAATTCATATTACTGAAAATGTGTATATATTATCTAAAATAATTGAAACTTTATTTTTAGTAGATATTCTATATGCATAGGACTCATTCATCTTTTTTAAACACCAAATTAGGTGTTTAAATAACACCTAATTTTATCAGGTGTTTAATAAATACCTAGTTTTATCAGTTTACATGTTTCAGGGGAGAAATTACATAAAATGATTTAAGTAATAAGAGCTGTTTCCTATATCCCATATTACAGAACCTGAGGTGATGTTAGATTAGAATTAGTTAATCTGAGGACTCAAAGATGCTGCTGAAAACCTAGATTTTATCCCAAATGCTCAGATGGCCATTAATCATGAAGAAGCAAAAGTTCCAACTACTAATAAACTGTTTCATATCTGATTTTAGATATGAATTAGTCACCAAATACCTTCAACCCACCATAGAATTTTCTCATGAGTCATTAACCAAATTTTTATCAGAGACCATATTTAAATATAATTCAATTTAGAAAGCTAACATTAGGATTTAGCCATGATGAGTGAGTAGAGTCAACTTTCTCACAGCTGATTTTCTATTAAGAAAAAAGAAGAAAATATTTAAACAAAAAGTAAAATGTCTTTACTAGGGGAATACAAGTGTTTCTGATATAATATCCAGCATTAGCATCATGTAAAATTATTAACTTTAATTACCACTAAAGAATAAAAGAAATTAAAATACAGGTGACATGGGAGCCAAAGTTCTCATCCAGGATCTGCCATTCTCCTGTAGCATGTCCTTCATTAAGTTTCTGATTTTCTTTTTCTTTCTTTTTTCATATTTTTATTTTTTAATTTTTGTTTGATTACAGTTGTCCCCATTTTTCCCCATTACTTTCCCCTACCCTACCCACCCCCACCTTCCACATTCAGTCCCCACCACATTACCTTTGTCCTTGGGTCTTTTATCCATGTTCCTTGACTTGACCCTTCCCCTTCCTTCCCCCTTTACCCCGGCCCCCCATCCCACTGGTCACTGTCAGTCTGTTCTTTATTTCCATGCCTGTTTCTATTTTGCTCACTTGTTTGCTTCGTTGATTGTTCCACTTATAGGTGAGATCATATGGTATTTGCCTTTCAAAATCTAGCTTATTTCACTTAGCATAATATACTCCAGTTCCATGCATGCTGTCACAAAGTTTCTAATTTTCTTGAAATTTGGTTTATGTTTGTAAAATGAGAATAAAATTAATAGTCCCGTATAGTCTTTAGATGTTGAGGATTTAACAGGTAATATATTCCAATGCACTTTATAAATTACAATGTATTATAAAAAGCTTGAATTACAATTATTATTTAAGCTGTACTCATATCAGCATATCAATTTTATTCCCAGTGGAGTATCAAGTTGGCATTGGAACGTAATGAAGAGGAGGCTATTCAATAAAACATATTCAGGCAGTAGGAAATCAGAGAAATTTTACTCTTTGTACTTCTGCGCTTGCACTGATTTTAATCCCAGTATATTTTATTATATAAGCACACTTAGAAACAGGTTTTATTTTTTTATTTATTTATTTTTTTTGTATGTGGTGGTTGTCAATAAGTACACAAACAGAAATTTAAAAAGAGTAAGAGTAGCAAGTATGTGTAAGCAGTGTGCTATGTGCACCCTGTGTCCATAGAGGGAATAACCAGTTTAGTAAAACTCAGCCCTGACTTCAAAGAAATTTTGCAATATAGTGGAAGAAATGATCATGGACACACATAATGTTCATGAAACCACAGAGTGTTGAAATTAAGCACATGGAGTCAGAAAGAGATAGATTTATGTCACAGCTCTGGTAAAGAGTTTTTAAACTTGGATAATATATTTTGTATTTCTAAGCTGCAAGAATAATTTTAATATACTATATTCTACTCCAAAACTTGATCCTTTATCTCTTACTCAAAATTAAGAACTGACATATTAATATGATAAAATAGCTTGTATAAGAGACACTATGTTACATGACTTGTCATATGATGAGTTGCTTCAAGATGCTATATGAGTTTGTAACACCTTAGGGGAAAAAGAACATAAAATCTGGAGGAAATGGCTCTAAGCCTGGGTTTTTCAGTTCTTCTATAATAAATAAAATAATCTATTATAAAACAAATAAATTCAATCTACTATCAGTATAAAACCTAAATTATTTTATGCAATACAAAATAATACAAATGTATCAATCCAAGCATGTTTTAGCTTTCCTTTTGTTCTCTGTCTAAGCAGTGGAAATATTTGACACTTTATAGCACCTACATCACCTACATAAAATATAATCATATTGTCTGCTTTAGGCTTTTAAAAGCATCATTAAGTAGAAAGCTGGCATAAGAACAATTTAATGTTACTCTAACCCTGACAATTGTTCTATTAAAAAATGACAGTGCAGAAGGCACTGGCCAGGCTTTCCCAATTGAACTCGTCAACAAGAAAACCATTTAAAAATTGTTATTGAAGTAATACCCCAATTGAAATTGCTTTAACATGACTCAGCTCCATTTTTATGATTTAAGAGCAAATCATAGCATGTTAATTGTTTTCTGTTTAAAATTGTTTTACATCAAGCTAACAAAAGATCTTAATTAGAATACTCAGAATTATCAATCAAATTCAATTTATGGATTCAGGAACTATAACATATGCTCAAAATTTTTAATACATGACTGAATGCCTAATATTTAAAATATTACTTTTTCTATTTTTGTCTATTAATATATTATCTAAAATATTATTTAAAAGAATTTACAACATATTTCAAGCCTGAGATGAGTATTTTGTGAAACAAGGGGAAGTATCTTATATAGTTTTCCTTTTTTTTTTTTTAAAGATTTTATTTATTTATTTTATTTTTAGAGGGGGGAGGGAGGGAGAAAGGGAGGGAGAGAAACATCAGTGTGTGGTTGCCTCTCACGTGGCCCCCACTAGGGGCCTGGCCTGCAACCCAGGCATGTGCCCTGAGTGGGAATCGAACCTGCGACACTTTGGTTCGCAGCCCGCGCTCAATCCACTGAGCTACGCCAGCCAGGGCTAGTTTTCTTTTTTTAAAAGGAAGATGGATTTCAAAAAAAACATAAGGGCATGATTTTTTTTTTTTTTTTTTTGTACTTTGATACAAAAAAACAATTGTTCTTATTTCTCGGGATCATTGTTGCTCTAAGGAGCCTTACGTGGTTCCATATAAACTTCTTAAATATTTCTTCTAATTCTATAAAATATGTCATTGGAATCTTTACAGGAATTGTATTGAGTCTATAGATTGCTTTGGGTAGTATGGACATTTTAATGATGTTAATCCTTTGTATCCATGAACACGGTATGTGCTTCCACTTATTTGTATCTTCTTCTGTTTTTTTTTTTCTTCAGCATCTTATAATTTTCTGAGTATAGGTCTTTTACATCCTTGGTTAGGTTGATCCTTAGGTATTTTATTCTTTATGTAGGAATTGAGAATGGAATTGTTTTTCTTAATTTCCCTTTCTGTTAATTCATTATTGACATACAAAAATGCAACTGACTTCTGGATATTACATCCTGTTACTTTGTGAAATACATTTATCAGTTCTAGCATTTTCTTGGTGGAATCTTTGGGGTTCTCTACGTACAGAATCATGTCATCAGCATATAATGACAGTTTTACTTCTTCCTCTCCAATTTGGATGTCTTTTATTTCTTCGTCTTGTCTGATTGCTGTGGCTAGCACTTTCTGTGATATGTTAAGAGAGGTAAGAGCAGACATTCCTGTCTTGTTCCCAATCTTAAGGGGAATGCTTCTAGTTTTTGCTCATTGAGTATGATGTTGACAGTGGGTTTTTCATATATGTCCTTTAGTATATTTAGGTATGTTCCCTCTAATTATGCTTTGCTGAGAGTTTTTGTCATAAATGGGTGCTGGATTTTATCAAATGCTTTTTCTGCATCTGTTGATATGTCTATGGAGATATCACTCTACATAATAAGAAACGATACTATAAGGCCATAGTAATAAAAACAGCATGATGCTGGCATAAAAACAGATACATACACCAATGGAACAGAATAGAGAACCCTGAAATAAACCCATACCTTTATAGTCAATTAATATATAAAAGAAGAAGCAAGCACATACAATGGGCTAAGATAATTTAATCAATAATTGGTGTTGGGAAAGTTGGACAGATACATGCAGGAAAATGAAACTAGGCCACTTTCTTACATCACACATAAGAATAAATTCAAGATGGATCAAAGACTTAAATGTTAGACCTCAAACAATAAATATCCTAGAGGAAAAATAGGCAGCAAAATCTCTGACATTGCTCATAGCAATATTTTATCAGCTATAGCTGCCCAGGCAAAGGAAACAAATAAATAAATAAATAAACACATGGCAATACAGCAAACTAAAAAAAGTTTTGTACAGGAAAGGAAATCATCAACAACAACAACAACAAAAAAAAAACCCTCAGAAAATGGGAGAACATGTTCACAGGCACATCTGATAAGGGTTAATATCCAAAATTTATAAGGAACTTATAAAGCTCAACAATAAAAAAACAACCCAATTAAAAAATGGGCAAAGGACCTGAACAGACATTTCTCCAAAGAGGACATAGAGATGGACAATGGACATATGAAAAGATACTCAACATCACTAACCATTAGAGAAATGCAAATTAAAACCACAGATTTCACCTCACACATGATGACTGTCATCAATAAATCATCAAACAAGTGCTGGTGAGGATGTGGAGAAAGGGAAACCCTTTTGCACTGTTGGTGAGAATGCAGACTGGTGCAGCCACTGTGGAAAGCAGTACGGAGATACCTCAAAAAATTAAAAATGAATATGCCTTTTGACTCAGTAATCCCACTTGTGAGAATATATCTGAAGGACCTCATAATATTAATTCAAAAGAACATAACACCTCTATGTAATGTGTATAGTCATCTAACTTTGAAGACTATTTTGATTTAATTTCATCAAACCCTGCAGACAAGTGAATAAACTCAATGAGAACATCAACAAAGAGATAGTAGTTATAAAAAAGGACCCATCAGAACTGAAGAATATGACAACTGAAATTAAAAGTACACTGAAGGGAATCAACAACAATCAGATAACGCAGAAGAATAGATTGGCAATCAGGAAGACAGGATAGTGGAAATTACCCAACTGGAAGATCAAAAAGAAAAAAGCATGAGACTAGCATAAGGGACAACACATCAAGTGTGCCAACATTTGTATCACAGGGGTCCCAGAAGGAGAAGAGAAGGAGCTAGGGATGAAAAATCTATCTGAAGAAATAATGGCTGAAAACTTCCCAAACCTGGTGAAGGAAACAGACATCCAGGTCCAGGAAGCACAAAAAGTCCCAAACAAGATAGATGCAAAGAGACCCACACCAAAACACATTGAAATTAAATTGTTAAAAGTTAAAGATAAAGAAATTATATTGTTATTGTTTCAAGATAAAAATAGAAAATCTTAAAAGCAGTGGGAGAAAAACAACTAGTTACATAAAAGGGAATGCCCATAAAACTAACAGAAACTTTCCAACAGGAACTTTGCAGGCTAGAAGGGAGTGGTGTGATGTATTCAGTATGATGAAAGGGGAAAAGCTACATCAAGAATATGCTACATGTCAAGATTATCATTTAGAACTAAAGCAGAGATCAAGATTTTCTAAGACAAGCAAAGGCTAAAGGCGTTCATCACTACTATACCAACATTATAAGAAATGTTAAAGGAAATTCTTTAAGTGGAAAAGAAAAGGCCTAAACTAGAAATAAGTAAATATATGAAAAAAATTCTCTCTAGTAAAGGCAAATATATAGTAAAGATAATAGACCAACCACTTATAAACCTAGTATGAAAATAATTAAAATTGTAATATGTACAAAGCTATCAATAATTACTTTAAATGTAAATGAACTAAGTGCTCAATTCAAAAGATATAGTGAGACTGAGTAGATTAAAAAAACAGGATCCTTACATATGCTGCACATATGAAACTCACTTCAGACTAAAAGACACACGCAGACTGAAGGTAAAAAAGATGGAAAAGATATTTTGTGAAAATGGAAATTTAAAAAAGCTGGGATAGCAATATTATATCAGACAAACTAGACTTCAAACAAAGACTATAATAAGAGACAAAGAAGGACCCAGTAATTTCACTTCTGGGTGCTTATCTAAAACAGCAAAACACTAATTTGAAAAGATATATACACCCCTATGTTCACTGCAGCATTACTTATCATAGCCATTATATGGAAGTCACCTAGGTGTTCATCAGTAGTTGAATGGATAAAAAGGGATTGGATACAAATGCTGTATGATTTCATTTATATGTGGAACCTAAAAAAAACAAACAAATGAAGTGATATCTTATTGTGGTTTTAGTTGGCATCTCTCTGATAGCTAGTGATTACTGACCATCTTTTCATGTGTCTCTGGATATTCTGCCTGTCTTCCTTGCAGAAGTGTCTGTTCGAGTCCTTTGCCCATTTTTTAGTTGGGCTGCTTGTCTTCTTAGAGTGGAGTAGTGTGAGTTCTCTGTATACTTTGGAGATTAAACCCTTGTCTGAATGGATTAAAAAATGATGGTACATTTACACAGTGGAATTCTATGCAGCAGAAAGAAAGAAGGAGCTCCTACCCTTTGCAACAGCATAGATGGAACTGGAAAGCATTATGCTAAGTGAAATAAACCAGGCAGTGAAAGACAAATACCATATGATCTCACCTTTAACAGAAATCTAATCAATAAAACAAACAAACAAGCAAAATAAAACCAAAGACACTGAAATAGAAAACAGGCTGACAGTGACCAGAGAGGTGAGGGGAGGGAATTTCAGGGGAAGGGGGGAAGGGTTTGAAGGAACTAGTATAAAGGACTCATGCACAATAACAAGGAGGGTGGAGATGGGAGGGAGGTGGGGAGGGCTGGGGGTAGGCTGGGATGGGGGTAAAGGGCAGAAAACTGTACTTGAACAACAATTAAAATAAAAATTAAAATAAAACACCCCAAACACATGAATAAACAAAATGAACAGACTCACAGATACAGAAAAGCTAATAGTTTCCAGAGGGGTTAGGGGATGGGCAAAAACTTGAAGAGGACTAAGAGGTACAAACTTATAAGTAAGTTATGGGAAGTAAATTGCAGGAGAGGGAATATAGTCAATATCACAATAACTTTGAGTGGTGACAGATGGATACTGGATTTTTTGTGGTGAGTACTTTGTAAGGTATATAAAATCACAATGTTGTACACCTGAAGCTAATACAATACTGCCTGTTAACCACACATAAATTTAAAAAGAGTTTTACATTTCAGAAAAAGAAAATGCTGCTGGTAACTTTTGTATCATGGAAATTTTGTATACATGTATATGTATATATACATATGAATAAGTATATAATCTTTAGAGTAATAACTTCTGAACAATGGAATTTCATTATTCATTATTTTATGGGGTAAGATTTATTTAATGAATATCAGTGTACATATTTATAAAAATAGCATAACTAAAAAAAGACAATCATAAACACAATAGTATTCTAGAATAAGGCTAAATTAGTTTTGATATTGAGAGACATTAATAATAAAAAAGCATGTCAAGGATAGGAAAATAAATAATTCATTGGATTCCAAGATAATTTTTATACCAGTTCCCAGCCACAAAAATTACATTTAATTGCCATTTAGTGACCAGTACAATTTAACACATAATCTTAAAAATATCTGCATCTTAGAAGTGGAGACCAAATCATTTTAGAAGACATATTCTAAAAAATAAAGATGCAATTATGTAAGGTAAAATTAGAAAGCAGTATCTCAAATCCATTCACTTTACTCCATTTTCATTGTCCTTAAGAAATTCTCTTATCCTTAGGAAACTACTGATCTGTTTTCTGTCAGTAGAAATTAGTTTGCAGTGTTTATAATAATAAATGGAATCATATAGTATATATATCTTTTTGCCTAGATTCCTTCACTTAACCCAATTACTCTGAGATTCAGTTATTCAAACAAATTATTGATTGAGTCTATCAATAATTTGTTTATTTTTCCGAATAATAGTGCATTGTATGAAAGAACTGTAATATGTTTATTCACTCACCTGCATATATACATATATATGTATGTGTGTGTGTGTGTGTGTGTGTGTGTGTGTGTGTAGATGTTTACAGTTTGGGCTATTATGATTAAAAAGCTTATATAAATATTTGTTTAAAAGTCTCTGTGTAGATTCATGTTTTCATTTACCTTGAGAAAATATGTAGGAGTGGAATGCCTGTGTCGTATGATTGCTGTGTTTAACATTTTAAGAAAAATGCCAAGCATTTTTTCAAAATTGCTGTACCATTTTACATTCCAAGCAATCATTGCTTCAGTTTCTCCCCATACTATTCCCAGGCACATCATTAAAAAAATTGTGTACACAATAAATATATTTCTTTCTCTCTAAGTCACCAGAAACTATAGTTCAATGACCCATTGTGGTTGGAAAAATCAATATATTTATTTTGGGTTAATTCGGTAAAATTAGCAGTTATTCAACATCTTAGTCACATTTAAAATAAATCAATTCCAAATTGAATATTGGCAAATGTGGTGAGTTGCCTCTTCCCACAGAATATATTTGAGTGAAGGGGGCGTACGTGCATGTGGGCATCTGCTGGGCAGAGAGTACAAACTGAGGGGGTGTATCTTTTATTCTTCTATCTGATGATATACAATTTTTCTCCTAATGGTTTCTGTTGGACCTCTATGGTGTAATCATAGCCTTCATTCCTGTTAGCATATGCTGAAGTAGCCTAAATCTTGACATATCTAGATGACAGGTCTTACATTCTGATTTTTGGGGGATCATTGTCTTGATTTCTTTATTCACAAATTCACGAGCCACCTTTATTTGTTTATTTATTTTTTACTAAATACTTTTCAATTTTATTGTTGTTCAAGTACAGTTTTCTGCCTTTTCCCCCCACCCCTCCCCACCACCCCAGCCTTCTCCACCTCCCTCCCCTGTTTCCACCCCCCCTTGTTTTTGTCCATGTGTCTTTAAGTTGTTCCTGTACATTCTGACTTACCTTGTCCTGACTCCAGGGTCCTTGAGGTGGAGTTGCCCTCTTAGAGAATCATTCACACTGAAATTGAGGGTTCATAGATAATTTAGCAGTTGCCCCTTTTACCTGAGCAGTGAGGCATCCTTTACGGTCATTCTGTTAAAATTTTGAGTGTTGCTACTCTACTATTTAGATGCTTTGCTGAATACGAGCCTTCCCTATGGTATTACAATTTCCTTGAGCTACATTCTAGAGAGCTAGATATAGCCTCCTCTTCTGTACTAAGACCACCCAAAAGATAGGGGTCCCTATCACCATCTCACTGAAGTCAAGCTAGCAAAATAGAGCCTATTATAAGGGCACTCTATTGCTCTTCTCTTCCTGTTTATTTTCCTCCTTTTAGCTGGTTGACTTAATCTTTCTCAGGACAAGAAAACTATCATTTATACATTTTTGCATTCCCTCAGATTAATGATTCATTGTATGAAGTTTTTACTAGGCCTTCTGGATTACTCCATCTTCTATAATTTAAATATTTGTTTTCCTTCATTTCTATAGTTTCTTACCTACAGTGTGACAGTTAAGCACTCTCTCTCCAAAAAGACCATTGGTCAGTGAAGTGTTAAACACTAAAATAAAAACTGAAAATAAAAATACATTATTACAATCTCAAAATATCATTCTACTACAATTTTAGTGATGGTAAATATTTTGGCCTGCGTCAGAGGTACATATTTACATGTGGGAGTATCTATCTCTAGGAAGCTAGGCCCAGTTACTTCCTCTGTTTGAAGGATGGAAATTCATGCAAAACAGTACAATACTGTGTGGCTAATTGCCAACAGGGTCCCCTTTACGTGCATACCCCAAACCAGGGAACATGTTGCTATGAGGGTCAAGCCTCCATCCTGTGGAAGGAGCTTTGTGGCATTTGAGTGATGACATGTGAGCAAATGTTTTTGCCCAAACAAAAGCCCTCATGCACTGTCACCCTGGCTGAAATTTTCTGCCATGTGCTTTTCTTCTGCATACTTCTGCTTCTGTCACTAGTACCCGGACTCTCTGAGACTGGAAAAGCCCCTTTGACCCTTTTCTGCTCCCGAAGTTTCCCCTAGCTTACCAGAATTTCTACACAGTTTGCAGAAGTTTTTTATTGTGATTTTTTTTTTATTTTACCACAAGCAAAACAGAAAGAAGGAAACTTTCTATTCTTCCAGCAGGTACCTTAATCCTATTCATGGTAAGCTGTATTCTATATAACCTAGCCTTGGAGTCAGGTCTCTGCCAATATGTATCTCAGTATGTTCTATCATGTCCTATCTGACCTGTTCTTCACTTATCCTTAATTCTCAGAGAAGATGTTATTTGAGACAAAGTTGGAGATTAACATTTGCTCTCTCTCTCTCTCTCTTCCTTCAACTTATCACACTGTATCTGCTCTTTCAAAATTACTCTTATAATTGTACAGGGGCACTTTCAAAATCCACAATGATTTTCTGACTTCATCTTATCTCCCTCTGTAAAACTCTTTTTTCATAGGGTAGCAGCTATTGCCTCCAGATAACTTGACTTTGTAATTCTGGTCTAGCATAACCCTGGTATAGATATATGTTGTCTGTTCCTTCTTAGAATTGTGATTACATCCCACCAAAAATGTGGGTGCCTTTCACAGACTGTTATCATAATCCAGTTATTAAACAAACAATAACACAAACACATATAAATTTGTTTTTCCCAAAACTCAACTTAATTTCTAGCTTTTGATTATATGTGCTTTTGGAATGATAACAAAAAACCAATAACCTTGCTATTTTTCAACTACGCTCAAATTAATTTAATTATTAGTTCAGGTTTAAATAAATTTAGAAATTTTAATTGTAATTATTCAGAAATGATTTGTTATCAGTGCCACTGATAGCTGAATAATAGAAAACATACATATAAGAAATTTTTGCATTCACTATGCTATTAATGCTTATTACCTTTGATGAGGTAGGTATTATCTCTATTTTAGAGATAAAGAAACTGAAACTTGGAGAAGAAAACTGTGTTCTCTGCAGTCACTCACTGAATCAGTGTTAGGAACAAAAGGTCTTTCAGTTGTACCACGCGCCCTTTTCTTCTTCAGGTCCTAGTTATTGTAATGTAGATGAGACCAATTGGGTTCTGTTGCTTTGGAAAATTAGAAGGATTTTACGTCTATGGGTTAGGAAATTTGAATTCCGCAGTATTGAGCAACTTGCCTAACTACACTGTGCCTCATTTCTTGTTTTAGAAGATAAGCAGTCAGGATAACAATATTTAAACGGCCTTCCAACTCAACATTACAAGATTCTGTCTCCTTTAACAAAAAGGAAAGCATTAGCAAATGAGATCAAAGTAGAAGGGCATTTTATTTTTTATGCTTTCATGTAAGAACATTTGCAAATTGTATTCTGAGTAAAATGAACAGAAATGAAAGGATAACTATTTAAAAAGATAAAAGAAATATGACCATATATATGTATACTTATATATCATTTAATTTATTTTTAAATGTCTCTTTAAAATTTTTGAATTTTAGTTGACATACAATATTATATTTCAGGTATCCAGCACAGTGATTAGATGTTTCTATAACTTAGGAGGTGATCCCCCTGAGTAAGTCTAGCACCCATCTGTCATCACACATAGTTATTACAGTGTTATTGACTATGTTCCCTGTACTGTACTTTGCACTCTCGTGACTTTTTTATAACTGGTAATTTCTCCTTCTTAATCTCTTCCCCCTTTTCACCCATTTCCCTAATCCCCTCTTCATCTGGCAACCATCAGTTTGTTCTCTGTGGTTATAAATTTGTTTCATTTGCTTGTTTTGTTTTTTTTAGATTCCTCGTACAAGTGAAATCATATGGTATTTGTTTTTCTCTGTCTGACTTACTACACTTAGCATAATACCCTGTAGGTTCATCCATGTTGTTGCAAATGGCAAGATTCCATCCTTTTTTATGGCTGAGTAATATTTCATTCTGTTTACTCATGTGTACCACTATTTTTTATCCATTTGTCTTTTTTATAGACACAGGTTGCTTTTTTAGCTTTGCTATTGTAAATAATGCTGCTATGAACATGGGAATGCAAGACTTTTTGAATTAGGTTTTTTTTTTTATTTCTTTAGATGAATACCCCATAGCAGAATTGGTGGGTCATATGGTAGTTTTATTTCAATTTTTGAAGAATCTTCATAATTTTTTCCCTACTGGCTGCACCAATCTTCAATCCCACCAAAACTGCACAAGGGTTCTCATTTCCTTTTTTAATTAAAGTTATTGGGGTGCCATTAGTTAATAAGACTATGTAGGGTTCAAGTGTATAATTATATAATACGTCACCTGTATATTTTATTGTGTGCCCACCACCCAAATTCAAGTCTTGTTCCTTCACCATATATTTTCTCCACATCCTCACCAACACTTTTTTTGTTGATTTCTTGATAATAGCCATTCTAACAGGTGTGAGCTGGAATCTCATTGTGGGTATGTTCATTTCCCTGATGATCAGTGATGTTGAGCACCTTGTCATGTCTGTTGGCCATCTCCATGTCCTCTTTGGAGTAATGTCTATTCAGTTCCTCTGCCATTTTTTAATCAGGTTGATTTTTTTTTGGTCTTAAGTTGTATGAATTCACTGATATAAATTTGTAAATTGAGGGGAAACTGTGGGAGTTAAAAGGAAAAGGCTCAAAAAGAAACCAAGCAGATTTCTTTATTATTTCAAAACAAGAGAAGAGAGTCACATCAGTACTTCTGTTGATAGAGTGAGATTTCAATTTTTTTAGTTTGGGGGAAGAAAATGCATAGAGCTGAAAATATAAAGTCTTTAAATTTGTTTCAGAAAAGAGGGAAAAGCAGAGAAGAAATGAAGAAAAGATCACTTCTGGTGATAAGGGAATAAAACATCAGGGAAAAACAGGAAGCTTAAGAAAGAGGCAAATCGTAGTACATATTTTGAGAAAATGTGAGGGCAACTCATTTGCATAAACCACATACCATGAATTAAGGAAGACTTGGATGACAAATATAATTTTTAAAAGTAAGATCTTCAACCATAACAGATTCTGTAAGGGCAGAGATAAATTATTGTGTAAAATACCATATATAATGTAGTTCCACATTTCAAATTTGAAAATGATTCTTATTACTGTTAGTCATAAGATTATTTTCTTAGAATCTTTTTGTTTGTTTGTTTGTTATATACTATGAGAGACTCAAGGGAAAACAAATGTCCAAGAAGGAAAAGTGCTTTCTGGTTTTTATGATTTTACATATAAAATATAATTAACTACAAGGTATTATTGATTCCTGATTTCCCTCTGTCATGGGCATGATAGAAAAATGAATAGGGTAACTGCAATAGGAAGACAATGAAACTGTTTTCTCAATGGAAAATAGAATATCTGAGATACTGAAGTATAGAATGTGTTGATCTTCTCATAAGCATTCAGTTGTGTAAACTATTCCCTAATGAAGACTTAGCATAAAATCCTAAAGCAGGCCATACTGATGATGCTGAAATATTGTATTTATTTAAAAAATATGTAATATAAAGACTCTTTGATTTGGTTGTCAAGTTCCTGGAACTGCACTCCCTAAAAAGAGGTCAAGAGATGAAAATATGTTTTCTATATCTAAGGACACCCTTTGTGGGTAATTTATGTCACTATTTCAGATTTTAAGTTATTCCCCATATCCAAGAAAAATGTGCAAATGTTTATATACACTGACCAGTGTTATTTTTACTGAACATGAATAAATTTATATGTTCAGAGATACATAGTGCAGAAATACATAAAGCCGACATTTTCAGAAGTCTCTCTTAGGAAGATGAAAATACAAGAGCGTATTTTGGAAAAAATGAGGCACCGAAATGATAATAACTATGAAAATTGTTTCCAAATGATATTTTCCAGAGCCTTAGGATTTTTAGCCATGCCTGCATGTCAGCATGTGGGAAAAGTAGTAGAGGAGCAAGAATTATTAGTAACCATCTACTTCTGACCAAAAAAACTCTATGCTTTTAAATGTTTGTATACAATGATTCTGCAAAACATTTCATTTCAGTTTCAAAAACAAGTTTGTAAATCACTTAACTAGACCAATCCCTTTTTTTCTTCCAACATTGTCATTATGAAAAAGTTCAAATAGAAAGAAATTTAAAGCAACTGTTCATATACCCTCAACCTACATTCTACAATTAAAATTTATAACACATGCTTAGCCCATATCTATCCAGCTATCCATCCTTCTGTTGATCCATCAAACTATTTTTTAATATTTAATGTTTTTAAATATCAAAGTAAGTTGTAAACATCAGCACACTTCTCCATAAATCTTCACCATGCATATCTTTATCTAGTTTCCTATGTTGTTATAATATTTTCCCCCTTTGAAAGTAGAACTTACTTATACTAAAATGCACCAATCTTCAGTGTACTGTTCTTTATCATATTATTATAAAAGTTCAAACATACAGAAAAATTGAAAGTACTTTATAGTTGAACATCTATATACTTTTCACTTAGATTCTACAATTAACATTTTCCACGTATCTAAAACTATCTACTCTTACTAGTTTTAGTATTTGCTTTGTTAAATCCTCAATAATTTTTTTGACTCAAAGGTCTTTAATATCCCCCAAAGTCTAAATTAAAAACATCTGTTATGCTTTATCTTTTTAATTTTTTATTATTGTTCAATTACAGTTGTCCCCAGTTTTCAAACAATCATGCTATTTGAAAACAGACACTTTTATTTTTCTTTAAGATCTTTATTTATTTTATTTTTCACTCACCTTTTCACATTGGTGAAATTCCAATTCAATTTTAAATAAATGAGGTGAGACTGTGCATCCTTGCCATTTTTCTGATTATAAGGGAAATAGTTTTTAATATATGCCCATACAGTATGTTAACATTATGTTTTTGTTGATGTCGTTTATTGAAGTGCTCTTATTTGTAGTTTGTTGTGAACTTCCATCTCAAAGAAGTGATGAATTCTCTCTATTAATTTTTCTATAGCTTTGCAATGATGATATGGGTTTATATCCTGCATTCTTTTGATATTATGAGTTCTCTTGATTGATTTTTGAATGTTACACTAACCCTCCCTTCCTATGATAAAACCTACCTCTCTGTGATTTATTCTTTTTTCCTATGGATTGTTAATTTATGTTTGCTAATATTTTGTGAAGCACTTTTTTTATTTATGTTCACAAGGGACATTGGTCTATAATTTTTACTTTTATAACATTTATCAAGTTGGTATTAACAGTATGCTGGATCAATAAAATGAGCTGAGAAGTTTTCTCTCATCTATTTTCTGAAATAACTTAAGAATGTAGTGATTTCTTTCTTTTCTTTTTGGTAAAGCTTATAAATGTAACAATTTGGACTTAAACTTTACTTTGTTGTAGGGTATTTTAATAACAAACTCAGCTTTTGTGTTAGATATAAAGGCAATTGGATTTTTTTTCATGAAGTGTCAGTTTGGTAAGCTATATAGCTCAAGGAATCTTTCATTTCATCCGTGCTATCAAGTTTCTCCAATAAAGTAATATTACTTTGTTATCATTTGAGCATTTTGAGTAATAATCCCCCTTTCATTCCTGATACTGGTAATTTGTACCCTCTCTCTTTTAGCTCGGTGAGTCCAGTTCAGGTTTTATCATTTGTATAAATACATTTTCAAAGAATCAAAGTTTGGTTGTGTTAAGTTTTTCTGAAGTTAATATATTTTCTCTCTCATAAATTTGTAGAATAACCCTGATTTTTATGTTCTTCCTACTTACTTGCTTTTAAATTTGGATTTAAATTTGCTTTTGTTTTACTAACTACTTAGGATAGCGCCATAGGCCATTGACTGTAGACATTTTCTTTTTTTAATTTAAGCACCTAAAGCTATAAATTATTTTTAAGCACTGCTTAACTGATTCTCACAAGTTTGATACGTTGTTTTTAAATTATTTATTTTGAATTTTTAAAAATTGACCTTTAGATTTTTATCTTTGAGCCATGGATTATTTAAAGGTATTTTTAATTATTCACTTTAGAGTGAATTTTCCTAGAAATCTTGTTATCAATTTCCAGTTTGTTTCTGTTATTATTATATAATATATTCTATAATTTTAATCATTTAAATTTTTAAGTTTTAGTGAGACTTGTATTTTGGCCAGCATGTGTTCTATGTGTTGAAGAACCCCTGCGCACATGAAAATCACAGTCTGCTCTTGTTCGGTACATTGTTCTCTAAATATCAACTATGTCAGGGCGGTTGATGGTGTTCTTCAAATCTTTCATTTCTGATTCTTTGACTAGTTGTTATAGCAATTGCTCTGAAATGGGCATTAACATCTGAAACAATGATTGTGATATTATTTATTTTTGTAATTCCATAAATATTTGCTTTCTGTGTTTAAGGTTCTGTAACTAGCTGCGGAAAACTTTTGAGTGATATGTCTTCTTCCTGAATTGTTCCATTTATAGCTATATAATGTCTGTTATTATCTCTGGTAATTGTCTTTCTCATGATGTCTGTTTAATCTAATGTTAATATAGTTCTTCCAGCATTCTTATGCTTGCTATTTGCAGTATATATTTTTATATATATTTACTTTCAATCCAGCTTGTCATTAACATTTAGAGTACTTTTCAGATCCAACTGTCCACTAGTGCCAGAATAAATATTATATTATAGCACAATGAAAAAGATTATTACAAATATTGTCCAGTGTGTAGATAAATCAGTCATGTAATACAAATCTAAAATAAATTTATAAACATAAAGAATGATTCTATCATTAGCATTACTATTATCATACCATCATTTAAAAATCTATCACTGTTAGACTTCAAACAATTATTATCAAAGAATTTAATTAAATTTTCTAATTGAACTACATGTCGTTGACAAAGGCAAATTGGTCTGGTACAGACGCCCATCCTGGCTGTGTCCTATTGTGCACTATTGCTTTGATTCCACCAGTGCTGTCCAATAGAACATTTTGTGTGGATGGGAATGGTCTCCACCTGCTGCCCGGTGTGGTAGCCATGAACCTGTTGACTATTAAGCTATTGACCACTTCAAATGTGACTAGCATGACCAAGAAACTAAACTTTGAATTTAAATAAGTGTTAATAAATTTAAGTCTAAGTAGTCAGATTTAAATTTGTTAATGTGGAAATTATTGTGGAAGCCCTATTTTCTGAACATTTTTTTTAACCAAGGAGTCATGAAAAGGGTTATCACCTACATAACTGAGGTATCCAAGGAGAGCAAGCAGATCTCTCAAATAGTTCCAGAATGTTTTGAGAGACCAAGGAAAGGAGGGTGGCCTGGGTGCTCACTGTGGTTAGTGGATGGGAGGTTACAGGGTTCACACGTGCAGATATGAACTTATGTGGTTAGAATTTTTTGTTTGTTTTCTTTTAGCATCTTTGTCTAGCTTTGGTATCTGGGCAATGTTATCCTAAATGAATGAGTAAAGGAATATTCCTTGTCTTCAGTTTTTTGAGAGTTTCAGGAACATTGGTGTTAGTCCTTTTTAAATATTTGGTAACTTCAGTAGGGAAGCACCTGCTCTAGGAATTGCCTTCTTGGAAAGTGTTTAATTGTTGATTTATCTACTTACTTGGTCATAGGTCTATTTAGATTTTCTGTTAATCATAATTTAATCTTGGTAGGCTGTATGTTTCTCAGAAATCTGTTTCTGAGAAATTTCATCTAGGCTATTCAATTTGTGGGTGTATAATTATCCATAGTATTCTTTTACATTCCATGTATTTCCGCAAAGTATGTAGAACATCACAATTTATATTTCTGATTTAGTAATTGGAGTCTTTCCTTTTTTCTAGACAATTTAACTAATGGCTTGTTAATTCTCCTGATTTTTCCAGGAACAAATTTTTGGGTTTTTTGTTGGCTCTATTATTTTCTTATTATCTATCTTAATTTATCTCTGCTGTAATCATTATTTTCTTCCTTGCTAGATTTAGGTTCAGTTTGTTATTAATTCTTTAGCTGCTGAAGATGTAAATTTAGCCCTGGCTGGTGTGGCTCACTGGATTGAGCACTAGCCTATGAACCAAAGGGTCGCAGGTTCAGTTCCCAGTCAGGACACATGCCTGGGTTGTGAACTAGGTCCCCAGTAGGGGGTGCATGAGAGACAACTAGACACTGATATTTCTCTCCCTCCCTTTCTCCCTCCTTTCCCCTCTTTCTATAAATGAATGAATGAATGAATGAATTTAAAAAATCTTTTTAAGAAGATGTAAATTTACATTGTTGATTTGACATCTCTTTAAAAGCTTTTAAATTAAATTTATTGGGATGACATTGGCTAATAAAATATATAGGTTTTAAGTATAGAATTCTATAATGCATTATGTATATGTTGCTTTGTATGTTGACCACCCAAAGTCAAATCTCCCTCATTACCATATATTTGACCCCCCTTACCCTTTACTACCTCCCACCCAACCCCTTTTCCCTCTGGCAACTGATATACTGTTGTCTGTGTCTATGAGTTTTTGCTTGTATTTTGTGTGTGTGTGTTTTGTTCATTTGTTGCTTTCAGTTTAATGACTTGCAGAAGTTTCATTTCTTTTATATTTTCACCTCGCTTCATCTCAGCATCTTTAAACATCAAACCCCAAATTTGCTTTGGCTAAACAGCAAATCTTTGAGTAATTATAGCCATTTATTATCAATCAGAGAAACTGTCAAATGAGATATCTTTACTTTAACTCCAAATCACCTGGGATGTTATTATAAAGGTCTGATGATGAGCACAAAACAATGCTCAGAGGGCATTTCATAAATTCAGAAATCCTGAGATTGTCAGACAAGCTCCTGAACAGAATGCAAACTGGGAAGAACTGACACTTTTATCATAATAAAAAACATGAGTACTTTTTTCTTTTTTTCTTTTTTGCATTCCAGCTCCATCTTCAAGTCTAAGTTGCTTATAAATTTATAATATTAGTATATCATGCTTTTAGAAGATTGAAACATAAGTGACTTTGAAGTGTCATCATATAAATACAAATATGTATTTCATCCTAGGGTAAACCTTCTAGGCAACAGTGGCACAGTGTGAAACTACAGGATAAACTCGTTAACTTCTAAGCTTGAGGTCCCCAAAACTTGCTGATAATCAAGTTGTGTCAGACACTTGTTATAAAATAAATCTCAGTACACTACTGTAGACTAAATGAATCCGAGCTAGTTTATAATATTCACAATGATAATTATAATTAATAAGAGAGATAGACAATTGTCAAAATCAATAAGGTACTATCTATTTAGAAATTGGTTTAAAAAATCTTTCTTAATCTAGCAGATTATATACTGTCTTTGATTTTGAAAATAATTGCGATAAAAGTGAAGAGCCAGTTCCAAAATTACAATACTGATTCTCACACTCTTGTTCCTGTCTTTCAACAAGCTGGATGACTTAAAGAGACAGTCTCGACATTAAAGGTAACTATTCCCAAAGTATGCATTAGTATCTTCTTACAAGGTATTGAAATAAGATCATATTGTCAGTATTCTCTTGAGTTTGTCATCTCATGCTATCCACAAAAAGCACCAAAAGTTATTTTTGTCTATTGAGTAAATGAATATATACATTTAGCCTGAAATACACCAAGATATTAAAAATCATATTCACATATTTATAGAAATAACAAAAACTTTAATTCTTTATTATTTTAATTTTTCAGAAAATATTTAGCAATGCATTAAAAAACTTGAGAGAGAAAATATTATAAAATATATGTTATATTCTATAAACTATGCATTATATAATTCAAGTTTTCTCAAGTTTTGTTCATACAATTTAATTGGTCAGAAACAATTATTTGTATTATAAGAGAAGCTTCTGGTAACTTAAAACTTTTTCACTGCATAAGGATTTGCAGGGATTGTAAGATTTTCAAACAAATCAAGCATCTGTTGAGACTTTTTATCTCCTGAGTGACAGTTAGAGTGATGAGACTTTTAAGCAGCAGGAGTCCAGCTCTCATGGCACTTAATGTGTAGTCAGTTTTGTTGTGGGTGACCCAACATACAGATAACTCTTCTTGTCAGGGAAAAGTTTGTCTGACTCCTTTATCCATAGATTAAAAGGGAGGGGATGGGTTAGTGAGAAAAAGAGAATGTAATAAATCATAAATACTTTGAGAACAAAAGAAAACATGTTTTAATTTTTATTGTTTTTAAAATATTTTTATTGATTATGCTATTGCAGTTATCCCAATTTTTCTCCCTTTTATTCCCCTCTGTCCTACACCTTCTCTCCCACCAGGCATGCCCCCCTCAGTTCATGACCGTGAGCCATACATATAAGTTCTTTGGCTTCTCCATGTCCCATACTATTCTTAACCTTCCCCTGTTTATTTTGTACCTACCATTTATGCTTCTTATTCCCTGTACCTTTACCCCCATTCTCACTTCAACCCTACCCCACTGATAACCTTCCATGCAGTCTCCATTTCTGTGACTCTGTTTCTGTTCTAGTTGCTTGCTTATTTGTTTTTCTTTTAGGTTTTTTTCTTTTTTTAGGTTCAGTCATTCATAATTGTGAGTTTGTTGTCATTTTACTGCTCATATTTTTAATCATCTTCTTTTTCTTAGATAAGTCCCTTTAACATTTCATATACTAAGGGCTTGGTGATGATGAACTCCTTTAACTTGACCTTATCTGGGAAGCGCTTTATCTGCTCTCCTATTCTAAATGATAGCTTTGCTGGACAGAGTAATATTGAATGTAGGTCTTTGCCTTCCAGAACTTTGAATACTTCTTTCTAGCCCCTTCTTGCCTGCAAGGTTTCTTTTAAGAAATCAGCTGATGGTCTTATAGGAATTCCTTTATAGATAGTTGGCTCCTTTTCTCTTGCTGCCTTTAAGATTCTCTCCTTATCATCAACCTTGGCTAAAGTAATTATGATGTGCCTTGGTGTGTGCTTCCTTGTGTCCAAATTCTTTGGGACTCTCTGAGCTTCCTGGACTTCATAGAAGTCTATTTCCTTGGCCAGATAGGGGAAGTTCTCCTTCATTATTTCTTCAAATAAGTTTTCAATTTCTTGCTCTTCTTCTTGTTCTTCTGGAACCCCTATGATTCAGAGGTGGGAACACTTGAAGTTGTCCTGAAGTTTCCCAAGCCTCTCCTCATTTTTTGAATTCATGTTTCTTCATTCTGTTCTGGTTGAATGTTTATTTCTTCCTTCTGCTCCAAATTGTTGATTTCCTTCCTGTCACTGTTGGTTCCCCATATAGTTTTCCTTATTTCACTTTGCAAGGTTGGTTATCTCGTCATTGCTTAGTTCTATTTTTGGAGCTTTGATCTGTTCTTTCATTTGGGCAATCTTTTTTTTCTGGGCTCACCTGTTACTTTGTAAGGGGCAGAGCCTTAGGTAATTGCCAAGGTGAGAAACCCACATTGCCATGTTATGCCACTGTATGTGAGGGAGGGATCTGAGAGGAACAGTGCCACTTACTAAGCTCTCAGCTGGCTTTCAGTCACTTCCCCCACTACCCACAAGTAAATTGGGCCCTTTTGTTGCTGATTCTCAGGTGGGTGGGTTTGTGTACTTTCCAGGACCCTGTGGGTCTCTCCAGTGAACTCTCCTGTAGGCTGGGGTTTTTTTCCCATCACCACAACCCCCACCGGTTATTATAGATGGAAGTTTTGATGCTTTCTTTTCCTGCACTAGAACCCTGGGTTGCGTGGTCTGCCTTACTCCCCAGCCGTCGCTCCCAGTTTATCCACACACAAATGTGGGACCACCTGGTCCTCCAGCCACCACCTTGCTGTGCATCCTCTCCATCCCAGCTGCCCGTCTCCATTCTTCCTACCAGTCTGGATGGATGTTTCTTCTTTAACTCCATTTTTGTTGGACTTCCATACAGTTTGATATTCTGGAAGTTCCGATTATTTTTTGTTTTTAAATTTGTTGTTGTCCTTCTTTTGATTGTGCAAGGAGGCAAAGTGTATCTACCTATGCCTCCATCTTGGCTGGAAGTTCCCAAAAAGCATGTTTTTAAACTACACAAAAGAATTGTGTGTTCTGATATTCCCCAAGTTCTTGTATTTATGATATGAATATTTTAGGAATATATACTTGTTACTAAAGACATTATTCATTTATCTTTAATCTAACATGAACAATTTATTCAGATACACACTTAAGAGCAAGAAAATGTCTTATTTCTACAAGAGCTGGCATTTTTGGAGGTCAATCTCAATAAAAAAAAAATGCTATTTTCAATAACCATCCAAGCAGAAGAATTCTGCTATTATAACCAGAACTATTGCATATAAGGGAAAAAATTCCTGATTAAAGCTGAAAATAATGATATTTGTTTTTATATTTTCATGTAATTATCTTATATACATTTTCTAAATTTATGCATAATTTGTTTCAAGAGGTAGAATTAAAAGTGTTACAAAATATCTACAACAATATTCTTAAACTAATCAACTATACTAACAATGTTTTTTTTTTTAATTTTTAACATGTCAATTCTCTTTGATTCCTACTTGAAACTGCTTTACAATAGCAATGAAAATAAGACTTCACATTTTTATAACAATGCTTCACAATTTACGAGATATTACATATACATTACCCTATTTTACCCTCCAAACAATAATGTGAGGTAAGTATTATTTTACACAGGAGAAAAGTGAAGCACAGAAAAGTTACTAACCCATTATCCCACTGCTATTTTATAGTGGAGCTGAGATCCAGAGAGTCTGTCTCCAAAGCCTGAACACTTAACTATTATTGTATATTGTTCTACACCTAAGAACAATAAATACAGGAAAGGGTGGTTCCCTTTATTCACAATGTAAAATACAGACTAAACAGAAACAGGCACCACATTTCAATTCTAATGAACAGAGTTGTAATAGTTAATAAATAGGTACTGTATACACTGTGACTAGGGGTATAAATTGAAAGGTAATTTGGTGATATTTACCCCACGCACTCTCAAATGTGTGCACAGAGACATAATACAAGGAAATTCAAGGCAGACATATTTATAAAAGTAAAAAAAATTAACTAGAATATACCTAAATCCCAAAGGAAAGCATTTTGGTTACATACACCCTAGTGTGTCTGAACAATGGTGTAATGTACAGCTGTTAAAAAATACCAAAGTAAGTGTGTCTTTACTCACATGAAAAGTTGTCTTTGATATAATTTTAACAGGAAAAAAAAAACAGAAAATTTATGAAGAGACAGTATTTTAAAGTTTACATTACTGGCAAATGTTAACATATTAAATATGCTTAGAAAAATTTCTAGAAGGGTACGCCTTAAAATATTAAGAGTGGCTATGTCTGTATAAATGGTTGGCTTGGTAAGCAAAGATGGATTCGGGGTAGTTTCACTTTTTTAAATGTTCTTTTCTATTCTGAATTTATTTTAAGGAGTGTGTATTACTTTAACATTAAAAATAATTCAGTGATGATACAGTATAAATCTCTTACCTTCTTCTACAAATTTAACACTAAAGTAATCCCTACCCTTCCCCCAAACAAATACCAAGGGCATCCCCATGTACAAGTGAAATTCAAGCCACCAAGCCCCAGCAAAGTGCTCACATTCAGAAAATAGAGTCTGGTATCCAGTGTCTACTTTGGCCCCATTTAAATTTGTGACAGAATTTCTCCTGGCAAACAAACTTGGATACTATCAGTCTTATAAACAACTCCTCAGGGCTTTTCTTCTCCCTACTTGATGTGGCAATTTCACAAAACCACAGCATAATATAAGTTCCTGAAATTGCTGTTAGCTTCCAGAGGGTGGGAACTCAGGTGTCAGTTTCTTTCCTCGTCTCTTGGTTCTGAGCATTAATGCAATACCCAGCTTCCCTGGAGGACCATTATAGACCTACCATCTCTTTCTTAGGAACTTAAATTGATTGACTACATGTCAGCAGACTCTCAACCCGTACCGTGTTTCACCATTAATATCAGTAGAATTTAAAGCCCACAAGGAGGTTACAAATGATAGTGCTTACTATCCCAGGAAAATGGTCCCTCCACCATGTTACCATTTTAGCAAGCCAAACCTCAAGGTTTTTATACTAAAAAGAAATAGTTTCCTCCCACAAAGGCAAGCCAGAAGGCTATTACATGGACCACAGAAGAAAGAAAAGCTTACACATCTAAAGTAAGCAAAAGAATGTTTTGTTTTACTTTGCTTTCATTTTCTGGAAACTACAGAGTCATAAGAAGTTTTGATAGCAATGTATATAGCAAATACTAAAAGAACGCCAACAAAATTGAGATGAGGCACAAGCACTGAAAATACAGAACTTCATGGTTTCAATAAGTTCACTCCCATTTGTTTACTGAAAAGCTTTAAGTCGAATTCATCATTACATAGCCAAGAAATAATGCCTACATAGTAATTTACCTTCCGAAACAAAAATTTAAAGGAGGAGCCTACTAGTAATTATAAATTGAAAAGGGAACCCTAGTACACTGTTGGTGGGAATGCAGACTGGTGCAGTCACTGTGGAAAACAGTATGGAATTTACTCAAAAAACTAAAAGTGGAACTGCCTTTTGACTTGGCAATTTCACTGCTGGGATTATACCCCTAAGAATCTTGAAACACCAATTCAAAAAAAACTATGCACCCCACAATGTTCACAGCAGCACAATTTATAATAGCAAAGTGCTGGAAGCAACCTAAGTGCTCATCAGTAAATAAGTAGATCAAAAAATTATGGTCCATTCACACAATGGAATACTACACAGCAGAAAAAAAAAAAAAAAAGAAGGAACTCCTACCCTCCGTGACAGCATGGATGGAACTGGAGAGTATTATGTTAAGTGAAGTAAGCCAGGTGGTGCAAGACAAATACCATATGATCTCACCTAAAACTGAAACATAATTGACAAAACAAACAAGCAAGCAAAATAAAATCAGAGATGTGGAAATACAGAACAAATTGACAGTGACCAGAGTGGGGTGAGAAATAGAGGAAAGAAGGGGTTGGGAAGAAACATGTATAAAGGGCCCATGGACAAAGACAATGGGGATGCGGGGAGGATTGAATGTGGAAGGTGGGGTTGAGTAGGCAGGGGAGAGTATGGTGGAAAATGGGGACAACTGTAATTGAACAACAATAAAAATAAATAAATTAACTGGGACTCCCACACACAAAACAAAATATGACGTTACCTTGTCAAAAGGACAGCAATAGCCTGATAGACTGATGATGGCTTTAATGTTAAGTAAACCTGTGTTTGAATTCTAGTTCCCCAGTTTTAAGGTGAAATGTTTATTTGAGCCCATAGTCCTCTTTCATCAAGTCGACTTAGTACGGGCACATGGAAAGTGTGGATGTCACGCATAAAGCACACAGTTCACTGTAGGCATTTAAAATAATAGGTCTTGTCCCTTTATTAATAGCCCTGTGCAAAGAATAAAGTTCTTGTTTGGTAACCTCTCAGTCAAAATTCTTAACTTCAGCAAGTTAGATTATCATCAAATTTTTCGGCTACAGTACATTTTGCCAGAAGAATATGGAATAAAATATTTAAAATTCTAAAAGAAAAGAAATCTGAGCCAAGAATTTTAAGTTCATGGAAACTGGTTTTGAAATATAAAAGGTATAGATAAAATGTTATCAATATGTGAGAACTCCGAGAATGTATTTCCTGAAGAATCTACTGCAGAGAAAACTTTAAGCAGCCTATGAAACTAGACAGACATCGCGGCACACACCGTGGTGAGCATTGAACATACAGTGTGGGGCAAAGGTGGGTTTATAGTTGTTTGTATGGGAAATGATACAATATTTAAAAATAATAATGCAAAAACAAACTCTGTGTTTCACATGCTCAGAGCTGTAAACCCACTTTCGCCTTACCCTGTATAATTACTTGTAGAACTACAATTTAAAAAGGTTATAAAGAAGAAAGCATAGTATGCAGTGGCTAATATACACACAAAAGGGATTACGCTGGTGGTGGTACCATTAATACTGCTATTCTGAGAATGATGATTCTTAATTTGGAAGAAAGAAGATATGTATATAATATACAAGAGGTTAAGTAAAAAATGGTCTAATAAACTTTGAATTGTAAGAATCAGTATGAGATTATAAGGTATTTTATCCTATATTACATCAATCATATACCTAAGTCTATATCTGTCTTCTAGCTCCATCCACCAAAGAGACCTAGAAACATTTATCAGTTAGGTACCATGGAGCATTTCTAGGACATCGATTGTGGTATTGAGACACTATTAAGCAATAAGCAAAACCAGGTCTTCTTGGAAAAACACCTCCTCCTAGGGCTAGGTGAAGAAGTGCAGAAGGTGAGCCTGAAAAATTTTATATCAATTGTAAGGAAGAAATTATCAAACTCTGGTCAAGTCAAAAGGATTTAGGAGGCAATGTGAAGAAGCTCCTTCTTCTCAAAGATGGGAAAATTCAAACTTCTTTTTTAGAAGAAATGCAATTGAATGAAACATACCAAACAAGTGGAATCTATGAACACACAAAATTAGTTTAAATAGAGGGTGATAGGGAAATAAGTCATTATCTTGACAACTGGTAAATAAAGGGGAAAATCAAGCACTTGTTTTGCGTATTCTACATGAGCTTTATTACTGGACAACCAAAAAGTAGATAAAGCAAACTTATTGAATAAAAATATCTCCATTTTTTCAGTCTCTAGTAGCTCAAATTCTTTAACAGATTAACAGTAAAGAAAAGAAAGAATGAAGAAATAACAATGTGTTTAAATGAGCAAGACTAAACTGTAGGGTCCAGAATGTAGTCTTGGGATGAGAGTATAAAGAAAGTCAAAGAAGAGATTAATACACAAGCCACATCATGGCCACATTGGCTATGATTGCAACGGGGCATGTGAAGAGTTCCTGGGATGAGACTGACAAATCTCTTTTGACGTGTGTGGTGGCTACAAGGGTATAATAATCTATATAATAACATACATTGTTGGTGAGGTTTTCAGCATCTGTATTTTATCTTCTGACACAAAGGAGGAAAATACCTAGGCCTTGTGCCCGCTCCCAGAGAGTTTTATTTTATTGATTGGGCAGAGAGAGAGAGACAGCACTAGGTATTTGTTGAATCTCCACAGATTATTTTATTTTGTAAGTAAACATTTTTTCTGTACTCCTAAAGTATGTTGAAAAAAGATGAGACATTTCAATTTGTGAAAGTTACAGTCTAGATCAAATCAAAAGGGGCATTTTATACATTAATAAGTCATTCAGATGTATATTAAAGGTGTTCTAGAGGAGGAGACTTATATAATTATATTTCTTTTAATACACAACCATTCTGGTATCACTGATTCTTTTGCATCAATAATTTTATTTCAATTACCATAAAACTGATCTAAAACTGTCTACCATAGTCTCAAATGACTTGTTTCATTTTGACATGTTTCTAAAACTATCATTAGCAGTAACAAAAATAACAACTCTTCTATACACAATTTATTTTAGGAGGCCACAGACCAAAGCTGAAGGTGAGCCTCATGTGTCTTGACCATGGACCTGCTAATGCTGCAGCGGAATCCAAGCATGTAAGCGAAAGGCTATTTTAAGCTTTTTTTAATTATTAAATTACAGTGAATTGCTGCTACCAGAAAGAAACTTAAAAAAGAAATCATTATAATTATAAATTCCTTGATATTTAACCACATGCCTCAGTAAGTTTTAGTATTGAATACTACTTTTTAATATTATCTGATCTTTAGAACTAGAGTAGTTTGACCAATGATCTCTTTTCTAAACAAACTATTAAAGATATTAAATGTATTAACTAAAACACACTTTTTATTATTGACTACCCATAAGCACATCATTGCTAACGTCTACCAAAAGAAAGTAAAAAGACCATTCCATTTCAATCTCAACAGCATTTAGGATGTATCAGTAGATCTGTCTTTGATTGGCTGAAGGGCCTCGTTAAAATATATACGTGAAAGTTTTGATCAAAACACTGACTTCATCTGGCATGACCAAATGCATTGTTTTGAAAAAGGGAATTTTTCCTGCTGCCAAAGTTTCTCTTTTACATCCATTCGGTCTGTCCAGAAAGTATTCAGCCATATACTATGAAAAATAGAGACATATTGAAGAAGATACAAGATACAAGGACATAAGACACAGGACACCTCAATCCCCTTCAAAGTAGACATCATGGGATCTCTCGCAGTTCTCGCAATTGCCGTCAGCTTTGTGTCGTATTTTCCTGACTGTCATCAATGGTCTGAAATCTCTTCCCTTTCAAAGGTGGTTTTAGTGTTTGGAAAAGCCAGAAGTCACAGGACACCAAATCTGGGCTGTAAGTTGGCTTAGTCACCTGGGTGATTTGATGTTTCACCAAAAAGCTCTGCTGGAGATGTGATGCATGAGTGGGCACATTGCTGTGATGAAGCTGCCATAGCTTTGGCCTACTGAATCATCCAGATAGTTTCCACACAGGAATGTTCAAGCTTAATGCAAAATTTGATGCAAATTCTTTGCTCCGCTTGCTCAGTCATTTTGAATGCGATGGCCACACAGCACACATGCTCATTCAATGGCATCCACCGCCCCCACTAACTAGTACAGTGCAGTCATCATTGTTCACACATGCACATTCCAGTTCACTCTCCTTGGCTGCCAGGTTACATCAGTGTCATGCAAACCATTCTCATTACAAGGACAATAGTTGGACTTTTCCTGGACAGGCCTTGTATCAAGTATAATTTAACTTTTATTGATGATTCATAACGAATTTGAATAGCAGCTATTAATTCCGCTCTAGGTTTGTGATTACTTTAGAAGATAGAGGTTTATGACTCAGTTCTTATAAAGTTTTGCCTGCTTTTAACAAATTAGTCCTTTTTGAATCAGAACCTTTGGACATAAATTGGAATGTATTTTAATTTAATTATTATACAAAGATATCATTACAATTTTATCCTATTCAACCGAAGTACAGTCATAATCAAGCAAAACTTGTAAATAAAATTTATTTTAGTACTGTTATGAATTTCTTCCTTTGAAACAAGAAGCAAAATCATATGACTGTATATAGTAGAACATGGATTGTAGGCAAGCAGTTACCCTGTGACCGGATGAGGAAAGGCATGCCTGGTGGCCCTCAGAGGCAGTCAAGAGAACTTTAACTAGAGAATACACAAGATCCAGATATGAGACAAAGGACCAGAAGTGCTGACTGCTCTTTGAGAGGAAAAATTGGGAGGTCCAAATAAAGAAGGATCACTTTCTTAAAGGAGTGTTATTACTAAAGAAAAGATTAATAGATATGTAAAATGTTTTCGTGAAAGTTAATTTCTATAATTTCATTCATTATTTTTGTTTAAATAATATTTGAAATGTTTTAATAACTCCAAAATATATATCATCTTTTTACTTCTGTTCAACTAAAGTATATTCAAAATCAAACTATAATACTTATCTTTTTCAGACATTTTATATAGTGGTTACATGAATTCATTTGCATTATAATACTGATTTTTATTAAAAGTGTCATATACACTATCATCCAAATTACCTTCCCTAACATAATTCCATATGATAAAAGTCTTATTTCACATAACCCATTATTTTTTCTATTTAAGTACATCATGTGAAATTAGGAGCCACTAAGGCACATCGTAATTACATTGCCCAAGATTATAAATAAGGAGAGGATCTTAAAAGCAGCAAGAGAAAAAGAGACAGTTACCTACAAAGGAGTTCCCATAAGACCATCAGCTGATTTCTCAAAAGAAACCTTGTAGGCAAGAAGGGTCTGGAAAGAAGAATTTGAAGTCATGAAAGGCAAGGACCTACATCCAAGATTACTCTATCTAGCAAAACTCTCATTTAGAATGGAAGGGCAGATAAAGTGCTTCCCAGTGAGGTCAAGTTAAAGAAGTTCATCATCATGAAGCCCTTATGATATGAAAAAATAAAGGGACTTATCTAAGGAAAAGAAGATGATCAAAACTATAAAATGACAACAAACTCACAACTATCAACAACCAAAGCAAAAAAAAAAATGAACAAAGCAAACACCTAGAACAGAAACAGAATCACAGAAATGGAAATCACATGGTGGGTTATCGGTGGGGAGGGGTTGGGGGGAGAAGGGGAGAAAAGGTACAGGGAATAAGAAACATAAATAGAAGGTACAAAAAAAAACAGGGGGAAGTTAAGAATAGTGTGGGAAATGGAGAAGCCAAAGAACTTATATGTACAACCCATGGACATGAATTAAAGGGGAGAGGGAATGTGAGTGGGAGAGGAGTGCAAGGTAGAGGGGAATAACGGGGAAAATGGGACAACTGTAAAGGAAAAAAAGAAAGGTGTAACGGAGAAACTAACTTTAAATAGCAGTTGATTTTGTGGCAGAGCAAAACAATCATCACTATTTTTTCTTTTCACTATTTTGTGTCTAGAAGAACCTTTGAATCAAATTTGTACAATATCCATTAGAAATTGATATGATAGGTTTGAATTCATAAAATTATTAGAGAAAATATATTTTGTAATAAAGTTTTCAAAAATACACATAGTAGACAATATACACATAAGTACTTTTTAAGTTGCAAAGTACCATATAAATTATTACAAAATACTTGAAATCAAGAAGGAAAAAGTTACATATAAAATATTCAAGTATGCCTGATATGGGACAATATTCCTTCTGTTGAATTGTTGAATATCTTTTGTGATTACAAATTTGCTAGGCTGAATTGCAAGACTGTATTTAGTGAACGTATATAGAGTTGATTTCAAAAGAATGCATAATTAGAAAAACATAACAAGTATATGTTATATGATGTTAACAATAGGGAACAAATACAATGTGTATGGGAATGCTGTATTATCTTTGTAACTTTTGTGTATATCTAAATATGTTCTATAATACAAATTTTATTTAAAAGCCCTATAGGCTTAAAATAAAAAGTGAGAAAAGCAAAAAAGAAAAACATAACAAAAGTATTTATTGCATATGTAGACAGGTGTGGAGGAAGTCGGAGGAACCAGGGATTTAACAACTCAAATTGACTTGGAGCTTTCCTTAATTCGCATACTTTACTATGAGAAAGTATGGATGTTTCAGCACCCTCTGGCATATTAGGTCCTGCCATATGATTTCAAACTTGGATTTTCCCCATTCGAATCATCATGAAGTTGTCATGTCTTGCAAGTATTGTTGTAAGAGTCATAACAACACAGTGCCTCTGTGTTGTCACTGCTAGTCTTTTTTGTGTGTGTTTGAGATGATTGCATGTAGCTTCATAAAATTCTCCCCTCTCATCACCTCCTGGGAACTTTTAAAAAGTGGTTTCCATCCTTAGCTTCCCCACCTGTGAAAAATTTCCCATCAACTCTGGCATGATTTCTACTAATTTTAGAAATTCCAGTAATATTTCATATTCTAGAAAAAGGATAGAACTAAATAGATATCTAGCAATAGAATAAAAAATAAAAACACTGAAAGAATGTACTATGTGTAAGCTATATACCATGCAATAAATAATATTGATAGTCATAGAACATGTATGGAACAAAACTTTAGGAAATTGTTCAAAACTAAACATATTTACATATTTAGATTTCCATTCCTTTGGAAAATATGATAAAAGTCAACTAATTCATGTCATTGTGGCTTGAGTTAAAAAGACTGATTCTGCCTCCATGGCCTGAGGAGTGCTAACAACAAGGGTGACTGTGGGTTCAGACTACAGCTTCTGGGCTCTCCCCTGCCATTAGCCTTATCAAAGGGCACTGTAGGCCAAGTATGCTTTGGCACTGATGCTGACATAGACCAGGTGGTCTAGTTTGTGTCTCAAACATTTCCCCAGGGAAAGTGAGATGAATCCTTTGGCCATGCTCCTAAAAGTCCCATTTTATTGCCTCCTAAATAAGATTTTTGGAACTAATATTAATATTTTTCTCATGATCTATTTCATCAGTCAATTTTTTAATTCAATTCAAAAGTATATATCTATAAGTCATACAAGTCTTTCGGGGCTCAGTTTCATATATAACACATAATATTTTCAAAACATTTATTTTAGGTGTCTCAAAAACACCTTAATATCAAGAGGTCTGAAACTCAACTGAGGAACTTCTCCAAATCTGGTACTTCACATTGAAATCATGAAAATATTACTAATTCATGACTAACAGTCTTTCCTGTTGCCCTTAGCACCACATCCAGATGATCTCCAAGTCCTATCTCTTTTGTCTGCTAAACATCTGTAGAATCCATCTATTTCCCCCAAGTGTGATTGCCAGCTTGCTGGTCCAAACAGTTCTCATCCTTCATGCTGCCTAAATGCCTCTTTCATTCACACTCCATCCTACCTTGTCCCCCCAAACTAATTATATTAACTACAGCTATATTTTCTTCATTCAATACACAAATGTAATCATGTCACCTCCCCAATTTCTACTTAAAATATGTCATTGGCTTTTGGTTGCTATTAATATAAAGGGGTAAGTTTACAACAGGCTTTACTTCATGTAGCTGAAATTTACCTCTCGTTCCACGTGCTACTCCATGATACCCCCTGATTCTCTGAGCTCTAGTAATCACTGATGTTTGTATGGTTTTCTTTCTGCTTACAACTTTCATCCATACCTCATTTCCCATTGCCAACTGAACCAAAATATCACTTTTTCATGGAAGTCTTTACTTTCACACACTCTCCATTACTCACTAGTTCAGATGCACCTGATATATATCTCATAACTCCATACGCCTTTTCTTTTTATAGAATTATTCAGGCTATTTATATCTATTTTGTATTTACTGAGACAAAGCTGGCATAAATGTAGATGCAATGAGGGACGTAACCATGTCTATTCTTATCATCCTGTCTTCATCTTTTAGTGCAGTGCCTACAAAATCAACTGCAATGCAATACATAATTGCTTAATGAAGAAGTAAATATATTGTGTCCCCAATATACTCAGCTCTAAAAATGATACCAAGAAAAATATAGTTCTTTTTAAAAAATCTAACAGTCTTATACTTTGATCATCTGTTTATTTAAAAATGAAAACTCCCTCATTTCTCTCTCTAACACACTTCTAATCCTTCTGACCCTGTTTTATTTTTTTCTTATGACCTCTTGCCTTCTAATATCCTGTAAGATTTACTTTAATCATCATGTCTATTGAGAGCAGGAATTTTTGTTGCCGAAAATGTCTCAATTACTTAAAGCAGTTCTTAACACATAGTAGACACTCTACAATTATTTGTTGGATAAAGAATGAATCAATTTCAAAAAAAAATACTAATTATGAAATGTCTTATTCAGATGTTATCTCTCACAACTTTCACTTTCATTCTAATTAGCAATGCATACACCTACAGTAGTGTTCACAACAGAGGCAATTTGCGACTCCACCACTCCCTGGGAAGCATTTGACAACGTCTGGAAATATTTACAGTTGTCACACCCTGGGATAGGGGATGGTACTGGAATCTGGTGTAGAGCACAGGAATGTTACTAAACATCCTTCACATACAGGCAACTCCCCACAACTAAGAATTCTAAGGCCCAAAATGTTAATAATGCAAGGGATCAGAAATTCTGAACTATAATCTCTTGTGCTGTGTCCCTTTCTTTCCATCAGCTTCTTTCTATCAATTTCCTTCCATCAGCTTGCATCACGCCTTTCTCTCTCCTATGTCAAAAACTTTCCTTTAGTTGTGCTTCTTCTTCTCTCACTCATTTTCACCTCAGGCTTACCACTGCACCCATGAGCTTTGATCAGTACTATTGAGGGTTTTTTAAAAAAGTTTTTGAATGTCAATGTACCAAATGAGATACCTTGTATGGAGCTCATAATATAAAGATATCCCCACTCTATCTACCTACCACCAGGCTATATAAAAATGCATGGTTACCTAACCTCTTTTTGATTCAATATGTCAATTTAAAATCAAATGTCACCTTAATGATATTTCAATAGCTTCCATTTATTTTAGGAACCAGAAACCAGGGACCTATCCCAAAGGTATATGGCCTCAAAATTTGATCCCTGATGTAACTACTCAGAGCACTGGATTTGAGAATTCATTTGATTTCAAACAACATGAGTTTTCCTTCCAAATAGTTTACAAGGAGTAATTCATAGTCACTCAATGTTCTTAGGGTATAAAAACCTCAAGGGCTCCTATTAACTCACGTTCTAAATAGAAAAAAATTAGTTGGCAATTTTTTTACATTCTGTAAAATAAAATCTATTTGATTACTAAATAATGTGTATATGGGCCAAATACTATGGCGTGCATCCCCAGGACAGAGTTATTATCCAGGATCTTATTCATCATGGTACTCTTGGTGCCTAATCCATCATGACCACATACTAGGTGTTCAATAAATGTTTAGGGAGGGGTAAACAAATGCATAGCATTGATGACTACTATTTCTTTACTAGTATATATGTAAAAAATTTAACTTTAATTTTTAACATGTAAATATTTATATGGTATAAATATTATTCATTCTTATGTTTCTAACAAATTAGTAGAAGATAATTATGCTGATACTCTGAGAAAGATTCTGAGTTTGTATTGAGGCTTACTGGGGAAAAACTAGGGAATAATTACCAATGTCTGGCATGAATATAAGAATGGCTGGTGGCAGCACATGTGATATGCACTTAGCATCCCTGACTAATCCTAACCTTAACCCTAACCCTAACTAACCTTAGAATAACCAGGGATTTCTCTCTCTGTCTCATTTAGAGTCCACATTTTCTTGGATCTATGAAAACTACTGCATTTATAACAGTTGACATCAGCGCACATAAGACTTGTCACTTACTTGTGTTAAATCAGTCTTAATGTCCATTTCTGTATGTGAAAAATAAAGCAGGTTGAGTCTACTTTGGGATTTTGTGTGTGTGTGTGTGTGTGTGTGTGTGTGTGGTTTGGGGTGAAAGTTACCTGGGAACAGGAGAGGTTTTTGAGGTCCCTTGATGCGAATTGATACTTAAAAATGGTTGCTGAGCATTAATGTTTTAATTTGGGCTCAGAAAAGAAAGAAGATAATTTTTTATGAAGGTACCTGAAAAGATGTTTAGAGAAAAGTGGGAAATTAAGAAAATATCACCCATTTGATAGGTTTTTTAAGGTACTATGAATAAAGAAAGGTATATCTGTTCTCCATTGCTATAGAATAAATTACTACAAATTTAGAAGCTGCAAGAACAGCCATTAATTATTCTATAGTTCCTGTAGGTCAGAAGTACAAACACAGCTTCAGTGAGTTCTTTGCTCAGGGTCTCATAAGGTTGAGATCAAAGTATTGGCTAGAGCTGGAGTCTCATCTAAAACTTGGGATCTCCCTCTAAGACGCTCCCATTGTCGTTACCAAAATTCAGTTCCTTGCAGCTGTAGAATTCATGGAGGCTTGTAGGCCACCAGGAGAATCTGTGATTTCTAGAATTTCCTAAATGTTTTATCCAACTAGGTCAGGCACACTCCGGGAAATCTCCCTTTTGATTAACCCAAAATTAACTGATTTGGGACTCTAATTACCTCTGCAGAAGTCCCTTCACCTTTGCCATGTGAATTAACCATAATAACCATAATATGGGACTGACTATTCTATCCAACTCCCATGTTCCATCCACCCTCAAGGGGAGCGGTTATACAGGGTATGCACAGCAGACGGCAGGAATCTTTGGAGTTGTGTTAGAATTCTACCAACCAGAAGTCCCACTAGAGGAGAAGCTAAGGGAGCTGATTTAACATCCATTATTGTTTTGAGGTCTAAGAGACAAAGAGAAACACAGAACTGGGAAAGAACCATCTCTTATCAAATCTAACAGAGATGTCTGGAAAGCTGTGGCTTCCTGAGGGCTCAGGCCGTCTGTAAGGCAGGACCACAGCACTGGCGTGGCAGGACAGCAGCCCCTCTGTGTGAAGCAGTTACAGTGCCATCATGAGATTCACCAGGAACGGTCAGGGTTAGAGAACCTGAGCGAACCTAATTTCAAGTACTTGTGAAATATTAGATAGAGAGAACATAATAGGTTTCCAGAAAAATTTTGTTAGGGGTTTGAGTTTTGGAAGTTATAACTGTAGTGGTTTAAGCTATCAGAATTAAAATTTTTGTATAGTTTTGACTTTTTTACATATAAGATAGTTGTTTATGATGGCTCAATTTGGAGGCATTAAATTGTAGATTATGTTAATATGATTTCTATGGCTTTAGGGATATCTATCCTTAATAGTCACCAAAACAGACAAATGACAGACACACAAAAGCAAACAAAATAACTCTGAGCAATAATAAACACTGAAGGTTCACTCCCTTCTGTGGTGGACATGCTCTGCTAAAGCCTATTTCTCTGAAATACTAAAGTCTGTGGAATATTGTAAGATTCTCTGAGTATTTAATAAAAGGAGATAACTTAAAAACCTGAGAACTACAAGAAAAATGCTCCTTTATTACAAGAAATTGTTGTACTATATGGCTGTGTACCGTGCCCTACTGGTAAATGACCCCGGCAGCCACTTTACAAAAAAAACCTATTTTTACTTTCAGCCTCACCAGGATTTTGTGTTAAACTGTCTCATGCCCCCTTACATTTAGGATTAATTTTACTTCCATGTTATTACATAACATAATGGACACAATCGCTAGTTCCAACTGGCCTGTAAGTAGAAGAGAGACTATGACTCTAATCTATTCTCATAAAAAAAAACTTTTCTCTTCTTCCTTCACCACTCTCCTCCCTTACATTGGGGGATATTCTTCAAAAAAACATATTCATTTAAGTACCTGAAATGAGGGTTGCTTTGTTAGCAAATTTATAACATCAAACAATAAATGGAGCATTTTGCCAGCAATATTTACCAGAGCATTTTTACCAAAATTAAATGCTGAAGTTATCAACAAAAAGCATACATAACCAATCTTAACAAAAGAGATGCAAACTGGACACTTCTGCTGGCCGCTTTCTTGTGATGGATTCTAAAGCTAACAATCATTAGATATCCCTTTTGCTTAGCAGACCATCAGATTCACAGCAGATTCTGACAAGTTGGAATTGCTTTTGTGGGTGGAGGGGACATAGGTTCTATCTTGGAATAAGAGTTTGGATTGTCTAAAATGTATAAGAATTGTTTCCCCAATGCAAGAATTACATTTCCCATAATTGCCTGGCAGGGAAGAAATACGAAAGCCCCAGAATGATCTATGCATGATTTTAAGATTTTCAAAGTGTTATAGATGTTACTTAAGACTCACTACAACTGTGTTCTGTCTAATAATAAAATGGAATGAGAAAAAGAAAGTAGGACTCCATTCTACATGTAAGAACAGAAAAACTAAAAGAAAAGAGAAAATAAGTAATTTTCATATTATATAGATAATAAAGTGACATTTAATTATATTTCCATTCATGGCACAGCCTATTATTTACTCCCTATTACACAAAAGAGAAAAGACAGTTACTTAAATGGAAACCAAAGAATGTGTAAGACAATAGGTAAGACAAATGTGTACATAAATATTCATGCTTGGAAAACCCATATGTAATTCTTAGATTTGTCTTTTTGAAAAAGATCCCTGTATTTTCAGGCACTGAAATCTGTCCATTGACCCTTTGGCTTCTTATACACCTCATGTCTATTGAGTCACAGCTGCATTCTGTCTATATGTGGATGATAGTGACTTGTGTGTTAATAACAGTAATTGACTTCCACCTTCAACCAAGAAGGAATATTAGGGATTTAACCTCCCTGACCATAAATGATGTGAAACATCATAAGGGAGAATAGTTTTTAAACATTAAACAATAGCAGTGCCACACTGTGTTCCCTATGAGAAAGAAAACAACCAAAGTGAAGACTACAGTTATAACCCTTAACTGTGTGGAAATGTAGGGGAAATCCACACAGAACCTAATGATCTCACGGAGTTGAGCACACAGAGGTTAGAGCTCAGAGAGGTCAAATAAACTGTACTTTGCAGATAAGAATATTGCCTATTTAACCTTAGTGCTTGAGATGACATGGAATAATTTTATATTTTTCAAATTGTGGTGGTGGGAGTGGAGAAAATATTCTGTGTAATATTTGTTCATGAGACACAAATGGCAGATTGTATTCTAATACATGACATGGTCTTATGGACATATCCACATTTTGATCAAAGAAGGAAACATTTTTGTAGGAAAATAAATAAAAAGTACTACCATTGGTCCTTCACTTATAAAATTAATTTGATATGCTTGAAAATAAATCAAAGATTTAGATTAAAAATTAGTATTCTGTAAATACAAATAAATGTGTCCTAATCTCACTTATATAGTATAAATTATATTTTAATAAGTTTTAACATTTTCAAGACTCTACTTATAATACAAATAAAGTAACTAGGTATACACAATTAAAGGGTAAATATTAAAAATACATTATCATCCAAAATTACAATATATAGATTTCATTGATTTTTTAAGCCATAGCAGATAGTATCATTGCTGTTTTCACCTATATCATGGAATTAATGGTTTTTATTTACCCAATTTAACTATTGCTTTTTCATTTAAGGAAATCAGTTTCACATCATTCTTACCTAAGTGTAAGGTAGACACTACTTTGCATTAAAAAAAATTTGAACATTTACTCTGTGCTAGGCATTGTTCACAGTGAAAGAAGAAAATCAAAAGTTCTACCCTCAGATATCTATGTTTTATGGGAGAAGACAGAAGAAAAGATTATATATATATATATATATCTCCTATTTGGGATAAGGGAACATAATTAAAACTGAGAATGTGAATATAAATTAGTGGATTGAAGGGGATGAAGAATACAATATTAAATAGGGTGGTCTCTTCCTTCTTACACCATATACAAAAATGAACTCAAAATGAATTGAAGACTTAGATGTAAGACTCAAAAATATAAAACTCCTAGAGGAAAACATAGGCAGTAAAATCTATGACATTTCTCTTACCAATATTTTTTTCTAACATATCTCCTCAGTCAAAGGAAACAAAATACTAAATAAACAAATGTGACCACATCAGACTAAAAAGTTTTTGCACAGCAGAGGAAACCATCAATAAAACAAAAAGACAACCTACTGAATGGGAAACGATATTTGCCAATGATACATCTGATAAGCAGTTACTATCCAAAGTTTATAAAGAATTCATACATATCAGCACCCAAAAAAAATCTAATTAAAAATGGACAGAAGGCCTGAATAGACACTTCTCCAAAGAGGACACACAGGTCATCAATAAGCATATGAAAAGGTACTCAACATCACTAATCATGAGAGAGATGCAAAATAAAACCAAATGAGATTTCATCTCATACCTGTCAGAATGGCTATCATCAATAAATCAACAAGCATTGAGGAGAATGTAAGGAAGAGGAAAAGTTTGTGCACTCTTAGTAGGAATACAGATTGATGCAGCCACTATGGAAAACAGTATGGAGTTTCCTTTAAAAATTAAAAATGGAACTGCTCTATGACCGAGATTTCACTTCTAGGAATATACCTGAAGAAACCCAAAACACTAATTTGAAAGAATATATGCATCCCTATATTCATTTCAGCGTATTTGCAATATCCAAGGTATAGAATTAACTCAAGTACCCATCAGTAGATGAGTGGATAAGAAGGTGATAGTACATTTATGCAATGGAATATTACTAAGCCATAAAAGATTATATCTTACCATTTGCAACAGCATGGATGGACCTGGAGAGTATAATGCTAAGTGAAATAAGTCAGAGAAAGATAAATACCATGATCTAACTTATATGTAGAATCTAAGGAACAGAATAAACAGACAATCAAAATCAACACAAGCCTGTAGATACAGAGAACAGACTTTTGGTTGCCAGAGACTAGGGGGATTTGGAGATTGGATAAAAAAGATGAAGGATTAAGAAGTATGAATTGGTAGTTACAATATAGTCATGGGGATATAAACTACATCATAGGGAATATCGTCAATGATATTGTAATAACCATGTATGGTGCCAGGTGGATAGCTGAAATATCAGGAAGAACACTTATAAAGTATATGATTATCTAGCCACTGTGCTGTATACCTGAAACTAACATAAAGCAATACTGAATGTAAACTGTAACTAAAAAATGAAATAAAATAAATAAATAGGTCAGTCACTTGAAAAAACTAACTTCACACAGTAAAATGTCTGGGTGATTTTTAAAAGAGCAAAGAGATTAGTGTGTTTGAAGCAGTTGAGGGAAAGAGAGAAGAGTTCAAAGATATAATATGGGGATTGCTGTGGGGAGGGTTTAGAGGCATGTGGAAGAGGATATGGTGGGATAAATGGTGATGGAAGGAAACTTGACTTGGGCTAATAAACACATAATATAATGTACAGATAATGTGTTGTGGAATTTGTGCACCAGAAACCTGTATATTTGTTAACCAGTGTCACCCCAGTAAATTAAGTTAAAAAATCTATTTCAGCATTCCCAAATACCCATATTACTTTTTGCCATTGCATTTGAAACAGTTGTAATATCTTACTGGTTAACTCTTTAATTAATAATTAAATAAGATCTCTGACGTGAATAAAAAAAGAAGGAAGAAGTGATAAGGAGCAAGATTGTGTAGTGCTTTGTAGGTCAAAATAAATGGCTTTGGCTTTTACTCTTAAGTGAATTTGAAAGATAGGATTATGAGCAATGAAATATGATTAAATTTATATTTTAAATGGCCACTCAAGCTATTGGATTGAGTGTTGATTAGAGGAAGGCAAAGATTGAGTGTTGATTGGAAGAAGAGCAGCATAATTAGATTATTATCATAATCTCAGTAAAAAGTGATCGAAGTTTGATAAAGGGTGCACTCATGGCTGGATTCTTAGGTGTACTTTTAAGTTAGAGCTGACACATTAGAAATGTTGAAATAGAGAGGAACCGACTTTGTCTCAGGATTTTGTATGGAACACCCAGAAGGATAAAGTGGACAACTAAGATGGGGAAGATTGCAGGAGATGCAGGTTTGATGGAGAGTATCAGAAACACATGTTAGATTTATTAGGTTTCAGATGCCAGTAGGATATCCTGGGAGAGATTTAATTAAATCATGAATTTATAATCAGCCTCTCCTCTTTCTTATTTATAATACACCTGCTGATAAAACTCAGAAGGAAAGAGAAGTATCCCTAGAATCCCAGCTGGAAAGCCGAGCAATATTACATAATCATTACCTCTATTAATGCTATGTCTGTGTAGGCTAGGGGAGCATTAAAATAGGGTAAAGATAATGCCAAATTTCTGATGACCCTTGTTGACCTGCTCCTTTCCCACTCAGCAGAGTCTATTGATATGTAAAGCTTTATGATTGAAAATAGTTTGAAATAGTTAAGATTAAAATCAGTATCAAATTCAGTACTTTATTTATTATTAGAAAAGAATTTCATGGGATATATTTAACAGTTGCCACAAGTTAAGAACTGAAAATATGAAGTGAAATCCAACCAGTAATACTTTAAAAATGCAAGGTCTTATAAAAGGAAAAGAAGCACTCCAGTTTTAACCTTTAATCATAGACTTTTCACTTCCTAAGACTTATTTAGAAATGCATGTAAGCTGGGATCAGATTTATAGCCAAATGGTAGATACCTGTTTATTCTCAGAATCATTCTCCCATTAATATTTGTGAAAGAGTCCATGTGACTCTCTTATTCTGTAGGCTAAATTCTCTCCCAAAAGTCATCGTGACCCTCAGGTAAGTAAACTTCTTTGCCACGACTTAGTGAATTATTCCAACACATGTCTAGTCATAGCTCAGGGTCAGGCTGACAGTATGAATTTATGACTGCACAGGCACAGGATGTGTGTGTATCTGTGCGTGTGTCTCACACACGCATGCACACACAGAGAGGTGCATATAGGGCCAAGGTTTTAGAATAATGAAGGTTTAAATATTTGATCCTGCTTCACACCAAAACTCAATTGACTGAAAAGAATAACGCAGAGTCTTCCTAAATGATGCCAACCATCTATACCTATTTACAAAGGCTATGGATTGGTGCTTTAAAAGACTTCTGCATCACAAATGTAATTATTACTTATTATGTTACTAGGATATTTGTAATCACTTCAAAATTAACCTTTGTAGTCTCAGGAGGCTTGTATTTATAAGTCCCTTGCTGTCTCACAGAGAGACTAATTAGTCAACAAATGATAAGTACAGAAAGAACACAAATTAGTCTTTGTTTACTGACACGTGGTTGTACCATATATAATTTGTATTATAATTAAAATGCTTTATATTGCAAACAAAATATATTTAATTTGGGAATAGAGAATAACAACAGTTTCAAGTGTTCCAGGAAGTATATTGACAGATTCCCTGTGGTTTACTATTTAGGCACTCAAAAGGCAAGAAATAAAAGGTGAAAAAATAACTACATTATCAAAAGACTTTCTTCTTTTCCAATGCCATTGTTTGAATTTCTAAGATCCCATCTTCATAAACACCAACAAATATGTTGTAACAGAGAGAACAAAATCATCTAGACATTAGGGATAGTTTTTTTTTTCTTTGTTTTAAAATATAACAAAAAACATTTTTTTCTGTAATGTCTCATGAAAAATAGTGTTTTCAAATAGGTAAAGGTTTATAGAGAAATCTTGACTGTCAATTACCCATACAAAGTTTCAAATACCACTGAGCCATGTTATTAACCTCCTTCTCATTTAATAAAGAATTGAAATGAGGCAAAAATTGGGGGGTTAAAATTTTAGTTATCTTTATTCTGCATGAACAAAGGTATAGATTGTTGTGTTTATTTTGGTTTTGTAACAAAATGCCTTTTCCCTATGCTGTTTGTATGCTAAATAACCAAAAGATATGAAAATGTGGGTCTTGATTTTTTCACTATAGTGATTATAGATTTAAATTATGTTTTTGTGCCCTCAAATTTTATCCTGTCATTTAAAAGACTTTTAAATTTATTTCCAGTAATTATAATTGATTCTTCTTTTATTCTGTTTCTGATCATTTTGTTTCACTTCATATTATTTTCTCTTGGACCATTCTTGGCAAATTTATTTTTAAGTTACTTTCAAATTGTTCTTTATTTTAGCAAGTCTTTCTCCTGACTTTTAATGTTGCTGTTTATTGTTCTGAATATTAATTTCTTCATAGATATCAAAATATGACTTTGTAGGTTGAGGTGAGAGTTTGTTGTTTTGTTTTTTCTTCAGTGTTCATCCTTTCTTCTCTAGCAATTCTGAAATTTACTGAACACCTCCAGTCATGGACACTTGGCTCAGATCCTGACCATTGAGCTACATCTGTTTCATCCCATCCTTTAGTAGGGGGATTTAAATAAGCTATAATCCCAGTAATAGTTACAAGGTGGTTCTTTCCATCATCTTTCACAGACAATGAGCTCTCAGTCAGCCTTTGCTTTCTACCCATGGCGCTTGCTTCTGCTCCTCTACTGTCTGCGAACATTCCTGCTAGCATTTTCCATCAGTAGGAGGAGCATGAGCACTCTAGCTTTAACCCTCTTTTCATCATATTTGTGCTTTGGTCCCATAAGTGGGACAGAGATGCTTATCTTTAATTAACAAGTTTACTAAGGTTTCCAGACTCTATTCTTCTGAGATGGTAAGAAATGATACACAATTCCAAAGGGGAAAAAAGAATGCAGAAACTGCTACTTTTGCTCTTTATTCTTCATTCTCTATCATATCATTCATTATTGAACATCCCTTCATATCCCAACAACAAATTACCAAACTTTCTTTCCATTGTGGTCTAATAAAGTGAAAGTTTTGACGTTAAAAATAGCACAATGGTTAAAGACATTGGCTTTGACATTGAGTCCAGTTGTCAAATATTACCACTTTAACAAATAAATCATTTATCCTTTAAGAACTTGCACTCTATCATGCAAAATGTAGGTAATTGTATCACCACAAAATAATAACAATAGTTGAGAAAATAAATGAAAAGTCTTAAATCATAGTGAGTACCCACTAAATATTAACTATTTTATTAGTATATATTTATAATTAGTTCTTTACCTTATGAACCATCCTTTATGGCAAATTATGAACTTCAGCTGGAAAAAGATGAGAACACTTTTAACTTAAATTCTTCAATTTATTCTATGACTCTTAAATCTAATGGAATTATATTCACATCTTTGATTACCAGGGCTCATCCGTCATGTGTCAGAAGAATACTGGGAGTTGGAGTGTTTGATGTTTCAGGTGACACTTGCCACCTACTTTGTGTGCGTGACCTGAAAGAACAGGCAACTCTGAATTGCCACATGAGACACACTCTTCGCCACTCAGTTGGTGAGCACTACATTTTTGCTGTATAGTATAAAAATAGAAGTCTACACACTCATGAGGAAAATCCTCCCTATAATTCTTGGAATATGAGCTGTTTGTTACTATAGTTGTAAAAGCTCAGATATTGGAGGAATGCAGTCTTGTTTTCCCTTATTGACATTTATGGTGTAACTTTAAATACATTATTTTACATGTTTGACTCATTTTTTTCATCCCTAAAATGAGGAAAGAATATGTTCTAAGTTAATCATTAAGATTAAATGAGTTTATATATATAATTTGTTACCAAATTGCCTGATATGCCACTAATGTAAATTTTAGTTTATATCTCCCCCCCCCTTTTTAACAGGTCTTTTTTTTTTAAATTCCAATGGAAAACCATCAAAAGAATTGGCTAAACTGTATAGTATAATGATTTTTAAAAGTTATTCATTATCATCTTCAGCATCCACCTTAAAATCACAAAACCATGAAATGACAGAGAAATAGCTGATCCAACCTTTATTTCTAAACCCCTTTCCTTGTGTATGATTTTTTGGTAGAAGCCATGAAGGCTAAATATTCAATTTTCTAACTTCTCATACAGCTAGGAAAAAACATGTAACACAGTTATGGCTAATGAAATAAATGTAGAAGTCTTTGTATACCTGTTTTCTTTCTTCTTCTAAAACACGGGTGTGGTACGTGGTGATAAATAGCCATCTTTCAACACTGAGCAATATGTTAACATTCTGAAGAGGGTGGAACAGAGAGATATAAAAATCTTGTTTTTCTAAGAGAGTCACTGAGTTTCTGTACCATACCTGTATTTCCTCCTTCTGGAATTATTTTTATATTAGGAAAAAAGTAGTGATTTGGCTGGTTTTCTGATTTTTGCTACTCAATAACATTGCAATCTAACTCATGTTCAAGCTTTATGTTTCAATAAATGAGAAATTGGGGAAAGTAATGTTGGAATGAAAAAATCTAAAAATCTATGTTTACTCAAAAAGTAGTTATAATCTTGAATGCTTATGTTTATATGCAGCCCGTTTTATCACCCTTTTGTTCCTTATTCCTCTGTACCACCGTATTATTTAAATTAAAACTTTAATTAAAATAGTAAGCATTTTAGATAAATCAAATAGCATGGAAGTACTTACAATACAAAGATAGCAATTCTCTGTAATGTAAAAAGTAATTTGTAATAATTGTACAAAGTAACAGTTTAGCTACTCAGAAGAAATCACTTTCTACTTTGTTTTTGCTTATTTTTCTAGTACTTTCGGCAAAATACTTATAATATTTATTGATTTATAAAGTTTAGACATTATCTATTAACACTCATTTTTATATGGCTCACATTCAACTCCATATTGTCATCTCATTCATTTTATTGAAATTAATGATTAGCTTGTAAACTCCCAGAACAAAATAATGATATATGCTTATACTTCTTTTTTTATGTAGCTCCCCACCTAGAATTTTTGCCTTGAAGTTTTTTTTATCAGTATTTTTTAATTGTTGATATTGTACAGTTTTCTGTCTTTTACCCCACCCCCAGCCCACCACCCCAGCCCTCCCCACCTTCCTTTTTTTAACATTTTTCCTTTATCATTTTCTTATCATTTTTCAAATAAAATTGCCTCCATTTTCCCACCACCACTTTTTCCTGCCCCACCACCCTCCCTCCATCCTTCCCTGCTTTGGCTTTGTCCATGGGTCCTTTATACAAGTTCCTCTGTGACCCTTTCCTTTCTTTCCCCTGTTATCTCCCTCCCCGCTTCCCTCTGGTTACTGTCAGTTCGTACAACAAATGCCTTGAAGTTTTACAAAATGTGCTTACTGGTGAGTTTATTTCATTCATTTCATGAAATTTTCAATGCAACTGCTCATTCAGATGACTGACAGGATTCAGTTTTGAGTATTTTTCTATTATATTTGCCAATTATCTTTGTTTCATTTTTTCTGTCCTATCCTTCTGGTATTGAATCTCATAAAATCTCATAGTCTCCCCTTTTATTTCATTTTTCTCTTATAGTTGCCTTTTATTCTAAAAGATTTCTTTTATTTTTATCTAATATTTCTGTTAGATTTTGTTTTCATTTTAGTCATCTTATTTTAAACTTCCAAGAGCTCATTGTTGTCATTTTAAATAGTATTGTATTACTTTCTATGTTTGCAATTATTTCATACACTTCAAAGGAATATGAGAATTGGAGTTTTTTAATCTTTTGTAGGGCAAAGAGCATGGCAGTTTTCTTTTGTTCTGTGAGAGAACAATATTTCTTCCAGGGTCACATTTTTCTGTTTGTTTGTTATCTCTGTTGCTCATGTTAAAGGGTTTATTCAAATGTCTGGCTTCATTGATTTATCTTTTCTACTTAATAATGAGAAAGTTAAAAAACTGATTAAAGGTTTTGGGAAAGAAAGAAGGTCTATATTAAGCATGTTTTGGAAAAGAGTTTTGTTTTACACTGGGGAAATTCCAGGTGTCAGTTTTTCCAGAAACTGGAAAGAATGGATACCAGGCTGCCTGCTGCTATTTTCTGTGAGGGTTGAGGGTGTGGATTTTAGGAATTAACTATGTGATACAGAGACTTGACTTCATTCTTCTTTTTCACGTCCATGTGTCAAAGTCTGCCTTCAATCTCTATCTGGCATCTCAGTTTTGAGAAGCTCTTTCTTTATTTTTGTCAGAATAGGGCTGTAGGCATTTAAGTCCTGGCATTCTGTGAGTACAATTAAAGGAGAGAAAACTTTGATTTTTCTCAAATATTTTCTTCCAAATAATCCACAAGTTAGGTCATTTATTTTGTCTCTTCTACCTGTTTTAAGCAGCATCTTTGAGATAGGAAACATGTCTGTGATTCAGAGAGTCTAATTAACTTTCTTCTCATATGCATCAGCATGAGAATATTCTATACCTTCCTTCTCTCTTTACATGCATTTATTTGCATGAAAGTTTATCAAGTGTCTTATCTCCAAGCTTCTCTCCAATTTTTGTCTGTGTGGATTTTCTTTTCCATAATTATATTTTAGTGAGCATTGGAACAAATAAGAGAAAAACATATGTGGTCAATACAGTATATTTCAAATGATATATTGTATATTCATATAGTATATAAAAACTAAGATTAGTTAAGGTCATACCAAAGATAGGAATTAGAATGGATTGTGAAATGCCTAATCCATAATGAATATGGATTTAGAGTACTCTCTCAAAAGAGCCAATCAATTGGTAAAAGAAGAGCAGAATAATGATTAAATATTTGGAAAATATTGTCAATTAAAAAGACAAAGTAATTGGGAGCATGTAGCCTAGAGGTGAAAAACTGGCAGAGAAGGAGGATGTAAGGCTCAGATATCATGACTTGTTCCCATTCTGTGTTCCATCTAGACAAACATATACCTATTTAGTGGACTGTAGAATTTCTTTTACATAGACTGAGATGATTTAGACAAGTATTACAGATTCAATATTATGTGAAGGAGTTTATGAACATAGTATAAAGATCTGAATTTAAAGAATAGGAGACAAAATCACATAATAACCTAAATAGGCAGCCCTCCAATTTTGCATAGTACCTTGTAACTGATGCTCATTGCATTAGTTTCCTACATCTGCCAAAAGAAACTAATACACACTTGGTTGCTTAAATAATAGAAATGATTTCTTTCATAGGTCTGGAGGCCGAACATCCAAAATTGAGCTGCGAGCAGGGCTGTGCTCCCTCTGGCTCTAGGACGAATCTGTTCTGTGCCCCCTTCCAGTTTCTGGTAGCTACTGCCATTCCTCGTCTTAGGGGCACACCATCCCGATCTCTGCCTCCGTGATCGTAATGCCCTCTCCTCTTCTCTCTGTTTTCTATTCTGTTTCCAATTTAATTCTTCCTCTTAAAAGGACTTTTTTCACATGATTTGGGGGGCCCAGTTGGATAATCCAGGGTGATCTCATGTCAAGATCTTTACACTCACAGGTCCCAGAGATTAGGAGATGGACATATTTTTCTGGAGCCACCATTCAACCCACTAAGCCCATGTGTATAGGAATCATATGCTCACATGGACACATGGATCTCAGTTATCATGGAACTGTGTAAAGTCAGACTTACCTGTAATTAATACCAATTATTTAGGTTTTCTTACTGAAGGGTTAAAACCTGCAAATAGTTATCGAATCAGCCAGGTTGGCTTAGTATGACAAAAAGGAATTTCATAGATGTTGAGAACCAGAGTATAGTATTTTAAGCGCCAGTACGCTATTACCAGAAACATGAGAACAAGACTAAAGTGATGTACAACAGGGCTTCTGTGACTATCCACTAAAGCAGGTCCAGGTGCTTCACTATGACACCCAACTTCCAGCAAAAATTTATTCTTGTCAGTCATTGGTCTATCTTCATGAAATCACATCAGATCTGATATAGGCAATGTAACATAATGGTGAATGCGTATGTTTTTTAATGGATTGAATTTATATAGTGTGTTAAGTATCCATTTATTTTATATTTAAATGCTGGTGGGGCAAAAGTAGCTTTACAGTTGTTTAGATAGAAAATAATACAATAATTAATAAATAATAATACAAAAATAAAATCTGTGTTTCATGTACTCACAACCATAAACCTACTTTTGCTCCACCCTGTATATTACTGTAGTGAAACTTATGCTATTACTGGTTTTAAATAAATACTGATTTTATTGTTCTTGTTAGTTTGCAAATGGGCACAGGAAAAACATATCAAATTTTTGGAGAATAGATCATTAACAATAGAATTTGCAATAGTTTAGTATGTTCTCAACACAACTATGCAATAGTATTTAAAGCTAACAAAATGAATGTTTGTAAATTAATCTTTTATGTGCATGATCTAAATATCAATAGGAAAAGTCCACCTTTATAGTGAAGACATTAAACAGCCAGTATCAAATCACCAGAATATGAATACTATGTTTGTTATATAATTAGCACTCTTAAAATGTGTGGTAATTCATGTAGTCTTAATTTTATGATTTTACTAAGCAAAGAGGATACAATTGGGAGAGGTTGTTACTAGAGCCATCAACCCAAATATTCTAGTCAAATATTTTCAGAAGTTAATCAATCTAATAGTCACATTTCAATGGTTAGAAAATAGTTCTGTGAGTGGATCTATTGTAAGTGACAAATGTTATTCATTCTAAGTTAATAAGCACAGAAGTCATAGAGATATGAGTAAATATGTTAATATTAAAATGGATTTGAATTCTGAATTTATTATTATCTCTGTGACCATTTATAAGTCCTTTAATTTCTCTATACCTCAGATTCCTAGTTTGTGATAAAGATAATAATGCTACTAGGTTGTTAAGATTAAATGAGTAAATATACTTAAAGTGCTAAGAATAAGAGCTTTATAAAGCTTAACTATAATTGTTATTATCATTTCAATGATAATATCTTTTAGCAATATCTTCATAGATATTTACCCATCAAAGATGAGGGAGAAATAGAGAAAGCAGCAACAGAATGAGTACCATGGTGAGGTCTTCACAAAGCAGAGATGTTGAGTATTCAGTGTTGCCATGACTTAAAGGTTTATAACAAATAAATATGCCTAACCATGGCTAGGTATAGAAACAAAAGAAGGTGGAAAAGTGATAGACTGAAACAGGCAGAAGAGTATAGTACAATGAAATCATGCAGAAAACTGGTTCAGCAGTGGTAAAGAAATGTGAGAAATCAAAGGAACAACAAAGTTGGCTCCTTAAAGGTAGGTTAGATGAGGCTGAAGAATTCAAGCTAAAGGTCTTTGTATTGAATGTATTTACTAACAGAATATTAAAAAATGTTTTTTTCTATTTTTTTAAGATTTTATTTATTTTTAGACAGAGGGGAAGGGAGGAAGAAAGTAAGAGAAAAAAACATCTCTGTGTGGTTGCCTCTCATGTGCCTGCTACAGGGGACCTGGCCCACAACCCAGACATGTGCCCTGATTGGGAATCAAACCAGCAAACCTTTGATTCACAGTCTGGCACTCAACCCACTGAGCCACACCAGCCAGGGCCTCTTTCTATTCTTTGATAGGAATAAGATATTAGATCAAGCCATGGATCAGATACAAACACATAATATGCAGGGGAAATTCACATCAATTCTTTCCATAAAGTGCATTAAAGATAAGTTTAAGACACAATTATGAGGTTTACTTCTTTCAAATAAATACCTGGATAATCCTGTATATTTGCATGATTTTGACTTCTCTTACTGATGATTCATCTTTCATTCATTCAGAAATTTGTCCATTCAGCAAATTCACTTTGTACCATGTTCAAAGGACTATACCAGAAAGCATACCTAAAGAAGGATACAAACGCTCTTTTCATAGACTTTTGTATGTAGTTACAGAGACAAACACAAACTAAACAATCACAGCCAGAGAGAGGATATATGAAATTTCCATGAGAGCTTAAAACTAAAGAAGTAGACATGGTCAAAGCAAACATTTTTTTAGGAAATTGTACTTGACCTGAGAACTGCAGGTGGGAGAGCAGTAAATGCATTTTATGTTTGTTACTGGGCAAACGGGAGAAGTTAATCATAAACAGTTATGTGTTCTAAAAACAGGTGTCATTGTTTGCAGACACATGTAGATATAAGAGAGAAAAGCATATTTCAAGTACTGGGTTCAAGGAACTGAACATAGTCCATTATGATTAGAGTTCAGAAACAGGCAGGGAGATACAGCAGGTATTCATAAGTCATATTAAAGATTTTACTCTTATTCTAAAAGCAATTGGGTATCAACAACCACTTCAGCAAGAGTTAGCATAACTAGATTTCATTTTTGAGATCCCTCTGTCTGCAGGGTAGAGAAGGTTACTTAGTGAGGTTTTGCAGTAGACTAGAAGGAAGATACAAAGCTGATTCAATCAGGGGTTGGAAGAGGGAAAAATTCAATGAATGTATAGGATATTTAGAAAGTTCAGTTGACTGACAGGACTTAGTGATGGATGGCATGGGAGTTAAGGTGAGTAACTTGTCAAGGAAATCTGTTTTTTTTTTTCTTCGTACAGTTAAATGAATGATGGTATGCTTTATTTAGATCTGGAACTCAGGAAGAGCATCATGTTTTAGAGGCAGTGAACTGAAGTGCTTTGTCTTTGAGATATTATATTCAGTTTTCCTTTGAGATTTCATGATGTCAAGTTAGCAAATGTATATACCAGTGTAGATCCAAGCTGTGAAGTTTTGAATAGCTGGATGAAGAAGACTATAATCACAAAGTCGTGGTCAGCAAAGTATCAGGAAAATCCAGGGCATTGGTGTCATGAAAATAGGGAAGGAATGTCTGCTTTTGTTCAATTTATTTTTATTGTTGTTTTTGTTTTATACTTCCAAGAAGAATGTGGTAATCAAATATACCTAATCTTGCTGAGAGGCCAGATAAATTGAGAAGTGAAAAATACCAAGTGTCTTTGGAGATACAGAAGTTTTTTAATAACCTACATATAATGATTGAGCAGAATGGATGAAAGTGGAAGTAGATTAGAATGGATTAAGGTGAGAGTAGGACTGAGAAAATAAACATTGAGAAAGAGCAAACCTGGTGAAGTTTATGTTAAGAAGAGGTGAGGGGAGTGAGTCTTCTTCCAGCTATCATGAAGTAACTGGAACCAAATTTGCTTCCCTTGCATAAACAACTAGGACACCAGACAAAGCATATGGAACAACTATTTTCAGACATTGCTCTACAGTGATATTGGCATTGTGACCCAGGAAAGAAGGAGCTGTGCCTTACATTTGCCCTACTTTTCTGTCTAGAGATTTCTTAACAAGAAGGAATATCATGACATTCCTGGAATTCTGGCAGAAATAAAGACATAGAGATGAACATTCGGTGGGAATGGTGGTGAAATTTACAGAACAAATTAGCAGAGAGAAGGATGCTATTCAAGGAAATAACTCAAAAAATCTATGTCAGGCCTTCTTTGAATATGCTGCTGAATTATAAGCCACAGTTGCATATGTGGAAACCCTACAAGGTAAGTTAAAAAGAATTTTCAGGAAACTTTAAGAAAGGCAATTTCCAAAGCAAATACAGTACTAAAAGACAATAACATTCTGGCCGATAAAAAGGAGAAAATTCATTTAAACAAAAATGAGTCAGCAGAAACACTAGAAGTATCATACTTTACTAGTAGAACTAAATGAACCCTAACACAATGATTTTCAATTAGGGATGATTTTACTTCCCTGAAAGACTTTGGTAATATCTGGAGACATTTCTATTGTCATATTTAGTATGGATGGTACTACTGGCTTCTACTGAGTAGAAGTCAGGGATGCTGAAAAACACCTGACAATGCATGGAAGAGTCTTTCACAGCAAAGAATTATCCTGCTAAACAGTCAGTAATGCTGAGGTTAGAAATTCTGTACTAGAATAGAAGAAGCACTATCTTTAGGTATGGGTAAGGGCCCTGTTCCTGGCCCCATGCCTTGGGGAAGTGGTCCCAATTTTTTAAACAAAGTCCCCCTCCATTGCTCGAGAACAGCTGAGGCTATGAGTAGATGCCCTTGATTTCTGAGAAGAACTGGTGTGGGCTCTGGTGTCCATATCTTCAGCCAGGGCTCTCAGAACCTCCTTGTACTGGGATCCACTGAATTTCCCTTGCACTCCTGTTTGTCTAAGGGCTGCAAGTTTATCACTTACAGTTACTAGCATAGTATTTCTTTCATAAGATTGTGTGAGATTGAGGGACAAAAATGGTATGTACATGCTGGTTTGTTGCAACTCTCACTCATGTTGGACATATGGTAAGTTCAGCCATTGTTAAGCTGATGAAATTCCCTCACTAACTCTTGAGCTGAGAAATTCCCTCACTAACTCTTGAGCTGAGAAGATGCGTGGTCTGATAGATCAGGTCTTCCAGCCATATGTCACCACCTTGGTCTTCAGCTGCTAAGGATAGTGAGGTAGAAGCAAATATCCATTATCCCATCCTATCATCGCCTTTGGCACCCAACACAGTCACTCCAACAAATTCATTGGATTATGAATCAATCAGTCTTCCAGGGTGACCATGCCCCTATTCTCCAAGAATGTTCATACCATTGCTCCACAATACCAATGGGCTCTTTTGATTATGCCCTTTCTTGATTCCAAACTATACGGTGATGTTGTGCTTTCCTGTGTTGGCCATCCTTTTTCCAGGTGAAGAATATTCTTTGAGCAAATGGCACTGCTGTTAACACTCCATCCCAGGCCCTTCATCCATGCTCTCCATCAATGACAATATATGTAAGTTAATAGTGTTCTCAACCTTGGAAAAGATTACTTTTTAGGAATGCAGTCAGTGCAGCTCAGAGAGTTAAAGAGAAAAAACAGCTGGAAGATGTACTATTCTACATTTATGTTATGAAATTCTGAATAGTAAATGTAACATAACCAGAAAATAATTATTTGCATGTATCTGCATGCTCCAAGTAAGGCTTGATTTGTACTCATAATCAATAAAATGTAGCAAAAACATTTGAGAAAGTGATTGGAAGCTGGTATTGATAGATGACATGTTGGGTGATGACTTTGTTCATGACTTAAAATTGTCATAGATTAAATAAATTTGTGTTAAATATTATGAGGGAACTACAGAGACAAGGAGATCTGTGTTTTTTCAAAATAAAGAGATTCCAAAGACTTGTGACATTGTAACACCACTATTGTCACCTTTGACTCTTGATAGGAGATAGGAAATTAGCCAGGAGTGGCACAGTTGAAAGTAAAGAAATTTAAGAAACTGTTTCTGGACTTGAAAAGAAAGAGATGGTGCCTGTGCAATGAAAGACCATTACACACCCTGATTACAAAACTGAAATCATATGAATCTCTTCTCTAGCTATTATTTTACATATTCATTGACACTGATTCATAAATACTACAGCTAACATGGGCCCATTGAGTCTGTAGCATATATTTGAATCTATTTGTTTATATAAACAGTGGTCATGCAAAAAGTTTTCTGAGAGTACTACATGCGCTATGGGCAGCTCTGAAAACATGGCCACTCTAAAGCTGCCCCAACAAAGCTCTACAACAGGTCTCAAACGGATCAGTTTCATCTGTGAGTAACTTAACTGCCTGTCAGGAAAAAAGGTCACTAAGCTTCAAAGAGTGGCAAGATCTGGCACTACACAATATAAAATTTACAATAACCCAGAATCAAATAGAAGACTTATGAGATGTGTGAAAAAGAAAAAAATATGACCTATAAGAAGACAAACATCAGTAAACAGAAACAGACACACAACAGAGATGATAAAAGTAACAGACTAGAACTTCATTTTGAGCTTTATTGAGATATTGACATGTAAGATGTAATTTTAAGGTGTACAATTTGATGATTTGATACACGTATATATTGCAAAATTATTACCATGATAAGGCCAGTTAGCACTTCCATCTCCTCACACAATTACAATTTTGAGTGTGGTGATAACATTTAATATCTACTTTCTTAACAACTTTTAAGTATATAATACAGTATTATGAATTATGTTGTGCATTGAATCCCTAGATGCTACTTATATTACAACTGTGTGTTTGTGCCCTTTGATTGACATCTCCCTATTTCCAACCCCACAGCCCTTGCCAACCACCATTTTGGTCTCTATTTCTATGTGCTCAGCTTCTTTAGCTTCCACAAGTGGAAGTATTTGTCTTTTCTCTGTCTGACTTATTTCACTTAGCATAATGCCCTCATATCCATCCATATTGTCACAAGTGGCAGGATTTTCTTCTTTATGGCTGATAATATTCCATTACAGGTACATAGTATAGCATATTTTCTTTAGCCACTCATTCTTTGATGGACTGTTAGGTGGTTTCCATGTCTTGTTCATTGTGAATAATTTTTCAATTAACATGTGGGTGCAGACATCTGTTTCAGACAGTTTTCATTTCCTTTGGATATATACAGGGGTGGGCAAAAGTAGGTTTACGGTTGTAGATATACAAAACAGTTTATTCTTGTATTATTATTTATTAATTATTTTATTATTTATTCGTATTACAACTGTGACCCTACTTTTGCCCACCCTTATGTACCCAGACATAGGATTGCTGGATCATATGACAGGTCTATTTTTTAGGAACCTGCATACCATTTTCTATAGTGGCTATATAAATAAACAGTCCCACTAAGAGAGCACAAGCATTCCCTTTTATTCCACATCCTTGTCAGCACTTGTTATTTCTTGTCTTTTTTTTTAAATATTTTATTTATTTACTTATTTTTAGACAGCAAGGAAGGGAGCGAGAAAAAGAGGGAGAGAAACATCATTTTGTGGTTGCCTCTCACACACCCCCTACTGAGGACCTGGCCTGCAACCCAGGCATGTGCCCTGACTGGGAATCTAACCTGCAACCTTTTGGTTCAAGGCCTGTGCTCAATCCACTGAGCTACACCAGCCAGGGCTCTTGTCTTTTTGATAATAATCATTCTAAAAGGTATGAAGTGATAGCTCATTTTTTAATTTTAATTTCCCTGATAATTAATGATGATTAGCACCTTTTCATGTACCTCTTAGACATTTGGATGGCTTCTTCGGAACACTGTCTACTCAATTCCTCTGCCCATTTTTAAATTGCATTATGTTGGTCTGGGAGGGTAGTTGGTTAGTTTGTTTTGTTTTTATTTTGTTTTTGTTTTGCTATTGAGTAGTAAGTACGCCTTAGACCTTTTGGACATTAATCTCTTATCAAATAGATGGTTTGAAAATATGTTTCCTCTGTTTCTTTTTATTTTGTTGATTGTTTCCCTTTTTTGTGCTGAAGTTTTTTATTTTGATTTAGTCAGACTTGTTTATTTTTGCTCTTGTTGCTTATGCTTTGGTGTCACATTGAAAAACATCTTTGTCAAGACCAATGTCAAGAGGCTTTTCCCCTTTGTTTTTTTCTACTAGTTTTACAGTTTTTAGGACTTATATATAAGTCGTCAATCCAGTTTGAGTTAATTTTTGGACCCCTGTATGAGACAGGGGTCCAATTTCATTATTCCGCATGTGGTTATTGAACATTCCCACACCATTTATTGAAAAGATTATCATTTTCCCTTTGCATCTTCCTGACTTCCTGGTCAAGTGCCAGTTAGCCACATATGAGTGGGTTCATTTCTGGGCTCTCAATTTTATTCCCTTGACTTATGTGTCTCTTTTATGTCAACCCCATATTATTTTTGATTACTATAGCTTTGTAATAAAATTTGAAATCAAGATTCGTAATGCCTCCAGCTTTGTTCTTTAATTCAGGGTCTTTTGCAGTTCCATAGAAATTTTAAGATATTTTTTTTTAAAGATTTTATTTATTATTTATTTATCTTTTAGAGGGGAAGGGTAGGAGAGGAGAGGGAGAGAAATATAAATGTACGGTTGCCTCTCGTGTGTCCCCTGCTGGGAACTGGCCTGCAACCCAGGCATGTGCCCTGACTGGGAATCGAACCTCGATCCTCTGGTTCGCAGGCCCGCGCTCAATCCACTGAGCTACACCAGCCAGGGCAAGATATTTTTTATTAATGTAAAAAATGCCATAAGAGTTTTGAATCTTGCGCTGAATCTGTAGATTTATTGTTTTCACAATATCATTTCTTCAAATCCATAAGCATGGAATATCTTCCCACTTATTTGTATTTTCTTTAATTTCTTTCATCAGTATTTTATAATTTCAGTGTACACATTTTTTACTTCACTGGTTAAATTTATTGTTTTCAATATTATTGTAAATGAGATTAATTTATCATCTCTTTTTCAGATAGTATGTTGTTAGTATAGAGAAATGCAACTGATTTTTATAATTGATTTTATATTTTGTAATGTTACTGAATAAGTTTATTATGTCTAATAGTTTTTGATGGGGTTTTTGGGATTTTTTATATATTAGATCATATCATCTGCAATCAGAGACAGTTTTACTTTTACCTTTCAGATTTGGATGTCTCTTTTCCTTTTTTTTTTTTTTAGTGGTATTTTTACTTTTTTTTTCTTTTACAAGTTATTTTCAGTGACTTCTTATTTAAGGTATATGTTTTCACACACAATATTTCAAGTTTTTCTTTAACATTACAGAAAAATAGAATATTCATTGATCAAAAATACTTAATATGAAACAACACAAAATAATTTCAAATAAAATTCCTAACACTTGCAATATTTAATACACCCTCTCACCTTAGTTTTTATTTTTTTTACTTCTAAAATTTTATTTTTTAATTGTAGGTGACATACAGTATTTTATTAGTTTCAGGTGTACAACATAGTGATTAAACATTTATATAGCTTACAAAGTGACCAACACGATTAAATCTAGCAATCATCTGTTACTATATGTAGTTGTTACGATATTATTGACTATTTCCTATGCTGAACATCACATTCCCCCTCACGATCACTTTTTTTTTATGGTGCCACATTAAGGATTTTTTTTCTTGCTTCAATGCTCTGACTCAGAGAAGCACTTTGCATGTTGAATAGGAGTGGTGAGAGTGGACAACCTTTTCTTGTCCCTAAACTTAGCAGGAAAGCTTTCAATTTTACTATTGAGTATGATATTTTTCTGGGGATTTGTTATATGCAGCACTTGTTATGTTGAAGTATGCCCCTTCTATGTCCAATTTGTTGAGAGTTTTTGTCATATAAGGATGTCAAATTTTGCCAAATGATGTTGAAGCTCTCTATTTCTTCAGTTCAATCATTCTACATTCTATAATTCAACTCTAGAATTTCTGCAATTTAATAGGTTCTATTTCTTTGTTGAATGTGTATGTTCATGTACTGTTTTCCTAATTTACTTGTGTTTTCTCATAGTTTACTAAATTTCCTTAAAAAGATTAATCTGAATTTTTTGTCAGACAGGTCATAGATCTGTATTTCTCTGGGTCAGGCATTGAAATTTCATGAGTTTCTTTGTTGGTGTCATATTTCCTTGGTTATTCATTATCCTTGTGGCTTTACATTGGTGACTGCACATTTGAGAAGGCAGGTAATTATTCCAGTCCGTACAGACTGGCTTTAGTAGACAATGCCCTTTATCAGTGACTTTTTAGGCTTGCTGTTGGAGTCCTTGGGTAGCCTTGTCCTAGCATAGGTCAAAAATCTGGGATTGTGGTAGTCAGCTTGGTGATGGGCCTCAATGGGACCCTGAGTTCACAGCTGTCTACATGGAGCCTGGGCTCCTGAGCATTGACTGGGAGCCTGAGTCTGCAGGAGTCACCCAGGGCAATGGGGCCCAGCCAGTGCTGAGATGTGACAGGAGCTTAGGTTTACTGGAGCCTACTGGGAGCTGCCCCAGATCACACAAGAATGTGGCATGGAGGTGGGCAAATTATCTTGACTATTAGAGCCACCAGAGGCCCTAGGAGCAGGCAGATGCTGGAGAGGATTGGGGGCCTGAGTTCACAGAGCAGGAGCCTAGGACCTAGGAAGCTGCCTGGAACTGTGGGATCTACTATGACCACTGAGCAACCTGTGACTGGTGGAATATGCCAACACTGAGTGGGTTAGGAGCCTGTGTTTACAGGGGTACTATGAGAGCCTGGAATCCAGGAGGGCTCCTGGAGCCATAGGAGCTGCCTGGGCCCCTAGAGCCTGCAGACTCCAGGGTCAACTGGGAGCCTAGTGCTATGGGAATGGCCTGGGGCTCCAGGAGCTCCTTGATGGGCAATGGGGTAAAATGGGGCCATGGAATTGCAGAAACCTGCAGAAAGCTTGATCTTATAGAAAACACCTGGATCTGTGCAAGATGTGTGGGATCACTGTAACATGTAGGCATCCACATATACAGCTGGAAGCCAGGGTTGGTGGGAGCCCACCAGGGGCTTGGGGGCTGCCTAGGATCACCAAGGGAGAGGTATCAGAATGAGCTAAAAGTCTGGATTCTTGGAGACTTGACAAGGGTCTGGTTCCAAGGATGCTGCCTGGGGCCACTGGAATCAGCAGGTACCAGGTAGGGGGTTGGGGGAGGACCTGGAGTAGGGAGGTGCTGAGGTAAGCTAGTTGCTTGATTCATGGGAACCTACCAGACTCTGGTGTCATGGGACCCTCCTAGGGCTGCAGAGCAAGTAGGCACCAGGGTCACACAAGGCCTGGTTTTCCAGAAGGCCCTGGGGAGCCCTGCCAGCTGCCTAAGTCGCTGGCACTTCTATGCACTGGAGTGAGATGTGCTGAGTTTGTGGGAGGCACCAGGGAGCCACCTAGGACTATGCGAGTCAGCCTGGTGCTGGAGCAGGCCGGGTCTGTGGTCCATGGTGACATCAGGGGCTTACTCTCCTCTCCTTCTCTCCTGAGGAAGGTGTCTCTCCCCCTGCTGGGCTGCCCAGAAATGTGGAAGGTATATTGGGAGTACTGTGAGTCTATCTTTCCTATCCTTCTCAACGTGTCATTTTCTTACCTCTTTTCTCTTTGTTTCTGTTACAATTTACATTTAATATTGTTTTAGTGTACAGCATAGTGGTTAGATAATCATATACTTTACAAAGTATTCAATGGGCGGGCCATTTTTATTTCTGTGCCTCCAGGGTTCTGTAACCCCTCATCTAGAATCCTTACCTTTTGCGAAGGCATTTTCCATGCAGTTGGGGGAGGGAGAGTGGTAGAAATTCCCATGTAGCACTGGGAGTGCACTGGAGTGTCTCTCAGCTAGCAGTCAGGTCTTAGCTTAGTAACCATAGTATAAACACATCCTAGACTAGGAGGCTTTGTTTAAAAATGAGTTAATATCCCTCAAATTTTTAAAATTAATTTCTGTTTCAGATTCATTAAAAATATATTATTAAAGAGCTTGACTTTGAAATGTAGTTCAATTTCATTCTTCCATGTATTTCTATGTACTTGAAAGAGTTTTACTGTGTTCTGACTATTTTTTTCACATTTGATGTCTTTGGTTTGGTAAAACTGGAATTAAACCAGTTGTTTGGTGTAATAAATTAATTATATGATTTATAATAATTTTAATTTCACTAGAAGAATGTCAGAATATCTTCAGAATTAGCTATTGCACATTACTTGAACACAAGAGAGTTAATTAAAGCTTTGTAGATTAATTGATCATAATTCACATGTTTTTAAATGTAATTTATTTTCTGCTATGTTCTACTATTGATATAATGTGTAAGCCAATTTATTAAATATGCCAAAATATTTATCCTTTCAACTTGCATTTATTTTAAATGAAATATATTTCAACTACTAATAAACATTCTGTATAGGAAAATCATGTCTTCAACAGAGTTACACAGCCCATTTTAGGGAGGAAAATATCCCGTGTCTCATTAGGAACTGAGATTGAATAGAAATCTTCCTCCTATTTATTCATTCACCAAAGTAAGGAACATTTTAATTTAAAATGCACTGTGTCATGTGCACATCACTTAAATATAAACAGTAAAAAAAAAAAGAACTCAGTTCATCTATTTGGCTCTCACAAGAAGAATTTACTGTCAGCCCAAACGGAAATAGCTTAACATGATAAATGTTTTTTAGAAGTGTCGATCCACCAAAGGTGGACATTTCCTCTCACACTGATAAAAAAAAAACCACATCCCGAATTGCCATGGACATTTTCTCTGATATATTGGTGGTAGCATCAATCTGTGAGCTGAACTGAGTTATCAGTGAAATTTGATAGTCTTTTGATGATATTTTCTAAGGCCTGAATTTTTTGGTTTTTGATCTTTCACACTTTGGTCTCCAGCCAATTCTATCTCAACATCTTGCTTCATTGCATTTTGTAACTACTTGCTATATCTTCACATTTTTTTATCACTTACAACTTGATGTTTCATGTTTTAAGCCTCATCATGGAGAATATATAAAAGACCCAAGAATATAAAGCTTCTACTAAAATTTACTGTTTTTCTCTTTCATTTTACTCTAAAAGATTGTGTCTTTAAAAAACAATATTTAAAATAAAGAAGATAACTCCCGTATATTCTTCAATTCAGGGTATGTGTTTAGTAAACATTTAAAAATTATTTTAGATACTTTGCCATTTGTTTTCATATTAAGATTCATCAATTTTTGTTTTCATATATCTTAAAACTGAATCGAAGAAATGTTAAATTATCTCTAAATTGAGTTTTTAGTTAATATTTATTCCACAACATTGTGACTCTACTTCAAGTTAAGCTAATATTATATTAAGCAATAAATATAATAGAGCGGTCTTTAATGTAGGCTAAATTAAATAAATGCCACTCAAAGGATATTCTGTGGAAGGTACCTCTGTGGCATAGATTAGCAGCAACTGCAGGGATCCCCTTCACAGAAGGATTACAATGTATTTACGAACGCCTACCACATTCAAATGTGAATTTGCATGGTGCTTTCTAAATGCTATATTTCTAAAACATATTTACATACATTTCCTATCTGTGAATTGTTACTGGGATGTGTAAAAATAATAGTTGTAAGTATGGTTACAGCTGATCTTTATTGAAAACTTACCATTTGTTTGGCCTATTCAAGATCCATATAAGATTTTTCATCTAACCCACACAAGAGCCCTGTGAAGTATGCCATATTATTACACTTATTTTACAGAAGAGAAAACTAAAGTTTAGAAAAGCTAGCAAAAGTATCATATTATATGAAAAATATATAAAAAAATATTCAGGGAATAGTGAACAGATTGACTCATCTGGAATTAGTTAATATAGGGCAATAAGAAGTGGAGAATCAAGGTGGACAGTTTGAACAATATAGAGTTTTTGAGAACCAGATGAGGTGCTTGGAGAGAAGGTAAAGAATGTTTAACAGCTTGATTTTGGAATCAAACCAGACTACCCATCTTCAGCCAGTTAAATAGCCATGGGCATATTTCCCCAGGTGAAAAATAAGGATATTACTAGTACCTCATAGGATTGTTGTGAGGATTAAGTGAGATGAATGAGATAATGAATATCCTTGTGGAAGCAATTAGTCCATGAGTAGTAACTCCCAGTCACTGACCATGATCTAGAGTTCAAGAATAATCACTGAAGGTTTTTGAGTGGGGTATAAAAAGTTTTTAAGACCTCTCTCTGTTATAAACATTAAATTAGAAGAGACACGGATTAGGTGTAGAAATGGCCATTAAGAAGTTGAACTGCATTAATTCCTACAATTATTTCCTTTAATTCCTGGTAATGGCAGTGAAATGGAATATAATGGAGAGCCAGGGGAAATAAAGTAAGGAAAGGCAAAGGGAAAGGGAAGGGAAGGGAGAGACGTTGTGGAGGAGCATCTGCAAGTCTTGGACAAACTCTGAACAAAGAGTTCAGAGTTCCAAATTTAGGGAACTTTTTTCTAAACTCATCAAATGGTTTGATTTTATCTGTTAACATTTCTGTCAACTAGTTATAGAACATATATGGAACAAACTCTGTTGACAGGAATAAGCTCTTAAATATATCATTACTTCAGCCAATTTAACTATATAAAAGCAAATGCCTCGTTATAGTGACCTGAACAACGAGGTCTGTCCGGAAAAAGTCCAATCTTTGTTAATATAACGAGAAATATTTTCATGACATTGATGTAACCTGATAGCCAAGGAGAGTGGACTGGAATGCACATGCGTGAAAGATGACTTCATTGTACTAGTCAGTGGGGGCCGTAGATGCCATTGAGTGCTGTGTGGCTGTCGCATTCACAATGACTAAGCAAGTAGAGCAGTGACTTTGCATCAAATTTTATGTTAAAAGGTCCCTACTTTGAAGGGGACTGAGATGTCATTGTCCTGTGTACAATGTTTCTTGTGTTTTGTATCTTCTTCGATAAATGTCTCTATTTTTCATAGTACATGGTTGGATACTTTCTGGAAAGACCGTGTATATTCAAACCTAGTATAATATTGGTAACCATACTTGAAAAATAAATTTAAAAAAATTTAAAACAGAAAAAAATATTTATTAATTTTTATGAAATTCAACTTATCACTTTTTTCTTTTTCGATTTTGGTGTTCTATAATAAAAACTACTGCTTAACCCAAGGTCGTGAAGATTTTCTCCTATATGACAGCATCATAATAGAAAAAATAGTAATATTCTTGACTGACGATACGTATTGGATTCAATGAATTAGTGTTTAAATTTAGGTTATAAAACATAACTTAATAGCAGAAACAAGTATCAACAAAATAAAGTAGCTATTTTTGTTCCATAGAGCAATAATAATAAACTATTTTATGTAATGGATGTTATTTTGCCACACTATTTACATACTGTACAAGATCATTCACAACCTGTTTTCGTCTTCTTTTCCTGCTTTGTTTTCCAGCATTATTCTTCATGAACTCTAAATTTCATTCATCCACCATGTAGTCAGTTTTTCTCTAGCATGCTGTACCTTTTCATCAAATTCCATACATTGAAAGATATGGACAGATGTCAGTCACTGTAACTCAGAATTTCCTAGTCATTAAAGTTCAAATGTTACCCCACTGTGAAGACTTCTGTTCTCACAGAAGTCACTCTTCTCTAGGCAGAGTGGGTTGGTACTTCTTTCCCTTTAGCACTTTGAGCACACCTCTCTTACAACACTGTGTGTGCATAAGTGTTTAGCTTTCCTACACCACACTAGACTATAAACACTCTTTAAGTGAAGTGGCCATATATTGACAGACCAGAGCTCCATTCTTTATGAGACCTTAATGAGAGACCAGAGTTCATTAAGGAACAAGAAAAAGGATAGTTAGAAGATTGAAAAACAGAACAACAACAAAAAAAAGCCTATGAGCAATTGAATAGGCTGAGGGACATTGTAAAAAATTTAGAGGGTAAACTAGGTTTTCTTAAGATCTCTGTGTTTGGGAATGGGATCAGATAAAATAGATTCAGATGTTAGTATTAGAGTAACTAGATATACACATATACCTTACATAATGATCATCCCAGTATGTCTAATATTCATCCAACATCATACATATTATAATATCATTGACTACATTGCCCATGATATATATATTTTACATGAATATGACTACTTTTATAACTGGAATTTTTTAACTTCTTAATCTCGTCCACCTTTTTCATCCATCCTGCCAAGCCCCTTCTGATCTAGTGACTATCAGTTTTTTTGTCCTCTGTCTATATGAATTTGTTTATGGTTTGTCTGTTCATTTATTTTGTTATGTAGATTGCACATATAAGTGAAATCACGTGGTATTTGTTGTCACAAATGGTAAGACTTTATTCTTTATATGGCTGGGTAATATCTCATTGCACATACAGAGTGGGGAAAAAGTAGGTTTATGGTTGTTCAGGCTGAAAATAATATAATAATTAATACATAATAATATAAAATAAACTGTTTTGAATACTCACAACTATAAACCTACTTTTTCCCCATCTTGTATATACATTTACTTATGAATTTGTTTATTGTAAATAATGAAGCAATTAACATAGAGATGCATTTATCTTTTCAAATTAGTATTTTGGGTTTCTTCAGATAAATGCCCAGAAGTAGAATCTCTGGGTCATAAGGCAGATCCATTTTTAATTCTTTGAGGTAGCACCATACTGCTTTCCACAGTGGCTGCAATAATCCATATTCCCACCAACATTACTTGAGGGTTCCCTTTCCTCCACTTCCTTTCCAATGACTTGTTAGTAGCACTGGTCTGTTTGAATTTATTGATGATAGCCATTCTGATAGGTGTTAGGTGACATCTCATTGTGATTTGAACTTGCATTTTTCTGATAATTTGTGATATTGAGCATCTTTTCATATATAGGCCATCTGTATGTATTCTTTGAAGAAATGTCTGTTTAGGTCCTCTGCCCATTTTTTAAATCATTTGGTGGAATTGGTAATAAGTTGTATGAATTTCTTATGCATTTAGGATATTAACCCCTTATTGGATGTATCATTGGCAAATATCTTCTTTCACACAGTAAGTTGCCTTTTCATTTTTTTTAATGGTTTACTTAAGCTTCCAAATCTTTTTAGTTTGTTGGAGTTTTGTCTTTATTTTGTTTTTTGTTTACTTTTCCTGAGAAGACATATCCAAAAATATATATTGCCAGGTGTGATATCAAAAGTTTACTGCCCATGTTTTTTCTAAAAATTTTATAGTATCAAGTCTACATTTAAATTTAAAACTTTGAGTTTGTTTTTTACATATGGTGTAAGAAATGATCAATTTCATCTTTTTACATATATCTGTCCTGTTTTCCAAACACATTTACTGAGGAGAATGTCTTTATCCCACTGTGTATTCTTTCCTCCTTTGACATAAATTAATTTACCATATAGGCAGGGGTTTATTTCTGGGCTTTCTCTTCTATTCCATAGACATATGTGTCTGTTTTCATGCCAGTACCACACTGTTTTGATTACTAAAGCCTTGTAGTGTAGTTTCATATCAGGCAGCATGCTACCTCCAACTTCGTTCTTTCTCAAGGTTGCATTGATTATTATACATCTTTTAGGTTCCACATAAATTTTAGAATTATTTATCCTAATTCTGCAAAAGATGACATTGGTATTTTATTAGGAATTTCATTGAATCTGTGATTGCTTTAGATGTATAGACATTTTAACAATGCTAAATGACATTCATGTGAATACAAAATAGCCTTCAGTTTTTATCTTCTTCAATTTCTTTATTCAATGTCTTACAGTTTTCAGAGTACAGATCTTTTACCTCCTTCATTAAATTTATTCCTAGGTACTTTATGCTTTTTGATGCAATTGTAAATGAGATTGTTTTCTTAACTTCTCTTTCTAATAGTTTATTGTTGGTGTATGAAAATATAACTGATTTGTTATTATTAATTGGTTTTCTGCTACTTTACTGTATTAATTTATTAGTTCTAATAGTTTTTTGGTGGAATCCTTAGTGTTCTCTCTGTATAGTATCATGTCATCTGCAAATAATGACAGTTTTACTTCTACCTTTTCAAACTGGATGCCTTTTATTTATTTTTTTTCTTGACTGATTGCTGTGGCTAAGACATCCAATACTATGTTGAATAAACTGGAGAGAGTGAGCATCCTTGTCTTTTTCCTGATCTTAAAGAAAAACATTGCAGCTTTTCTCCATTGAGTATATTTGCTTTGGGTTTATCATATATTACCTTTATTTTGTTGAACTATGTTTCCTCTCTTTCCACCTTTCTGAGTATTTATAGATGTTGGATTTTTTTCAAATGCTTTTTCTGCACTTATTGATATGATCATATGAAATTTATCTTTATTTTTTATGAGTGTATCACATGAACTGATTTTGTGGATAATGAATCAACCTTGCATCCCAGGAATAAAGCCCACTTGATCATGGTTTATTCTGTATAAAGCGTTGCTGAACTTGGTTTGATAATATTTTGTTGAGGATTTTTTCACCTATGTCCATCAGTGATATTGGCTTATAATTTTCTTCTTTTGTAATATTTTTGTGTAGTTTTGTTATACAGATATTGCTGGCCTTGAAAAATGAGTTCAGGAGCCTTCCTTCCTCTTCATTTTTGGCATAGTTTGAAAAATATGGATTTCAATTCTTCCTTGACTACTTGGTAAAATTTACCTGTGAAGCCATCTGGCTCAGGATTTTGGGTTTTGAAAGAGTTTTTAAATTACTGACTCTATTTTGTCAGTAGTTATTGGTCTGTTGGATTTTCTTACTTCACTCTTGAAGTAATGTATTGTTTGTGGTAATTTATCCATTTTGCTCAGTTTGTTCAGCATTGGCATATACTTGTTCTTAGCATTTTGGTAGTGTTGATTGCCACTTCTCCTCTAGAATTTCTAATTTTACTTGTGCTCTCTCTCTTTTTCTCTTCATAAGTCTGGGTGAAGGTTGATCTATTTTGTTTATTCTTCCAAAGAACCAGCTCTTGGTTTCATTGACATTTTCTATTGTTTTTTTCAGACTCTGTTTCAGTTACTTTCATTCTGACTTTATTATTGCCTTCTTTCTACTCACTTTGAGCTTTGTTCTTTTCCAGTTCCTTTAGATATAAGTTTAGATTATTTATTTGAGATTTTTCTTGTTTCTTGAGGTGGCTGGAATTACTATGATTTTTTGCTCTTAGAACTGCTTTGGCTTTGTCCCATAGATTTTTGGTCAATGCGTTTTATTTTCATTTCTCTCAAAGTACCTTTTGACTTTTTCTTGATCTCATTGTTACTTTATTTATTGTTTAATAACACATTATTTAACTTCCATGTGTTTTGGTTTTCTTCCTATAATTGATTTCTAGTTTCATAACATTATGATCAGAGAAGTTACTTAATATTATTTCAGTCTTCATAAATATATTGAGACTTGTTTTGTGGCCTATCACGTGGTCTATCCTGGAAAATGTTCCATGTACACTTGAAAAGAAGGTATATTCTGCTGCTTCAGAATGAAGTGCACTAAAAATATCAATTAAATTTATCTAGTTTAATGTGTCATTTAAGGCCACTGTTGTTGACTTTCTGTCTAGATGATCTATCCATTGATGCCAATGAGGTATTAAAGTTTTCTACTAGTAGTGTATCACTGTCGATCTCTCCCTTTATGTATAAATATATATTATTTATATGTAAATATGTACATCTAACTATATATTAACTTTATATGTTTAGGTGCTCCTACTATGAGTAATTAGATATTTGTAACAGTTATATATTCTTGTTGGATAATCCCTTTACCATTATGAAATCCCCCCTTTGCCTCTTGTTACAATCTTTGTTTTGAAGTCTATTTTGTCTGATATAAGTATTTCTACCCCAGTTTTATTGTTTATTTTATTGTTTATATTTGCATTAAATATCTTATTCTATCCATTTATTTTAATTCTAAATGTGTCTTTTGATCTGAAGGCTGTCTTTGTAAGCAATATATATATATATATATATATATATATATATATATATATTGCTTACTATATATATATATCCTACATTTTTTAGTCAATTTACATTTAAAGTAATTATTGATAGGTATGTATTTATTGTCATTTCATCAACTGTTTTTTATTATTTTAGTAGTTTGCTGTTTCTTTCATATTTTCCTATTATCTTGTATGTTGATGGCTGTCTAAAGTGTTTTGTTTGGGTTCCTTCTCTTTATGTCTAATATATCTCTAATAGATTTTAGGCTGGTGGGTTTTATATATATGTGATTCATATACACAAGCCATGTTTGTGTCATTGTATTTTAAGTCAATGGTTGCTTAAATTTGAATACACTTTAAAATCACTACAATTTTTACTTGCCCCCTATATGTTCATGTTTTTGTCATAATTTTGTACTTAATTTGCATGCATGTGCTAATATGTACTCCTTAATTCACTGTTATAATTACACATGATCTCCCAAACCTTTTTTATCCTTTGTGCTAGCTTCCTAGTTGGTTGATCCACTTCTTTTATTAAGTGTTTGTCTTGGTTAGTGAGAAATTCTTCTTTCTTATATTTTCTTTTTCATATTTTTTATCTTTTTTAATTTAACAAAGTCCCTCTCATATTTATTGTAGTATTGGCTCAGTGGTGATTAATTCATTTAGCTTTTTCTTATTTGGAAAGTTCTTTATCTCTGCTTTGATTCTAAATGGTAGCCTTTCTGGGTAGAGTGATCTTGGTTGTAGGTCTTTTCCTTTTATCACTTTAAATATTTTATGCCATTTTCTTTTGGCCTGCAAAGTTTCCCTTGAGAAATCAGCTGATAATCAGCTGGAGGCTCCCTTGTATGTAACTATTTGCTGTTCTCTCATTGATTTTTAGATTCTCTCTTGGTCTTAAACCTTTGTCTTTTAAACTATGATGTGTCTTGGTATAGGACTTTTGGGGTTTATTTTGTTTGAAGAATGATAAGTTGGACTTCAAAATTAAGAATTTTGTTTTCAAAAAGTATGCCTACAAGCCACACATTGGGAGAAAATAATTATAAATTATGTATTGAATAAAAGACTTGCATCCAGAAAACAAGAGAACATAAACAATAGAAAAAAATTTTCAAAGATACTTCACCTAAGAAACAGATGAACAATAATCACTTGAATAGATGCTTTACATCATTACCCATTAGGGTAATGTAAATTAAACTGTATGAGACATCCCTACATTTCTATTAGAATAGCCACAGTTAAAAAGACCAACCATACCAAGTGTTGTTGAGGGTGTGGAATGACTGGAATGCTTGCACTATTGGTGGAAATGTAAAATAGTACAACCATTTAGGAAAATACTTCAGCAGCAACTTGCAAAATTAAACATATGTTTTTCATATGTTCTAAGCATTATATTTTTAAGGTATTTATCCAAAATAAATGAAAGCATATGTATATACTAAGATATATAAAGGGACATTTAGAGCAGCTTCATTTATAATCACCGAACACTGGAAGCAACCTAGAATAAATAAATAAATTGTGGTCTATATACAGGATGGAATATTATTAATTAATATAAATGAGCTATAGATACATGAAAATGCATGGCGGAATCTCAAAATAATCATACTGAATGAAAAACCCAGACAAGAAAATGACATACTACTCACTTCATTATATAATCTAGGATATTTAAATTAATGTATAAGTGACAAAAAGCAGATCAATGATTACGTGAGAATGTGAGGGGGAGTGAGGAGCTAGTGGAAGGGGTTAACAAGGGGCAGAGGAAATTTAAATATGATCAGCATCTTCATTATTGCACTTACAGTAGGGGTTCATCAAATATATACATATTTTAAAATTATGAAATTATACACTTAAATATGTATAGTTTATTGTGTGTTAGGTATGCTTCAATAAAGATGCTTTAATATGTCAGAAAATTCAGTTTAAACATAACTTCCAAAGTTTACTAGATGGTGGAAGTTCTCCAGCCCCAGACCTTGACTCAGTGTGAATCATGGTACTCACTAATGAAAAAACAAAATTGGCATTTCTCAGTCATTTCTTACAAATGAAGAAGAGAAAAATTATGACTTAGAATGAAAAACTCCTCTTGAAGCCTGGAAATAATTACTTTGCTAGGAGACCTGACTAATCAGCAGCAGGATAACGCTTAAACAGTGCGGGTAAATCTATTCTTTTAAATGTTATAGTAACCCCGTGAATGCCTCGATTAAGTATGATACTTTTTCTAGATGTTTATTTTATTTAACTGTGTCTTCTCTACTTGACCTCGGAGCTCTTTTATGAGAACAATTTGAGTCTTTTTAGTCCATTGCCTAGTATATTTCTTGTCACTCACCTGTACCCAGTAAATGTTGGTTGAATGAATAAGTGACCAAAAATGGATAACCTCGCAAATGTGATAGGATAAAAATGATAATGAACAAAATAACAGTTATTATTTACCAAAAACAATTGGGAAGATGATTATAAATAATACCACTGACCTCAGAAAATGATAGCTCTTCTCATTTGGATATCCTTTGCTTTCAGGCTACTTTACACAAATTACCTTTAACTTTTTTAATAAACATATAAGATAGGCATTATTAACCTCATTACAAAAATAAAGATATCTTGTATTAATAGTTAAATAACTTGTCTGTTGTCATTCTTTAAGTAATTGATGGACCTGAAATTTTTGGTGAAGCTAAAACTTAAAGCCAGGTCTGCTGAGTATAGCCACCATACTTTTCTATTACATCTTGTGGTGCCTGGCAAATGTGTACAAATTCACAGAAAATTACTTATCGTGACTTGAATTTGAAATTGTTATAAAATATGGTAAATAGTTTTCCCTTTCCATCACTGATCTAATGTGAATGTAATTAGAATATATCTGTAGAACAATATTCACTACTAAACTCTAGTACCATGAGGAAATTCTGGATATATTTCTACCTAATTTTTCTTTAAGCAAGTCACAGGACAATGCACTCTGGTTCTTAGACATTATGCAGGAGTGATGGCAAACTTCAATTCTTTAGATACTTATCAAAAATTTTACTCAGCTAAAAACATTATCTGATAATTCTTTTTATTTTATTTTATTTTATTTTATTTTTATCAGTATTTTTTAATTGTTGATATTGTACAGTTTTCTGTCTTTTACCCCACCCCCAGCCCACCACCCAGCCCTCCTCACCTTCCTCCCATTTCCACCCCCCATAGTTTTTGTTCGTGTGTCCTTTTTACTTGTTGCTCTAAACCGTTCCCCTTTTCCCCTAAAATTCCCTCCCCTCCCCCTCTGGTCACTGTCAGACTGTTCTCAAATTCAGTGTCATTGTTTATATTATGCTTGTTTGTTTGTTTTGTTGATTAGATTCCTATTAAAGGTGAGATCATATGGTATTTGTCTTTCACTGCCTGGCTTATTTCGCTTAGCATGATGCTCTCCAATTCCTTCCATGCTGTCGCAAAGGGTAGGAGCTCCTTCTTTCTTTCTGCTGCATAGAATTCCATTGTGTAAATGTACCACAGTTTTTTGATCCATTCATTAACTGATGGGCACCTAGGTTGCTTCCAGCACTTGGCTATTATAAATTGTGCTGCTATGAACATAGGGGTGCATAGGTTCTTTTGGATTGGTGTTTCAGGGTTCTTAGGATATAATCGAAGGAGTGGAATTGCTGGGTCAAAAGGTAGCTCCATTTTTAGTTTTCTTAGAAAATTCCATACTGTTTTCCATAGTGGTTGTACTAATCTGCAATCCCACCAACAGTGCACTAGGGGACAGAATAGAACAGAGAGCCCAGAAATAAACCCAAGTCTCTACAGTCAATTAATATTCGACAAAGGGAGCAGCAACATAAAATGTAGCAAAAATAGCCTCTTCAACAAGTGGTGCTGGGAGAATTGGACAGCTACATGCAAAAAAATGAAACTCGAGCACCAACTTATACCATACACAAAAATGAATTCAAGGTGGATAAAAGATTTAAATATAAGCCGTGATACCATTAAAATCCTAGAGGAGAACATAGGCAGGAAAATCTCAGATATTTCACGCAGCAATATTTTTACTGATATGTCCCCTAAAGCAAGGGACATATCTGATAATTCTTGACTTTCTTTGCTGTCAGTGTCATTTTTTAGTAGATATAACAAGTGATGGTTGAAACCATGGGGGACATGTGAATTCAGATAAAAGGAGAGATGAATAGAAGTGATGTTATTAGGGAAGTATATTATCACTGCTTGGTGATATAAAGAGAACGGATATACTCTTGACATATAGCAATACCTAAGTTGGCCATGTTTTGAAACTTCATTGTGCATTTCACTCCAGATCAATACCATTGGACTGGTTTCAGTATACCTTCTCTCCCATTGTCCGCATCTTGATCCACAACACACCTCAATATTATCAAAAGTAATTAGGGAATAAAAATATAAGTTAATATAGCTATGTAGGAATATAGGTAAATATAACTATGTGTCTGCAAAACTGGAGAATGCTGTTTTTGATGAAGATTTTACAGTTATGTGTGTAGAAGTGAGGCCAAAGCTTTGGAAGTGAAAGATGTCTCGAAGGGAAGGGTTACATGGAGAGAAAAGAGCAGCAAGCCAGTGATGGAAACTATTACAAAAAGATGTGAGAGAACATAAAACACGTTGAGGAGAAGTTAAGGTGTTTGCTGAAAAGGGAGTTAATCAGGTTTTTGTATCAGTTAGCACCCATTTTCTGGGTTGAGAATTCAAGTATTCTGTAAGGCAGTAACTCCCTTTGCAATGAAATCTCTTCTGGTGTTATTTTAAATTTGAAGAAAGGTACTTGGAAACACAGAAGCATTACAATAGGCAAGAATGGTAAAAAGCAATAAAAACATGCTTTTATGGCCACTGATACTATCTTGGTCAAATATCTTATATTATGATACTCAAGGGAGTTTTGTGGTCCTTTGGAGAAACTCATTTTCTGGCAGAAGTTTGAAAGCATTTCTGTCATTTAAAAAAAATCAATGAAGGAAAAAGCAAGAATGATGAGTGGTAAACTCTCATTAAAGAACCTGCACAGTCAACAGAATGCCTCTTTGCAACCTGTCAGTGAGACAGGACTTCTTTAATTTGAACTAAGACAACCTGTGTTCTATATTTTTTAGCTTGTCTGGCATAGAGGTCACAGATTTTCTGTGGGATAAGTTAGAACTGCTTACACATTCCCCTAACTTTAAATTTGGCCTAAGTTTTTTCCCCAAAATGATGAGTGATATGGCAATAAAAATGAAGCTTTGTTGCTTTTATCATATTTTACTTGCAAAGTTAAAAAATCATACAGTGAATTTTGCTTCAGGAAATCACTGAACACATCAAACACTGCACCTTTAAATATGAGTAAGTCATTTTACCCCAACCTGCCTTGAATTGCTTTCTAAGTGACCTTGTGACATTTCCTGAATAGTATTTCTTTGTAGTCATGTATAAATACATATATAAGTATGAGAATAAAATTATATGAACTGTAATAATGCTCAGTTTTAATCTTTGATATCATTTAAAAATGTTACTTCCAATTATCCCCCAATGCACTATAGTCACTATTGTCACAGAAGTGCATTGAATCAATACAGTATTTATTTTTTGACCACTATAAGGTGAAATGTGTTGTTACTTGAGGTTTGCCTACCTTCAAAAAATTACCATTGAAGAAGCAAGATATAATTCCACAAGAACTTTGAAAAGAATTAAATATTAAAACAACTCAACCAACAATATACTAATAGAAGAGGAAGAGATCACTCTAAACTAGAATGACTGATTAATTGATAATGGCTCTATAAAATTGTACAACAATGCAGATCTGGTCCATCACAAGCTACGCAAAGCTAAAGAGTCAATTCATTCCAATAGGGTTGCCCTATAATTCTTACCTCTGTTTCTGTTTTAGAGACCTTGTTTGCTTCTGTCTAACTACCAGATCCCCATCTTCCACAGACAGGCATCTCCACAATTGCTACCTAATGTATCTCAGTGCCACAGTCAGTCCCAACTAACTCTCCACAGTCCTACATCTTGGAACACCCAATAAATCCAATGACTAATATATACCACTAGATTGAAGTGTAATCATAGGGGTGCAAAAATAATGGCTAGAAAAGGCACATTACAGTGAATGTATCACCATCTATGAGGATTTAGATGCCTTGGCCAGGCGTCTGGTATATAGACCAGCCCGTATTAATGTGCTGACCATTCAGTGAATGGATAGTGAGCATTAGGGACTAGAAGCCAGGAAAAACACAAGTATGTGGGCAGATCTACTCTGCTCTCCCTGATCTATCATATGCAGTTAGAGATCATGTGTGAAAAAGAATTTGATATATAAAGTTAAGTCACAGGCTTGGTTCTAGGTCCGAAGAAAGCAAATTAAGGAAAGGAGAACAGGGTCTGGAAATACACAAAAAATACAGGGAAGAAGGTCAGGTAGAGCCCAGAGTAACCTAGGAATTCTACCTAAATGAAGGAAAAGACTACTAAGAAAAGGCCAACACCTAGAATATTCTGATATGTGGGAGGTGGCTATTTTTGGGAAAGGCTCACTAGAATGTCTCATTTAAGCAAAGATTTGAAGGAATAGAGAACATGTCCTTCCATCCCTTCTCCAGTGTTCTGATGTGGAAGAAGAAAATGCATTGCACGATAATTATTATTATACTTGTATTACCCAATATACTCTAATCTTGAATTCAGGATTTGATTTTGTACAACAGACCCTCAGAAAAAATAATGTCAAAGAAAGTCTGGTCTTTTCACGGAGGAAAGAAATTTTTCTATCAAACATTATCATGATCAAGAAAGATTATCAGTAAACACTGCTAATATAGCATGAGAGGGAGCACTTTCAATTATTCATTCATTACATTATACTGGACTCTGTCGCATGTAGACATTGACAGATTCTGGGGACACAAGGGAAATATGTTCCATGACTTCATACAGCTCATAGTGCATAAGGTTCTATCCACGCACTCAAATGGAAACATAGGTGCCATCCAGGTCCATGTATATCAATGGAATCATGAAATAATAAAACTGAGATTTAGAGAATAAGACTTAAAAAGAAGGAAAGACTAGAGGGAGTAGATGCTTTCATGCTCAAGTGGAATGACCTAAATCAGGGAAGATATTAGAATGTTTATCGAAAAAGAGAAGACCAAATAGTAGCTACAAACTAAACAGAAAGAGAAAAGATTCCAGCTGTAAGGCTTCAGAGGCAGGTGAGAAGGGAGAAGCAAGAACAAAGGGTCTGGTGGGACAAAATATAAAGATTTTGGTCTTTATATTAAAAGAAATTGGTTTTAAGAGAGAAAGTTTTTCAAGCTGGAGAATGAAATGTACTTTAGAAAACTCTCTAACGTACACTTTTGAAGTTTCACTTTGACAGCTGGGTTGAAAACATATTAGAGTGAGGCAAGAACAGATGTTGGGACACAGGGTAGGGACCTGAGATGAGGTTAGTTTAGACCAGCTAACAGCACTGGAAATGAACAGGAGAGAATAGGACTTAGTAGCTGATTGGATGTGGGCCATGAGAAATAAAGTTGGGAATGAATTTTAAGTTGGTATTATCAAAGCCTGCATCATAACTTGATTAATCATAACTTGATTAATATAGGTTGAGCAGAAAAATAAAACAGATAGGGATAGAGGAAATGAGTGTTATTTTAGATGTTTGTTAAAGAGAGCTTCTCTGATAAGGTGAGATTTAAAGGAGTGATCCAGGAGGATATCTGGAAGACAACCTTTCCAGGCAGAGATGGAAATTACTTGGCATAGTCATGAACAGGTAAGGTGCAGCCACTGTGGAAACAGTATGGAATTTCCTCAAAAAACTAAAGATGGAACTGCCTTTTGATCCAGTGATCTCATTGCTGGGACTATACCCTAACAATCCTGAATCACCAATCCAAAAGAACCTATGCACCTCAATGTTTATAGCAGCGTTATTTACAATAGTCAAGTGCTGAAAAGAGCCTATGAGTCCATCAGTAAATGAGTGGATCAAAAAACTGTGGTACAGCAGCAGAAAGAAAGAAGGAACTTCTACCCTTTGTGACAGCACGGATACAACTAGAGAGCATTATGCTAAGTAAAATAAGCCAGGTGGTGAAAGACAAATACCGTATGATCTCACATATAAGTGGAACCTAATCAATAAATCAAACAAATGAGCAACACAAAACCAGAGACTTGGAAGTAAACAATAACCTGACAGTGACCAGAGGTGGGGGAGATAAGGGGTGAAAGAAGGGGAAGGGACAAGCAAAGGAACATGAATGGAGGATTCCTGGGCAAGTACAATGGGGGAGGGACTGACTGTGGGAGTGGGGGGGTGACAGAGTTGGGTTGAGTAATGGGGAAAAAGGTGGCACAACTGTAGCTGAAAACAATAAATTTTAAAAGTTTATATTAAGACAAAAATAAGTAAGATTATCTTTCAGTCAAAAAAAACAAGGAAAGAATATAATCTCTTCGTCCTGGTTGATGTGGCTGAGGGAATTGAGTGCCCCCCTGTGAACTGAAAGGTCACTGGTGTCATTCCCTGCGAGAGGCAACAGATTGATATTTCTCTCACACATCGCTGTTACTCTCCCTCTCTTCCTCCATTACTCTCTAAAAATAAATAAACAAAATCTTTTTTAAAAGAATATAAGCTCCTTGAGACTAGGAACTTTATTTCCTTCCTCGTCGAAACTCCAATGGATAGAACATATGCGCTTAATGCATACCTGTCAATTGCTATAGACTTTGTTCAGCACTTCTGCTCACCAACTTCCCCTTTTCTTACAATTCTGCCATTTTAACATACTAGTAGAAATTCTTTTAATAAGTCTTTACTAATTCAACTTTTTAGATTGACCAGTGTCATTTTTTCCCTCTATAAAGTTTGATGTCTAAAGATTAGGAAACCTCCCAGCCATTAGACCATGTGCTACCATTCTTGTTGACTTCTTCTCTCAGGAAATCAAGAGCACTGTTTCCCAATCTGTTTCTACCAGTTAGACTTGTCAGTGTCATTACATAAATTAATTTATTACTATACAAATCAATACAATATGAATGTGAAAGGGAAAAATGTTGTTTCTGTGATCACTAACTAATTTGAATAATATGGAAAGACTTGATAAATGGAATTTATATTTAAAAACATTGCTATTGACTGAAGGGGAAAATACCATAAATATCTAGATTTTTTTTCAAATATAGTAATATATCTGTCCTATATATACTAGCTTTTATTCCAGAGAAAAGCAGTCTTTTTTTTTTTCAGAAAGCATTTTCATGAACATAATTATATTTGATTTTCACAGAAACCTGTAATGCAGTGCTTGTAACATTTATCAGTTTTACAGTCTTTTTTTATATTTTTTATTTTGCAATCTTATTGATTTCTCTCTCTTTTTAATTTTTTTATTATTTTTAATCAATATTTTTAATTGTTGATATTGTACAGTTTTCTGTCTTTTACTCCCCCCCAGCCCATTGTTTATTCAGTACAAATATATATACTTAAGTATGTTCAAACTGAAAATCTTAAATGATGCCTTATGTGTGTGGTTTATGACAAGAGAGTGATGTTAAATTTCAATTAGTGAAAAGTGAAAGTTTAGACATCCAAAAATTTATAAATTTACATTCCTATTTCTTAAGTTAAAATGAAATGTTTGGGGCATTTATGCCTATTTTTAATTCTCTAATTTAACTGCTTTTCCCCATTAACTTTGCTGAAATTTATTAGATTGATTTCTCCTTAACCTAATCCTATATATGCTTCATATTCTTTCCTAGCCAGTTTTATCTCAGCACAGATGAAAATGAAATTTTCTGTCTTTCATAAATTGGGATCTATAGGCCTTATTTGACAAAAAGAATTGTAGCATCCAGTGGAGTAAGGGAAAAAATATGATTAGGTACCTGTTATGGAAGACAGAAACGTAATCCCAGTGCTACATTTTGCTGTTCTTTTTTCTTCTTTTTTTAATTGTTGTTCAATTACAGTTGTCCCCATTTTCCTCCATTACTCTCCCCTGCCCTACTCACCCCTCACCTCCCACATTCAGTCCTCCCCTACCCTGTTGTCTTTGTCCATGTGTCCTTTATACAAGTTTCTTGATTTGATCCTTACCCTTCATTCATCCCCTTGTTATTCCCTTCCTGCCTCCCCTCTGGTTACTGTCAATTTGTTTTTTACTTCCATGTCTCTGGTTCTATTTTGCTCTCTTGTTTGTTTTGTTAATTAGGTTCCACTTATAGGTGAGATCATATGGTATTTGTCTTTCACTGCCTGGTTTATTTCACTTAGCATAATGCTCTCCAGTTCCATCCATACTGTCACAAATGGTAGGAGCTCCTTCTTTCTTTCTGCTGCGCAGTTTTCCATCATGTGAATGTATCAGTTTTTTGATCCACTCATTTACTGATGGGCACTTTGGTTGCTTCGAGCACTTAGCTATTACAAATTGTGCTGCAATGAACATTTTGCTGTTCTTGACCTGAATGAACACTCAGTACTTCCCCTGGAAGCCTGGTGTTTGCTCCCCTGTAACAATAGCGCACAGAGCATACCTACCCTGTTCTGCGACTTGTATCTGTTTTGATCCTGCCAGACTTCACTAGCTTTTATTTGTGCTTCCAAATCTGACCTCCTATTTGAAGGTGGACTTAAGAGGGTCTTTTAAAGACACATAAAAATCATCAAGTTAAAATGAACACGAAGCTGGAGAGAATGAAGACAGAAAATAAAAAAGGCAGGGACTCTTAAAAGAGTTAGGAAATACAAAAATTGTGTGCTGCAAACTCCAATAAACATGTTGTAGTTGGGCCACAAAGTTTGTTCTAGCAGACTAAAACTGAAAAAAAAATTCCAGAAAATAAAATCAAGTTAATTTCTGAGAAAAAGCAAAATTAGTTCTAAGTACAAAACAAGCATTCCCGTACCACCCTGTATACCTAGCTAGGTTCTCTGGATGTGAAGTAATTTCTATGTTCCTTTTTCTTCTCTGTAGCACTCTGTTAAGCAATTTATCCATGTTGTCTATGTCTTCAGTTAATTTTATATTTTTATTTTCTTAGATGAATGCTTCTTTATAGTGCAGTCCTCACCTATATTAGTTTGCCAGGGCTGCCATAACCAAGTACGACAAACTGGGTGGCTTAGAATAACGGAACCTGAGTATCTTATAGATCTGGAGCCCAGAAGTCTGGAATCAAGGTGTCAAAAGAATTGTCCTTCCTCAGAAGGATCTCTGCCAGGCCTCTATTCACCCTTTTGGTAGCTCCTCGGTTTGTGGTAGCATAACTTCAATCTTTCTTTATAGAGTGTTCTCACTGTGTACATGTCTGTACCAAAATGTTCTCCACTTTATAAAGACACCAGTGACATTAGATTAGGGGACCACTCTACTCCAATATGACCTCATCTTAATTTGACTTAATTACATCTGCAATGACCCTATTTCCAATAAGATCACATTCAGAGCTACTGAGGGTTAAGACTTCAGTATATGATTTGTGGGGTTAGATAGCAAGGGCACAAATGAACACGTAACACTACCTAATGCAGAACTTTGAATACAATGGAAACTTAGTAAATTCATAAGACAAATATTAATAATGAAAAGATATGTGAACAAATTGTGTGAAAGTATGAATTCTATTAGTTTCCCTTCTTTTTTTGCATTATTTTGTCCAATGCAGATTTATTTTGCCAACTTTAATGAATCTAATAAGCCAACTACATGAATACACAAATGGACAGTTACAAGTATTTAAGAACCTTTATAAAACTGCTTTTTATTTCTCAAATTTAAATATATCTTTCAGTGATATAAATGATTACTACATTCTGTACCAAACACTAACTTGACTCTATACAAAACTCTAATTCTTACCTAAATATTCAAAGGGATTCCAATTTTGGTTCAACATTATACAAAACTTCATACAATATATTTAAAGACTCCTTCTTTTCAGCATTGAAAAGTTCAATTGCAAATCACTCTTAAACCATTGTTTTCATAAGAAAACGTATGTATCTGTGTGAAAATGACAATCTGAATGATGTGTTAAAATACTAGAGTGCTTAGGAAGGCATGGCCAAACTAAAGTGAAAGTCTAAGCAATTACTCCTTGAATATAAAGCTCATTACATAGCCATTTTAAATATATTAAGTGAATTAAAATCTCCAGTTACATAAGCATTTATTAATCCACTGATAATCATAAAACTCTGCTTTGCTTTATAAGCCATAATGACTAAGTCAGCTTATTATGGCTTCAGGTTTTTAGTTTTATTTTTTTCTACTTCTAAGGACACTTTTTTTTAAAATAGGAAAACAGTTCTTACATTGAAGTATGCGTTAGCAATGCTTACATCTGCCCTTTGAAATAGTGGGCGATTCATCATCAGGACAGCTTTCTTACAAATGACTCATTTAACTCAGCATGTGGTCTTAATCATAAGTGAAAAGTCAGTGACAATATCAGTGATGACTATAAAGACACACACAACTTATATGCTTTCTTTCCAAATTGTAAAATATTAGAATAAGATAATATGATTTTCCTCATATACTATATACTGTGAAAAAATTGGTCTTAAGAAAATAACTTGTAGCAAATAATTTTTTTCTTACTGGACTGACTTTTGTGAGCCAATAATACAAAGACAAGACAGCTGTAACATGTGACTTTTTAAAATTGCAATGGCCACTGTGTTTTTCAATTGAAAGACCAGTTTTATTTTCATATTTTTATGTTGTTCAAGTACAGTTGTCTCCATTTGCCCCCAACACTCTCCCCACCCCAGACATCCTCACTTTCCACCCTTGATCCTACCTACCTTTGGTTTTGTCCATGTGTCCTTTATACATGTTTCTGAAAACCCTTCCCCCTTTCCTCCCCATTTTCCCTCTCCCCTCTCCCCTCGGTTACTGCCGGTTTGTTCTTTATTTCAATGTATCTGGTTATATTTTGCTTGCTTGTTTTTTTGTTAAATTCCACTTATAGGTGAGATCATATGGTATTTGTCTTTCATTCCCTGGATTACTTCAGTTATCATAATGCTCTCCAGATCCATCCATGCTGTTGTGAAGGATAGAAGCTCCTTTTTTTCTGCTGCATAGTATTCCATTGTGTAAATGTACCATAGAATGACTATTTTTTAATCTATTTTGTTTAATCTTACCATACTTTCACAGAAACAATCTCATCATATTTCTCCCCCTTTCTCTTTATTTCTATTAACAGTCTCACCATTCTCTGAATCAGCCAGTACTGAAACCTGAATCTATTCAACAATTAAAGACCCAACGATTGCCAACTGAATCTCAGTGGAATTGTTTTAGCATGTGGGGAAACAAAGGTAAGATAAGACAACCTGCAAACACAATGATAGTCAGACACTACTGTATACTAACAGAATGGAAAAAAATGGACATGTATAAAAATACTAAGTTTTGTGGAAAATGTGGATCTACAGGAATTGTTACACACCTCTGGAGGAGTATACAAGTACTTGACATAATAACATGGAAAAACATTTTGGCATTGTCTAGTAAAGAAAAGATGCACATATCATATGCTAGGAAATTCCACTGTTAGTCACATATGTTAAAGAAACTCATGTATGTGCATGTACACAGCAATGGGGGCAATTATCTATATGCCCAAAATGTTTCCTGGCCTTCCAAAAGTGAACAACAGCTGATGGAATGATAGTGAGAGGTATTTAGATGTTTTGTTTTTGTTATTTCTTTCATATAATCATTTTATAAAAAATTAGTTTTAAAAAGTAAAAGTTTTGAAGAAGCACTGCTAATCATAAAAATGACAATCATAAAAATAAAAAAACAAAATCAGAACACTATAATCTAATAGCAAGTAGAAATTATAAAGAACCACTAAGAATTACACATATAAAAATAAATCTGTTGCTATAAAAAGTAATTTGAAAAACTCCATACTTGCACAGTTAAGAGAATTAGTAAATGGGAATGCAGTACTAAGAAATGCACCCAGGACACAACTCAGAAAGCTGCTCTTGGTAAAAACCACCACCAATCCAAAATATCATAATACATCGAGTTTATATACTGCTCAGTATATGGAATTTAAATGCTGCTTTCAGAGCTCCAATTTCTATTTTAAGACTAACTCTTCCCTGACTCACTCCGCCTTCAGCAAGATGTGAGGCTCTGACCCTCCGCTGCCAACTGTGTGTGGTGACACCGGCTCAGGCACTGGGTTGCTATGTGAAATTGTATGACAAATTAAGTAATTTTTCTCTGAAGTGTGTTCATGTGTAAAATTAGAATAATAATAGTCTCTTCCTGTTATTTTAAGATTAGATGAGGTAATATATGTGAAATGCTTACAGTCATATTTGGAACTTAGAATTTTCCTTTTTTTCCTAATTTTCATTTCATTTTCGATAGCTTCCCTTTCTAATTCTCCAACTATATCTATCTTTTCTTCTACTACATCTAATCTACTGCTGATTTCTTCAAATATACTTTTTTTATCTCAGACATTGTAGTTTTCATCTCTCAAATTTCAGTATTGGTTTGCTGGCTATCTTAATGTAATTAATATTTTCTCTACATTTTGAATATATGTACAATTGTATAAAACTGTTAGCGCCCATGTCTATTAATGCTCTAATTTGTGTCATTTCTGGGTTTTTTTACATTGATAATTTTCCCCCTTGTTGTGGGTTGTATTGCCCTACTTCCTTTTATGCATAAAAATATTTGATTGGCTTTTAACTTATTGGGTCTGGAAATTTTATATTCCTATAAACATTGTTTTTAAAGATTTTATTAATTTATTTTTAGAAAGGGGAAGGGAGGGAGAAAGAGAGGGAAAGAAACATCAATATGTGGTTGCCTCTTGAGTGCCTCCCACCGGGTACCTGACCCACAGCCCAGGCAAGGACTCTGAATGGGAATTGAACTGGCGATTCCCAGCCAGTTTCCAAGTCAGATCTTGCTTTACATCCTTCACTCAGGTTCTTTAGACTATATTTTTCTAAACAAAGGCAATTGTTTCCTAAATAAAATGATTAATTAAGTTGTTGAGATAGTAAATATAGGGGTTAGGTACCAAGACTGCTGGGTTTCAACTCTGACCTATTCTGCCACTTGCATGCTAAATCAGGCCACTCCTTGGTGCATCAGTTTTACCATCTGAAAGCAAAGATAATCACTATTGAAAAAGCAAATAAATAAAGTGGAGTCTAAAAAAATTTCAAAGATCATAGAAATCAAGAGCTAGTTCTTTGAAAAGATAAACAAGATTGACAAACCTTTCACCAGATACAGTAAGAAAAAAGACAAGGACTCAAATAAATAAAATCAGAAATGAAAGAGAAGTAACAACTGACCCCACAAGAATACTAGGGATTGTAAGAAAAAATTACAAACAATATATGCCAACAAATTGGACAATATGGACAAAATTGGTAATTTCCTAGAAAGATATAATCTTCTAAAACTGAATTAGGAGAATCAGAGGGTCTGGACGGAAAGATTACAACTAGTGAAATTGAAGCAGTAATAAAAAAATTCACAACAAATGAAACTTCTGGACTGGATGGCTTCATGGGTGAATTTTACAAAAAAATGTTTTTAAAAAGGGAAGACTCTCAAGCTTGTTTAATGAGGCCGGTATTATCCTAATTGCAAAGCCATATAAAGACACTACAAAAAAAGCAAAGTATAGGACAATATCCTTGATGAACATAGATGCTAAAAACCTCAACAAAATATTAGCATGCTGGATCTAGGAACAAGTTAAAATGATCATACATCATGATCAAATGGGATTTATTCCAGGGGTGCAAGGTTGGTACAATATCCACAAATCAATAAATGTGATATACTACATAAGAATATGAAGGGTAAATATTATATAATCATAACAATAAATGCAGAAAAGGCACTTGATAAAATCCAGTACCCATTTCTGATAAAAACTCTTAGCAAAATAAGAATAGAGGGAACATACCTCAACATAATAAACACCATATATGAAACACAAAGCCAACATCATACTAAATGCACAAAAACTACAAGCATTTCCCTTAAGATTGGGAACAACACAGGAATAGCTGCTTTCAACACTCTTATTCTACATAGTACTGTAAGCTCCAGCCACAGCTACCAGACAAGAAGAAAAAAATTGAAGGTATCCGCATGGGAAAGAAAGAAGTAAAACTGTCATTATTTGCAGATGAAATGATACTGTACATAGAGAACCATAAGATTCTCCAAACACCTGCTACAACTGACAAACAAATTTAGTAGAGTAGCAGGAGACAAAATAAATATCCAGAAATCAGTTACATTTCTATATAACAACAATGAACTACCAGAAAGAGAAACTAAGAAAACAATCACATTTATGATTACATCACAAAAAATAAAAAAATAAAATAAAATAAAATAAAATAAAATAAAATAAAATAAAATAAAATACAATACTTAGGAATAAATTTAACCAAGGGTGTAAAATACCTAACTGAAAAATTATAAGATACTGAAGAAATAAATTGAAGAAGTAACAAATAAGTAGAAGCATATACCGTGATCATGGATTGGAAGAATTAACATCGTTAAAATGTCTATACTATCCAATGCAACCTATAGATTCAATACAATTCCTATCAAGATACCAATGGCATATTTCACAGAACTAGAGCAAATATTCCAAAAATTTGTATGGAACCACAAAAGACCCCAAAGAGCAATAGTAATCTTGAGAAAGAATGACAAAGATGGAGGAATCACGCTACCTAATATCAAACTATACTACAAGGTTATAGTAATCAAAAGAGCATGGCGTAAAAACAGAGATATAGGTTAATGGGACGGAATAGAGAGCCCAGAAATAAATCCACACCATTATAGCCAATAACTATATGACAAATTAGGCAAGAAGATACAATGGAGCAGAGATAGCCTCTTCAATAAATGGTATCAGGAAAATTGGGCAGATAAATGCAAAAAAATTAAACTAGACTACCTTCTTATACCACACACAAAAATAAAATCAAAGTAAATTAAAGACTTAAATGCTAAACTCAAAACCATACAATTCCTAGAAGAAAACATAGGCAATAAGTTCTCCAACATTTCTTGTTACATTTTTTTTTCTGATATATCTCCTTAGAGCAAGGGAATCCAAAGAAAAAAGTAAACAAATAGGACTATGTTAAACTAAAGTGTTTTGCACAACAAAAGGAACCATCAGCAAAATAAAAATACAACCCATATGAATGGAAAGCATATTTGCCAATGATACATTTGATAAGGGGTTAATATCCAAAATTTATTAAAAAAACTTACAAAACTGAACACCAAAAAAAGTCCAATTAAAAAGTAAGCAAAGACCTTGAATAGACACTTCTCCAAAGAGGACATACAGTTGGTTAATAATCATATGAAAAGATGCTCAGTATCACTAGCCATCAGAAAAATGCAATTAAAGGCATGATGAAATATCACCCCACACCTGTCATAATAGCTATCATCAGTAAATCCACAAACAGCAAGTGCTGGTGAGGATGTAGATAAAAGGGAACCGTTGTACACTGTTGATGGGAATGCAGACTTCTGCAGCCACTGTGGAAAGCAGTGTGGAGTTTCCTCATAAAAATTAAAAACAAAACTGCCTTATGACCAATGAATTCCACTTCTGGAAATATATCTGAAGAATCCCAAAACACTAACTCAAAAGAATATATGCACCCTATGTTCATTACAGCATTATTTTATTGACAAGAGCCAATATTTTGAAGAAGCCTGAGTACACATCAGTAGAAGAGTAAATAAAACAACTATGATACATATACACAATGGAATACTACTCAGCCATTAAAAGGAAGCAAATCTTAACCTTTGTGACAGCATCAATGGACCTGGAGAGTATTATGCTAAGTGAAATAAGCCAATCAGATAAAGACAAATACCATATGATTTCACTTACATGTGGAATCTAATGGACAAAATAAACTAACAAACAAAATAGAAACAGACTGATAGATGTCAGAGGGAGGGAGTAGGAGGGCAGGGTGAAAAAAGATGAAAGTATTAAGCAAAAAAAAAAAAAAATCCCTCATAAACAACAGCATGGTGATTACTAGAGGGAAAGGTGAGCATGGGAGGTAGAAGAGGGTGAAGGGTAGATAAATGGTGATTAAGAAAACTTAGAAAAAAGAAACAACTATTTATAGATGCCCTACTATTGATGAATTTCAAAATAAATATACTTACTGAAAGTAATCAGAGACACAAGAGTACGCATATTGTATGATTTTATTTCAATGAATTTTTAAGACAGAGAAAATAAATCTGTGGTGATAGAACTAAGATTGATGCTGGCAGGGGCGAGAAATTTGAGTGAAAAGGAATGCAAGAAAACTTTCTAAATCTGTATTTTGGTAATAATTGAATGGGTACATACACTTGTCCAAATTTATCAAAGTATGCTCTTAATATATATTTATTTCATTCATGTAAATTATACCCCAATAAAGTTAAAAAGATTTTTTTAATGTCAGTTGTCAAGATTTCTACAAAGACTACCTACATTCTTAGTAGATATATCATTTAAATATTTTTTTCACTGAAAACTACTTAAAATAATCTGTTCCCTCAGGGTCTTTAAATTGTCTATTTTTTTTCCTATAGTGTTCCTGCCCAAAATAACAAGATTCACACAGCCACTTATTTGAAATCTATGTTGGAATCTATCTTATGAAAGACACCTTCCATGACACCCTATATAACAAATTCCCACTGCCTCCTCTCATTCCATCCCTATCTCACTTGATTTTTCTTCAAAGCATTTACTACTACCTGCACAGTATGTGTACTTGTATAGTTGTTTATTGTCTGCATTCTCCCGCTGCTCAAAAAGGTCCAGTCTTTATTTCATTTACTTCTTTTTCCTCAGAGCTACAAACATGTAGGTGCTCAGATGCAGGTGCTCATTAATATTTGTTGACCGATCGTTAGCTAGAATGCAATTGCAACTGTGTCTACACAACAGTCAGTGAAGCACGTGGTTGCTGCTGTTGCAGTCCTGGCTGGGGTTCAAACTGAAGGCAATGGAATTAGAATTATGGAAGAGTAGCATAATGGTCTTCAACCCTGGCTGCAAATTAGTGGTACCTAGAGAGCTCTTAAGTAAAACAGTGCTAATTCCAGGCTCTGCCACCGGAGAATCTAATTTAATTGGTCTGGAGTTGGGTCCAGACATTAATTTTTAAAAGTTCCCCAGGTGATGCTAATGTGCAGCCAGGGATGAGAACCACTAATATAGAACAGTTCACCCCCATTCTTTGACTTTTGCTGAGGCAACTCTTCAATATCCCCAACAGGCCAAAAACAGTGGCCACTTTACTGGCTTCAGAAATCAACTCTCCCAAGCAAGGAGCAGGGAAGACTTATGATTCTAGACATTTATTTTTGCAGCATATGTCTGTGAGTATGTGTCAGTGTAAGTGTATCCGTGAGTGTATCAGCGGGTGCCTGTGAGTGTGTCTCTGAGTGCATGTGTGTGTGTGTGTGAGAGAGAGAAAGAATACGCATTCTAAGTATTTGAAACATGCTTTTGGACTTGCTCAGAGAGGCACACGCACAGTTGGATAATTTAATAATTTAAGTGTCATGACATTTGTTTGGTTTGCCATAGTTGCATGATTTTTTTTAGGTATTAGAAGAAATAAGATCCTAGCCGATAGCCCCTTCTTTTTCAGCTGGAACTCTAAGATCAAGTGCCAGCTCCCAGGGGTAGCATCAGGTCTAGACTGCAGGTTGCAGAGTTTGCAAGACTGTTTCTGAGATAACCTCCTGGTCACGAAGCCATCAAATACTTGAAAACAAACTTCAATCTGAGGCCAGGCTGAGAAGCAAAAACCAGGTTTAACGTGGTAAAATAAGATAGTGAGAGGACATTCAAAAGATCAAGCATATGGGTTTAAAAAGGAAGATGAGAAACTGAAGCTAGATATACCCTGAGTGCTATGATGTGGGCGACATCATATCTGCAGCTTCATTTAGTTATGGGTGTGACCTACTATATTTCCACCATATTCTACTCATTTGATTTGGACAGTTTTGAAAATGAAATATAGCAGTGAAAGAAGAAAACCTAATAAAAAATCATCATTTAATTATTTTCTCTACATAGTACACATATGTTTGGAAGTAAATTTTTATGTCACTAAGAAGACTGTTTAGCATAACTTTATTCTTTGTACTTAATTATTTGGAATCAGTCTATTTTTGTTTATTTCATGTTTGGGTGACATTGATTAATAAAATTATATAGGTTTCCCGTGTATAATTCTATAATACATCATCTGTATATTGTATTGTGTGTTCACCACCCCCAAGTCAAGTCTCCTTCATTCAGTTTAGGTCATTGGACATTAAAAAAATATTACTGATATGAACTAAAAAAATTACTCACATTTTTTATCATGCCAAAATAATTTTAAATAGACAATTGACTTCAAGGTATAAATAACTTTTTTAATATCATTACATAGAAAAAACCTCATGTTTTCAAAGCATGTATATTATGGAATTGTTTTTCACAGTACCAAATACATACTTCCAGAAATGGGAATTCATCTTCCAAGAAGAAAAAACAAAATGCATGTATTGGAGAGTATTCGCTACATTTAAAAGCAAGTGATACTTAAATATACAAAGTATTCATAAAAATATTTGATGTAATTTATGGAATTACATCAAATATTAGAAGAGGGAAAACAGGAAATTAGAGCAACAAACTGTATGAAAATAAGAAAATAAAATTAAAAAAATAAATTTCAGTGATAGTAAAATAACAAAATTTACTAATTTAAATGCATCTAGCTTCCCCTAGTTTTTTAAAACATTTAAAAATATAGTCACATACCCAAATAGTGTTAAGAAATTGAAAAATTCTTCAAGGAAAATAAGAAATCACAGCCTAATGAAGTTTTCAATGAACTACTAAAAATACCACTAAATTCCCTTCAACCTCCATATAGTCGGGGCCCGATCAGGAAACAGAGTTCACACAATAATTTGAACTGGTAAATTTTAATATAAAGAAATATAAGCTATATATAGGAAATTAGCTACTCCAGAGGATAAAAAGAAAATTCTAAAGAATACACATGAGCTAAAAAAGAGTACCAAGAATAAATCAGTCTTGGAGAGGGGACCCTTCCGAAGGCTCGAGTTGAGTTGTGCAGTGCGGGTGCAACTCACTGAGCTGGAAAAACTCAGTGTAGTCTCCACCACTGCAGTTATCATTGTCAGTGATCTGAGGCTGGTGGGTGGAGACCTTCCCAATGATGCCAATGAAATTCAGTGGGAAGTCCGTGTGGCTGGGGGCTGTTCAATTCACTGGGAAGCTGGTTGGACTCCCATGGAAGCTGCTGCAAGGAGAGGAGGGAATGAGACGATGCTGTTCAACTCATCAGAAAGCTGTGTTGGGCACACAAGGAACTCTGGAAGTCATGTGGGGTGGGAGCTGGGGGCAAGGGTCCATGAGAAACTCAGGAAAGATGCCCACGTGAAGTGCTGGTGTGAAGGCAGGTGCAGTGCTGAGGAAGCTGCAGGGAAGCTGCCCCAGAGGTGCTGCTTCCACTTGGTGCTCTGCATGCCAGTCTAGCACCACAGGGGCCAGTGTGAAGAGGAGCACAGCAGAAAGAGTAAGAGAATTTCCTTCCTTCCTCAGTGTCCCTCCTGTACCCTCAGCTGGCAAAGCTTAACTGTGGGTCAGCTGGCCAAGCTTAACTGTGGGTTAGCTGGCCAGGGAGAATTATCGGTATCACAAGCAGGGCCTTTTCGAGCTGAGAGGCAATACACTGATAATTGGCAACCCCCTCCACATTTCTAAAACTGTTCATGTCAGACTACCAAAGTTGCGAGTTCTATAATTTTAATAACTAATTATTGTGTCATAAGGTCATTCATGGTGAGTTTTTATGTAGTTTATTACATAATAATCTAGATCTAGCAATTTACTTCTCTTTCAAGATCAGTTTCTAATAAGTTAAAAAACTCAAAACATCAGTAACCTTCCAAAGAGATCAATGGCAATGACCTAATTATGGTTAATATTTCTTGGATACTTTGAAAATATAACTTAATATATGCTTAGTAATCCTATTAGTATATAAATATCAATACATTAAGTAGTAAAATTAATAACAGTAATACATTTTTCTCATCTACCAAAGCCACTTCTAATATATAATTTGTATAGAATTAATTCACATTCTTTTTCACAAATCCCAGGTGAACTTAAAAAGATACAATTTGTTAAAAAATCACCTTTATTTACCATCCAAAATATCTGGAGAAAAATCCTTAAAGCAATAGACAACTTTAATGTTTTTTAAGATACCATTGAATAAAATAATATTTAAAGAAAAAAATTAGCTGCTTTTCTATATAATTTTTATTATAAAATTTTAGAAGTGCTGCTGTTTGTTTGGCATTTTCAATGACTGAAGAAGAAATGCTTTCTAGAGGTCTCTGGCACTACTTATATATGAATATCTAGCTGTGCAGAAATACAGGCCTTTCCCACAATCTGGCCAGAACAAGACAATTGAAAGCAAACGATCTCCAGGTTACAATAAAAAGCCAACCTTTCTAGTAAACTTTCCATTGAACCCAATTTAACATCTTATTACTCATCAAACACATCTAAACAAATGAACCTACTGACACCATTTGTTTCACAATTGGCCCACTTGATAAAAGAGAATTATTTCCTTGCTGAGTATTTGAGAGCATAATGGAATCTCTAATGCCCAAAAGTATTGTAGTCTATCTTATTTATAGAGGAATTCCAACATAAACATGTTTATAAAATACTGTAAAACACATAGATTATTTGTTTGTACTTAATATAACTGCTTACCATTTTTTCAGGTTGTTTGGCTCTACGTGGTATGTGTACAAAAGAGTCAAAGAAAAGAGTGAGAGCTGAATCTACAACAAATAAAACTTTGGACATTTATAGAGTATTCCCTCACGTATTCCCTAATGCATGAGTATGAGGAAATACTCATGCATAAAAATGCAAAGTGCATTCAAATAGACTATCTCATTCATACAATAACTGGAGTAACCATAGGATCCAGGTTCCTGCTAATGGTACAAAATCTAAGAGACCAAAAAAAAAAAAAAAGAAGGCAGGAGAAAGGAGAGATCCTCACTGCTTGGAGCCCCTACCAGGCAGCCTGCTTCTGTATAATATCAGCCTTCAAAAGAAAAAAGCCCCAGTTGCTTGTGAGCCGGTTCAGTGCAGCATCAATAATGTTGCACAGTGTAAAAGCTAGACCCGCCGATAGAGGTCACTTCATAGAGGTCAGGCCAGTTATTTTTCTTTCAGTAGTTGTGCCAAACTTCTGTAAGCTGCTTATACAAAGAGGAAATGACATCAAAACCCCTGAATTGTTCCAGCTATCTTAAGGGACCAATTGTCTCAGAAAAATGTTTGCTACCATCTTCACTGAGAACTGTTTTCTTTCAAACACACTATAAAAATCTCTGTCAATACTTCTAGGAGGAAGTTTGCTTGGTAAAGGAACACTAATGTAGAATCAGTATAGGTGAACATCAACAAAAATTCTGAGTGCTCCTGAGATATTTATTTCCCTTTTACAAAGCCCAAGTTAGTCATTTACCATTAGTGATATTGTCTTCCAAAGGCCCCCAAATGCAAATTCTTCTGAATGCTCAAATTGCAACCAGTCAGAATTAATTAACTGAATTTCTGTGAAGCAGTGTGACCTAAATGATATGACAATTATGATATCCCAGGGAAGAGCTAAATGATGGAAAGAGTCTCTCCAAATCCAGTGAAAACTGTCATTTCACTTACCTGATCCCATTTACAATGTGGAAAGATTGGAAGGCATTGTCAAAACCAATAACCTCAAAGTTTCTGAAAACCCTGACATTCTCACATTGATTATATGACCATCTGAAAAAGGTGGAAATGCAAGCTATTCTTGGCTATTCAAGGGTTATTTTATGAGTTCACTAAGTCCTGTAGGATTCACCTATCTCTCTTCAATTGTTATCAATATATTTTTTTTAAAATGATCCCTGGATAAACTTAATTGCAATTAGAACGCTTTCATAGACTTTCATATCTATTTTGTCATCAAATCCCCATACCAACCTCAGTTACACAAACAAGTAAGGCATAAAAATGGGTGATAACATTAATGACAGATAAATTGGGCAAAATGATTCTAATATTGATGGAGGCCATTATTTTTTCTCCCCAACATGTGCCCTTTTCATCCACGCTACTGCTCTCATTCTCTCTCCATGGACCTTCCCTAGATTTTATTAATAGAACCTTGTACTCAGAAACCTAGATTAGTCATGTTAGTGGTTAGTTTTAAGTTTAGTTAATGATGGCAAAAATTTTCATCTTTCAGAAAGGCATTTGCATTATAGGGCTTCAGTTCAGTTTTTGGTGTTGGTTGTTCCATGTGATGTATCAGGACACTTCTCAGGTACCACCTCAAATCTTCCCAGTCCCATCTTTTATTCAAGTCACTGGAGCAGTTACAAGTTCTATTAAACAGTAAGCTTTGATCAGATGAGATCTAAAACTTTCTTTCCTCAGCTCTGCATCAAGCATTTCTCGTTTTCTGTCCTGAGACTCTATAATACTTCATTGCAGGATACCCACTAGAATCCTCCTGGCACTCCCACATGTGAAAGGACATTTTGTATGGAATAAGTGGAAACCTAGAGTGAGAATATAAATCATCCTGGAAGTAGCCAATGATCTGGTCATCTGAGCAGGTGCTTGAGAAGATTGGAAGATCAGAGATAAGGAAGTCTGGGTAGAGAGATACAAATGGACAAATAAGAGTTGGCAAAACACAAATATTTCTTTGTAACTAGAAAGCAACAATCATGGAAGAGGCACTAAACAGGTGAATAGACAAAATGATTAGTCTTCTTTCATTGTAAGCACCCCAGAACTGGCATAATGGGTAGATGAATGGGTCATCCTTTGTGGCAGATGTGGAAGCTATGCATGGGCCCAAAAGCAGGGACTACAACGTTCCAACATCTATCTAATCCTGCTGCCTCTGAGTGTCCCACCTGTCAAGAACAGACACCATCACTGAGCCTTTGATATAGTGGCAGGTAGATTAAATTGGTTCTCCTCTGTATGAAAAGGCTAGTTTATCATCATGGAAATAACTACTGAGTCCAGGTAGGTGCTTGCCATTCCTGCCCTCTGACACTTAGCCAACACCACTGTCAGGGCTTATGGAATGCCTGATCCACAAATATGTAATCCTAACAACACTTTAACTAATGGGTATGTGCTTCTCAGCAAAGTATGGGAGTGAGCCCACTAACATGGGATCAAGTGATTGCATCACATACTGCATCATCCAGAAGAAGCTAGCCTCATGGAGCACATTAACACCCTTCCAAATGCACAGCTGAAGTGCCAGTTCAAAAGTACATTCTGAATGGACAGAATGCCATGCTTCAGGAGATGAAATGGGCACTGAATCAGAGACATATCTGCCACTTCCCCAATAGAGAGACACCATGGATCCAGGAAAAAAAGAATAGGAGCAGGAGTGGGCCAATAATTCAGTGACCACTGAGGAACATATTTACTATTCCCACAAATCTGGGCTCTGCAGGATTGGATATCCTGGTGTCCAAAGAAGGTGCAATTTTGCCAAAGGATACAATAAAGTTCCCATTGAACTGTAAGTTATAGGGGAAACCAAGATACTTTATGCTCTTTGTGTCTAGGAACCAATGTAAAAGAGAAATGACTTTTTGTAGAGTAATATACCCTAGTCATCAAGAGGGCACAGTGCTGTTTTCACACAATGGCATCAGGAAGAAATATGAATCGAACACAAGTGATCCAATTGGATGCCTCTCAATATTCTCTTGTTCCATTGTAACTGTGAATGTAACAACTCTGACCTGAAAAAAGTATGAAACTGTCTTTTTGAAGTCCCTAAAACTCTCCTCTCCCATCAATGTAGTAAATCAGAAGCAATAATACATCCCAAAGAAAGTGTAGGGATACAGTCCATCATCAGAGATTTACAGGTAGTGATGCCCATTATATCCTCAATTAATGGATATTTTGAACCCTACAAAAACTGCATGAATAATTCCAGATGATGTTGAGCTCTATAAATTGTGCAAGGTGGTTGCCCCAATCACAACTGCTATACCAAGTGAGGTATCTTCACTGAGCAGAATAATGAAGCACATCGTTCTAGGCACTTTTCTAAATCTTTTTTTTTTTTGAACCATTTTTTATTTTTATTTTTATTTTTAATATATTTTATTGATTATGCTATTACAGTTGTCCCATTTTTCACCCATCATCCCCCTCCACCTTGAACACCCCCTCCCACCCACATTCCCCCCTTTAGTTCATGTCCATGTGTCATAAGTTCTTTAGCGTCTACATTTCCCATACTATTCTTGCCCTCCCCCTGTCTATTTTCTATCCACTATCTATGCTACTCATTCTCTGTACCTTTTCCCCCCATCTCCTCCTCCCACACCCCTATTGCTAACCCTCCATATGATCTCCATTTCTGTGGTTCTGTTCCTGTTCTAGCTCTTTGCTTAGTTTGCTTTTATTTTAGGTGCAGTTCTTAATAGCTGTGAGTTTGATGTCTTTTCACTGTCGGAACCTCCAAGACATGGTTAAACGTCCCAACATCTGAATTATAGGGGTCTCAGAAGGGGAAGAAGAAGAGCAACAAATGGAAAACTTATTTGAACAAATAATAAAGGAGAACTTCCCCAATCTGGCAAAGGAAATAGACTACCAGAACGTCCAGGAAGCTCAGAGAGTCCCAAAGAAGTTGGACCCAAGGAGGAACACACCAAGGCACTTTGTAATTACATTAGCCAAGATTAAATTGAAGGAGAGAATTCTAGAAGCAGCAAGGAATAAGGGGACAGTCACCTACAAAGGAGTTCCCATCAGACTGTCAACTGATTTCTCAAAAGAGACACTTTTCTAAATCTTTGTCAGCTGTGAGGATCAAAAGCAATTCTTTATTATTGCATAGAAAAACACTCCCTTAGGGGTTTGATCTCCAGAATACATAAAGAACTCCTATGACTCAACACCAGGAAGATGAACAATCCAATTAAAAATGGGCAAAAGATACAAATAGACACTTCCCCAAAGTGGACATACAGATGGCCCATAGACATATGAAAAGATGTTCAACATCACTAGCCTTCAGAAAGATGCAAATTAAAATCTCAATGAGATATAACCTCACACCTGTCAGAATGGCCATCATTAATAAAGCAACAAACAACAAGTGCTAGAAATGATGCAGAGAAAAGGGAACCCTAGCTCACTGTCGGTGGGAATGCAGACTGGTGCAACCACTGTGGAAAACAGTATAGAATTTCCTTGAAAAACTAAAAATGGAACTGCCTTTCAACCCAGATATTCTGCTACTGGGAATACACCCTAAAATCCTGAAACACTAATTCAGAAGAACCTATGCACCCCAATGTTCATAGTAGCACTATCCACAGTAGCCAAGTTCTGGAAACAGCCTAAGTGCCCATCAGTGAGTGGAGCAAAAAACTGTGGTGCCTTTACACAATGGAATACTATGCTGCAAAAAGAAAGAAGGTGCCCCTGCCCTTTGAGACAGCATGGATGGAACTGAAGAACATTACACTAAGTGAAATAAGCCAGTCAGTGAACGACAAATACCATATGATCTCACCTATAAGTGGAATCTAATGAAAAAAATAAGCTAATGAACAAAACAGAGCCAGAGGCATGGAAACATGAAGCAGACTGAAAATGACCAGAGGGGAGGGATAAGGGAGGCAATCATGGAAAGAAGGGGAAGGGACTAGACAAAGAGCATATATAAATGACCCACTGACATGGACAACACTGTGGAATTGACTGGGGGAGTGGTGGGTGGGATGGCAGTGGAGGACAAAGGGAGAAAAATTCAGACAACTGAAATAAAATAACAATAAGAAATGATTAGAAAATAAAGGATAAAGCACTCCATTTTCTCCATTACCATTTTCATTCTTCTGCCATATCATAATATAGTCCTTAATTATCTTCATATAACCCAGAATATCCTGCTGTTCCTAAATTGATAACATCATGCTAACAGGACTTGTTGAGCAGATATGGAATCACTCTAGATGCCCTAATAAGACAAATGCATACCAGTAGGTAGGAGATAAATCTTAAATATACTCAGGGGCTGCCATATAGGTGAAACACTGAGACTTGCAATAATCTGGAGAATACAAGAGTACAAAATGTTGCAACTTGTACAACCTGGCCACTAAGAAAAAGGCACTTGGTAGGTCTCCCTGAATTTTGGAAGCAGTACATACCACACTTTGGAATAGTGCTATATCCACTTTTAGGTGACCTACAGGACTGCCGATTCTGACTAGGACCTAGAGAAGAGCAGGCCCTACAGCAGATTCAGTCTGTTCTGCCTGCTGCTTTGACATTTGGGCAATGTGGCTGGCCAGTCTGATCGTGAGAAAGGCAGCCATACTAGATAGGGGACTGTAGAGTTTCTGACAAGCCTGAATATGAAAATTGTATAGCATACCCCTAGGATTTTGGAGGATGGCCATGCTTTCTCTTCCACAGAATAGTTCACTGTTTTAAAAAAACAACTGTTCCAGTTATACTGTTACACTCTAGTAAAGACAGAGTGTCTGAGACACGTGATCATGTGACAATCAAAAATTATTAGGAACTAGGTATTATTATACCATACCATATGATTCCAAGTCATAATGGTGGGCAGGCTCCGCAGCAATTCCATGTACAGGGAAACTGTAAATTTAGAATTGGGTCCAAATAAGTGTAGAAATTATGAATAAATCACATGAACAAGTAGCTCAGATTTCCATGTCACCCATCCGTACTGCACTGACACCTTTTTCAGCTTAGTCATTTGGCTTTATGAGGGATTTTCTATATCCACCTAACAGAAGACAAAAATCTTTGTCAAGACTGACACCTACCGCACACATATATTTACCTTTCCTTCCCACAGTTCTTCCACCAGAGGCACCAGAATTTAGAGAATGCCTATCTGGTTCCCAGATAGGTCAGTACAACGTGTGGCCATTGCCTTCACGCAATGCTGCCGGACTAGAGCCCTGCCGGACTAGAGCCCTGCCGAAGTGGACCTAAGGGCCAGCAGTGAAGGGAAATCCCTGCCCCCTGCCTATGGGAAGAACTGAAGGAAGCTCATCTGATCAATCAATTTGGAAGGCGTGGCCTTAGGTTAGATAGATTCTCTGGGTAGTAGCAAAATAATTGGTTAAGAGGCTGAAGCTATTAGAAGATCTAAGAGAAGGAAATGTGGGGAAGAGGAATGTTATAAGACATTTGAGAGAAGGTCCAAGAATTAGGATCTTGTGCATCATGTCAATACCACCACACAACAAACAACACAGAAGAGGCAGTACAAAATCCAGGTAGCAAAATGACTCAACCACCTGCTTTCCTCAGTCGCCCAGCACTGGCACTATTGGCCCATGACTGGACCGATATGAGTGGCAGAGGGAACAGTGATGCATGAGCTCAGCAGCACTGGCTCTGTTTTGCTAAGGCTGACATAGCTGCCACCACCAATGAGATCACAAATCCCACAGTAATGGCTACCAATGAGCTTTCAACATGCTGTCATTCCTTAGGACACAGGTAGCAAACACAAGGCCTGCAGGCCAAATCCAGCCCTCCACCTCGTTTTGCCTGGCATCTTGTTTCTACCAGGCAGCAGCACTGAGCTCCTTGCCCCTAGTTAAGGAGTAGTTACATTTATACAGTTCTAAAATTACATTCAGCCCTTTGAAGGCAACTGCAAGGCTGATGTGGCCCCCGGTGAAAATGAGTTTGACACTTCTGCCTTAGGACATTACAAAACCTCTTGGGAGTGAGTTTATTGCAAGGAACCCCTGCAACCCTAGAAGAGATAGTAAGACATCTTTACCAAAACTGAGCCTACCATGGAAATGTACTTACCTTCCCTGCCCACAGTTCTTCTGCCAGTGGCACCAGAACTTAAGGAATGCCTGATTTCTTCTCATGGTATCCACATAACATTTCCTTCCTCTGATTTTTTGGGGCTATCCTACTAGGCAAACATTTGAACAAGACAATGTGCCAGTCAAAGGTGAAGGATCTCTAAAATGACTAATAAAGAAGGGAGATGAATTATATTAATTACAGTCTCTGGGCCAATTGCAGCAGTGGAAACTCTTCTTCCAGCAAACTTCCTATATCAAGTCTTTATAAAGTATATGATTGGCACAAGTTAAAGATGACTCAGTAATACTGACGATTCAGCAAAGGACATAAGTGCCACTTCACATTCTATCAGGCCCACCTTTTACTGAGCAGCTGTGGGGGACCAGCTTTGCCTGGCTCGTGCAGTGTAACATTCACTGCCTCAGCTTGGGCTGTGCCCTAGACCTTTTGTTCAGGGTGTTCTGTGGTTTGCAAGCACAGGACCCCCAGGGGCATCCTATTAACACATATACAGGCCAAGTCCATAAGTGTAAAAGGGTTAATGCTACAAGGCCGCCTTGTCTATAAGAGTTGAGAACAGGTGGCTATGTCGTCATCCTTTCATCCACTTGGCACAGTCCGAGACATATTTTCTGTTGCCATTCAGAGGGTGCTATGGGGCTGCGCACCAGTCGTGGTGGACAGCTTGATAAAGGATCTTCTGTTTCCTCTCCTTTTCTATTCAGTCCCACTGTCCCCCACCCTTTACTCCCTGGGATCACTTTTCAAATAAACTATTTGAGAGTAAACTTTTATGTCAGGCATTAGTTTTAGGGTCTCCTGCCTAAGATATAATTAGATTTATTATCTCTGTGTAGAGTAAATCTTTTTTTATTTAAGTTTGTACTAAAAAGAGTCTCTTAGACTTCTGCTTTGCTACTAATTAAGAAATCACCATGTTATTTGAGGATTTATAGTTTTTGGCTAATTATGAAGACTAATACAAGTTCTGTGGAAATATTCATGCAATTGATACACAAAAGAGAAAGTAAAGTACATCTATAATGTCATTACCAAAATAACTTGTTAACATTTCTTTGAGGCTTTTTCCCTGCGTAACATACACATGCACCCATGAGTACATATTATCAAAAGGGAAATGGACCATACTATAGCTACTCATTTTAAACATGATTTTAAAAAAACTTACAGAAATAGATTCTCAGTACAGTCATACACTACTTAATGATGAAGATACATTCTGAGAAAGGCATTGTTAGGTAATTTTGTTGTCCACATATCATAAATTATGCTTACAAAAATCTAGACGGGGCCCGTCCCCCTGGGTCTCTCATAGTGCCCCATGCAAGAGCACCCAGGCCCAGAACCATTGCCCAGCCTCTGTCCGTGGACTGCAGGCACCAAAGTGGGCTGCACAGAGAAAAAGAAAAAAGAAAGAAGAAATAAGCCTAGACGGTACAGCCTACTGCACACCTAATGTATATAGTATAGCCTGTTGCTCTTATGATGTAATCTTGTATGGCATTTTACTGGACAAAGCAGTACATGCTATGGCCAGTAGCTCAGTTGCTTAGAGCATCTTCCAGATATGCCAAGGTTGCAGGTTCAAACCCAAGTCAGGGGGTATACAAGAATCAACCAATGAATGCATAAACAAGTGGAAAAACAAATCTATGTTTTTCTCTCTCCCCCTCTGTCTATATCTCTCTTTCCCTTTCTCTTTAACCCTCTCTCTCTCCCTTCCTCTTTCTCTAGAATCAGTTTTAAAAAGCACTTGATTTCCCTGGCTGGTGTGGCTCAGCTGATTGGAGTGCAATTCCTAGATCAAAGGGTACTGGATTTGAGTCCCAGTCAGGGCGCATACCTAGGTTGCATGTTCGATCCCCAGTTGGGGCGCATATGAGAAGGCAACTAATTGGCGTTTCTCACATCTATGTCTCCCCCCCCTCTCTCTTCCCCACCTTCCTCTCTATGAAAGCAATGAAAAAATGTCCTCAAGTGAAGATTTTTTATAATGTCATTCAATCAAGCACATGAGAACATGGTGCACCAGGGGCATGGTAAGCACAGGATGGATGAGGCTGCTCCCTGTGTAACACAGCACACCGTTTTACAACGAACATTTTTATATATGTGGAAATGGTACACTCTAAAATAACAGTAAAAATATAGCACAGAAAACACATCAACTAGAAATATTGTAGTTTATTACCATTATCAAGTATTGTGTTCTGCACATAATTGTACGCGCTATGCCCTTATGTGGCGAGAAGTGCAGTGGGTCTGTTAACATCGGCAGCACATGAACAGATGATTGATGCGTTGCGCTCTGACTTTATGGCAGCTATGACGTCACTAGGTGATATGGTTTTTCAGCTCCATTGAAGCCTTAAGGAACCTCCATGGTCTATGTGGTCTGTCGTTGACAAAAACATCATTATACAGCATGTAACTGTACATATATATTTCATATCAAAAAAATAAATATACTCTGCCCTGGCTGGTGTAGCTCAATGGATTGAGTGTGGTCTTGTGAACCAAAGGGCTATTGGCTCAATTCCCAGTCAGGGCACATGCCTGGGTTGCAGGCTAGGTCCCCAGTTGGGGAATGTGAGGGGCAACCACACATTGATGTTTGTCTCCCTCTCTTTCTCCTTCCTTTCCCCTCTTTCTGAAAAATAAATAAATAAAATATTTTTAATAATAAATAAATAAATACACTTCTTTAATAATGCAACATAATCTATCAGATTATATCATATTTTATATAACCAATTACCTATCAATAACTAAGTTGATTTCAATCTCATCTGTAAACAATGCTCCAGTGCTTTTCTGGACAATGCAGTTGTATTAATTATTTGAGAATTTTTTACCACAAGGACTAAAATCAAATTTCTGGGTCTAAATACGTGTCACTTTTAAAACCTGAGATGCATATAGAAGCAGGCACATGAAGAAATGTTACCCCGGTTTGCACTGCAGTCACACTGGCTCACGCCCTCACCAATATTACATGTCTTCCTTTGGGAACCCTGTTCCTCTCTCTCCCCCGCCATCTCTCCCTTCCTCCTTCCTCTCTCTCCAGCCCACCACCTCTCTCTCTCTCTTTCTCTGTTTTTTTTTTTCAGAGCTAAACTACCTCAAAATTATTTTAGTAATAGCAGAGTGCCAATAAACTGTGGTTCTCTTTTTAATTAATTTATTTATTATATTTTATTGTTGTTCAATTACAGTTGTCCCCATTTTCCCCCATTACTCTCCCCTGCCCTAGCCACCCCCACCTACCATATTCAATCCTCCTCCCCTCATTGTCTTTGTTTGTAGATTTTGATCGTAGATTTTATATATATATTCCTTGATGACACTTCCTCTTCTTTCCCCTGTTATTCCTCTCCCCTCTCCCCTCTGGTTACCGTCAGTTTGTTCTTTATTTTCATGTCTCTGCTTCTATTTTTCTCACTTGTTTGTTTTGTTGATTAGGTTCAACTTACAGCTGAGATCATATGTTATTTGTCTTTCACCACTTGGCTTATTTCACTTGAGCATTATGCTAAGTAATATATTTGCCAATGATACCTCAGACAAGGGTTTGATCTCCAAAATATGTAAAGAACTCACATGACTCCACACCAGGAAGACAAACGATCCAATTAAAAAATGGGCAAAGGACCTGAACAGACACTTCTCCAAAGAGGACATACAGATTATCCAGAGACATATGAAAGGATGTTCAGCATCAGGAGCCATCAGAGAAATGCAAATTAAAACCACAATGAGACACCACTTCACACCAGTCAGAATGGCCATCATAAACAACAAACAGCAAATGCTGGTGAGGTTCTGGAAAAAAGGGAACCCTAATACACTGTTTATGGGAATACAGACTGGTGCAGCCACTGTGGAAAACAGTGTAGAATTTCCTTAAAAAAACTAAAAATGGAATTGCTGTTTGATCTGGCAATTCCACTGCAGGGATTATATCCTAAGAATTCTGAATCACCAATTCAAAAGAACCTATGGATCCCAGTGTTCATAGCAGTACAATTTAAACTGTGTTTTTTAGGGATCTGATAGTCTTAAATGGAGGGTTCTTTTAAATGTTTTTAGTGACCTTGGTGAGTTTCCATGTTACCATCTGGCAATAAAAGGTAACTCTGGGTTGATTGCTCTATGTAATAATGAATAAGGAATTAAGAGATCTTAAGAGAGTGATAGCTGGAGAGCAGACAAGAAAAGTGAGGGAAAAAGAAAAAGAGAAAGAATGCATATAAAAGCAAAAGGGAAAGAGAGAAGAAAGGCGGAAAAAGAGGTGGGGGAAGGGTGGAGAAACTGGGAAGGGAACAGAGGAGAGAGAGAACACATGTAAGCACTCACGTAGGGAAGAAACAACAGGTTTAAGGGGAGAAGGGAGGTGTTAAAATGGAATTGGCACAGGCGATAGGTGATGACATTTGGAAGGAAGAATAAATGGAACATTTTAAATGGTTCGTGTTAAGATGTGCAATAGACACTTCTGAAAAATCTTTAGGAAAGTCAACCTGTTGCATTAATGCTATTGTTCAAATAGAAAAGCAGAGCAAATGTGTGACAATTCTGAGTCCCAGATCCTTCATCTGCTTGGGAATGATCCCCAGAGTTTTGTCAAAGTTTGTAGGGTACTGGCGAGTAATTATGGACAGCTCTGGACCAGGGAAGAAATGTTCATCTCGGGATCAGAAGACTTAAATCCAAGTTCTGGTCACTTCTAAGTGATCATGAGAGAGTCATTCAAAGCCCTCTGAGCCACAGTTTCTTCAGCAGGAAATTTTAAAGGATAACTATATTGAACATTCTTGGTTATTAGGCTGGTTAATAATTTCTGAATGAAAAGATTTGTAGGATTGAAAGAGGAAGATGGGAGTGGACAGGGCAGGGGGAGTAATGGAGGAAAATGGGGACAACTGTAACTGAACAATAAAAAATATTTGCATAATGTCTTCCACATAGTAAGCAGCCAGTAAATATTTGCTGAATCCAAACAACCCAAAATAAAATATGTAAACCAAAGGAAATTAAGTAAGGACTCAAAGGGATTTTAAAACTCTGTTAAATAGTTTAAAAGCTTTATCTCAAGAAATATTTAATGAACAACCAGAAATATGAGTTTTATTATTTATTTAAATATATTATATATTAAAAATTAATTATAAAGTAAAAGAATTTTCAACATTTTCAGTTTCTACATATTTGTTATTTCTATGATCAATCAAACAGGCTTGGAGGGAATGAGTTTTTTAATTTTAATTATCATAGTTTATTTGATTGACATAGAAATATATTGAATTACTTGTAAAACTGCCATATATGTAAATCTATTTCTCAGAAGTCATTGACTGAGGAAGCCGTAATAATCTGATGTAAAAATATATACTTTGAATATTTTTAAAATATGAATTATTGATCCATATAATAGCTCTAAAGGAGCTATTAATGTCCATCATTAAACTATTTAATGACTTTTTAAAGCAATAATTAGGCACCTAATTGGCCACAATGGTTGCTTTGGTAGAGTTATAGTTATGTCATCTAATATCTAGTTACGGACTTTTATAAAAATACAATTATGAATTCTTTGTACTGTCACAGAATCAGTACTGCCAAATTATCAATTGGAGAGCAGAATGAACAGCTCACTCATGTTCTGTGGAGTAATTTTCAACATTGTGACATCGAGATGTCATGATAGGGATGAAATGTACCTGTCATGACAGCTTGGAAACTAAGCTGTAAAGATTACTGTATCCTCAATGAATAAATCCATTTTTCTAACTTTCTTCCCTCTCACTTTTTTTTTTTCCTGTTCTCTCCACTTCCTATGTCATTTGCTCTTTAATTTCATTAATGATTATACACTGCACTCAGGTATACTTCTTGACTCTGGGATGAAGATGAATAAAATTTCTTTCTCACATCCTGGTTAAAAAAAAAAAAAGGCATGGCACACTAAGGTATACTAAATGTCATGATAGATACGCACAGTGGCATCACAGAAAAATGTTTCTTTCTTTCTGTTGTTGTTGTTGTTGTTTATTTTTTATTGTCATTCAAGTACAGTTGTCTCCATTTTCCTGCTACCACTTTTCCCCACCCCATCCACCCCCACCTCCCACCCTCATTCCTTTTCCCCGTTGACTTTGTCCATGGGTCCTTTATACATGTTCCTTGACAATCCTTCCCCTTTTTCCTAATTCAGGTTAGAAAGTCAGAGAAGGATCTCTAGAAGTGATCAGGACATGGAACCTGAGCCTTTCTAGAAAGTTTATGCAGGTAGTTCTAGAGGGAGAGGGTGCACCTCTCTGTGGCTCATAGCGAGGAACTGTATTTGCTTTATTCCAACTCTAACGAGTGAGTTAAATTTTCTTTTTTTACCAAAAACAAATGCAACTCCTAATGTCTGTCTCTTATTAGGAATTTACATTTACATGTAACTAATGATACATTTAACTAGTAAGGCACTTGCTGCAAGAGAGTATCTTACATGCATTAAAAAAGAAGAAGGAAAAAGCTGTCTCTGGTTTGGAAACTTAGCAAGCTATCAGGTCTTGCTCTCCCTGACAGTTCTGCGAAGTATTTAAGGTCTTCTCTCTGGCCCTTTTGAGATCAGATCAGAAAGAGAAATCAGAGGCTGGTGCATGTTCAGTGAGGTTATACATGAGTCATCTATTGTTTCTGATCCTGGGGTCTCCTACTGTATATTTATTTGAAGTAAAATCATGGTTTCTACAGAAGGGAGGACAATCACTCAAACTGTCCTTGCTTTGCTTTTTGAATAAGTCTTCTCTTCCTCCCATTATTGACAAGCAAAAATGGGATGCTAAATTCAGGTACTGACAGGATTTATGGTGCCTAGAAAAGTCTGAAATTGGAGCATCCATTGCAAAATTAGCTGACATTCTAAAGAAGATAATGGAAAACTACGTATTAATATTTTCCAAAAACAAAAGAATTATAAAAACAATACAGCTCTGTTATGATTTGCAGAGGTACATTCTAAACATCCAGTTGAACTGAAAATTAGTCCACCATGAACACAAATGCTCATTCTTTCTAGGACACACAGCAGAATTTATAATAGCAAATTGTTGTCTTTGGATTGTGTTTGTGCATTTGCATGTTCAGGATTTAAACAGGCCTAACAGAAATGTTATGGGCATAATAGAAATATATGCAGCCAAGAAACAGAATCTGATGCATCTGATACCTGTGTTTCATTTAAGTATGAATGAAATATGAAGTTGAGAATGTGTGTGTGTGCATTTTCTTGTACGGGGTTTGTGCTGTATGCGTTGTGTGGAAGTGGAGAGGTCAAGAAACATGAAGCTACAGAGGTAAGTAAGGAAGGGCACTATCAAACTGGCTTTATATGGCCAACTAGAGAATTTGAACTTGAACCTAGAGATTGGATGACAGCCAAGAGTCAGTCTAGAGGAACAATGAGAGTTTCTGGAAAACTTACTCTGACACCTGAATGAAAGATAGATGAATTGGGAAGAGATTTGAATGACATTAAGCCAAACAGTAAGGAAATCTTGAATACTGCAATAATTTAATCAAGAAATAACCTGTGCTTCAGTTAAGGATTACCAAAAGCATTAACAGGAAATGAAAACATCTTATGTGAGCCATGTGCACAGACAACAGTGTGGTAATGGCCAGAGACAAGGAGGAGCAATAAACTGGGAGGAGGGGGACCGGAAGAGGGGATGGGAGTATCTGTAACAGTGTCAACAATAAAAATAAAGGGAAAAAAAGATAAAATGAGAACAAGATGAAGAGTTATGGGAATGAATGGTGGTCATGGCTGCACAATAATGTAAATGAATTTAATACTATTGAACTGCACACTTAAGATGGGTAAAATGTCACATTTTATGTTATGTGTATTTTCCCACAGTAAAACGAGTGAAGAAAAATAGGAAATGAGGGATTAAAGAAAGTCTTAAGAGGTAGAATTGTGTTTGGGACCAACTTAATGTGAATGTGAATAAAAGGAAGGACTCTCTGGTGAATCTATTTCTGAGTTGTGCAACTAAGTGGGAAATGTGGACATCCTCAGACTCAGTACAAACAGGGGAAGTGTAGATTTTTTTTTTTTTGACTGGAAGAAGGGTGACAGGACAGATCATGGGTTTATTGTTGGACATGTTGATTTTGAGATGTCTTTTGTCTAGTTTATGAGCTCTAATAAGCAATGATAAATATAGATGTGGGTCTGAGGGGACAGAGAGGCCTGAGTGAAAGATATTGGAGATATAAATCTGAGTCATAAAATTTGAAGTCATAAATAGGAGTCATAAAATTTGAGCTTACAGCTATGAGGGTGACAAAGAGAATGCCAGAGAGGGTTGGATAAGACAAGAGCAGTTTCAAGCTGAGGGCTGAGCCCTGGCCACATGTGAATGGGGCCAGTTGTGGCAGAGTCGCCCTGGAAGAATGAACACTAAACTGTAAAAAAGGGGGAAACGGGTCTAGGAGAGACTGAGATTATAATTATATAAGACAGGATAAGATCCCAAAAGAGACTTAAGCAACAGCAAATAGTGTAGAAAAATATGTAAAATAATGACATTTACAGTTAGGAAGTATGAATAGTTTCAATAGAATGTTGGGCACAAAATAAGCAGGGCTAAATAGGGGTGAATTGACAAGGAAATTCCAGTGACGATGGAGATATACTGGTCAGACATGATCTGGACATACAGTTCGTACTCGTTATGAAGGCAGTAACCGCAGGGTGACGCAGAAGGCACACATGTAGGATGAAACAGGTTTTTGTTTACTTTTGTTTTCTCCTGTTTCTATTTGAGTTGGAAGAAACCTAGGTCTGTACTTTGCTTAAAAGGAGTCAGTGTATAGAGCAGGCTGAAGGTTCATAAAAATATAATGAATTATTAAAAGAACGGGCTTCTAAAATATGGGTGGTATGATCAGCTTGGAATAGAAAAAAAGAACAACTTTTCTTCTAAGATAGAAAGACAAAGAAGATTGTGTAGGGACACTTGGGAGTTCATGCCAAATGGCCTCTATTAGAGGAGGAACATTACCATTGTTATAAGCGGGAGCTCTAAAGAAAGACAGTGTGGGTTCAAATCCCAATCACGTTGCTTGGGAAATCTACTTCCTTATTTGTAAAAAAGGAGTAAAATGGAATAAACTGAGATAATATGTATCAGGTGATTAATATATTGCATAATAAGTGCTCGATTCATGTTACAAGCCACTATTTTCTTTAGGAAAAAGCATCTGAGACAGTTTCCAGTTAGCACTGAAGAAGTCAGCTACATGGTGTAGGTTTAGCGAGGAGGACAGGGATTGGGGAGAGTACACTGACTGTAAGAAGTGTCGCAGGGCCTTGAGACTTCTGCTGAAGGAAGACGGGAGAGCGGTAATGCCAATCTTCAAATATACAATGCTGGAACACCCAGTTACCGTGCAACTTTCATCTAATTCTCCCTCCATGCATTCTTGCATTGATACAGATTTAATGACTACCAATTAAAATATTTTAACTGATATTTATTTAGTAGCTTCTGTATGACAGGCACTGTTTTAGGCTCTAAGGATACAACACTGAATAAAATAGACAAAACTTGCTGCCCTTGTAAGATTTCAGTCAAGCAGGAGAATTATAATGGGCAAGATAGGTTAGTGAAATAGATGGCATGTTAAACAGTGGTAAATGCTGAGAAGGAAAAGCATGGAAATAGAGGGCAGCAGGGCTACGTGTTAGGATGACAGGGAAGGCTTTACTTCACAAGGTGACAGTTGAGTAAAGATCCCAGAGGGGTGAAGGACCGAGGTGTGTGCGTAACAGGTGTTCCAGGCAGTGCTAACAGCAAATAGAATACCCTGAGGCAAAAAACATACCTAGTGTGATCTTGAAACAATGTTAAGGTGACTAAAGAGTGAATAAGGAAGCAGTTGAGAGGTAATAGGACATTGTAAGGATATTGTGCTTTTCTTCTAAGTGACAAAGGAAGCCAATGATAACATTTTTAAAGCCTTGCTCTTGCTCATGCTGTCATGGTTCAGCAGAAGAGAAAAGGGGAAGCAGGGAGAGCGGATAGGAACCTAGTACAATGACACAGGGGAGAGATGCTGATGGCTTGGACTAGAGTGGGAGCAGAATTGGTATGAAGGTGCTTTGATTCTGGATAAGTTTTGAAGGTTAATCCACTTTCAAGGTCATGAAAGTGGTATTTCATGTCTACCTCTCTGACTGTTGCACCTGGCTCTCATTTGCTTCTTCAGATGGGGACAGAAAATAGATATTAATTCTACTTCACCTCCAAAATTCCCTCAAATTACCTTCTGTTTATTTCTGACATCTGACATCATACATTTCAGAATAAGGTTCAAGGATTAGGATATTACTGTTTAGGCTTCCTCTATCATTATTTAAATTTATTCTGAGATAAATGCTCTAAGTTTAGTCTAAAAAATAATATCAAATACCTTGACCTTATGTAAATGAGAACTTAATCTCAATTTTTCCAGAGATAGAATTAGGATATTAATTTCTGCCCTTCCAAATTTATTCACAGGAGTATTCAGGTCAAACTGGTAATGTATGCTGTAGAAAATGTCATTTGTTATTTGTATCACTTCTCATATATAAGCACCTATTAAAAACTGAATGTCTTTTACAATTTTTCAGTCCCTCATGCTGATAACCAGTTACTTAAATTTCATTCATCTCTGATCCTCTATGTGTCAGAGTGATCAGTAGAAACTAAAAAAAAAAAAAAAAAAAAAAAAGAGTTTATTCCTTCTAAGCCACTATTATAAAGACTGAACTTAGCTATTTGTCACAAATAAAAAAATATTTTTAAATAAATCACAACGAATATCATTTTTAAGTTTCTATATTTAAAAAATGTAAGTCTTTCTTACTTGTCCCAGTTAGTCCTGCTGCAGAATTTTTTAGCATACATGCCCAGACATCCTTACTTTTAACCCAAATGCCTAACAATTGGCATTTTTGTTGGAATGCCCTCACACTCATCACAACATAAAAGAAAACCAAGTTATTTAATTAAGTCACAGTCCTGAGCTTTTCAAAGATTTTATTTATTTATTTTTAGAGGGAGAGGAAGGGAGGGAGGAAGACAGGGATAGAAACATCACTTGACTCTCATACACATCCCGCTTGGGGACGAAACCCGCAATCCAGACATGTGCCCTGACCAGGAATCAAACTGGAGACCATTTGCTTTGAAGGACAATGCATAACCAACTAAGCCGCATCGGTCAGGGCATACTGATTTTCTATCAAAACTGAACCCATTTAATTTTTTAAAAATATTAACTATTTTCATATTAATGAGCTGCATATACAAGTTATAGAAAGCACCTGAATTATAATGCGTTATTAGTTATCCAGAGCTTTAAGTTGTTTAAGAAAGGTATTACCAGGCTGTCACTTTGAATAAATAAAGAGTACTATTGAGGAAGTTGACCTTTAAGTAAAATAAATGAAAATTTAACTGTTAGGGAGTTTAAATAAATCCAACTACTACAAAATGTTTTAAAACTTGTATGATTTTCCCCATTTGTTTTGACCTTTTAAAAAATAAGCCTTACAAATGTTTTTCCTTTTGCATTAGTTCCTAGCATTACATATAAATTATAGCTCCCTGAACCACATACTTGATAGAAAGTGTTAAATTATATAATACTTCAAGACAATGGGAAGTCACAGAAATTGCATACACTATCAAAAATTTACTTATGAAATGAGACTTTGCCTGTTTTATTATTATTCATCCTTTTAAAACACACTCAGCAAACAGATGAGTGTAGTTAAAGGAGAAACTATATATACATAACAAGATATTTCTTGCTCAGAAACAATCTGGTTTCTGTTTAATCCTTGTGTCAAGAAAACTGTAGGTTTTAGTCAGTCCTCCAGTCCCATACAGGCTGTCGTTAACTACCTGGCACATTCAAAGGCGGTGTAGGTGAGTGTGAATAGGATCAGATTAGAAAGCAGTTATCACTTCAGTCAGCAAGTGGTCCTAGACCCCACTGTCAGCTGGACACTGTGCCAACATAAGGGAAGTTCCAGGGGCCCAAGAGCCTTAATGCTGTATTTCTAGATGCATATTGTGTTTCACATTTCACCATCTCTGACATCGTGGTACCTCTTACCACAAGTGAATGGCATCTTAGCTTTGATGAAACGTGATAATTCTAATTCCCTTTCCTAAAATAGCATTTCAAAAGCAGAATAACAAGACTACCTGCATGCAGTGAAGAGTATGGAAGTAAAAAATATGAGTAGATCTTGATCCCTTTTCTTATATCACTGTGTGAGAGATTTTTATTGATATTTAAACATCATGCTTTCAAAATGTGTATGTGTGCAAACACCTTAATTTCTCAAGTGTGAGCTACTTGAAGCCAAGGATGATGTCATGTCCTTTTATTTCTTCAGACGTGTATAGAAAAGGCACTTAGATATTTATGAACTGAACATGACCATAAAGACTTGAGCTATCAAAGGAAGCATTTTTATTATTTTTCCCATTTAATTTGTATTTTTATTTTATAAATAATAACAGATACTTAATAAGGTCTCATTTGCTTGGGTTTTTAACTAAACAGGTATTTTCAAAGAATATGTGTGCATGTATACATATATAGATTATATATACATATATAGTTTTTATTATGGAAAAATCCATATTCAGTAATATTGTGTGAATATTTACATTCACTTGAAGATAATAAAACATTTTGACCTGAAGCTATGTCAATATTTTGACAAATAACAGATTAAAAATTATAATTACAGTAATTTTATTTTTTAAAGATTTTATTTATTTATTTTTAGAGAGAGAGGGTGGGAAAAAGAAAGAGAGGAAGAGAAACATCAATGTGTGGCTGCCTCTCACATCCCCACCCCACTGGGGACCTGGCCCACAACCCAGGCATGTGCCCTGACTGGGAATTGAACCAGCAACCCTTTGGTTCGCAGGCTGGCATTCAATCTACTGAGCCACATCAGCCAGAGCTAATTACATAACTTTAGATATTTTTGTATTTGACTTGTTTAAAATCATGACGGAGCCCATGAATAGTACTTTGGGTTCTCTAAATATAAAGCACACAATGGGACCAACAAAGCATTTGGGGATGGGTTAAGGTTATGACTCTAGCTGGCTGGGTTTTTCCTCATGACCCAGAATTTTGTGTGTGTGTAGCCTGGGCTGTGGAGCTGTGCACAGTACCAAAATTCTCTCCTCCCCTGGTGCAAAAGAGACAGATGGAATCCTACAGATACGGCTTGTATGGCATCTCAAAAAGCCCTTTCTCATCTGCTTTTAGAGATTTAACTTGGTTCAAGGGAATTTCAACTGCAAGAACAAGCAAACAACTTGCTCATGCTGTCATAAACAGAGGACTTTGGTTTCCAGAATCATGTGCACCCCTCCTCCTGGAGGCTGTGGAGGGGGTGCCCCTCCCCCTCCCTGCCCAGCGCTCTCCTGCTCAGTCCTCCAGGCCTCCTCAGCCCTACCATCCTGTTTCTTTGTGTGGCCTCTGTTGCCTTCTAGTTTCACAAAAATGGATTTGTTAGTTTTTTATTTAAAATTTCTTGTTGCTTTTGGGAAATTCTCAGGAAGGAAAAGAAGAAATACCAACTTCACCTCATCATACTTATATCAGATATTCTGTGTAAATGTTTCCTTTTAAGCAGGAACTACTAATGCAATTTTACTGTAGGTGCAATAACTTTCTAAGGAACTGTGATTAGAATTAACTGAGGAACAACTAGGTCTCCTCCAATTACTTACTCTTCTCTCCACTGAGTTACTGCTACTTCCTTACCTCTGGCTCTGGGCTCCAGAAAAGCCACATTTGTAAATTGGGTTCTACCCCACCAGGAATTATATAAATTCTCATTTTTGTCTCCTAAGATGAAGCAAATGTATTAGTTACCATTAAGCAACATCATTTTGCCATAGGTCCACCCTCCCCCAAATGCCCTGTAAACATAAAAGAGAACTTATCTACCTTTGGACAAATATAATTCTAAATGTTTTCATTTTATCCTGACTGTGGCCCTATTTCCTGGTGTCTGTCATCAGTAGTGTATTCCTGGACCCCAGGGTTGTTGTTCTTGTTATTGGTTTTAAACATTCTACTAATTAGATTAGATTTGTACTCTAATTTTAGACACTTACTAAGCTTTTCTGGTCTTTTAGGGATTTACAACCCAATGATTTCTCAACCTTCTTGCGGGTGACTTTCCTCTTGTGACTCTGATCCTTGCTAAACTTCAGGACCTAGAAATGTATTCACTCAGCCCTGCCTACTCAGTTCTTAATCTCTAGTTATCAATGCGTTAGCACATCCTGGAACCCTAGTCTCTGCCTTGGCGAACCAAATGTGAGCGTCTTATCCATGTAAGCAGAACCCAGCGCAACTCATTTTCTGCTCTGTCCGCCACGTTGTAGTGAGCTCTGAACGTCCTTAGATACACTAATTTTTAACTTTGTGGAAAATAATATTCTCCATGGTCTTTAGCAGTTGAGCACAAGCTATTTGTTAAGTACTTCACTCTTAGCACTGCCTATGTTAGTTTAATGCAGAGAGTGTTTCAAGAATTAAGAGAAGCCCAACATGAAAAGTAAAGAAAGTGCCAAACTATAGCCAAGTGAACAGCTGTGGCCTACGTCTGGAGGAGTTCTACCAGTGCCGCTCTCCATTTGAAAGGAATCATGGGAAAGTCCTGAATGGCAGATCTCAGAGAAACTATGTTTAAATATCCACGGTATAAAATTAAAGACCTATCCTTTTCAGAGATATGGGTGACATAGGCATTCAAACATGGTCTTTTAAACAAATTCCCACAAGTTCTTCTCTAATATTTCCTTGCACCTCTATGGTCATTTCCCTATAAATTAGTTGTTGATGTTTAATAAGCATTTGAGGATTGGTCAACTTAACAGTTAATAAAATGGTAACAGATCTGAATGTTATTGAAAATATTCTCACAAGCTTAAAGAAATGAGATGCTATTTTGTTCTGAGGAATGGTTATGGACATTTATCAAAACATAATTATGCTCAAATTACATTATCATTAATGTAGGTGTTTTATAGCATGCAAATATATTAAAAATAAAATGAAGAAACAAATTGAATTTCTAATGGACTGGTTAGTATGTTAGTTTTTTTTAATTGAAGGAGTGAGGCAATTATTTATTTGTTGATGCAATTATTTGTTTTACTGAGTTCTCCTATGCTAGAAGAAAAGTTAGGATTATTAGTGTAATTTGAAATGACAAAAATCTTCCTACAAAGACAATAAAACCCAAAATGTATAAAGATAAAAATATAGATATATCTGACTATACAAAGGAATAAATAGTGTATGATAAATATGTTATATTCAAAGTTAAAAGACAGGATAAATTGAGAAAAATATTGGCAAAATACAGGACAGTAAAAACTTAATAATCCTACAGTGACCAAATGACTATAGATTAAGAAGAAAAAAACAGACAACCTATGTAAAAATCAACAGAGGGTATATATAAGAGTGTCATAGAGCCCTGGCTGGTATAGTTCAGTGGACTGAGAGCGTGCCTGAAAACCAAAGAGTGTCATAGAAGAAATTTAAATATTCCATTAAATCTGTGAATTCCACAGTTCATTCATAGCCTAGGAAATGCAGATAAAAGGAACAATAGGTGCTGTTTTTAAGCCATCATATTGGCAGAAATTTAAGATGCAACATTCAGTGCAAGTGTACGTCCTAATTCGTTACTAATCAAAGTGAAAGTTGCTACATAATTTTGGAGACTAGTCTGGTAATAGCTATTAATAGTGAATTAATAATTGAATTTGTCTGGTTTAGGAAGCACCCCCACAAAAATAAAATAATTAACATATAAGAACACATACACATGTGTGTGCACACATGAACATGGACAGGTATTGCGGCATCACCCACTGGAAAAACTAATGCAAAAAGACAATCAAAACAGACAACAGGAGGTAAATGATTGAATCAGTGGTATTGCTTTTATTCAATAGGGTATTGAACAGTTATTTAAAAACATGCATCTAATCAGTAGCTATTCACATGGAAGAATTCCCAACATATACTGTTAAAGGGACAAAGAAGTTGCAATGTAATGTATACTAAATGGTATTATTTTAATAAAAACAAACCATTGCAAAGAATAAGAGCAGAATTTGTAAGGGTTTATATGTTTGTGAATGTTTACATAAGCAAGAGGAAACAGTGGATGGATCAGACCATTAAAAGTGGTAATTCTGCTGACAAGGGTAAAATTTTGGAAACAAAATCCATATGCAACTTGAGAATAGTATTTAATACAATAAAACCTTAAATATAAAAATGTGTTAAAAATAAACATAGCATTTCTTTACCTGGTATTTATTTTTGAATAAGGATTGAGGTTGGAATCAAACCTTGATTTTTCCCAAAGATGAGCTAGTTGCCTGAGCAGCATTTATAAAATGTTACATTTTTCAACTACTGTTTTGAATGTGATCCTCCACATTGATCCATGTCAATGTGTACTGCTACCACACTGCTTTGACTTCGGTAGCTTTGTAAGGTAATCTAGCATGTCATTGAAAAACTCTGTCATTGTCCTTCATTATAAATTTCCTAAATACTATTGCATATAAATTTTGTCATGTAAACACTTTATCAAATTCTAAAAAGTTCTGGCACATATTTGATTAGGAATACATTTAATTTGTTTAGAGACTATTTATACTTTATTAGATTCAATATTTATTTCCCAAAAAAGCACATATTTTTATTCAAGTAACTCAGAACATCAGAAAAGTTTTCATTTTCTTCCTATCAGTTCTGCACATTTTTTATTTGAGAATGGGCCATGCAGGTATGAAATAAACTTTCTGATTCAGAGTTAGTTAAACAAAACTTAACTAAGTACACCAAATTTGAGCCTGAATAATTCAGGGAGCTACCTAACCCATTTCAGTGGTTAGAGAAGGCTCTTAATCCAAAATGTATTCCATGTCCTTGCAATTTATAAATAATAATTTATTCTAAGTTCTTTGTTTTCAGTCTTATTCTCTATTCTAACTTGCCTCATGCTAATAATTTTTCAATATATATGAGAAAAAAGAACATAGAATCAAAGCCAATCCCTATCTTTGTTAACTCTTTTAGGAAATTTCTAGATATAATAGAATATAGTACATTTCTTACTCCATAGCTTATTGAGTTATAGTGCTACACAGAAGAAGCATTTTAATGCCTTTGTCTATATTTGAGATAAATCCCAAGGTAAATATCTATAATATAAAAATATTTTTAAATCTAAAAGCAAAGAACAAAAGTGTGATATAACTGGCATGGTATTATATTCCAAACCAAAAAATTAGTCTGAATTTCTTATTTGGCTTTAGAGCAAAATTTGCTCAACCAATACTTAATTATTCATTCAACAATGGTTTTTAATGCTTAATATGTTTCAGGAAATGTACTAGATGCTGCAGACATAAAATGAATATTATTTGAATCTACATTCAAGTAAGGCAGCAATTACAACACAGAGTGTAATATTTGCTACTTTAGTTGTAAGCTCAGGGTGCCTGACAGGCTCCTTGGCCATTCAAGCTCTTACTGAGGCAAGGGCTTTCAGAGAAGGCTTTTCGAGGGGAAGTGATGTCTAATCTGAGAAAGGAGGAATGGGAGTTAGGGTGCAGAAGAGAAGGGGAATGCTCTGGCAGGTAGGTGCCTCAGTCTGAGAAAGAGTGTGGTAGGTCCACACATTTATAAGCACTACACCCAGGAAGGTGTATATTTCAGTTTGTTGTGTTTTGTTACATTCTTAATCCAGAAAATGGTAAAAAGAAATTTATAATACCCCATTGTACACATAATACTTGAAAATGTTTTATGTTTTTTAAATTTTTTAATTTTTGTTCAATGACAGTTGTCCCCATTTTCTCCCATTACTCTCCTCCGCCCCACCCACCCTGAACTCCCACATTCAATCCTCCCCCCACCCCCGTTGTCTTTGTCCATGGGTCCTTTATGGATGTTCCTTGACCCCCCTCTTCCCCTTCTTTCTCTCATTATCTCCCTCCCTGCTCCCCTCTGGTTACTGTCAGTTCATTCTTTATTTTCATGTCTCTGGTTCTGTTTTGCTCACTTATTTGTTTTGTTGATTAGAATACTTTCAAATGTCTTCAATAGTTGGCATTCATTAATGAAACACCTATTGACAGAACAGACATACCTATAGCTATATCTTAACCCTTAAAATACTAAAAGTTTTAACTGCTATTATTGAACCTCAAAACATTGATGGTTTATAATTTCCTCTATTTGTTTTTGTTCTTAAAACATTTAAAGATTATATTTTACTCAAATTTTTTAAGAATCCACCTAAAAGCACCTAATAGGATATGGCCACAATTGAATAACTGAGTAAGTTAGCTTTCAACAAGGAATATTTTCTTCCAAATGAGACAAGCTGAAATAGAAATGATACACATAATTTGAGCATGTACTAAAATATTTAATATGCAGAGCTTGCAGAAAAGTAAAAGGCCAAGACTTCAAAAGGTCAGAAAGGACAAGCAAAATACTCTTTTTGGCACAAGAAATACAAAGTAACTCAAATAGTATCAATATTTAGTACATTTGTGCCCTCTATAGCAAAACTTTATATTCTCAACATAAACTCTCTATTCTCATTATACTCTTGTCCTTTATATCTTCTCTGCAACAAGCCAGTCTCATACTGTCTCATTTCCTTTATTTACATGGGGTTTGGTGGTTGACGTATTTACGTGCTTCCCTCAAGAGCCTCCTTTACTTCTCCTTTATGAAGGTTTCGTTAGCATTCTAACCCATATCAGTTTTCCCATTCTCTGAAGTACCAATATTATCAATAATGTGGTTTGGCATCATTTATCAAAAAAATGACTGAGTAGGACCTGCACTGTGCCAGACACTATATTGGGTGCCAGGGAAGCAATAATATATAAAAAATGGGGCTTTCTTACAGTCTAAAAAAGTTGCTCACAGTCTAAATATGAAAATAGACATGGAAAAAATTACAGTGAAAATTGCTATATTAAACATATTCAGGAAATGTCATTAAGAGAACAGAGACTAGTGGTTGGTTTAGTTGTATTAACCTGCAACATTGAGTAGAATCCTTGTCATACTCCTATGTCTCTGGTTCTCTTTCTTCTGCCTCTGTCTTCCACTAGTGACAATCCTTATGATTACATGTAGCCCACCTGGATAATCCAGGATAATTTCTTCATCTACAGGTCAGCTTATTAGCAACCTTAATTACATTTGATATCGTAACTCCCCTTCACCATATGAGCCAACATATGAAAAGGTTCCAGGGATTTGAACACAGATACCTTTGGTGGGCAATTATCTCTACCACAATGCTAAGAAAGTTTCTTCTGCCCTTTGATTGGACAGGACAGAACCAACTTTTCAGGGTCCTATCGAGAGTGGAAACAAGTCTCAACGCCCTCTCTGCCCTCAGAAAATACAGCATCCTCAATGGTGTGGTGACTAATGAAAACCTTCAGCTTCCCTCAAGTTAGGGATGCTGCCCTTCTCAGGGGGTGCATCTGCTGAATCTGTCTTGTGTGTGATAACCTTACTGGGTTAACAAAGACTATTTTCATTACCTCTTTGGAACTCAATTTTAACAATTTTAATAATAGAGTATTGGCCAAGATTTTACTGTTTGATCACTAGATTAAAGCTTATCCCGACTAGACATTCTTATGAAGAAAATTCAAGTGCCATTTCTATCCAGTGCAATGGATAGCAGCATTTCTTTAGCAGGTTTTTGTACCGATCATGACTTTGAGCTTCATTAATGACAGGCTGAAGAATTCCTCTGGTCATTCACCGCACATTTGTTGAATACTGCTGTTTTCAAAGTAATAGGCTAACAAATGGGAGTTCAGAGGAAATAAAGATTGATATAGTCTTATTTACACAAACTCAACATTTTGTGTAAAATATTCTGTGTACCAGAAGACAGAGATATGAAACTACTAATTATACAATGAATTACTTTATAGTTGTGGCCAGAGTTGTGAAGAGTAACAAAGCTCTATATATCTAATAATTCTCCAACTATCATCAATTATGAGAAGGGGGCAAAAAACCTGGAATTATCTTCTGGAGGTTGGGGCCCTTATAGTACTGCTAATACTACAAGGTTCCCCCTGCTAGGTGAGTGTTCTAGGAACCCATCTGTATCAATGTACTAGCTGGTGTTGTTGTGAGAGGCTGCATTCAGTGAATTTTTTGAAGCCTCTTTCAAAGCATTTATCCTTTTCACAATGGGTGATTTTCTAGCACACCTGCCCACACTGCACTGAGTGTTCAGCAGTTTTTGACCAAAAATGGCATGAATCTCATGCCCCACCCTCCCTATTCACCTGATCTTCCCCAAGCAACTTTTTTTTCGTTGCCCCAGATGAAAAATGTCTTCAACAGCAAACATTTTGCTCATGTAGAAGAGGTGAAACAAAAAATGACAGAAGCACTAAAGGGCATCCAAACTGATGAGCTCAAAAACTGTTTTGAGCAGTGGAAAAAAAATCTGGGTAAGTGTATTGCACCAAATGGAGAGTACTTTGAAGGAGATGGAACTATAACATGTAATAATAAATACACGATTTTTATAAATTAATTCTGGACTTTGGGAGATGCCCCCTCATAGGTTAGAAGAGCTCATAAAGAGAAATAAAAGCACAAACCAAGTGAAGATTTTAGCTGCTTAGTTCACCCCTGCATATGTATCACTTTGCATAGTGCATGGCATTTACTAAAAACTTATTAAATATTTACTAAATGAAAGAGGATGCTAGAATGGAAAAACTGGGGTGTTTTTATTAAGAACTCTGTTATTAAAGATGTATACTATTTGGACAGCACAGCAGCCTTACATAAGCAATGTTTCCCATAGGTTTACACAGGGGGAAGAAGGTTTTCTCTATTGAACAATATCCCTTCTTGTTTTATACCAGATCTTTGGATGGGCTCCCCCACATTCTCCTGAGCCCACACTGCAATAGTGGAGCCAAAAGCAATGTGATATGTCTCAGATACTTGAGTCAACAGAGCTGGCATGCTCAAGTCTGTCATTTGGAGTAAAATGTAGGGCCTAGACTCACTGAAATCACACCTAAATATAGCAGCAAATCTAAGAGGGACTAATATGAGACCCAGAGGGACAAAGAGAGAGCAGAGCTGGCAGTTGCTGATGAGAAGGCGAGCACAGAAACTAGGACTATTTTTGTTAACATTTGCCTAATTGCATTTGTTCAGACTACACTCTTTTGTCTCAGGGTGTCTCACAAATGTCTTAGTCCCCACATCCTATGTTGAGCTTTAGAAACCTTCAGGATACTAAAAATCCTGATAGCTGACAATATATATCTTTAGAAAATAAGGTGTGGAATCAATGACAGAAATGTTCTTTTCTCCTAAGAGCATGAAATAAATCTAATATAAGCATATGAGAGAAAGGCAACAAAATTGTATTCCTTTTGTTTTCAGAACATATATAATTTCCTACTACAGTAAAGAAATTAACTCCAAATCTTCTCACATTATGTATCACATCTTCTCCAAAGAGGAAATCAACTATAGCCTTTTTAATGTTTTCTTCCTCTTCCTTTTTTTTTTCTTTTTAATCTGTCCCGGAAACATTTAGAATGGCAAAATAGTCTCACAGTTCTTTCAGGCAAAAGAAAATAACCTTGAAGTCAAACAAAGAGTGTCTATCATCTAAAGTGGAGATGAAGGAGATCTGATTACAATCAGAATTCCCATCACTACATCTCTACTTACCACACCAAAATCAGGAGCAATTAATTTAAAAAGATCTGATATTGAAATACTACATTGAGACCAATTCCACATGGACAAGTCTGTCAGGATTTCTATTTTTTGGCTCACACCTCAGAGATAGGAATGCTTAAATTTGCAATTAAACGTTATAAGAAATGATGCGGGCTCATCCACTGAAAAATCCCAAAGGAAAGAGAGCAGGAACAAGGGGAGAAAAATGTGGGAAAGTGAGTGGACTCTTATGTGCAAAGGGAAAAAGAGAATAAGAGCCCAAAACACAGAACAATGAGTCAAAGGAACCAAAATGGAAAATAAAGAATAAAGTAAAAATTCATGAAAACAAACCATCAAAATCAAGGTGAATTATGCAGTAATCATTCAAATCCCCCAAAGTGTATAACCAAAACATGATGAAATGAAGTTTAGAGTGGGTACAGACATGTGTTAAATACCAACATCTAAAGATTATTTGTTCATTATCCCTAAAAATCTGAATGGACCTTGTTTATTTTGACTCCGTGTGTTTTTATACTGTCATTCTATAAAGTTAAGATTAGAGATAGGCCATGGCTGAAATTAGAAGATGGTGTACAGTTTATATTTTCTTTTACTTTACTTTTTAACTAATAAGCAGTAATAACTATAATTCAAAGGAAACATCAGTGTTCTGGAAATACGCAAGTTGACCTCCATTAATGACTTGATATCATTATTTTCTCTTTCTCATAGATTACTATTCATAACATACATATAGAAACAAAGAGAAAAGAGAGTAGGAAGTGGAAAGAGAGAGAGAGGCAGGAAGAGAGAGGAAAAGGAGAGAGAAAGTATATTACTTCATCAATAAATCTGGTCATTAAAATTTCATTGCAAGTTACTTCAGTTTTACATTTCAAGATCTTCAAGTGTTTTAAAATACTAACACTCCTTCTGTTTATTAAACAGCAAACTAGTTGAATGTTCTGAGGACTGGGATTGTGATGCTGGCATCTGAAGCACAGCCAGTTTTCTGCACTTATAAAACTGTCCTAACTATCTATTTCCTCTGTGTGCCATTAATAATAAATTTTTCTCTCCTCAGGACAGACTCTATTATATTTGCACATGGGATGGTTCTTAAATGCAAAATTCAGCATAAAAGGCATAAAAACATTGCAGCGACTTGCAAAATTCTGAATAGAAAATAAGAAAGGCATAAAATAAGCAAACCTACAGGAAACGATAAAGAGAAAGCAAAAGTAAATGGGGAAACATAAGCTGTGAGAAAGGCAAAGAGTCTGAGGAAACAAGGTATGGCTCAATTTAACAGAAGAATGACTCTAAAACTCATCCAGACGTGACATCTGCTCACCCTGATTGTTTCCATTGGAAAACTGATTCCTACAGACTTTTGTCAATGATTCCTCCCCCTGAAGGACCACAGCTGATTGATTAATCTGTCAGTAAGCTGTAAATATTTCAAAGGCATTTCTTCTAGTGTGTTTGTGGTGCCTCAGAACTCAAAAATGTCCAGTCAATTCAAATGTTCTTTGACATTTTATCAAGATGGTAAAGAAGGAAACTATTGTCATTTATTACCATCCAGTTAAGATAAAAAAAAAAGAGAAAGAATATTTAAGTGCAATTGTAGGTGGTATAGTTTATATATTAAACAATTGAAGATCATATTCAACAGTCTTTACTGCAATAGATAAGGAACACTCCTTGGAAAAGAGAAAATAATCGGAACACATAGGATGTGTAAATTTTTACCTGAACTGTTACTGTGCACATCTGGGGAAGCTGTGCACAGTTAGGATGGCTGTGAGCAGATGACCATGCTCCTCGTCACAGTGTCCGCCTCAGAGAGAGTCCTTTTAAATGTCCAAGATTTGCTTCACAGAAGAGTTCATGAAAATCTAAGAGATTCAAATTAGGAGCAAATTCTCTCAATTTTTTTATACTACTCTGGGAATTGATTGCAAAAGAGGTTTTATGGTCATTGAAAGTGTCTTGGCATATGTCAATATAATTTCACACTAAATAGATAAAGGAGGAGAAAGCACAGAAAAGGGGACTGATAGGAAAATAGCTTACCATTTCTCAAATATTTAGACAATAGACCTAATTTTCTACAAAATGAAGTTGACGGGGAGAAAAAGGAAAGGAAGAAAAAATGCAATAGAATGAAATAGCTACCGCAAAGGTCTTAATTGACAGCATTCTTGAGGCATTTATCCCCATCAATAATAAAGAAAATAAAATTAAGAATAAAAACAATTAAATTTTATTGAGTATTTACTAAAGAGTTTACATGCATTTTTCCACTTAATTTTCAAAATAGTACTATGAAATTCCCTTTTTTTTCTATCTACAAATACAGAAACCAAGACGCAGAGCTTAAATTACCCGTAACTGAGTTAATAAGCAGCTATTTGAACAGGGAAGCTTAACAGAAAGAATTGTTAACTAAAAATAGGACATTAACTGATAAGGATACCAAAACTTCTAAAGAACACAGGAATAGCAGGATAGGAAGAAACCACTAACTTTAGGCTGAAAGAGAACTCCCAAGCAGGAAGAAATCTGTAGGAGTCCCACTCCACCAGGCTGAGAGGCAGACCTCTGAAGAAATGAAAGTGCGGTCCTCTGAATGTCAGAGAAGACTGCTGAAGGTTACAGGCTGAGGCTGGAGAGCACAAAACAGCTGGCAGGGACAGGAGAGAAACTCTGGACTGTGTGTACCACTGAGTCTGCCTGTCAGTAGCCGTGAAACCACACCTGGCAGCGGTGTTTCAGGCAGCTATGCCATACGACCAGAAGGTAAAACAGAAACATGGGAAAGAAGAAGAGGTTCCTGCTTCTTGCATGGTTCCTCCAGCACCTGCTACCCCAATGAGGCAAATACCATGCTCACTGGAAATTGAGAAGCACTGTGAGCAAAGTCCAGCTTCTACATCACAAAGCATGAAAGAAAGGTGTGAGTTTTGAGTGGAGAGTTTGTAAACTGGTAACGGGTACAATATGCAGCTGTAAACACTCGTAATTGAAGAGTGAGTGCATCATTGCAGAGAATTTTCATATTTCAAAAAAATTACCTGGAGTTAAACTACTTTAAATGCTTTTTAGAATCTTGATTATCCCTGCATTTATTTTGATTTGTATATATTGGAAAAATGGAAAGCCCAGGAAATTATTCAATTTTATGAGTTTCATGTATAATGTGGTATGTTTCTTCAATAAGATTTTAGAGAAACATACCTTTAAGTGCCAAGGGAATGCCAATGACCACCAAGTTCTGCAAATGTATGAGTCGTTCATGCTCCTCATTATAGATATTTTGTCTCCCTGACTTTCTTTTGGTGGAGGACTTGGGCTAGGTCTGTCTAATTTCTTCTCTGCCCTCCCTACTCAACACTTGACATCTCCCATTATCTCAGATTATCAACTGACTGTTCCAACATTTTTCCAAAGCTTTGTCCAGGTCTCTCATTTGGGTCAAAGCCATTCCCCTAATGATTTGGGGGAGTTAGATATTTTTCTTGAGAGTAGTTTGAGAAGTGTTCCACACCTGAATAAGCATTTGTGTCAACCAATGCATATTATAATATAACACTCTCCTTACCTGCCAATGAGACAACCCTAACCCCACCCCAAAATCAGCTGCAGTGATGTGCTTTTTCAGCAGTATCCTGGTAGTGCCCCCTCCCTCACTGGCAGGATACAGGGGGTCCTGTAGTCTGGTTTCTTACTGGTTGTACTCCAAAGCTGGTCACCAATGTATTAAAATATTGAAATACAAATATAAATTTTAGAAAAGTTGGCAGTAAATATTTTTTAGACCTGGAGACTAGTGATAATTTTCTCAGCTTTGAAAAAATAAAAAAGTCATGAAAGATTGGCAGTTTCAAAATTCCAGAAGCACCTTTATAATGAAGACCAGCAAAACCAAGTCATAAAGAAAAGCAAAAGCCTAGTACATGTAGGTGTTTCTGTATGACAAAGAGTTAATGAGCATACTGTATTATGCTTAGATTGCATTTGGGTTTATGAGAAAAATATCAAGACACCCAAGGGATGTGTAGGCAAGAATTATGAATAGATAATTAGCAACCAAGGAAATACAAACACTGTAAAGGTGAAAACAGTTCATCTTCATTGCTAAACTTAGAAATGCGTATAAAATCAATTAAAATACCATTTCAACCCTACTGAGCTATGGGGAGGGGTGTTCCACTGAGCTATTTATGTAGTAAACAGATATGTTAATAAAATGCTTGTTGAATTTAAGTTGGCAAAACTCTTTAGGCAAGCAATGTAACAACCTATAGCAAGTACAGAAAATGTTCATATTGCACCAGGAATGTCACCTTTGGAAATTTATTATAAAGATAATTGAATGAAAAAAAATCCAAAGATAGAAACAGCTCATCGTAAATTGTCAAATTATAACCACACACATACATACTCTGTATATTTTTTTGAGGATCATGCAGCATACACCCTGAAAGAAGTAGTATACAAATATGAAACTTATAATGTTGAAGACTGTGTAGACACATAGACAAAATTTATGATGTAAATGGAAAAAGAATAAAAATCAAATTAAATGAAGAAAGGAATTTACATTCTGGCTGTAATTATACACTACGTAAAACTCAAAGACTGTCAGTTAGTTTATAAAACTAAAAATCATGTTAGGATGCTGAGATTATAGCCCAATTTTCTCACATTTTAGCAATACCAAAAGCTACTTTGTTTTTTCAGAGATTTGTGTCTGTAGGGTAAATCATTTGTCATTTTCAGCCTTGTCATAAAAAAATTGCAAAAGTTTTGCTTGCTATGGAAATAAATTCATTCAAATTTTAGTTCACACTAAACCATGTTAAAATATTGATGTACAGAGGGAGAAAAATCTTGGAAAGAGCTAGAAAAAAATTGAGACTTCTTCCCATTTAAGGAAACTTAAACTGTCATCGACACTCTAAAGTACAGCATTTTTTTTCTGCTCACTTAACTATATAAAAGGCAAAATAAAGCCATGAAGACAGGGAGCTGAAACATGTTTGAAATTATTAGAGCATCCGCATGTCAGAGAAAACAGTCACAAGGTATTCTCTGCACTGAAATTCCTATGGGCCCGGCTATAAGGAACTGCAAAAACTTCTGATGTTGCTCTGACCTAAAGCTCCAAAGACATCTTTAAACTAAGAAGGAATTTGACAATAAGATGGAAGAAATAGCTATACTAATTTCAAGAAAAACAAATGAGTCACTGAACTATAGAGCTGTCCAGGGGTTTCTCATTTTTATGAACTGATGATAGAAATATTCAAATGTATCTCACCTTTTAGGCATCGCAACATAAGAGTGAACTCTTTTTTTAATTAATTGGGCTTTATTTTTATTAAAGATATATAAGTATGCCCATAATTTAAAGAGACAAAATTCTACAAGTGTTACCAGCAGTATTTAACTAATTACTAATTAAGAGGAATACAGGTAATTAGTCATTGAGTTTAATAAAGTGGGGAGGCTGAACCTGTTTTCTTCACCAGGAAGCTAGATCTTTATACCTCAGGTGCGGGAGCGGGGGAGGGTTGGTTATAGTACTGCTCCACTGAGGGGATTAACACTCCTCTCTTCCCTGCTCTCATACCAGATTGTTGGAGGGCAAAGCGGGAGTTCACCAAAGAGGACTGTCATTCTACCTAGGGGGTTGACCCTGTCAAAAGCCCATGAGAACTTGGGAAGTTGATTGGTTCTTTTGAAAAAGTACCTGGTCATTCTGCTGCATAGAATTCCAATGTGTAAATGTACCACAGTTTCTTGATCCATTCATTTACTAATGGGCACCTAGGTTGCTTCCAACACTTGGCTACTGTAAATTGTGCTGCTATGAACATTGGGGAGCATAGGTTCTTTTGGATTGGTGTTTCAGGGTTCTTAGAATATACTCCTAGCAGTGGAATTGCTGGGTCAAAAGGTAGATCCATTTTTAGTTTTCTTAGAAAATTCCATACTGCTTTCCATAGTGGTTGTACCAGTCTGCAATCCCACCAACAGTGCACTAGGGTCCCCTTTTCTCTGCAACCTCTCCAACACTTGTTGTTTGTTGCTTTGTTTATGATGGCCATTCTGACCAGTGTGAGGTGGTATCTCACTGTGGTTTTAATTTGCATCTCTCTGATAGCTAGCGATACTGAGCATCTTTTCATGTGTCTCTGGATCCTCTATATGTCCTCCTTGGAGAAGTGTCTGTTCTCAACAGCATGGATGGAACTGGAGAGCATTATGCTAAGCAAAATAAGCCAGGCAGTGAAAGACAAATACCATATGATCTCATCTTTAACAGGAACCTAATCAACAAAACAAACAAACAAGCATAATATAACCAAAGACATTGAAATTGAGAACAGGCTGACAGTCACCAGAGGGGGGGGGGGGAATTTCAGGGGGAAAGGGGAAGGGTTTAGAGCAACAAGTATAAAGGACACATGGACAAAAACTAGGGGCCGGGGCATGGAAATGGGAGGGAGGTGGGGTGGGCTGGGATGGGAGTAAAAAACAGAAAACTGTACAAGAACAACAATTAAAATTGACAAAATTTTTAAAAAATTTAAAAATAAAAAAAAGAAAAAGTACCTGGTCAATCCAAACTCAAGCTAATGTAATCACAGGTGAACAAAGCAGTGTGCTCACTCTCACGTGCATGCTTGCTCTCACTCTCTCTCTCCTCTCTCTCTCTCACTTGTGATCCTCACTCCCCCCATGCACTCATGTGTCCTCTTTCCACGGACATGTGGCTTTAGCAGCCATGTGGCCAATGGCTGTGCAAACACCACAATTAGGCTACAGGAGATTACCCGAATACTTCAGCATAGCAACAGATTGCAGCCAGGAACACAAGCTCAACTAGCTGGATGCTGGGCTAAACTGAGCTTTAATACAGCACAGGATCTCTGGACATTGACCCTATTTCTGGCCCTGATATTCCATGGCAGGACACACAGAGATGGGACATTGGAGGGTCAGCCTTCCACATGAATAAACCACGCCACACCACAATCAGCACTGTGCGGGTCCTTGAAATGCTTTATTCATGATCCTGTCAAAGGGCCTAATTCCCACCTACAACACAAGGATTAAAAATATAAAAACACTTTTTGTGCCCCATTTCCTCTCTCCAGAGAATTCATTTTAGCTAAATCTTTACATATCTACTTCCTTAGTCCTAAATAATTGCTGATATTGATGCTTTAATTTTCCCCCACTTTTAGGCACTATGAAGTAAGTAGAAAATTTCTCCCCAAACACACAAACACAAGCAAACATGGACACACTCACTCATATTCCCCAACCCCCTAACCTCTGACTTTGGTTAAGATAAATATTCTTGGTTTTATTTTACTAGATTCATGATAGTCACAGCTGAACTATATTCTCCACCATGATTATTTTTGCCTTTCTGAACAATATTTTGTTTTCTCTATGGTTAATATTTTTCCTTATTTGCTTAGTTTTTTGTACTTACCAATAATTTAACCCCCCAAATCTCCAGATGTGTGATCCTCTCCTGAACACAATGAAACAATTATTGTGTTACTTTCCTCGTTATAATAAATCTTTCCTCTGAAACTGACGCATTGTTTTCTTTCTTCTTGGGAATTTTTCTCATTGATATCTTGGGCATCTCCTTTGCTCCTCTTCTGTTTTGGAGTCCTGTGTTTTTTGATTCTGTATTTTGCCTTCATTGGAAATAAAAAATCTAGATAGGAAGTAATTTTCTATCAGAATTATTAAGACATTGCTCTATTATCTGCCAATTTCCAAAGTGTCTTATCTAATTCCAGTCTGATTGTTGAAGTTTTGGATATTCTTGTTAGTATTATTTAGAAATTTTTGAGTGGCAAACATCCCAGTGGGTCTGTTTCATCCAATGTGCAGTACCCGTGGTCAGGGAACTTCCATTCTCAGGACTACGTCCATATCTCCATAGTTTTCTTGAGTTGTTTCTTTGGTAATTTTTTTAAGACTCTCATATCATTTTCTTTCTTTCTGGCATTCACACTATTCTGCATTGGACGACATGGACTGGTCCTTTAATACCATTATTTCTTTCTTGCTTTTTATGTCTTTTTTCTTTCTGCCTAGTTTTCCCAGTTTCCAAACCTTCTTATTCTTGTTTAAGTTTTTTATTTCTATAACATTTTCAATATCCAAGAGCTCACTTTTATAGCTAAATGTTACTTCTTCTAGCATATCTTCCTAATTTTATGAATATAGTGTATTTTCTTATTGATCTGAAAAATGTTGATGGTGTTTTAAATATTTTCTTCTTCTCCCTTAAAGGTCCTTATTTATTCTATATTGAGAGACCATATAATAGTGGTTATTGGCATGGTAACTAAGTGCTTCCATTCAGCTCCTGGCCTCACTACTTATTAGTCATGTAACCTTAGGAAGGTTAGTTGACCTTTCAGTGCCACAGTTTCTTTATCTATAAAAATTATAAATGATAGCATTGGTCTGAATACTACAGACTGATACCTATAGATTGCTTACAACAATGCTTGGCATGAGGTAAGCTCTGTCTGTATGTTTTATGTTGCACAAGAAACTATTTTTTCCAGCTGTAGTTTTAGACTTTGCCATTTATAAATGATTTCTTTAAATACCTTATGATCTCCAACTGTATGCTCATATCTACCTCTGGGGCACTGAAGAGATGGCTGGAAACATTGTGCATTGTCAAGGGCGTCTCCATTTGCAACCTTCGCTGCAGACCATTAAGTTGGGAAACCCTGGATGTCATCTTCATATCTGGAACTTGTACGATCTCTGGGCTGAAGAGCACACACGTACCTGCCTGATAAGAAAAGGTAGCTGGGGATTTCAGCTTCAGTTTAAATTTTCATTTAAAAATGAAATACCTCCATAAGGTATTTTCTTTTACAACTCTGCTTTATGGAGAACAAACTTCATGTTCAGTCTGGAAGGGAGGAGCTAAATTAGAGAGAGTACCTGTGTGTCTAAGTTTCTTTCATTTTTTGTTTTTATTTTTTAATTTTACATTTTTATTGTATTTTCCCATGACCATTTAATTCCCTTATCTCCACATGCCCCCTGAAATCACCACACTGTTGCTTATGTCCAAAAGTTCTAAACTTCCTTTTACACAAATTTCAAATTTAGGTTATTTCTCGGATTTTCCTCCATCAAGTTAGTAACATGTAACCATAGATCTCTAGGTCCAATGCTCTCAACAGAAGTGGTTTTATATCTTGTTATAAATCCCATTGCTATTTTTAATGGGACCGTACCGAGAATAAAGGTAAATGTGAGTATTCCATTCACGGTCTTTAACCAGAAGTTGAAATGACTATTTAAGACAATGAAAGCAATTATTAGTGGGAAAAAATTGCATAAGTACCTAGACATTTATCTCTATAAATTTCCTTTCCTTGACAAGCATTGATATTTTGGGAATAACACTTCTGAATAAGTGCACCCTGTGTCCATTTAAGATTTTTTTCTCAATACAAGGCAGAAATAAAAATTAAGTTCTGACTCCATCCACAATATTCTGCCTAACCAGCCTTGGCCCTCTGCAGAGAAACTCCCAATGGTGCTGGGATTCAGCACCAACCGGCAATCAGTGCCTGCTTCAGTGTGTGCTTACGATGGAAACACGAGGTTGTTTATTCGTGTACTGCTATGTGTCAAATATTATCTTTGCCATCTTCCATGAAAATGGTCCCAAAAAGAAACTGTAAAATGGGTGTAGTAATTCGAAGAGAACAGAGAAACATCCTCTTCGGAAAGGACTCAGAAAAGTTCAACAGAAGAGGATGAGAAAGTGAGAAGCAGCAGCCATTTTCCGTGTGTGCGGTGTGGTGAGAAAAGGTTTATTTTTAACTGTGGATTTGATGCGAACAGCACTCTGAAACGCAATGGCATCATGGTAAGAGTTATTTCAGGGGCTGCCTTTTTTCCACTTCATACTTCTTTTGGAAGGAAACAAATTAAAGCCATTAAATTGCCAGTAGTTTCTTTCGTAAAACATTATTTCAGCAATATTAATTAATATTGCCAACCCTACCTAGTCATCTATTCTATTTTTTAATTAAATAAAATTCTAACTGAATAGAGATTTTACTCCATGCCCCCTTGATTACCACTATGGGGTTCAGAGCCACCACCGTCACTAAAATACGACTTCCGTGGAGCCCCGGTGGCAGCATAATCCCCACTGCAGGAAAGCGTCTAGCAGGAAACTAGCTAATTCAGAGCTGTACCATCAAACCTACTAAGCACATGGCTTGACCACCGCATCTGGAGCAGAACATCTTGACACTGAGTCATCTGAGCATATCCTCTTTTTGAATCATTGTATCTGTCCATGACATGTCATAGCTGATTCAAATGCCTCAACCGGTATTAATATCAAAACAACACAGTGGATGATTTAAGCATATAAGAAATGCTAGTGAGTAAAACATTTCCCCTCCTGCCTATATTCTGCAAGGAATTCCTGGAATTATCGAATGACTTGTACAGTACAAATTCTCTACAAATTTCTCTGAACTAATAAATTTTGTTCATATTTAGCTTACTGAATTAAAAAAAAAAAACCTATATTCAATTCTTAAATTAAAGCAAATTCCAGATGGTTCATTTTACAGGGTGGGATGAAAGAAGGTTTGCAGTTGTTCATTTGGGAACTGATACCATGATTAGTAAATAATAATACAAGAATAAACTGTACATACTCATAACTGTAAACCTACTTTTGCTCCACCCTATACATTGAAATTTGACATAGCCATGCTGAAAAAAAAATTTTGATGTGCAAAAAGATTTCTATTGTATTTCTAATGTTTGTTCTGCTTTAACACACATTAAAATTAGATCACTGATTTATTGTTATTTTCTTTTTTAATTACCTGTATTTATAAATGCAAATATATATTCTATAATGATGTATTTTATATATGTATGTATTTTTGAGCAAAATAGTTGATCAGTGAGACTTTCTCTATAAATTTACTTAGCCCACAAAAGCATGTCTCCCCACCAACCAACATAACTCACACCTCTGACTGTATACTGGGCTTTGATTTGGAGAAGGATGGTGAATAAGATTAGGTCATCATGTAGAAAAGTAAATTTAAATTATCTCAGGCAACAATATTCATTATAAAATATCAGAAACTTACATCACTGATTACCCATTGTTTTCTTTTCTGAAATCACACACAAGCTGGAAGGCAGACGCGTGCCCTGCCTCTGCCTGGTTGCCGGGCTGAATGGCGAGTGCATGTGTCACACACGGCCTGTTCAAACACGTGCTCTCCGATAGAGATTGAAATTGTGGAGAATGTTGATGGAGAGACGGAATCCGAAGCTCTTCTGTAGAGGCTATTACTGGACGCTAATGAAAAGTGCAGAACACAGTGCTCTGGGCTCTTTGGCCCATTCTGCTGAATTGAAAAGGGAAAATTGAAAAGGTTCCAATTATTCCATTTATTACCTTGATGAGTTTTTAGAACATGAAATGAATTTTGTGAATAATGAGGATTTTATGTAGATGCTACATAAAAAACTTCATCTACAAAAAGCAAATAGCATTATTTTCTGGCTAGCGAAGGTGAAAATGAAATGCAGAACAAAGCTGATTGACTTAAATTTAATATATAAAAGGTAACACTAGTTAATAGAGTATTGATTAAAGATATAAAGAGATGGTGACAATTCATCAAATATCCTGGTTCTAGGTCCTCGAGGTGGCTGCTTAATAAACATCTTTTCTTATAACTGATTTATATTTTTATGTTACTCTTTATCTTGTTTCTTTTTTCTGTAGACATACCAAAATCACACACTAATATTACCAGTAGCATATATTGGTATTTTTAAAATATTTTTAAAGTCTTATTTTAACATTTTAAATGGGATTGATATTTTAATAGGTGCAGGTGCCAAAGGGTTGAGATAAATTTGATTAAAACACATCACCTGAATTAGTCAATTAATTCAGGCACAAAACTATAACTAATAAATAGAGAAATATATCCACAATGCATATGTTTGTCCATTAATCTTGAAACCATTTTGAGTATATGATCACTCACACATAAAATTTATAAGTTGTTACCATAATATACTTGCACAAAGGACATCTTTACAATGTATAAAATTGGAAGTCAATTTTTAAATTTTAAGAAAATGTGTGATATTTGAATCTATCTCCTTTTCCCTCTCAGGAGGTGTTTGCCCCACATACAGACATCACACACACACACACACACACACACACACACACGCACACATGCTTGCTTCAGTTCACCTCCTCGCACAGTGAAAGAGAAAAAGTCCACAAGCAGCCTCTCCCCAGGGTCATGCAAAAACAATTCCAAAGCATAATTCAAGAAAAGACTTAATTACTCTATATGCAAAAATGCTCTTCCTTGTTTTCCTCTAAATAATGATACATAGAGGGGTGGGTAAATCCCTGAGGACTATATTTCTGCCCTCGTGAGAATACTTCATGGAGTTCATATCATTCTGCAACTTACTAATCTTGGAAGTGAATGGAATATGGGCAAAATTGCCCTATTCAGAGTATAGCGTTCTGAGCATTTTCTTCCGTTTCTTGACACACAGATAACTTTGCCCTATGTTTGGCAATTTGAGCCTAAGCCAGAAATCAGCAACTTTGTCAAATAAGTGCCAATCAGTCCTACTCCAGGTCTCTATATGGCCAAATTAATGGGCTCTGATCCAGGACAGGATGGATGCCCAATTTAACAATCTATTCAATTAGCAACCTGGTCTAGTGGCCCAAGAAATATCTACCTACAACCAAGAGATAAGCCAAAGGATAATATATTGGATAATTCAATTATGTCCTGTGTAGGTTCATAGATATTTCTCAATATGTAAAAACATAAAAAAATACAGTAATGCATTTATTTATTTATTTTATTGATGATAGAGAAACAGAAGAGTTTCATTACTTCTGCTCACAGATACGGTCCTGAATAGTCAGGAACACCCTAGAGCAGAGTGTTGCCCTCCTCCTTGAAATGGTATAGTAAAAGAGTAAAAATATTAGATGCACTAGTAATTTTAAAGTCTTGAAACACAAAAATTTTGCATATGTTTTTGCTCCAAATTTATAATTTATGATAAAAAAGATTTATGACACATTTCTGTATGTCTGCCTTTTATTATCAACTGTAATTATTCTTGCCTTTTATCTCCCAAGGTAATAGAAACTAAAAGCTTTGTGCTGGAATCATTTTGAATAGTCATTTAAAAAAGCTGCTGAATATGGTTAAGTATTATTATTAATCACTAGCTATGCTCAGATCAATACAGCTTCACATTAAAATTAGCTGAGGCTGAATTATGCCTGAGGATATATTTAAACTGTCATGCGATGCTTCCACATAGCTATATAGTCCATACCACCCAAATCTTCCAGATGAATCCCAATGTTAAATATTATATTTCATTGTCAGCACATGCTTCCTGCTTTTATTTTGAAAAATTCAGTCAATTTATATATTAGTGATATTCCATGATCCACAATATTTATCTGGCATAATCTAAATAAAATTTCCTCTTGCTGCATTACTAAATACAATTCTATTTGAAAATACCATATTATTTCCAAAATGCATTAAGTCATGATCATATATTTTTTCTCTAATACAATTAATCAAAAAAGTTAATGAGAATAATGAAAGATAATACTATAGTGTTTGCCATCCTTTGTATTAAAGCTACTGATAAATGTTAGTTACAATGTGCATAGTATCAATAACTACTCAATCTAAAAAAGCAGGCAGAGATTTTTCCTCCACTGATCCAAGAATATAATAGGCACATACTTGCAGCTATCCATAATAACCTGGGTTTGTAATGTTCCTTCTAGTTTACATAGGAATTTCATTATTTTTGTTTTATTAGGATTAGTTATATAATGTTTCCATTTAAAAGAGGCAAAGGTGCTCCAGCAAGACCCTACATGATGGCGTCTTGTCAGTGTAGATGTGTCTGTCTGGGTCCTTGGGATAGAGATTATGGCTGAACAAGTGGGGAAGACAAGCAACTCCTGGGGAGGCGAGGAGTCCCCAAGCTGCTACCTAATGATTTTCTCCCTTTTAATATTTCAAGTGGTATCAGGGAGATCAATTCAAGGTACTCAAAGCTGGCCAAAAAGAAATTAGATGAAAGTTGAGAGAATGGATGATTCTGAACATAATTTAATGGGGGTATTTTTTTTTTCTTATATTCATGCCTTGCCTGGCTCCTAGAAAGAGGTTAGCTGATCTGAACAAAAAAAGAACAAACCAAAAGAAATAAATATGTCCTGAAAATCTAAGCATGTCATAATTTTTAAACGTGGACACAAATTTGACACCCCACCCATTAAGAAATATGCTCCTTCCCCTCAAATCTGAGTGCAGTTGTGACCAATACAATTACAGAGTGTGACACACATAACTCCATATGACTTATGAGGATAGTTCATGTAAAATGTGCAGATTCTGTCTCCTTTTACCGGAACACGCACTTTTGAAGCCCCAACCTTCATGTCTCACTACCTGGAAATCTCCATACCATAAAGAAACCCAAAGCCACCAGGAGAATCATCCAGAGCTAGTGAAGATGTCTCCAGTAATGCAAGTGAGTCACAGCCCTCCAGGTCTTCCCAGCTGTGCCCCAAACTTACAGAGACAAACTATCCTCACTGGGCACTTTCTAAATTTCTGATTCACAGAACCTGCGAACAAGAGAAAACAGTGGTTGTTTGTTTGTTTGATTGTTTGTTTTGCCCTTAAACTTTGGGGTAGCTCATTACAAGTAATAAATAATAGGCACAATAGATACTTTTGACATATATCAAGGCAGGGTTTTGGTTTTATTCCCACTTCTTCCTATAAGCAAGGCTTTGGTAGGACAAATAAGAGAAACCCAATTTGCTTTATAATGGATACAAAGTAGCTAACAAAGGCAGTCAAAAGTAGCAAGATAAAGTATGATTGGTTTTGTGGTTGTTTCTCCTGGAAAAGGTGAAGTTGCTAGATTGCCCCATCACACTCAGGCAGTGGCAGGGTAAGGACCATGACGATCCATTGCTTCTTCTGCGTTGGTAACACAGAGAAACAGAACCTTAAATAACGCCATCTCCATCTTAGGAGGACAGAGTGGTGGAAATTACCAAAAGAAGCATACAGAGAAGGGGAGAGAGAGAAAGAGACTCCAAAATGCGTATGTGAGGTGGACACTGTGCGCACCAATAGGTGAGTCCAGGAAACGTTGGCACTGCACTCTGGACTCACCTACTTATCATGCCTTCTGATAAAGGGCATGGCAAGATTGGGGTCATATTTTGGAAGATTCCTTCAGTACCCTGTTGAGTAACCATTTTGGAAGAGATTTCAGTAAATCGCAGTTTTAAAGTCTGTTAGCGAAAGTCATTCAAATGAAACCCAACAGTAAAACAAGAATGTTGACAGGGTGTTTTCACAAGGAAAGAGAGTGGCCACGACTGGCAGTAGGGGTATCGTCCCTGCGTCAACTTAGTATGTGACGCCTTGTTCAGTGATTCAAGCCATCGAGAAATATGAATAAAACACCCGCAAAGAACTGAAGACCTCCATCTATAGATATGAACAGGACATGGAGAGTTTTAAAAAAACTTAACGTGGAAATGGAAATTAATTTTACTTGTTTCTATCTATGAAGTTGTAGAGTCAGCAAAGGGAGTTTCACTTCCCCACTTAATTTAGGGGAGTTGAGATACCGTCACATTAGGAAAGGGATCACCTGAAACACAGCCGACCACTGTCAGTTCTCAGAGAAAGCCAGTTCTTTCGATTTTGGAGGCTTTACTTTTTTCTTACTTACTATGAGTTAACATTTCTTATAGGAATCTCCTCTATTTATTTGTAATTTAAAAAATCAGTCCTTAAACATTATCTGACCAGTCCATCTACAAACAAAAAAAGGAAGGTGATATCTTTTATAATTTGTTAATAAATTTTAGCACCAAAAAAATTCATCTCCCGGCAATGACAGGATCTAATGTATTTCAAAGATATTTTATAACTAAGCTGGCATGTCTGAGAAGATGGCAGGGGAAAAAAAGACCTTGTTTATTTGCATTTTAATAGAGTAGGAATCCCATTTTGAAAACTGCTGCAGTTTCATTTTAAACCAAGCCATGTTTGAATACACACATTTCAGCATTTTTAAACACCACCGTTTCCTGTTAAGTCACTACACATATTTAATTTCCTCAATTGAATATAAGCATCTACAGGAAAAAAACACAAGCACTTGGGGCAATCACTGAGAGTTGTAATAGTGCTCACGGGTTCTGCTCCCCCCGGTGCCCAGAAAGATACAAAATCTGGCAAAATAGATTCTCTACTTTCCTAAACAGACACAGTCCACTACACTAACTCAACATGATAATGTACTATTACCACTTTTAAAGGAACATTTTGTTTATGAACTTCCTTCCTCCTTGGCTCTAAACCAAATGAATTGAGTTAGCTCAACTATTTTACTGTGCCCAGTGACCTTGTAAATTATACTGAACATCTGAAGACTGTCGGCAGTAGCTTATTACCAAATATGTACAACTGGTACCATGAATGGATTGTGGTTTCCGTTCAAACAGGAAAGAAACTAGATTTGAACTACTGTTTATATAGTGAGGTTTATAACTTCTAACTTTAAGTTAGCGCCACTTATTCTGCTAATGGGGAAACTAACTTTTGCTAAAGTTAATTAGAAATAAATGCATTATGTTGAGGGATCATTCTGCCTATCAATAAAGCTGATCTTAGGATGCTTTGATGCCTGTCACTCTAAAATTCATAAATCTTGAAAATAACATCATCAATTCTTAATTATCTAAATATTAATCTCTTATCTCCTCCTTCCCTCCTGCTTCAGAAGAGAAATTACCCCTGTTCTTCTTTATGGCTAATGGTTCTCTCTCTAGTCTGCTTTTACTGACTTCTACATTTTTCAGTGAAGCGCTTCTCTAATGGAAGACATTGTAAAGAGTTGAAAAAAGATTTACTTGGAGGAATAAACAGATCTGCATTCAGACTATAACTCACTGCTTCCTAATTGAGGTGTGACCTTCAGGAAATTACTCAATCACCTTGCCCCTGTAGGTAAAGAGTTTACAAAACCCGTTTCCCTATGGCATGGAAATTTGGCCATTGGTCAACTTCAGCCACATAACTCCTCCATAGGTAAATTGCATCTGGACAGGGAGAAACTATCAACATACTATGAACACTTTATGGAGAAGTCACAGGTATGAACTTTCCTAAATGTAAAGACTCTTCCAACCAGCATCTTCTTCACAAGAACCCTGCCAACTGTGACTGTGGAGTTGTTCAAGGGCTGTTGACTGCTGTGGAATATGAGGCTTCCACCTCAGACCCACTTTTCACCCTCCTGATGGATCTTGTCTCCTCAACCCTCAGCTGCCCGCTGGACAGCTGCAAGGTCTGCAGCAGGAGGAAAATGGGTGGTGCCTCCCTACAGGCGTTCCGTGTTCCTGTTCTGCATATCCTTCTGAGCATCCCAGTGTCAGGGCCCGTGATAGTTTTGTAACTTCGAATAGTTAGTTGAACCTAAGAAGATGCCTCCCTTTCCCCATAAGCAGTGCACAAGGATAATAAATTATACCTTCTAATGATGCTATGAGGATTAAATAAGATGGTATATAAAGATGTATATCCATAATGGTTGAAACCCATATGTATATACATATATATGTGTGTGTGGATATATGTACATATATATTTCTGCAACTATAGAAGGGAGAGCAAAAATAGGTTTACATTTGTGAATATGCAAAATACAATTTATTCTTATATTATTGCTTTTTAATTCCATATGAACAACTGTAAACCTACTTTTGGCCACCACTATAGGATAAAAGAAAGTTTATAGCATTGGGATTCTGTTAAAATTGTAATTTAAATTGCATTTTTGTAATTTATAATTTTAATCTCCCACTGGTAATTATAAATTTGATGGGGGTAAGGGTCACTATTTTTATTTCAGTGTCCTCATCTACCATCTGAGTGCTGCCACATAATAGGTTCTCAATTTATGTCTGTTCTTTCCTATCAATGGAATTCCTAAACTGAGATCTTCGTAAAGCCAGCTCTTAAATTTTGACAGGAGTTGTTCTAAATAGGAAAGAAAAAGACTCACTGGGCAAATAAATTTGGGAAACACCTGGTTAGGTAATGCCAAACAGATTTTCTTTTTATTACAGTAATTCTTGCAGTTCTCCAAAATCGAGTAGAGTGGGGGGAGAAAATCATATACTTATTGCTTGTGCATTTCTATCCCCCTCTTTTTTAGGGCCAGCCTTTGAGATCAGTTTTATGTAGGAAATACTGCCAAAAATCTAAAGATGGGTCCTCTTGGAGCTATAAGTGTCTCTGGTTATAAACAGAAACAACAGATTCTCTTATATACAAGTGAGTGGGATGAAAACAGAAAGATTTAGTAAATGTCTAAATATCCTACAGCTCATGAAACAGTGTGCCTGTATTGCACTGTACACACACACATCATTCCGGATGCTAACACAATAAGATGAAGCAGAAAATTAAGCGTATGTCCTAGAACCAGGAGGATCCTCAGGTGCTGGGTCAGTGGGAATTATCTTGCCTAGTTCTCATGCATGTAATTCTTGGAACATTTGTTCTGTACAGGAGCACAGTGAAGTTTCGCATTGTATTTGCTATTCTCAGACTCCCTTGGATCCTCAGCCATAAGCTCAGTGGTAGCAAACCTTTGGCTCCCTTAGTGGTTTTAAAGCTCTCAAACATTCTGAGATCTTGGAAGGGACCTGTAACAACTCCTCTCTAGTACCTTCCTTTGTTTGCCTGTCCAGATCAACCATAAATTCCATAGCAAGGGAAACCACATCTCTCATCACTACATCTCCAGTATTCAGCACATAGTGCGTCCTTACCAAACATTTAAAAAATGAATAGATGAGTTAATGTGATAAGGAAAGTTTGAAAAGTCACAGAGCTGATCTGAGCCAGGAATCCTGGCAAGTCCAGAATCCAGCCGCTCCAACACCAAGAATTTTAAAAGCAACGGAGACAGCAATATTTTGTCCAGATAATGATTGATCTTTATGTTTCTGTAAATTGGGTGGTGGATACTGCCATTAATTATCATATTCATATAAGCGAAAACTCAGAACCTTCTGACAGTCCCTGCTGCACTCCACTGGCTGGTAAGGACTGTGTGGGATCTTGAGCATCGAGGCTGTCATTAGTTGAAGGTAAATCATTTAAAATAAGATTTTTTAAAGGATTCTTGAAAAATTTAAATATTCTCTTTGTTAATCAGGATGGGGCAATTTTGTTTATTTCTTATTTTTAAAAGTTACAAAATCTGTAAGCCTCAGAAATCTTTAAGAAGAAATAATTGGAAAGGGGAACCTATTTTACTTACAAAGAGATTCTGGGGGAAAAGAGAAGAGATAAACCCATAATTAGATCTTAAAAGAATTGAAGCTTATTGATGCACTATATGACATGCTATATATTAAATTTTATTCATAAAAAGAAAGAAAAGTTGAGCATATGTGAAGCATTTAAGGTAATTTTCCCCTATGTTTGTACTGGAAGAACTGAAGAAAAGGTCTGGGGGTCCTAATGCTGGTTTTGAAGGAAAAACTCTTACTGCAAGTGAGAGAAAATCAGAAATGAGGCTTGAGACAATACACAGATATCTGATTTATTTGACTAAAAAGGAATCTCTCTAGTGACTCTTAATCATCTTATTAACAAGACCCCCCTTCTAAAAGACCTTACTTACTCAGGTCCTTAAATTAATAAGGAATATACTGATTACAAAGAAACCCAGTTCGAAATAGGTTGAACAAAACAGGGGAGTGTGATTGGATAGAAACTCCAGTCCCTCGTGAAAAAGTTGACCGGCCAAACCAAACGAATAAACGAGCTTCTGTGTGAGAGCGGTCACGCATGCTGGACCGCAGAAACCAGAGGAGCAAGAGCTCTGACCCCCACAGCGCTGTCCCCCTGACCTCAGCCCCACTCACTCCTGTGTGCCAGTTTCCTCACTCTCTCTCACGACAGACCTGCATACCTAGTGCGTGCATGGAAAAGCATATGATTTCCATAACACTCAAGGTTTATGTTTGAGTGCTTTGGCACTACGCAATTCATTGGACTTTCTACGTTCCAAGGGAGTGGCTTGGCTTGGATTGGGCACCTGATATATACCAATTAATTGTAATCGAGGGAGCAAATTCACGTAAGAATATAACATTTTCCTTAGTGCTCGTTTGAACAGGATTAGGAGAAGAGCCATTCCCAGAAGGAGAGCTATTCCTAGGAGAGTTGTCCCCAGAAAAACAAATCACACTGTGGTAGGATAATAGCCCCCCAATATGTCCATGTCCTAGTCATCCCAATACAAGGAACCTATGAATGTGTTACCTTCTATGGTAAAGGGAACTCTGCGTATGTGATTAAGTTAAGGGTCTCGAAATGGGAAGACTATACCGGATTACCTGAGTACACCTAATGTATTAGCCGATCCTTATAAAACAAAGAATGAGGCAGGGGGCTCAGAGTCAGAGAGAGAGATGAAGTTTCCATGCTGCTGGTTTTGAATATGGAAGAAGGGATCATAAGCTAAGAAATATAAGCTGCTCCAGAACTTGGAGAAGGCAAGGGAAACATTCTCTCCAAACCTCCAGAAGAGACACAGCCACATTGACACCTTAATTTTAGCCTAGTACAACTCATTTTGGACTCCTGACCTCCAGAACAATATAATGGATTAGTGTTGCTTTGAGCCACTAAGTTTGCAGTAATTCGCTATAGCAGCAACATGAAACCAATACACAGCCTGTCTGTTGTAACCCTGTTTCTTCTTAAAGCAGCAGGTTTATGCATGCCAAATTCCAAAACTCACACACTTCTCTGTTACTTTAAAAGAATAATCTAAATCTAAAATTTTATCCTCCTCACTTGTATTTAAATCTACAACTTTCTGCAATTTGACTTCTTACAGGAGCCTTCTGAAACTGATCTCTAAGATGCCATCCAATGACTTAGTGGAGAAATCATGTTTCTATGTCTCTTTTCTTATATATGAAATACAGACACATTAGTGGACTCTACTGACCAACTTTCCTTCTTGAACAGTCTCTTCTCCACATCTTTGGCTTAGTGGTCTCTTTCTCTCTCAAATTCATGTATATTTGACAATTTTATGTGTGGTGTGTGTGTGTGTGTGTGTGTACACACACACAAATGGTATATAATTTGGTGATTTAATATACATGTATTATGAAAAAGTCACCCCATTCAATCTAGTAAATATACCCAGATTAGAGGGATGTTTTAATTTGCCTTGTATTTCTGATTTCTTTTTTTATCCCATCCTTATTTATCCCTTAAATATATATAAACATTCTTTCTGTATATGATGTTTTTCCTCCATACATTTTCTCCAAAGAACACTGGCTTATTACACAGAGGCACCCAGGTTTCAACTGTCTCCAACAATCAATATTTATATAAAATCTGTCACATGGTTGGGCATAACTGTATTTCCCAAATGATCATAACACCTGCAGTTGTTGGATGATCAGAGGCATATAGAAAATATCCACACATAGTATAGAGTGAACAAGTTACCACTTTATTATTTCATTTCCCTTATTGTTCTTTTCATTCTTTTATAGTTTACTTTCTATACCCTTGCTCTTTTCTATTTCATTCTGGAACTTCCCACTAGATTTTGCCACATGGATGACCTTACGACCGCAGATCTACAAGCATCTCATTTCTCCCTTCTCAGAGCCAGAACTACTCTTCTCCTGAGCTTTATACCATTCTAACTGAATCAGAAATAGTCATTTATCCCACCTGCGAAGTTAATAATTACCTCTCAACTAGCTGTTTCCAAAACCAATTGATCATGAAATATCTTAGTTGATATCTACACAGTACCCACATGGCTATTTCTCTATTTCCTATTTTTCTTTAAGCTCTGTTTCCCAATTCTATCACCTTCGTTTTCTGTAATAATACCACCTATAATTTGATGAAAAAGAGTTCTGAAATGAGCTACTTCATCTTGCTACCTGTTCACCTCAAATTTTCTCAACATCTCGGTCATCCTCTTACCCTTCTCCTTCTGTCAGAGGAAGAAGACCCACTCTTCCTCTCCATCTACCTTTGAAAGGAAGAAAACCTCATGGTAATTAAAAAATATACCCACATTTAAGAGTCAAAAACAACCCAACTTGAGTTCAATTCAAATCTTTGTTCACTCATTAGCTGTATGATCTTTATCTGTCTTGTTTTACTCAACCATAAAGTAGGGGAAAAGCTCCCTTTGAAATGATAACTTCACTCTGTTCTTGATCCCACTTTCTCTTGCCGATGATCCCCCTGCTCTCTGCTACATCTATTTTCTCTCTTTACTCGACTTCGAACCCCAACCATGTTAAATTGAAACTAACTAGTGTTTGAGACTAAATACCCTTCTTCTGGCCCAGAGTACCTGGAAAATGTTTCATCACCATATTGGGGGTTTCTATGTTCAGCAAATAAAAGTATAGGGTACCCCATTAAATTTGAATTTCAGATGAACAGTATTTTTCAGGATAAGGTTTTAGTGTATGTTGCATATAATATTTGAGACAAAACATACCAAAAAGTATTCATTATTTATCTTAAATGAAACTTAACTAAGCATTCTGTATTCTCTGTGGCAACCTTCACCATATGTCATTTACAGATAAATGGAAATCTTAAAAGAACCTCTGCTTCGACTTTTTTAAAGGACTCAAATGTAAAAGGTGTTGTGAAAGTGAAATGGGTTAATGTGTACAATGTACCCAGAAAAATGCAGGGCCTACAATAAATATATGCTAAAGGGTTGCTGTTTACTATAAGTTTAGAAATTCTTATTGGCGGTTCTATTAATACTGACAGATATCATTATTTTATAGCTGATAAAATGTAGGCTCAGAAAGGGCAGGTGACATCCTCAGGGTCTTGCTGCTACACAATGGCAGAAGCTCACATCCTCTAACTGCCGAGCTGATGCTTTTCTTACTCTTCCTCTGTTGTCGTTTCCACTCTGTACAACACGCAGCGTTACTACAGGGTACTGGTGTGCTGGCCAAAGTGACAATATAGTTTAAAAAGATTTATCTGTTCTAATTGATCACAGCACAACAAACCCCAAACACAGGTTGACTTGGACCAGATAAAATAGGTAAGAATTACGATGAAGAATAGCCCACATTTTAATCATTAATGTTATCTGTTAACTTTTTAAGAGGCAATATTTAGTTTTCCTTTTACATTTAAAGTTGTCGCCTGCACTATCTTGATTGAAAATCAGTGACAAATAAGTGTCTTAAGCTTGTTTTTCACTACATTTTTTGAGTAATTTCTGGACTGCTGGGGTTACTCAATGCCATCAGTAAAAATAAAGTCATTAAAGAAAAGTGTGACATTTTCATTAACCTGTCTAAAAAAATCACTTCTAAATAATGGCTGCAATCACTTCTTCTTGGCTAGCAGCAGGGTTTTCCCAAACATTTTAGTGCTCATAGTGGCCCACACACTTGGGCGAGTTTACCCCTTCTTATACTTTGTGGTCAGGTTGCAGGAGTGCAAATAACTAGGGGAGAAAACATACTTTACCTCAATCAGGATTCTAGGTGCAACCGGCAGGGAACTTTTGTAAGAACCAGTGTGCGGCAGCCAAATCAGGCACAAGCACTGTGAGTGGGACACTTTGCAAGATGGGTTCACCGCAGGTGGGACAACCTGATGAACAACCACCAGGGTCACTAGGGCCTACTCATATCAGTGGGGACTTGGCTGATTCAGTTAAGTTAGTACTTTCCCAGGCAAACGTATAATCAGAGAGTATTATATCCAACTATCAGACATTTCAACTCAAATCCCTAGATATAATTTGGGAGACAAAGGACATAATTAAGATAACACAAAACATCATAATTGATGAACTGCACATGAATAATGGGAAAAATGAAGTGAAATAATCATTACTAAGAGAATCAGGTAAAATAGAGCCAAGAGGCTACCAGGGAAGTGGGCCCTGTGCACACCCTGCCTCAGTTCTCAGGGCTGCTGTTACACTGCTAAACCTGCTGCTAAACTCAGCTCAAGGCCCAGCCACACGCGTCCTAGAACAACTGCTGCCTAAACACACTCAGACTGGACTTCCTTTTTGAAGTTTTCGCCTCCCCAGTTTGCATATTGGAACAAACCAATTCCTGTTAACCTAGTCAGCAATCCTTCCTTTGTATGAAAGAACTGCACCATGTGGACTTTGCCTTCATATATCTGTCTTTTTTTGTTTTCTCTAGAACACAGTTTGATTGCTACCTGAATTTGTGTCGCCTGGATTCAAATTCTAGAAGGTACCTAAATAGCCTTTTCATTTTTTTACAGTCTCAGATATTCATTGATTAACAGTATAAATTAATAAAACAGTAAACAGTTAACAAAGATCTAAAGTTTGTTGTAAACCTGAAATTACTGTAAAAAGTCTTAAAAGATAGATAATAATAGATAACATAATCAAGTACTATACATATAGCAATAACAAAATAGTGATTCTAACAAATTTTTAGGCTTCAAATCTACTTCTCTTTACAAGTGCCAAATTACATTTTTTAAAAAAGATTGCATTTATTTATTTTTAGAGAGAGGGAAGGGAGGGAGAAAAAATACCAGTGTGTGGTTGCCTTTTATGCATCCCCTACTGTTGACCTGGCCTGCAACGCAGGCATATGCCCTGACAGGAACTCGAACCAGCAACCCTTTTTGGTTCACAGGCCAGCACTCAGTCCACTGAGCCACAGCAGCCAGGGCCCAAGTTACATTTTTTTAAAAATATATTTTATTGATTATGCTATTACAGTTGTCCCATTTCTTCCCCATCATTCCCCCCACCCTGCACACCCTCTCCCACCCACATTCCCCCCTTTAGTTCATGTCCATGTGTCATAAGTTCTTTAGCTTCTACATTTCCCATACTATTCTTGCCCTCTCCCTGTCTATTTTCTACCCACTATCTATGCTACTCATTCTCTGTACCTTTTCCCCCTCTCTCCTCCTCCCATGCCCCTGTTGCTAACCCTCCATATGATCTCTATTTCTGTGGTTCTGTTCCTGTTCTAGATGTTTGCTTAGTTTGCTTTTGTTTTAGGTGTGGTTGTTAATACCTGTGAGTTTGCTGTCTTTTCACTGTCATATTTTTGATCTTCTTTTTCTTAGATAAGTCCCTTTAACATTTCATAGAATAAGGGCTTGGTGATGATGAACTCCTTCAACTTGACCTTATCTGAGAAGCACTTTATCTTCCCTTCCATTCTAAATGACAGCTTTGCTGGATAGAGCAATTTTGGATGGAGGTCCCTGCTTTTCAAGATTTCAAATATTTCTTTCCAGCCCCTTCTTGCCTGTAAGGTCTCTTTGAGAAATCAGCTGACAGTCTGATGGGAACTCCCTTGTAGGTGACTGTCCCCTTATCCTTTGCTGCTTCTAGAATTCTCTGCTTCATTTGAATCTTGGCTAATGTAGTTACGATGTGCCTTGGCGTGTTCCTCCTTGGGTCCAACTTCTTGGGGACTCTCTGAGCTTCCTGGATGTCCTGGTAGTCTATTTCCTTTGCCAGATTGGGGAAGTTCTCCTTTATTATTTGTTCAAATAAGTTTTCCAATTGTTGCTCTTCTTCTTCCCCTTCTGGGACCCCTATAATTCGGATGTTGGGATGTTTAACGATGTCCCGGAGGTTCCTAAGCCTCTCCTCATTTTTTTGAATTCTTGTTTCTTCCTCGTTTTCTGTTTGGTTGTTAATTTCTTCCTTCTGGTCCACTCCATTGATATGAGTCCCAGTTTTCCTTCCATCTCTATCCGTTCCCCATGCATCTTCCTTCATTTCATGTATTGTAGCCTGCATTTTTTCATCTAATTTGTGAGCAAAATCAACCAATTCTGTGAGCATTTTGATGACCAGTGCTTTGAACTGTGCATCTGATAGGTTGTCTATCTCTTCACTGCTTAGAAGAATTGACTCTGGGGTTTTCATTTTTTCTCCGGTTTGAGCCATTTTTGGTGGTTTTTGTTTTGTTTTGGTTTTAGCCTGGTCGCGGCTATTACGTAGTGAGGGGTGGAGCCTTAGGTGTTCCTCAGGGCGGGGCAGTCCAGCCGCTGGGTTGTGACGCTATAGGTGGGGGCAGGGTCCAAGAGGGAACAATGGCGCCTGCTCCGCTCTCTCCTGGATTCAGTCCCTTCTGCCACTTCCCCTCTGCCCGGACCGTTTGCGCGCGAGAATGTGGGACCACCTGGTCAGCCAGCCGCCTTGTGCGGCCTTCACTGGGTCTGCGCAGTTGCCCCCCTGTGCCCAGGGACCGCCAGCCACCGCCCGTGCACCTGGGAACTGCCAGCTGCTGCTGCTTGCGTTCCTGGGTCCGCACCTCCACTTTTTCCTGCCGAGACTACGCCCCTCTTACCAGTCTGGATGAATGGTTGTTGCACTTCCGTACAGTTCAATTTTCGATAAGTTCTGGTTGTTTTCTTGTTTCTAAATATTTGTTGTCCTTAATTTTGGTTGTGAGAGGAGGCACAGTGTGTCTGCCTACGCCTCCATCTTGGCCGGAAGTCCCATCCAAGTTACATTTTTTAACTTATGTTGTTATGTAAACCTGTAACTATTTTGTTATACAACCATATAACCTATGTAAAGTCATAAACTTTATACATGAATAGCTATTCTAAATTTATAAAATCTTCAAACAAAAACTATAAAACTAGCAAACCAGTAATTTCAAATTTGTCATCTTCAATTTAACAGGTTGTCTTATTACTAAACTAAATAATATTTTAAAGTAATATGGTACGCGTGTGTTTCTATGATGAAAGTTTGAGTTTAAAATATGTATATCTACTTTTTTTACTGTGAGAAAAATGTACATAGCAAAATTTACCATTGTAGTAATTTCTTGAGTGTATAGATCTGTGGCATTAAATATACTCACATTTTTGTGCAACCATCAACACCATCTATCTCCAGAACTGTTTCATCTTCCCAAACTGAAACTCTGTGTTCATTCAACACCCCCTCCCCAACACCACTTCTGCCCCAGCCCCTGGCAACTGCCACTGTAATTTCTGACTCCATGCATTTTACTGCTCTAGGTGCCTCACGTCAGTATAATCAGACAGCATTTGTCTGTTCGTGACCACCTTACTTCCCTCAGTCAAATGTCCTTACATTCCACCTATGTTGTAGCCTGTGTCCAAATTTCCTTTTAAGGCTGAATAATATTTTGTTGTGTATATGTATGACATTTTGTTTATTCATTCATCTGACAATTGGCACTTAGGTTGCTTCTACCTTTTAACTATTGTGAATAATTTTGCTATGAAATTGGCACACAAATATCTGAGTCTCTCCTTTCACTTCCTTTAAGTATATGAGAGGGGGAACCTCAAAAAACCTGTAATTTATTTATAAAAAATTGTGTATTTATTCTTACATGTTTAAACTTTAGTCACCTTCAAAGTACTCTTCATTTGATGCAATATACCTATCAAGACTTTTTTTTCCACTGCTCAAAACAGTTTTTGAACTTTTTGATTGTGATTCCTTTTGATGTTTCTGCCATTTTTTGGTTTCACTTCTTCCACGTTGGCAAAACCTTCTTCTTTGAAGACTTTTTTCAAATGGGGAAATGAAAAAATCACTGGCAGTGAGATCAGATTTGTAGGGAAGGTGGGGCATGGTAGTCATGCTGATTTTGGTCAAAAGGTGCTGAACACTCAGCACGGTGTGGGCAGGTACACTAGTAAAACACCCATCATGAAATGGTCAAACATGTTAAAAGGATCTTCAAAAAAAATTCACTGAAGCTGAACGCAGCCTCTCCCAACAATGCCATCTGGTACCTGATACAGATGGGTTCCTAGAACACTCACCTAGTGGGGGAAGCCTGTACTACAAGGGGCTCACTCTCCAGAAGATAATTCTGGTTTGGGGGGGTCCCTCTCATATACACAAGAGTAAAATTGTTGGATCATATACTAATTCTATATTTAATTTTTTAAGTATCTGTCACAGCATTTTCCACAAGAGCTATACCATTTTTCATTATTACCAGCAATCAAGTAACATTTTGATACTAGTCTTTTTTAGCAGTGCCCTGCTCTTGAAGCCCAACTGCTTAATTTGGACTGACCATGTTAGCTACTAATAAAAATAACCTCAAAAATTATTCTGACAGTGGTGTTCCTCCTAAATCCTTGATTTTAATGGATGGAGATTTCTGTTTAAAGCCTTGTTGGCATTCTATAACCGTTACTCCTAATTTCTGCCTGTTTTGAGATCTGCATTAGCATGTGTATACATTAATATAACAAAGAGAGAAACACACAACTCAGTGTCGACTCTAGAAAAACAGTCTTTGGGTTTGTTTGTTTGTAATCCTGCATAGATTTGCAGAAGTTTCAGTGTGTCACTTCTTTGTTAGCTAATCTCTGTGTGCTTCTCATCCTGCTTCCCAGGACTGAGGTTTCTCTAGGTACCCTCTCAGGTTTCCTGGTTCTCTAAAGACCATTAGTGCTACCCCTGGTCACATGCCTCAGGGGAATTCTGCCCTGGGCCCAGGGCCACAAGATCAATTTCATCTTCTGCTCTTAGCATCCTCAGGTGGCCGCACTTCCTCGTCCTCACCATCACAGCTTCTGGCCAGGTAGCAGTTTCTGAACTCTCATGTTCTTCATTGTTAGAGGCAGAAAAAAATAACTTCTGAGCTCCATTCTGCTAAGAAAAATGTTACCCATCCAATTCATTCAGTTCTCTGCTAATTCTTCCCTTTAAAATAAAAGAGTAATTGAAGATATGTAGAACAGAAAATAGATATATTTTTAAATTTCTTTAATAGAGAGGATTTTTGTCCTTAAATGTAATGGAAGAAGTCAAAGAAAAATATAATATTTAAAAGATTTGTACTTAAAGAATTGCTACAAAAGGGATAAACCTGGAGGACATTATGCTAAGTGAATAAAGCAGATAGAGAAAGACAAATAATGTATTATCTCATTCTATGTGGAATCTAAAATAACCAAAGTCATAGAAGCAAAAAAACAGAATGGTGGTTGCCAGAGACTGGGGGAGGAGGAGATGCACGAGCGACTGGCGAAGTGTACAAAGTGCCAGTTACGCAAGACAAGTGGTTCTGGACATCCACCACACAGGATGAAGCCTATAGCTCAATGTATTATCTACTCAAAATTTGCTAAGAGGTAAATCTAGGTTAAGTGTTCTTACCATAATTAATAAATAATAAATAAAATAATAAACAGAGCAGATAGACATTTTTACAGGTGATGGATATGCCTGTAGTTTTGATAGTGTTAACGGTTTCACAGCTATGTACTATGCCCAAACAAATGGAGTGACAGGCACTAAATATATATACCTTTCTGCAAGTAAATCATAGGTCAATAGATTTATTTTAAAAGATGGAGAGCATGTGGCCTAGAAAGAAATGCTTCAAAATAGCAGTAATTAAATCGTGTTGGGAATGATCAGACATTTTTTTCATAGATATTTTTGTGTTTATCTATGGGACTCTCATTATCAGTGAAAATAAAATAGTTAAATGAAGTAATTGATGATTTAAGCAAAATGCATAGTAGTGGAAGGACTGGTGCATTGGAGGCACCTCATCGGGAGTGTTAGTCTTGTGTTCCACCACAAGCTCTCTGGGCTTGATAAATTACGTAAGTTCTCTGAACCTTGGTTTACTCAACTGAAAATTAGGTGTGATACTTTTAACTTGAAGGATTGATATAAGGGCTTTTAGTAAACATAAATGTGAAGTAACAAAATGTGACTTGTAGTAAAGGCTCAATAATGAGATCTAACATTACATCTTATTGCAAAGTTTTTACTTTTTAATCATGCTTTTCCCAACCTCTGGAGGACAAGATACACTATGTTTAATACTAAAGCTATAGCTGGCATTATTCAACTCGGCAGAAAATCCATTTAAACACTTGAACACTCAAACGTTTCCCAGCCCCACCTGCCTACCTGCACTAATGATCTCGAGCAGGAGGAGGCCTGCTTTTATTCCTCCTGTGAGACTCTGGCACCAACCCAGTGGCTGGTTTTGTTACTCACATTCTGTCCTTCATGCGCACCTCTTTGTTTAGAGGACTGTAATAACATCTCAGGAAGTAAACTTACGTGAGCTCAGGTAAACTGCGTTATCCTGTGGCGCAATCTTGCTAAGTCATTAAATGCTCTGAAGTAAATCCTCCTGCTCTGACATTAAGAGTCACTCAGAGCTGTGGAATCAATTATGATCCAGCTCCCTTGCTTCCCTCTACAGAAAAGAATTGACAAATGACACACAGAGGCCTGTTTAGTGAAATGAGTCAGTTTTCCCTTAGCTGCAACTTAATCAGCACGGTAGTCCCAGTGTTAATGAACATTTATCCAATCAGATTTCAGCTGGCAGTAACCCAGAGCATTTCTCCAAGGCAATCATTTTGTAGATGAGAAAACTGAAGTCCAAAGTGTGAGTGAACCACTGGGACATAGTAGGCACTGAATACGAACTTGGTCAATGAATGAGCTTTTATATCAAAAGGCTAGATTGTGATGAAAAAAGTGATATCTAAGATATTTTAAGGGCTCATTGTTGTTGCATACTAATAAATGCTTTACACACATTGGCTTAGGGGATCCTTTCCACAACACATTTTATAAATAAGGAAACTGAGGTACATAACACTTTAGTGACTCTGCCAAGGCAACATAGGTGATAAAGGGTGGAGGTGGACTTTGGTCCCCAAAACTCTGTCCCTGGGTCACATATTCAGTAAATAGACTACGCTCCCCCTAAGATTAGGACTCCAGTCCTGTGTTTCTATTTTTAAAATATCTCTTAACTCTCTTATTTCTTTCTACTATCAATATTAATCAAGTTCCACCATTCTTTCTCACCTCTATTTTTGAAACAGCCTCCTAATTAGTCTTCTTATCTCCAGTCTTCTCCCTCTACTCTTCTCCCCAGTACCATCAGAATTGATCCTTCTAGAAGACAAATTTAATCATATCATTCTCCATGGTTAAACCTTGCAGTGTTTCCTCATTATCTTTCATATATAATTCAATTTATCAATGGCTCATAGGACCCCTGAAAACCACTTTCCCCTTGATACTCATATACCAGTTTTATAAACTTCTTTCACCTCCTACAAAGTAACGCCCTTTCCGACCTCTAGTCTGGTCTACCTTTTGCCCTTGAAGGCTAACTTCAATTAAGTCCAGGTTGCAGTATACTTCACATACTTGGAAAGGCATCACCTAACCTCTCCCAAGCCTTGCTTAGATGCCCTTTCTTTGTATTGCCTATTGAGTTGCCTATTTCTCCCATTAAATTACTTACCAAGTCAAGAATCAAACTTAAGTTTGCTATGTCATCATTGGATCCCATTTGCCTAGTAAGTTTGTGAATCTCTCTGTACTTCAATTTCCTCAACTAAAAGAGGGTATGATGGTACTTATTTCATTAAATTAATGACAAAAGACATATAAAGTATGTAGTGCCTGGCACATAATGACTTAACAAATGATAATAAATATACATTATATATATACATATACACTGTGATATTGCATTACAGAGTCAATATAATCATATTAAATATCAGATAAAATGGTATGTATATGTTTAAAATAAAATACAAATTGCATTTGGAACAGTGGCAGAAAAAGAAATGCTAAGAGAAATGGTGGCGATGAGAGAGAGCAAAGGGAAGAGGCAAGGTGGGGAGGAGAAAAGCAGGAAGGCAAAGCAGCTGGCAGTCCACTGAGACTGCAGAGCCCAGTGCCATCCTGTGCAAAGGCCCCAAGGCCAGGCAGTGCAGCCCAGCCTCCTGAATGAAGGGGGAATCTACCAGGGTGGACTAAGAAGTTCATAGGGCATGTTATTCCAATATGGTAGATTCCATATTATTTAGTGCACTCCGATTTAAATTCTTTATCAACAAAAAGTCTTATCTGCCTCCTAAATCTTATATTTTCTTAAAAAGAAATAGGCCATTTATTCTACAACAAAAAAGGAAAGACTTAAACTTTATGAAAAGATGTCAAAGCTAACTATTTTAAAGTCACTCACACTAAAGTATAGCCAGTCTATCAGCAAGATGTTTGGCAGGAAAGTCTTTCCATTTTTATTTCTAAAAGCAGATAGTGAGCAGGGTACTTTAGTTACATCAAAACTCAAGCATGTGGCCTAGTCTTAGTGCCTGAGTGAGGGTAGGCTGGGTGGCAGATGGTGGGCACAACAACCAACACAATCAGATCCAATTCAAAGACTTCCTGAACTTAGCTCAGTTTCGTCATGTGGCCTTCAGGGGAGCGGCTAGGGAGAATGAGTAGAAGTTGTGTATAAAGGTGTTTTCGTCCTATTAGACATGGAATTCACAATGGCTGGATGCCTTCTGGACAGACCACATTCTATATATTCCATCCATCTGAAAATCCACGCTTTTGTGTGGATCCAGGCTGCCTCTTGTCCAGAGTGAGGGTTCTCCAGAGCAATGAATGAAGCACTTTGTAGGCTTTCATTATAAACACATACAGAGTGGGGCAAACATAGGTTTACAGTTGTAAGAACATGAAACAGAGTTTATTCTTGTATGATTATTTATTATTATATTGTTTTCCATATGAACAACCATCAACCTACTTTTGCCCCACATGGTATACTCTGTATTAATACATATAAATGCACATACATGTATATATAGAAACACCAAGTGATGTGGACACCAGCTAGCAGTGTCCGCATCATTATGGATGAAATAAAACATACACACGGACTACCGAGTCCTGTGGAGGAAAAAGGACATCATGGCTTTTCTCTCAAGGGGAGCAAAAGCCGTGGCCTCTGCCATGACAGGCCTTTATTTTATTTCTCCTCATATTACAAGAAGGTCCTCACTCACTCTGCCCCAGTTACAACAAAGGAGCCAATGACCCTCATCACATTACAGAAGAAGGTTATTAGCAAATGAAAAGGCAAAAGTGGTTGAGCCATTACACTGGTCCCTACAAGGTTTAACACTTGCAGGGTGAGGGAGTTTTAACAAAAGCAAGTCTCAAAGGCAGCCTAGGTATATTGCAAATCTGATTCCCCAGGAGAGAATCTATCTGTGGGTATGGGTCCTATGCATCTCCAAGTGGGAGCTGGGCCCACACCAGGCAGAAGGGTCTGCCACAACCAAGAAAATTGCTTGCAATATAGTTTAATTTATATAAAAATATATAACTAAATAAATTACATTAAAAACATTTTTAGCAAAAATATGCCCTGGCTGGTGTAGCTCAGTGGATTGAGCGCGGGCCTGCGAACCAGAAGATCGCGGTTCGATTCCCAGTCAGGGCACATGCCTGGGTTGCAGGCCAGTTCCCAGCAGGGGACACATGAGAGGCAACCGTACATTGATATTTCTCTCCCTCTTCCTCTCTCCTACCCTTCCCCTCTAAAGATAAATAAATAAAAAAAAATTAAAAAAAAAACATTTTTAGCAAAAATAGGAGACAAAGTTGTGGTGGTAAAGTAATTTGACTTATAAGCATTAACAGATATCATGCTAAGGATTTCATACATGTCCCCATGTATCCTCACAACAACCTGGAGAGATGCTCATTGTTATCCCTATTTTATATATAAATTGAGGTCCATGGAGATTAACTAAATAGCCCAAGGTAACATAGCAGTGCGTGGCAGAACCAAAATTCAAGCACTGCTCAAACTTCCAAGCTCGAAAGATTAGGTTATAGCCCCAAACCACAGCTCAGATAATCCTCATTTAGTTTCCAGGTGAACTGCCATCGTTGCAGAAGTGCCCAGCTAAGGTGCTTCTTAACCCAAACACAAGCGGAGGCAAGTAAAGGCCCTGGTTGATGCAGCTTAAATTCCAAGTCAGGATCTGGCTCTCCAGAAATCCCCCAAACTATAAAGAATGCTATTCCCTTTCAAAACCACCTTCATGATACCTGGCTGCCAAGAATCTCCATGGAGGAAAGTATCACAATTTTCTGAAGGCCCCCAGGACTTCCTGTTCTCCTCATACACAGCCTCATGCTTCAGCCTCCTATTTACTTCTCTTTATAAAAGGGCCCTCCAGACCCAACCATAACATCAAACAAAGATAACTTTGTATTTCATGAAGAGATCACTTCAGGTCAGAACAAGGATTCTTACAGTTTAATCTTGTTTTTATATCAAACATCTTAGTTGAAAAACAATTTACAGTCATTGATTTTCCCAAAATCCCACTCCTAAAACATATCTCAAATATCTCTCTCCTAGGAAGTTCTGTATTAACAGATTAAGTATTATTTAGGTACAGTGAATTATGATCTACCATATTTTATTGAGCATAATGTACACCCACATTTTTGGCCCAAATTTTCAAGAAAAAAATCTTTCATTTTAATTTTTTACTTCAATTATTTATTTATTTATTTATATTTAGATACTTATTTTTTTATTATCTTATGATTAACTTTCTTGTTGTCGTTCAAGTACAGTTATCTTCATTTCCCCCTCCACTCCCCTGCCCCAGCCATCTTCTTATTTTTGGTATTACACAGGAATTTTAGCATTTACTTTTTAAACATATTATGGTACAAGAAATTTTATGCAACAAATAATTACAAAACACAAGAACAGATTCAAGGTATTTCAGGTACTACCCATGTATATTGTGCATCCTATTTTCCCTCAAAAATTTGGGCAAAGAGGTTCACATTATACACAACAAAATGTGGTATTATATATTTAAAATAATATAAGTAATAACTAAAATAAAACCTTCTAATTGTCCAAAGAGAACTCAATAGACCTACTTTTCCTATACTTGATATGAAAGGAAACAAGCGTATGACTATTAAAGCAAAATATACTCTTCAGAAACTAATGTGAAAATAGGAAGTTGGTGTCCCTGTAAAGTGAAGAAGTTACCTAGCATATCGCAGTACTTCTCAGACCTTAATGCATATATGAATTACTACAGGATTGGTCAAAGGTCCGTTACAATGTGGTTGGTCATAAGTCCGTTATGATTTTTCCATAAAATAAAAGACATGTTTTTTCATTTTCACCAATAACTTTCTTGATTTGGGTATTTTGAGTATGTCGGCTCTTTCCAGCTATTGGTTTCTAGTGAGTAGAGGCCAGGGGCGCTGCTACACATCTTTCAATGTATAAGACAGCCCCACAGCAAAGAACTATTTGGCCAAAATGTCAATAGTACCAGCTAATTTTGTAAACCACTTTTGACACATTCGATCAGTCACAGCACCTTCTCCACACACTGCGCAAATCTTTTAATGCATTTAAGTTGTGTTTGCCATTCTTGAAACAATAAATCATAATGTGTCAAAAGTGTTACATATTTTCTTCCATCTTCAATATTAAAATGGCTGCACAAAAAAATCACCAATTTTGATAACTTGTTTTTAATGCACACTGATGTGACAGCTGTCACAATACCATCTAACAAAATTGTTTTGAATGAAGTTAAAGACAACTAAGAGCTACTAGAGCCGTTGTATGGAAAAAAACATAATGGACTTTCTGGCCGACCTGATAGTGAAATTTGAGATTCTATTTCAGTAGATCTGGAGCAGAACTGAGATTCTGCATTTCTAACAAGCTCCCAGTTGACATTTCTGCTGCTGGTGCAGGTACCGCACATCAAAGAGCAAGAACCTGGTGGGTAAGGGAGGGGCCTTTGAATTGAATAATCCGGGTTTTTATCCAGGCCTGCAATGTAACAACTGTGTGACCTTGAATATGTAATTTCACCTTCTCTCTGCTCAGCACCATTTGTAAAGTAAGACTAATCAGAACATTGTCATATAAGACAATGTATGTAAAACATTTATCACAATGTTTGGCACCTAAGACATAATTAGGAGAAGCAGGAAAAGGAGGAGGGGAATTAGTGAAGAATTAATGTATTTTTTGGTAATGTTGCTTTTGAACAAGCTGAAAGGGATCAGTCCTCAGCCTTATCCAACCAATGAAATACTCTGTGTGTGTGTATACACATATATATTTAAATATGCATATGTTCATGGGGGTTATGTATTCCCTACTTCACAACATTTCAATACTTATGCATATATATTTACTATTTCAAAATTATATATGTATGTATACATGTATTCAACTCAGCCTAGCCTTTCTCCAAAAGAACGAGAATGAATGATATGAGAAGGAACACTCCTCAGGATCTGAAGAGTGAATGCGATAGGGCTCCCGACGTGAGCTTTTTGGCCCAGCCCAAAACCTTAGGGCTGGCTCTGAAGCCAGGAATTGCTGAGAAGTCCTGAGCTCCCAAGACTGCTGACACAGGACTAACTCTGCTGCCGCTAAGACTACTGAGAAATTTCATCAGCCACTTGGAGCTAACTCCCAGCCAGAGGAACTCCTAATCAGCCAGTGATGATGAAATATTTTCAAAAGGAAGAAAAGTTAAGTAGTAGGAAGAGAAAAACTTTTCAGGCAAAGGAAGCAACACGTGCAAAGGCCTTTGGAGGAGGTGGAATGTGGCAGCGTGGAGGCAGTGTGGTGGGAGAGCAAAGAGCAAGCGAGGCCACATGGCGTCAGATGAAGGTAGGTGCTGAGGCCGGCGCCAGACCTTGTCTGACCCAGAGGACGTACTAACAGCTGTGTGTTGATTTTAAGAGCATTCATATGTTTTAAGTAAGAACTGACATGATCATATTACAAAATATTGTACTACCTTTAGAATAGCATGAAGTCTGGACTGAGGCCAGAGCTGATACTGACCCATTAGGGGACTGTTAATGTAGTTGAAGACAGCGGTGGTAGCGCGAGAGAGGGCATGGTAGAGAGAGAGAGGTGCATAGGCACAGGGAAGAGTTAAAGGGCTTCGAACACAAAATCAAGACAGTCAGGTTGTTGTTTTAGAAACGTATATGATAAATTGAAGATGGTAAGGCCTACGTGTTGAGTAAGACCTGTTAAAATGTACAGAAAAATTACAGGAAGAAAATATGAAGTCTGCCCTGAGACTGAGGGGTTAGAGAGGAGAGGATGCATTTAAGCGATACTTAGAATTGAGTAGCCCATTTTTAACCAGCTTTTTGGTGATCTCCCAGGATATAGTGACATCAAAATGGAAAAGACACAGAAGAGGAGAAAGGACTGTTTGAAAGGCTACGTTAGAGGTTCATGACTTGCAACATCCTTTAGTTGGTATATTTTACATACTTTGCAATTCAGCGGCCTAATGTATGTCTTCCCTTAATCTTCTTCCTTCTTGCTAATAAAATTTCAGTAAGGCAGTAATTCTCAGAACAACACTATAAGTCAAAACAGTATCATTTAAGTCTAATTTCCCAAATATTTTCATAGAAGGGAAGTGTTCTGACCAAGAGGTTGATATCCAACATTTTAAAAGCCAGACATCAAATGTCACATTTAATCGACAGTGAGTACGCTGTATGAATAAAAACCATTCTGTCAAGAGAGAGTGCCCGAGTCTGTAAACCAGATTGAACCTCAAGAATAACACTGGTCATCACAGGGTTTAGCCATCTGAGACCTGAAACCGAAAAGCAAACCTTATGAACTGAAACATGTTGGGAGTCATAGGTCAATGCGGTGTTGCGCTGTTTGCTGTAGTGGCACTCAACAATCACACGGGTGGGCTGGCAGAGCAGCGGACTTGTGCATCGCTATTATAGAACCACCCTGAGTTTGTTTTTAGTTTGAACTATCTGTGAGAGAGCTTAAAAAGACACCTGGAAATGTCCTAAAGGAGATGCTGTGATTTAGGAGTAGACAAAGCCAAGGTGACTGCCTATTTATCTACATCACAGAAGGCAACCTAGAGAAGTTCCAGGGACAGCGGCTCACCATCGATGATGAAGAGGTCAGCGGCTTAACAGAGAGAGTACAGGCTCTAAGGCTAGACTAGGTAAACCTGGTATTGCACTTCCTGGCTTTGTGATCTTTGCAAAGAGAGCTGAACAATATTTTCAGCTGTGAAATAATAAGCGACTTATATCATGTATAAAAACTTAAAAGTTTCTATACAAAAAGCACATGGAATAGTGACAAGAATATAAGTGCTCATCAAATGTCGTGCTCTTTCCCCTCATCTTTTAACAAGAGTCGTTCAAAACTTCAATGTACTTAAAATCTCCTAGGGCGCTTGTACTAATGTAGGTTCCTAGTCTCTACTTTGCAGTAATCCTAACGCAGAGCCCTAAAGTAGTCCCCAGAAATAGACTGCACCCCAAAGCACCTCCAGTGCCTGATGCAGTTGAGACTCTGACTACATGTTGAGAAAATGTTATAAGAAAATTGAGACAGTTACTCAGAGACACAAAGAGGCAATCCTGGAACCACTACAAAAAAAGGGACTCAAGTTCTGACTCAAATGGTATCACAAAAAAAGACAAGTTTCCTAAAGTGGTCGAGAATCACCACAGGAGAGGAAGGTTAGGGCCAAAGGTAAATTTTTTTCTCAGAGAGCCAAATGTCATGACTTTTTAAAAGACCATGTTCTGCAGTCACGCCTCAGGTAAGACAAAACTAAAAGGGATTGTCCTAGGACCAAGAATATTTGATTTAAAAAAAGGTTAACTCTCATTCAAGCTCAGTGAATGAGTTTTTAGAGAAAAAAGCACATAAACATTTAAGTGCTAAGGCATGTTTTTCTGTTCAAATCCATCATTTCCTCTTTTTTAAACCCTGCTGAGCTATCAGACTGCCTAAAGAGCAAAGCCAGTCTCTTCTCATTTCCCCCTCAACTTAACATTTCCTTTGCTCAGTGACATACACGGAGCTCTTGTGTTAAGAACAGTGAGTCAGTCCTCTCTCACAAGATATAGTGTTTTCTACAGTGTTCTAACACATCAGCAAATACAATGACATCCTATCTGAATTCTCAAAACTGTTCATCTGACTAATCACACACCATTCATTTACCTCTGTAGCCAACTTCCCATGCCAGCAATGGTTCATGAGGGAACCAGCTATTCTCCTTCCCTGGTATTTTTCCATTCATCTAATAGCCTTGCTCTTCAAGACCTATGAATACAATAAATCACTCAGCTACTGCATGCTGGTAAATCAGAGCTCTTCATGCCTGACTTCAGCTGAAGCTGCTTGACAAGAAAACCTCATAAAAGAGATTATGTGATACAATACTCTTGTCCCAGACATGATTTGGGTGAACTGAGGGCCACAAAGAGAGGGAGAGAAGAGGAAGGCCATGCAGCATGAATCAAAAATGAAAAGAAAAAGGACAGAACCCTTTTTCACTCCTTTTATTTATTTTTATTTATTTTTTAAGGATAGATCATTTATTTAGTGGCAGTCATTCCAAAAAGATACATTTCCCAAAGGAGAAGACATTGGATACGTAGATTGCTCTGAAACATTTCGTGTATCTGATACAACATGGATGGATGTTTGAACCCACCTCTTGATCCCAGCAATCTTCCCACTCCTGAAACTAAGTTGGGACTATTCAAGTTCCAAAGTGTGACTACCTTCTACCTTTTATTCTCACACATATCCTTGGTGACTAAGCTTCAACTTTTAGATGTCAATTACTACATATTAGTTTAATACTAAAGGGCATGCGTGTTTGCATGTGTCAGTTCACCAGTCCTAGTCATCTAAAATTTTCGTGTTTTTGAGCATATCACAGTTAAAACGAAGAACCTGCATCATGCTGCATCATTTACTACACATATAGGAATTATCATAGAATCTTGTTAATGTATATCAGTCCGAACTTGAAGAATTTGTTTTTTATAGTTTTTTCTTTTAAAATCAAAATATTATTAGGACTGATTTTAGCGTGCCAGATTATTTACCAATTTAGATTCCAATTAAATATACAATTCAGTTTCTAAAATGATGGTATTATCAAATGAGATGCTTTTCAGCTTTAATACCAACATACAGTTCAACATATTATACTTGAATGACATATTTTATGGAAAGTTTGAAATAAATACATTTATGTGTATTGTATATAAAATTTTCTATGTATTTTTTAATTTTATTTTAATTGTTGTTCTTGTACAGTTTCCTGTCTTTTACTCCCATTCCAGACCACCTCCCAGCCCTCCCCACCTCCCTCCCATTTCCACCCCCGCTAGTTTTTGTCCATGTGTCCTTTATACTTGTTCCTGTTTTTTACTCCTTTTAAATAGCTTTAGTATATGAGAAAATGAGAAAAGATTTTCCCCAAATCACAACCCTTTGAGAACAAAACTAAACTGGGCTTTGTAAATAAGAATTTAGGATTTCAGAGAAAAAATAGTTTAAAAGTCTCTAATCATCACTTTCAAATTCTAGAGCATTTTCAAAGCTAAAACAACAACAACAACAACAATAACAACAACAACAAACATCTCCAAATATCCCTCTACATTTAGTTAGGTCTTTTTAGGGTCTCAAATAAAAATAAAAAAACTGGTAATCAGCACTTCTTTTTAAATTATATTTTATTAATTATGCTATTACAGTTGTTCTGATTTTCCCTTTGCCCCCCTCCACCCAGCACCCCCCACTCCCTCAGGCAATCCCCACACTATTGTTCATGTTTATGGGTCATGAGTGTAAGTTCCTTGGCTACTCCATTTCCTATCCTGTACTTTACAACCCCCATGGCTATTCTGTAACTGCCTATTTGTACTTCTTAATCCCCTCACCTCTTCACCTATTCTCCCCCAACCCCCTCCCATCTGGCAACCATCTGGTAGTTAACTTCTTTTCTGTTGCTGCCTTTAAGAGTCTCTCTTTATTTTTAACTTTACGCTTTTTAATTATGATGTGTCTTGGAGTGGGCCTCTTTGCATCCATCTTGTTTGGGACTCTCTGCGCTCCCTGGACTTGCATATCTATTTCCTTCACCGAATTAGGGAAGTTTTCTTTCACTATTTTTTCAAATACATTTCTATTTTTTGCTCTTTCTCTTCTTCTGGCACCCTTATGATGAAAATGTTGGACATCTTGAAGTCCCAGGGGCTGCTTATACTATCCTGATTTTTTGGATTCTTTCTTCTTATTCTGATTGGTTGTTTTATTCTTCCTTATGTTCCAAATCATTGATTTGATTCTTGGCTTCATCCACTCTACTGTCGTTTCTCTGTAAATTATTCTTTATTTCAATGAGTGTATCCTTTATTTCTGACTGGATTTTTTTTTTCTGCTGTTGAGATCCTCACTAATTTCCTTGAGCATCCTTATAACCAGTGTTTGGAACTCTGCATCTGATAGATTGCTTATCTTCATTTCATTTAGTCTTTTTCTTTAGTTTTGATCTGTTCTTTCATTTGGCCCCTGTTTCTTTGTCTCCTTGTTTTGGCAGCCTCCCTGTGTTTGTTTCTATGTATCAGGTAGAGCTGCTTTGACTCCATGTCGTGGTAGTGTAGCCTAATGTAATAGGTGTCCTGTAGGGTCCAGTGGCACCACTCCCTCTAACACCTAAGATGGGTACTTGAGGTGCACCCTTTATGTGGGCTGAGTACACCCTCCTCTTAGAGTTGAGCCTTGGTTGCTATTGGCAAACCAATGGTAGGGATTTACCCAGGCCAGTCAGCTACAAGGACTGACTGTGTCCACTTACCACCAACCTCCATCCTCTATGGAGGATCAGCTGTGCAGGGATAGGGTAGTGGTGCTCCAACATGGTCTGTAGCTGTCCACTGGGTGTATAGGCTCTAGGGTTTCCCAGGTGATGGAGGGCAAGATCAATCCCCACCTGTGTTTTGCTTGGGGCCACCATGTGTGAGCTGTAATGCAATCTGAGATGTCTGCTACTTATGCTGGGCATGGAGATTCCCAGGCAAAGCCAAGTTGTGAATCTAGGCTGGCTGCTGCTAGTACCAGGCCTGTGGCTTACTGAGGCCCGTGTTGCTTGTTTGAGAGAATTTAGGAATTTGTGAAGCATGAACCAAAACCAGCCATTCATATGGAAAAGCATCTTGCATGGGTCTGTAAGTTGGATGGGGTGGAATCTCTTAGGATCTCCAAGGCAGGTCCAACAGTGTTAGCCAGGTTGATGGAGTATCAGATATGGCACAGTTTGCCAGCTCTGTGGAAGGAGCGTTTAGAAAGGGGACAATTGTCTCTGCTCACCTTGATGGATGTTGGATACTTCAGTTTCTCCCTGTATGCCACTGTTGCTTTTCAAGCTACTATCCCAGTGCTGGAGCTCTGAGGAACTGAGTTTGAGTAGGTGAGTCTGTGGATGGGTTCTTTAAGAGGAACTGCTTGGGGCTCTGAAAATTTCTTCCACTGATGCAACCCCCACTGGTTTTTGTAGCTAGGTGTTGCAAGGACTTATTTTCCTGGCACTGGAACCCTGGGCAGGGGGGCCAGGTGTGGGGCTGGGACTCCTCGCCCCTGAGATACCTCTCCCAAATTTTTACCCACCACACCTGGATGTGGAACCAGCCCATTCTGTGTCTACACCCCTCCTACCAGTCTGGATGGATGCAATTTCTTTAATTCCATAGTTGTCAGATTTCCATTCAACTTGATTTCCTATAGTTCTGAGTGATGGTTGTTCCATATTTTAGTTGTAATTTTGATGTGGTCATGTGAGGAGGCGAGCCCTGTCTGCCTACACCGCCATCTTGACTGTATGTCCAGTAATCAGCATTTTTAATATTCAATTCTAAGTGCCCCCAGACAATCAGAAAATAAAATTTTCTTCTCTATAAAGGTTTATGTAGAATGTGACCTGACTGCAATCAGGTAAAAAACATAAAGAAAAGACCTGATTCTGAGTTGAGACCAAATGTCAGAGGTATGAGGGACTGGGGGAAAGAAAACCCCAGAAAGAAGGACAGAAAAAATCAGGAATCCAATATCTCAAAATGTTTAAGACACAATATATTTTACCATATCTGGAGTCTTTGTAGCTGCAAGATGTTGCCTCAAGCCAGAGGACAAATGAATTAAGAAATGGTTTATTTTCTTTTTTTTTTTTATGGCTGAGTATTATTCCATTGTGTAAATGTACCAGAGCTGATTTATCCACTCATCTACTGATGGACACAGGCTGCTTTCATATCTTGTCTATTGTAAATACACTGCAATGAATATGGGGGCACATATTCTTTCAAGTTAGTGTTTCAAGTTTCTTCAGATAAATTCCCAGAAGTGGAATTGCTGGGTCAGCATGGATGGACCTGGAGAACATTACACTAAGTGAAACAAGCTTATCTGAGAAAGACAATTACCATATAACTTCACTCATATGTGGAATCCAATGAACAAACTGAACTAACAAGCAAAATAGAGGGAGACTCATAGATAGAGAGCAGGATGACAGCTCTGGTAGAGGTGGGAGGGAAGAAGGATTGAGATAAAAAGGGCAAGAACTCATGGACAAGGACAAGAGTGTGGTGATTACAGCGGGGAGGGCAGTGGGTGGAGATAGAAGAGGCTATAAGTGTGATAAATGGTATGAAAAAACTACAATAAAAGTAAATAAAATAAAATAAAAAATAAGTTGTTTGTTTTAAGAAAACTATCAATGAAGAGAGTCATGAGGTCTCCTGTAAATAATTAGTTCTTATACAACTAGGTCTGTCTGGAAAAAGTCCAGCCATTGTTAATATAAGGAGAACAGTTTGTGTGTCATCAGCATAATCTAGCAGCCAAGGAATGTGGGCTGGAATGGGCATGTGTGAAGAATGATGACTTTACTATACTAGGTAATAGGGGTGGTAGGCACCATTGAATGAGCATGCATACTGTGTGGCCATCACATTCAAAAGGACTGAGCTAGTAGTGCAATGAACCTGCATCAGATTTTGCATTAAGCTTGAACATTCCTCTGTGGAAACTACTTACATCATTCAGAAGGCCACAGCTATGGGCAAATGGTGATTGGCAGCTTCATCATGACAATGCACCTGCTCATGCATCACATCTTGTGCAGAGCTTTTGGGTGGAACTTCAAATCACCCAGGTGATTCAGCACCCCTACAGCCTAGATTTGGTGCCCTGCAACTTCTGGATTTTCCCAAAACTAAAATCACCTTTGAAAGGGAAGAGATTTCAGATCATCAACGAAATTCAGGAAAATATGATGGAGCAGCTGATGGCGATTGGGAGAATTGTATGAGTTCCCTAGGGACCTACTTTGAAGGGGACTGAGGCACCATTGTCCTATGTACACTGTTTCTTGTATCTTGTATCCTCTTCAATAAACATCTATTTTTCATAATGAATGGCTGGATACTTTCTGGACAGACCTCATATAGTACACTCTGTGCTGAAATCTATTTCTACGCATCTTCCCCAATCACATTTATTATTTAAAATAAGTTTCACCTGTCTTCTGGTTTCTGTAGTAATGCCTCTAACATGCTTACGTTTTAGTCATTAAGAAGCTCTTTTATGAAGGAGGAAAGAAACCTCTTGAAAGTTTGTCAATTTCCCCTTGAAATATTCTTGAAAGACTTGGAGGAGCTATAATATTCAGCAAAAATTCATGGAGTAGCAGCGGTTCCAGGCTCTGTGCTTTCTTGGTTTGAGGCTGCTTCATGATGAAGACTTGCTGTGCAATCAGACACCACAAACACATCCAGCTTTACTCCCCAATGCTGAGGCAGCCCTGCCTGCAGAGTGCTTCTTCCCACAGGGCACCAGCACACCTTCCCTGTCAGAAGCATCGGCTGCAGTGAAATGGATGTATTAGGTTTCATTTCTGTTTATTATCGGCCTAAGCACCTTATCTCCTCCCCTCCCACACTATTCAGATTATTGAACCACCTGACCTACACTGTATTTTATGACTAGCCCTAAGGAAATGTATATATAGTATGCACAAAAGTTTGGGCTCTCACAAGCTCAACTCTCCAGGTTCAGCAGCAAGTGCTTTGCTATCTAGTTCTTTGTGATCTTGTGCACTAGATATGGCAACAAGGCCAACTCGTTATATGCCTGCCTTCCCCAAGCCCACTCCACCTTGACCACCCTATGTCTAAAAATTGGGCTTCAACTGTCCCTGTCCCAAAGACCCTCATGAGGTTCTAATTTATCATGGTAGCATTAAACACCATTAAGCCATAAGCTATCCTCAATATATACCCATGTCTCTGGCCCAGCTTCCTCTCCTGCCTCTCCAACAACAATGAAACTCCCACACACGTGTGTGTATAAGTATATACATGCATATGTATGTGTGTGTGTGTATATGCCTGTTGCTGCAGTCATACTCTACCAATTAGAATTCCATGAATGGGGCATATGGTTCACTGCACCTTTGAATATTCTCTCTCTTTATAAAGCTAATTCCACCAAGCACATCCTTCAAAACTGTACTCAAGCACAGAATTTCCTAGAAGTCTTCCCAGGTCCTTCCCACCCAGTTTCTCTCATCCCCTTGCCCCAAAGATCTGTTGTGCACAAATCCATGGTAGCTTTTAAATGTTTATTTATGGGTCTGTAACCCTCAAGCAATTGGACTCATTGATTTATTATCATGTTGCCATTTTAGGAGCTCTTTCTATACCTGCTTCCATGCTAAGTACCAGACATCTGTTGTAGCATTTAATTCTTGGAAGTCAGAAATAGGAATCGTTTTGTCTATTTTTCAAAAGGAAAAGCATTCTTAGCAAAAAAAAAAAAAAAAAAAAAAAATTGTTCAACACCATACAAGTAGTAAATAGTGAGCGGTGATTTGAACCTAAGTCTGCCTCGGAATTTCTCAGTCTTCACCAGTTTGCAACACTGGCCTTCTATCTCCAATGATTACAGCAATGCGTAGCCCTCATTAGGTACTGGATAGATACTTACTGACAAAAATGAGTGAACTAATGACTGAACAAGTTCGTGTTATGTTAAGTTCCACAGTATTACCCTGGAGAACCTCACTCATTCAGTGACAACTGGGCACATCACTCATAGCATCTCTCCCTCAAAACCTGCCATCATCCTGGGGAAACTGGATGCCCCTCCAACGCATTGACATCTCTGTTCCCTGAAGGTCTCCGATGGCCATTTCTACAGACATCTACTCTTGTCTTAGTCCCTTTTCTCTAAGAACTGACCCTTGTGCGCAAGGATATGACGCTGAAAGTCACATTAGCAGAATGTAAAATGTTCCCTGAACACAGCTAATTGGGGTAGGAAAGATGTTTGACCAGAGCTGTGCCCATCAGATCCTCTCTCCCAAGAATTTAGAATGGGGCAAGTCAATTGAACAGAGAGTATAGACCTGTGAAGTGGCTTTGTTGTTTCTGTATATGCCAAGCAGTGAAATCTAGTGTGCAGAGAGAGAATGCTGAAGCAGAAACATTGAGCAGAAGCAAAAAAGATACAGAATATCACTTGAATTATTAATGTGTTATACTTACTTTTACAGCATGTCTTAGTGCCAGGCTGCCCTTGAGTTTCTTCTGTGAACTATCCCTATATAAATAATCCAATAAGTTTTTTTTTATTCTTTGGCTTGGTTACATGGAAAGTTTAACTAAGATAATTTTTCATGTCCAGATACTTTCCCCATCACTTTTCTTCAGTCACAGGGACCTTGGCAGCACTCCAAATAGCTGTACCTCCAACAAAACTAAAGCCAACATCCCCCTTCTGACCTTAAACCTATGTTTCCCAACGTGGCTTTTCAACTAATTTCTCCACCTATTCATTAATCCCAACTAATTCTCCAGCTCATTGGCATCTCAACCTTATTCCCCCTATTTGAAAGCACCCTGTCGTATGTTTACTCTCTACCCTGCTCAATTTAGAGTCATGATTTTTCACTTCTATCACTTGTCAATGCACTTAACTTCCTTGCCTCTTGGACCTTCTCCAGAAACACCTAAAAACCAAATATTATCAGCACCAACCGTAGCAACCATAGCAACAACTTGGATGAATCAATTATCATGACTTTTTCTAGACCTGAAGTTGGACAGGTTATTTACACACACACACACACACACACACACACACAAAATATTATGTAGAAAATATATTAAATAGTATTAGGTTGATATTAATATATTAATATAAATTTATAACAAAATTTTGTATACTAGAAACTTCTCATTTATTTCTAATTTCTAATTATATATAAATATATATTAAATATGTGTTGATATTAATATAAGTTTGTATTAAACTTATATGTGTGTATATATGTGCGTATGTGTGTGTATATATATGTGTGTATGTGTGTGTGTATATGTGTGTGTGTGTGTGTGTGTGTGTGTGTGTATATATATAGAGAGAGAGAGAGAGAGACGTATATGGGTTTGTAAACCAGGCACTCTTCCAAGTGTTGTGCTTACAAAAACTCATTTGCTATGTGAGGTAAATACTTTTAGTTATATTTTGATAATAAAGAAACTGAGGCACGGAAGCAGATGCAACTGATTAAAGTGACAAAGCTAGTAAGAGGCAGGGCCAGGATTAAAATCTAGACACCTGTGATTCTATAAAATCTGCTCTTATTTACGTCACTTCACATAAACATATGTAAACACTGCTTCATAGACATCCTCTCAATGTCCCACCAATAAATCTAAACGTCGCTATGCGCCCCAGTCCTTTCACCCAATCCCTTCGGTTAGAGTATTCCCTCTATTTCTCTCCAAATCCCCATCTTCTGACCCCTGTCTTCTCAGAATCTTACTTTGGTTATTATATTTTCTTTTGTGTCTAAACCCTCACATTCTAATTTCTGGGGAATTTCCTATGTTTATATTCCAAACATTTTGTTATTTATTTTTCAATTATATTTTTTAAAACCAAGAGATATTTCTTGGTCCCAATATTCCTTTTTTAGTTTTATCTTTTTCTTGTTTAAGGCACAAGTAAACTTTTCTTATCTCTCAAAGGGCATTCATTGTAATATTCTGAAGATTACTTCATTTTCTTTATTATCTGTATTTTGTCCATGATCCTTTTTTTTCTGTTTACTTTGAACTCTTTCACAATTGAGGTTTCTAAAGTGTGCTTGCTCTTTGGCTATGAACTCATCCTTAAAGCACCAAGGGCCTGATGGAATCACTGGTTCCGATATGTATTGACTTCTGTGCACAGTGAGCTGAGCTTTCTGTTTGGAGACTCCAAAATAGATTTGAGTGTGTTTAAATTTGACAACAGTTATGGGTTGAATTGTAGTTCCTACAAATTCATATGTTGCAGTCCTAAACCCCAGTACTTCAGAATTTTTTAACTTAATTGTTGCAGAAGTAATGAAGGTCACACTGAAGTAGGGTGGGACCCTAATTCAGTATAACTGGTGTCCTTATAAAAAGGGGAAATTTGGACACAGCAAGACACACACAGGGAGAACAGGATGGAAAGATCAGGCAGAGGTTGGGGTCATGCAATGGAAGCCAAGGAATGCCAAAGAGTGCAAGCAAACCACCAAAAACTAGGAGAGACGCACAGAACAGATGCTCCCTCGCAGGCCTTGGAAGGAACTAACTCTGCCAATATCTGATTCTCAGGTGTCTAGCTTCCAGAATTGATACTAAAATTACGTTGTTCAAGCCACCCAGTTTGCAGGACATTGTTATAGAAGCCCTAGCAAACTAATACAATACCTCTAAATGCCCTCCCAGGAACATTGTTTCTGGCTTCTGCAGTTTAAGAGGCAGGGGTGGCCACTCATCAGGATGAGAACTTTCAGTCCTCTGTTTTCAGTCCTGTACTTCACCACCTATGCATATGCACACATGCACTTCCTAATGTGTCAGGTGTCCCGAGCCTTTCTGGCTTAATTTCTGCAGAGAAAAAGTCCTCTGCACTGCTGTGGGAGGGTGCTTCTCCTGGTTATGCTGACTCGGACAGAGGATCAGCAGCCCCAGGTGCTCCATCCACCAGATCTTCAAGACTGCTCTTTTCTTCCTATCCTGCAGTTTCTTTTCCATGGTACATGGCATTGCTAAGACCTGAAGCTCTATGGAGGGCCCTGACTCACTTGGGGATAGTAAACATTAGTACCTCCCTCTGCAATCACACGGAGGTTTCTAAATTTATATTCTCCACAAATGACTGATCATTTCTCTATCTGCTTTCTGATTTTCAAAAGTGTGTTTCTTTTTTGTCATCACCATTGTGGATACACACTTTTTTAATCCCTTTAATCTTATTGTAGTTGGCTTTCTGTAAGGAGAGGAGGTAAGCGTGTGTGAGCAATTTATCTTCCCTCAATAAAACTCCATCAGCATTTAAATATGCTCCTAAATTCACACCTCTTTCAATTCCACAATTCTCCATAATTATTGTTCTGCCAGCCTCCTCCTCTTCACAGACAGACTTCCAGTTGTTTATACTCTTCTTCTCTACTTCATTACTTCCCTTTTAGTCTTCACACCTCTCTTATCTAGCTTCTGCTCCTACACCAGCTCCATTAAAAGTGTCCATACAATGTCTCCTAAGACTTCGATGTCATAAAATCCAATAGACACTATTCAGTTGACTTCTTTTCAGCACAGCTTAGATGACCACCACCCACTTCTTGTTACATTCCCTCTCTTTGCCACCCTGACAGGTGATTCTCACAAGTAGCCTTCTACCTCCAAGGTCATGCTTTTTCAGTATCCTTTGTTGGCTGAGTTTCCTCTACCTGAACTATAAATCAAGCATCCCCAGGGGTCTCTCCAAGGAGCATTTCTCATCCAAGGCTACTCTCTGCATGATGATGCATTCTGCTCAGATGGCTGCACTTACCATCCATTCTCTTAGGATTCTTAGATGTGCTTCTCCAGCTCAGACTGAGTCTGAGGCCCATTGGCCCATATGTTCAATATCTATTTGATGTTGTCTTACAGATTTCTTTTAAACATTTCAAACTAAATGTATAAGTAATAAAAAAGAAAGGCAATATACCAAGACCATGATATGAGAAACAGAAAAGCAGGAGAGTATAAAGAAAATGTCACAGTAACAGCCAGAAGTATAGAAAAAACTGAAAGTGCTTATTGTCAACAAAAAACAACTGAATAGAATCCCAGAAAGAGAGATTTATAAAGCAAGGTATTTTTAAGATCTGGTAAGGATCAATACTTGGAGTAAATAGGTATTAGGTGAGATAAATTTTGAAAAAAGAACCGAGTTCAGCAAATGGTGGTCCTGCCAGTAAAGAGGCATTTAGTGAGGTCTCTGGGCAGCACGGAGGTCAAAGGATGGGATGAAATTGCCAGATACCAGTATTTTTCTATCTTCACATTTTGGTTCTGATTATAGATTTCAATGTTATTATACTATTTGTGTGTAAAATGCTTATAATTTCAAATTATCCATTTATTGTCAACAATCATCTTCACAGTAACATGGAGATACAGACAGAGCTAAATTTGACCACACGCCATTTATCCCACAGTTTGGCTCCACCTGCTAAGTCCCCGCAACCCATGGGTGAAAGTCTCTACCTCTGTATGATTCCAGGCAGATCCCAAGAACACAGAAGGCACAGTCAGTGGAGGCGTGACCTCTGTGATGTCTGAGGAACTGTGTCTGGTTCCTCTTATGGATCCTTATTTTCCTCACCAGTAAGGCAGTGCATACTTTCCTGAAAAACATATTATATTAGTGTCCGGTGCTATTGTTACCTTCCCTCCTCTCCTGTTGTTGGGGAATGAACTACGCTGGTTTTTCATAACCAGCTCATCCATGTTTCTGTAAGAAGTGCCATACCAGAGGTATACATTGTGCCTTCGTTTTCTCTCCCCCATAGCTCTGATCCCAAAGGTCATGAAATGCTTGTCCAGGGCCACCAGGCAGGTTACACTGCTCTGCAGTTCTGTCATCTGAGGGTTCTTCAGCTGTTGTTCTCTATGTCTAACCTTAGATCCAGTTTTAGAGATGGTTTCTCCCTTCTAGACATGGACATTCAGTTTCCCGGGGCAGCAAAGGCTCTCACACAACTTTCCCTCCCAGCCTCACCTTTTTCCAATGGCTGGTCTTTTCCCTGTGCTTTCTGTCCTGCTCCATTCCCCATAGTTTAGTCATCAGATTCAACTTGATTATGTTTCCCCCGGGAGCTGTAACTGTCCATTCTTAAGCTAACACTGAGAAATAGAATACTTGCTTTGCTCCCACCTTAGAGATGAAAAAATGATACTCAGAGTTCTTAAATTATTTCGCTAAATTTGTAGTGTCTATAAAATGCTTAGCAGAGAACTATACTTCTCACTCCTTCCACACTACCGCCTGGCCAAGTCATGATTACCTCTCACCTAGATTATTCCAGTAGGTTCTTAACTGGTCCCTCCACAGCTTATTGTTTCTTCTCACACACCAGCTCAAATGGTAGTTTTATAACATAGATGTAATTATGTCATTCCACAGCTCAAGTCCTCCCATGAAACCTCATCTCACTCAGTCAGAACCGAAGTCCTGACAGTGCCCTATAAAGGCTCTATTTGACCTGGGTCTTTGTTCCATCTCTTACTGTACCTGAAACTGTTTGCCCTGCAGTTATCTGCCCCTGCCACGTTAGCCTTCTTGCTGTAAAAAAGTGCACCAGCATCCAGCCACATCAAGGCCTTTGCACAGCTCCTCTCTGCCTAGACAGCCCCTCTCACCTCATGTATTTGCTTGGCTAGCTTCTTTACCTTCTCGAGTTCTCTGCTTAAGCATCATTTTGGAAACTTACTTAGCCACCCAATTTTACACGGCAACCCTTCCTGGCTCCCTGAACTCTCCAACCTCCACCCTACTGCATTCGCCTCCAAATACCTCCCACTAGCTGATCTACACCAGGTTTTAACTATTCTGCATAGTGTCTGTCTCCTAACCCCTCACACACAGGTGTACATGCACATGCACACACACTGTAGGCCATAGCAACAGGAATTTGTATCTGTTGTGTTTTTGCTGTATACCCAGTGAATACAAAACTGCCTGGATACCTGTTACATATTGGGTATTCAATATATATTTGTCAAATTAATCATTAAAACTCACATAGTAGAGCTTAATAACTATTTGGTAGTTTTATTATTGCAGTTGGCATACTATCACTGTTTGTATTAGCCCAGAGGAGAACCCAGTTCTTCTGATGTCACATTTCAGTGATCTTCTTACTCACCTAATAATACTGTGAGTGAGAGAATAAAGAGGGAGTAAATTATAAGAGCAAAAATAAGTAGAAATAAAAAGTACTCCAATATAAGAGCCAATAAGTTTTCATCAAGTGTGCACTAAAAATATGAAGGATGAATCAGAACACGTAAAATATGCCCCATATCCACCCACATTATCTTCTAAAGTAGCTTAGAGGCCAGTGATGCAAATAATGATCTGGGCGTTGTTATCAGAGAAGAAGCATTATGTGCTTCAAGGCGCGTGAATGTGTACATGCTAAGAGTATTTGGGGAAGGCATTTCTTAAATCAACAGAAGCTATCTGGTAGGAAATGTTTATAACTTTTTCTTTCTTCAAAAGAAACAGTGAGTCTTTTTCTGACACAGAACTTGAGGGCATTAAACACACATTCTCATAGCAGCCAAAAACATAGAAATAACTCCCAAAGTCTCTCTCTTTAATTTTCAAGGTCATTAGCTCATTCCTATGAAAAGAGTCTCATTAGAGTTTCCCCCAAAGACACACCTACTGCTGACTAAAAAAATTGTTTTGAGCTGCATGTATTCTATCTATGTTTATGGTTATGGGCTGTCCAACAGTTACCAACTTCCTGTTCATGTCACAGGGCGCCCAGCATGTGGAGATCACAGGTGTGGAGCCACTGTCCTTAGACTAGTTCAAGGAGCTTTGTGATGTTGTTCAGCCACATAAGGCTTCTTCTTCTCATCTGTAAATGGCTATCATTGTATCCTGCTCATGTGATTGTTGTAAGGATTAAAGAGATGATGAATGCAGACTTCCTGGCACAGAGCCCGGAAAACAGCAGCTGTTTGATAAATGCTCATTTCCTTTTAATTTCCTCAGATATCCCAAACCATGGGGCCCTTGCTCTGATTAATTCACCTGATCATCTAATCCATGTTAAGTATGTTGTATGTTAACCTTCACTGATGATAGAAAACATTCTTACTAAAAATTGTTCTATGCCTAAGTGACATAATTGATAGTAATATGGCATCTAAAATGTATCATAGAAGATTTGAAGCAGATAAGACAAGTGGCTGACCAATAACTTTAATTAGGTAAGCCCCAATAAGAGTAAGAATACAGATGTTGTTCAGGGATTGTTAAACAAGGTTGTAGTAGACAGTTGTTTTTACTCTTTAGCTCCCAAGACCTCTTCTCTTAGAAATTTTGCCTTATGGGACCCAAGCCTTTTCTATTTTCATGCTCTGCCTTTAGTATCAAGTGACTCCCTCTGGGCTGAGGGGTGGAACCATATAGCCTGGTCCATCCTATATGGACCAGGCTATATCAGGCATGCATTCCACCCATGTGTTCATCATGGATGTCCTGGAGATAATATCTACCCTGAGTCTGACCATTTAGAGCCAGTGAACCAGTTTTAAACTTTCTGCTAAGCCCTCTTGACTGAGTAGGCTAAACATGTAAGCTGGAAGCTATAGAGGACCCCCCCTAGAGAGCCTAGGAATGAAACCATTCCAGACAGAAACAGTAGAATCAAATATGTTTTCTTGTGTTATAATTTAAGCCCTGAATTTGCAAGCATGCATGGCAGATGTTATTGGTGCCCTGCCTTTATTTATTTTATTTATTTATTTATTTTTGGCACCTATGGTTCTCATGCACACCTATGGCTTCCTACAGCCAGCACCGGTAATTTTCTACCTTAAGTCTATCTCTGTCTGCAGGAGCACAGTTCACCCAAGAGCAGAGGAGGTCAGCAATGCTTGGAAGGCATAGCCCCTAGGAATAGCCATAACTGAATTGGAGGATGATCTCCCAGCTTCCTCCATTTTTAGAGCTGTTACTCTGAGTCTGTCTTGCAACTTTCCCAAGTGGATTGAGCCTTAATCTTCCACAGACATAAACTGTTGACACATCTTTATTTGACTTCCTTTCCTCTCTCAATTTTCCAGTCCCCTACCAACTCTTCCTGGGATTACTTCCAAAATAAAGTACAAAAGTACAGAAAGCCTTTTCTTATAGCTTGCTTCTGGGAGAATCTAACCTAAGACAGCTGATGCCTGAGTAACACTGGGAAGGAAACTTTCAAAGTAGAATTCTTAAACTGGGTTACTCACTGGCTAACTGACAATAAGGCCTCCATAGCTGGTTTGTGCAGTAGAATCCCTGACAGGAGACAGAATCAAGACTGCTAAGAATCCTACCCATGGTAAATTGGGACAGAGTACAAATGGAAGGCAATGCCCAGGCGTGTGCAATGTTCTAGCCTTTGAAAGACATGGGAGTGTTGTAATTACAATCATTATAGAGTTTGTAGTCTGCTGTTATTAGCCAAAAATCACTGAAGGAAGAAAATAAGCCAACTATCAGAAGAGATTCTCATTTCCTGCAGACAGGGAGAAGACTGCGAAAAGTCAGTTGCAAGATTTGGTTATGAGTTGTGTTACAACAGTAGCTGGATTCATAGCCCTGGCCAGTCTCCTACTCTAAGGCCAGAAACTTGACAGGAAAGAAATGAGGCCCTGCCCTGGCTGGTGTAGCTCAGTGGATTGAGCGCGGGCCTGCGAACCAAAGGATCGCGGTTCGATTCCCAGTCAGGGCACATGCCTGGGTTGCCAGGCCAGTTCCCGGCAGGGGACATACAAGAGGCAACCGCACATTGATGTTTCTCTCCCTCTCTCCTTCCCTTCCCCTCTAAAGATAAATAAATAAATAAAATAAAATAAATAAAATCTTTAAAAAAAAAAAGAAATGAGGCCCTGAGACTTAGGATGGGGAAGTTTAGGGTAGGGGAGGAGTTGTGTTTGAAGTAATGGAAATATAGATGATCCCAACTCCTCTGGCCATGAGAAGTGGCTCCTTTCTTGGTGTTAGAGGAGAGCGGTGTTCCCTGCTTGGAGACTCCTAAAAGGCCTCACCTTTGCCTGATTTTAATGTGGGTTATTTGGTTTTTTGTCATCGTTATAGAAGTTCCTTATGTATATTGGAAATTAGCAATGATCAGATACAGAATTTGCAAATATTTTCCATTTTGTATGTTGTCTTTTCATTCTGTTGATTGTTGCCTTTGCTGGGCAGAAACTTTTCATTTTGCACAAGGACTAATACATGGCAACAACCTAAATGTTCATTGATAGGTGAATGGTTTAAGAAAATGCATATGGTGTACGCATGCAGTATATGCATACAATGGAGTATCATTCCACCCTAAGAAAAGGACGTCCTGCGGTAAGTGACAACATGAATGAACCTTGAGCACATGATGCTGTATATATGATATAAACTGGCTACAGAAGAACAGATACTGCATTATTCCATTTATGTGAGGGATAGCAAGGGACTGGGGTGTGGGGAGAGGGGACAATTGTTCAATGGGCATGAAGTTTTAGCTATGCAAAATGACTAAGTTCTAGATATCTATTGTACAATGTAGTACCTGTAGTGACATTGTGCACTTAAAAAATTATTAAGATGGTAAACTTTATGTTAAGTTTCTTACAATTTTTAAAAATACAGGGAAGTGGCCATTTTACAATGGTTTCTAAAATCCATTTAATACATACAGTCCACAATTGATTCTTTTCCCCAGAAAGACCTGAAGGATGTTCTTTTACAACTTCAGTAACACACTACTGAGGGGGCACTAGAATCACTGACGGGCTCAGAGAAGGTTACCTTCCATAGACAAGGCATGATAATAGAAAATGGTGCTCTGAAACTGGGCTCCCTAACGTTGGTGGAGATGATGTAACAGGGTACATCCGGGAGCCACCCAAATGAAGAATTTGGAATGGGGTGTTCAGGAAATATAGAAAAATAGGATATCCCCCTCCCAATAAGGGGGGCCACCATGGGGGATGGGAGAGGTGGAGGAGGGCCATTGAGAGTTATTTTGCATATCAACAGCTGGCCAGCTTCATACCTAATATGCAAAAATGGTTATTTTGCATATCAGTAACAGGCTAGCAAGGGAGATGGGCTTGACTTTAATCTGTGATGTAACTGGGAGGCAGTCCCCCTGTTCACAGCACCCACGTGAGAGCTTGGAGATGGTTCACTCCACACGACAGGGACAGACTGCCCAGACTTGCCATCGCAGCCCAGAAAGGCTGGAAAAATGCAGGAACCGTAGCTGATTATGGGAGGAGTCGGAAATGGGTTTATGGAGGAAGATTAACACCCAGGTGCAGCATGCTTGTTTCTTGTTGTTGTTTCTAGCCATGTAGTTTGGGGGGTGGAAAGGCAGCTCCCTTGACCACATAGCTTAGGAAGCAGGAACGCAAGACGTAGCATCCATGCAGAACTCTCTTTTAGAAGTTTGAAAGAATGCAGAGAGGCAATGCAAGACTACATAAAAGGACAATGAGAGAGCTATGTGGGTTGGTGGGGGGAGGGGAAGAAGGGTAAAAGGACCCTTGCTGATCAGCCATGAGAAAATGCCACAGGGTTTTGGATTAAGAACGGGAAATGGAGGTGACACAGCTGGTGGTGCTAGGAACCTCGGAAAGGCTGCCAGCAGAGCATGGATTACTGGGAAGAACCAGAATTCTACAAGAGCCACAGACTTCTCTCTTTTCCTGAGATACGGTACCCCTTAGTGGTCTGATGGGGCAAAGCAGGGAAGGAAGGACTGTATATGTCTGTGGGTGTTTTAAGGGACTTTGGGATTTTAACAGTGACATTCTGTCATTACTCTAAACCTGTATAACTTTTGAATAAATAGTTCCTTTCCTTTTTGCCAAATTCTGGCATTGAGAGCCACAATTCCTAAGGGCAGTGGGCAAAGAACCCACGTGACAGAGAGGCCCCCAGGGGAGGGGCTTGTTTCAATAACAGTATCTGCCCACCTCCCACCCCGCCCCGTGGTTCCATTCAGTGACAGTGGTAGGACTCTGAAATATCAAAGGCCAGGGTGTTGCACTTACCCATCAGGGGCAAGCATGGTGAACGTAACTATTATGATGGGCCAGTAAGGTCTAAATGACAACAAACTGCCTTGACTCACAGGAATCTTTGGTTGTGTTGTTAAACCTTGGTGTCCCTAGAGGCAAGAGACATGCCCAGCCAGTGAGGGTATTACTTAACTAATCAAAAAAGATCAAGATCAGGCAAGCAGAACTTCAATGTAAGCAGCCACAAAGGAAAAAAAATTCTCATTCTTTATCTAGTTTCCAGACCTGAGCCAGTTTTTAAACACAGAGCATTCACTAGAAGAGCACACCAGTTCCGCTTGAAGAAGTACCCTGAAGTTTTATAGGGAGCCTATATAAAGGGATTCCTCCAATTCTTTCCCAACATGATATAAAAGCATTCATCAATGACTGCCGCTGAGGACAGATGAATATCTAAGTCTTTTGAGAACTTTTGGACAAGAGGTAGTAGCTGTTATTAATACCAGAATGACAGCACAGCCCTCACTAGGGTTGGGATATATGAAGGCCAGATAATTAATGGAGTCGTTGTCCAAGTTTATTTCAGAGCGGGTTGAATCTACTGTGTCCACACATCCACTCTAGTCATTTTCTTAAATCCTGAGGTAAGATAGATATACATAGTACCTGGTAGAACCCTCACCAGGTTCTGGACCTATGGAGTCAGGTTAATTATGGAAGTAAAGGCCAAATAGAAGCCCCTAAAACAATTTCCCATCCCAACAAGATGGAAATTCAAAAGCAATGCAGAATCCCAGATTGATACAAACACTAAAATGATTATGTGGCTGTTCCAATCATATCTCATAATACGCCACTGCAGTTCCTACAAAAACCATATCTGGCAGTTGAAATCTTTCAAACCCAGCATGAACTTATGCACAAGAAGTGCATACATTCATAATTTTACTCCAGGGCTGTGTTAACTCTCCTGTTCTCCATCACAGCAAAGTCCAAAGGGCCTTGATCATCTTAGACATTTATTATCTTGATATTCCAAAACTCAACATGCTGGTCAACTTGAGTACTCATATTAAGCCACTCAGCCTGCTAAATGGGAAACTGCAAGTACTCTGGATGCTGTGGTAAGACACATGTGAAACAGAGGGTAGCTGATGAATGAATCCTACAAAGATCAAAGGACCTGTTATATCACTACATTTTAGGGTACAGCATTCTGGGACATATGAAGGTTCCTCTCAAGTTAAAGGATGTTATTTATTCCACCCTTTAAGGTTCCCTGTCATTAAGAAAGAGATTCCATATGTCCATGTTTGATGGGCCTTTATATTTGGAATATTGCTTTAACTTGGTGACTGCTACCAGTTTCACTAAGTTTCTAATCTCTCTCAGTCTCTCTCTTAAATTATAGCCAGCTACCATCTTGGGGAATCAATGATAAAACAGTGAACATGTGAATGTGAGGACAGGGCAGGTCTAAGGAGAGCAACAGCGGACTGTAGGTGAGGCTCGGTGTTCCCCCATGTACACACGCCCTTTCATATGCACACCCTGTGCATGCTTATAACTTCCAACTACAGGAAACTGTGACTGTCTCTGCACCTACACTGGTTATAAAAGAGTCTTCAGCCTGTAATTGTAGCAGACAGAAATGCCTAAAAGTCAATGCCCCTGTGAGTGCTCAACCAGTGATAGAAAAGTTGGGCAGGAATATGCTAGCTTCTTCCCCTCTTAGGTGGAACACCTCTCAGACATAGACTATACTGTGTCCCAGAGGGTATCTGTGTTGCCCACAAAGGTAACATGCTCATTATTTCATCCTTTATGGGCTTCCTTCTCTTGCCTACCTCATTCCCCACTCTACCAGTGGTGCCCCAGAGATCAATCATATCACAAGTAGCATGCACCCAAATCTGTATCTACTGATAGGTCTGCTTCCATCTTCTTCCAGGGAAAACTAACTTAAAACAGAGCCTGTGGTTTGGACTAACTCTGAATATATTTTATTTGAGCTAACAAAATTTCCAGTTTCCATAAACCTATTTGAGCCAGGTTTTCTTTCCTTGACAACAAATAAATTCTACCTTTTACAGAGGCTATGATAAAGTTGTTCCATGCTTATTTTTAAAGAATAAGTTCAATTTAACCATTAGTGATTATAATATAGATTTTCTAAAATATATTCTGTGGAACCTGGAATTATGACACTAATTTATTTGTGCCTTTCTCAACTCTCTAAATAGTGTTTGTATCCCCTTTTGACTCCCATCTTCTGACAACAATGTACTATTGTTCTACTGTGTCTTTTAAGCATTAAAATTCTTCAGGTATTTGTCTTTGATTTTCTCATATTTACCACTGTAAAAAAAAAACAAAACAATAGACCTTATTTCTCTTTAATACCCTACGGTTTCAACTTTTACCTTCTCACTTCTTACACTAGTTTATCTTCTGAGCTTCGGACTAAATGCCCACAAGACAATGTATGGGTTGAGCTTCAGAATTTAACCTCACTCCAAAAGTAATCATTCACCATCACCTTCTCTCCCATACCAAAACTTGTTAACTTGTTACTTCTGAATAAGTGATTATTAACCATGGAAACGCAAGCACTAGAAAGATCCTCTCTCCTCCTCCTTCTCCCTCTCTCCCCTCTCCCTCTTCCCTCACTTCCCCTGCTCTTCCTCTCTCTCTCCCTCTTTCTCCATTATCCACTATACACCTGAGTGTTACCATTTCATTGGTTATGAAAGTTATATCCATAAACGTAGAAAAGGAAAGGCAGAAGGGTCAAACAAAACATTTTGTTCTGATTACCCATTAGGAATAAGTGCATGAATTAAGTCTGACCATTCAGGGCTACTGAGAATCAATTCAGAAATTAATACCTAAAAGTATTACATAGGTGTCTAAAGCACCTCCCCTGCTGTTGTTCTTCATATATGATTAGTCAAATCATGTTAATTTTAACACATAAATAGTTCTCATACCTATTGACTCCACCCTCCCCCTTGTCTTGACTCCATGCATTGGCCTTCTTTGGGCTCCGTCCTGCCTAGAAGACCACTGTATCCCCACCTCTAATCCATTGCTGGAATGATTTTTCTAAAACTCAATTTGATTCTATTTATGTCCTATTTAAAACTTTCTATGCTATGGTTGCCTTATATATAAAATTTAATCTCTTGACCATGTGATCTGATACCTGTATTCCAGCCAGCCTCAATCCCAGCAGCTCCCCATGCACCAGTTCCCCAGACTCGTCTGGATTCCCACTCCTATCCCCATGAACATTTTGTGCAAGTCCATCATGCACTTCCATTGACACAAAGACTCTAAGGGAAGACATTGGGGCTTATCCAACTTTGATTCCTTAATACTGAGCAAAGTGCCTGGTATGCAATAAGTTTTTAATACATTCTTAATGAAAAAAGAAATGTGTAAATGAGCAGGTCAGCATCACATATGGCATAGCTTCTCTACCTAGCATTCAGGGTCTATAGAAAACCCCTGCATATTTATTTGCATTTTCAAAGAGCCCATAAAGATGCTCCACAGGGTCTCAGGACCACAACCCCTCTGGGTATGGGAAAAGAATAGAGCAGCTCAAATCTTCTAATGTAGTCTGAGCGATGAAAGGTCATCTATAGAGCAATGCAATACACTTCTTTGGAGCAGAGCCTTGTGGCATATTTTCAATGACTTAGCAATGCATTATGTCTTGTCAATAATATCGAGATTGCTGCCAAGTAGGTTTGCATGCGACTAGAGCACAAGGTCACAAGAGAGTTTATGGTGCTTGTAACTGAACAGCATAAAGTCAATCTTAAGTTCAATGAAGGAAATAACACCACTGACAGCATCACTTTCCAACACGAGACAAATAAATTGCTTTTATGATTAGAGACATGTAACAGAAGTGTCCAATCTCCAATTTACTTCCAACAGTGAGTTCAGCTCTCACTAACTTGAGCCTTCAGAGCCAAGCAAGTTATCATGAGACAGCGTAACACCATCACACGCTTCTTTCTCCCTCCTCTGCATTTAGCCCAAAACAAATGCATGTGAACTCACAGACACACACACAGGAGCCATGCATTATTTTGCACCTTTGCCTGACCCATACTTAATGATGTGCTTCTAACCATTAACACAGGCTCTTCCTGCTTTGAACTCATATTCTTTAGCACTCTCTTCTCTCTCTCTCTCTCTCCCTCTCTCTCTCTCTCACTCACTCTCTCTCTCTCTCTCTCTCTCTCTCTCTCTCTCTGAGTAACACTTTGTCAAATGCAAATATCGATTCCTCGTTAAAGACATCCAGTCCATCTTGTTCAAAACGAGTCACTTCCCTCTTCATACCCCTATGTTCCTTTGATCAAAACATATGTTATAACACACATATCAAAGTTACTCTATTTTTTTCACCTGTCCCATTTTTCACTTGGTGAACTCCTTTAGGACAGGGATTAAGATTTGCTCTGTTTCATGTCTCTGCGCATAGAAGGATGTCTGGCACATCTAAGATGTTCAATACATGTTGAATAAATCAATCATTAGATTGCAGCTCTGGTTTTCCCATGATTAGTTAATACTACAACTTTAAGAAGAAATAAATAATCCCTCTCAGATGGTCTATGTGATAATAATTCCAGAATCTCACAACTTGAAATAGAAAACATGGCTCGCCTGGTCTGTCCAAGAGATTAGAGGCTTATGTACTGAGGAGTCCTCCTTTTTCAGACAGACTGGCTCACCATTGTCGCAAATACATTAAGTGTGGATTCCCACCATGCTATCTTTGTTTACACAATCTAGAAGCATCTTTTTCCTATTCTCTGTATATCCAGCATATATACCCATCTTGCAAGATCCTGCTGAAATCTTACATCCTCCATGAAGCCATCCCAACAAGTTTGGTCCTGACCTATCTCTTCATTTAAAGCCTTGGGCCTAGCACCTGACCTGCATTTATCCCTCTTTTACATACACAATTTCTAGATTTATATCCTCCACAATACTCAGTACTTTCCTATATTACATTTCAACTACTTTTTCAATCATATCTCCCAAGACCCCTGAAAGATGTAGGGCATTTTGATGTTTCCTTTTCATAGCGTTCAGAAGGTAGAGATCATTCACACTATTGGCCGTACTTTAGCGAGTGCCACATCATCTCATGAAGGAACTGATTAATTCCCTAAATATGGGTAAATCAGGGAACTTTGATTACAAAGATGATGGTACAATCAAATTAAATTTATTTGGTGTGAAATAAATTTTTTTGAAAAGACAGTATGTATGGACCTGGAGAACATTATGCTAAGTGAAAAAGCCAGTCAGAGAAAGACAAGTACCATATGATTTCACTCATGTGTGGAATCTAGTGAACAAACTGAACTAACAAGCAAAACGGAGGCAGACTCGAAAATAAAGTATAGGCTGACAGCTCTGGTCGGGCTTGGGGGAGGTTAGGGCATAGAGGAATGGAGCTAAAAGGAAAAAAGAGAAGTTATGGATACAGACAACAGTGTGGTAATTGTGGGGGAGGATGGAGGAGGGTAGGGGTGGAAGAGGGTATGAGGGGATAAATGGTAATGGAAAAAGCACAATAAAAAGAAATAAAATAAAATAAGGCCTTTGGATACCTGACCAATTAGGAAAGTAAACTTTCTTTTCTTGGTGCTAAAATAATTTTGATAAGTACAAAATTAATATTATATTTATAACAACTTTTTACACAATCAATATGAAAGAAGTTTGTATTCGGAGACACTGAGAAATTAAAAATTGAAAGCAATGTGACAGAAAAGCTGTACAGGCAAATGTCTACAACATACATGCACAAGTAAACAAAAACACCTTGCAGAATTCCTGTAACAGTTGAATATGTGTTCTTCTCTCAGTGTTTAACACACAACTACATTAGTAAAGTATAAAGATATATGGGATTTATAATACCTGATATTGTATGGCCCACCACACTAATTATGTAAGAGAGGTAACTTACAAATTTACTCTCTCTTTCAAAGGGAAGGCAGAAATTACAAGAAAAAAAATCATTGTAAGGGTACAGAGTTGGATCTCAAACCATAACATTAGTAAAAAAAGGTTTTATTGAAAAAAAGGGACTTAATTTTTAAATTGTTTCCAATACCTGAATGCTTGCTATTATGTCAATTTGGACAATTCGCTTTACTTTTTTTTCTTATCAAGATATATCAAGTCTGTGGAGATGTAACTTGGCAATGCTGTATATGATTCTGTGAAATATTTTTAACCTTCAGAAGGAAAAAGGAAAGAAATTTTATTTGTATCACCTACTGTGTTACAGGAGTGCTTGGTACTTCTATTATCTCTTGTACTTGTTGCTAAAGCTGTGTACAGGTTCAATTAAAAAAATTCCCTTTAGGTTAACAAAATGATATTACAAATAAATGTTAAGTGGTTTTGTTTAGTAAATAATCAAAGATTTTTCTAAGTTATAGTCAGTTGGTGTACTGGCAACCTCTGAAAAAAAAAAGCTCTGATTTTTAGTGTTTACAGTTTTCTGTGGTATAAATTCTTCCCCATCTAGGAGAATTTCGAGCTGTGTTTTCACACTGGCTTACACAGTTCCTGGATATTTAGCCTTTGGTTCTCACGGGCTGGCATGAGCCAGCCCCGAGGACCACTGGTCGAGGTGTGCTGTCCTTCACTCTGGTTCCAGCCAGAATCCCTCCAGTGCTGGGGGCACAGGTTACCTTTGCCTGGTTCTCGCCCTCCCATTTATTGCCTGATTTGGTTCTGTGTGACTAGAGCCTTTTGATTGCCTGTGTGTTTAGACAATCTCCAGCCATTATTTCACAAAAGGCTTTAAAGTGCTCACAGCCAAATGAGCCCCCAACAGCAGGGTGTAACATAAAGGTCGCCACCCCACAGATACCAGCCTGGATACAGCCTTCAGAGTTTTATTTGACCAGTCAAAAAAAGCTTTCTGAAATATTGAATTCATTAGCAGCATCTACAAATTAAGAGATTTCACATGAAAACACAAATTCTCTGTTTGTCTTACAAAGTTGGAAGATCTGACAACACCTAGAACACATCCCCATGTGGCAGTATCTTCTTGGAGCTAAATGGATGCTACCCCTTTTAAATGGAAAATAGGCTACCCTGTTGGACAAATGGTCCTCAACCCCAAGGCCTCACACCCCAGCCAGTTTTGCTCATTCCTATTACCTGCCTGGCTCTGAAACAATCTGACATGGCACTGTAGCATAATGTGTTTAGGAAGGAAGGAAGGAAGGAAGGAAGGAAGGAAGGAAGGAAGGAAGGAAGGAAGGAAGGAAGGAAGGAAGGGAGGGAAGGAGGAAGGGAGGGAGGAAGGGAGGGAGGAAGGAAGGAAACAGGAAAGGAAAGGAAAGGAAAGGAAAGGAAAGGAAAGGAAAGGAAAGGAAAGGAAAGGAAAGGAAAGGAAAGGAAAGGAAAAAGAAGAGAAAACAGAAAAGGAAAGAGAAGAAAAGAAAAGAGAAGAGAGATTAACGTAACAGAGTTAGAAAAATCTGGGAACTAGTCCAGCCTCTGCCACTGACTAATGTGTGAATATAAGTGAATGACGAAACTAGCCTGAATCTGGTTCTTTTTCAGAAAAATAGGAATGGAAATGACAGGCATCTTACAGGGTTATAATGAGGATGAAACTCGACAGCCTACACAAATGCCTGGCCGAGCACCCACCACAGAGTAGGGGCCCACACCTGCCAGTCCTTCTCCCATCTTCCCCATGCTGCTCCCAGCTCAAGTGCCTTCAGATTCTCTTCCTAGCACTTTGACTGAGCTTAGTTGCCCTTAGGCTGTGCTCGCTGAATTGGGCCCACTCCCACATAAGGCTTCTTTATTTCTTTTTCTTTACCATTTCCTTTTTTCCAAGGTATATGTTCTCTGTACAAGCGCTGCTTGTCTCAGGAAAGTCGATTACCTCACTCTGGTCGTGCCAGTCATGGTAACTGTGCAGACCACAGGTATACCTGCTGGATCTGACCCCTGTCTTATGTGTCCACACACAGTGAAAGAACTAGGGGGACATCCCAGTGGTTTGGATTGGAAACAATTATTAACTGACCAATTTCACAACCCCCACCCTGCCCCAGAGAAAATAAAGCACAAACCTTCAATTATAAAATGAATAAGGTCTGAGGATCAAACCTATAACATGATGACTATAGTTGATAATGCTGTTATATAATTGAAATGTGCTGATGTGAGGTGACTGATGTGTTAATTAAAGGGCAATATTTTCACAGCATGCATGTATGTCAAAAAATTATGTTGTGTACTTTATTTCAGTAAAGCTGGGCAATCATGGGCAATGTGACTCTGCCCTTAATACTGCCCTGTTCTTTCTGTTTGAAGCTCTTTCCTACCCACTTATATTGGATGAGGTAAAAAACGCCAAAAATCTAACTTACAAACCAGCTGTCACTTATATTCGTATTTCCGATGTCTCTATGGGGAGGTGCTCTATCACTTTTGGTTTGATAACATCTTCCTTCCCAGCACATATATGCTACCAACAATCTAACTAAATTTAACTTTAGTCTTTGTTAGTAGCAATCAATTTATCTCCCTTCTTCACCACCATCACGTAATAATTCCCCAACCATGTTGATTCCACCACCATAATATGCCTTGTATCTCTCTGTCTTTGCATCTCTGCTACCATCCAGCTAATTCTGAACCACTCCAATTCTTTGCACAAAATCTTGAATAGCCTCATAGCTGTCCTAGCCACCTACACTCTGACTCAGATTAACCTAGTATCCAATAGATAGACTGATCTCTAAGCGATCAAGTCCAATACTGTCACTCCCCTGTTTGTAATACTTCAAGGGTTTCACTGCCCATAGGATAAATCTCACACTCCATGACAGGGCACTATAAAAGGCACTAATGCAATGGTAGTGCTTCAGGGAACAAGACAGATGTAGACCCCATCTGCAAGGAGTTTAAAATCTAGTGGCAGAGATAGAAGCTCTATCTCTGTCACTTGGCAGTAACTCTGTGTAGCTCTATAGGTAGCACTACATATAGCTCTATGCATACCTCTATGATTATAATTTTGGTAAGTCCTGTGAAGTAATTTCCATAAATATCTATTGAAATTAACTTACAGCTATTATTTATATTCTGAAGGAAGGTTGCTATGACAAGATTCTGGTGAGTAATGGAGACCAGCGTGCAAAGTTTTAATTAACAGCAGTTTCTTACTAGAATAAAACAGAGTTTCAGGGTTCTTTGTGTACATTACCTCATTGAACTTTTGTAAAAGTCCTTTATCATTTTGTAAATATTTATTGACCACTATGTACCAGGCATGATGTGAGAAAATGATTTTACAGGAAGAATTAATACAGAAAAGACAGATTCAAATTATAACATTATAAGAAAGAAGGGTGAAATTACAATTAAAATAGTTAGTGTAAAGGAACGGTTGAGGCTGGTACAATGACCAAAGATTAGGGGTTGGGAAATCTTTAGACAAAGCCCTAACTGATGACTAGCACTTAAAGAGATGATAACAGATAAGAGGAGTGAAGACACAATATAAAACTAAGACATCTAGAGTGTTAAAATGAACCGTGATTAGAAAACTAGACTATAGGTATATTTTGTGAGCATATTATCTCGATTTCACTGGGAAACTGAGGCTTAGGAAAATTAATAAGCTACCCAAGGTCACTGATCTATAAAGCTATTATTCAAAGATTTAACCCAAAGTTGTCTTATGCCCAAATCTACTTTGTGAACTGCAGAGTTGTGCTGCATCCTTGTGTGTGCTCTCCACAAAGTAGAAGCATGTATTTACATCAGGAATCCTACATCTATTCTGTTTACACTTGAAAGAGCATGTCCTTATTACTTTTAATAATTAGACATAGAAATGTAATTATAAAATAGTTTTACACAATAAAAGGTACATAGCAACTGAGAAACAACGATCCACATGATAGAGTGTGAGGACTTATTAAATGCAAAATTAATTTTGTTGATTTAAAAATCCAAATCACAATACACTCTAATTGCCTCTATTGACCAAAACAGTTGGAAGATGGCCAAATTCCCCTCCCCTTTTGAAGTCCAGAGAGTTTTTCAAGGGTTTTTGTTGTTGTTTTGTTTTTTGGACTGATAATTTCAATATAAGAAAGGAATTCTATTACAACACTATGTCTTTGAGGGTAATGTCTCTATGTCTTAGTGTATTCAATAGAAAGATAGAAAATATAATTAATTGAATCTCTCCTTCCTGGAAGAATAGGATGATTCAATGGTCTAGGTAGAATAACTGCCAAATCAAGGCAGGTTACCATTTTCATTGACCCCTCACACCTCAGAACTGGACAGAATAGGAAAAGGATTCATATCCAGCCTACTTTTACGTTCTTCAGTCTCCTATCAAAATTCACACCTGGTGGTTATCTGGCATATAAATTAAAAGCTCTAGTGAGCCAATATTCACTTCTTAAAAGAGTTCATTACTCTTCAGAAAACTTGGTTAGAAAATTCTTCCTCGCCTGGAACTGGTCTCTTTTCTGTGGCTCACAGTTCTTGGTCCCAGCTGTCCTACTTGAGGCACACCAAACAGGTCTGGTTCCTCTTCAATATAATTAGCCTATTGGACATTATTATGCACCTGTTAAAATGTCTAATTATTAACAATTATAAGCAGGATAAGTGGCATGCTGCATTTGAGATTTGCCTCCTAATGGTCGATATAAGTGAGGCTGTAACTGTTACTTTGATGTTCTCTAGACCTTCCACGGCTGCTTACTCCGGTTGTGGTCTAGTAAGTAAGTTCTCTCTTCATCTTCCTGTCTTGGCTGATCATTCAGTTCCTACAAACAGTCATCCCAGCAAATACAGTTGACCTTCAAACAGTGCTGAGGTTAGGGGTACTGACCTGAACCCCATGCACTCTAAAGTCCATGTATAACTTTTGACATGCCCAAAACTTACCTATAGTCTTTCCTTAGTCAGTATCTGTGGAGGATTGATTCCAGGGCCCCTGAGGTTAACAAACCCACGGATGCTCAATCCCTTATATAAAGTGTTGTAGATCAATACATAGGGTTGGACTTGCTCATCTGCAGATATTCCACCATGATGGAAAATACTGTTTTTCATCTGCTGTTGGTTGCATCCATGCACACAAAACCCAGGAATATGGAGGGCTGACTGTGTATTTCGTAATAAAAACCCATATGTAAGTCAGCATATGCAGTTCAAACCCGTGTTGTTCGAGGGTCACCTGTAGTTATAACTTCTCTGAGCATGCTCCCAATGCACTTGTGTTTCTCTAGGGATAATGGCTCAGTGTGAATTTAACAGTTATTATGTATATTTTTTCTAATCAGTTTTTTAAAAGATTTTATTTCTTTACTTTTAGAGAGGGGAAGGGAGAGAGAGAGAGAAACATCAATGTGTGATTGTCTGTCAAGCACCCTGTACTGGGGACCTGGCCCACAACCCAGGCATGTGCCCTAGACTGGTAATCGAACCGACCACCCTTTGGTTTGCAGGCTCACACTCTATCCACTGAGCCATACCAGTCAGGTCTCTAAGCAGTTTTGATTATAAAATTTAAAGAAAATTCACGTAAATTAAACAGAGAATACATTGGTTCAAATAAGTGAAATGTTCAAGGGAAAATCTTCCTGCAGGCCTGACTGAAGAGGCTGCCAGCAATGAAGTCGGGAACCTATAAGTCACACTTGACTCTGTGTTGACCTCCTTCCCTGGCAGCAGATCTACCTCCCATTCTACCAGCAAGCAAACCTATGGCGAGAGAGCATCGTTTTCTAGTTCTCCTAGCAAAACTCTGGGACTGACACTGATTTCCTGGCTTACTCATATCTCTACTTTGAACCACAAAACTGGGTCTTCAGGTCATTCTACTCCCTTCAGCCAGGACTTAAGGTGTTCATTTCAGAAGGCAACATCAGTGCCACTCCAACTGTGTGGATGAAAAATCTTAATAATCAGTCCTTTACATCCTGGAAAAAAAGACTGGACAGGTGAAAATGCCGATGTCCATTCCCTTGTGGGAAGAGCCTTGGCGACAGCTCCGGTGCGCCCTGTGATCAGACAGAGACAAGGAGTAAATTATCTTTGGAAGTACCTGAACGATTCCATGTGAGTTACACATGACCTTTCAGTGGTGATTAGTAACTAAGTGAGAATCTCAGTGGGAATTTGTCCAAAATTTGTATCTTTTTAATCCACCAATATATACCCTGCACCTAGCACAGTGCCTTGGCCATGGAAGATACTTAGAAAACATATTCAGATTTGTTATTGAAATATTTTTACATTTTTTCTTTTTTATTTAATTGTTGTTCAAGTACAGTCTTCTGCCTTTTATCCCCATCCCAGCCCACCCCCCAGCCTCCCCACCTCCCTCCCATTTCCACCACCCCTAGTTTTTGTCCGTGTGTCCTTTATACTTGTTCCTGCAAACCCTTCCCCTTTTCCCCTGAAATTCCCTCCCTTCTCCCCTCTGGTCAGTCTTTTCTCTATTTCAATGTCTTTGGTTATATTTTGCTTGTTTATTCGTTTTGTCGTTTAGGTTCCTGTTAAAGGTGAGATCATATAGTTATTGAAATTTTAAGCAAGCATAATTATGTGATACCACAAAATGGAGATTTTTTCAAATATAAATGATATAATTAGGAATCAAAAATAAATTGTGAATTAGTACAAATATACATAAACAAATACAAGACTTTGAAGATGAAAATGCCATTAAATGTGCAAAGAAATTTATGTAGATTTCTTTATTTAAAGGAGGTGAGGGAGATATAAGGAGGTTTGGGGGAAAATAAAAGAAAAACGATATGTAGGATCATGGAAAAGCAGGGAAGGAAGGTGTGTGTCAGTGAAGTTTCTTAACTGTGAATAATACATTTAATGATTAAAACTGAAAGCAGAGTAAACATTCTGTTTACTTTGATTTACCATTCTCCCCCCTTTTATCTCAAACTAGAAGATGAAAATAGGCAGGCTCATTGAAATTTTCTAAGCAGTCAGTTTTGCTTCTAGATCACAGCATGGATTTTTCCTGGGCTCATAAGGCAGGGAATCTGTGGGTCCAATGAAAACAATTTCTGCTGGTTTTAAAAACTGGTAATAGTTTCCCCACCAACGTTAAAGTTTATGAAATTAATTTCCAAAATGAAATTTGAAATTATACCTTTTTTATGACTATGAAAATAGGAAAATACAAAGTGAGAAAATTCATTAATAATCCTTTAAAAATGTATAATTTGAACCATGTATATTACATTCTAGTGGTAGATACATAGAACAAACAATTAAGCAAACCAGTAATGCATTTTAAAATTATAAGTCCCATGCAGAACACCAAAAAAAAGGAAACGACACAGAGAATGATAGAGGGTGGTGAGGGTCAGTCTCTATGAGAAGGTAATATTTTAACTAAGACAAAAATTATGAGGGGGAGCCTTCCATACAAAAACTGAAAAGAAATGCATCGCAGGCAGAGAGAGCAGCACATGCAAAGGCTCCAAGGCCAAATGGCATCTGCAAGTTTAATGAGTTGTAAAAGCCCCAATATGGCAGGTGATTAAAGTATTTAAATGTTCAAAATAGAAAGTTCAAGTCATGCAACATATTATAGGATATGGTGGAGAGTTTAATTTTAAGTACAAACAATAAGATGTATCAGAGGATTCAAAATAGGAGAACGATGTGATTCAATTTGCATATATATTTCTATAAATAAATTGAAATAATCAAATATATGTGCTATGGGAACCCAATTTCCCATAATTAAATAGTGACCCCAATTCTCTCATACCCTTTGCTCAGAATAATGAAATACTTTACCCACTGCAAAAAACCTCTAGATGGCTCCAAACAGAAAATAAATAAGATCTACTTCAGGAAATGGTAAAGAGAACAATCTTAGACTTGTTAAGGAGGGTATAGAATTAGATCTAGTGAGGGATTTGGAAAAGGCCAAATAGATCCTAAAAAGGACTCACTAAGAAGAAAAACAGCATTATATACTCAAGAGCAAATACTTATTGAACACTTACTGTAGACAAGATAATAGGAAAAGCACTTATTTCTGTAAACATATCTTATTTTTATGATGATTTACTATGGCTGTAGGTGTTTTACACAGTTAAACTCATTTAATACTCATAATAATGAGATAGTTACCATTGTCATCCCTATTTATCAACAAAATAACAGAGGCCTAGAAGTAGTACATACAAGGTGGTAGAGCTGTCAAGGAGTGAAAGCTCAGATACAAGTGAGTCCATGCTGCCTGGCTGCTGAGTCAACACTCGGAGACAGGCTCTGCTGCCCACAGGAAACCATGGACTTCCTTGCAGCACTTGAATGGATCCATTTTCTGCGCTCCTCTCATGGGCCAAGTAAGCTCACATGTCACTTTCCTCTCGTAAGCAGGTGCAATGATGTAGAAATGCTCTACACAGGACACTCTAGCAATCTTAGTTAGAAAACTGGACCCCCTCAATGTACTATGGTGCACTTCTTACTAGAAAAATCTCTGTTCCTGGGGCCATTATAATATGTCCCATCACAATAGAAAAATACCAGTTATGAGACCAAATAAAGACACCTTCTTCGACCAGACTTCAGTCAGGTTCCTCTGAGCCCTCTTCTCAAACTGGCCTCAACCTCTGCCTGCCAGCCCAGTTTAGGTAAGCAAGCTTGCTAAGTCAGTTTATCAAGCATCCTCCTGCCCTTGATATCTGACTATTGTGACCTTCCTTTAGCAAGAATCCTGTTAAGCCATGTTAGCAGAAATCCTGCTACCCTTGGTATCTAATCAAGGTCCACTTTGTAATTTTCCATCCACAGACTGCCTTACTCTGCTTGTTGGCTATAAATTCCTGGCTGTCTCTTCTGTATTCAAAGTAAAGTTAAGTTCTATAAGGAAGAATCTTTTTCCTACTTTAGTAGTTTGAATAACATCTATCTTGTTCTTTTTAACAAGTGTCCAGTACAAAAAATCTTGTTTATAGACTAACTTGAAGACACCTTCTGCTTACACCTGCCCATTAAAAAAAAAAAAAGATTAAGTGATAGCATCTAAAATATTTACTTTGGCAGAACAGAATGCAACAATACTATACTGTGGAATTATATAAAATATGTCATGAACCTCCAAATAAGAAGTCCATTATACAAACTTTATATGTTGTATATAACATAATGCATATGTAACCATTACTATTCCCCCCGTAGTATGAATAAACTATTTAATGTTGGAGGAGACTAAAATATTCACACTTAAATATGCACAACTAAATACCCTGAATATTTTAAATTGCATAAACATGTGTTCAAAGTGATCATTTTATGTAATAGATGGATGGAAGAGCCCACAATAGGTAAACTTAACAAAATGTACACATTCAGAAGCCTTAACTCGGAATGGCATCATGCCTCTTCAGTGTCACTAGAAAAAGCAAAGCACTCTGTTGGACCAATGTATGACTGCTTAAACCTTCTCATTTCTTTTGCTAATTCTTAATGTTTAAAACTCATTCTGATTTCAGAAAGTTATCAAAGGAGCAAGTCATTGCAAATATTCAGACTATTATGAAATACATAAAATAGAAAGGGAACATTCTCCTTTATTACATACCATGGAAATAACTACTATTAACAGAATGTGCATTCCTTTCCAGGTCTTTTTCTCTCTCTTCATTTATATTTTAATCGGCATTTATATAGTATACATGCATATGTATGAGTATGTCAAATGTGAGTTTTTGCTGAACATATTCTTCTAATTTCTTTTTCATTTAGCAGTATATCAACATGAGCTCTGTGTTTTTCCACGGCGTATGTCTCTCCCACAACTCATTAGAGAGCACGGAAACTTGCTTTCCAACTAGCAACCATTTATACCATCACACGTCCACAATATAAACCGACTATTGCTCAAGGTTTCACTACATTTCTACTAATCTTTCTGTTAGTGAAAAAGTTACCAAAGACAACAGGATGAAATGAGTATAATGCCTGCCTACTGGAGGAAGGAAAGGAAAATTCCAGGGGGAGTTCCTCACCACCTCACAGGTGTCAGGGTGAAGCAACAGCCTGAATTTAAAGGACTTCCATAAGGAGATACTCCACCATCACATAAGTGTGGAGCATAAAATGATTTTATAGTCAACAGAAACTATGTTGCTCATAATGGAGTAGTGCACTGAAGCCATTTTGGGGGAAGACGGTTGTTAAAGAAAAAGTCTGCCTTCTCAGGGTGTCAGGGTTCTGAGGGTTATGGAAATAGAGCCTATCAGGATCGGAGCTCAGGAAATGAAGTGTGACAGGTCAAGTACTGTGTCGATTTGGGGCAGGCCACTGGGCAGAAGTGTTCTCGACATGGGTCAGTGCCCCAGTGAAAATGGAAAAGAATATAAATAGATCCAATTAAAAGCAATCCCCTTGTGGAGGTCACTTTGGCCTTAAAATAAGACAGGTAGGCAGGCAGGTCTGCCTGTCTTATGAGTACGGTTCGGTGGGGAGAACAAGAAACTGCTCTAGCCTTCCGTAGTTTTTCAGGAGAATGAGTAAGTAGGGTGGAAGGCATAAAATTAAGTTCCGTAATCACAAATACATTACCTAAGGAGACTCATGTCAGCTACTTGGCTATTGCAATTCAATTTCTGTTCCAGAAGTGTGACCTTAGGAAGTTAGCTATTATTATACTTCATCATAGCTAAGCTTCTATAAGCTTTGAGGGCCAGAGAGTTGAAAGGATTGTTTAGAAAATTTGAGGAGAAGATCATTTGAGGCAAACTTTTTTTTTTTGTCTAAATTATTGGTAGAATACATTGAATGAATTTACCACATGGGTAACAAATTTAACAAATATTTATTTCTTGAACACTCTACTTCCAAAACCCTGTGGTAGGTGCTTTCACATAACTTTTTTCTAATCTAAGTGAGGCAGCAGTTATGCAAGAGGCATATTGTGGAGGTTGTTACTCAGAGTTAAAGGACTTACCAGAAATCATCAGTGAATGAAGGGACCATTTGTGAACCTAGTTCTCCATATACCACTGCTATACAATTGCTAAATGTTCTACTTCTTTTAAACGAAACACATTCTGCAATGCATGGTGCCTAGTCATACACAGTGACAAACGTCACTTTTCTTACAGTGGGGTCCACCAATGAAAAGCCCACAGGGCTGCTAACAGGAAACCAAGATTTCGGTCCCATCACTGTCCTCCTCTGTGTAATCTGAAGCAACCCCATTCAGCTGACTATGATTTCCTACAAAATAAAAGAATCGGTAAAAACTTCGTGAGGTCTATTCTAACTCCGCAATGCAAATCTGAATTATTATTAGTATCAGTAATGTGAGTTTTGATCCAGATTTAGTAAAACATGTTGGGAACCCCATGAATAAAAGGTACTGTGCCAATTGTTTTTCCTAGAATTAGACATTTTATCACCCCTACAATCCTAAGGAGTATGTATTATTATTCTTATTTTACATAGTTAAAAAATAAGAATCTCAGAGAATGTAGAAAAATAATCTCCCACTGATTATAAATAGCATAAACCATGATTTACATCTAGTTCTTCTGACAAGTTCAGTGCCTTTACCACTTCCATCCAGCTGTCTCCTGGTCGTGGTGGATGAATTTAATTTATATCTGCTCCATTCCCCCCAAACTCCACCTCAGGACCATTTTAGGGGTTGGGGCTCTTAGAAAACAAGGTAGAAAAACCCAACAACATCAGCTTTTTTGGAAAGTTGCAGTAAATCTGAAATGTATGACACTGACTTTAAGTTACTCACAAGTTTAATCAGCCTGAACCATTCACACTAAGAAAGTCTATTACTACATTTGTATTCCTAAAACCAAAATCCAGAAATACAACCTGGCTAAAGGAGGAAAATGCCATGGCGGTATTTGTGGTCCTACTATTTGAGAGAGTTTCTGAAAGCAATTTTAACATGTTATTCTTTATTCAGTTTCCAAGATCTGTTCTTGTACAAGCTGCAGCCTGGGCTGCAAGACTGGAAGAGAACACACAGACAGCATCCTTTATTAATGACCTTTTCCTTTAAAAATGCATCTGGATTTCTACATTTTAGAGTGCTTTCTTTTTGTTCGTGTGCAAGAGACTTACATTCTATTTTTTCAGTTTTATTGCAATATCACTGACACAGAACATCATATTAGTCCAAGGTGTACAACATAATGATTTGATATATGTATATATGCATTGCAAAATGATTACCACAATAAGTTTAGTTAACATCAATCACCTCACATAATCACAATTTTTTCTAGTGATTAGAGAACTGTTAATACCTACTCTCTCAGAAACTTTATATATGCAATATATAATTTTTAACTACAGTCATTTTCCTCAGGAGTTATTTATTTTATAACTGAACATTTGCATCTTTTGAACATGGTCACCCATTTCCCCACCTCCATCTCCATTTTCTGGCAACCACAGATCTGTTCTTTGTATCTATGAGTTCAGGGGATTTTTTAGATTTCACAAATTACTTGTCTGTATGATTTATTTCACTTAGCATAATGCCCTCAAGGTCCACCCATGTTGTTACAAATGGAAGATTTCCTTCTTTTACGAAGCTGGATAATATTCTATTGTGGGTGTGTATCACATTTTCTTTATCCATTCATTTGTCAATGGCATTTAGGTTATTTCCATGCCTTGGCCACTGTATTTTATAAATAATCCTGCAGTGAATAAGGGGATGCATATATATCTTTGAGTTAGCTGTTTTGTTTCCTTTGGATATGTACTGAAAAGTAGGATTGCTGGATCATATGGTACAGTTGACCTTCAAACTACATGAGAGTTAAGGTCATTGTCCCCCCTCCATGCAATTGAAAATTCATGTAGAACTTTTGACACCCCTAGAACTTAAGTTGTCCCTCCATATCTGGGGGGTTTCTTTTCAGGACCCCTGCAGATACCAAAATTTACAGCTGATCAAATTCCCTACATAAAGTGGTGTAGATCAATATATACAACAGGCCCTTCATATCCATATAATCCCAACCATGGATCAAAAACAATACAGGTATTTATTGAAAAAAATCCATGTATAAGTGGGCCCATGCAGCTTAAATCTGTGTTGTGCAGCATGCACTGAAGTTCTATATTTAATTTTTGAGGAATCTCCCTACTGTTTTCCATGGTGGCTGCACCAATCTGCATCCCACCAACAGGGCACAGGAGCTCTTTTTTCTCCAAGGCCTCGCCAGCATTTGTTATCTCTGGTCTTTTTGATAATAGTCCTTCTGGAAGGTGTGAGGTAATATCTCACTTTGGTTTTTAAAAAGACTTAAATTCTTTAAACTACTGAAAAGAATATTTCTTAAGAAATAAGGAACAATGAAAGTCACAAATGCCATTTCAGTAAAAGGAATAGTACATATTCATAAGGATAGTCTACCCCACCCCCCACACACACTTCCTCTTCAAAAACTACTGTGTAAAACTATTTGGAACTACAGAAATCTTAGGACACATGGACAAAAACTATGGGGGGGGGGGTGGAAATGGGAGGGAGGTGGGGAGGGCTGGGGTGGTGGGTTCGGATGAGAATAAAAGACAGAAAACTGTACAAGATCAACAATGAAAATAAAAATTAAAAAAAAATTTAAAAAAAAAATAATAAAATTTTAATATTGCTAAAAAAAAATAAAAATAAATAAATAAAATTAGCAACACAGATGATAAGGAAATGTGGTTGTGAGTATGTTCACTTTTCTGGGGAACATATTTGATGAACTGTGACTCCTATAAAGTTTGTAATTGTTACCTAGATATAGTGCTAAAAAGTTAAAGACTACCAAAACTAATCTCCAGTAATCTAGAGAACACATTAATTTCTTTTTGGGGGTTCAATACTAATGGGGATTATTGAATTACCTACATGGTAACAGGCATTCAATGCCATTGGATAACTCATGTTGGGTAACTTGTGTCACTCACCATTAGCATTGAACAATATGTGCAATATGCAAAAAAGAAGTATATGCCACTGTCAAATCAAAGGACTCTACTTTTATTGCTGTAATTGTTGATATATAGATGGAAATTTGTTAACTGAATAACATACTGTGTAATCTGTTTCAAGTAAAATATATTTTTTATACAAGTATATAAAAAAGTCATAATCTAGGGAAAATAATGAACATTAGTCTTTCTGCTGAGACTGTGACATATGGTGCACTTTAAATAATATTTTTGTGCCCAAAGTCTAAATGTGTATTTCCTGACCATCCTAGTCATATAGTCTCTCCTTATTACCTTTATTTTTATTGATTTATTTTCCTCCTCTAATTCATTCACATTATTTTTATTGTATTTTTCTATTACCATTTATCCCTCCTATGCCCTCTTCCACCTCCACCCACCTCCACTCCCCCACAATCACTACACTTTTGTCCATGATTCTTTCCCTTTTTTTTTCATTTTTTTTGCTCAGTCCCTTCATTCCCCTCAACTGCCTCCCATCTGAGAGCTGCCAGCCTGCTCTCCATCTATGAGTCTGTCTCCGTTTTGCTTGTCAGCTCAGTTTGTTCATTAGATTCCACATATGAGTGAAATCATATGCTATTTGTCTAACTGGCTTATTTAAAATATCCTCCCTAAAACAGCTATTTGTATTAATAAATTCTCCTCAAATAGATGAAATTCTCTTAAATAGAGACTTTAAAAGATGTAAAGTCTAACTCCAGAATGGAAAATGAATTAGAAGATGAGTCTAGGAGGGAGATATAAACTTCAGGGCTTTGACTTTAAATTTATTTGAATTTAACAGGTAAGGAACCTTGGAGAAACTGGAAGTGTGTGGGAATACTTCTCAAGAAGGACTCTGCTCTTTTTGACTTCAGAAATTGTGCCAATGGTGGTAGAACTCTTTTCTGTGGAAAAATAAAATGAACAGTTTGGGAGATGGGGCATATCAAGAGTTTATTTGTGTATATTAAGTTTGAAAAGTGTTAGTGAAAATGGCAAATATTTGGCTATTAACAGTGAGGAGTGTAAGCTCAGAACAGATGTCTGAGTTGGAGCAATCTGCGAGTTACCACTACATAGATTGCAGTGTAAGCCATGTCTTCATCCACCTAGGAAAATAGTACAGAAAGGGAATTAAAGAGGATCTGAGACCAATTGCTTGGGAACTCTGCTATGGAGATGTTGGGAAAGTACTCAAAATCACCAAAAGAGAGGAAGGAAAAGAGTCAGAAGAGTAGAAAGAACATTACAAGACAAAAAAAAAAAAAAAAAAAAAAGACAGCTTCAAGGAGGAGTGATCAGCAATATTATGCTCTGTTAAGTCTAGTAAGATAAATACAAAAAATATCCATCCTCTTCCATATTATGGGAGTCACTAGTAACCTCAGCAAGAGACGAGTGAGTTGGAAGGGCCATGCATGTGAAGAAAATGAAAGTATTTGCAAAAATTTGTATGGACTTTAGTGGAAAGGGGTGGAAGAACAGAGTGGTAGCTCTATTACCGGGTCGTTTATGCTAGCTGCCTGTAATAGACAAATCCAAGGGCTGCACACAATGAATATTTATGTGTCACTCTCACTGATGACTCACTGATGACCTCCCAAACCCCCATTCTGCAGTTATGCCATCTGGATCATATGTCCTCTAAGTTCATGTGACAGGGAAAGGGTCTGTGGGGAATATGCACCAGCTCTTAGTGTTACATGTTACTTTTACCCACAATTCACAGACAAGAAGTAATCTCATGGCCCAGAAAAGTGAGGAATTTTAAGGGAGCACTTGAAATAATTGACTCACGCATACTACTTTGCCACAAAAATTGAAGCAGTATATTGGATGAAGGTCAACACTTTTGTTTTTAAGATGGAAGACTTTAGAATGCATTTCTTATCCAATGAGAACAGTCTGAGAAGGAGAAAAGCAGAAGCAGCAGATAAGGAAAATCCCAGAAGACAAAATTCCCTAAGAAGGCAAAAGGGAACGGCTCCAAAACACATGGGGAGGAACTGCCCTGCTGAATCAGTGCCATTAAAGAAGATGATGGAGATTGATTGAGGTGTATTTATTGACTTGCTGATAGTAAGGTGAAGTGCCTACCTGATCACTTCTACTTTCTCATGGTAATGTGAAGCAAGGTTATGAGCTGAAACTTGAGAGGGTGGGGCCTGGCGGGATGGAAGCTCAGGAGAAAAGATGGTAAAGACATTACATGGTTTTGGTGGAGAATAGAAGTCTTTCTCTTGACATCCTATTGTGTTTATTTTCTGCCAATTCCCTCCACATATTCAGCACTCCAATCACCCTAAAAATATTAACATAGCTTAAATATGCCATGTACTTGCTTGGTGTCATGATTTTATTTTTGCTTTCTAAACTATTGTCTCCAGCCCCATCTTGTCTGCCTTGCAAATCTTCAGTCGTCCTTCAGCTCTTCACTGAACAAGGGGCTCTTTCATGAAGACTTCTGCTGTTCCTCCAGATGGTTAGTCCCTTTCCCTTCCTCTTTTAGTAATTCATGTCTTCTCCATGTGACTCTAAGTTCCCCGAGATCATGACACCTTCGTTCTCAGAACAGGGTACAGAGCCTTACACAAAATGCAAAGGTGCTCATAATTGCTTGTGGACCAGCTATAGGCATTTAGTAAAGTATAAAGTATATAAAATATTGTGCATAAAGTTTGGCACTCTAAAAATCTGACTGAAATCTAAACTTTAATTAAATATTTAAAATAACATTCAAAACAGAAAAACATGATAGAAATCAGCCCATACTTGCTAAGGGAGGTTGGGTGTTTTCTGCCACATAAGCACCCAGTTCCAAGTCAGAAATACTGTAAATAACTAATTAAAACATCTTTCTGTTGTAATAAAAATAAAATGCCTTCAGCAGTCTAATCTGCTTTCCCCCACTCATTTAGCAACTTCCTTACTGTGTAAACGCCCTTTACAGAACAGACACCAGCTTTACAGAAGGTATTTTTGAATAATTGAAATATGAAAGCAAAAATTTTAAGGCATGCCATCTGTTTTGTTTTTCTTGGAGCCCAACAATTTTATCTTTCCTGAGATTCAAACCACCTCACCCTTTATAGCAATTCATTAAAACTTCACTGCAGGGGGAAGGTGAACAGGAGAATCACAGCCACAGGGTGCAAAAAATAGCTGTTTCTGCTCTGATTTCTGTATTCAAACCTCCCAATTAATCCAGGGTGTTTCTACCACTTTGAATGATTCCTTTCAGATCTATAGGCTCTATAGGCTGGAAAATTTGAAGCTAGTTTCCAGTTTGGCAGCTCAGTTTTTAACCAGGCTACACGGGCATTGCTATACCTTCCATACACCACTGCACAATTCCAATTAAAGTCACTACTATTAGGATAATAAAGTACTGCCATATTTTTTGAAATGTAGGCTTCCAAAGCCACCATCACCACACACACACCTGCACACTATTGGGAAGCAACATATAATTAGTGGAGGCAGAGTTTATATGGAGCTATCAAATATATTTGGCTAAAGGCAAACTTATACAACGTAGTTCTTTATCCTTAATTCAATCATAAAATTAAATATCCACCACAAAAGCAGTGAAAGTCCCCTCTCTGTGGAAAACCTTGAAATAAAACTGTGGCACAATGGAAAGAACACTGGTGACAAATGTGAGAGCCTCATGTTTCAGCAACAGGGTGTTGCTGAATTCTACCACATTTAACGTTGCTTATTCTACCACAACAGGGTATACAACACAGAATATTTCTCAGTCTCAGTTTCCTCAACTGTGAAACAAAGACATTGGATCTCTTGATTTCTAACATTCATTGCAACCCTGTAATGTGAAGAAATGCCAAGGCTACATAGATAACTTTTATGTCCCCTTGTGAAACCTGTCTGTATGTTTTTCATATTACCCAGGGCTGTGACACTCGGTAGCTGTTCAGGAAATGGTATTTAAAAAAAGAATGCCTATATGTAAGCAGGAATATGAAGAGACTTGCAAGGGTCAGTGGAATGCAAGAAATAGGAGAGAGAAGCAGGGTTAATGGGTGAATGAAAGGAAGGGGGGAAAAACAGGACAAATGAAATATTTACTTTCAGTTAATATGCTTGCCCACTGCTTCTGACTCACCTGATACTTTTTTACTCTCAGGTACTGTTTGCTTCTGATCCACTAGTAAAAGAAATTATTAGGTGCTAAAGTACCTGTTTCATTAGTATTTAGCTCAGGTACCAGTGTCAGAAAATCCAAAACAATTGTGGCTTAACTGAGGAAAAAGTTTAGCTCTTGTTCATGTAAATCAGGCAGTTCAGAGCTCTCTCTGTTCTTTGTTCTCTCATTCTTTAAAGGAAGATTCCACCCTTCAGCCAAGAGCCAGCTCTGACATATCTGCATGCCAGAGCTACGAGAATGAAATGGAAGAAAAAACATTTGTCCTTCTCTCAGGACACATCACTTCCTCCTATGTTCAAAGAACATAGTCACATGGCCACACAAAGACACAAAGGAGGCCGAAAAGTTTAGGCTTTTTCCGATAAACTCATTGCCACAGTATTTAGGGGCATGTCCATTACTTCAAGGAAGAGGAGAATGAATATTGAGGGATAATATCTCCCATCAACCTTGGGGCTGTATGTACAGAATCTTGTTCTTGGCTCAGAGGCAAATCTGAGAAGTAGCTTTTAGAAACACCTTACCTCCATGTTTGCATTCCCTCTCATTCTTGCAACAATTACTTGTTTCCTTCCAGGCGATGTTCACCAGGAGGAAACTAGATAAATATACAGGGGTGGGCAAAAGTAGGTCAAATTACCAGCCTTTATCACCTAAAAAATAAATCGTAATTAAGGGTATAACATAACAACAACAATAATAATAAGACAAAGAATGAAAACAAATAATACGCTAATAAACAAATGATCATAATAATACAAGAACAAATTCTACGTTTCACATCCTCGCGACTGTAAACCTGCCTTTTACCACCCCTGTAATTCTCAGTTTAATATATCAGACGTTTAGTGTGGTATCTCTCCCAAGAATGTTTGTTTAAAGGAACTCTCAAGAGGTCAAAACTTAAGCCTTGAAATAAAATAAACGTCTCATTACATAAAATCTCATTGAATACATGCCTCCAGGAAGGGAAGAAGAGCATTAGAGGGCTCTCCTCCTTGAGCTCAGATGATCCTGCTCAGCATCGCCTAGTGTGTCTAGGAATAGGATCAACCTTGGAGCACATTTCTTCTTGCTGTTCTCCTATAGTTCTTTGCTGCATTCTTCCACTGGATCATGATTTTCTTTTTATGTTCATATTAAATGTTACAGGACTGCTTGATATATAGCTGTTTTATTTTATTTTGATACCATAATTAAATGTGATCTTCTGAATCTAAATGAAGGTTATGATTTGTCATCAGTGAAAACTTCAGGTTACAAGTTCACCAAAAAATATAACCATCGACATTTTAGTGCATACTAATGTACGGACATGAATGTGCTCACATATTATTAACATGAAATTTTAAGTGAATATTAACTATGCTAAAGTTACAACAATGAGAAAAATAACATCTATTACTGTAAGATATTCGTACTTAGAGAAAAAATTGGGCCCTTAATATACTTCACTGTGTTCAGCTAGTAGAGCCCAAGGATTATTTTTGATTCTGTATTGTGAACTTACCATTCACTCCTTTCACTTGATAGCTCATGGCCCACTGGGTAAATTCCAGACTGATAGTTAAGGGGTTTGACAGGTCTCCATATCTCTAGATTTCTTCACGTTTGCAGCAATGCAGACTGTTTGAAATTGTGCTGAAGCATCTGTTCCATGTTAGTTCATTGAAACTGGTACACTTTTATCCCAAATTAAAATTTTAGTATTCTTTTAGTGAAATCGCGGCCATGTGCAGGAGTTGGAAATAACTGGGACGGGGCCATGACCAACCACCTAGTCCATCAACATGCAAATTCTCCAGAGAGCATTCATTCAGGGTTCCCAAGGCCACTCAATTCAGACTTGGATGAAGATAAAGAATGGTACATAAAACTAGGAAAACATATACATAAAAATATCTGGGAAACTCTTTTAAAAAGTGAAAATTCATGCAGAGTCCGGGGGTTCAATCAAGCGAAGCATAGAGTATAAGAACTGCCCTTTTTTAATGGCAAGAAAATCAGGTGATTCTAATAAAGGTTGTGGTAGCCAGAATACAGTCCCTCCCGCCTTATACTAATTCCTGGAACCTGTGAATATTTACCTGGCATGGAAAAAGAAACTTTGCAGATGAGATTGTGGCAAAAGACCTCGAGATGGGGAGGAGCCTGAGTTCTCCAGGTGGGACCAATCTAATCCCAGCAATCCTTCAAAGCGGAGAACCTGGGTGGGTGCTGGTCAGAGGGAACTACAGGTCAGAGAAATGCAGTCTTTCTGCCCTTCAAGATGGAGGAAGGGGGTCCATAAATCTAGAAATGTGGCTGGCCAACAGAAGCTATAAAAGGTAAGCAAAGACAGTGACAATGACCAGAGGGGAGAGGGGAGGGAATTTCAGGGGAAAAGGGGAACGGTTTAGAGCAACAAGTATAAGGGACACATGGAAAAAAACTAGCGGGGGGGGGGGTGGAAATGGGAGGGAGGTGGGGAGGGCTAGGGTGGTGGGCTGGGGGGAATAAAATACAGAAAACTGTACAAGATCAATAATTTAAAAAATACTGATAAGACCAAAAAAAAAAAAAAAAAGGTAAGCAAAGAGATTTTCCCCCTGCCTGGAGCCTCCGGAAAGGAGTTCAGCCCTGCTGACACCTGGACTTTCACCAACGAGACCTGTGTTGGACTTCTAACCCACACAACTATAAGGTAACCAATTTGTGTTATTTTAAGCCATAAAGTTTGTGATAGTTTTCTATTGTTGCTGTAATAATTGACAAATGAGTGTTCTGAGCACATCTTGAATTTCTTCTATCAAGCATTCAAAAATTGTGAAACAAAATCAAATGATGTTACAGTAAGTCTGGCCTGTTCCTCAAAAGGAAAATAATGTTTTTTGTAGTGTTTGGCAATTGTTTCAGTTCAGGTGAGGGGGGTATTGATGGTTTCTTGTTATGGTTCTAAAGCATATGTAAAACTATGTTGTTCAATTTTATCAAAAACTAAAACATGACGGTAAGGGATATGAGGGTGAAGAATAAAAGGAAGGTACAGAAGATAAGAAGGGAATAAGAAGGAAACAAAAATAGTGAGGAAAAAGGAGACTTTGATATGCTTTTATTGGGGCAAGCAGCCTGATTACAGACAAATATAAAGAGGTCTGACAAGCTAAGAAAAGCTTCTCGTGAAGCGGCCTGATAAATCGCCACAGCTGCTCCACTACAGAACAGCAGTTTTGTCCTGAATGTGCCAATGCTATTATGCCCGTCGAAGCACATGTGCACCAGTGATTTTTCTTCTGTTCTAAATTTGGCTCACACTATTCCATTTTCGATCAAACGGCTTACCTCTATCATCTCCAAACATTTTGATTTTTTTAACTTCTGTAATAAAATCTCTACTAAATACTATATACTTCCCAAGTCCTGGATTCCAAATCAAGACATTCTAAAACCTAGTAACCCAACCAAATTTCCTTATCCCTTCTTTAGGGCCAGCCATTAGCAAAACTGTAAATGAGGTGATGCGTGTCTTTGTCTCTTGCAAGAGGCTATAGTCAGTTCCATAGGATGGAAACCAGGAGGCTGTATGGGAAGCCCCTAAATTGTTTGTAAGCCCAGGCTGGGATAATTGAGGATGGGGGGGCGGCATGTGGGATGTTTGCATTCACACATTTCAAAGTCAAAGACTGGATTCAGAGAAAGTAGCATTTGAACATGTACTAGGTAGTATGTAGATGGCATAACTCTCCAGCTTGGTAAGAGCAAGGAGCCTTGGTAATTGGCCAAGTTGGACCTCAGCCCTGATCTTGCTAAATATGCCATCAACCCCAAGTGCATTGTCTTGGGAATGCTTTCTTCTCCTGAATCTTTTCCAGTTGAATGTTCCCATTTACTGGAAATATGTCAATGCTCACTACCATGTTTATAAAAGTACTTTATTTCTGCTGGCATGCTAATCCCCAGGGATCTCGGTCTCCCATAAATCTTCCTTCTCCATTAATATATCTCTGTCTGTCTTTCATACTTTACTTCTCCACACCACTCATCAGACGCTCCAGCTGTCGAAGTGCTTGTTCTGAAAGAGCATTATAGATAATTCACAGGCCTGCCTTATCACCCAGAGATTCCCCCGTAAGCTCTAATTAAGGAAATAAAGAGCAAGCCAGGATCCAAGGAGGCCTCCTGCCCAATTGCCATTACAATAGATCCCAATAATTCAGTTTACAAAAAGAACAGTCAGATTTGAATTTAAAAAATAATAATAAGGCAACCAGTGCAGGTACAGGGAAGAAATTTAAAAGCATTCATTAATTTCGAACTGAACTAAGCTCGAAGAGAAGAGATTTTCTCATAAAATGAGTAATGCTTTTTCTGCTTTAAGTGTAGCTGAAATTCAAGTACGAGAACCTGCAAGAAAATGACATGTTATGCTGAGGCTCAGCAGCCAGAGCATGGTGGCAGCCTACCCCTCAGACAAATGGGCAATGTTGTTGACACTGCTGATGGCACATGCCACCCCTCTCTATGCAGCCCATGCAAGAGGGAAAGGGATAAACAATAAGTGAATCCAACACTTGCATGTAAACACACACACACACACACACACACACACACACACACCTGTTAAAGTTCTGACAGTAACAACATAGAATGTTATTGTGGGAGTGGTTATTTTGTAGTGAAGAAGCATTTGTATGGTTTTTAACATTTTCATTATAAACATTTCAAATATGTTGTTGGTAGGCAGAATGGTCCCCCAAAGATGTCTACACTCTAATCTCTGGCTCCTCTGATTATATCACTTTACAGGGCAAAAGGGACTTCACAGGTATAATTGAGCAACGCATTTTAAGATAAAGAGAGTATACTGGATTACCCAGGAGAACCAAAATAATCCCAAGAGCCTTTAGAAGCAGAGAACTGCCTCTTTCTGGAGTTAGTGATATGCCACAACAAGTTGGAGAGAGTAGAAATGTGAGGGGGCCTTGGCCACCTTCGCCGCAGGGAGGCCACCTGGGAAGCAGGAGCAGGAATGTGGCAGCAGGCAAGACTGGGCCTTGCTGACAGCCAGCAAGGAGACTGGGAGCTCAGAACTGTAATAGCAAAGAAAGAATTTGGATAAAAACCTGAATATTTTTAGACAGAACAATTCTAAGTGCTTCATCATATTACTTCTCTTTGTTTATGTTGTGTTGTGCTCAATCATCTCGAAGTGAGTTACAGAAGATCTGACTTCACTAAATAGTTGATCATGCCCCTCCAAATATAAGTATACTCGCCTATATGACCACAATATTATCCCAATTAAAACATTGAGCATAAGTTCTATTAAAAGGTTTATTCTGAAAACAAGAATTTGTTTCAATACAATTAATATATTGGGAACAATTTGAGCATAACAGAATTTTGAATTTGTATACGCTTTTTGTCAGCAAGCTATAAATACAGCTTTTCTTTATTTTGGAAATCAAATGTGATAGGTTGCATTTAATCGTTAATGTCTCTTAAATTTTTATCTGGATGAGCACATATATTTTAATGACACTATTTTTTTTTTAATCAGGTCAAGTTGACGGAATGTCTTAGATTGTTTCTGGTCTTCTTTGATTATTTCCTCACGCTTTCACTTGTCTCCCCCTTATCTTGGATTGGCCAAAAAGTCCATTTAATTGCTTCCATAAAATAAAAGACACAGTTTTCATTTTCACCAATAACTTTATTGATTTGGATATTTTGAGTATGTTGGCTATCTCCCACTATTGGCTTCTAGTGGGCAGAGGCCAGGGGCGCTGCTACACATGTTCCAATGCATAAGACAGCCCCCAGCAAAGAAATTTTTGGCCAAAATATAAATATTACCAACAAACATTGCAAAAGTTCACAGTTGACACATTGGATCAGTCACAGCACCTTCTCCATACACCACACAAGTATTTTTTGTGTTTCATTTGCATTTTTATCTTTCTTGAAATAAATCATAATATGCTGAAATGTTGTGTTTTCTTCCATCTTCAATATTAAAATGACTACACAAAATTCACCAATTTTGGTTTTTTTAAATTGCATGCTGATGTGGCAGCTGTCACAATACAATCTAACGAAATTGTTTTGAATGGAGTTAAAGACAGCTAAGCACTGCTGGAGCCATCTTATGGAAAAAAACAAATGAACATTTTTGCCAACCCAATATTTTCTGTAAAATGCTAGATCTAATCTTAATCAGAGTCAGGTTAAATGTTTTGGGAAGAATAGTTCACAGATGACAACTCTAAACCGTCCTTTCACCCTCCTTCCTTCCTTCCTTCCTTCCTTTTATTAGCTGGGTGGATTTGTTACTCTGGATTTCTGACAAGTCAAGAAAATGTTGAGTTCTTCCTTTTTAATAACCAATTTTCAGAATCAGGAGTAGGTTGAGTAAGCATTTCTAAGAATAATTAAAAACTCAAAAATTATAAAAGATTAGTATGAGCCACAATTTTAAATATATGTATCATAAAACTATGATAAAGTCAAAAGAAAAGCATATCATAGATAACAGCTAATTTACCTAAAGGAAAAAGTTCCTGCAACTCAGTAAGAAAGATACTAAAACTTCAACAGAGAAATGAGAAAAATAAACATCCCTCAACTATAGAGAAATACAAATGACTCAAGCATAATATGCTAAATAATATTCATCTCACCTGTCCGATTGCCAAATATCAAAGACGCATCAGTGTGTTGGTTTTATCACTGTGTAACATTGTCATCCATATAGCACTGATAAAAAGACATGGAAGTTGAAGTGATATGGTGAAACAGGTGTTCTCTGGTGTGAAGTCAAAATTGATACAACCTTCAGTAAACGAAAGCCACTCGGTGATGATAATCAAAATTAGCCCAGATACTCTTTGAACCAATAATTCTCTTTTTTAAGAATTTCGCCAATGGACACTCTTACATAGGTTCAAAACTAACTTATTAAGCAATATTATTTCAATTTTTAAATAATAAAAAAATGGAAATGATCTAAATGTCCATTGACTGAAACTGATGCAACAAATGTGAATTTTGGCAGGTTTATAAAATGAAATACTGTGCAATTAGACAAACTGATTAAAAAACAGTGGTGTGTATATACAGTGTGCACGTATATTCCACACCTATATATAGGCATGCATTTGCTTGTATACATACAGGCTATGTGCAGAAGTAACTGACACCAGTTACTTCCTGGGATGAAATCTGCATGGCTGAGGGTAATGGCTGCAGAGAACCTTTTACTGTATATTATTTTGCATTTTGTGAATGTTAGACTTTGTGGACATATTACCTATCCAAAAATAAAGTACATAACATGTGCCTGGAAGAGATCACCTAATGAATGAATCTAGGAGAGAGGAAAAATTCAAGAACTTGATTCCCTCACAAGTCTGGAGGCTAGAACTCAAATCAAGGTATCAACAAGACCATGTACAGGTTCTAGGAAAGAATCCTTCCTTGCTTCTTCTAGCTCAGGGGTGTCATACTCATTCTCACTGGGGGCTATATCAGCCTCACAATTGCCTTCAAAGGGCCAAATAATCTCAACTCCTTAACAGTTAAGGAGTAGTTACATTTATACAGTCCTGAAATTATTTCAGCCCTTTGAAGGCAACTGCGAGGCTGGTGTGGCCCCCGGTGAAAATGAGTTTGACATCCCAGTGTTCTAGCTCTTTGGTGGCTCTTGGAGTTCCTTGGTCTGTGAGAATAATTCCACTCTCTGCCTCCATCTGCCCTCCTTTCTGTTGCATGTCTCTGTTTCTCCAAAGCTGTGGTCTTCTAAGGACAGTAATCATTGAATTTAGGCCGCACCCACACCTACCCAAACCTTCATCCTGAGATGCTTATTATATCTGCAGAGATCCTATTTGCAATTAAGGTCACATTCTGAGGGTTCAGATGGACGTGAATTTTGAAGGGGATACTATTCAACTCAGAACGCACTCCTACTAAAGGAACTAGGAAGTACAGCATGTGCGGGGAGAGAGAAAGGCAACCATGAGTTTGGTGAAAACTGAAGGACCTGTCACTGAGAAAGAAGGCTAATCCAGTTTGGAGGAAACAACTGTCCCTGCCTCACCAGACTAGCTTGGTTTTATTTGCACCTCACTGGCTGTTCCTTTTCAGTCTCCTCTGTCAGGTTCTTTAAAAAAAAACAAAAAACAAACAAAAAAAACAAAACAAAACACTCTAAATGTTGGAAAGCCTCGGATCTCAGGTCTTGAATTTCTTCTCTTCAGCTCTGATTTGCCTGTGTGATGAAGGTGAAATTCTGAATCCCTAGGACACTAGCGTCGCATTGTGCCCTCATTGTTGTGCCCCAGCCAGGCCGTGGCAAGTCTCCTGCTGTTGGCTAGGACAGTGGCACTCCCTGAAGTCATGCAGCATATTTGGCAGCCCTAGGACTGGCCACTACACATGTGTTTTCATTTCCAGCGTGTTCATTCTCATGCCTTTCACTGATACATTTCCCTGTCTCTGGAATTCTTCCAGTCCTCCATCTGCCCTGTTCCAACTCATCCTACAGCTGCCAGCTAAACAGCTTCCTGAGAGAAATTTCCCCACCACCACCACAACTTAGGCTAGGTTCTCCCACTGTATATGCTCATGATTCTCTACACTTTTCGGTTGTAGAACTTATTTCCATTAAATTGAACTCATTATGCAACTATGTTTTTCATTGAAGACAGCATAGTAGAGTGATTAAGAATACAGGCCCTGGAATCAGACCAACCAGATTTAAATCCTGTCTTAAAACTTTCTAACATTGTGACCTTGGACAAATGGCTTGACTTTCCTTGGTTTCCTCATCTATTAAAGGGATAATTATGCTACATACCTGATGAAGTTGTTGTGGGCATATCAACTAAGGATCTGAATGTGTCTAAATGTCGAGACATGTGAATGAGTACTCCTGATATATGTCATGACACAGGGCACAGAAAAATACTTTTGGGCAGAAAGAATTTTTTCAACTCTATGAATGATAACTAAAACTTCAGGTTTTATTTAAGCTGGGGCTTATTTCATTTTAAATTGAAGATGATTTGGGGTACTTCTGCATTTTTGGTTAAATTATGTTTTTTTTTTTTTTTTTTTTTTAAGTTTTACGTGTGTGTGGAAGATGCGGTAGGTTAGGTCAAATATACAATTACTATTTTTCCCCTCCTCTTGCCTTAACTATAGGCTTGAGTGCTTACTACTAGAATTCTAAGCTTTCTAGCAGCCAGAAATGACCAGAAGACCAACTGCTGGCCAATGACATGGGTGTAGAAATTCTTTGGAGGGCTTCCCTCCCCAAATCAAAAGAGAAATCATTATAAGAAGGACGACTTAGGACGTATGATATCTGCCGAATTTTCCTGCCCAGAATTTAGATGTCATGCCTGGAGCTGCAGCAGCATCTGTGGCAGAGCAAGAGAACAGAAAGAGCCAGGTTCCTTGATGATTTTCCTTGTACAGCTGTAGCAGTCTCGGATGCCCACTCTACACTTCTTGTTATCCGGTTAACCCTAAGAGGCTGAATATTCAGACAAGGCCAGACTATATGTGACAATAGAACTCTGATCCACATACAAAGCTCAGGAAGCCAAACCACAATCTGTGTCAACGAGCCCAGAATGGTTAGGATTTTGTCAAGGGTGACTGACAACTGTTACTACTCCATCTTTTCTTTCCAAATCAGGACCAACCAGAGAAAGCTTACTTTTCCCTCCAAACTAATCATGTAAGATGCCCTGCTTCTAGTGGCTACCTGCAGCTTCCTCACACCAATCAGAGCATACATGAAACCTTGTCAATCTTTCTACTACAGAGCTTTCCCTGTTCTCTAATTGACTTTGAGTCTTCGCCAGATGCAAGTGATGATATCTGACTCCCTTGCTGTAGAAAGTTCTGAATTAATAGCCTTTGTTTGTCCTCATTTGGGTGGTCTTCCTTTGTTTCCACAACCCCATATCTGTTTAAACATCTGTTTGCTGGATATTCTGTTGCTCAAAACTCAGTGAAATTTTGATGCAATATGGCTCTTGTTTTGTTGCCATTTTTAATTATCTATTTATTGTATTTTACAAATAAGGCAAAGAAATCTATTCCATGGTGCAGTGCTTCTCAGACTGCATAAAAAATGTCTTGGGTTTCTGATTTAGTCGGTCTGGGGTGAGGCCCAAGATTCTAGTTCTAATGAGCTCCCAAGTGATGTCAGCGCTGCTGGACTGAGGACCACACTGAGCAGTAAGGCGGTCATGGATGCCTTCCAGCAAGCACTTGGATCTCCACCGTCAACAACAATGTTATCACTGAAAAACACCAATCCTCCTCTTTTTATAAGGGAGAGGTGTCCAGCCAAACAGGTTAACATAGTTTTTCATGTTCCTCTTGCCCGCAGTCTTTCTTTGGCGTCTGGGGGTTTCTCTGGGTTTCCCTTTAGACCCTCTGGGTAGATAAAGTCAGAAAGACTTTATCAAATAGACTAGAGGACCAAAGATCCAATCTGAATGGCTCATTAAAACGTTCTTTCCTGTGAAATGAGATGAGAAACCGTGCTGTGCAGCCTTGGTGCTGCAGTCCTTAGCTACCCATCGGTCACACAGTCTGGCCCTTCAGTATCAGAATGATGATACAGCAGTGCTTTGCTAATGAGATGAAAATGTTTTCAGAATGAGCCTGCAAAGTGCTGAGTCTCCAACAAATAAATATGAGAATGAGAGATAAGGGAATTCAATAAATATTCTTTCACTAGGTCACAGTTTTTACACTCTAAACAAATGTAAAGTATTTCCCAAACCACTCTCTTTTACAAACACCATAACAAAAAATGGAGAGGCACGCCACCATAATAAATAGCAAGTATATTTATTAATGTGGCAGGAGGTTGTGCCCTGAATTTTGAGAGAGATTTCACTTTTTGCAGTTTTAGTAGGACTAAGCCTGAAACCTTGTTTAAACAAAATTTTCACCAAAGGCCCTGTCAACAGAATAGAATCTTTGAATCCAGTGGTTATCATTGTTTCTGGGTATCTTGAAAATGCTGCAGCTCCCAGCAGTTATAGAGGCTGACTTTACTCTCACTTTGTGCCAACGTAGTTTTAGGAACATCATGAGCGAATCTGCCGTGTGCACACAGTTTTGAGAACTGTAGATCAAACTGTCTACTCTGTTCACAGCCAAAAAAGCCATCGTCCTGTCTCTCTCTGCAGCACTGTAACACCCACTGCAAGAGCGAATGGCTGTTACATTTCCTGATATCAGACAAGTGGATGTAAAGCATGTGTACCATCAATTCCATCTTAACAGAGTAGTAATCTGACAGTCTTTGTGCTCTGATAGCATAACAGTAACTATAATCTTCAAAATGGTATGTGGTTAAGACAGCCTAAGGTTTCTCTAGACTGAAGTTGCTTGAGTAAAAGTTAAAACGATAACTTGTTCTTGACCCTAGGCCCTGACTTCTCTTTTCTCATAGGACTGACCTAAGCAAACTTGCATTGTGAATCCTTCCTCTCATCCCTTGGAGACGTAAAGCTCCTTAAAAACTTATCAGAGTTGCAAACTCAGATGTCCTTCTGAGAGACCTAGGCCCCACCCATCCCTTTGGAAGGAAATCTCTAAGGAAGGTAGAGCCCCTGTCTCCCAATCTCTCTAGGAGACTAGGAACCTTTCTTCTTGGGTGCCTTCTTCCAAATTGTAAAACTTCCTCCTTCATGAAAAGAGGAGCAAGTTTACTTTTCTTTCAGTAAGGCAAACGTACCAGTGGCCTAAAATTCCTTCTATCTCAGCTTGTAAACACTGTTTCAGCCCTGTCAGCTGAGCTGAGCTCAGACTGTGTTCTGACCTCTTTCCTGCAATATTCTTGAATGTAGTCTTCCTTGCCTGTTCAAATTGATCCAGTGCAATTTTCGCTTTGATATAGACAAACATTCAATTATGTAATTTATTATTAAACGAATATACCCATGTGCTCTCACATGTCCACAATTAAAGAAAGGTAATAAGAGGGGCGACTTTTCAAGAAGTCCTAACAGCCCCCACCACAACAAAATTATGAATTTTTTGAATTAGAAGTCAGTAGCAATAAATTTGTTTATTAAATCTCATAACAAATGTTATGTTTTTATCATATTAGAGGTAAAACGTCAGAAAACAGAGGTTCAGGGAGGAAAGCCGCATTCCTTACTCCCTGTCACTCACTCCCACACCAGGCTGTGTGGGGAGTCAGGAATGTAAATCAACAATTGTAATTCCGGACAGTAATTGCTTTCAGAGGAGTACATGCACTGGCGTCTTTAGAAGGTCAAAGAGGAGTATCTAATTTAGACTGGGGAGGTTTTAGAGAGCAAGGGACATTTTAATTACAACTTGAAGGATCAGTAGGTATTAACCAGGCAGAAAGTTAGAGAAGAGTTGATCTCGGTAGCAGAAATACCAGGCACAAGCCATCAGAACATCAGAAGGGGTAGCATAATCGGAGATGATGGGCCCTTTCTTTGTTGGGTGGCTGGCTCATAGGGCCTACGTGGAGCCCTTCATTCTTTATCTCTTACCCCACAGCACGTGCATCAGTAACTGCTTTCCATTTAGCTTCCAAAACAAAACCTGTCCCTTTCTCTCCATCTCTACCTTACTTAAGTTAACTTTGAAAAACAGAATGCATTTTAAAGTTTCCATTTCAGAGGTTCAGATTTGAGCTGCTAGAGCCTTGACAAGGTCATAGCACTTGAATGGCTAGCATGGAATTCAGCCACTTGTCACCGCCTCCATCACCTCCACCCTGGGCTGGCCACCGCATCCTTCACTTCATGCATTCCGGTAGTTTTCTAACCAGTCTCCCTGCTACCATTCTTTGCGCTCCTCCAATCTAATCTTCGTACTGCAGCCAGAATGTTCTTTTAAAATTGCAAATTATGTCACTCTCTTGACTCAGTTTTTGCAGATGCTTGCTCCTCTTTGACCCTAGAATAAAATTCACAATTTTTTTTGTTGTTTGTGTCTTTAAGGGGAGGAAGGATATATCTGTTTTACTTCTGTTTCACAAAGGATATCACCAAATATCTCTGAGGCTTTTCTTCCATTTAAATCCTCCCCGAGAGGTATCTTTAATTACTGGATCAAAAATTCAGGAGGAGAATTGAGTATCAGTGGCTCGACCCCTCCCTTCTCTTTGGGATCTATGGACTTCCAAAGCACTGGTCCAGGGGCCTGCTGTCCACCAAGCAGAAAAAGGGCCCTGGCTTAGGGGCAGATTTTGCATAATCAGTCCCTTTTTAGTTAGGGACACATCTCACATGTCACCTCACCATCCTGTCTAAGTCCCCCCACCCTTCTTGAAGAAACCACTGCTATTTTCTTTATAATGTCATTCAGTGTCAGACATTTTCTTCATCATTTATTTATTTTTTTCTATCTTTCTGTATTGGAATGTAAATCCATAAAGACCAGGAATTTTTTCCTTCTGATGTACTTCTGTCTCTCCAAAGCCTAGAACCACACCTAGCAAAGGTAGACAAATAATTGCTAAATAGCTTGCATCTACACAATAAAGAAAGACTAGGTAATGAAGGCAGATGCCTAGGTGAGTGCCTCTGTTTTCATATCATGCAACCTTTGCCATTGTCAAATAGAGGGATTTAAGAAATTAAAACTTTAAAGATTATTCAACATTTCCAAAACCGAATAATATATAAAAGAAATTTAAGTAATTAAACTATCAAATGATGATTTTTATAAAGCAGATTAAGATGTAATTAAAATAACTATAGTTATGCAGGATACACAGTGTTCTATTTTTTAAAGATTTTATTTATTTATAGAGAGTGGAAGGGAGGGAGAAAGAGGAGAGAAACAACAATCGGTTGCCTCATATGCACCCTCGCTGGGAAATGAACCAGTGACCTTGCCCTTTGCAAGACGACACCCAACCCACTAGGCACACAGGTCAGGGCTATACAGTGTTTTCTATGGACTAATTGAAACAAATATATCAATAACAAGTTGGGACTTGGTTACATCAAAAATGGTCACATTTTAATTGCCTAATACCTTAATGTAAACTTACAATTTACCTATACTTAAAAGTCTGATAAATGTAGTTGGGCTTTCTACCCTATGTGGATAATCTCTAATTTTCATATTCTATTAATCCCTGATAATCTCACATGCAAAAATATGCTGCTTCTCTCAGTTGTCTGAGTAGAAACATTCATTTTGCAAATGAATGCAGCTGCAACATGATTCATTAATCTCTGTAACATCACAGGCAACTTAAAGGACATGATTTTAAAACAATTGTCTTCCTTGTACTATAAAAAGACAATTTTTGATTTGCTGTCAATATTTCTAGGTCACTTGCTGGTGGTTTTAAGATAAGTCTTAGCTAATGTTTCTGGCTTGATGTAGAAAAATCTAAGGCACCATACATCTGAGGCAAAGGTAGTGATCTATTTGAATGACAGTGTTTAAATTCCCATAGCTCATATTCTCCAAAAGCAATGTATTAATAGAAGTGAAGATGCTTAAGAATTTCAAAGACAAGAGATAATTTCTCCTTTACACACTTCATTCCATCAATCCTCTCTAACACCTCCTCCACGGATGAAGCACAGTAAGGCACCTGGGCCAAAGGTTATCATGGCCTGTAGTAGAAGTGACGTGATTAACTCAAGCTTCCAGGGCTTATATTTAAAAGTACTGGATTCTTATGCTAAGAAGTTAATCATCGTGTTTCCTATTCGGTTACTTTTGTAGATTCAACCAGGGGTGTTAATTCTGTCTCCTCTTCATTGGGTGAACTCTTTAAAGGAGTTGACTGACGTGTCTGGTTTCTTTTGAAGATAGGCGTGTATATTAAGGAAGCCTCAGGTAATTTGCTTTGCTGAAAACATCTTCCCTTTTCTGTTTTTATAAAGTAAGCAGATTATTGCATTCTTCTAGCTATTGATTGTTATTGATTTTTGCCAGTTTTTCTAAAACTTAAAGTAATACACAAACCACTTTCAAAAAACAAAATGTCTTAAAGACTATCGTTGTTAAAATTTAATTTTTGGTAGAGCACTTAAAATTTAAACATAACATGAAACCAGACATAAAACCATCTTATTTCCACATCTTAAGTACTGTAAAACTGAAATAAATTGAAATATTAAACACTAAAAACCTACAAAACCAATAAAGTTATAATTTTGTTTCCTGTGATGGATGATGTTGTGTCACTGGAATTAAATTGCCAAAGTTGAGGTTTAATAGATAAAAGATGGAGCCTCAGGTCTAGTTCTATATTTAATACACTCATCAGTTTTAACTTAATAATATTCAGAAAATGGATTTTTATGAAAATCTTTGGTAAGAATACATTCATAATCCCCATTTGGGTTTGCTATTTCAGAGAACTCAGAAAAGGACCCCTTACAAACCAAGGCCATCAGGCATGTTTTCAATGCCCACGTGAATAGTCTGTTGATAACCCTGAAAACTTTCTCATTTAAATTAGCAGTAAGCAGAGTTATAATTTAGTAGTTGATAGAGTTGGAAAAATAAACATAATTCATTTAATATTTACTACCATAGTTACTACTAATGAAATATTACAAATTGGGTATTTTAATTAGATTCACTATAATATCTTTAATCACAACATATATATAGTATGACTTCAGCATGGGTTCTTTGCACTTGGCCGATTTACACTATTTTATCACGGTAATTCAATTTCCCACTGGTAGTCTCTGAGTTCCATCAGTGCTTTCTTTCATATAGTACATTCATAGTGCATTTGCCCTTCATCTGAGGCAAACATGTTCACAAATGTAAATTTAATTATATGACACTCCTCCACAGTAAATCTTGAACCTCCAGGAACTTGTTCCCAGATCCATGCAATTTTTTACTTTAAGTGATTATTTAACCACCAAAAAAAAAAAAAAAAAAAAAAAAAAAATGTAGTTAAGACTAGCAAGTATAGAGTATGCTTCAAAGGAAAACCATGTCCTTTTCTCTTCTTTCTCTTATATTTCTTAACCCTCTTCTTCCTATGCCCCCACCTCTACCTCCACCCAGAGAGAGGCAGTTAAGGAGGGCTCAGCAAGGCTAGAATTGTTAGCCATCTTCTGTGTGCCTGGTGATTTATGTAATCTCATTTAATCCCCACAACTTCTTCAACATTGGTCAGTCAGGACCCACAGGAGTTCCAAGAGATTATATCATTTGCTCAGTCCAACAAACTAACAGTTTTTACAGTCAGTTTCCAAATCTAGTTTTCTCTCTCCAAAACCAAGGCTCTTTTGCCTGGAAGCCTTATCCAAGAACCCATACCATCCGATTTAAATGATCACCATTCATTTATGAGTGTTTTTCTTAAGAGACAGCCAACTCCTTAAGAGGAAGAGTATCATGTTCACTGTGCCCATTACTGCTTTTCTGTGAATGAATGAATCAAAGGATGAGCAAATTCATCCCTGCACATAAAATTCACATCTTTAAATTAATCCAAGTTTAGACATTCCTTTTTCACAACTGGAATGAAACGATATTATTGCACTAATTTCTTTAAGCCTTCATTGGCAAACCCAGAGAACAGGGAAGAGACACCCAGATAATTTGTGTCTTGGAGCTGATCCTAGTAAATGTATACCTGGGTACAGATAGTGTTATTTTATTAGGTGCTAAAAAAATCTTAAGCATCATGAGTTACAAGTACAAAGTGAGGCCCTGAATGATACCCTATGCAAAAAACAAAACAAAACAAAACAAACAAACAAAAAAAACTTGTTAGTGTATTTACTCTTTGCCAGAAGTTAAAAAAATCATCTTAAAGGTCAAGGCCATGATCTTTCTCTTTCTCATGGGCTCCTAAAAAATGACACTTTCTACTATACCTCTAACTCATTTATTCATTTAGCTGCTTCATCATCATCATCATCATTGTTATTACTACTACTTCTACTATTACCTGTTTTCAACACTGTGCTGGATTCTAAAGAACGTGCCAAAAACAATTGTGTAAAAATATTTGTTGTCCTGAGGAGAAGGCATTATCAGACTAGAGATAACAAAATGATAAATCATATGATTGATAAAAGGTAAAGGGGTAGAAAGACAAATGCTAAATTAATTGGTCCTCACCTTAAGTATAATATGAAATAGTGGCTGTCACACTCATTATAATGTACAGTACAGTGAACAACTACCCAAATTCTATTTTCTCCAATTATTCTTCTTTTATGCCTTTGACAAAAGGAACCATTTTTGTCAAAATATATTACCAAAAGGAAGTATGAAAGCTTTAAGCAAGTGTTCGCAGGTTATAACTGAAAGTGTCAGCACCCTGATGCTTCAAGAAATAGTAACCACGAAGACTTTCATAAGGATGGGCCCCAGATGGGTTTTGATTTATTCTTAATCAAGACTGTTAGAATAAAGTAGTCTTCCCCAAACCCCCCTATGTCTTAGGGAAAGGACGGGTGAAGCTCAAATTAATCACCTCACTATCACTCCCCATTCTCACCAGAAAGAACATAACACACTTTACAGATGGCTACTATATTTTTTCCGAAATAATTTGAAATAGGCAGCAAAACAAAATGAGATTTTTTAAAAATATTCAGTCTCTGTACCCTAATTATTTCTGACCAAAACATCATAAAATAGATAAATTTGTATCTATATGAAAAAGTTTCCACTAATTATAGTTTTGTTAAATAGTAGATGAATACTGTAATTCACACTTCAATTCTCTCTGGTAAAAATATATACTTATGAAGGTAAAGTTAAATGCAGAACTCTTGGAAATACATTTTATTTGACGCACTTGGAAGGGTTTATTAAAATCACTTTAAATTATTTGAATAATTTAAAATTATTAATTATTTAAAAATGTTAAAACATTGTAAAATGAGTTTCACAGATACCTGCATTTTTCTCATATGTATTTTTATCTTATTAGGAAACACATTAATAAATGAATAAAAACTGTGTCCATCGATAGCATATGAGGAAAAGTCTTATTCTTTTTATAACATTTTCAACTTACTTGAAATTGTCTATCAGCATGAACACTTACAGGACTTCATACCAGTTATAACTAATCTAACTCTGATTATGAGTGGTCGAGGGAATTAATATTGCAGTCCTTTCCCGGGTCATTTTCTGAGCCCACAATAACGTGGACCATATTCCTGTGCAATGTCTTGCAGCTTGTTCCTTGTAGCATCCGAAAGAATTATGCCTTAAACATTTGCTATGGAAAAGAGGCAGAAAAAAAAAACACACAACAGAGAAATACATTAGTAAATACCAGTATGCAAATTGCTTCAGTGAACATTTCTGATGTGCCAGGGACTGAAGTAGTCACGGGGAATACAATCATGAACAAGACTGGTCTTGTATGGCCCACTGCAGAACTTCAGACTGGTTAGAAATAGACAGAACATTCCAATATGCAAGACAGGGCATAATCAAAAGCTTTAAAACTAGCAAGTGTTCAGAAGGAAATGACAAGAAAATGGGCTTGACATAAATATGTAGTTAGAAGGCAGTGAGATAAGATGTTTGAGAGGTGATGAGGAAGGAAACAGGATGGCTAGAATGTTAGGGTGAATGTCTCTGAGTAAAATGAAAACTTGGATTTTAGCTATAGCCTAGCCTAGAGGGTGACCTGGGTGAAACTGTAAACAGATGTAGCTGCTCAGTAAGTTTGCTCGGACCGCACGTTCATGTATTAGCATTAATCTAATCAGGTTGTGTTCCACTGCGTGACTGTTTGGATTTTTGAACATTTAGAATGCAGTATTTCAAAACAGACGTCATGCCTTTTTTGTAAATTTGTTTTTTGGAGGAAGAATTTAAAAGATGTAATTTATCAGCTGACCAGGAGAAATAAATTCTGAAAATGTAACAGTGTTGTAGAAAAATGATATTCATTCATTTGTTCAGTACCACTGCTTCTGGTATCTTGGGAATAAGATAGGGAACCAAAAAGAAAATTTCTCCACTTTCATGGAGTTTGCAATAAAGTGAAAGAGAAAGTGCAAGAGAATAAACAAATCCCTATACAATGTAATGACAGGTAGAGACGTGTTGTGCCAGGAGGCAAATTGAACAGGTGTAAAGAGGAATGGAGGGGGGCGTGGTGGGCAGCATAGATATTTTAGGCATGATAAGCATGTACAAATATCAGAGGGGGTGCATCTGACCAAGACCTGAAGGAAATGAGGAATGAGCCATGTGGGCCTCTGGGTATGGGAGGGCTGAGGAGGGACTCCCATGGGTTGAGCAACAGTGCAGGCACGTGCTGTGAGGTGCAGGGTCTTGTTTGAGAAACAGCAAGGACAATGAGGCCCCGAGTCAAGTAGAAGTCAAAGGAAAGGGGGACAGAGAGGTTATCATGTAGGCCACCATAAAACCTTCTAATTTTATACTAAATATCATAAAAGCCAACCAGTTTGGAGCACAAGAGTAGCACAATCTGGTTTGTGTTTTAACAGAATCTTGCTCCTGTTTTGGGAAGAAACTATAGGAAATGATGACAGAAACAAGGATAGTAGTTAAAAGGCAATTATCAATAATCTAAGTAAGAAATTCGGTGACTTAGATACATGGAAACAGGTAAGGTAGTCAAAGTGGCTGGATTCAAAAATATAGTTTGCAGAAGGACTGACAGAATTGACTAATAGGGTGATTCACAAAGTAAGAAAATAAGCAGAGTTCATGATGACACCAAAGTCTGGGGTCCAAACCATGGGTTAGGAGGGCACGTCATTTCCCAAACTGGGCTGTAGAAAGAGAAGGATGGATTTGGTGGGAAATGGAGAAAATGCAGGGGAGATGGTCTTAGTGAGTGTGCAATAGAAAGTAAAAGCAAGAGAACAAACAGAAGGTGAAGGCAGATGTCTCAAATGATACTTTAAATGAACAATTATGTTTGATAGAAATTAAAACTTTTTTCCCGGGTTTTTTAAATATATTTTATTGATTATGCTCTTACAGTTGTCCCATTCCCCCCCTTTATTCCCCTCCACCCTGCACACCCCCTCCTACCCGCATTTCCCCACTTTTAGTTCATGTCCATGGTTCATACATGTAAGTTCTTTGGCTTCTACATTTCCTATACTAAAACTTTTTAAAAGTCCAATTACTTTGTAATTGAGTAGTTCTGTTGCCAGCCACCACGAAATATTCTCATATCATGGCCAAACTTTCCATCGAATAGTCGTTGTATCATCATCATGTCACACTCCCCTGCAGAACTGCATCAATAGCGTATTGATACAGCAGTTGCATGGAATCCTCAGCTGAGTAAGACATAGCAGGTCTATGAATTCATGTCTTGTTGTCAAGCCTGAAAGAGAAATTGCAGCAGTATGTCTTGCTCACATGGAAGGTAATGGAAGCCCTAGAAGATAATGATCTTCCATGAGGGGGACAAACAGCCAGGGTGCTATTATATGCTACTGATGTGATTTCTCAGAACAATTTATTACTCAGAATTTTTGAATTTCACTAAGAAAAAAGATCCTTTCATGGGCACAGGTTCTTTAGTGAATGCTTATGACAGAGCATTTCCTCTTCATTCTGTGTCACAAAGCTGCCTATCTATCAGGAGTGGGAAAAGTCAGCTTTGGGAAATTGGAAGCCTATTTAAAATTCTGCAGCACAGAGCCATTATTTCTCAATGCCTTTTAGTATTTCTCATTCCCTATTTTCAACCTAAGGGGAAAATGGGGAGAAAGAGTGTCCTTTCTAATATAATGCATGGCTTTGATTGCTGGGGTTTGGTTGCAAAACAATTTGTAAGTCACAGACATTAATTATGTTAACTTCCAATTGCAGTTTTCATAGATATAATATAAATAGCACCAGCATTGGTCTTAAAAGGAAACACAGTGAGACCACCATTTGCACTTCATTCAGCCCCTGACCCAAATTCCCTGCACTACAGATTCTCATATTTTTTCTCTGCGGTAGCACCACCCCCCCATTTGAATAGAAATAACTTTATGAGGGATTTGATCTCTCTCATCAACACCCTTTTGGGGGTAATGACAACTGTACAGTAATGCATCTTAACCTTATATCTGAAAAGGAAAAAAAAAATGTGGAGTCCTGGGGAACAGTAGGGCCAATACCAAATCTACTTGCTTTAAAGCATTGTCAAATTCGTCTCAGAATACCGTAAGAGGCACGGTAGCACAATCGGGCAGTCCCCACAGAGCTAGCCTGCAAATCAGTATGCTGCTGAAGAACACAATCAAATTTCGAAGACTTGCAAATTTAGGCAACTCCTATGTTTTGTGAGGTGCACCCATCCAACAAAGCTGTTGCTAAGTCCTTTTTTATTGGTATTGAATTGAAATCACCCTCCACCCATTAGTAGGCTGGATTTGAGTATACTTAAACCTTGCTGGCCTTATTGGGATATTTCACATTTTCCCCCAAATAAAAAGTTTTGATCTAACTACACCCTGCAGAGCAGACAATTCCTCAAATAATTCTTCCTCTTTGTTCAGACTAATCTCTGGATCATTCTGGCTGGCACCTCTGATATATTGGGCTTCTTCCATGAGATGGGGTTTTTGCTTCTCTTAGGACTGATTATATTTTACTGTCTTAATCCTTTTAATAGTTAATGAAAATACTACATCACTACTTAGCTCCTGGATGTCCTCACACTTGAAAGAGCCATTGATCCAAATCTACATGTAACTTAATATTTGGGAAGACCTCCCCTATTAGCTCCAAATTTATTTTTTAAGATAGAAAAGTCACACTTTCCTTAAACTACAAAGCTATTATTATTGTTGTTATTAATTACTATTAGAATGAAATCCTGCCAACCAAAACTCCTTGCATGATCTAAATCACTCCATAAATGTGCTATACCTACTTCCATATGCGGTGTTCATGAAACTACAATGTACGATCAAGGTCTGTCCAGAAAGTATCCATCCAGGTAATATGAAAAATAGAGACATTCATTGAAGAAGATACAAGAAACATTGCAGGGAATAATGATGCCTCAATCACCTTCAAAGTATGTATCTTGGGACCTCATGCAGTTCTCCCAGTGCCATTAGCAAGTGCAGGACAATGTTCCAGTGCTCTGGTAGCAGAAGCCATACAACAGGTTTTGCCATGCAACGCATTTGATACCAAGGTCCTGCATCAAAATCTCAGACACAGTTTTTGGAATCCCCAGATCAGCTTCTAGTTCTCACACTGTCAGTTGCCAATCTTTGTTAATTACAGCCCGTCCACGTTCAACATTCTCAGGTGTTCTGCTTGTTGCAGGCCTTCCAGAGCATGGATAACTTCCAACAGATTCTCGACCATCTTGGAAGTATTTGTGCCACACTTTTATTTACGCTGCCCTCATTGCATCATGCCTTGAAGGCCTTCTGAAATCATTGGAATAGTTTCCATGGAGGGATATCCAAGCTTAACACAAAATCTGATGCAGATTTGTTGCTCTATTCGCTCAGTCGTTTTGAATGAGATGGCCACACAGTACACATGCTCATTCAGTGGCATCTATCGCCCCCAGTGACTGGTACAGTGAAGTCATCATTGCTCATGCATGTGCATTGCAGTCCACTCCCCTTGGATGCCAGGTTACGTCTATGCCTTGCAAACCATTCTCATGTTAACAATGCCTAGACTTTTTCTGGACAGACTTCATATACTAAATTAAATTTTATTTAATTACTAATGATGTTCATCTTTTCATACACTTATGAAATTTTCCTGTTCCTCTTCTATAAAATGTTTATGCATACCTTTTGCCAATTTTTCTATTTTGAAATCTTCAGGTAAAAGATACTCTTAAAGAAATTTGAGCATAGTATGTTTTCTCCTTTCTAATGCTACTTTCTATGTCTAAAGCAATCTCGCTCTGTCTTTATCATGTCGCTCTATGTTTATTTGGAGAAAATCTATCTCCAACATTATAGACTTTCCTAGAGGAGAGTAAAGGGACTTGCTTAAGAAAAGGCAGCCAAAGGAATTATTATTATCATTTAAATAAGATGATGAGAAACCTGGACAGAGAGGTTGAGTAATGGAAAGAAAAAAGATTCTGGAAGGAAGTGGTGTGATCCCATTAGAGTGAGGTAACTTTCACTTAGGTAATCAAGTGATTAAGGGTGGGCACTGAGAGGAGCCCACTAACTTATTTGAAACCTGTGCTGACATGTAACATGTATTGCTTTGACTCCTTAAAGAAAATGTCCTTGGGATATGGATTTGTCTCACATACCTCTTAGAGGTTTCAACACATACCTCTTAGAATCCTTCAAACTGCACAGGACAATGTCACAAAAAAATGCGTTCAGTGAATTGGACTTGATAAATTAGGACACATGGGAGCGATATTTGGAGATTCTTATATCAGGGCCTTGAGGGAGAAAAGAAGTGGTAGAGAAAACTCCAGACAGGAATTAAAGGGATCTCATAAAATCCAACAACCTTTGACCAAGACAGTCTTAATGTTCCCTTGGCTTGGCTAGACCCTAGATAGATTTTGTCCTGACTGTAGGCCCCCGACCTCCCTTTTCTTAGACTGTGTATCACAGAACACTTTAGTTGTAATTCTTTCTCTGCCTCTTTAAGATGTCAATCTTTGTTTTGTTTTTGTTTTAATTTTTAAGTATATTTTATTGATTATGCTATTACAGTATTCCCAATTTCTCCCCCTTTATCCCCCCTTCACCCTGCACCCCCCAAGCCTCTAACATTCCTTCCCCTTAGTTCATGTTCATGGGTTGTGCATATAAGTTCTTTGAGTTCTGTTTCCTATACCAATTTTTGTCTCTTCCCATCTATTTTATGCCTACCAATTATGTTTCTTCTTCCCTGTACCTTTCCCCCTGTATTCCTCCCTTCCCCCTCCCCACTGAAATCCTTCCATGTGATCTCCATTTCTGCTTCTGTTCCTGTTCTAGTTGTTTGCTTAGTTTTTATTTTCATTCTTTATGGCTTAGTGATGATGAACTGCTTTAACTCTACCTTATCTGGGAAGCACTTTATCTACCCTTCCATTCTAAGTACTTCTGTCTAGCCCCTTCATGCCTGTTGTAAGGTCTCTTGAGAAATCAGCTGATAAATCTTATGAGAACTCCTTTGTAGGTAACTCTCTCCTTTCCTCTTGCTGCTTTTAAGATTCTCTTTATCTTTAATCTTGGGTAACTTAATGATGATGTGCCTTGGTTTGTTCCTCTTTGGGTCCAACTTCTTTGCTAAAGGGACTTATCTAAGAAAAAGAAAATGAAAAATATAAACAGTGAAATGACAACAAACTTACAACTATCAACAAATGAACCTAAAAGAAAAGATGTAAATCTTTTTAAAAGCCTCTTACTAGTTCTGCAAACCAAGAATATCTTTCTCAAGGACCTGGGAGCCATCCCTTTGAAATGCAACATCAAGGAAGACAGAGCCCCTGTCCTCCAGTCTCTGTGGGAGGATAGGGGATGCACTTCTGTGGGTGCCTTGCTCCAAGCCTTAAAACCACCCCCTGTTTGAGTTTGTTTCTTTTTTGCATAAGGCCAATTAGCAAGTAAGGATGGCCTGATTCCCCCTGCTAACATCTACTCTTAAAAACTACCCCACTTGGGTTTCTCATAGCTGGGTATCCAGACTTGGGCTGCTCTCTCCCCTGTTGCTGGCAATAGTATTCAAATAAAATTAACTTAGATTCGCTCTTCTCTTTCAGCGATTTTTTTAAAAAAATCTTTCTGGTCCTATACCAAGAAAGGAACAGAGTTTATGCTCAGACCTCTCTTGGATCCTTCCTCCACAGGTTTATAGACCTTCGTAGGACTGCCACCTGCTTCAGCTCTGCCAAAGTGGTGGGAGGGGGTTGGGGGCGGGGGAAGGAGACTTTCATCTGGGTATTGACCAAGCTCTACACCCTCCTATTTAGGGATATCACATTCTTTCCCCTCCTTCCTTTTCACCACCTCCTATTCCTCTCTTCTCCCTCTCTTCACTCCTCCCTCTCTCTTTTCTTTTCATAAATTACTTTATTATTGTTCAATTACAATTGTCTGCATTTGCTCCCCACCACTCCCCCCCCCCGCCCCGGCACAGCCCAGCCAAACCCACCTCCCTCCCTTGCTTCCACCCTCCCCCTGGGTTTTGTCCATGCATCCTTTATAGCAGTTCCTGAAAACCCTTCTCCTCACTGTCCCCTCCCCCCTCCCCTCTGGCTCTTGCTAGATTGTTCTTAATTTCAATGTCTCTGGTTATATTTGTTTGCTTTTTTCTTTTGTTGATTATGTTCCAGTTAAAGGTGAGATCATATGGTATTTGTCCCTCACTGCCTAGCTTATTTCACTTAGTATAATGCTCTCCAGTTCCATCCTTGCTGTTGCAAAGGGTAGGAGCTCCTTTATCTCTGCTGGGTAGAATTCCATTGTGTAAATGTACCATCGTTTTTTAATCCACAATTCCACTGCTGGGATTATACCCTAAGAGCCCTGAAACACCAATCCAACAGAACCTGTGCACCCCAATGTTCATAGCAACAAAATTTACAATAGCCAAGTGCTGGAAGCAATCTAAGTGCCCATCAGCAAATGAGTGGATCTCCTCCCTCTCTTTAGTGGTAATTATTTACTGCTCCTCCTGAAGGACACTTAATCTTTTTAATGAGTGTCCAATATAGCCAAGCAATTTATATTATCAGACTTTCAGGGAAAATATTATAGAATGAAATTGATTTCATTCTAATATGAAGGAAATCACCAACACAGTTTTGCATCCTATCCTGAAAAGGCCATTGAGGCAAGGGAAGTTAAAGGGCCAGGCTATCTCATGAAGGGAAGAAGGGTAGTGACCAAATATGTGCAGAAAACAAAAGCAAAAACTGAGATCTCAACATCTCAACAAGTATCCTGCTAAAAGAGTGTGACCAAATCATTCTCCCAAAGGAGAAGTGGGACTTTGGCTTCCATTATTTTTTCTGTGAACAATTGAAGTGTAACTTTAAAAAATTTTATTTATTTTTAGAAAGGGGAAGGGAAGGAGAAAGAAAGGGAGAGAAACATCATTGTGTGGTTGCCTCTCCTGCACCCCATACTGGGGACCTGGCCTGCAACCCAGGCATGTGCCCTGACTGGGAATTGAACCTGCTGACACTCAGTCCATGGAGCCACACCAGCCAGGGCTGAAGTGTAACTCTTTTTGACATGAAACAAAGTGCTGGACAACCTGCAGACTGGCTTTCAGAGACACAGTCACAGAGCCTATCTAGATTTACTAGAGCTGACCTGCAGTGTCACACGGATTCCAGATGATCCCAATGCTCATTAAAGTTTGGCAAGCCAGGGTATGGAGAGCAAGCTCCAGGTCAGAATAATAACAATGGCAACTCAGCACATGTGTCCAGTGCAGGCAAGCAATTTACTCTACCACCATCGTCTTTGTTTACATACAAGGAATCAAGGGAGTGAGAAGTAACTTGTCCAAAGTCACAAAGGTAATGAATCAAATAATAAAATCAAAGAAAACTCACGTTGGAGCCCTGACTCTGCTGCTTACTGGCTTGAGGACCTTGAACAAGTTACCTAAGCTTTCTGAGGCTGTTTCCTTTCTCACCTGAAAAATGGGAGGTTGTGTACATCCCCCACAGTTGTAGATTAAATGAGGTTCCTTGTATAAAGAATCACACATACATAGGTATTATTATGTATCGTTTCAGTGTTTCTGATAGTCTTTAGAAAATACTAGTCAGCTTGTTCAGGAATAAATATATTTAATCATTATGTTGGATGTGAGATGAGAGTGAAGGTAATTCCAACTGGAGATATGTAAAATAGTACAAGGGAGAATTCAATCTTCAGATCTTTGGCTGTGGAAATATATGACACATTTCAGGGGTTCAGAGGAGAGAAGAAATTGATAGGTCAGAGACCTAAAAGAGGAAATAAAAGACTTCATGAGAGAAAATGTTTGAAGGGTAATCTTTTGTTGCCAATTAGCAGATGTTTTTAATTTAATAGCTGTATGAAACCCTCAAGTGTTTAAAGTTAGCATAATCAATCATTTTGTCATTGCTTTTTGCTTTAGGTTTTTCCCTTTACTTTGTTTTTTGGTTTTGTTTTTCCTTTTCCTTTTTTATTTTTTAAAGCCAGAGGTAGATCCATAGGGTAGAAGAAGATGAGAGACATAAAAGGTGAAACCTGTTGAGAAGTTGTGAGGTTCAAATCTCGTTCCTAGAATCCCGGACTGTACCAGGCCACGAGGCAAACAGCGCACTCTCCTGCCTTGTTTCCAAAGAAACCAGATACAAAAAAAAATCGAAAAGCAAGCAGCGTGAGATGAGAAAGAAAGAAATGCTGCTGCAAAGACCGTCCCTCACTTTAACCCGGTACACACACTACATGAGTGTGCTCACACTGACACACACGCGTGTGCGCACGCACACGTACACCATTTACACTGTACTCATCTATCTGTCCCTGGTATTTTGCTTTGCTGGCCACTGGAGTGGGGGCCTGGAATTATACTCTATGTGGTATGTTTGATTTAAATTCTTTTTCAATATATTTTTAACTTGCAGTGTATCACTGAGCACATGTGACATGGGGCACCCTGTTACAAGGCAGGCAGGGAACACTGCTAGGGTTCCTAACAGCATTTGAACTTTCAATTTCCTAATTATCACCTTACTACTCCCTAGAATGAACCTATTAGTGTGTTTTACACTATTAATGGGTCCTTTATTAGCAATTATGTTTCAGAATTGCTTTTCATATGAAAGCCTTGCATGAACTGTATCATCCCATTGATTTTACCTCAATGTGCTCCTTACAGTCATTTCAAATAGCTAATAACTTGATAATATAACTTAACGGGTACATTTGGTACCTTTCTTTCCACCGACTGTAGACATACCAGCTCATTAACGCTGAGAAAGAACACAGGCTAAAGCCCTCTCTTTTAACAAGCCAGCGGTGTGAAACCAAAGTCTAAGCTCCTTTCCTTGTAACAATCGTACAGCACTACCTCCATAATACCAGGAGATAGACAGGGTGTGGGAAGGGAATACCTCACCAAGCTGTTTCAACAAGAAATATTCAGTATTTGGGTGGCATTTCTAAAGTTTCTTTTCCTATGTTTTAATCTCACTCGTACCTCATGCCATTTCACAGTCTCAGAGGTGCAGTGAGCTGGCTGAATGAGGGACAGGCCAAGGTCACACTGAACGAGGGTGCTTGTGCCGAGGCACACTTCCACACCAGCCTTACTAGTCCCAGTCCAGACCCGCTTCTAACAATATATAAAAGAACAAGTTTCTGTCACTTGGCTGAATAGCAGCAAGAGGCCTGGCTGGGTGGCTTAGTGTGTTGGAGTGTCCTCCCATGCCCCAAAAGGTTGTGGGTTTGATCCCCGGGAAGGGCACATACCTGGCTTGTGAGCTGGAACCCCGGTTGGGATGCGTGCAGGAGGCAGCCTATTGATGTTTCTCTCCCCATCAATGTTTCTCCCTTCTCTCCCTTTCTCTCTCTCTCTCTCTAAAATTAATGAGCATGTCCTCAGGTAAGGATTTTTAAAAAATAGCAGCAACAACGGTGTGACTCTACAATCATCTTCAGGGGATAGTGATTGCTCACACATTTACTAACAATAAAACACAGGATTTTTCTGTTCCCAGTAGTTATTGGATTGCATTTGATTATTTGAGGGTTAAGTTGGAATGAAACGTGTTTTCACTAATTCAGTCTCCTTAATAAGCTGCATACAGTTAAAGGAGAACTATGCCTGAGATTGTTTACATAGTCAATAAGGAAAGAGAGGCCAGGTAACAATAGAACCAGTAAGAATTCGTACAGTCTCTTGCTGAGTTTACCATACATTTACATGAAACCATTTATTGCATACCTGCCAGAAAAATACAACCAGCACAAAGCTTCATTTGCATCCCATTATCCCAGTTAAATTAACACAAAATGACAAAATTGTTCAATAATTGTGTTCTTCTTTTATGCCCACTGCTTATGGTCTCAAATAAAATCAGTCAGCTCTTACAAACAGTCTTTTTCACAGGAGACCCTTTCAGTGAATGCCTGCTTCCGAAGTCTTCACTCAGTGAAACCCCCACTGACTTAATTCACTTACAGATATTTTCATAACCTCTCTCACACAAACATAAATGTTCATGGGCTCCATCCAAGAAGTTAACAAGCTTCAGATAACAGCTCTGCCGAGCTCTGAACTCAATTCCTGCTCCACTTCGAGGGCAAGCATGTGATGCTAGCAAAGTAAGAAAGCGCAATATACCAACCTGTCTGCCTAGAGAACTTAACTCGCTCAGAAAACACTAACTTAAACCACCAATCTGGAGAGCTGAGATGCAAAGGAAGCAACACAGCTGCACCACCATTCCGTTGAGTTTTCACCACGGCATCAGTGCGGGGTGACTGACGCACAGAGACAGTGGCTCTCACCTCTGTGCTCCCATAATGCTTCATACACACTGCTCTTCTAGCCTTTGTTTTCAGTGTATTGTACTGTTTTCTTTGGTTGAATTTTTCTCTCTAATGATCTTATGTCCCCTGAAGGTGGGGAGCGTATCTTTGGTTTTACAAATGCTTGTCGAGTGAATGAATACTAAACATTTACATGGTTTTTCAAATGACTGGAGCTCTTCATTCCCAATTTATATGTTTAATATTAATACTATTTTATGTTATCAGATGTTTTAACTTTCAAATCTACTATTCATTTTATTTTGCTAATCATCTTGCAAAGACTATTTCAAATACAACTTTAACCATGAAGTTTTTGTTAATTCTTCTGCTGTGATCTTTCTCCTTTGAATACCCGTTGCTCTTGAAATATATTTGTTTTAGAACCTCTCCTACTTCCTCTAGTTTAGAGTTATTTCTTTTTGTGATTATTTTCTTTTCCCAAATGCTCAAGGGCACAGACCACCTTCACCCAGCACGCAGCCATTACATGGTAGGTGTTTGATTCAATGCAACTTAACCAATATTGTTGATCACAAAATAAGGCTCCATACTGTAAAAGGTATCTTAATGGTTTCAAAAATATAAATAAGATATAATCATGGCTTGTAAAATGTTCTGCCCTGAAGAGTAAAATACTTGAATTTCACCTAATTCAACTAATTCACCACATGGAAGACTGTTAGCTAACAGTCTTCTGATTTTGTGTTAACAGTCTTCAGATTTTGGGTATCTGCATGGAGGAAAAAAAAGTAGCATTTTGAAAGGCAGGGAAGAAACAGGAAACAATGTAGGAAAGACAAGTATCAGAAGCTATATTATAGCATAGCACAATGAGCTCTGCCATTTGCTGTTTCATGTGACCTTGGCAAAATCGCATTGCCTTTTAGGGTCTCTATAAAGCAGACATAATCATGCCCACTTCATTTTGAGAAGTATGAGATTTCTGAAGCTTCCTCTAAACTCTAAGATGCTGCATGGAGATAAGATGTTTTTTAAACACACAGAGGATTAGGTTCAGGAACAGAAGAAAATGAAGATAGATGGGAAGGATAAGGTTGTATTGAAAACTCGCAAAGTCAAACAGAGCAGCTTGGATTTGATGAGGTAGAAAGTGGAACATGCGCATGCTTTTGAATGTGGAGAACGGCAGTATAGAAGTAGTTTTAAGATGTGCAATCCAGAAGTACTCAGTGGAAGTGAGATAAGTCTGACAAAAAAAGACAAATACTGTATGTTCTCAACTCTATGTGGAATCTAAATGATGTAAACTCCTAGAAATAGTAAAATAATGGTTGCCAGGGGCTGAGGGATGGAGCAAGCGGGGAGACTTTGGTCAAAGAGCACAAATTAGATGACAGTACTCTATCGAATACTTAAATCGCGAAGAGAGTAGATCTTAAATGTTCTCACTACCAAAAAAAGATAATTATGTGAGGTGAGGGAAGTGTTAACCTAGCTTATTGTGGTAATCATTTCACAAATTACATACATATCAAATCACTGTATTGTGCGCCTTAAACTACACAGTGTTGTATGTCAATTATGTCTCAGTGAAGCTGGAGAAAAAAAAAGAGTAAATTTGTATGTGAGATAAAACCCAAGCATCAGTGTGTTATGAAACATACCACCAAGTCCAACAGGAGCCAAACTGAGACTCCGCCCACATGCAGGGCTTATGCTTTGATGTGCATGAGTTCTGCCTGGGGACCCTGTCGGCACACATTTCGAGGCAGTGAGTTGGGGTCTGCCTGAAGTTGTTTTTCTAATAAGCCACAGGTCCTATAAAACTCCTCTTTACTCTTGGAGAAATTAACTTTATTGAATAAACTACATGCTTTACAGTTTTATTGAGCTATAATTGACTACAACATGATATAATTTTAAGATGTGCAGCATAATGATTTTACATATGGATGTATTATGGAATGATTTCCACAATAAGTTAACATCCATCACCTCACATAGTTAAAATGTCTTTTCACATGCGATGAGAATATTTAAGGTCCATTCTCTTAGCAACTTGCAAATACGCAAAACAGTATTGCAGCCATAGTGCTCATGCTGTATATTACATCCCTAGCATTTATCTTATAACTCATCTTTCGAAGTGAATACCTTTCAAACTCCACCCATTTACCCCATCCCTCATTCTCCAGAGCATTCTTGGATCCCTTGTCAAATATTAGTTGATCATATACTTACAGGTTTATTTTGGGACTTTCAATTCTGTATCATTGGTCTAGTGTCTGTTTTTATGCCAGTGTCATGTTGTTTTGATTACTATAGCTTTGTAATATGGTTTGAAATCAGTGAGAGTTATACCTCCAGCTTTGTCTTTCTAAGAATTACTTTGACTATTTGGGGTATTTTGTGGCTTCCTATGAATTTTAGAATTTTTTTCTGCTTCTGTAAAATATACCATAGGAATCTTGGTAGGGGTTGCATTGAGCCTGTAGATGGCTTTGGGTAGGATGGCTATTTTAACAACATTAATTCTTCCAGTCTTATAAACACAATTTTTTCATTTATTTGTCTTCTTCAATTTCTTTAATCAATAGCTTTCAATTTGGAAATCTTTCACTTCCTTGGTTAAGTTTATTCATAGCTTTTTGCTGGTTTTGATACAATTGTAAATACTGTTGTATCTTTCTAATGCTCTCAGTTGTTTATTTTTAAAAATATATCTATATAGACTGAATCAACTTTTATTTTCAATGGGATTCCTTTATTTCTTTTTCTGATAAGTTGTCAGTGTATAGAAATACTAGTGACTTTTGAATGTTGATTTGTATCTTGCAACTTTAATTAGTTAATTAGATCTAACAGTTTTGGTGGAGTTTTTTGGATTTTTATGTAAAAATCGTGTCATCTACAATTACAGATTATTTTAATTCCTTTCCAATTCTGATGTGTTGTTTTTTCTTCTCATCTGGCTGCTCAGGCCAAGACTTTCAGTGTATGTTGACTAGGAGTGGTGAGAGGGTATCCTTGCCTTGTGTCTGATCACAGAGGAAAAACTTTCAGCCTTTCACCATTGAGTATGATGTTAGCTCTGGACTTGGGAATTTTTTTTTTTACTTTCATCTAAGTTTTAAAAACACATGTACAAAGTATTCAACAGTTTCTGGTGCTTGAGGAACCAAAATCAAGGAGCCTACTCTGGGAGATGGCTGTAGGAATTTAGGCAAGAGGTGTTTGAAATCTGAAAGTGGCACATAGAATGCTCCAAGAGACCTCTTCATGGAATACTGACTATAACTTGAGCAGATAGGGAATATAATGATGGGAAAAGACTAACGATGAATAAAAGTGAGATAAAGAAAATGAAAAGTGGCACATTAATAGATGGAAAATATGAAAAAGGAAACCAATGTAATAGTATAATACTTTATGTTGGGTATGACGTTGGAAACAATAGTCAGAATCTACAATTTGGGGTATAATCAAGCTCTGGTAGTGGAACCACATAGATTTTGGAGGAATAGGTAGCTTATTATCCAAAAAAAAAAAGTTTATTCAGCCCCCAACTTTCTGGGTGGGAAGGAAAGTCCTTTGTTGTGTTCAGTGATGATACTCTCAGGAAGTGCCCCTGTCATTTACAGATGGCAGTAGACCTGGCATTTCTTTACTCTTCAGTGTGTCTTCCTGATGCTCTAGCTTGTTTAATTTTACAAGTATATTTACACAGACTGAATCAACTTTAATTTTCAAATTCTAAGGAAATTGACATTATTTATTGAATCCTTAGCACTAAGGATGTTATAAATGTGATACAATACAAAACAGAGAATCAAAGACTCTTCACATGTTCACATGGCATTCACGGCTTAGAAAGTAGAGGAGAGGTCTTCAGTCCTTGTCAGATGCTGTAAGTAAGGTCTTTTAACTTCAGAATCGGTTGTGTCTGATTTTTTTTTTTTTTTTTTTTAATTCTCATCCAAGGACATTTTTTTTTCCATTACTTTTACAGAGGGAGGAAGGGAGAGAGAGAGAAACATTGATGTGAAAGAGAAACATTGATGGTTGACTTCTCCTACACACTACAGAGATCAATTCCACAAGCTGGGTCTGTGCCCTGACCAGAATCACACCCAGGGCCCTTTGATCTATGGGAGGACGCTCCAGTCAACTGAGCAATGCCAGCCAGGGCCACTTTTGTCTGATTCTTGCGTAATTCCTGGCCAAATCACACTTGACTTTAACAAGGAGGAAATTCATGTTTCTTTGAAGATCCAGTGTCTGATGTGAACCTCAATAACTTGGAAACCCACTGAATTAAAATCTAACCTTTCTTTTCTTTTCACCTATCTTTATTTTCATTTTGGATATAGACTGTTGTACATATCTTTTTAAATTTTTCAACTACAGTTTACATTCAGTATCATTCTGCATCAGCTTCAAGTGTACAGCAAAGTGGTTAAAAATTTTTGTCCTTCACAGAGTGGTCCCCCCCAGCTGCTTCAAGTACCCACCTGGCCTCATACGTAGTTGTGACATTACTGACTAGTTTACCTATGCTGTAATCCACATCTCCGTGGCTGTTCTGTAACTACCAATTTGTACTTAATTCCGGCACCTTGTCTACCCAGGCCCCTCTCCCCTCTGACAGCTGCCAACCTGTTCTCTGTATCTATGAGTCTGTTTCTCTTTCGTTTGTTTATATTTTTCATTAGATTTCACATGTAATTGAAAACATGTTATTTGTCTTTCTCTGTCTGATTTATTTCACTTGGCATAATACCCTCTAGGTCCATCCATGTTGTCACCAGAGGAAAGATTTCATTGTGTGTTTTTTATGGCCAAGTAGTATTTTATTGTTTACATATTGAATACCGCACCTTTTTTATCCACTCATCCATTGATGGGCATTGGGGTTGCTTCCCTATCTTGGCTATTGTAAATAATGCTGCGGTGAACATATGAGTGCCTATAGTCTTTCATATTAGTGTTTTAGGTTTCTTCAGATACATTCTTAGAAGTGGAATCACTGGGTCATAGGCAATTTTATTCTAATTTTGTAAGGAACCGCCACACTGTTTTCCATAGTGGAATCTAACCTTACCTTCGCTCTGTGTAAAGTGGCCAGACTTCTGCCTCAGGTCTCTGCATGGTCCTCCTTCTCTTCACTTTACCATTTTGACTGTCAGTTTAGGTCTGGTTGGATATTGTCCCTCGAGGATTAATTTTATACATGGCCTGGCCTGGCCATAAACATACTTCAAGTGTGTCTTGTCACCTGGTCTCATCTGGCTATGATCTGTTCATCAGGTTTAGTCATTCTTTGACTCAACAGATACTTACTGAGCATCCAATATATTCCAGGTTGGCTCTTATATTCTAAAACTGTGCCATTACATTTACCTGCCTGAATCAAGCCTAACTCTTCTAACAATGCTAAATTAAACTTTTGCAATTAAGAAACTATAGCCAAGTCCATTACTTGCCTTCAAATCCAGGCTAGTTTTCATTGCTTTTCTTAAATAATATTTTTGCTTTTTCAATTACAGTTATATAAGCTTCAGGTGTACAACACAGTGATTAGACATTTATGTATTTCACGAAGTGATCACCCAGGTAATTCTAACACACATCTGACACCACACATAGTTGTTAAGATATTATTTACTATATTTCCTACAATGTACTTTATATCCCCATGACTTTTTATAACTGGCATTTGGTACATCTGAATCCCTTCCCCTTTTTCACCCATCACCCCAACCTCTCCTATCTGGCAACTACCAAATTGTTCTCTGTATCTATGAATTTGTTTCTGTTTTTGTTTGTTCTTTCTTCTAATGCCTCATCTTCCCATGGGCCAATGTTGCTAAATTTCTAGCATGCACTGTGGCTGGGTCTATCCAAGTCATTTTAAAAATAAAAGATGTTTACATAATATAAGGAGATGCCCTTTAAACTGGGTATTAGACCCCAAACCTCTTTTCCTCAATAACACTACTCAGTGAAGTTTTATCAGGCAGCTACTTGCGTGTGAGTCTGTGTGTGTGGCTGTGGCTGTGGACAAGGCAGAATCACCCCCTGGCCTTGCTGGGGCTTTAGGGTGCAGTCAAATATGCTGGAAGGGAGAAATAGGAAAGTATGTTCTGTTTTGTTGCCAGAAACTATACTTTCCTGATTAGACGGAAGAAAACCTTCCTGTTTAACATCGTTAGCAGTTTAAAGAAGCTAAGAAACATTTTTAAAATGCATTCCATGTCCTACAGGCTACGACAAATGTATGTTGTGATATGTTTACCTGTGTTTTTCCTCGCAAGTGTGAGGGAAGAAAAATAATTTTCCTTCTAACCTAAGTTCTTCTGGCTGAACTCATAATCAAATTAACATGGGTCAAATTAACAGGAAAAAATGACCAAATTTGTTACATATGCATTCATATAGTGTTCTGTAAGAATGCGAGACTCGAGGACAATCGGGGCAGCTAAGGTGTACAAGCCTTGCACTGAGGAGAAAGACTGAGTTGTGGTTTGGGACTTCAAAGGGCAAAAAGGCGATGCACATGCAGCTAGAAAAGCAAATGTCCAGTAAATAAATGTTTGCTGGACCATCTGTTAGCAGTGAGACAGGGAGGACTTTGATTAAATGGGTCTTAATCACCTAGTTCACATTAAACCATAGTTATCTTTGATGATCACTCCCTTCCCAGGGCAGGTCTTTACCTAAATTATTTTATAGGCAATTAGCGAAAGGTCAAAGGTTTCTTTTTTCCCCTGAGTCTTTTGTTTCTTCAAAATAACCAGTTTAAAATAATCAACATCCCCCAAAAGTGTATTTGGGATGGCAAACTCTGTTCTCCTTCGTATGTTTGTACATTTTTTCTAACATGGCAACTGTATTTTATATATCATTATGTCCATTGCAAAGCATACAACCTGGCTCATGGTAAATTCTCAATAAATATTTAAGTGATTTCCACAACTAGTTCTGAGACCAGGATGCCTGGGTACAGTTTCCGCTGGCATGGAAATGGCTGCCCTCTCCTGTTACCTTTTACTATTCATATGAGAATCAGAAATGTGTCCCACTGATTGTGGAGAGTTCCGTCACTCCTAGAGAAATCTCCTCATCAAATCTTTCTACTTCAGACTCAAATCTCCTTCTCAAACTGTTGCTATACCCCATCATATTTCTAACTCTTGGAAATTATTTCTGGGTATACCCTCCTGCTCACACAGGGGACAAAACAGCAAGGCAGATGTACATGCCTGCCCTATTCCCAGAGATGGGACTCTGAGGGTACATTCTTCATTTGCTCTCTAGAAAGTAATGAGGAATAAAAACTTTGAGAAATCAATAATACTCGGGGAGACCCCTCCACAAAATGGAATTATCTTCTGGAGGTTGAGCCCTTGTAGTACATACAGACTTCCTCCTCTAGGTGAATGTTCTTGGAATTCATCTGTACCATGTACCAGCTGGCGTTGTGGTGAGAGGCTGTGTTAGGCTTCAGTGAATTTCTTTGAAGATGCTTTCAACATGTTTGCCCATTTCACGATGGGTGATTTACAAGGGCACCTGCCCACACTTGCTAAGTGTTCAGCAATTTTTGATCCAGAACAGTATGACCCTGGTGCCCTACCCTCCCTATTCACCCAATCTCACCCTGAGCAACTTTTTGTTTCCCTGGATGAAAAATCTCCTGAAAGGGAAATGTTTTGCCAATGTGGAAGAGGTGAAACAAAAAACAGCAGAAGCACTGAAAAGCATCAGAATCGGCAAACTCAAAAACTGTTTCGAGCAGTGGAGAAAACATCTCAATAGTTGTATTGCGTCAAATTGAGACTATGGTGAAGGTGACTGAAGTTTAAACATGTAAGAATAAATACACATTTTTTTATAAATAAATTCCAGTTTGGGGGGGCTCTCTCCTCATAAGGTAAGTGGACAGACGTGCTGGAGACAGGTGGTAGAAACTTGAAAATCAGTAATTTCAGTGACAGAACTCCCTTACTCCTAATACTATATGAAAATATTACTGGGAATGTTTAAAATATCAAACTGTAAAAAGAATACTGAGGTTAGTTATCAGAAAATCTTCAACACTGACCTATCCATTCCTATATTGACAGCAATGTTTTCTGAGTAGTTAATTAAAATTTACTCATTAGGGATCATAAACATTTTATGCGCAAATTCCTCAAAAATGTATGCTGTAAAGCAAGAATTTGATATGCTTTAGATGTTTTGTGGCTCCATGTGGAAAGGCTATTTCCATATTACCATCAAATACTATAAAAGCATGTGTATGTACACATATATATGTATATATGCGTGTGTATATATACATACACACCAGGAAGTTAAAAGGTTATAAAAATATGTATTGCTGTATTATATTTATAATATACTTATACATTTGTATATATGTGTATTCTGTTATATCAGAGTTATATAAATATATACGTGTGTATATATATACTATATATATATTTGTGTATCCCTATAGTTATATAGATACAGATTTGTGTTTGTATGTATATATACTATATATTTGTATATCCCTATAGATAAATAAATAGATATGAATTATATTACTTCTGGTATAACTAGAGGTTTCTATAATATTTTTGTTGGCCTGCGAAATTATGGTAAGTGGTTTAAGTGATTATAATTATAAAATTCGAAGTTGGTTAAGAGTCAGGAGTCCCCAGCCCCAGGGCCACGGACCAGCCCCTGGCCTGTTAGGAACCTGGCTGCACAGCAGAAGGTGAGCTTGAAGCTAATGCCCTTGAATCATCCTGAACCCATCCCTCACACCCAGTCCTTGGAAAAGTTGTCTTTCACGAAATCGGTCCCTGGTGCCAAAAAGGTTGGGGGCCGCTGGTTTAAGTGATAGCCATATCAGAATAAAAAGGTGGGTTTTCATTCCTTACACCCCTTTAAGCTTTTACTGCTATCAATTTATAACAAAGTAAACATAATAAGACCTGCACAGTGCTAAAATTTCACCCATGATTGAAAAACAACCAACCAACTTCAGTGAGGTCCAGGAATTAGCCAAATTATTTAGTGTATCTTTTTGAACTTTTGCAAACTTTTTTGGAATAGGAATAGGTAAAAACATCAAGTTAGTTGTTATTGTCATAATTAAAGATAAATTAATACTAAAACCTGAATACTTTGACTGTCAAATCAAGATTCACTCCATTACTGTAGTTTCCATAAATATTGAAGTTCAAGGTAATGCTTATATTAACCATTTAATTATATTGTGACATTGATAGGATTGTTTGAGGAATGGAATGATTCGTTTGATTTAAAAACAGAGGTATTATATATTCCAAACTGAAATGCATGGAGAAAACTAGAGAATAACAAAAATAGTGATACCTTAGTATAGCAGATATTTCAAGTTTTGAATGTCAAGAAAAACATAACCAATGAGAAACTAAAATTTTCCACAGAAAATGAGATGATAAAGAGAAGGCAGTGTTCCCCATCTATATGTGTGTGTGTGTGTGCATATGCATATATATGTATACATGTCAATCAAAAACTATAAGGTGAGAGATAAAATCACCTTAGGAATTAACCTGTCCAGAAAAATGGGACTGATTCTCGAAGGCAACTCTGCTCCATGAACAACCTCCTGGACTGGGTCAATAACAGGGAGAACAAGTCTGCAAGCTGTACACAGCCCTAACTCCTGTCCCCGTAGTTTGTATGCCTGAGTTGATGCCCTTACAAAAAAAAAATCCCACTTTAACCCTCAAAATTCTAGGCTATCTCATAGGAGGTGATGAATATAACCTTCCGTTGATCCTGAGTAGAAATTTGATTTTTCCTGAGGCAGTATCCTGCTTCCCACACTTTATCTATCCCTTGAGTTGAAATAACTCTTAGCATTCAAATGAACAAAAAATTCAAAAATGCAGAAAGTACATACAGCTTTGGAACTATTGAATCACAGTCCAACTCTGACTATAAGATTTAGGTAGTTTAATATAAAACCAAAGCATGCAATACGGTGAACATATGGGCTCACACATCCATTGTAAACAGCCCTACGGGAAAAGCTGAGGGAATGCATGTGGAAATAGTCAAGGAAGCTCTAATGAATTTCAGTGTTTACCCACCCTTTACCACCCTTTACCACCCTTTACTGCTGCCACAACCATTTTTAGTGTTTAGACAGAGTGACAGAATAATAATAGAGAAGTGGTCCTCAGCAGCACCCCTTCCTGCAATACGGCTGAAGTTCAGAGTAAGAAAAGGGTGTTTATTTTCCTTCTCTTGGTGCAGTTTTACTCTTTATAATTCTATGTTTAAGTCGAGATCATTAATGTGGCAGTTTAGTGATTGGATTCCCTGTTTTGGCATTACAACACAAGCCCATTCAAAGTAAATATCATCACACCACGCCAAGAACGTGCTCTCAGCTGCCCTGACTGGGCTTCCACTTTGGGTGCTTCCCTGAAGGTATTTTATACCAATATAGGGAGCATGCGGCCATGGTATTGTAAGTATCACAAATCATACTTTCAGCAAAAAGCAAATTCCATTCAAATTATACAAGGAAAAGAGCCATTAATTTCCCCTCAAAAGAAATTCTGACTTTTAAATATTATGTGTTTCTTTTTTAAATATGGGAAAATCATACTAGATCAAAGAAAAATACATGACCATTAGTCACCACCTGGACAGAACCATCACTAATATTGTAGAATACATTGTATATTTTTCTATGAATTCATTAGTGTATATGTATATATGAAAATGTATTTTATATTTATGTAGCCCCCATTTTTACTTAACATATTATATTCACTATGCAGTTCAAAGCTCTTCATAAAAATTATTTCAATGGTACCATAATATTTTAAGTGATTGTCATACAGCATTTATTTTTAATTTTTCCAGTTTTATTAAAATAATTATTGTATAATATTATATGATTAAGTCGTACAATATAATGCTTTCATTTATGTACATATTGTAAAATTACCACAACAAGTTTAGTTGACATACATCTTCTCATGTAGTTAAAAATTTTCTTCTGTGATGCAAAGTTTTAAGTCTATTCTCTTAGCAACTTTCATATATACAATTCAATATTGCTAACTCTCATGATCATGCGGTATAATACATCCTCAGAACTTAATTGTCTTATACCTGGGAGTGAGTCCCTTTTGACAATCTTCACCCATTTCGCACATCCCCAGGCCCTGCCTCTGGCAGCCATTACTCTATTGTGTTTCTACGAGTTCAGTCTTTTTTTTAAGATTCCAAATACAAGTGACATCATACAGTATTTGTCTTTCTCTGTCTGACTTAATTCGCTTAATGTCCCCGATTCATCTATGCTGTAGCAAATGGCATGGATTTTTGTCATTTTTATGACTAATAGTCCATTATAAGTATATATCAGTTTTTTATCTGTTAATATCATTGTCATCCATTAATCCACTGATAGACACTTAGATTGCTTCCATATGTTAGATATTGTGACTAATACAGCAATGAAAACAGAAGTGCACATATATCTTTGATATCCTCTTTTCATTGCCTTAGGGCACATATCCAGAGTGGGATTGCTAAATCATATGGCAATTTTATTTTTAACTTTCGAGGAATCCCTCTGCTGTTTTTCATAGTGGCTTCACCAATTTACATCTCCATCAACAGCACACAAATGTTCTCTATGTCCACATGCACGCCAGCACTCACTGACTCTTACCTTTTCAATAACAGCCATCCCCACAGGTATGAGGTGACAGATCATGGTGGTTTTTCATTCACATTTTTCTGATAACTAGCAATGTTCAGTACCTTTTCAGGTATTTGTTGGCCACTTGGCTGTTGTCTTTGGAAAAATGTTTATTCAGTTCCTCTGCCTATTTTATCAGATTGTTTTGTTATTGAGGTATATGACTTCTCTATATACTTTGGATATTAATCCTCTATCTGATATGTGATTGGTAAACATTTTCCCCATTCATTAGGTTATCTTTCATTTTTTATTGTTTCTCTTGCTATGTAAAAGCTTCTTACTTAGGTACTCTCCCAGTTGTTGACTTGGGCTATTCTTGCGCTTTTTGTGTCCTATCCAAAACTACAACGTCAGGGAGCTTTTTCTCTGTTTTTTTTTTTTTTCAGAAATTTTATGATTTCAGGTCTAAGGGTTAAGTCTTTAATTCATTCCAAGTAAATTTTTGTAAGCGGTGTAAAATAGGAGTCCAATTTCATTTTTCTGCATGTGGTTATTCAATTTTTTTCAGTAGTGTTTATTGAAGAGTCTATCTTTTCCCCATTGAATGTTCTTGACTTCCTTGTCAAATACTCGTTGACCATATGTGGGGCTTTGTTTCTGGACTCTTGATTCTGTCCCATTTGTGTATATGTCTGTTTCTATGGAAGTACAATACTGTTTTGATTACTAGAGATTTGTGGTGTAGTTTGAAAACAGGAAGTATGATGCCTCTAAATTTGTTCTTTCCCAGGATTGCTTTGCCTATTCAAGGATCTTTGTGATTTTATACACATTTTAGAATTTTTTTTCTGTTTCTATGAAAATGCCTTTGGAATTTTGATAGTAATTACATTGTATCTATAAATAGCTTTGGATAGTATAAACATTTTAAAAATATTAATTCTTCCAGTCTACGAATGTAGGATATCTTTTCATTTGTTTGTTACTTTTTCAGTTTCTCTTATCAAAGTCTTATCGTTTTCAATTTCCTTTGTATTTCCTAATTTTCTTCTGTTACCTTGATCTTACATGAAGTTACTTGGGAAATTTGTTGACAATGTCTCAGCGAGCTTTCGTCATCCTTTCCAGGATGTCCTGATGGGCCTCCCAAGGATGAGTCTGGCTGCAGTAGTGTGATACAGAGTATCGGCAAAAGTCCCTAGTACTCTGGAATGTAATACAAGAGCCTTGGCATGCTGGTATGCTGAGGCACTAAACAACACCTAAAAAACTTCCATAGGGGTTTTGCACTTATCAAGACACTATTGAACCTCGTTGTGGGTTTTAGGAGGCACTGGCACAAGATGTTCAGGACATTTACATTTGTCCATGAGTTTTTGAGAAACATTGTACCAGGACTAGATCTGTGATATTCAATTGGATGGGGGAATGAAGAGTGACAGCAGCAAGTGAGGTAGCCACACAGGTTTAGAACAAATGGTCCCAGCACAACCCACTGACTCAGTGGTTGCAAGTGGTCTCCCCTCTCCTTGCCTGCAAAACTGTCTTTTCTTTGTGCTTTAGCCTAAAGGCTCACCTTAGGCAGTGACAATAGCCTTGTGAACCAATGTATTCTAATTAACTCTCCCTGGCCTAAGGCAAGGAGGACCCTTGACTGTATAAGTACTCAATTAAGGCCTCTGTAACTATTGGTTTAACTGTTTCATTAGAACAAATGGCCTTAATCATGCCACTTTGAATTATTAGAGCAAGAGTGACACTTTGGGATGAATACCACAGGCCGAACAACAGAAACAATAGGCAGCAGCACATAGCAAGTGGTCTTGCTCTCACAAATGGTGTTATCCACCTGGATTGGCCAGTTAGGAAGCCAGTCGAGCTAAAGGGCATTCCCCTTGCTTCACTTCAAGTGCAATCATGCAATCCTGCCAGCTACACCACTTGTTGGGTCAGTCCCAGCCTATAGGTAGGAATGCTATTGGCAAGGCATGCCTGAGGCTCTCTCCCAGGGTCTGCATCACACATATCAAGCCCCAACAAACATTTCCCACACCAGGGCCAATATTCTGGCTGGATCAGCCATTGTGAATCTTGTTATGATGGCAGGACATACTTTGACGTAATTATCAGGGAATTTCGAGGAGCAAGATTTAGTACTCTTAAGTCCTGGAGAGTATGCATGGCATGCCTGGGGCCCACACATCAAGGTCATGGATAGAAGGAGAGCATGGACATGGGGTCCCACTTTCATCAGGGCCCAAGAATGGGGTATTTAGAGTTTTACAGGTAAATTCTTTATTGGCTAATTTAAAGCACAAGAGCAAAAGTTAGTGTGCAAGAAGGGAGATGAGGGGTCACATAAGTGGTCATTTATCTAGGTTACCCGTGGCTTTCTGAAAGAAGGAACTTCATGGGTGGGGGTGGCTTCATTCCTTATCTGATTGTTTTGCCAGTAGCTGTATTGTACACCTGGCAACATATTTAATCAGCATGATGTCTTTTGATGTAGATACCTCAACAATCAAAAGGTTCACCTCAGGAACTTACATTACAGTAGATCTCATATCCTGTAACTCAAAGGAATTTGTCTCTTAGTTCTATTTTTGGTGAAATCCTTAGATTTTTTTTAATATATAAGATTATATCATTTGCAAACAGACATTTTCACTTTTCTTCCTCTTGCCTCATTGCTCTAGCTAGGACTTCAGTACTGTGTTCAGTAAGATTGGTCAGAATAGGCACCGTTGTCGAGTTCTGATATTAGAGGTAAAATTTTCAGTATTTCATCGCTGGTATGGTGCTGCTGTGGGTTTGTTGTATATGGCTTTTGTTAGGGTAAGTCATGTTCTTTATTTCCCCAGCTTGTTTTTTTTTTTAATCATGAAACCATGTTATATTGTGTCAAATGGCTCCTATGCATCTATTGAGAAGGTCATATAATTTTTTTTTAAATAAATTTTTTTTTTCTTTTAGATTTTATTTATCTTCAGAGGGGAAGGGAAGGAGAGAGGGATAGAAACATCAATGTGCGGTTGCCTCTTGTATGTCCCCTGCCGGGAACTGGCCTGGCAACCCAGGCATGTGCCCTGACTGGGAATCGAACCGCGATCCTTCGGTTCGCAAGCCCGCGCTCAATCCACTGAGCTACACCAGCCAGGGCGGTCATATAATTTTTATCTTTGATTCTACTAACATGGTATAATACATATGCTGAATCATCCTTGCATCCCAAGGATAAGTCCTTCATTCATCATGATCTTTTTAATGTGCTGTTGAATTTAGGTTGCTAGAATTTTGCTGAGAAGTTTCGCGTTTATATTTATAAGGATATTAGTGTATGGCTTTCATGTGGTGCATTTATCTAGCTTTGATATTGGGGTAATAATGGACTTATGAAAAAGTTTCAGAGTGTTTCCTCCTCCTCATTATTTTTTGGAAGAGTTTGAGAAAGATTGGTATTATTTCTTCTTGAAAAGTTTGGTGAAATTCACTGTTGAAACTATCTGTCCCTGGCCCTTTCTTTGTTGAGAAAGTTTGTTTATATATTTTTATTTTTCAATTACATTTGATATATAATGTCATATTAGTTTCAGGTATACAACACAGTGATTAGACATTTATATAACTTATGAAGTGATTACCCCATAAGTCTAGCTCCTGTCTGACACCATGCAAGGTTATTGGAATATTAGTGACTGCATTTTCTATGCTGTACTTTCCATCCCCATTACTATTTTGTAACTACCAATTTTTACTTCTTAATTCCTTCACATTTTTCACATGTCAACCAACACCTCTTGCATCTAGCCACCATCAATTTGTTCTCAGTGTCAATGATTTATTTTTGTTTTTCTTGGTCATTTTAGTTTTGTTTTTTGTTTTGTTTTGTTTTGTTTTAGATTCCACATATAAGTGAAATCATATGGTAGCTCCCTTTCTCTGTCTGACTTATTTCACTTAGCATAATACCTTCTATTATCCATGTTGCAAATGGCAATATTTCTTTTTATGGCTGAGAAATGTTCCACTGTATATATTCTATGCTCATTCATCTACTGTTGAACACTTAGATTCCTTCCATATCTTGGCTATTGTAAATAAGTTGCAATGAACATAGAGGTGCATATATCATTTTGAATTCTTTGGATATATACCCTGAAATAGAGTGCTGGCCATCAGAAAGTTCTATTTTTAATTTTTTAATATATTTTATTGATTATTCTATTACAGTTGTCCCATTTCTCCCCCATCATTCCCCTCCACCCTGCACACCCCCTCCCACCCACATTCCCCCTTTTAGTTCATGTCCATGTGTCATAAGTTCTTTAGCTTCTACATTTCCCACACTATTCTTGCCCTCCCCCTGACTATTTTCTACCCACCGTCTATGCTACTTATTCTCTCTACCTTTTTTCCTCTCTCCTCCTCCCACTCGCTGTTGGTAACCCTCCATGTGATCTCCATTTCTGTGTTTCTGCTCCAGTTCTAGTTCTTCGCTTAGTTTTCTTTTGTTTTAGATGAGGTTGTTAATATCTGTGAGTTTGCTGTCTTTTTACTGTCATATTTTTGATCTTCTTGCTCTTAGATAAGTCCCTTTAACATTTCATATAATAAGGGCTTGGTGATGATGAACTCCTTGAACTTGACCTTATCTGAGAAGCACTTTATCTTCCCTTCCATGCTAAATGAAAGCATTGCTGGACAGAGCAATCTTGAATGTAGGTCCTTGCCTTTCATGACCTGGAATACTTCTTTCCAGTCCCTTCTTGCCTGGAAGGTCTCTTTTGAGAAATCAGCTGACAGTCTGATGGGAACACCTTTGTAGATGGCTGTCCTCTTATCTCTAGCTGCTTCTAGAATTCTCTCCCTCATTTGAATCTTGGCTAATGTAATTATGATGTGCCTTGGTGTGTTCCTCCTTGGGTCCAACTTCTTTGGGACTCTCTGAGCTTCCTGGACTTCCTGGAAGTCTATTTCCTTTGCCAGATTGGGGAAGCTCTCCTTTATTATTTGTTCAAATAAGTTTTCCACTTGTTGCTCTTCTTCTTCTCCTTCTGGTACCCCTATAATTTGGATGTTGGGACATTTAAAGATGTCCTGGAGGTTCCTAAGCCTCTCCTCATTTTTCTGAATTCTTATTTCTTCCTTGTTTTCTGTTTGGTTGTTTCTTTCTTCCTTCTGGTCCACTCCATTGATTTGAGTCCCAGTTTTCCTCCTATCTCTATTGGTTCCCCACACATTTTCCTTCATTTCACTTAGTGTAGCCTTCATTTGTTCATCTAATTTGTGAGCAAAATCAACCAATTCTGAGAGCGTACTGATCACCATAGGTTGGCTATCTCTTGGTTGCTTAGATGAATTGGCTCTGAGGCTTTGATCTCCTCCTGTTTGAGCCATTTTGGGGTTTGTTTTTTGGGGGGTCTGGTCACAGCTGTTACTTAGTGAGGGACGGAGCCTTAGGTGTTCCCCAGGGCAGGGCAGCCCAGTGGCTGGGTTGTGAGGCTATGTGTAGGGGCGGGGTCCAAGAGGGAACAATGGAACTTGTTCTGCTCTCTCTCGGATTCCAGTCCCTTCCACTGCTTCCCCTTCACCTGGACTATCTGCATAAATGTGGGACCACCTGGTCAGCCAGCCACCTTGCACAGCCTCACTGGGTCTGCACCATTGCTACCTCGTGCCTGGGGTCCACTAGCCACCACCTGTGCTCCTGGGATCTGCTAGCCACTGCTGCCTGTGCACTCGGGTCCACCAACCTCCACTTTTTCCTGCCATGACTCTACTCCTCTTACCCGTCTAGATGAATGGTTGTTGGACTTCCGTACAGTTCAATTTTCTATCAGTTCTGATTGTTTTCTTGTTTCTAAATCTTTGTTGTCCTTAATTTTGGTTGTGTGAGGAGGCACAGTGTGTCCACCTATGCCTCCATCTTGGCCGGAAGTCTATTTTTAATTTTTTGAGGAACCTTCATACTGTTTTCCATAGTGGCTGCATCAGTTTACTATTCTAACAATAGTGCAAAAGGGTCAACTTTTCTCCACATCCTTGCCAATGATTGTTTTTGTTGATTTATGGATTATAGCAATTCTGACAGGTTTAAGGTGATATTTCATTGTGGTTTTAATTTGCATTTCTCTGATTATTAGTAATGTTGAACATCTTTCATATATAAGTGGGTTAGATATGTTTTCTGCATCTGGTATATTGCTTGTCTTCATTTCATTTAGTTCTTTTTCTGGAGTCTTGTCCTGGTCTTTCATTTGGGACATGTTTCTTTACCTCCTCATTTTGACTGCTTGCCTGTGTTTGTTTCTATGTATTAGGTAGATCCAACATGTCTCTGGGTCTTGGCATAGTGGCTTAGTAGGCATCCCTGTAGGGCCCAGTGGTGCAGGCTCCCTGATCATCTGAGCTGGGTGCTCTAGGGGTGCCTCTTGTGTGCTCTTCTGTTGTAGCTGACCCGTGGTTGTTGTTGCACATCAGTGGGTGAGACTGACCCTCAGGCTGACTGGCTGTGAGAGCTCACTGTGACCACAGCAGACAAGATGTTGCACGAGGATGCCAGTGGTGCTCCAAGGTCAATCGAGTCAACTGTTGGATGGTTTTTGATTACTGATCCAATACCCTTACTAGTTGTAAATCTGTTCAGATTTTCTGTTTATTCATGATTCCGTTTTGGTACATTGTACATTTCTAGGAATTGATCCATTCTTCTAGGTTTTCCAGTTTGTTGGCATGTAGTTTTACATTGTAGTATCTTGTTATCCTTTACATTTCTGTGGTACTGGTTGTAATGTCCACTCTTTCATTTCCTACTTATTTGAGCCTATCTTTCTTGGTAAATCCAGCTAATAGTTTTTTCTCTTTTGTTCATAACCCTTTTTTGTCAGAAAATAAAGTTTTAGTTTTACCAATCTTCTCTCCTGTTGTCTCAATCTATATTTCATTTATCCATTCTGATATTTATTTTTTCTTTATACTAACTTTGGGCTTAGTTCTTATTTTTATAGTTCCTTCAGGTGCAATATAAGGTGTTTGACATTTTTTCTTCTTTTTAATATAGTCTTTTTTTTAATAGTCTTCTTAGCTGTATACTTCCCTCTTTTCCCCGTAAGTTTTGATTTGTTTTACTTTGGTGTGCTATGTTTTATTGCATTTTTTCTTTGAAACATTGGTTGTTCAGGAATGTGTTGTTTAATTTCCATATATTTGTCACTTTTCAGTTTCTATTATTGACTTCTATTTATACTATTATGTTCATAATATTAAACACAATACAATTTTATCTTTTCCAAGTTGTTGCCATTTATTTTGTGGTTGAACAAATGTTCTATCCTGAAGAATATTTCTAAGTATATTTGAAAATAATGTATAATTAAGTATAATGGGATGAAATGTTCTGTATATGTCTGTTTGGTGCATTCGGTCTATAGTGTTGCTCAAATCAGCTATTTCCATATTTTCTGCCTGAACTTTCCATTGTCGAGAATGGGTTATTAAAGTTTTCTACTATAACTGTGTTGTTTTCACTTCTCCTTTTAGTTACGTTAGTATTTGCTTTATATATTTATGTGACCCAGTATTAGATGAATATTTACAGTTCTTATATTCTCTTAATGATTTAACACCTTTGTCATTATATAATGACCGTTTGTCTCTTATGATCATCTTTAGCTTAAATTCTAGTTTGTCTGGTATAAGTATAACTACCTTTGAAATCTTTTGGTTAGCTTATACTTGGAATATCCTTTTTCACCCTTTCACTTTCAGTCATTATTTGTCTTTAAGGCTAAATTGTGTCTCTTTAAGCAGTATATCTCGCATTTTTTACCCATTGGCTTTTCTGTCTTTTGACAGGAAAAATTAATCTATTTATCATTGATAGATAAATAGTAATTATTGATAGATATGGATTTACTATTAACATTTTTTCTATTTTGTACTTTTTTCTTCTCTTGCTATCTTCCTTTGTGATATCACTTTTTTGTGATAGTTTGTTGGATACCTTTATCTAAGTCTTTTGTTTAGTCTACAGGTTTTTCCTTTGTGCTTATCATGAAGCTGCATAAAATATCTTACAGTTATAACAACCTGTATTAAGTTGGACCAGTAGCTGAGGTTGACAATCACCTCTCACTGGATGGGGTCACAGGTTATATTTCCTTACAGGGCAGTGCCAGTGACTGGAATCTGTAATTACTCAGTGCTGTAAGCTGGGGTCCTCAGTTACTACTTTTAGGTAGCAGCACAGGCTGTGCTCCCCAAGATAGTACTGCTGTTTGTATTCTGCAATCAGGCAGGGCTGAAGATAGAGCCACATGACCAAGCAGAGCCTCAGGCTGTGCCCTGAAGTTGAGTGGGGCTAAATACTGGACTCTACCATCAGGCAGACACTGACTGTGCTATGCTGTTGATCGAGATCACTGGTCAGGGCAGATGGGGCCCCCAGGTGTATCCTGCAGTTAGGTGGGACTAGAGGCTGTGGTCTGTTGTTGAGTAGGGTTGCTATCCAGGCTCCCTGGTGTAGAGGATCTGTAAGCTGCATGCAACAGTTAAGCAATGCAATGGTTGAGCTCTACTGTCAGGTAGGGCTGTAAGCTGAGCTCTAAGACTTGGTAGTACCTTAGGCTGAACTTCAAAGCTGCCTGTGATCACTGTTTGGGCTTCCTGGTCAGATGGGGCTGGAGGTTATGTTCAGCAGTTGAGTGGGTGTGCTGACTTGCTTCCCTGCCTAGGCATGTCATAGAATGAGTTCTACAGCTGCACTGCATCTGTGCCCAGACTTCCTGGTGGGACATGACTAGAGGCTGTGCTCAGCAGCTGGACAGAAATGCTGACTTGCTTTTCTGTCCATGTGGGGCTATAGAATGGGCTCCATAGCCGTTGTGGTCATTGGCTGGGGATGCAAACAAGATAAAACTGCCAACCATGTTCCTTGGCCAGATGAGGCCACTAGCTGGGATCCATGCTTGGGCACCACCTCTACCAGGAACATGGTCTTCCAATATCTACACAATGGTTGCTGTAAGGTATATCCCCTTTTCCGTCTCCATCTGATGCCCGGCAGTCAGGGTATACTCAGTGATTCCCATGAGGCAAGACCCAAGTGGTCCTCCTGGGAAGCATCCCACAATGTTGTGATACAATATGTCCACCTTGGGCTCTCTTTTACCCACTAGAGAAATAGTAAGTTGAAGGGGGTCCTCTCTGTTGTGCTGTGCCAGCTTGGGGGAAGAGCAATGAGGTCAAAGTGAAACCACTCTTCGTACCCTTATAGCATGGTTCTTCTCAGTCTCTGTTGTCCACGGGGGCACTGCTGCCTAATACCTGAGTTCTGGGATTTTCACAAAGCTGTCTTGTTTATGGAGAGTCACTAGTTGGTTTTTCTGTGAGTGGGACTGATGTCAGGAACCAGCTATTCTGCCATCGTGATTACATCACTGTATTGTTTCTTTTTAATAAGGAAAAAATAGCCTGGCTCAGGATTATCAGTAGAAAGAAAACACACATTAACATTCATTCTGCTCCTCAGTTATTAGGTTATTATGAAATGACCACCGTCAAATTTAAAGTAAACAGATACAGAAAGAAATGCATAGCCCACTTGTCTTGATCTATGGGGATTTAACCGGCATAACCTTGCTAAACAAAGGTATATTTCTGCCCTGACTGTGATTCTCTATCTGAAACAAGAACAAATTGTTTCAGTCCAACACAGTCTGTATTTCTTCCTTACACAGGTTGAGTTAATGAAAGACCAAAATTTCAAGCCTGTACTACACATACACAATTTGTCCTCCCCTATCATCTACAGTGCTTGATGTAAGAAAATCATATGTATCAGAATTATATATCCCACTGTGCACCATCTTTTACTTCCCACTCAGTTGTTTCCTGGGAGATTTAGGCCCCAAAAGATGTAAGAATGTACTAATGGGACTTAGGGAGGGAATGGTCCTGATTCTGCTTTGGAAAGCAATGCGGCACAGGAGGGGATTGATTACCAATCTTATTGCTGCATAATCTGCATCACAGTGCTTGCAAGTACATAGCAGGGAGAACTAAACCCCCCTCCTGGTAGACAGGACTATTCTAGTCCAAACTAGCAAAATGCACCACAGTGCATCTTGTCTTACTTCAGCTCTGTATGATCTAAGGTTATTGTAATTTATTCTCAGTCTCACTCATATGGTAGTCTCAAATGCAGTCAATTTCAGAGAGCAATTAATCAGTTAAAACATTAATTCAATTTACCCAATGTAATTAAAATGAAAATGATGATGATAATATGGTGATGATAGTGAGAGTCCAATTATCAGTTCCACACTAGTCACTAAAGAGAGTTTAAGTGTCCCCTTCTGTTATCTACCTTGAAGAAAAGCACTAATAGGAATAGATGAAGTATAAGAACATTATTTGGTAATGATGCCAGGTTAGATTTTTGATTAATAGGGAAACAATTAAAACCTCTCCTGCACCATGGAACATACTTTGGCCTGTTTCTGGCAGGGAATATGACGTCTCTTTGGAGCGTCCTCTTTGGATCCTCTTTTGAGATCTTCGTCCTTTGCAGCTCCTTAAGGATGATACAAAGGGGCTGTTAACGATCTCTCATTTGGGATTAAACATGATCAAATATGTCAAAAGTGGTTTGTAAAGTTTCATGCTGGAGATTTCTCACTGGATGAAGCTCAACAGTTGGGTAGACCAGTTCAAGTTGAGAGCGATCAAATCAAGGCATTAATTGAGAACAATCAAATGTCATACCAGGCGGGAGATAGCCAACATACTCAAAGTATCCAAATCAATAAAATTATTGGTGAAAATAAAAAAATGTGTCTTTTATTTCATAGAAAAAAAACATACAGACTTTTTGGCAAACCAAATACTAATTATTCCACATGTTATTTCTAATGTTTACTATCACAATCATCTTGCCACACAGGCATCGGTACATGTATTTCACACACGAAGAAGGCCGTGTGTATGTGTGCACACATAGATACACAGTAGACAGTCAATAGATTATTTTATTTTAAACATTATAAATAACACAACAAAGTATATTTTAATTGCCTGGTTTTACTCAGTGTTCAGAAAATAGCACAATAATTCACGGAGACAAGATCTAAATCCAAGTCTGTTCCGCTGCCAGCTCACCTTTTCACGCGGCCACTCCGACAGTAGTAAGGAACCTGCACGGTAATTCATCTGTCAGCCGTTGCCGAACACTCACTCAATGCTATTGTGCTCTGAACAGTGGTTGGACCTGGAAAAGAGTATCAGGCTGCCTGTATTCACAACGCAGTTCTGCAAAGTGTTCTTCATACGTTTTTTTCATTTTCAAAATGAACTCTGAAGTGCATAAAATGTCATACACCATTTTTCAGATGAGAAAACTGAGGTTCCACGAACATAGATAAATGGAGACCCAAACTGAAATCTTTCTGATTCTTTCCATTGATCTGGGCTATAAACGCCTTTCTCACCTTAGCTTTTCTTCGTTCACCCCAAGTGTACTTCCAGTGCTCCCCAAACTTTTAAACATAGTGATCACAGGTCTTCAGTTTAAGCAGAGAGGTGTGATTTGGTCAGTATCCCAAACACCACTAGGCACACCGGTAACCCACACCATGGTGTGGCAGACACTGCCACAGAGACTCAGCTTTGCATGTGGGCTTGACGAGCCACCTCCATTTGCTCCAACGTGCACCGAAATAATGGTAGGCAATACCACTGGTCATGTGTCAGAACACGCATTTGTACCAAGTTCAATGATTACTGCCCGTATCAGATGTTCTGTCTCCATAAATGTGGTTTAGCTTCATATTTCCTAATACTTCAAATGTTATAGAAACATTAATTCAAACATTGTCCAAACTGTTACTGGAGATATATTATAAAAAAGAGTTGCCTCTTAAAAGAACACAAATGGCTAGGATCCTTCACTTAATGTGTTTTCTCTCCTCATCAACAGAAACCAGTAAGAAAAAGTGAATTATGATATAATCATGTTCTTTGCTAGTGCACCATTAATCTTTTCCCTTCCATACTACTATAATTCACTTTACCTAACAAAACCAACATTCTTAATGATATATTAGCTCAAATGTAGCATAATATGTCAGGAAGTAAAAATACGGATCTCAGACATAACACTGTGTCAGTATGAGTAAATTTCCTTCTGTGTCTGTGTCACTTCTGGGCCTATTTCCCCCCTACTGAATTTTGGTCTCGGCAAATAGCAATTCCCAATACCCATGACACAATTATAAATGTTTTAAAACCTTTTGAGTTAAATAATTTCAGTTTCCTCTTGGCTAACCCTTTTCTCTAGCTAATCTAGAATTTTTATGAAATGTGGATACATCAAATAATTAACATGTAACCATTTCTTTCTTGAATGTGAAAATAGTTAACATCTTCTTGCAGTATTTTCTATTACCATGAATAACACCATATTGATTCACTTCATCAAAGATGCTGAAAGAATCTTTTTTAGGAACCGAATGTATTAAATACTTAATTTGGACTTTTAGTAAAATTTAATTGTAGTTGGGAGAGATTATAGGATTTTCAAATATGGCATTTAGAAGATGTTTATTAGCTTTTTACAGCTACAAGCTTTCAACCTACTATGCTAATAATATTTAGTAATTTAGTAACTTAGTCTCATAGTAAAGAGAAGAGATATTCTTATGGAATTCCAGAAACTAAAGTAACAGTCACTTATAAATGAATTGTCCAAAACCTAGCCCATACAATATTTATAATAAATATTATAAGCTCATGTTACCTAGGCTTTCAAAACAAATATCTGATATTTTTACCCTATACTTTTTGGTTTTGACATATAATTAAACCATAAACAAAACTTCATTGTCCATCTTTTTATGATAACCAAAAAAGCTAGGTTTAACTAAAATAAATTTCATCCGTTTAACTTAAACAGTGTTTATAACTACAATTCTTGCTTACAGATACACACATACCCAGCAACACAAATTCTTTTTCTGCATAGAGAGTTGTGCTTATGAATTAAGAAATCCAAAAGTAATTTATAGACAAGGGCTTGTAATTTGTGGAATACTAGAAAGAAACTTTTAAAAATATAAATCTGTTTAGACCTCTCCCCTGATTAAAAAGTCTTCAGTAACCCCACCCTCCACTGACTTCAGGATAAGTATTAAGCACCCTATTGGGCACCCACAGCCCATCGTGATCAGGCCCAAGTTTGTTTTCTGGCCTCATTGCTCACCCCTCCTCACCGTGCCTTCTGATGCCTGTCTAGTCTGCCTGATGCTCCTTGAACCTCCATGGCAGGACTATTGGTAAGCCTTAGCCTGGAAGTGTTTCCCAAGTCTCTACATCTGAGAAGCTCAAATGCTGTTTGCTCAAGGGGCGTAATCAGCATTCCTGCCTTGCCTTGTGCGATAGCCCCAGTTTGCCACTTGCTCTCCTGCTACTTTCGGTACATCCCCCACCCCCACCCCAGGTTAGAGCATGAACACTTTCCACAACACAAAAATGCCTAATCCTCTTCCAAGGCACAGACTGGACCTTAGAATATGAATTTTGTAAAGTAACCTTACACTCATTTCCAGTTTAGGTTCTTATTTTCCCTCATAACCTCATTCCTTCACTTTATGTGTTTTACTTCATTGTCTTAAGGGACTACATTTTCAAATAAATAAATATAGCAGTGTTAACTTGAAAACTGTTATCAGAATTCTTTGAGAGAAAAATGCCTTTATTAGAAAGCACATTTTTAAGTCATGGGGGAAAAGGAAGCCCCTGTGGGTGTGTGTCGGCAACCTTCAAGACAATGAAAGTGCTTTTCAAATTGCTCTGCATTAACAATGAAGACAAATTTGTTGGTAGGAAATAAGGAGGAAAGAAGGGAGGTGTGGGAGAAAAAGATATAATACATAAAATATTTTAGCTAGAATATTGAATATTGCAGAGGGGCTTAGGAACAGAATTATCTTAAGGTTAATATTAAGCTGATGTTGTTGATGTAATCAAGACTTGTCCATCATTCCAAATATCAAATATATGTTCTGCACCCAAGGACAGAATCCTTCCTCTGGGATGTCTAAGTACACAGCAGGCTCATTGGAGATGGTGCTATATGAGGATCCCTAAACCGAACTAATTGTGGAGGAAGAGGCAAGCATACTCATAAAAACATGGGAACCCCTCATATTTGCAGAAATACTCTTCTAGGCATTGACCACAATCTTTGGGAAGCACATTAAGTCAATGTGAGCTACACTTCAAGGACTGTTCCACCTGATAGCTAGTACAGAAGAAAATCCATCATGGAATAATTATCATAAAGTTTTGTTTAAAAATGCTTGGCAGGAGGAGGCTCCAAAGACTCTTTCTAATTTGAGGAATAAGGGCAGTAATTTTATAGAAATTTAGCAGGAGGGTTTACATAGTTTTCAGCTTGCTTTAACAATAGTATAAGGGAATTATAATTTAAACATAAAAGGTTTAATTTGACTTAAAAATAGAGACTTCTCCCTTCTCCCTTTCTCTAGAACATTTATTTTAGAAGACTTGTAAGTTCTTTATCTCCTTGAAATGCATGTAAATCTTTTTTTTTAGAAGTTATTAAGCACCTTCCTGCTTTATGACCCAGGAATGTCTGTCTAGGGCCTGAAAGACATCCCCTTGGAACAAAAACATCAATAAAGATAGCAGCCCTGCCTCCCAGTTTCTGTGTGAGAGTAGGAGCCTAACTTTAGCAAGTGCCTGAATTTAAGTTGCAAAACTACCTCCTATCATGAAAAGATGAGAAGTTTATTTTCACTTTGTATAAAAGTGATTAACTAATACAGATAGTCACCCTGACCACCCGGTCATGAACCTAAGATGAACTATGTGTGCCAAATGGTGCTATCAAGTACTCTTACAGGAGGACTAGCTGCTATCACCTTTAGGACAGGTATGCAATGGTTTGTGTCTGCTTACCTATAGAAAAGGGTGAGATTACTATTTTTATAATCTCTTAGCAAATTGTCTGTGGTACATATCACATTCTGACTTAATACTTATTCAATATAAAACCTTTTTTTAAAAATTATCCTTGTGAAGAGGTTTTCTGGATTGGGAAGTTTTCTTTTTTAATTATTTCCCCAAGAATTGGTCAAAAGAGTTTCTCGCAAAAGGAAGGAACGTTTTTTGTGGATTAGCAACCATTGGGCAATTTGGATTTTACCAACAGAGAATGGGGAGGAGGGAGGTAGTACAAAGTTAGAGACCAATTTCTTGTGCAGAAGAGGGTAGGGAAGAACTGCTGTGAGAGGAAGCTGGGCACACGGATGTGTAAGAATCACAGTGGAAAATTCTCACTCAGTGTCTATTACAATGAATTTTGGAAATTAACAAACATTGTTTTGAATGATCTCTCTTCAATAACCACACTGACATCAAAGAGATTGTGTAACTCATATTTGCATCCTTGATGTTTAAAAGATACTACCATCTAATAAATATGGTTTTATTGGTATATAATTAATATAACATCGTGTAAATTTAAAGGTGTACAACATGTTGATGTGATACATTTATATATTTATATATACTGCAACATGATTACTACCATTGCTTTAACTTATTTCACATAATTATTTCTTTCGTGTGGTGAGAACATTTAAGGTCTAGTATCTTAGCAATTTTGAGCTAGATAAAACAGTGTTGATGACTAAAATCACTGTTTCTCGCATTAGCTTGGGACATATTTATCTACTGGCTGCAAATTTGTAGCATTTAATAACATCTCCCCAAATTCCCCATCCCCTAAACCCTGAAAACCACCATTCTATTCTGTTCTATGAGTTCAGCTCTTTTTGATTCCACATACAAGTCATAGCAGACAATATTTGACTTTCTCTGTCTGGCTTATCTCACTAGGCACAATGCCCTCAAGGTCCATCAATATTGTTGCAAACGGCAGGATTTCCTTCTTTCTTGTGGCTCAATATTTCCTTGCCTATAAATACCACAACTTTATCTATTCACCCATTGACAGACACTTAGGTGGTTTCTAATTCTTGGCTATTGGAAATAATGCCACAATAAACATAGGAGTGGAGATACTTTTTGATATCCTGTTTTTAGTTTCACTGGGTACATAACGGGAAGTAGGATAGCTGGATCATATGGTAGTTATATTTTTAATGTTTTAAGGAACCCACATACTGTTTCCCATAATGGCTGTACCAATTTACACTCCCATCAATAGTGCACAAGGGCCCCTTTCTCCCCATACATGTCATAGTTCTTGACTCTTGTCTTTGTGATGATAGCCGTTCTAACAGATGTGAGGTGATAGCTTAATGTGGTTTTGATTTGTGTTTTCCTTATGATTAGGAATTATAAACTTCAGAACCTCTTTATGTATTTGTTGGCCATTTATATGTCTTGTTTTGGGAGAAAAATCTATTCAATTTCTGTCCATTTTTAATTTTTTTTTGCATTGATTGAGTTGTATGAGTTCTTTATATAGGTTGGAAATTAACTCCTTTCTGATATATACTATACAAATATTTTTCCTACTCCATATGTTGTATCTATTTTGAATTAATTTTTGTTAATGGTGTAAGATATGGGTTCAATTTCTCTGCACATGGTTATTCAGTTTTCCCATTAATTAAAGAGACTGTCTTTTCCCCCACTGAGTGTTCTTGCCTCCCTCACCAAACATTAGTTGAGTGTATACATAGGGGTTTATTTCTGTTCTGTGGGTCTCTCTGTCATTCCTATAGCAATACATATTGTTTTGGCTGCTACAGCTTCATAATAGAGTTTTAAATCAGGAATGTGAAGTCTCCAGCTTTGTTGTTTTTTCAGGATCACTTTGATGATTCAGGGGTTTTTGTGTTTTCATACAAATTTTTGGTTAGTTTTTCTATGTCTGTGAAAAATGTCATTGGAATGTTGATAGCTACTACATTGAATCTATAGATAACTTTGGGAAGTATGGACACTTTAACAGTATTAATTCTTCTAGTCTGTGGATGCAGAATATCTTTCCATTTGTGTCTTTTTCAATTTCCTTTGTCAAAGTCTTTTAGTTTTTATTGTACAGGTATTTCACCTTCTTGGTTAAATTTATTCATAAATATTTTACTGTTTTGATGTATTTGTATATGGGATCGTATTCTTCCTTTTTTTCAGATATACTCTTGTTAATGTATAGAAATGCAACTGATTTCTGTATTTTGGTTTTATATCCTGCAACTTTACTAAATTTGCTGATTAGTTCCAAAAATTTTCAGTTGAGTCTTTTGGTTTTTTTAATATGTAAGATTATATTATCTGCAAATAGAAGCAATTTTTTCATATTTTTTTATTTTAATGTCATTTATTTCTTTTTCTTGGTTGTTTTAGTTAGGACATTTAGTATATGTTGAATAAGAATGGCAAGAGTGGACACCCTCGACTTGTTCCCAATCTTTGAGGAAAAGCAACTATTCACCATTATGTGTAATTTTAGCTGTGCGGTTATAATAATGGCCTTTTTAATGTTGAACTAAGCTTCTTATATACCCAATTTGTTGAAGGTTTTTATGATGAAAGGGTATTGTATTTTGCTGAAGGTTTTCTGCATCTATTAAGATGGTAATGATTTTTATCTTTTATTCTATCAATGCGATGCATCACATTGATTGACTTACATATTTTAAAACATCTTTGCATCTAAGGGATAATTCCCATGAAGTCGTGATTTCTGAACCATTCCAGGTGCTGTTGAATTTGGTTTGCTAATATTTTGTTGAGGATTTTTGCATTTGTATTTATTAAGAATATTGGCCTGTAGATTTTCTGTAGTGTTCTTACCTGAATTTGCTATCAAGGTAATGCTGACCTCACAAAATGCGTTTGGAATTGTTTTCTGCTCTTCAATTTTTTTGAAAGAGTTTGAGAAGGATCAGCATCAATTCTTCTGTAAGTGTTTGGTACAATTTTTCAATGAAACCATCTGGTCCTGGGCTTATGTGTTGGAAGATTTTTTATTACTAATTCAATCTCCTTACTAATTATTGGTCTGTTCAGATTTTCTATTTACTCATGATTCAGTTTTGGTAGGTTATTTCTAGGAAATCATCAATTTCTTCTATATTATCCAATTTATTTTCATATAACAATTATTTATATTGGTCTCTTACACTCTTACCACTTTGTAGTATCAGTTATAATGTCCATTCTTCATTTCTGTTTTTATTTATTTGAGTCTTTTTCTTTTACTTTAGCTAAAGGCTTGTTAATCTTATTTACCTCTTCAAAAAAACAGCTCTTATTTTTGCTGATCTTTTCTTTTGTCTTTCTGGTCTCTATTTATTTCCACTCTTTATTATTTTCTTCCTTCTGCTAACTTTGCGTTTAAGTTATTCTTCTTTGAAATTAACAACTGAAAAACTTTTGTCAGGTTCTAGATTTCCATTACAACTTAATTTTAGAACAGGTCTAGCTATTGTGCAATATGCTACTTAAAAGAAGTCTTCTTACAGATGTGGATGAACCCTTATGTCTTTAATAATATTAACATTATTAACATTACTGGGCTGACCAGAATCTACAGCTATCTAAATCTGCTTTGCAATTTGGCTTTTTATTTATGGTTGTTTGGTTTGTTGGTTTGGTTTTCCATCTCTAGTCTTCTAATAACCTCTCTGTCACTATCCTAATATCTTTCCACTATTAAATATTTCTTCAGAGTACACACTGTAGGTTTCAAGAAAACTTGGAATTTAAAGGAATGGCTTCTGCACTCAGTACAGACTGCCTCGTGGCACTGGACACTCTCCTCGTTACCTGTCCATCTAAGGGTGAAAACGTTGCTGCAGCCCTTGAAAATCCATACCTGGTCCACAGGGCTGCTTTAATCACTGCTTTAATCTTAATGGGGATAAATGAACATTCCCCCCTTGGCTCTTCCACTGTAATGCTCATGGCCCTATTATAATAATAACCCACTTCTCCACCAGCTCTTCCATCAGGCTGAGAGTTGCCAGAGTAACAGAAATATCCTATATTTGCATTTCTATCATCAGCATCCAGTAACTTTTCAGGTACTTAATAAACATTTGTTGACCCAGTGAATATTTATTATCTCTTTGAATACAAAAGAAATTTTCTCAGACCAGACATGGAATAAAGTTTACTTAGTTTGCATCTCTGGGCGAGTGGTAGTGACCCCCTGGGGAGCTATATTGAGAAGGTCTCTGAATATATATAATATGTGTACATATACATGTAAACACATACACAATCCTTGAAAACACTACTATAAAATCGATGAGTAACATTTGCTATGAACTGGTAGAAAAGTGCAGGCACTGGTGATATATATTTATCATCTCAAGAATAGATGATGAAAAAAAGCACTTAAATTATGTTTTATAGTTAGTTTTCAAAGACCCTGACGTAATTTAAAGAACTTGATGTCACAGCAGCCTTGTTTCCTGCTTTACAAACTTGTAAGAGGAGGTTAGAGCATTAAGGTACTTCCAAAGCTTGCAATTTATCAGGTTGCTAACTGGCTAATTAGGGAGTGAAACCTGACCTCTAAGAGCAATAACAACAAAATGCCAGAGATATCCCCACTACACCAGTATTGCTCTCTCCTCTGTAACCTGTAATTACACTCAGCTTGTGTGCAGGCATTCCCAAGCCATGTATGGATGGCTAAAGTTTTAGCATAATTATACCAGGGAAACAGGCTGCAAAGTACAAACAGAACAATTTTACTAAAATGAATCTACATGTGTTCCTTGCAAGTGCCAGTTGCATTAACAGTTACTATTTTATGTTCTTACACAAATCAGTTCAAAGTTCTGTATAATCCAAGTGATTAGAGATTTTTCAAGAGTTAGTTTTAACAGTAGAAAATGTCCAGACAGTGATTGAAATTGGATGATGAAATGAAGTTGAAGCCCTTCCTTATTTGCTTTGTATTGCCTGGAAAAGTCAAGCTGGCATAAATAACCAAAAATATCTCTAACAACTATGAATTAAGAATTATGTAGCTCAATAAAAATATGTAAGGAAAAAGAATAAGAGGTGAGAGAATCTCAAGAAAGGTGGCCCAAGGCATTAACCTTTCCATGTACTTGATATTATTTTGGGTTTTAAAAATTATATCTGTACATAGTTTCCCCACCCTACCCCAGTCTACCTCTTCTGGGATTTAGAAGTTGGTCAATAGAAAAACAATTCCGAAGATTTCTGCAATCCCTTGTATTAATATATCCTAAGGCTTTGGTCTCTGGCAATATGTTTTGAGGTAAGGGCTGAGGAATAAAGGAGTTGGGGGAACGAAAAGGGGAGCCAGAGATGTCGAACATAGATATGGGATGACATCTCTCGTCAGCATGGACAAATACATTCTCCACAGGTCTCTGGCCTCAGTTCTTTCATCAAGCAATTGGGATGAGGCCCTGGTGGGGTGGTTCAGTTGGTTGGAGTGTAGTACCATACACCAAAAGGTTTCAGGTTTAATCCCAGACCAGGGCACCTACCTAGGCTGTGGGTTTAATTCCTGGTCAGGGCACATATGGGAGGCAACTGACCGATGTCTCTCTCTCAAATTGATGTCTCTGTCTCTCTCTTTCTCTGTCTCTCTCTTTCTCTGTCTCTGTCTCTCTCTCTCTCTGTCTCCCTCTCCCTCCCCTCTCTCCCCCCTCTTTCTCTCTCTCCCTATTTTCCTCTCTCTCTCCCTCCCTCCCTCCGTTCCTCTCTCTCTAAAATCAATAAACATATCCTTGGATGAGGATTAAAAACCATGTAAAACAATTGGGTTGAGAACAGCGAGTTGTTGTGTCAAATGTCCAAACTGCTTAGTAAAATTCCAGGCATGTGCCAGCCACTCGGTAATTATGAGTGGCTAGTAATAAAAGTAAGTGTAGTCATCAACATTGTCATTTTCTAATATGACTAGTAGCAGGAGTTGTGTTAAAACAGTGCTATAATAGAAAGAACATAAACTCTGGAGTCTATATACACGGCTTTGAATCCAACTCCTGCAGTGTATAAACAAACCCCTAAACCTCATCATGTCTTAGTGTCACCATCAGTAAAATGGATTTAAGACTATTTAACCCAGAGGTCCACTGTGAACATCAAGACCTTGCATATGAAATTCTTGTAAACTAAGAGAAAAAATACTACAAGCTTGGATCGTCCTACTCCTTATATATATCCATCAGTGCCTGTCTGAGTTGAGAGTGACTAAATCTTCCACATTGAAGTCTCTATCAGGCGTAGTGTAGATGTTTTTTCCCCGCCATCACAGATTATTTTCGTAGCTTGTACAAAGGCTTCTGAAGAAATAACATGGAGCCATTCTGTCCGGCGTACCTTAGGGTGGGCCCAGCTGTGAGTTAGGTCCCTCCCACACACTTTCGCCTTTGACAAGACAAGAGCAGATCTGCATGGGGACTCGCAGAGGAGAACGGAGTGAAGGGAGAGAGCTAGAGCATGAAACACCATTGGGAAGGGCAGAGGTGAGGACCCGGCGGCGCGAGCGGAGAACAGCAGCCCTCAGAGAAAGAGGACATTGGAGGGATCAAACGCCAAGGAGAGATTTTGCCCACAAACAATACAGTTGAACTCTGTTAGGCCTAGTTTGAACTCAACAGCGTTTTGTTACTTCTTTTTTGATGAAAACCATGAAGGGTATGCAATTGAACAAAATATTTTGTGCAGTTTAAGTTTGATGTAGGAGTCATTGTTGAAAGAGTTCATTTTCTTATCTTACTTGTCAGCCCACTAATTCATGTGAGTTAACTGCAGACGCCACATATAAATTACCATTTTCTTTCACCACAGGGGGAGGAGGGCAGGGGGGGCAGAAGATATTTTATCCTAAAATATTTGCTGTTTTCCCCTCAAAGTTTCTGTTGTTACGGTCCTGGTACATAATTGTCCTTGAAACTCAGTCTATAAACACAGAAAACATTCTGACCCCCCCCCCCCCCCGAAACCTCTTTGCAGCGAGTCTGCTGGGGTGAAGAAGCGGAGCGCGAACAGCAGGGGAGGTCGCGTTTTAGCGGGTGTTGCTAAAGTAGATTGTGGCTCTGCTATTTTACAGGGAAATGCGCTGTCCCAGGGTAGCTTCGAAACTTCTGAAATGTCACCACATATATTTCACTGCATCTACATGACCCGCAGAAATTAGAGCATCATTTCAAATCTCATTTCAATTGACAGTTGCCTTAATGTACCTCTTTTTTTTTTTTGCTTTTTTTTTTTTTTTTTGCTTTAAAACCATCATTCTATCTTCTGTTTCCTGTTGTAGGTTCACATATCTAGATTCCCCTGGGAAAAATAACTTTATTTTTACTATTACCTTATGAGATAACACTATGCTAATGATAATTCGCACTCAAGATGGTAAATTGCCCATCATTCTCAATTGTGTCTTATATCATTCTTAATTAATGTGCAACCTTAATAGTTCCCATTCAGTTATTCTTCTCTGTCACAGCCAAGCCACATACAGGTCTTTGGAGAGATTAAGAATTAATTCTTTAAGTAGTACCAGGCTAGAATGAATATAAAGATAAGATGAATGAAGATAAAAAAATAATGTATTTAAGCATGTTTTAGCCAGTACAAATATTTCCTCCACGGTCATAAGTACTTTGGGTGTGTCTCTCACTCACTCCGTACACACTCAATGCAATGTCCTGCTCAGATGAACATTTCATAAATACCTATTGATGATTAAAACACCACCCTAACTTTTGATAATACTACAGAAAGGAACCCTAAGTACCAAGTTTTATTAAACTTTTTTCAGTGCATTTTCTCCCAAAGTTTCCAGTTAGTTAGAATAGTAGTACTTTTTAGTTTCTCATTTATGTTTTGGGCTTAAAGGCTATTTTCTAACCTTCTCATCACCCATCTCTGGATAATTTTTATCAGGATTTTGGGTACTTGTAAGTGGAACAGAGTTGCTCTTCTCTGAAAGTTTGTATTTATAAGTGCCCCCTCCTTGGGAGGCTGGAAAGCATCCCAGAAAAAAAGGGAATCAGGATCCTTTCTGAGGTTTATGAACATAAAAAATATTCTTGATGGGCTGAAATAAGCCCACTGAAACCAAACTTCAAAAGGAATACCAATGCTCTTGAGAAGAAAGTCTGCATAAAGGAAAACAGCCTGGAATTATGACCCGGCCACAGCACCAAGGGATGTGGGTGTGCTTGAAGGGGCGTCGAGGCTCTGGCAGGGCTTCTGCTGCAGTGGGGTCCATGCTGCTCAGTGTCCCCGGCAGGTTCCGTACATCTTAGGGAAACATCAAAGACAAAAGCCCCAGAGAGAGAACACCACTGTTGGCTTCCGAGATTGCTAAAGGGCATACTTTGATGGATGTGAAGTCATTCTCTTGCTTAGCTAAACCCCGGGCATGTGGCTGGGAGCAACGTTCATAGATTTCTGGCTTCCCCAGCAGCCATGTAGTCTTGGCTTTTCCCATGGGCACAGTGACTTCCAAGGCAAGTAAGGGCCGCTTGATGGCAGCAGCCCTGCCTCTGGCCAGCTCAGAGTCTGGGGAGCTCCATCTCAAGTGAATCACTGACTTCCAGGGCCCTCCTATAGGTGAGAAATACTTTCCTAAATTAATCTTTGAGGTTTGGAGAAAATATCTGAGAAAGTAAACCAAGGAAAAGACTGCTTATTTTTTTATCCTCACCCAAAGACATGCTTATTGGTTCCCCTAAGAGAGAGGGAAGTCGGGGTAGGGGAGAGAAAGAGAGAAACACCAGTCTGATTGCCTCTTGTACACTCCCTGACCAGGGACAGAACCCACAACCTAGATACGTGCCCTGACTGGGAATCCAACCTGCTCCCTTCTGGTTTACGGGACACCACTCCGACCAACTGAGCCACACCAGCCAGGGCAAAACTGGAATTTTTGCTAATTAACAGGCAGGGTATTAGAGTGTTAAGATATGCAGTAAAATGCAAACATGACCTTGTTCGATGTCGGGTTGTCCAACCAGTATAGTTAAATGTGTCCTCTCCATAACCCAAACTACACAATATTTAGGGATTATCTGAGATAAAGAAACAAAACTAATAATAATGTAGAATCATTTTAAGAATTATAATAAATCAAAATGTCAATTCAGCAGTAAATTTATTTAAAAGCTTGAAATGTCATTTTTTTCATTTGTAGCAGTTTTCCTACCAAGCATTGGTGAGCTAGTTTAACATGGCCTAGGATGTCAGTGGTCCCAGCACAGCTTCCAGCAGCCGAGGCACAGGTCCCTCACACTGACTCCGGGTCCCTGAGTGAGGTTGCTTTTCCTTTCTTGTAAGACACCTCCCCACTCAGCTTCTCTCAGCAGATGCCAGAGCTGGGACTTACACTCTGAGAAGTCCTGACACGTCTAAGGAATTGGCTCATCTTCTTGCTTTCAATGGCCACCTCTTCCTCACCCTCTTCATTCAGATGCTACGTCCCCTGACCACCTTTCAGAGCAGTCACTTTGCGCTTTCAGCGGTCCCCGCCCACTCCGTCGGCCCCTCACAGCATGGGGCTTCCATTAATTGCAGGCTGTTCAGTGGATTTTCTCTTCTACTTTTAAAGGTCCATGAATTTACAACAGTGAAAGTTGTTTTATTGTAAAATTATGATCTGGTAATGTTTTTAATAATCTACACTTTAGCTATTTAGATCTTTTGTCATGGTCACAATCAGAAATTTTATTAAAATGTTCCTGTTTTTCATTGATTTGGCAAAATAATTACATACTAATTAAAGCATGGAAAAACTTGTCCATTTTCTGGTTATCAAATAGTAATATATAACATATACACTACAAAATGTGTATATATGGTATATGTAATACATATATATTATTAAGTATTCCTAGGGTATTGAATAATATAGCAGTTGGAAAAGGTTTAAAGGACAGAGGGAGCCCAAATATCTATAATTGAATTTATCCCATGAGCCTATTAAATAGGACATGTAACAGTATAGCAAAGGAAATTAAGTAGTATGAAGTAAGAGTAATAACAAGATAGTGTCCTTCATAGATTCAAGAGAAATTATTGGCCCTCACCCTGCCAAGCCAGAGTAGCGGATAATTTACAAAACCCTATTATCTTCAAACACCAACCACACCAAGGCCCACGGAGAAATGCTCAGTGTCTGTTAACTGCAAGAGAGTGATTAAAGATTTGAGGAAAGTGAAGCTACCTTATTTAGTTCCAGTAGCACATGGATCTGTGCTGTAGCAAATCGGAACATATAGCTGGTGCCACATAAATATAGTTGATACAGACTCCACACCATAAAGTCTGAATTGTGTACATGGACAGACGTAAGTATATTAGCTTTAGTAAAATCCAAATTCCTGTCGCAAGGAGACACACAAAATTAAGATGGGGAAGAATGACTATAAATCCCGGGTAACTTCGCAAAGGGAAGGCCTAGAGCAGTCCTGGTGGAAATATCGTTAGGTGGTGCTGCTGCTTACCCACTCTCCTCATTTTTACACTTTGACCTCTGCACTTTCAGTCCATCCAGGTCAATGAGGTTTTTTGAAAACCAATGGTTCATATAATATAGATGTTTGCCTCTCTCTTATAACAGATTGGCTGGCAGGCTCCCCTCCATCAAACTATCTAGGCCAAAAGCTGGCAGAGCAGTTCTACCATCCACTGACCATGAATATCATCGGCATGCAGGAAGTGAGTTTCCATCCAGTAAACCAATGGAAAGAAAAAGGGAGAATGAAGAAAACCACCCTAAAGCCCAGTCCAAAGGGAATACATTCGACTTAAGCTCACATTCCACTAGAAGGACAGAGCAAAATTTGGTGGACAGCTAGCAGGCAGGGTTGCACATCAATAAAGATGCATTTTATTTGGGGTTTGAGAGGTGGGTGCATATTGGGTGGATGATTGCCATTTATTAATGGTTATGTAAATACAGTGTGATTCATATGATCTAGTTGGTGTAATGACACTTGACTAGCCCTATACGTTATGTTTTACAACGTCTTGAGTTTAAACAATCACCTACGATGTTTTCAAAAACCCCCGTTGACCTGGATGAACAGAGACTGCAGAGTCACAGTGTGAGAATAAGGAGGGCAGGTAAGCAGCAGCCACACCTAATGATATTTAAATCAGGGTTTCTCTAGGCCTTCCCTTTGCTAAGTCACCTAGGATTTACAGCCATTTTCCACAGTCTTAACTTTATTTATTGATTTATCAGTGTTTGCTATCTTTCTATAGAATGAGCAATGTAAGATAGGTGCAATATATATGTATATATGTAATACTTTTTTTTTAAAGATTTTATTTATTTATTTTTAGAGAGGGGAAGGGAGGGAGAAAGAGAGGGAGAGAAACATCAATGTGTGGTTGCCTCTCACGTGGCCCCGACTAGGGGCCTGGCCTGCAACCCAGGCATGTGCCCTGACTGGGAATCGAACCTGCGACCCTTTGGTTCGCAGCCCGAGCTCAATCCACTGAGCTACGCCAGCTAGGGCTGTAATACATTATTAAGAAATAGAATACCTCCAAAACTAGTTATAAAATATACTGTGAGGATGTGGAGAAAATAGGGAACCCTGGTACTCTGTTGATGGGAATGTAAATTGGTAGTATAGTCACTATGGAAAACAGTATGAAGTTTCCTCCAAAAATTAAAGAGAGAACTGCCATATGATCTAGCAGTCCCACCTGAGTGTTTAGCCTAAGGAAATGAAATCAGTATATTAAAGATATGTTCACTCCCATGCTCAGTGCAGCATTATTCATGATAGCCAAGACATGGAAGGTAACCCAAGTGTGTATCAAAAGATAAATGGAAAAAGATGTGTGTGCATGTGTGTGTGAGTAGTATTCAGCCATGAGAAAGAATTCTACCATGTGTAGCAACATGTATGAACCTGGAGGACATTATGCCAAGTGAAATAGCCAGAGAAATACAAATATTGTATGTAGAATTAATAAGTGAATTCTAAAAAAATAATTTTTAAAAAAAGTCAAACTCAGAGGAGCAGAGGTAGAACAGTGTTTACCAGGGCCTAAGAGGCTGGGGGGAATGGAGACATGTTTGTTAAAAGGTACAAAGTTGCAGTTATGCAGGATGAGTAAGTCTAGAGAGGTAACACACAGCATGAGACCATAGTTTGTAACACCCAATACTGGAAATGTGCCAGGAGTAGATTTCAGGTGCTCTCATTGCAAAAAGAAATAATAACGGTGTGAGGAAATATGTTAATTAGCTTAACTGTAGTAATCATTTTAATATCTATATCTCACCATGTTATGTATCTTAAATTTACATAATTTATTTACAAATGGGGTTTATATTTACCTAGAAACAAACTAAACACTAGTATTTGAGGTGAGGGAGGTTTTTAAATGAGCACTAACCATCTTTGTCCATAAAACCCCTCTCCTCCCTGAAAGCACAGCAGTTCAAGTGGTTATGAGGATTTATGTTGAGTGTTATACACATGCACTTTCAGGCCAGAATCCTAACTGTTTTTGTGTCTCTGACTCATTCACATTACCATTTATTTACTAATAAGATAATAAAAATGCCAAACAATGTGAGCATTGCCTCATCTGAGAATAGGAGGGGACATGCCATCAATCGTAAGATAGTCTCTCAGGAAGGAGAGCTCAAAGAGTGTATGTAATGTGCGGGTTTTTTAACTACATAATTGAGATTCATGGAGTCCAAGTATGAACCTTTTGGATTCCTATCACATTGACCTCAGTAACATCCAAACAAAGAAAATAGAATATTCTCAAAAAGCAGAAGGTTTCTAGAACTGCTGAACTGTGAGCAGTGGCAGAATCTGCAGAAAGTTGCAGAGACAGAGGATCATACCCCTTTAAAAGAAGCTTCTATCATAGTATTTCTTCAGGCTTTGAGTTCATTTTACTAGCATGAAACTGTTCCTTTTAGCCTATAAAATAAGTCTTCCAATAAAGTTTTCATTTGTATATCACTGTGACTTGCAAGGAGCAGAAAAGCACAGTAAGGAAAATAAAGAAGGTAGTCTTACATCCTACTTAGACATGGTTTCGCAGGCAGACCAGTAGATATGCGTGTACTGCCTGGGCACTTTGAATTTGACACATGAATTTGACACAGTTATCTAAACACCCTAGGGTCAGTGTCATCATCTCTAAAAGGGTTGCCACGTGTATTTCGTAGCGTGGTCTGACGATTAAGTAGAGCGTGTATGGAAAGCAGTTAGTGCAGTGCCTGGCACCTGGTAAACGGTCACTAAGCATTTGACAGTTACTTATTGTTGTTCAGCCTTTGACGGATTTGGATTTAAGAATAACATTGACCACTTTTACAAATTATGGCAAAATACTGCTGTGGTTTCTTCTCAGGTCTTCAGTCCACAGTGTCTTTCATTAGTATTTAAATTGGTTGTAAATATGAACATTTCCACAGCCTTTCAGGATAATGTTTCCCTATATGTTTCAGTGGTGACTGATGGCCAAAATATCCGAGACTCAGTCTGCTTGGGAAACTGGTAATGAAGCTTACAGAGCTTATTGAAAGTGCCATTTAATGAAATTTATTAGCCCATTCCAAATGTCATCTCCAACTCTATTGTATTTCAAGCTAAACGTCACGCAAAAACAGATCTAAAAGGCTCCATTACTTGCTTATTTCCAAGGGCAAAAGAAAAATGTCACCAGTTTACAAAGTAAAAACGAGTGTCTCTGACAAAATGGTGGGAAGTGAGCTAAACACAAAACAGTCACTGGTAGTGATTCATCAATTATTAGAAACAGTTGACGTTTCTAATAATTGACGTTTTGTGACTTTCAAATCTTTCAAAATAGAATCTTCTCATTCCACTATTTTGTTGCATTTTTTTGTATCAATGTAACATTTCCTTCCACTCTCACTGGGGGAGATTTCTCTGTCCTGAAATATCACCCTCCATGAATAAGGGCAGTGCAAGCCTTCCATCACTGTAACAGTTAACGATGGCAAAGCTGAGTGATCAGAACAGAAAGACAAGTCACCTTGACACTCGGGGAAGCAGCCGATGATGGCACAAGAGCTTTTGTTGTGAACGGCTTGAGTGAGTTGGTATCTATTCACCAAACAATAATACATCTAAATAATATTCCACTTTGAGAAAAATCAAGGAAACTATTCAGGGAGTTTTTAATATTCTGTCAATTATAATAAAATATACATACTTTGGAGAATAAATGAAGATATAGTTTCTCTAGGCATTATGCAAATTATCGATGTTACTTTGGGGTCTCTTACAAAAGAATGGTGCTCAAATAAGAATTAAGTGAAATGCTTGTTATTGACCCTTTAAGAGATGCAAATTAAAACCACAATGAGATACAACTTGACACCAGTCAGAATGGCCCTCATAAACAAAACAACAAACAGCAAGTGTTGGAGAGGTTGTGGAGAAAAGGGGACACTAGTGCACTGCTGGTGGGAGTGCAGGCTGGTACAACCACTATGGAAAACAGTATGGAATTTTCTAAAAAAAACTAAAAATGGATATACCTTTTGACCCAGCAATTCCACTGCTAGGACTATATCCTAAGAACCCTGAAACACCAATCCAAAAGAACCTATGCACGCCTATGTTTATAGCAGCACAATTTACAATAGCCAAGTGTTGGAAGCAACCTAGATGCCCATCAGTAAATGAATGGATCAAAAAACTGTGGTACATTTACACAATGGAATTCTATGCAGCAGAAAGAAAGAAGGAGCTCATACCCTTTGCAACTGCATGGATGGAACTTGAGAGCATCATGTTAAGCGAAGTAAGCCAGGCAGTGAAAGACAAATACCATATGATCTCACCTTTAACAGGAAGCTAATCAACAAAACAAACAAACAAGCATAATATAACCAAAGACACAGAAATTGAGAACAGGCTGAAAGTCACCAGAGGGGAGAGGGGAGGGAATTTCAGGGGAAAGGGGGAAGGAATTACATGAACAAGTATAAAGGACACGTGGACAAAAACTATGGGGGGGGTAGAAATGGGAGGGAGGTGGGGAGGGCTGGGGTGGTGGGTTCGGGGGAGAATAAAAGACAGAAAACTGTACAAGATCAACAATTAAAATAAAAATTAAAAAAGAATTTTGGGATTTCTTAAAGGGTTTTTTATTGTTGTTGATATTGTTTAATAGCCCACAATAGGTATTAGAAAACTAGGTATATTAGACAATCTGGTACTTAGAGTTTTGCTCATCAAATAGATATTAGTGAAAAAATAAACACTAAAAGGAATTTAGAAAACTGAGTATGCTGCCTTAACACACAGTTCAGTGCAGGAAGGTCTTTTTTCCCCTGAATTAAACACATAATTATATCAAATTGCCATTTCGCATCTCTAATGTAGAGCCATTTTTGAACATTGCCATTATTATTTTTAATACACTCCAGGAAATGGTAGCATTTTACATTATAAAAGTTATTTTTTAGAGAACTGCTTTAGTCACAAATACATAGAATATAACTTTTAGCGTAAGCAACAACTTCATTTTAATGATCTGAACAGAAATTAAGCTGCCAGTTCAATATTATCAACATTTAAATTCTATGTAGGAAATACTGTATGACCCAACAATGAAAATTAGATTTTCGTAAAAATTATAACCCTTAGCCTTAATGTTTATTGCCTATCAAACAGATTTTTTCCTAAATTTAATAAAATATAATGTGTTCCTGCTTTGATGCATTAACATTTCCCATCACACTTTTAATGGCATGGTGATTATTGCTTAAAATTAAATTAAACTTGAGCAGGCCTCAAAGTCTGAGTTCAAGAGCTGTTCATTTGCCACATGACATTTTTCTGGAAGTGACAGAAATGTAGGGAAAGATGCTGAAGTCAATTCATCAGAAGAATGCGTTAGAGCTTCCCACTAGGCAAGCTGAGTTGCTTTATGAAATAGTCACAGAATAACTTGTTTTGATGGATGCAACTAAAGGACATTTTAGTCAATTCAGGTCCCATGTGACCAGAAATATGTAAAAATTCTACACACTGTATAAGCAAACCAAGGAAGCTTTGTCACAGGTGACTAAGAAGTGACCCACCTCTCATTGCACTTTCCAGGACCAGTAGGTCCTAGAAAAGATTTTAGGAATCCCTCTCCCAGCATAGGTCTTCTCCACAGAGAATTCATGGTCTATATATAGGATGCTTACATTTTCTTTCCGATTATTCTCATCCTCCCTCCCTCCCTCCCTCCCTCTGTGTGTGTGTGTGTGTGTGTTTCTCAGTCTCTCAAGTGTTCGGTTATAGGGAATTTTTTTCACATCCTTTTACTTGGACTTAGTATCTATTTTCATATAAAGCATTATGAAAACAAAAGTTAATGCCATAAGGCTCTTGTTATAGCATTGAAAGTCTAGAAACATCAAGAGACAATATTTTTAAATTGTGTGCTACATATTTTCATATGTGTGTACATGTATATGTGTGTTCCTATGTAGAGGTGAACAAAAGTAGGTTTACTGTTGTAAGTATGCAGAACATGGCTTATTGTGTTATCATCATCAGAACCTGCATGTCTTTTTCATACAAATAACTGTAAACCTACTTTTGCCCACACAGGTATTTTTAATATTTATCAGTATATATTAGTGTTGATTTTATTTACCAAAACTGAAAATAATGCTGCACATTGAGACACATACAAGTATACTTATAAAGAAAATAGAAAAGGATTTTTTCAAATCAGAATTTCTCTTAGAAAATGAGGTATTTTGTTTCCTTGGCCTTGTTATCCCCCGTGGAGGTGTTGGGCAGGCTGTCAGTGGGGCTGGTAGCAGACTGATCGGAAGGAGTTGTCACCCCAAACCAGAAGATCAGAGAAAGGGGTACAAATATTGACTGGATCTGAATCTAACTAGAGGCCTAGGTTTGGTCCTGGAAGTCCCATCAACATAAGTCTTAATGTTTTTTGCTGAAAGCAAATTCTTAAAGGGCCAAACCTGACAACTGTCTTCATATTTAAATGACCTTTTAAAACTATTACAATAAATTCATAAAACAGCTATATGCTGCTGTTATATGATGGAGCCAATGGTTATCTTGACATTTTTTCTCCTCTGCATTATCATTTTTGCTTCCATAAGCAATGCCATAAATTTTTAGTACAATTACCCTTTTATAGGGGGGAAAGGGTATTTAACATAAGAATGAGCCTTCAGCATTGTTTGACCGGAATATTACCAAATTATAAATCCTTTATTCTCAGACAAGTAGTGCTCAGTGTTTTTGATGTTATATACAATTATGAAATTGCCTTTGCCAAGCTAATTTATACCTGAAAAGAAAAAGATACAATAAGCTACATCTTAGCTAAAACTACCTGCATAATTAATTCAATTCTGTATTTCTTGGCATGTGTTAATAAGCTGTTTAACCATCTCTGTCTAGGTGACATTCTTTCTTTAGACTCGTGATCCCTGAGAAGTAGCCCTGATGTTTTTCCCAACTGCCTTGTTTCTACATAACAAACTCAGTGATTATTAATCCACTACTGGACTGATTTAAAAGTTCAGGTTAAGATTTAAGCCTATGGTGTTATGTCTCTTGTCCCTAAACTAGACCGACATATGGAAAAATCTACTTTCTTCAATTTATCAAGATTCATCTATACAGTGGGTCCCTAGAAACAATTATTTTCTTAGTGTGCTCAGCAGGGAAGACAGCTGAGTGAGTTTTGTCTCTTGGCATACCTGTGTATAGCCCCTCCTTACAAAGGTTTGAAAAAGTGGAAATGTGGCAGATGCTTGGACAACCTGATCAAAGCACGGTCATAAAGATAACCCATTTTTCACATTCTTTATTTAAGCTTATATTTGTGATACTACATAATTCCCAGATTTATACTTTTCTCAGCTTCCCCTACAAAAAAAAAAAAAAAAAGGCATTCCAAAAAAAAAAAGAAAACAAAACTTACCCTCCAAGTGTGCAGGGACCCTAGGAGAAACCCAGTGTAAGTCAAGGAAGATAGTGTTCTTGGAACTTGGCCTTTGCAAATGTTATAAAAAGTCACATGAAAGCTTGTTTCAAATCTAGATTGTTTTCCTATCACTCATTTCTCAGCTGAGATTACATGTATTTTAGTCTTTAGTAGTATAAACGTACTTTTAAAATACATGTATTGGTTGGGAAATGGCTCAGTAATAACGATGATAACAATGACAACATATCTGCCAGAACATGCTTGAAAGTAATTGTTTTACTAGGTTCTCACAAATGCAGAGTTAGGTATTATTGCCCTTATTTTATAGATGAGGAAATTAGGACTTAGAGACCATAAATATCAATAATTTATGCAAAGGAATGGTAACCCATGTCTTTCTGATTTCAGACTCCAAGCTCTGAACCACTAAGCTAAACACCTCTGCCTTTTAAGGTCTTTCTCCATGGAATAAGAGGAAATGGCAGCTACAGGAAATTCGATAGCACCCTCTCTTCTATACAAATAATACTTCTGAAATTCACTAACTAGGCTTTTAATACTGAAAAAGAAAATCAGAGAAGACAACCCCTCTGGCCAGGAAGCTAGTAAATATTTTACTTCAATGGGAAATGTTTGCACTTGTGTTTAAGACAGTGAGAATTCTGCCACTACCCACTGCACGAAGGAGCAGCCATTGCTATTTCTCAGAAGCTCCTAGCAGAATACCTTTTAGATTAGAAGTACACAATTATACAGCATTTTCTACCAATGCGGCCAGTGTTTCCCTCCATATGCTTTTCCTGTGGGTGTCTAATGAGTTCCTCCATATGAAAAATGACGAGGGATCCATCTGAGGGATGATGCCAGGAACTGTGGCATATGGAGACATTGGTTTCGAGTTCCTGTGCCACAGTTTCTAGGCAAAGCAGCAAGATGACCTGGTGGTGGAGGCTAGAACAGTTGTCGTCTCTGCTTGCAAGTTCTGCTGTGCTCTCATCTGCGCACCGCAGGCTGTCCTTTCCAGCTTTGTGCAGCAATGATAATGGGGGAAAGGCAACATTTCTGTCAGAATTTGAGGGCATAATTTCTCTTGTCCATCCTGTAGGAATGTTTCTCTGCCACTCAGCTCAATCCATGACTGTGTAAAAGGAATCATTAGGATTTTTGCACTCGGTGCATTCAGCTCCGAGCCATTTATGAACCTCTCTTGTATTTCTGAGCATTTTAGGTATGCTCCTCCAAATACTTGTGAGGGTTTGGCATACTGACAGGTTTTGTTTCTTTAGAGAGATGTAATATTGTGAAAAGTGATATCCTCTATCCTTCCAGATTCTTAAAGTTAGTAACTGTACTTACCACTTCTCCCACATTCCAGTCACACAGACATATATTCGCTCATCAGTTTACTCACTCACAAGCTTTACTGAGCACATGGCTAGATTGAACAACTTCGTACTGCCGTCCACCACACTTTTGTGTGTGCAGTGCTTTCTACTTATACATATACATTTAATGATTATATGCCAATCCCCAGTTTGGTCTTTGATGTTTAGCTATTAACAGAATTGACACCATCGACATAGTCATCGTTCAAGCCTATATTGTGATTCAACTATTCACGCAAGTGGCTATTCCAGCTTCCCGTTCCTTCTCTCTCTCCCTCCCCCCACCTCTCTCCCTCTCTTTCTTTTCTCACTCTTACCTCCATCCCTGCCTCCTTTCCTCCTTCACATTTAATCATTTAAACAAACAGAAATATGCATCTGCAACTTGCCAGACACTATTTTAGGATTTCAGGAAGCTAAAGAAGTTAAATGTTACCTTCATGGGTTTACATTTGAGTCCAAAGGGGGAGCAAGGTAGAAAGGTATGTAATTAAACTAGATAATATCATGTTTTGATGAAAACTTTAAGGACAATGAAATAAAGCTAAGTGGTGGGGTGAATGGACCGAGTGGGGAGTTGCCTGCTTTAGACAGGGTAGTTAGGGAATGGGTGTCTTAGGAAAAAACATTTGAAAACATACATGGATGACAAGCAGGAAGATAACCAAGTGAAGATCTGGAGGAGGGCCTTTCCAGAAAAAGGGAACAGCTAGAGAAAGGAATTCGGCCTTTATTCTAGTTTATTTGAAGTGTGCTAGACCATGAGAGGAGCTTTCTCACAGGAGTGATTCATACATTTTTATTATATTTTGATGGAAATCTTTATAGAAACACTTACAGATTCACATGCAGTTATAAGAAATAATGAAAAGAGAGCCCCTGTGCTTTGTAACAAGTTTCCTGGTGGTAACACCTAACCACAGTCAACATTACAACCAGAATGAGATTGGTGCAGTCCTGCCCACTTCCACTTGCCAGTATTTTTTTGTATTCATGTCAAGGTGTGTGGTGATATCCATTGTGCTTTTAATTTCCCTCCTAATGACTTTGAAGATGTTTTCAGGTACTTAGTTGTCATGTTCACATTCTCTTTAGTGAATAAAAACACTCATGTTTTTGTCCCATTTTCCACTTGGAATTCTTGGTGTTTTACTATGATGTTTTTGTTGTTGTTTGTTTAGATGAAATTGAAGTAAAACATTATATTAGTTTTAGGTGCACACTACGATGTGACATAGGTGTATATTTTGAAGTGATTACCAGAATAAGTTTAATTAACATCTATCATCCATAGTTACAGATTTGTTTCTTGTGATGAAAACTTTTAAGATCTATATACGCACCACCATATTTTAACTGCAGGCACCACGCTGTGTCTTATCTTTTCAGGACTGACTTATCTTCTAACAGGAAGTGTACACCTTTTACCACCATCACTCACTATACCCACCCACCCCAACCCCACTGATGGTAAACCCCAATCTGTTATCTGTACCTCTGGGTTCATCTTTTCTTTAGATTTCACATGTAAGTGATCATACAATAGTTCTCTTTCTCCATATGATTTATTTCACTTAGCATAATGCCTCACATTTATGTACTTTTTTACAATGGCAGTATTTCTTTTTTAATATCACATTTTTCTTATCCATTCATCCACTGATAGACACAGGTTGTTTCCATGTCTTGGCCATTGTAAATTATGCATCAACGATCATAAGGGTTCAGCTATCTTTTTGACATAGCGATTTCATAAACACCCATATGCGGAATTGCTGGATCATATGGTAGTTTTATTTTTTTAATTTTTGAAGAATCTCCATATTGTTTACCATAGTGGCCTCACCAAATTACATTCCCACAAACAAATCTCAGGGATTTTCCTTTTTATATTCATGCAAACACTTGTTATCTGTTGTCATTCTCATTATAACCATTCTGACAAGTATGAAGTGGTATCTTGCCTTGGTTTGATCGGCATTTCCCTGACAATTACTGACATTGAGAACCTTTTCATGTACCAGCTGGTCATTCGAATGCCTTCTTTGGAAAATTATTCAGTTCGTCTTCCAATTTTTAAATTGCAGTTTGTTTTTTGCTGCTATTAAGTTGCACTGATGCTTTATATATTTCGAATATAATTCCTAATCCTATACAGATTACCCTTGAAGAACATGGGTTTGAACTGTGCCAGTGCACGTACATGTGAATTTTTTACCAAACAGTATTTTCAGTCATGGTTAGGAATTGGAGATGCAGAGGGCCAACTGTATGTATGGATCTAATGCCATTTTATACAGGGGACTTGGACATCCACAGATTTTGATACCTGTGGTGGATCTTAGAACCAATCTCCCATGGATGTTGAGGGATGACTGAGTTTTGGGTGAATCAAATATTATGCACAGATTCTCAACTGCGTACGGAATCCGTGCCCCTAACCCTTGTGTTCCTCAAGAGTAGGTGGTACAAGATTTGCAAATATTTTCTCTGATTCCACAGTTGCCTTTTTGTTTTGTTGATGGCTTCCTTTTCTGGCAGAAGTTGTTAAGCTTGATGTAATCCTACTTTTTAATTTTTGGTTCTATTGTCTTTACTTTTGATGTCAAACTTATAAAATAATTGCCAAGACTGATATCAAAGAGCTTGCCCACTTCTGGCATTTTATGTTATGATTTTAGCTCTAGTCTTTAATCCATTTTGATTTGAATTTTGAATATAATGTAAGACAGAGATCCAGTTTCATTATTTTGCCTATGGCTATTCAATTTCTCCAGCACCATTTATTGAAGAGACTACCCTTTCCCAATTGAGTGTTCTTAGCTTCTTTGTCGTACGTTAATTGACCATATATTCATGGGTTCATTGCTAGACTTTGTTTTGTGCTCCATTGATCTATGTGTCTATTTGTATGCCAATATCCTACTACTTTGAATATTATAGCTATGTGTAATATAGTTTGAAATCAGAAAATGTGATGCCTTCAGCTTTGTTCTTCATCAAGATTGCTTTGGTTATTCGGGGCTTTTTTCAATTCCATGAAAATTTTAGAATTGTTTTTTTTCTGTGTCTATAGAAAATGACATTGGAATTTGGATAGGGATTACATTGAATCTGTAATGCTTCAGATAGTATGGACTGTTTTAACAATATTTATTCTTCCAGTACAGAAGCAAGAAATATCTTTCCATTTATGTCATTTTTGTTATATATTTTTTATTTTTTAGATTTTATTTTTAAGTTACAGTTTACATTCAATATTATTCTGTATTAGTTTGAGGTGTACAGTACAGTGGTTAGACAATCATATACTTTACAATAAGCTCCCCCCCAATATTTCAAGTACGCACCTGGTACTATAATAGTTATTAAAATATTATCCACTCTATTCCTTATGCTGTACTTTACATCCCCAACTATTGTATAACTACCAATTCAAAGATCCCTAATTTTAATTAGCAATATTTTTTAGATTTTATTTTTATTTTTTAATTTAATCTTTATTGTATTTTTTCCATTGTAATTCAGTCCCCTTATACCTCCCTCCCCCCAGCAGTCACCACACTGTTGCCCATGTCCATGAGTCCTTTTTCCTTTTTGCTCAATCCCTCCACCTCCTAACCTCCCCCCATCACTGTCATCCTGCTTTCTGAGTCTGTCTCTGTTTTACTTGTTAGTTCAGTTTATTAAATTCTACATACAAGTGAAATCATATGGTATTTGTCTTTCCCTGACTGGCTTATTTAACTTAGCATAACATTCTCCAGGTCCATCCATACTGCCGCAAAAGGTAAAACTTTCTTCTTTTTAACAGCTGAGTAGTATTCCATTGTGTAAATGTCCCAGTTGTTTTATCCACTCATCTACTGATGGACACTTGGGCTGCTTCCATATCTTGGTGATTGTAAATAGTATTTCAGTGAACAAAGAGGTGCTTATGTTCTTTTGAATTAGTTTTTTGGGTTCCTTCGGATATATTCCCAGAAGTGGGAATGCTGAGTCAAAGGGCAGATCCGCTTTTAATTTTTTGAGGTATCTCCATACTGCTTTCCACAGTGGCTGCACCAATCTGCATTCCCACCTATAGAGCAAAAGGGTTCCCCTTTCTCCACATCCTCATCAGCACTTGTCGTTTCTTGATTTATTAATGATGGCCATTCTGACAAATGTGAAGTGATATCTCATTGTGGTTTTAATTTGCATCTCTCTGACAGCTAGTGTTGTTGAGCATCATTTCATATGTCTATTGGCCATCTGTAAGTCCTCTTTGGGGAAGTGTCTATTCAGGTCCTTTTCCCATTTTTTATTTGGGTTGTTTGCTTTTTTGGTGTTGAGTTTTGTAAGTTCTTTATAAATTTTGCTTACTTAGCCCTTATCAGATGTATCAGTGAATATGTTCTCCCATTTGTGGGTTGCCTTTTTATTTTTTTGATGATTTCCTTTGCTGTGCAACAACTTTTTGGTTTGACATAGTCCCATTTGTTTATTTTTTTCTTTTGTATCCCTTTCCTGTGGAGATATATCTGATAAAATATTGTTATGAGCAATGTCTGAGATTTTTCTGCCTATGTTTTCTTTGAGGACTTTTATGGTTTTGGTCTAACATTAAGTCTTTGATCCATTTTGAATTTATTTTTGTGTGTGGTGTAAGGAGGTAATCTAGTTTCATTTTTCTGCACATATCTGTCCAATTTCCCAACACCATTTATTGAAAAAACTATCTTTAGCTCATATTATGTACTTGTTTCCTCTGTTGAATATTAATGGACTGTAAAGGTGTGGATTTATTTCTGGCCTCTCTATTCTGTTCCATTGATCTATGTATCTGTATACCATCACCATGCTGTTTTGATTACTATTTTTTTCATCATTGTGTTATAGTTTTTATATACACATCTTCCATCTTATAGATTGGACTAATTCCTAGGTATTCTTTTTAATGTGATTGTAAATGGAATATTTTTCTTAATTTCTCTTTCTACAAATTCATTATTAGTATGCAGAAATGCAACTAATTTTGTATATTTTGTCTCCTGCAACTTTAATGAACATATTAATTATAGTAGAATCTTTAAGATTTTTAATAATAGAATATTATGTTATCTGCAAATAGAGACAATTTTACGTCTTCTTATCTGATTTGAAAGCTTTCTATTTCTCTTGCCAAATTTCTCTGTCTGGAATGTTCAGTACTAGGTTGAATAAAATAGTGATAGTGGGAATCCTTGTATTATACTTCATCTTACAGGAAAAGCTGATAACTTTTCACTAGTGATTACGATATTAGGTGTGGGCTTATCATATATGACTTTTATTATGTTGAAGTATGTTTGTTCCCTCTAGATCCATTTTGTTGGGAGGTTTTATCATGAATGAATACTGGATTTTATCACTTGCTTTTTCTGCATTTCTTGAGATAATCATGATTTTTATCCTTCATTTTTTAAATGTGATGTATTGCATTGATTAACTTGAGAATGTTAAACCATTCTTGCATCCCTGGAATAAATCCCACTTGACCATGGTATGTGATCCTTTTAATGTGTTGTTGAGTTTGGTTTGCTAACATATGTTAAGATTTTTTTGCATCTGTGTTCATCAGGCATTTTCGCCTATTCTTTTCTAATATTGTCTTTTTCTGGTTTTGTTATCGAGGTAATGTTGGCCTTGTAAAATGTTTTTGAAAGCATTTCCTCCTCTTCTTTTTTCAGATGAGTTTGAGGATTGTATTAACTTTTCTTTAACTGTTTGTTATAATTCAACAGTAAGCCAACTTCTCCACATTTGTTTTTGGGGAAGTTTTTAGATTACTGAGCCAATTTAATCATAGTTATTGATCTGTTCAGATTTTCCATTTCAGTCTTGGTAGGTTTTATGTTTTTAGAAATTGACCCATTTCTTATAGGTGGCCAATTGGTTGTTATATAATTGTTCATATTAGTCTCTAATGATCCTATATATAGGGGTCTGGCATAAATAATGCCCCTTTTTATTAAAAATCTTTTATTACAAAATCATAATGTAATTCTGTAACATAACAATATTGCACTCAAGCATACCATATGACATTTTAGGTGAAATATTCAAATTAAAACTATACATTATTACATCCATATTATTACTCTAACAACCACACTGACACAGGTATTACTTCTGCTGGACCTGAATTTTGTGGTATCTATTGCAATGAGTCCTCTTGCATTTATAATTTTGTTTGTGTCTTCAAATAGTGTATACCTAATTCTATTTAATTATTTAATGGGGCATGAATCTTTGATTAAATATTTTAATATATTTTATAAATTTATCATGTAAGAAATTACTAATGATCCAAATGAAATGATAGCAGACCTTAGGTTAGAATCTTGTATGTGCCTTATTGCACCTACAAAATTGGAATCCAGTTTTTTAAAAAATAGAATGGCCTCATGTTACTTTAATCATTATCTTTCAAGGAGAGTCTCCATGAAAAAAAAATAGTATTAGCCAAACATTATAAGTTTTTAATCCCAATAATTATGATTCTACATTAAAGCAACACTCAAAACTCCAATCAATTCTCACATTTTATGTTTCAAAGGAATCCAGAGTGAGTGGATTAGTTCTAAATATAGTAAAAAGATTCAGATCTGTTTTGGAGTAGATCAAAGCTTATTTTTAGGAATCCTTAATCAACGATGTTGTTTGATCCCTGTAGCCTAAAAGAAAGTTGATTCAAGAATGACTGAACAATTCAAAATGGGGTAGAAGAATTTACCTGAAAATATTGATGTGGCTATATGGAGAGTTCTGTGAGTTACAATTACTTAAAAAAAAAAAAAAAAAAAAAAAAAAGCACTTTATGTCTCTCTTGCACCAACCTGCTGCCATTGGTGCACGCTACTGTAATGTGAATAACACACTGCATGTCCACAGAAAATAAAATAAAATAAAAATAAATAAATAAAAGATAAATGTGCAAAAGATGAGATCAGTAAATAAAGATTCGTATAGTATAGATTTGTATAAATTTAAGTGGACATCAAGAACTGGGATGCAAAGGAAATTCTTGGAAAACAAAATAACCTCTTTAATTTTTCTTATAAGAAAACCAAAATACCTGTTCTGGTGAGAACTGATATGTTAAATGGTACTTGAGTGGATACTACAAACTATAAAGGAAAGCATAAGTATTTTGGAGTTTGTAAAGAATTAGATTTGGAATTCAGCTCTTTCACTTAACTGATTTTGTAGTCCTGAGATAGTTATATATCTGAATTCAGCCCCCCTATAAATTTGCAGTGATTACTACACACCCTCATATGACTGTCATATCAAATGACCTCATATGACCCTCATATCAAATACTGGGTTGACCAAAAAGTCTGTTGAGTATTTTCTGTAAAACAAAAAACACATGCTTTTATTTTTACCAATAACTTCATTGATTTGGGTATTTTGAGCATGTGAGCTATCTCCCTGCTATTGGCTTTTAGTGAGTAGAGGCCAGGGGTGCTGCTAAACCTTTTCTAATGCATAGGACCTGCACCACAGCAAAGAATTATTTGGCCAAAATGTCAATAGTACCAAGGAACCTGGCAAACTACTCTTGACATGTTCGATCAGTAGTTACAGCACCTTCTCCATACACTGCACAAATCTTTTTTGGCTTTTCAGTTGTGTTTTTTACCTTTCTTGCAATAATAAAGCATAATATGCCAAAAATGTATATCTTCTTCCATCTGCAATATTAAATGGCTGCACAAAAATTTACAAATTTTGATTTTTTTTAATGCACGTTGATATGACAGCTGTCACAATTCAATCTAACAAAATTGTTTCCAATGAAGTTAAGGACAACTAAACACTACTAGAGCTATCACATGGAGCAAACTAAATGAACTTTTTGGTCAACCCATTAAAATTAAATAAATTAAAAGTCCACTGTTGTAGTAGGTATGTTTTAAAATATAATATCTTTCCTTAATTCCTATTTTACTTCTGCCTACTCTCCCCCAAAGAATCACTCTCTAAGGCTGCGGGTTAAGTAACGTAAACAACAAGGCATCAGAAGCATATATAGGGAGATTTTTAGTGGACTCATGCCTCCATTTCACACAGACCATCTCTCAGAATTACTGAGACAATTCAGAGATTGCAGCACTAAGTCCTTGAATGCTAATTATCGAGTGATCATGAATAATGGAGAAGCACTGAAGACCAGGGACGGTAAATGCAGACCTGATTTCCACAGACTGAAAGAATAGTGGTTGGATCTTGGCACAAAAAGGCAGTGTATTCTAATCTAGGAACTCTGCTCTACCACTTACTAGCTATGTGACCTGGGCAAATTACTTAACCACTGCAGCTTCAGTTTCCCATCATGCAAGACACAGACGATAATAGTACCTGCTCCATGAAGAGTCTATGAGGATTAAATGAGTTAAAGTTTGTAAAGGGCTTATAATTGTACATAACATATAGTCACCTCCAAGTAAATGTTTATGAAGTGAATACTTAAATAAAATAAGCTATCGTTTTAATTTTGTTTTTAAAACGATACTGCTAACTGATTTAAAGATGACTTTTTGAAGAAAAATAATCTCATAATTAGTGAGAAGATCAAATATAATTCAATGATCGGGCTAGCATAAGAATGCCACGCAAATGCAATGTTCACTTAAACCAACGAACGTTTCAAAGATAGTGTGTTTCTATATGTTACAATATTAAAAACTTGTAAGAACCACAGTGTGATGTGACCTTGTTTTAATTAACAATGTAATGTTAGAGCTGTCACTGATTAAAAAAAAAATGTTAGATGGATTTCACCAAAGCATCAAGGACCATGTGTCTTCTCTGGCACATTCTAATAGTGATAATAATATTAGAACATATTTGCCTAGCTGATTTAACTTTGCAGAGAATTAACCAGTCTTTCACTTAATCTTTCCAGTAGTCCTGGGCAGCAAGATATTATTATTTATCTTTCACAGATGAGAAAATTGAGGTTCAATGAGGTTCAGTAATTTGTTTGTTTAAGGCCACACCTTATCAGTTCATGGTCCAATTCCCTGCATGGCCTTCATATAGCGCCTAAATCATAAATCAAAAACTTCCATCACTCTTATTCTCTACATTCCTTTGAAACCAAGCAGGAGGCCAATACCCTTTCACAATGAGGAGACTCAGCAGAGCTGCTGTGGACAGCTGGCTGTGCCAGAGGCACGCGGCACAACTCTAGGGGCTGACATTCACACGACGGTGTCTGGAAATGGTGCTCCCCGAAACTGCAGTGCCCAGCGTGCACAACCGCATGAGGCCCGGACGAAGCGACTCGTTTCACTGATCCAAAAGCCTAAGTCAGAAGCAGCAAGCAGCGGTAGAATTGATGTCCCGATTTCCATTTCATTGTGCGGTTTCACAGCAAAGATGAACAAAAATGAAATCAAACAAAAGTAATTTTAAGAGGAAATCTGTCACTCAGGTTGAATTTTCTCTCACTTGAAAATTCATGCTGTCCATATTCAATGGAATAGAATGGCATTTGATTGAACTGACCAGGAAAGAAAGTGACAAGATATATCTAGGCTCAGCCTCTCAAATTTGGTTTATTGTTTAGTGCAGCAACCCCTGAAATTAAATGAACACATACAGGAGATTCATCATAATGCTGTCTTTGGAATCGTGTTCAGGGTGCTATTACAAAGTCCTCCCACAGCTAAACTCCCAAGATGGACACCACAGTCTGCAAAATAGCATATTACATTTTTGTGAGCCTGAAACTTTCTTCCCATTTTTCTACTTAAATTAGAAATCTTGTAATTGGATTTTTCAAAGCTCTTTGTGAAGTAATTATCTATAATCCATTCTCAAGTATTCTTTCTCAGTAAACCTGTAAGAGACACAAAGAGATCTCAGACCCTCCCTTTACAATTGCTCAATGGTTCTCTTTGAAACTGGATACTGTAATGAGTCTTTTAAAAAAGAAAATGGGCCATTTTAACTTTTGAAAACTAAGTAGGAATTACCCGACAAGAAAAGAGGCTGAAGCTTTAGTCAGAGGTGAAATGAGGAGGGTCCAATAAGTTACATAACAGCATCAGGAATGCTACGAGAAATAATTAAGCCAACAAAAATATTTAAGTGTCTTAAGTAGTGTTTAGAGATGTTGGCAACATACATCATTAAATGTCATGAAGGAACACCATAGAATTAAAATATTTCTAAAATCAATTTCGTAAAAGTTAGCAGAGAAGAAATTCACAAATAAAACATTGAAAGTGAAAATAAAAGTTGACCAATGTTGTTGAAATTTTTAGTAAAATAATTGAAATGTCTGAGAATGAAATAGCAATAAATTATTTATATATTGCAGAACAAACAACTTTAAAATTGTAATTTAAGTATGTTTCTTGTAGCTTCAAAGTTTTGTGTTTTCTTAAACGAAAGGTAATGTTTTCCATGAGAATGCGCCAGCGAAGACTGACAACAATGATTAGGTTGTACCTTTCTGCTACTTAGCAGCATGCAAATTAGGAGAAGCCATTTAATCCCTTGGATTGTTTAGCTATGATATTTTTGGTGTATAGCACGAGAGATTAAACTATTAGCCAGAAAACAAACAAACAAAAAGATTCACATGACATTTGCACTACAAATCACAGTCACGGTCCCATTGGCCAGAATGTTTTCTAGAAGCTGACACTCAGCTTTTCAGTGTTAGGAATAAGTCAGTCAACAAGAAGCAAACTCAGTTACTAATTAGTGTGCCTATATGTAGTGCATATTAAATCATGGAATGATGCATTTAATAAGCAACATCTTGGTTGCCTGCTGCATGTCAGGCACTGTTACTCAATCAGATTACAGAGAGGAAAAAACTGGAATTGAAGAAGTTAGCTAGACAGCAGACAAATCAGCATTACAAAGGGCAGCACTGGGAATACAGAGAAAATTCACCCAAGTCCACCGGTGGGTGTCAGAGGAGATTGGGCCCAGGCAGGTCTTCTGAAGGAAAACTAAGGTATTTTTTTCTGTCTCATATAATTTTACAAACAAACAAAAAGAGGACTTCAGAATGGAATACAGATAATTTCCTCACAAGCAGCTTTAAAACAGAATCTATATAAAATGTTTTCAATTCAACAATAAAATATCAACAGACAATACATATAGCAAAGATTAAATATTTAGTAAAACCTAACCTTTGGAGAATCCTGAATTAAGTCTTTCTTGACAGTATGATTTTAGAAAGGCTGTTTCAAAACTATTTTACCAATAATAATTTATGATTACATCTCATTGTGTAGCCACTTACTTTATGGTGGAAATATTAATAGAATTTAATAATTTAAACTTCCATGTACGAGAAAGAGCTGATTGGGAAAGCTGGGGTAAGACAAAGAAAGCTAGTCCAGCTTCAGAGACAAAAGAAGTATTTGTAGAAGCAGAGTACGTTCTAAGAGCTACAAACAAGGACTTGGGTGTGACAGGGTTAGTGGCACCAGGTGGGCATCAGGGGCATGAAGAAGTGGGCAGGGGTCGGATGGCAGAATGCCATTTATGTCTGACAGAGTATCAGTTACATATGAGGACAATAGGGAGCCATTAAAGAATTTAGAGTTGTGTATCAAAATCACAGTAGGATTGAAAATATTACTCAGATAAGCAGGCAAAGTTTGTTGAATTTTATATTGTATTGAGTAAAACTAACTAGTAAAAGTCACTAGTGATAAGTGATTGAAAAATGGCCCCAATTTTTCTTTTTCTTGTATTTAAACTGTCCACTGTCATCAGAGGTGGGGAGTCTCTTTCTCCACCCCTAGCACTTGAGCTACCTTTCTGACTTAATTGGCCAGAGAATGTAGCTGAAATGAGCATGTGTCAGTTATAAGCCTGAGCCTGTGTATCTTCCTTCTCTCAAAATCCTGCCTCTTCTGCCGTGAGAATAAGCCAACCTTGTGCAGGACGTGACAGCACTCAGTAGTAACCCAGTTGTTCCAGCTTAGATCATCTGCGATCAGCTTTCAGCCAGATACCCCAGACACGTGTGAGAAAGTCCAGACACATTCAGCACTGCCTGCCCAGCCATGGCTACCAGCAGACACAGGTGTGAGCCCAGCCAAGAAGAGCAGAACCCCGGAGCCGACTGGAGAGCAATAATCGAGGATTATTATTTTATGTTGCTGTTTTTGGAGTTGTGTATTACACAGCAGTGGGGAACTGATACACTAACAAATCTCTTTCTGAACAAACACAATAACAGAAAACCCCATTTTAAATTAAAAATCAAATATAAACCCTTAATAAAGAACATAAACTAGTTGTTAAAGTCCTTTATAGCATACTCAGGCATTACTGAGGCTCTAATTATTAACATGGCCCACCCTAATCAAATCAATAGGCTTTTGGGGGAAGTACTGAACCTCCCTGTTCTTCAGTTTCCTCATTATACTTTCAGCTGCTTCTCTCTCTCTCTCTCTCTCTCTCTCTCTCTCTCTCTCTCTCTCTCTCTGGCTGCTATGCTACCTCAGTGATCTGGGGTATTTATTTGAAGATTCTTAAGCTAAATAGCAGGAGGATATCATTTGAAAAGTAGGTAAAGCTTGCCATTTAATATTTTTTCCTGCATCTGACACATTTCTTGGCACATGGAAAGAGAACAAAAATATTTGTTACTGAGTTAATGGATCTCTCCTTATTCCTCATCCTAGACCGCTAGCATCACTTCTCTTGGCCTCAATTTTAAATGTCTCTCTACGTCACTCATCTTTGTTGATTTGTCTCACAGAAGAAATGTTATTTCACCCACACTAACACTTCCACTTAATATTCCCAACCCCACATATTTCTTCTTCTTCCAGGATGTTCATTCATCACTTTCTTCATCTTTTTCTCATTTTCTGCCAAGTCCTTGCACTCATCCTATAATCTGTTCTGTCCTCTCCTGTCAGAAATATATATAACTATATATATATATATTATATGTATGTATACTTCTTTACTTAGCCTATCAGTAAGGTTGCTCTTTTACCTACCTGTAGCCACTCAATTTTAGGGGGCGGGAAAGAGATGATTTAAATGCAATGCCTCTATACTTTCATCTTCCATTTAACACTTATGCCAGCAAGATCCAACTCCTTTTATATAATATATATTATTTTCTATCACTATGATTTTACATGATTGCAGAGCAGAAAGAACTGTGACATCTTTCACAGTTGAAGAGCCACCATTTAGTAAATATTTACTATTTGCCAGATACGATGCTAAGCACTTCATATATATTCATTAATTATTCACAACAATCCTGTGAGGTATTTTGATTTTACAAATAAGGAAACTGAGACACTAAGTTAATTTTTCTCTTCTTTATCTATTTGTGATCTTGGAATAATTAGCTTTGTAAGTCTCAGTAGCATCGGCACAAGTGGAAACTCACTCATGCACTAATCAACCCCCATGACTGCTCCGTGACTCAGGGTCTAACACACACCAACACTGCTCTGTGGAAGGCCACCAAAGGCCTATGCATCGAGTGCCTCTTCATTGTTTGCATCCCAGTATATTTTCCATAGGATTTGGTCCTGCTTATTCCTTATACTATAAGGAATAATAATTTTAGAACTGTATAAATGTAACTACTCCTTGACTGTTAAGGAGTTGAAATTACATTCAGCCCTTGGAAGGTAACCACAAGGCTGATGTGGCCCCTGGTGACAATGAGTTTGACACCCCTGCCTTATACATTATGAGGATACCCCAGCCTTCATCAATGTTTTTTCACTCCTGAATTGTTAACCCTATTCTTCTCTCTCCCTTGCAGCATATATCAGTGTTTACTTATTTCTCCTATATTAACAAAACTCTACTCTTTCAATACCGCCTCCCCTACACAACCACTACCCTACTTTTCTTTCTCAGTTTCCAGTGAAGAAGTCTACCTGAGCTATTTCTACTTTCAAATCTGTCACTCATTCTCCTGCCCACTGAAATGCGTTTTACAATAAGCACTTCATTGAAACTGCTCTTTTCAAGACCAACAATCTCTCATTACAAATCAAATAAAACCTGTTCACTTCTTATCTGACATGACCTTTCTGAACATACCATTGGCACTTTAAACTCAATATGCTTAAAAAATAAACTCACTGTCTCCATTTGCCACTCAGTTTGTTTTTCAGTTACGTTTTTTATCTTATTTAACTGAAACTGTTATCCCATTTTAGTAGGTTCAAAACCTTCCAGAGTTTTCTTCCAATCTCTCTTTCACTCATCTACTCTTTTCACCCAACTCCTGATTCTCACCTTGGTGAAACCTAATCAGTGGTTCTTAACCCTAGAAACACATTAGAACCACCTGGAGAGCTTGTAAAAACATACCCACACCCAGACTCTAATCCCAGATTAAGAGAATCTTACAAGCTAGACTAGTGCATGGATAACTTTTAGTATCTTCAACTAATTTAAATTGCAACCAGGGTTGATACCCATTGTTTCACATTCTCTTCAGAGTAATATAGCCCAGCTCAGGCCCACATTAGCTCTTCCCTGGATTATTTTAGTCCTATCTCATTTTTCTTCAAGCTCACAGTCTCTCTTATGACTTTCAGTCATATTTTTGCTAAAAATCTATAAAACACAACTTTAGACAAACATTGCCCTGCTCATATAACTTACAGAGTAAAGTCAACCATTTTGTATAACAGATAGAACCTTCCAGAAAAAAATAGTTAAGACATAGTCCATACTATTTAGTAATTTGCAATATGATGAAGAAAATCATATATGAAAAAAGTCAAAAGAAATATGAAATATTTATAAGTTTTCTGTGTACTCACTTTCTATTGGTTAGCATAGTACCCATGTCCGGACTCTAATCTCAGATTAAGAGAATCTTAGAGGATAGACTAGTGCATGGATAACTTTTAGTATCTTCAACTAATTTAAATTGCAACCAGTAGGGAACTGAAAAATATCTACCAAACTGAATTTAAAGGCCATTTTTAAGGCTAAATTTCAGCTAACTCCAAAATTCAATAGTCAAATATCTCATACGCTTGTGCCTGGTAAGAATTTAATGACGGTGCATTAAATGCCAGATAATGGTACACTACACTACTTTTCACAGTGTCACACAGTACAAGTCAATGCAATGAAGAAGACATCTGCTACCTATGTCATTTTCAAAGCATTTTATGTACAAAACTAAAGGAAGGGAAGGAAGGGAGAAAGGAAGAACAGAAGAAAAGGAAGGCAGACAGGCCAATTCTTACCTTGATACAGGTAGTCATGCTCTACGAGTTCTTTGTGTGGGTACAGGAAGCGGGAGAGGTCCAGTACATGTCTCCCCAACTCTTGCATTTCTTGAAATAAAGTGTCTGCTACCAGTCTAAGTCTCTCAACTGGAGTGAGCCAAAAAGAGAAAAGGCTGGATGATGAAAAATACTATTTGATATCTTTGAAATATATTGCTTTTTCAGGTTGATGTATCATCTATAAAGTGAGAAAATAATTAAAACTTTTAAAAAGTCTAATCATTACACTGTTAGCTATTATGCATCATCAAGTCACAATCCACCTGCACAGTCTTGTATAGTGGCAAAGTACTTGCCCATGCCAATAAAGAACAGGGTCACTCAATCAGGGACACAAATTCTTAGATCTTCTCCTACCTATTAAAACCATCTGATACCAAACTTAAAATCATAAAATGTACTGCCTTGTGTTAAAATTGTAAGTTCTTATGTTAAGAAAACAAGAATATATAAAGCGATAGGATGTTATTCCAAAAGCAGAGAACCTCAAAAAGTTATCACAGACCGATGAGTTAGTTGCTCATTGATGCATACCTCTCATACCATAACCCACCCCATGGCATACTACAGTGGCTAGGTACCAAGTTACTCAAAAAGGATAAGGGCACCTGCACACTCATAAGCACATAGAAAGCACATGTGAAAACTGGTGAAATATGAATAAGGTTTGTATTTGAGTTAACAGTATTATTGTGCCAACGTCAAACCCTTGGTTGATGATACTGTGGTTTTATAAGATGTCATCACTGGGGGATGAGAGAGGAGGGTACTCAGAGTCCCTGTGCTAGTTTCATAACTTCTTGTGAATCTTAAGCTATCAAATATTGACACCTGTGTAAGTGGCAAAATTTGCCATGGATTTTTTATTTTAAAAGATTAAAGAATGTGTCAGTTTTCACATGAATTCAGGCATTTTCCTCAATTGTAACTGAAGTGCTTTTAAAATAAAACATTAGAAAACAGAGTCTCCAAATATAGTTCATGAAAGACAGTCCATTTTATATCCCAATTTTATTAACCTTTTCTGAATACTCACAACATTAATCTACTGGGGATAATCTAATTAGTATATATGAAATTCCATTTATTTTTTTTCTATTGATAAGCATGATATACACTTATATAATACAGAATTTTCAGTGTTGTTTGAAAGGACATAGTTTAATAAATGAGAGGCATGATCTATAATTTCAAACAAACCTAGGACAAATTCATAATTTCCAAAATAATGTTTTTTTCTTTGTTCCAAGTATATTAATGATATAATGGATACAGAAACCCCAGCACAACTGTTATTCCTGTCTTTGAGTTCATACAGTATTGAACCATTGCAAAATCCATGTGGACCATCTAATTCATTTTTATGCATAATTAAAATGAAAGGAGGAAGTCATTTCATTGACTCGTAGGGCAGTATACGTTAGTTCAATGTCAAAAGCATTCTTTACAAATTTAATTTCTAACACATTTTAACACTTTTAATTGTTCTGCCCAGAAAAGATTCTAGGTAACATATCAGTCTTTGAAAGTTGCTACCAACTAACAGAGCAATGGTCTCGTGCTGTCTCAGCCTCCATCGTGGAAACCAACATACAACTAATTGCCCATGTCAGTGAGTTTCAGAAATACAAAAGATGTCCACACCTTCTCTTACGTAGTGGAATGCTAATAGGATGGATTCTGAAGCATCTTCCCATTAGTCTAAGATGAGTAGAACACAAAATCCCTCTGTTTACATTCCTTCAAATGAAGTTTACACAACATTATTACAGAATGGCTTTGCAATTTCCATTCTTATCTCCCCTCACATCATAAATGAAACAAAATAAATGTATAAAATTATACATTCTGTAATAACTTAGGGAAAAAAGGTGGTACATACATGTTTAAGGCCTTTAAATATTTATAAAACTTTCCGGTAGAACTGAAAACCACAAATGTTAAAATGACTAAAAAAAATGTGGGCAAAAATGGAACTAAGAAATTGTTCAGATGGGACAACTATAAGCAAATATTTGTAATATTTAGACCAAGGAAAATGAACGACCTACTTTATCAACAGACTGAACAAACAGCATTCAAACAGTCATTGGAATCGAGCAAGAGACAATCTTCTCAAAGGAGATAGAAAGGATGGTTTTAAAAAAATTAGAAGAAATGTAAGTATTGTAAATAACTTCCAAGCTAAGAAATCAGAAATCCACATGCATCCCTGGCAATTTTTGAAACTGAAGGCTACCTAAGTACTTGACTGCTCACTGCTGATTTCTGTGAAGGAAAAAAGGAAACATAAAAAGGAAAGAAAAAAAAGCCCACTTTAAAAAAATGGAAAGGGAGAGTGCTCTAGAGGTACAAAATAGTACATAATGAAAATGGTAATTCAGTTCTAACTACTACCTATTTAACTGACAGAGAGCTGGAGTAGTGTGTTAGCCTTGGGGAAACAAGTCAGCTAGTCTATACATTCTTATGTGATTGATGTATTCAGGTAACTATTACTTGCCAACAATAATTATTATCACTGGATATATTTTTCCATTCCTTTAACAAAAGCAACTTTAAGATGTTAAAACAGGTAGGCTTTCAGAGCTCCAAGGTTAGGCTACAAATAAAATCATCTCAGTCCACACCATGCCGGAGAAGTTTGTAAAGGAAATGTCACTAAAGCCATATACAGTCCCACTAGCCACCAAACACAGGACCAGACCCAGGAACACATCCATGACAGAAGGCCAGTGCACCTGGGAGACTTTCAGACACAAGAAAAGCAGTCACATTTGGAGCTGAGAACCCAAAAGGCAAGTGTCTCTGACATCACCTGGAAACACCAGCTCTTCAGATGGTGACTTCAGATTCTTTTAGCAAGTGCAATTTTACAAGCTGAACGCAGTTCAAATCTGATGAACCCTTCATGACATAGAAGTTCATGTCTGACTTTTTAAAAGTCTTGGTTTCAAGAAAATGCTAATTACGAGCCATGGAATCCCTTGGAAATAAGAGTCTGGAGTGCCTCTTCTGAGCAGTATAAAAATCTTCCTTCAAGATCACCTCAGAAGTTAAGTTTCTATGCATATGTTCAATTTAATCAGCCTCGAGGATCACTTGATTTATTCTTAGTTAATGGGTTACCTAGAAAGGAAGAAGAAAATATAATCATTTTATAAAATAGCTATAATCTTAAAACTCCAAACACAATTTAGTATTAGAAATTAATATGTAATTCAAAATGCTGGTATGTGCTATATTGTTGAATCTTAAAAGACTAGCATATTCAGATGTTTTCAGCTTATAGAAAATACACCCATATTTTTCTCTTTATTACTTCACAGCATTTTTAGAGCCACTTGCACAATTATCTAAATGACTCCAACTGTGTCCAGGAAGATCTTAACTGATGAAGCTGCCCCTGTCAAGCCCAAAAAATGAGCCTGGAATTCTTGTGCTTTGCACTGGCCTGGTGGACCTAATCCAGAGACTATAAATGCATCATGCCAGGCCCCTATAAAGAAAGACCTTTGTTCACAGGAATGCAGTTAGACCACATTGTCAAGAAAGCCCTTGGGAATTGGCTCCATAAAATCCATTCTTGAAGTGGTTTAAAAACTGAGTGCTTATTTGACTCTTATTTCAGGAAAGTTAATTATTCATGAGGGTGTTTAGAGTTATCTAACAGCTCGTTTTGAGCAATCGTTATAACAAAAACAACATTCTTAAAAAATTATTGTGGATACTTTGGTTTTATTCCATTAGTTGACATAGTAACTTGTCCTTTCATGAATCACTTACAGAAGGGCTATTTTTCTTTTTCCTTTGTTTTGTTGTTTTAGTGATCAACTATGAAAAAGAAACATCAAACAAAAGCTAGCTCTAGATTTTGTTCTACCAGAGCTAGTTTCAAATTCTACCACAAAAGGAAGATGTAAAATTCAAAATGTACTTTCTGCATGAAGGCAGCCGTTGTACTTGTCTCTCTCGTCAGCTCTCATTACCCAGGAAGGAGCCTCTGCCTGTGTATGGGAAACATCTTAGTCCCAGGAACAGAGGAACTCTGGGAAGAATTGAATTGAGAGGGAAGTTCACAAACACATACACAAAGGGCCCCTGCCCTCCCGAAGTTATAGGAGCAGGGGAGATCTTAAGTAGGGCAGTGACTCCATCAACTTCCCATTCAGTGGTCATTTGACACAGGTTCTGTGAGTGGCTTCCAGGTTGAGTGGCAGTGTAAGAAGAACATGGGAAAAGAATAGGACTATTTCTATGTGCATTCCGATCATTGTGAAAAATACAAAATCTTTATTATTATAAGCTTTCTTGATCAACATTAATTTAAAAAATCTTTGATTTCCAGTAGTGGAGAAAGATCCACCTGCTTCTTCTGAAAGTCCTGAGCAGGAACAATTCTGAAGCATAGTGTAAGACTATATTTCTAAAACTAGTGCTTGGAAGGACAGGGAAAGAGGAAGTGATACAGAGAGGAAAAGAGATTGTGAGAGAACAGATAGTTCTGCAAGGATTCAACACAGGCAACTGGGGGGTCATGTGTCAAGACTTTGAAAAGAGGGACGTCCTCTGAGTCATTTCAAGCCCAATTCTAAGTAGTCTACTGGTGGGTATGGTAGATGCATTCTTATATTTTTATTCCAAGCTAAGCTAAGTATTTCATTCTGCTGCTTCATGTAAATCTGCAGAGTGATTCTTGCAGAGTGATCTGAGTGATATTAAAGCTTTATTTTCAAATAATTTTATTTTTTGCATTTTAACGTTTTATTGTTTATGCTATTACAGTTGTCCCATTTTTCCTCCTTTACTCCACTCAAGCAAACATCCAAATTGACAGTACAATACCAAAGGTTTATGTACACAGAACAAATTTTTCTCCATCTCAGTAGAGAAAACACAAGTATATACATAAACATATAAACATATATAAGTATAATTATACCACCTATACCATCAGAAATATCATAAGTATACACTCTTGTTACAATAAGTTTCTATCAGCTAAAATAATCTCTAGAAAACCAAAACTGAAACCTGACTAAAAGAAGTATTTGTTTAAATAAGTATGGATTGAAACATAATTAAGACAACTTTTTCACACTCTAATTTTATAAAAACATTCCTAGTTTATTAATCCTGAAAATATTCTAGCACATTTTATGAGATTAAGAGTACTAAATAAGTTATTTCTAATATCAGATGAAAGTGGACAATTGTTTTAGATTTAATTTCTGCAAACTGCCTGATTTCGATCACAAGACCATGTAGCTCAGCATTTGGGATTCAGGTCAGTGTGGCAGTAACACTATTCAGGAGGGATGCATTGTTCAAGCTTTGGGGCCCTCAGTTTTTCCACACATAGACTGGAGATAACCCTGTTAACCCCACAGGGTGCTGTGAGGATCAAATATTATAATGTTTATGAAAACACCTAACTTTGAAGACTGAAGTACTATAAAAATAAAAGTTTTAGAGTGTTTTTTTTTTTTTTTTCCAATTGCATAAATCTTTGACGAGAGCCACTAAAAATAGATTGAGCCCTGGCTGGTGTGGCTCAGTGGATTGAGTGCCAGGCTGTGAACTGAAAGGTCACCAGTTGAATTCCCTCACATGCTTGGGTTGCAGGCCAGGTCCCCAGTTGGGGGCATGCGAGAGGCAACTGACTGATGTTTCTCTCCCTCTCTTTCTCCCTCCATTCTCCTCTCTCTAAAAATAAATAAATAAAATCTTAAAAAAAAATTACCTTCTTTAAAAAAATAGATTGAAAGGATCACACTAACGGACAATTTACAGTTGGGGAACGTGAGGAATTCAAACAAAGGCTAAGTAATGACTTGCCCTTTTCAATGTAGCATAAATGTGAACATGTCTCAGTACCCTCCCTGACAACCTCCAGATTTTGTACCAAATGAAATGGCAAAACCAAAAGATTTAAAAATTCACAGAACATGATTTTGAATAGAGGTATGCTATCACCAATTTTCATCACACAATATATAAGAACCAAGTAACATTTTAAAATAAAATTCCTGTCCAAAATTTAACATAAAAAAATCACAACTTTTTCCTGATTTATATGCTCATTAAATAAGTCCAACTGACTAGAATTTAAATTCTGGTATGCCAGTGGGGCGGGGATACCGATGTCACCTTACTCTTGGCAGAGTATAAACTGGCACTTCCTGATATTGAAGAGTTGCCTGAGCAATATTAATACAATCCAATGTTTACATTTTTTCTCACTTCAAAGTAATTTTTAATATACAAGTTAAGCATTACCTTATTTTTAGAAACTAAATATTACCCTCTTTTCACTCAAGTCATCTCTTGGAAGAGGCCATATAGTAAAATTTTTACCTTCTAAAGAGGATTTTTAGCAAGTTTTCAGTGACTAAAAGCAGGAGGTTGTAACAAAACCAGTTTTACAGGATAGGAAATAACATTTGCTACCATGAATGCACTGTCTTCTAGTTCTGAGGGCAATAGACATAAAAAACTTCACGAGGGAGAGAAATAGTCCCGAAATCACGGTTATGCCTGGAGCTTCAAACGCTATAATCACCATCTCAGTAAATTTGCCTTTCCAAAGGCAATATTTTTACACAGCCCTTCTCATTTATGTAAATGTTATTTGTGTGTACTTCACACCAACCAATTGTTAAGTGAATCTACTTGGCTGCTGAACACATGCAAAATGTGATAATGATAATAACAGTAACAATAATAATAAAATAATAACACTTTTCCTAGTCACAAGCACAAAGTTATCTTGGTAATGGTTCACCAGGATGAAGAAGTAATCTGCTAACATTAAAAAAGAAAGCACTAACTCTCTAAGATGAGAGCATCCATTTATTCTCCCCATCCAACAAATCTATTACGTATAGTAAGTGTGCCAAATGCATTTTCACCAGGGGCCACATCAGCCTCGCAGTTGCCTTCAAAGGGCTGAATGTAATGTTAGGACTGTATAAGTGTAACTACTCCTTAGCAGTTGAGAGCTCAGCACTGCTGCCGGGTAGAAACAAGGTGCCAGGCTGGGTAAAATAAGATGGAGGGCCGGATTTGGCCCATGGGCCTTGTGTTTGCCACCTGTGACATAGAGGGTCCTGACTAGATTTCTCAAAAAAATTATACTAAGATCATGTCTTTTAATTTTATACTAAATTTATAGTAAAATCACCAATTTGAGAAAATAAAACCAGGTAAATGGCATCTATAACATCGGTTAAATTCACATCAAGGGAAGTCAACTATTTTATACATGTCTTATTTTACATTTTGAGCATTATGAAATATCCACTGCTTCAAGTTAAAAGATCAATGAAAACAACTCAAAAGGAAGGAAATTTGAGAAACTGTTCTGTCCCCACATGTAAAAGATGCTTTCATAAAGCTTTTAAAATCATTACATTTATGGAGTCTAATTTCTCCCCCCGTTTAAAGCCTGCTGAGGAGGTTATCACCACATTGTGAAATATAGTGGGAGACACCACACTATGGTGAGAAGCATAATGACAAATAGCGAGGGCTCTGCAGGAAAAGCACCTGAGTGCAGATACCTGCCTTGTATAACGTTCTAACACTGTGAGGCTGAATAATTTAAACTCCCTGAGCCTTAGTTTCCCCATGCGTAGTAGGGAATGGAATTATCAGCCCCCTATATTTGCTACTGTGATTAAGTCAGACTATGTCTGAATGTGTCTGTCTAGCTGAATGCTTTTTAAATGTTAAGAGGTGGTAGCAGTAGTAATTCCCAAAGAAAGACACAAAAGATACTACATGGGATATGTACTGGAGGGGACATTACTTCTTATTTCTCTACAAATACTGACTTAATTAAAGTTAATTTTCTGTGTCTTACTGTAACTGATCATGCAATTATATCTTTTCATATTCTTGTCAGTCATAAAAGCATGTGTCTAGAATGAAGCACCACTCTTTTGGCCAACTTTGGGAGAGACAGTGTCTTTCAAACAAGGTGACAGAGGGTAGTGGTTAGAAAGGATGTACCTCGAAGCTAAGCTAAGCTCAGTTCTGCTGATTATTTAACACATGCCCTTGAGTGAAACAGGCATAATATTAATGTCTATGACAGAGCTGTATGAGCTGCGAAATTACTAACTCAAGTGTTTAGAACAGTTCTAGACACATAGTAAGCACTATGAAAGTGGTAACTGTTCTTCACATGCGTACATTTCTAGAAATATGAATGCACTAAATTCCTGAGGTTTGCCCCTAATTATTTCTGAGCATACGTTACTAGTCTCCACAGGCATATAATTCCATTCTTTTCAATTCTTTGTCTTTTTAATGGACCATCTGCCATTAGACTTTGCATGCAGGATAAATATTTAGGAAATTAGCACTACACTTTATTTAGGCATAAAAGTAAATGTGGTATGATTATGGCGAAACAAAATACAGACTTGTAAATTTCCTTATTCATTATTGATGGTTGCTCTGATATTGTTTTTCATTAGAGTTTTTTTATTTTTTATTTTTTATATATTTTATTGATTATGCTATTACAGTTGTCCCATTTCTCCCCCATCATTCCCCTTTCACCCTGCACACCCCCTCCCACCCACATTCCCCCCTTTAGTTCATGTCCATGGATCATATGCATAAGTTCTTTAGCTTCTACATTTCCCACACCATTCTTGCCCTCCCCCTGTCTGTTTTCTACCCACCACCTATGCTACTTATTCTCTGTACCTTTTTCCCTTCTCTCCTCCTCCCACTCCCCTGTTGCTAACCCTCCATGTGATTTCCATTTCTGTGGTTCTGATCCTGTTCTAGTTCTTTGCTTTTGTTTTAGGTGTGGTTGTTAATAACTGTGCGTTTGCTGTCTTTTTACTGTCATATTTTTATCTTTTTTTTTTCTTAGATAAGTCCCTTTAACATTTACTATAGTAAGGGCTTGGTAATGATGAACTCCTTTAACTTGACCTTGTCTGGGAAGCACTTTATCTTCCCTTCCATTCTAAATGACAGCTTCGCTGGATAGAGCAATCTTGGATGTAGGTCCTTGACTTTCATGACTTGGAATACTTCTTTCCAGCCCCTTCTTGCCTGGAAGGTCTCTTTTGAGAAATCAGCTGACAGTCTGATGGAAACTCCTTTGTAGGTGACTATCCCCTTATCCCTTGCTGCTTCCAGAATTCTCTCCTTCATTTTAATCTTGGCTAATGTAATTATGATGTGCCTTGGTGTGTTCCTCCTTGGGTCCAACTTCTTTGGGACTCTCTGAGCTTCCTGGACTTCCTGGTAGTCTATTTCCTTTGCCAGATTGGGGAAGTTCTCCTTTATTATTTGTTCAAATAAGTTTTCCACTTGTTGCTCTTCTTCTTCCCCTTCTGGTACCCCTATAACTCAGATGTCAGGATGTTTAAAGATGTCCTGGAGGTTCCTAAGCCTCTCTTCATTTTCTTGAATTCTTGTTTCTTCTTTGTTTTCTGTTTGGTTGGTTGTTTCTTCCTTCTGGTCCATTCCATTGATTTGAGTCCCAGTTTTCCTCCCATCTCTATTGGTTCCCTGTGCATTTTCCTTCATTTCACTTATTGTAGCCTTCATTTGTTCATCTAATTTGTGAGCAAAATCAACCAATTCTGTGAGCATCCTGATCACCAGTGCTTTGAACTGTGCATCTGACAGGTGAGCTATCTCTTTGTTGCTTAGAGGAATTGGCTCTGGGACTTTGATTTGTTCTCTGGTTTGAGCCATTTTTGTTTTTTTGTTTTTTTTTTTTTTTTTTTTGGTTTTTTTGTTTGTTTGTTTGGGTCTGGTCACTGCTGTTACATAGTGAGGGGTGGAGCCTTATGTGTTCCCCAATCTGCGGCAGCCCAGTTGCTAAGTTGTGACGCTGTATGTGGGAGCGGGGTCTGAGAGGGAACAGTGGTGCTTGCTGGGCTCTCTTGGATTCCAGTCCCTTCCACCGCTTCTCCTTCACCTGGATTATCTGTACATGAATGTGGGACCACCTGGTCAGCCAGTTGCCTTGTGTGGGCTCACTGGGTCTGCACAGTTGCCATCCTGTGCCCAGGGTCTGCTAGCCGCCACCTGTGCACCTGGGGTCTGCTAGATGCTGCCTGCACCCCTGGGCACTGCCAGCCACTGCTGCCCCCATGCCTGGGTCTGCACCTCCACTTTTACCTGCCGAGACTCCACCCCTCCTTTACCGGTCTGGATGAATGGTTGTTTGACTTCCGTACAGTTCCATTTTCTATCAGTTCTGATTGTTTTCTTGTTTCTAAATATCTGTTGTCCTTAATTTTGGTTGTGAGAGGAGGCATAGTGTGTCCACCTACGCCTCCATCTTGGCTGGAAGTCAGTCTTCATTTGAGTTTTTTTAAACTTCAATAGTTCAGTTTGCCAGTACACATAAAATTGTGAAATCACTGCCAAATTTTCACAGCATCAATGTGAATCTCATTTTATAGTTGCTTAAAATATATTCTTGTTTAGTGTGTTCATTAAAATCTTATTATGAGGAACTACTGAATAATATTTACATTCCTGTGAATGTTAAATGGATCACATACACACATACACACAATAATAGAAGACAATACATTATGAACATTACAAGTCAATTTCACTTTTTAAAAAGATAAATTTTCATTAGGATACCCAGGTTATTAGGGAAACATTTACTTTTGGACAGATGAACATTTTATCTAAAAACTGGAAGGCAAAAATAGTGAGCACTGTTTCCAAAAGGGGATGGCAGGTTCAAATGTGGTGCATGTCCCATCTTTCCAATACAGTTTGCTGATAATATCACAAATAGGCACCACTGCAAACATTCCAATAGATGAATTTAACTTGCTCAATAAAGATAAAAGGAAGAATAGAATACCTTCATAATCCTAAATGCTGATGTGAATGCATTTTTCCTTGCTTGAAATATACTGGCTGCTTCACTGCAAATGTATTTTTTTAATGTAGCTCTTACCAGTACATGAATTAAGCCCTTACTTCACATTTTGTGCATTAAATGTGCTATTAAAACATCATTACTTGGCAGTAGCAGGCTTTTGCATTTAAGCTGGAGAAAAGTCTGCCTCTGAGTTGGCCATAACTGCACATGAATGCACTTGTCCTAGCTTAGAGCCCCTCATACAGTGAAGTGTCACAAAACGAAAGCCACCTGTCAGTCTGGGTAATCACTCAATAGCAAGCTGACCAGGCAGTTTCTAGGTATAAATGAGGCACTGTAGGTCAATGACATATGAATCACCTCCACAAATATACCCACCTATACAAAAAATAAGACTCTAATTTACTTTTATGATGATGGGGTGCTTCCAATAGACTCTGAAAACTTGCATTTTCAATTAAACTTGCAGTTTGATTTTCCTTCCTAAGAAAGACTGGTGCTAAATTGGTCTGATCACTTATTTTAACATTTGGGGCACCAAAGGTCATTTGTTTAATACTTCAGCTAGAGTTAGCATTCCCACTAAATGACCTTGTTATCTATTCTATAAACTCTTTAAAAATTTAATAACTTTGGGTGATTGGGACAACAGTTATTTCAAACAACAGAGAGCATTTCAGTGGCTAACTAATTATATTTAGGTGTAACTCGGTATGGAAGTAGAAAATGGCATAGAATCTTCCTAGATTTCCAGAGAGAAACAGAACACCAAACATAACTGAGGGGAGAGAGAGAGGAGGCCTTACCCTGACAAGAGTTTTATACCAGTGTTACTGCCTGCTAGTAGTTTTAGAAATTTGGACAAGTCACTTAAAAATCTCTGGATCTCCAGGGTTCATATCTGCTAAGTGAGTCCGTTGGACCCAATGAGCTTCTAATCCCCTTCTAACCCCAAATGACTCTGGCTTTTCTTGAGATGGACTAATTCCAAATGGATAAACATTGGCCCTGATTTCCTAAGTTCATCAGTGGTACATCCCCTGTGTAGACCTCGTTTTTTTAAAAGCCTACTCATCATATTAGAATGCAGAACTAGTCAGCTTTTACCACAAATACAACATCTGTCCATGGCTTTAGGCTTCCTATGCTGCGCATGTGGAGATCTTGCACGCATGTGAATCTTTCGAACAGATGGACCTGCACTGCTTCTTGGAACTTTGAAAGCTGTACAGTGCGCCTGCCACGAACTCTCCTACGTGACGCATGAAAATAGATGACTGCTTGCATTGCCATGTCTGCGCACTCACCCACTCAGAAGCAGATCAACCGTTCCCCTCTGCCACCACATTCACTGCTAGCAAAACATTCCCTCATTTCAATTTTTGTAGTTAACAGACTTCATTTGGGACAGTAAGGAAACTTGAAACTTTCCTTGTCCTTCTCTTCCCCTGGACCCCCATCATACACTTCAGTTGATTCAGGCCGAAAATAACTCACCCCTCAAGAATAAGATAACTTCGAAACACAACAATATACTGGGATTCAGTTATGTTTCCTTTAGAAATATCAAAAAGTCCTTTAAAAGAGGAAATGATTATTTTGAATGCTTTGAGGAAATCCCAATAGATTTTTAAAGATATTATTCCTTATACCAGCATAGTTCACACATTTGGAGAGACAGTTGAGATTTTGAATTTGGTTAAAAGGTACTTCACCTGCTAAGTGTGATATCAGGTTCATGTTTTAGAATCACCTCTCATTTGTGAAGGTGTAATTTGAATTGATAGCTTTTACCCACTCTTTGTCATTAAGCCTTAATTTAAAAGTTAGAGCCTGCTCAAGTATAACACTCCTCAAGAATTTCAGACTCACTATATCTGAGGGCAAGCAGAGGTAAACAGTAAAAATTATGCTTAAAAGTTGAATTTAAGTTACTTGGAATTTTAGCAAAAGGGCTAAAACTTGGAAGGAATTCATTTTAGTAGCCTACAGATTAACTAAGAGAGCAATATTTTCCCTTAGCCTCCTGATTGGTTTGTGTTAGAAACACAAATGGTTTCTAGTAACAATGTTTCTTTGAGGTATCTGTCCAAAAAAAGAATGTTTCTGGAAGGCAAAGCTAGGACCATGCCTGAAGTTGCACATCCTCTCTCCTCTCCATTCCTATCTTTTCCCATAAAATAAAATTTAGAGTTAGTTATCATATATGTGGTAGGTCTATGAAAAAAAATCCCTTTCTGTAAATTGCTAAACTAAACACATTTCTGAAGGATAGGGAAGCATATGGTCAGTGACATTTAATATGCTGGTGTTTTTGTTTTTTTCTCCCTTCTATTTCCCAGATATATTCTTCTCTGGGTCTAAAAGTAATAGTAATCAAAATTTAGTAGCCTCAAATTCCCAAAGTTGATCAAATTATGAATCTTTATCTATTTCTAGTTGCTGAGATGCTGTTGTGAGGCAGTAGATTCAGTGGTGGGGCGCTTTGAAGAAGGAATGGACAAGTACACAAGCACCCAGTCTTCACTTAGTGTAGGGAAACTGAGTGAAAGCTTGATGCCTCCATGTTGGTCAGGCTAATTTCCATGCTAATTAAGAGGCAGAATGAACACTGACAGAGGTCCAGTAATACATCAGGGTTTTGTATTATCCATTACCTGTTCTTGGGACAACAACATGTCAACTGCAGGGCTATTCTAGGGGACAGTATTAGGTTCACTGATAATGATATATTGGCTATTTGTGGTCAATTGTTCAATATGTGTGTATCATATCAGTTCAAAGAATGATTCCCCTTTCTTTTAATAAAAGGTAATGCAGTGTCTGTCTTTGCTGACCACAGAGGCGGTGGCTTTGCCTTCTGATCCCTAAAGCTGCATGGAGTTTCCTCTGAAATCAGGGGCACCTGGAATGCCTGTGGGGACCATAAGGAAGAGTAGGTTACAGCTAACCCTGTAACACCGCGTACACACCTGCTGCTCTGTGAGAAATAAACCAAGATGAGAGCTCATTTCTGGAGTTGCTTGAATCTCAGTGAAACTTCTGTCCCTTCCTTAGAATCTGACTAATACTGGGATTTGCCACACTGGTGTTCCAACATGGAGACAGAATTTTTTTTAGTATGGGTACACAAAAATTGTCATCAGGCACAGCAGAAGCCTTCTCTTTCTACTCCTGCAGTCGAACTTGAAGAGTTTTACACGTTTGCCTAAGGAACAAACACATGTCAGGTACTCCCCTATTCAACAGATTACTGCAGGAAGCAAACCAGGGAGAAAGGGGACATTTCACAAGGATAAAGGACAGCAAGACAGTCACTTCCTTTACCTCTAGAAAAGCTCCCTATGGGGATATTTGAATCTCTTCCTAAAAGATTATAAACTCTTAGAACATTTTTAAAAGATTTTATTTATTCATTTTTAGAGGGCAGGGGGAGGAAAGAAATATCAATGTGTGATTGTCTCTCACATGCCCCATACTGGGGATCTGGCCTGCAACCCAGGCATGTGCCCTGACTGGGAATCGAACTGATGACCCTTTGGTTCGCAGCCCATGCTCAATCCATTGAGCTACACCAGCCAGGACTTAGAACATTTTTTTTTTTATTTCACAGAAACATATACCCATAAGTGGGACTTAAAATAAACAGGTGTTATAAGAAATTAACACAAGGATAGTGTTCCTCATGACTACTTTGGGAAGCTTTCTGCACAAACTTAAGAAAACGGTTCATTAAAATCAAAGGAGGAAGTACATAGAAAACAAGAGGCAGTCATTTTAACATAAAAGGGTAAAATAATTGTAGAAGCAATACTATGTAGTGATATTCACTCAGAATTGAAAGATACTTGCAACCTTCATCAATCATAGGTGTGCCTGAACATCCATGTCTATAGTAATTTATAATTTGGTAAAGTATGAACCTCACTCATACACTCTTTAATGCTAACAAGCGGGGTCCAGGCCTTAACCAACACATGGGTCCAAGCACCCCTGGGCATTCTCATCTCGAGCCAGCTTTGTTGTTCTCTGACCATCAATGTGTAATCCTCATTAACACTCAGAGTGAGATTTATGATATTTTTCAGTTGTAACTTATGATATTTTATGTAGATCAAGGATAACAAACTCATTTCCACCAGGGGCCACATCAGCCTTGTCATTACCTTCAAAGGGCTGAAATAATTTTAGGACTGTGTAAATGTTACTACTCTTTAACTGTTAAGGAGTTGAAATCACATTCGGCCCTTTGAAGGCAACCTTAAGGTTGATGTGGCCCCTGGTGAAAATGAGTTTGACACCCCTGATACAGACTTTCAAAAGTTTTCTGGTTTCTCTTTCCCAAAGTGTTCCAGATACTATATAAAGCCCTTTGAAATACATGTTATTTCAATTTCAAATCTTTGAATAATTTAATGTTTGAGAGTATAGTATATGAATAACAATAATCATATGAAGGAGTGGCTAGTAATTTAGAATCAGATAACAAAGGGCTTTGGTAATATGAATCAAAAGTAAAGTGAAACATTTCTTACATAAATTTGAGAACTCAGGGTAGTTAGAACTAATAGCAGGGGAAAAAAACTAATGTCATAATATAAAAAGCTAATTCCCAATTTTGATTAAAAAAAAATTGAGTCCTTTAGCAATAAGAACGATCCCTTTTCCCTATCACTGCTAACCTGGGCCTCTCCCTAACCAGAAAGTGTAAGACTAAAGTGATGGTCTGAGGCAGAGCAGGACTTCAGAGTTCTGGTCACCGTGTTTACTTGACTTATCCAGATATGTCAGAGCCAACCCAGTCATGAAGCAGGTCAGTGTCAGGACCTGCCATGGACACTCGTAACTGAAGACAAAGGATGCAGGTGGAGCGACTGTAGAGGAGCTTCATATCTTTGAGAAATAGCATGGAGCAGTTGGGAAAATACACCGCTTAACGTGTCTAGTTCTCCATTTCCTTCACGTTATTCAAAAACATAAAACGTCTTAATGTTCTTTAATTTCCTATATGCCCACTGAATATTTTTAGAATAACATAAATTTTCTCCTTATTCTTTATTTCTAATCAGCTTCTTGACCCGGGTCATCTCTTTAATCTCTTCCCACTTCTCTGTCCCATTATCACTGTCCTGAGACCTTGATTTCCTTTGTTCAGTCGCAGTAGCCTCTCAAGTTGTCTCCCTGGTTTGTCTTGTCTTTCACATTCATCCTCTGCTTTGCCACATTGTCCTGAAAACAAAACTCTGTGAATCTATGACAGTGTCCCATTACAGACAGAAATATAAATTCTTCCTGGTGAAATAGAAGGTCCTTCAGGATTCGACCTCAATGCACCCAAGTTCATATCTCTCTCTCTTCCCAAAGCCTCTCAGAGACACTTGGGCACAACTCCAGCCACTTTATATGCCCATTCTTATCTCCTTGTCCTTGTGTGCATTTTACCTTTGCCTGAAATAGTCTTCTTCCAAGCATCAGAAGAAATGTTACCACTTCATATTTCACAAGCCTTTGTGATCCATCCACCCAGCACTTTGTCCATACTTCTCTTATGACATATTTTATATTATGATTATTTATTAACCTGTTTGTTTTTCCCATTAAACTATGGTGTACTGGAAAAAGAGAATTATTATCATATATTTTGTTTCCTTGGTGCTAACCACATAAATGATGCCTAATATTTATTGAATGAAATATTGAAACAATGGATGGATGGACAGATTGGTGGATGTATGAATAAACATAAGGGGTGACAATTTTGAAGAAGGAAAACAAGAGCTATTATCTGGATTCTCTATGAATAGCAAGTGGAATGATTAAGTGACCCAAAAGGTCAGTCCCTCCATTTTTAATGTTTTTAAGATTAATACCCTGATTCTGTGGTTTCAGAATTTGAAATTATAGATACGCATGGGTCCTGACATCAGCTTTATATTTGCACCTTAGATATTTAAATTTATTCTCATCTGGAAAAGGTCTGATTTTTTAAAAGAAAATTAATTCATGAAAATAATAATGCAAGAAGATAATAGCAATCTGTGATGCTTTAATTGGTATTAGACTAACCACTTGGGATGTGGAAAATGTCCAAATAAGTACATCAGGGCTGATTCTGGCATATTCATTACAGTGAATATTTCACATAGAAATGATCCTAATTTTTAAAAAAATGCAGTTCTCTTGAGTAATTTTCGTACTGCTGCTCAACACTGTCAGGAAAATTTTCTCATGAAATATCCCATTGTGACAATTATCCTACACCCAGGTGTTACATGCTCACTTGACATCGGGTATGGTGATGTGAACGAAATGTCAGATTTCTTAATGGGACAAAGTAAACAACTACTGCCATGACTGACTGATTCACCCCAAAATAATCTTGTGTGTGCAGTCTCTCTCCTTCTCCCATGTGCTCTGTATTTAATTATATACTGTATCCTAAAGTTCAGGACGCCTGACTATTGCCCCTGCCTCCAGATTTTTTTCCAATATAGAGACTAGCATTTTGCCTGGCAAGGAGAAGTTAAGTTTTGCTTAGCAGAATGCACCAGACTGCATTGTAGAGTGTAGACCAGCGTGTCAAAGACAGCTGATCCTTCTGTTGCTCAGGGAAACCTGGAAGCCTCCTCAGGGCTGCTTCGCCTTTCAAATCTTAACTGCCGGTATCAGTAGACCACTTAGTACACATCCATATTCTCTCGTAGTCCTCAGAGTTATTCTGTGAGATTGTCCCCATGTACTATTTGCTGTGATTAGTCTTGGTTCCTAACTATTATCCCCTTAAGTTAAAGAAACTGAAGCACCAATAAATTAAGTGGAACCTTTTAAAGATACATATAAACAGTAGACAGAGCCCCAGTTTTGAGCTTCAAACCTAGTGGAACAGGTTCCATTCATTCATTTGACTATTTATTGAGCACATACGGAGCATCAGGCACTTTCCTAGGAATGGAAGAAACAAAAGTCACTGCCCTTGTGAAACTGACCATCTAGAAGGGCAAATACACAAAAGGAAAATTTTAAAGTATGTTAGGCCATACAAATAAAAAAATAAGTCAGGAGGAAGAGAGGGGTTTTTGAGGCAGGGATAGACAGCTTTAGTTAGCTTAGGGAAGACTTGCTGAGAGAGTGAGACTTCAGTAAATGCCTATAGGAGGAGAGAGAACCAATCAAGCTGATAACTGGGCATTTCACGCAGAGGGAAGAAGCAGCATGTGCAAATGATCTGAGACAAGAAAACTAAGGTGGGTGGTGAAATAAGCAAGGCAGGGCAAAGGTTTATTCATTCACTCATCTATTTGTTTATTCAACAAATGTTTTGCTGCTGTTGCTATGTTACTTATTGAGGATAAACTGGGGTGGGGGCGGGGGCAAGCAGCTGTGATCCCTGCTGTCATACTGCACACGAAAGGAGCTACATTGTGGCCAGCAGAGACACACATAGCTTCATACGTTCCGCCTTTCCACAGACTTATTTCTGGAAGCTGGAATTGGATAGAACCTGAATGGACAAGGGAGAACACAGGACATGTTTTTAGAAGCCCTGGAAGCCACTGTTCTTTCCATTCTGGCAGCCAAGAATTGAAAATTTTAGGAAAAAGGAGAGGGTAGTGAGTATATGTGTGAGAAGCAACAGAAATTTTTCCTGGCAAATGTTTTTTTTAGCTGACTGGTGCCAAAAAAAAAAAAAAAAAAAACCCTGAATGCACGAATTATATTCACTCACAATCTAGCTAGATGGAGACATCCCCTAGCGTAGAAGAACCAGTCTAGAATAAAAAGGTGACGCGCTGTAGCTTTGTAGCTTTTCCTGTGTATGAGCAACACTTTAAAGGGCTGTCTTCTCCCCAAACTAGTCAGCTGTTCTTGAAATAATGAATTTCAAGAGAAATGTGAGTTCAGTCATGAGAGAAAATACCATATTGCCACTTTAGGGGGTTCTGACAGAAGCGATGGAGAAGAATCTAAACTAGTATCTGAAGCAGAGAATATCTTAGGAGCTACCCCTTTCATGGCAAACTGGTTTGAAATGTGTAGCAGCAGGGAAGCCAAACATTATTTGGTCCATTTAGGTGTTTCCTACTCAAATATTTATTCTCATGAGTTGGAGGCTAGACTGCCTGGATTTAATCTGGGATCCAATGCTAATTAGCTATGTAACTTTGAGCAACCTCTTCATTTCTCAATCTTTTCATGTGTAAAATGAAGATAATCAAGCCTGTTTCATGGAGTGGTGGTGAGCATTAAGTGAACTAATATGTGTCAAGTGCTTATAACAATGCTAACCATACAGAGAACTTCAGAAAGTCACATATCATGTGGTTTCTTCCTGAGGCAGTAAACCTTTATCATTAGAAAATGTTCCTCCTTAGCAATAATTTTTGCTACAGTTTTTCCTTAGTATTATCATATTAGCTTTCTGTAGGTTAGTGTTTGCATAGTGTATCTTTTCTATTTTATGTTCAGATTTTCTTTATTCTTATAGTTTAGATGAACTTCTATTAAATAGTATAATAAATAGCATATATCTGTGTTTTGACTTTGTGATCCAGATCTTTGTATTTGCCTCTTAATTGGATGATTTTTGCCATTCACACTTAATATAATCAGTTATAAATTTGTGTTAAAATCTACCAAGTACATTTCATTCCACTTGTTCTAGATTCCTTTTTACATTCTTCTTTTGCCTTCTTCTGTGCTCCCTCTAACAGTGACAATTGCCTCCAGGGGTTAAGGAACCCCTGAAACTGAACTAGTATCTCTTAGTCTTCATTCTCCCATAGATTCTGGAACAGTAGTAACTCTTCACATTGGCTTTTCAATGCCTCCAAGTACACTATCTTATATTTTGTTAAATGCTTCAGTGTCCTTTAGGGGGAGGGTATAAGAGGGGTTACTTTGATGATATTATTAAATACTCACTACCAAAAATGAAAGTCAAGTTATGTGGGTTCAGTTTTACTGATGAACTTGATGTTGATTACTCGTTCACCATATTTATGTAATATTTAAAATTTGTCTTTGATATTCCACCTGCATAGTGCCTCTATATTTAATGATTAAAATAGAAGTTAATTAGCAGTTACTTATTCTTGGGGTGAATATAGTGTCCCTTTTGCCTAGGAAAATCCTGATTTACATGGCTTATTCTGCATTCCTATTGGGTTTATCCTGGAAATAATGTATGCACAATAAATTATATCATTGCCCACAGAGAGTAGTTACCTTTATTGTGGAAATTTAAATTTTAGTAAATAATTCATGAATGTTGAGATCTTAAAGCTATGAATGAATGACTCTCTAATACAAGAATCTTAACTATTGCAATAGGCAAAAATGAGCATTCCTTGAAGCGTAAAACATTTCTGAAACTCATCAAGTCCCTCATCAAGTTGCTAATACATTTTTAAGGCTGGCATTAAGGAAAGGTTCCTAGGTAGAGTACTGTAGTAACTTCTTCAACTTTTCCATCATACAGATGAGACATGGGTGTGGTAATGTCAAAGACTAACTATGCCCTTATCAGTTAGTGTTGTAATTCAAAGTCGTGAACTCTGAGGACCAAATTAAAGCCATGCACACACTGTTCCCTTGAGATCAAAGATTTGTTATAACAAACAGGTCAAATATGCTTCTTACAAAATCTAGACCTATTTTAAAACACGAATAATCTCAAGCACAGGGTTCATTTTTCTGGATTTTCTTGACATTTATATTATAATTCTGCCTAAAATTATAAAAGTTACCTTTGACTTTTAATTTCCCTTAATGATTTTCATCATAAGTAATTACAAGTTGGATAAGACATAATATATCCTATATACACTCAATATTCATCTACTGTTGATGATGATAAAGAAAATGATGACTTTAAAATTTTCAGGGCATCAGGCAGGCAATAATTATAAGAAAGGGTTAAGAGCAGAGGGTTAAGACGTTCATCCAGCCAAGGGCTCATCCTGACTTGGCTATTTATTATCTGTGTGGCCCTGTTATTTCATTTAAAAAAAAAAAAAAACCTCAGTTTTCTCCGTATGTAAAATCTCCATCTCATCACACTACTGTATAGGTTAAGTGCAAAAATGTCCCTAGTGAGAATATAATAAATAGTAGTTCTTAAACACTTTCAAACAGTACTTTGAAATAAAAACTTTCAAAAAGGTAAGTTTATCCTCAAGATTATTCTCATTACTCCATTGTTATTATAAAATATTAACTCTAATTATGAAGCATTAATTATGAATGTATTTCTGGCTCTTTGATACTATGATTGCCCTTTCCAAAGCTATGCATTTCCTGTGCAAAGTCTGCTTTATTTTCAAAGGTTATAGTAGAGTCATGATAAATTATAAAGATGGTATATTATGCACATAAGTTCTAACACATATTTCTAATTTCCTATAAACAAAGAACTTATAACACATTTTGTTTGAAATGTACTGAGGTTAAAAAAATCACTTAGGTTTTATTTGTTTTTCCATAAATAAGAATTATTGGCCTCTGCTAATTGCATAATATCTATAAACACTTTCAGCATGGTGTGATTTAGTAAGAACATTAATGTTGTATTAGTAATAGCAAATGGGCAAGGGTAGCTTAGCATTCAATAAAATAGTCCTTTAAGGCTGCACCAACTGCTCCAAGCTAACCTCATCTTAAATTGCTACAAGCGAACAAGTACAGAAAACTAAAAAAAAAAAAAAAACCCACAAACCTAGTATAAGCCCCAGCATAACACCCCTCCCTCTAAAGTTAACAAAATATTTAACCACAAAAGGATACTTGTTTGTGAGGATGTTTTTGTGAATATAGAAATATCAGTTGGGTAAATATCAACAATTGTAAGGTCAGAAAAAAAAATGCCTCTTTCACTTTGTAGCTCTGATAAATCCTCAAAAGATGTTGCTAAAAAGCTGGTGTCAGGTGGCTATAAATGAGAAACTTTTTCTGTTCCTAGAGTATATACCCGGGGAAAATGCCTTTGCAATGGATTAATATAGCAGTTTCTATCTGGCCGGTCTGTGATAGGTGACTGGGATGACCCAGATCCTACGACCATTATAGATGGAATCCATTTATTTCATCTCTATGGTCTCTGTCTAGGGTGCATTTTTGTAGCTAATCCAAAAGGGAATAGGTGCAGACAGACCAGCCTTCAAAGTACTTGTGCGCTTTCTCTTTGTAGCCCTCATTTAAGGATGGATGGAGGTGGTAAAGGAAGTCTTGTGATATCTCTGCATTAGTGTTTAATTAACCAGACTGACTACCAGTAAGTACTGCAGCATAATAATGTTTGTGCTTGAATTCTGAGAAAGGTGGCCCATTTTATGAGCCTATTCAAAAACTCGTTTCATTTATGTATTTATTTAACAAGCACATATACCCTTTACATTTGGCCAGAAACTGTTAAGTACTTTACAAACATTAACTCATTTAATTCACATAAGAAACCTATGCAGTAGGTCTGTTCTTGTCCCATTCTCACACATGTGCAAACTGAGCAGCACAGATGAAAAGTAACTTGCAAAAGGCCACCAGCTAATAAGTGGCACAGTTGGGATGTGAACCCAAGTAATCTGACTCTAGAGACTGGCTTCTAAATCATTACACCATCCTTAAAGTTATTTGCAACAGAACACAGCAGCCATTTTTCATTGAGGGAAATGGGACCCATTGTAATAATATATAGGTGGGTGCATGGGTGCGTGGATGGATGAATGGATGGATGCTTCAGGTAATGTATCCTTCGAGAGTGATTAAGGCAAAGCTAATAGAACTCTTGGAGTCATTCTGGAGTCTTCAGTAATTTAGAATTTCTTTTTCCTTGAAAAAGTCCTGTTAAATCGAACATATAATAGACTATTACTCCCCTTCCAAAAAAACAAGAATTCCTTGCTTACATATTGGGCTAAATAGCTAGGCACAGAGCTCAAAAATGCTTTTTTTTTTTTTTTAATGACTTCAGTTCTTAGTTCTGTTGTATGTGGTATAACTAAAGAATGAGATTATTTTCTTTGGTGTAGTAACAGGGTTTTGTCCTCATAAAAATGTACCCTGTAGGCATAGATGGTTTAGGGTGACAAGTTTTTTAACTACTTGCATGCTTTACATATCATCTCAAAAGAGAGTCCTTTCTAAACTAATCTGGTATTTTACAGATAGAATATGTACCCTGAAAAGGCAGGTCATAAAATTCATGCCAAAACTTCCACTGTACATCAGATACAAACATGAATTATCTGAAATGGTATTTCCATTCAGCAAAAAGATTTTGACTGTATTTATCTGTGGATATCCAGTTCCTCACAGTATCCAACATTGAATACATGTTTAATAAATACTTAGCAAATAATGAATCAGATATGATTTGATTCTAATATATCCTTTTGGAGGTACAACAGAGTGAAAAAAAATCTCTGAATTTGTACATATGGGGTCTGTCTGGAAAAAGTCGAGCCCTTGTTAATAGAACAGTTTGCACAACATCCATATAACCTGGCAGCCCAGGAGAGTGAACTGGATGCACATGTGTGAACAATGACAACTTCATTGTACTAGTCAATGAAGTTGGGAGTGGTAGGTGGTAGACACCATTGAGTGAGCATGTGTACTGTGTGGCCATCACGTTCAAAATGACTGAGCAAGTAGAGCAATGAATCTGTATCATATTTTGAGTTAAGCATAGACATTCCTCCACAGAAACTATTCAGATGATTCAGAATGCCGCAGCTATGGGCAACTCATGATTGGCAGCTTCATCACAACAACTCACCCACTCATGCATCATGTCTCATGCAGAGTTTTTTTGGTGAAACATCAAGTCACCCAGGTGACTCAGCCCTGCTACAGCTCAGATTTGGTGCCCTGAGACTTCTAGCTTTTCCCAAAACTAAAATCACCTTTGAAAGGGAAGAAATTTCAGACCATTGATGAGAGTGAGGAAAATATGATGGGGCAACTGATGGAGATTGGGAGAACTGTGTGAGGTCCCATGGTGCCTATTTTGCAGGGGACTGAGGTGTCATTGTCCTATTCATAATGTTTCTTGTGTCTTGTTTCTTCAATAAATGTCTTTGTTTTTCATATTACATGACTGGATGCCTTCTGGACAGATCCTGTATATTTCTAGAATTTACCCACTTCTTTCAGGTTATTAAATTTGGTGGCAGATCGTCTTCACAGTATTCCAGTATGATCCATTGTATATCTGCGATGTCTGTGGTAACTTCTCTTTCATTTCTGATTTTGTTAATATGAGTCTTTTATGTTTTTTTCCTAGTGAATCTAGCCATGGTTTTGTCAATTTTATTAATCTTTTCAAAGATCCAACTCTTTGTTTCATTACTTTTTTGTATAGCCTTTTCTCTATTTCATTCAGTTCAGCTCTAATTTTTGTTATTTCCTTTCTTCTGCTGACTTTGGGTTGCTTTTCTTCTTTTTCTAATGTTTTTTTAATTTTTTAAAAGATTTTATATATTTTTAGAGAGAAGGAAAGAGAGGGAGAGAGAGAGAGAGGAAGAAAAACATCAATGTATGGTTGCCTCTCATGTGGCCCCCACTGGGGACCTGTCCTGCAATCCAGGCACGCGCCCTCACTGGGAACCGAACTGGCAACACTTTGGTTTTTCCAATTCTTTAAGGCAGGGTGTCAAACTCATTTTCACTGGGCACCACATCAGCCCCATGGTTGCCTTCAAGGTCTGAATGTGATTTCAACTCTTTAACATTTAAGGAGTAGTTACATTTATACAGTCCTAAAATTATTTGAAGGCAACAGCAAGGCTTATGTGGCCCCCAGTGAAAACGAGTTTGACACCCCTGCTTTAAGGTATTATGTTAGGTTGCTAAATTGGGATTTCTCTTGTTTTTTGAGATTAGATCTGCAATGATATAAATTTCCCTCTTATTGTAGCTTTCATTCATCCCAGAAGTTTGTGATACGTTGGATCATCATTCTTATTTGTCTGTATATACATTTTGATCTCACCTCTTATTTCTTCTTTGACCCAATCATTTTTGGTAGTATGTTGTTTAATCTTCACATATTTGTTGCTTTCTTTTCTTGCTTTTTGCGGTTGATGTCTAATTTCAAAGCACTGTACAAAGCTTGGTAATTGTAGGGTTCTTCTAAATTGCCATTTTATCACCGTGCCCCAGAGCAGGCAGCCTACCCAGGTGAGCCTCTCAGTGGTACCCCTCCCTACCCCTCCCTACTGTAGGCCGGTCCTTTCTGGGTGGGGTTCCTATCGTTACCTCATCTCCATCTCTTCTACCCTTCTCTATGTGCTTTCTCTCTCATTTGTTGTGCAGAAGCTGTTAATTAGCTCTTAGTTGTTCTTCAAGTGAGGTTTCTTTATTTTTTTTATTTTTTTTTAAGAGAAATCATGAAATACTGTATTGGAATCAGAAATAGCCATTTAAACTTATTTTTAAAATATATGTTTAGATTTATCCACTGAAAGAACCTAGAAACAAAGATATCAATAGCAATAAAGCACACTTAGAGGCAGATTTAGTATCTAAGTACCATTTTCCATGTAAAGAAAGCAGGGATCCTTAATTATTAAGGGCTTTTGCATGAAGATCAAAATAAAACCATGTTTAAAAAAAAAAGAATACACACACAGAAAGACACATACACACACTTTTAAAGACTTTAGGTTTGTGTTTGTGCACAGAAGGAGGGGTGATTTGTTTGCATTGTATAAATATCTTTTCTCAAACCACTTCTGAAAAAAATGGTTGTAGCAATTGATGATCTCTGCCTGAAACAATTATTTTACTGTAGATTGCATAATTGTAATTTCAATTTGTAGCAAGTGAGGTTTCTTTATATGTAGGTATATACTCAGTATGTCTATGGGAGAAGGTGAGCTCAGAGTTTTCCTGTTACTATCTTCAACCCTCCCTCAGCCACCAGTCTTTTGTCTGGCTTCTAACTGTAGACATGCCTTGGCTCTTTTTGGTGGGTTGAGTTTTCTGACCTTTGTAATTATAAATGGAATATTATACACATATACACACACTATTCTGAACATTCTACTTCTAAGAATAGTAACTATGTTGTCCTTACATTTGAAGAACATATGATGTTCATGTCCTTATTAGTAGAAACTTTTCAAGAAAATATTGGAGAAGATAGATTTACATTGTAAAGTTTACGTGACACTTAGAGTTTTTACACTTCTTAGGGAGCAATATATTTAACTGCGCAGAGTATAAACTTTGGAATCAGATCTGTGTCAGACCTCTGCCACTTACTAATTATACAGTTTTGGGAAAGTTACACTCCTTGAGCCTCTTTTCTCGTCTGTACTAATGAACAAGAAGACTTAAAATGCTAGTTAGAGTAACTCTTAGAAATATTTGTTTAGGTCATATAGCACAGTACCTTGCAAAAGTTGTCATTAAACAAAACAAAGCTATTAGTATTATCAAAATTATTACTATTGCTACCTTGAACTTCTATCTTGTTTTGGCTACCATTGACAATATTAAAACATCCAAGTGCAGCTGTCTGGGTCCTCCAGAGAAACAGAACCAATAGGACAGCCTCCAACTGACAGGAGGAAGCCCGCCCACGTTATGTAGGGCAATCTGCTTTATGCAGAGTTCACAGATTTAAATGTAAATCTCATCCAAAAAAATAAAAATAAAACACCCTCACAGATATATCCAAGGTAATGTTCAACCAAATATTTGTACATGTGGGCCAGCCAGGTTGACACATCACACCAAGTAATACTTTGCTCTTGCTTTCTAAACATTTAATCCCTATATTTTATTGTCTATAAATCATCAAGGTTATTTGACTTGCCGATTGAGCAACAGCTATAATATTCATACTTCTTGAACTTTTCTAGTAGAGCTTGAAGCAGACACATTTGTATTGTGACCATTTCTCTTGTAAAACCTATAAAGAGGTAATTAGCATGAATTTTGAACAGGAATTAGTCTCCGTGGTTGTTTACGTAACTCTCATTTTGTATTAGATAAAAAGAGAGTAGGGAACTGTCCCAGAGAATCAAGTACACCTATTGCAAACCAAAAGATACATCCATAAGTCATTATCAAGACCCAACCTGGGTGACATACATTTAAATATACATAAGCACAGGGTGGTGGCATTACTACTATTTTATCCTCCTAGCAAAATTCACCCAGTAGCACTCTGGAAGAGCTGAGCATACTATGTAAGCATTCGTCAGGAGATGGAGCTGGTGCACACTCATGGGATGAATCCGAGAGAACCACAGTGCAGAAGAAATGGGAGGATGGCATTAGGCTGATAAGGACCTGTGGGACCTCGACAACTCGGGTGGACTTCACATCACTGCACTTCAAGCACAAGTGGCCATGCTGGGGGAAGTGGAGAATTAAAAATTACCTGATCCATCTTGATGATATCTTTATCTTTCTGCAATTTCAGTAACCTCAGGAAGGCTAATCCCTAGTGAGAGGTTACTGGCACTACCAGAAATACTTCTACCTTTAGGGAGAGGTTACTAGTACCACTGAAAATATACCTCTACCCTAGATTTTTTTAGTAACACTTCCCATTCAAGTTGTGAATGTTTACCATTACTCCTGAAATGATGTGACAAAATTTCACTGAACAGGGTCTCCTTCCTTAGAGCATTGCACAGGTGAAATGTAAATTTGTCAAATGTTACCTTGAACAGCTTTTATCATAAACTTTAATCACATGGGAAAATCCTTACAGCTGGCTTAAGAAATCCTCAAAGTTATAATGGGAAAGCACATAGTGTACATCTTTATTGTATATGCAGGAGAGCTCTCAGCGAGTTGATTTCATTTGTGAAATTTAATCTCAGACAATGGTTGACTGTCTGGCCAGACGTTGGACTTTAGTAATCTCACAAATCAATCATATGTTGTAATTGAAGTTGGAGGTTGAGATTTCTAGTCATGATACCTGTTTAAATTTATCTGACTGTCAGCCAAATTGTCTGTTGAGAATATTGAATTTTATTTCTTTCAAGATAGAATAAAAGCATCCCAGTATATGAATCCAAGAAAACAGGCTGACCAAATCAACTCTCCCCACAATTACTCAAACAGCCCTTTCAAGGATAGGGTATTTTGAAGTTGCAAAGCAGAGATTGCATTCAATTATTTGTAAACATTCTTTGAAAATGAATTTGCACTGCCTCTCCCCCACCCCAGTATAACCTCAACAGTGTCTCTATTTCTTACTCCTACTTTTCTTTTAACAGTACTGCAAAGAGAATAGGAGAGTCAAGGTAAAGATAAAATATGTTTGCCACCAGCAGAGAATAAGCAATAAAAGATCAAAGTAAACAGCCAGCAGTAAGTAGAACCTCACCAAAACAGCCCTTTGCTGACTGTGGGCTAATCCCACCGTGAATCATGGGAAGCCAACATTGCTACTTAATAGGAACAGAACACAGTAAATACTGAGCCACAGGAGTTAAGAGCACATTCAACAGCTAAATAACTCTCCTCTTTAACAAGTTCAATATTAAATATTTTAACAAATGTGTAATGCAATATCATGGCTTAGTATAAACTATAAAAAGTATTTTTTAATTTGGCAATTTAAGTTTTATATCTTAAGATTACATTTTAATTGGATGGCTGATTTTCCTATAACATTCATTACTTAAAGATTTTTAAAGTGTTCTTACAAACTTCAAGCATTTATAAATATAAATAATAATAAATATTTATATATATATGCAATGTTCTAAGGTTCCAATATTCTCATTTACTGGTGGTAATTTTATTTTTTTAATTTTAATTGTTGTTCAAGTACAGTCTTCTGCCTTTTACTCCCATCTCAGGCCACCACCCCACCTCCCTCCCATTTCCACCCCCCCTAGTTTTTGTCCATGAGTCCTTTATACTTGTTCCTGTAAACCCTTCCCCTTTTCCCCTGAAATTCCCTCCCCTCTCCCCTCTGGTCACTGTCAGCCTGTTCTCTATTTCAGTGTCTTGGTTATATTTTGCTTACTTGTTTGTTTTGTTGATTAGGTTCCTGTTAAAGGTGAGATCATATGGTATTTGTCTTTCACTGCCTGGCTTATTTCGCTTAGCATATAATTTTAAATAATTTTCAATATACAGTTATTACTGTGGTCCCATACACAAAATTCCTCCCCTCTTCTCTCCTGTCTTCTCTCACATATTTTATAACTGAAAGAAAAATGTTAAGTGTGTTAAAAGTCAAATCCAAAAGTGTGGCTTCAGTGTTGCCCTTTTACTGTGAATCATTAGTTAGTTCGTTCATCATTAGGAAAGCAGTCTAGCTGAGAAAGCATGGTTTTGGTTGGTGGTTTTCTTCCAGTTGTACAATATTAGACACAAATGTGGAAAACAGTTCAATCTTGACATCACAGCACACAATATTTTGATTGCCACCATATATGAGGAGAAAAATTATTAGATAAGTTGCCTTTCAATGGCATCAAAATCTGTTACCCATGCGTTTTAGGGTGGGTAAGGGTATGCAGTAGTAACGCCACGGCACCTGTGCGAGCCTTCGTGCTGCCACTGCTGTACCTGGTGGTGAGTTACTGACTCTCCACCCACTTGAATGTGAACTCCTGGACAACAAAGTGTCACAATTTTCCAAAACTTGAATCCCCAGAGTCTACCACAATGTCAGACATACAATCACATGGCAGACATTAAGTGTATCTTTATCAAATGAATGAACAAATAAATGGACAAGCTTCCTTTGAATGGAATTTATTGACTCGGCTAAAGAGATTCACATTTATTCTTCTTTTAGAAATGTTTCTGACACAGCATTCTGTGTTAAATAGATACCTGTTCTGCAGTGTTTACAGTGTGTTGCCAATGACACCATCCAACTAGGAGGCATGTTTTAAGAATATGACCAAGTAAATATTCAGCCAACTGATCATGAACTTTCACTATTTCTTGCAAATATCCTGTTCACAAAGAAACTTACAGGCCACTTAATCTGTTTGTAGCTTCCATGGTTTTGTATCAAGTGACAGCCTTAGTTCCCCAGAACTCCCTCTTTCTGTGTTCTTTCAGACTCTGGCCTCTCTCGGTTTTCCTCTCTGCCCACGCTGCGTGTTCCTTAGTAGTCACCTTCTTCTACATTCGCTGCTAAAATGCCTTTAATACTCCCTTTCAACACCTTCCTTCTGAGGGAGCCCTCTTAATTATTTCAACATCAGCTAGCAGATAATTCTCAGAATTCTATCTTAATCTCTAGGGCTATATCTCAAACTACCTACTTTACATCTACCTTATCATATCTTCATCAATTAAAATACCAAATAGGTCAAAGCCAGAAATATGAGTCTTTCTGGATTTGTTCCTTTTACTCACTTTTCATATTTAATTGCCAAGACCTATTGATTCTACTTCCTAGCCCTCCACATCCCCACTATATTACTTTCCCATCTGAGTTCAGGCCCATTATTTTATAGCTCTCTTAATTCCCTTCAATTGACACATTGTATCCAAATATACTTTCTACAGTGTAAATCAGACCCTTCTTCTCTCCAACTAAATATTCCTCAGTGGTACACCATTGCACAGAGAGTAACATCCAAATCTTTTATGCTGGCATTTAAAGGGCCATCATGATGTAAACTCATCCTGCCACGCCTCCCCTCCCGGAACCTTTCCATCACTCCAATGCCCCTCACACACATGAAGTTACCCCATGAATAAGTCATGAGCTCCTACACTCCCATGCCTTTCCATAAGCTGTTTTTTTTGGGGGGGGGGGGGTAGGGCATCGTGCATGGTAAAGTACACTAGTCAACTCTGAATTTCTGCACATCCTTTAAGTCACAAATTGATAACTTCCATAAATAAACTTATTATTTCCCAAGGCAATCCATTCAACAGCATTTAAAGCCAGCAAGCAAAGATGTAAATTTTGGGTTTAACTATTCCTTGTAGCCACACAGAACAAGTCTAATTTTTCCTTTCACATGATATATCTCCAAATAATCTAAAACATGTTACTCCAAGTGCTTCTATTCTCTGAGGTAAATATCCACAGAGTCCTTTACATAAGCCTCCTATTTCTAGCCTACTCAGAGCTGGTGTCCAGAAATTTGCTGGGTACCCCAGTGAAGGTCTGATCATTATATAGTGAAGCTCTGTTCTGCTTTTGAAGGAGGCACACTTCGTGTTCAGAGGTGGATTACCCAGCAGGGAGCTGGAATTCACTCTTGTCCCAGAGACACGTGGGAATTTGACCAAAGCTCTATTTCCTCCACAATCTCAGCACAAGTCACAAAGCACTTAGAATTCTGAGCTTGTGGGAATATTAGTTTTTATTTCTCAGCTGTACCTTCACCTTGCTCTCCAAAGAAAGAAAATAAAATTGGATCCGAAATCATTGATTAAGGGATTTAAATTCCACAGAAAATGCGTGAGGAGTCGAGGAGGGAAAGAGCCGTGGGGATGTACACAGGGGCAGTTACCTCTATTTTTTATCGAAGGGCTGTCACCACCACAGGAAAAGGAATAGGCAGGGAAGCATGGGACACTAGCTAGGGTCCCCTGAACTTCTGGTCCTATTCTTCAGGTCGAGGAGGTACTACTGCTCTTTCAGTAAGGCCCTCCAGACAACCGGAACAACAGCTGGTAGTGCTGCCTACGCCCTCTGAACAAGTATGAAGCTCTTCAACATTAAAAATAAACCCCTGGCAGAATTTTAGCCCTCAGACCTCAGGTAATAGGGATATTGTTCTCAAAACTGAATTCACAGGAGATAAACAATAGCCTAAAGAAGTACCTCACTTTTACTAATGAAATTCTATGATGCCCAAACTAAATTCCATTACAATGTGTAAACAGTCACAATTAATTATAAGTGTAATATTCAGAGTAACACCTATAAATAAACTCCTGGCTCAAATACCATACAAGCATTTAAATCTTACAAGAATGTCAAAGCACTCCTGTGCTGTCCATTAATTGTAAAAATATAGGCCAAGTCTTAGAAATATAGCCCAGATGATATATTTTTTAAAGTCTTTGTATGAATTTCCAATAAATCTAAACAAATACCAAGGCAGACACTCTTGGTTCTACTAAATTATTGTTAATTAAGCAGCTCTTACATTTAAAATACCAGGTTTAAAGTGTTCCTTTTGCTAATGCTGTTTCCTGGAGACCTAATGTGGTGTCTTACCTAACTTTGGACTCAATATCCATTTGAGGATAAATATACTTCAATTTTTTAAATCATTTCTGTCACATCTCTTTATAAAATACTTAATATTATAGCAGTTATAGTTTCTTAAGTGCTTTTTTCCAAATGTCCATATCACTTGAGATTTTATCTTTTCTACATATGAATTTCATTCAATGCCTGCATTTCTTGTTACTATAGAAAAAAAAATTCAACTAGTTTTCTTCATAAATATTAAATTCAAGGTATTATACCATATTTAAGTTTCCATTAAGTCAAATAACCTAGAATCAGTGGATATTAATGTAAAACACAAGACATGTTCTTCCCACAGTTCTCTGCCTCTCATCTAATGGCAACTTCTTCCTTCTATTTGCTCAGGGCAAAAATGTAAGTTAGTTGTGATATGCCGCATACTACCTTTCTAACTCTAAATGCAACCACTTTCGTTGTTCTCTCCAGCCACACTACTATCATCACTCTCCCTTGAACATGATATTCCCAGGGCATCTCCCATCTCAGGTACTTTTCACTTGTTCTTCCTATTACCTGTCCTCCAGACAGCTCTGTGGCTCATCCCCCATCTCCCACAAGCCCTCAACCAAATGTGCAAATTCCCTTGCTCAGCAATCTCCATTTCCTTTCCCTGCTTTCCTTTTTCCCATAGCACCTATCACTATCGGACTTATAATTATTTTATTTTTTTGTCTCCCCTCGTTTGGTAGGTAGAATTCTAAAGATACGCCCCCAAGGTTTCTGTCCCCTGTTCAAACAGTCACTAAGCACTGCTGTGAAGGGACTTTGCCATATAATTAAAGTTGTTAGTATCAGATGATCACCCTATTTTAAGGTCAGCTGAATCTGGGTAGAACCAATGATGTCACCTGAGCTCTTAAATGCCAAAGAGTAAAGCAGAGGAGAGACGGGGGAAATGGGGATGTCAGAGTCAAAGTGTGAGAAAGACTCAGCACGCCATGGCAGATGTGAAGAAGCAGCAGGCAATGTGCTGAGGAAGGCAGGCCTTCTGAAGGAGGTGAGAGACTCTCAGATGACAAACCCTATGGGGCTAGACACCTCAGTCTACATTGACAAGCAACCAAATTTTGCCAATAACCTGAGTGAACCTGGAAGCAGATTCACCCCCAGAGCTTCCAGAATGAAAAACAGGCCTGTTGCGGAAATATGAAACATACTCCTTGATTTCAGCCACGGGACGTACAGAGCAGAGAAATAGCCGACTGTGCCTGCACATCTGACCTGCAGATCAGACGTTGTGTGAAGTCAGTACATTTGTGCTAAGTTACTAAAATTGCAGCAGCAGAAAGCTCATGCACCCCCTTAGAATACAGGCCTTATGAGGGCAGGAATTCTCATCTGTTTATTTTTCCATGCTGCGCTCCAGAACCTAGAATAGCACCTGACAATCACAAACACCCAAATACTTGTTAAATTAACAGATATATATAAGTACACACATTCTTTTCCACATAGTCTATATTTCAAAAGATCATATAAAAAATTTCCCCAAAACATTTAATTAAAATATTCAAAATTAAAATGTAAAAGCTAAATTGATTTGAAAACGGTCTCTTCTGTAGTTTGTAAATCTGCAGGTGAGTGGTGGCTGTTGCTTCCTTGGAGCTGACACAGGAAGCCATCAATTCCACTTCCTAAAGTAGTGGTTTTCAAATTGCATCTTATAACCTATTGGCAGGTCATAAAATCAGTTCATAGAGTTCAGATAGGAAGGAAGGAAATAGAATCCAAACACCAAAACTTTAATTTTAGTGCAGGGTGTCTATTCATTTGCATGTATGCTGGACTACAATGGAAGTTGTATTCTTACTAAAGGCACCATTGAAGTAATTTGAAAACCGCAGCCCTAGGGTCATCATGCTCTTTGCTGTGGACCAGGATGCCATTTAGGGCCGGACCTGAGGTGAGATGAAGATAAATGAATGGGGAATATTTCTATTAAGAAAGGCTGGTCAAGAAAGAAGTATACTGTCCTAAGTCTATGATTAAACTCATGGGGTAAAAGAGGACTGTGCTTAAAGAATTCATACCAATTGTACCACATTAAGGTGAGGAAATGAACCTTTCTCCCCTATTATGTTCTTCCTTTGCCTTGAGCCTGAAATACCAACCCTGGACATTGTCAACAGAGTGCAGTCACTGATTCTTGGTACAAAATGTGGCAAAATCTGGAAGGGGATGGCTTAGGCTTTAATTAGCAAATCATCCTACGACAAAGATTTCTTTTCTCCCTTATAGGGAAAGGACTAAAAACCCAATGTCTATCTATCTTCTGAGATTAGCCAGTTATTAGTGTCAAACTAATTTAGCTGGAAAGGAAGTTAGAGAGATCCTTGGCACGTGGAACCAAAGAATAAATGTTAGTTAGAAGAACATGAAATTGAGTTTAGCTCAACATCCTCATCTTAATTTTTATTTTGTTTTGCAGATGAGGAAGCTTCACTAAAGGCTATGCTATCCCCATTATTATAACAATGTCACTCTTGACTTATATTTACCAGTGATTGCAATGTGTATTGTCAGTGGAGTGCATGTAGATAAAGAAAAGAGAATAATGCAACTGTACACTAATCATTCTTCCACTCAAGGGCAGACAAGGGGCAGGGGATCATGCCATACATCTCTGTACTCTTGTCGGTGCCTACTGTGGCTGGGAAATTACATAAGATAATACCTACAATGCACTTATCAGAGTGCACGGCACACTGTAAAAGCTACGTAAATAAAATACTCTCATGTGTTTTTGTTGTTTTGATTTCAAGATGAGCCTTATTATAGAATGTGTACAGGAATTATTAATATCTTATGATTTTAATTGCATTATAGAAAATAAAATCATTTGATGTTCAGAAAATCCATTTATATTGGAAGAGACAATTCAAATACTGCAGAATTCTTATCTGCTTAAAGCACTTTAAGTAAACAAGATGAAAGAATTCCAATCAGTTAAAAATTACCCATAAAATTTCTTCTTAAGCATAGAAAAAGTAAATAGACATAGGATTCATGATTCATAAAATACTACTAACCACACTATAAAATCTTGTATGACATGAAGTTCATTTTTTGTTAGGGAAGAATCAGACATAAAAGCTGCCGTGACCACTGAAGTCCAAAGTCCCCACTTTGGCCAAGGAGCTGTAAATCCTAAAAGCGGGATGTGGTATCTTTAGGAGATGTTCCACAGAGAGAGACTATCAAAACATTAAAAGAAATTAATCACAGTCTATTTCTCTGAGGATTCCAACAATGTTATCAAGGATTTGTTCCCCTCAAATCTCACAAGCTCTACAACACCTCTCCCTGTTAACTTTAGTGTTACATAATTAGAATGTAATTGTGTGCTCTTTCTCACTGGAAAGGCTCTCCTTTTATTAACGACTCTTTGCAAAGTTCTTTATCATTTACCTTTAATGTGAGTTTGAAATCAAAAGGCTTTTGTGACTTTTCCTTTCTTTTTAACTTAGGAGTTCTTAAAAGTAATGAAATGGATGGTTAAGAACGAACGTCACAGACACTCATCAGTTTCCACCTTCACGGTGAGAAACAGGTTTCAGAAACAAACGTGCATCCTCCTTTCTCTACAGACTTAACGTTGGGGATTTTGAAGAATGTGTTGCAAAATATTGATGTTCTTTGCCTTTTATGGGAAATGGGTCAGAACAATTAGCTTCCTCGATCCAGTACAAAGTCAAGAGGAGGATATAATTGACATTTATAGTATACATTTATAGTATACTATGTATAAGTATACTATTTATAGTATACTGTGAGTTCCATATTAGTCTTGAATGAGGAATTTGCCCAGTTCCCAACCTGCAGTCAGTTCGGCAAGGTACCACGCATCTCTCCTGAAGCCAAGCAAACCTCACTACTGTTTTTGGCTGATTGCTTTTCTCTAACATTAGACTTACTGGAGGACTCCTGATTAGATACAGGCAATTATAAGGTAGGGTGTACTTTATTGCAAAGTTTAATCATTTGGGGGCCACTTTGCTTGCAGTGATAATCTCACAAAAACCAACATGTCATGCATAAGAAACACAAATGCCTTTTGGCTGAGAAAAGCTTTTTAATTACTTTGTAACCTATTCCTGCTTAACTTCTACACTATCTCATTTGTGGCTGGGACCAGCCAGTCCATGCCTCAGTGGCTGTTTAGCTAACTATAGCCATGGGGACCTTATTCAAATCTAGCAAGTGCAAAATAATGCCAATGATTTAAAACAATAATCAGGTTTCTCCTCAATAATATTTCTGCTATTTATGCATGGCATAAACCACCTCTGTCCAACATTTCCACCCTGGGCAAAGTAATTGTATCAGAGCAACTTCAAGAATTGACATTTCCCATACTTTTTACACTATTTCCATAGAGATGATAGAGCAATAATAACCTGATAACCTTGTATACTTCATTTACTTAAATTAAAAAATTCAACTATGTTTGACATATATTAGTTTCAGGTTTACAACATAGTGATTAGACATTTATACAATTTATAAAGTGATCATCCTGATAAGTCTAGTACCATCTGACACTATACATAGTTATATCAATATTCCCTATAATTCCCAATAATTTTTTTAAACTGGAAATTTGTACTTAATTCTTTCACCTGTTTCACATATCCCTTCAGCTCTCTTCCCACTAGGAACCATCCATTTGTTCTCTGTATCTGTGACTTTGTTTCTGATTTGTTGATTCCTTTATTTTGTTTTCTAGATTCCACATACACGTGAAATCATATGGTATTTGTCTTTTTTTTTCCATGTTTTTTTATTGTTGTTCAAGTACGGTTGTCTCAATTCCCCCCCGCCAGCCATCCCCACTTCCCACCCTTGGTTCTACCCACTTTGGTTTTGTCCATGTGTCCTTCATACATGTTCCTGAGAACCCTTCTCCCTTTTTCTCCCCATTATCCCTCCCACCTCCCCTCTGTTCATATCACAATTACTTTAAAATCATATCTTTTTTAAATTTTATTTTAATTGTTGTTCTTGTACAATTTTCTGTCTTTTACTCCCATCCCAGCCCACCACCCAAGCCCTCCCATTTCCACCCCCTCTAGTTTTTGTCCATCTGTTCTTTATACTTGTTGCTCTAAACCCTTCCCCTTTTCCCCTGGAATTTCCTCCCCTCTCCCCTCTGGTGACTGTCAGTCTGTTCTCTATTTCAGTGTCACTGGTTATATTTTGCTTGTTTGTTTGTTTTGTTGATTAGGTTCCACTTATAGGTGAGATCATATGGTATTTGTTCCTCACTGCCTGGCTTATTTAACTTAGCATATGCTGTCACAAAGGGTAGGAGCTCTTCCTCCCTTCCTTCCTCTCTCTCTCTCTCTCTCTCTCTTATTTCACTTAGCATAATACCCTCTTGGCCCACCATGTTGTCACAAATGGCAAGCTTTCATTTTTTTGATGAGTAATATTTCATTATATATATAACACTTCTTTCTCCAATCATCTATTGTTGGACACACCACTTACGTTGCTTCCATAGCTTAGCTACTATAAATAATGCTGCAATAAACATAGGGGTATATACATCTTTTTGAATTAGTGTTTTTAATTGCTTCAGGTAAATATCCAGAAGTGAAATTGCTGGGTCGTATGGTACCCCTACTTTTAATTTTTTGAGAAATTGTAAAACTGTTTCCATAGTGGCTACACCCAATTTACAATCCCACCAACAGCACACAAGGGTTTCCACTGCTACACACCCTCACCAGCACTTTTTGTTTGTTGCTTTATTAATGGTACCCATTCTGCTTAATGTGAGGTGGTATTTTCTTGATTACATTCATTTCTACATATTTTATACTTATTGTTGCAATTGTAAATGAGATTGTTTTAATTTTTCTTTCTGCTAGTTATTGGTATATAAAATGCAACCAATTTCTGAATATTAATTTTGTATCCTCCTATTTGCTGAATTCATTTATTAGTTCAAATAGTTTCTTTGTTGGAATCCATCAGCTTCTCTTTAAATAGTGTTATGTCATCTGCAAATAATGAGTTTTACTTTTTCCTTTCCTGTTCGGATGACTTTTCTTTCTTTTTCCTGTTTCAATGTTGTTGGCTAGGACTTCCAATACTATGTTGAATAAAAGTGGAATAAGTGGGCATCCCTGTCCTGTTTCTGATCGTAAAGAAAAAAAGCTTTCAGCTTCTCACCATTGACCATGACTTTAGCTGTGCGTTTGTCATATATAAGCCCTATTACGTAGAGGTATGTTCTTTCTAGCCCCAATTTGCTGAGAGTTTTTTACCTTAAACGGATGTTGGATTTTGTCAAATGCTTTTTCTGCATCTACTGATATGGTAATATGATTTTTACCCTTCATTTTGTTTACGTTGTCTTTCATGTTAATTGATTTAAACATTTTGAACCAAACTTGCATCCCAGGAATAAATCCTACTTGATTGTGGTATATAATCTAATATATTGCTGAATTCAGCTTGCTATTATTTTGTTGAGGATTGTTGCTTCTGAGTTCATCAGGGATAGTGACTTATAATTTCCTCATTTTTTGTAGTGTCTCTGTCTGGTATTGGTATCAGGGTAATGCTGGCCTTATAAAATGTATTTGGCAGCCTTTCCTCCTCTGCAATTTTTTGGAATAGAGAATATGTATTAATTCTTTCTTTGAATGTGTTAGAATTTGCCTGTAGAGCTATCTGGTCCAGATCTTTTGTTTGGAGTTTTTTAATTACTGGTTAGATTTCATTATCAGTTATCACTCTATTTAGACTTTTTCTGTATCTTCTTGATTCATTCTTGGAATATTGTATGTTTTTAGGAATTTATCCACTTTTCCAGGTGTCCAATTTGTTGGCATATAATTGCCCACAGTATCTCCTTATAGTCCTTTATATTTGTGTGGTGCTGTTTGCCATTTCTTTCATTTCTGATTGTATTTATTTGGCCCTCTTGGATTTTGTTGTTGTTGTTGTTTTGATGAGCATGGTTAAAGAGTTATTTCTAGTTTATCTTTTCAAAGAACCATTTCTTGGTTTCATTGATCTTTTCTATCATTTTTTAGATCTATTTCATTAATTTATGCTCTGGTCTTCATTATTTCCTTGTTTACCTGAGATTTTATTTCATGAGGTAGGCCTGTGTTAGCATGAACATCCTTCTTACAACTGCTTTGTCTGTGTCCCATAGATTTTGGGTTACTATATTTTCATTTGCCTCCAGGTATCTTTTGATTTCTTCTTTGCTCTTGCTGTTAACCAATTTATTGTTTAGTAGAATATTATTTGGCCTCCATATGTTTGAGTATTTTTTAGTTTTATTCCTGTAATTGATTTTTAGTTTCATACCATTGTGATTGGGGAAGCTATTTGACATGATTTCAATCTTCTTAATTTTATTGACACATTTTATGGCCTAACATGTGGTCTATCCTGGAAAATGTTCCATTTGCACTTGAAAATAATGTATATTCAGCTGCTTTTGGGTGAAATGTCCTAAATATATCAATTAAGTACATCTGGCTTAATATGTCATTTAAGGCTACAGTTTCCATGTTGATTTTCAGTCTGGATGATCTTCACATTGATGTCAATGGGGTGTTCAGGCAGCCTACTATAAATGTATTACTATCAATATTTGTCAATGTTTGCTTTATATATTTAGGTTCTCCAACATTGGGTGTGTAGATGTTTATGAGAATTCTTTTGTTGCATTAATCTTGATAGGAAATTATCTTTCTCTCTTATTTTAGCCCTTGGTTTAAAATCTATTTTAAGTATTGTTAAGTCAACTTCTTTAAAATTTTTCATTTGCATGAGATATATTTTCCATCCCTTTACTTTCAGTCTGTGTTTTTCAATCTGAAGTGGGTCTCTCATAGGCAGCATATGTACAAGTCTCATTTTTTGAATCCATTTAGCTGCCCTACATCTTTTGATTAAAGCATTTGGTCCATTTACATTTAAAGGAATTATTGATAGGTATGCAGTTACTGCCATTTTATTGTTTTCTGATGGTTTTTGTAGTTCTGTTTCTTATAATCTTACTGTCTTATATGTTGATGATCTTCTATAGTGTCACATTAGTGTCATTTTTCTTTATTTCCTGTACATCTCTTGTACATTTTTGGTTTGTTGTTACCATGTTATCATATATAAGTTGATAGTTACTTAAGTTTGAACTCATTTTATAATCACTACAATTTTTACTCACCTACAATGTATGTTTTTGGCACTTCTATACTTCTTTTACATGCATCTCTTAGTGCTGTAATTACATATGCCTTTTAACCTTTGTATGATCTTTATGGCTGGTTGATCCACTGCTATTTCTAAGTGTCTGCCTTTGTCAATGAGAACTTTTTTATGTCCTATATTTTCTAATTCATATTTCTGGTCTCTACTTAAAGAAGTCCTTGTAATACGGGTCTATTGGTGATGCTCTCCTTTACCTTTTTCTTGTTTTGGAAAACTATTTCTCCTTTGATTCTAAATGATAGCCTTGCTGGGTAGAGTAACTTTGGTTGTAGATCTTTTCTTTAATTACTTTAAATATTTCATGCAAATCCCTCTTGCCTGTAATGTTTCTGTTGAAAAATTAGCTGACAGCCTAATGCAAGCTCCTTTGTAAGTAACTAACTGCTTTTTCTTGCAACTTTTTAAGATTCTCTTTTTGTCTTTAACTTTTGGCATTTTAATTATAATATGTCTTGGTGTGGGCCTCCTTGGGTTCATCTTGTTTGAGACTCTGCACTTCCTGGGCTTATTTGTCTATTTCCTTCACCAGGTTAGGGAACTTCCCTGTCACTATTTTTTCAAATAGATTTTCGATCTTTCTCTTTCTCTGTCTAGCCCTCTCTCTCTCTCCTTCTGGTATCCCTGTGATATTGTTTCAGAGAACCCTTAAAATGTGCCCCCCTTTTTTGCTGCTTTGATTGGGTGTTTTGTGCTACCCTGTCACTGATTCAGTTCTATGCTCCCTCTAATCTGTGGTTGATTCTCTCTAATGTATTCTTCATTTTAGTTATAATATTCTTCATTTTTGGCTGGTTCTTTTTATGGCTTCTATTTCTTTGTTGAGGTTCTTACTAAGTTTATCTACTCTTCCCCTAAGTTCATTGAGCATCCTTATAACCAGTGTTTTGAACTCTGTGTCAGGGAGATTGCTTATCTCTATTTCATTTAGTTCTTTTCCTGGAGTTTTGTCCTTTTCTTTCATTTGGCACATGTTTGTCTCCTTATTTTGGCAACCACCCTGTGTTTGTTTCTATGGATTAGGTAGAGGTTACATCTCTCAGTTGTGGCAGAGTCACCTGTGATGCCCAGTAGAATATTCTCCTATTCACCTGAGCCAAGTGCTCCAGGTGCTCACTTGTGTGTGTCCTCTCTCATTGTAGGTTAGCCTTGATTGCTGTTGGCATGTCAGTGGGCGGGACTGATCTTCATGCTGATTGGTTGTATGGGCTAACAATGACAACCGTAGACAAGCTGTTGTTCAGGGGCTGATGCCTTGGACTAGGAGTTTGTCCTTTGGCTATGTCATTTGTGGAGCTGGTTGGGTGGTGCCATGGTGTGGTCTGAAGCTGGCCATCTGATGTGTTGGTTTTACTACTTCTGAGGAGGGGCTCTGATGCAGGCCAAGGTCAGCTGCCATTTGTGCCCAGCTTAGGTCTGTCTGGTGGGAGCTACCAGTTGGTTGCTGATCTGCATGATCTGCAGTTGGTTGCTGCTTCTGGTAGGCTTGGGAGAGGCTATGGCTGTGAAACAAGGCTGGCTGCAACTTATGCCAAGCCTGGAATCCTTCAGTGGTCACCCTGGGGCCAGCCAATACTGGCCATAGCTTATGCCAGGCTTGGGGCCACCTGATACAATTTGTAATGCAAGTTGAGACCAGTCATCATTCACATTGTGCTTGGGGCCACTTAACAAGAAGTACAGGGCATACTGAGATTGGCTACCGCTTATTTGGGTTTGTGGTCCTTTCAGGAAAGTATGTAGCATGGGCCAAGGCAGGCTGCTCTTCTGGAAAAGCCACTGGAAACAGCTTGAGCCAGGCACATTAGTCAGGTGGGGTGGAGTCTCAGGGAGTCACCGAAGTGGGGTAAACAGTATTTGCCAGGTTATTGGAGAGCTCATATTTGGCACTTGCCAGCTATATTGAGGGAGGGCTCAAAAAAAGAACAATGGTGGCTTGTAGCACTTTAGTGCCTGGAGGGAACTGCCCTGACCACTACCCCTCCAGCTCCCACCTTCAAGTTAGTTCATTCAGGTCCTCCCCACATGTTGCTGGCGCCCATAGCCAGTGAGTGTGTGCACAAGTGAGATCACGTGGTAGCCCCTCAAGAGCAATGCTTGGGACTCCAGAAGCCCTCAATCTCACTCAGATGCAGTCCCTGCTTATTTTCACAGCCAAATGACATGGCATTTCCTCTTCCTAGCTTTGATGCCCTAGCCTGGGGAGCCCATCCTGGAGCTAGGACCCCTTGCTCCTCATGGGGGGACCTCTGCAGCTAAAATATACCTCCTGATTCTTAATTACCACACTGTGGGGTGGAACCTAACCATTCCCTGTCTATTATGGCTTCTTCTTTAAATCCTTAGTTGAAAGACCTCTGTCCTCAATGAGGGTTCTTCTATAATTTAGTTGTAATTTTCATGTCACTGTGACAAGAGGCAACCCACCATCTTGACTGGAAGTTCCTCAAAACCTTGCTCCTTTATCACCTCAGTGGATTTATCTAGATTGGTTTGTGAGCCAGACTAACATTCAAAATTGCACATCTTTTTGCCCAGGCATATGGAATACCACGATGTTCCTTTCACCAAAAATGTCTAAGAAGCTTCATTTTCATCAACATTTTTCTTAAGTTAAAAAGACAACAATTTACTTCGTATCTAGGGAGAGCCTTCTTTCATGCCCTCTTATCTTCTCTTATATATGATTATTTTTCCTTTTTAAATGAGAATCATAGACTCTCGGAATTGGAAGAATGTTAAGAGTAATTTAATCCAAACATCTACTGTTGTATAAATTCTCTCTACAATATCTTTAATGAGGTCCTCCATTAACAGCCATTCTCCAGGACAAAAACAGATTAAAAAAAATAGGGTGTAACCCAACTTAAAAAAACTGGAGGATCTAGATGTGATCTTTGAGAACTCATGAGTTCTCAGTTCATCCATCTTGTTTTATTACATTATAAAGCATTTGTGACACAGAGACTTAATTTTAAGTTTGGACCATTGAGAATATGGCCCAACTGGGAGGGAATCAACACTTATAAAACAATTTACTATGAGAATTTAGATCACATCATCTTGACCTTTTTATTTCCATGGTCAAATATGTTAAAAGCTATTTTTAAAGGCCTACCTCATATGAAGAACTACAGGAAACTTGCATCACTATTATAATTTATCTAGTCTAAACTACAGGTTCAGAAATTAGGTCTAGAATGCGACTCTGGTTTGAATCCTAGCTTCTGCATTAATTAGCTATATGACCATAGAAAGTCACTGGACACTTTGAAGTTTTGATTTATTCATATGTAAAAAGAAGATATTATCTTCTTCACTGGGCTACTAAGAGAATTAAATGAGCTAATTCACATTAAGCACTTTGTTCAGTGTATGGCATATGTTTTAAGTATCCAAAAATGCATTTTCATATCCACTGAAGTAATAAAAACATAAAAATGTAAAGAACTATTTTTTAAAAAAGTGTTTTAGGATCTCAAAACTTCAGTGACTTTCCATGAGTGCTATTTTGGACTAAGAATTCACAGTGTTAGGAAAATACATTTTCATGCTATAAATGCCTTATAAGGAAACTGTGTATAGCCAGATGTTTTTAATCAATATGGATTATACTATATCCTAACTAATGGAATGGTATGCCAGCATTTGGTCAACAAGTTAGAGTCACAAATAATTTGACATAATATAAAGTTATTTATGATATGGAAAATTTGGTTACTTCTGTGTCTGAACAATTATTACTGGGTAGAGTGAATTATATATCTGATCCTTTTGAATATGTCCAGAGAAGATTTTTTAAAAACTGCTATTGCCAAACAATATCATAAATTAATCAGAACCTAGTTTTATGTTACCTTTTTTCTTCTTTAATAAAACATCCCTTTATAGCATTATTCTGTTCCCCAATTATTCAATTCCAATCAATTGTCTTGCTTTTTGCTCTGAGGGGAAAGCAAACAAGACAGAACTTTCAGAGATGAGGCTCCACAGAAAGGCATTTAAAGTCTCCCAGTCCGGAGTATGCATTGAGGTAATTAGGAAGTAAAAGAATAATGCTATCATTCACTTGTCTTCCATTTCCCAGAAGTCAGTCATGCAAGCTGAAACATATCGTCTAAAGAGTAATCTTTACATATTGACCCATGGACTACACCACACTCATGTGAGCACTTAAGTTACTTATGGTAACATCAATTAAATGGGCCCATGTAGACATTTATATTCTATTGGAAAACTATTTATGGATCAAGACATTAGGAAGATCAAAATAACTACTTTTATAAAAATGAAAGAGTGTTAGTTGGCAAATTTTACTTAGTCATACATAGAGTAAAATCATTTTACTTTGAGAGTCTATTCAGATAACTATCCATGACAAGAATAAGGGATTGAGTCTCCTTCCCAGCATTTTTAATACGTACCCTTGGGGGTTTCACATTACTGTCGGTCAGTATCTCATGAAGGAACAAACAGTGTTTGTTTATTAGATAACGTGACAGTTGATGGCAAGCTGTAGATGTTATTCTGAATGAAGTAAAAATGTGCTATGAACAAACTGAGTACAGGAGAAAATGGGAAAAAATGTACCATGGAAAACTATACTCTAATTCTACCACCATCATTTACAGGTGTCATCGCACACGCTCCATGCTTTGTTAATTCAGAGGCATTTTGCTCTTCAAGCTGGCTGTCCACTTACCCTAGTTGTTTTTACTTTATTCCCAGAGGAACAACTCCATCCTTTCCGATCCGGAAGAACTTTACATTCCTCCCCCTCAAGACATGGCTGCATGTGGCACCACCATTTCTGTTCCACTATTGAAGCTACAGGAGATAGAAGAATTGATTCAGCATTTTCCATTTGGGTTTGCTAATTCTCTGCACATTTAAAGAAAAACCAAGCCACACATTTTTCCCACCAATGAGTAGAATGGGTTTTGAGTCCTGCTTCATTTTGTCCAAAAAGGCTAAATCTAGATTTTCTGAATATAATCATTTTAATTTTACTTCACTGTGTTAAGAATACTGTATATGAGATCCACCACCCTAAGGTTCTAAATGTACAATATAGTATTGTAAACTATAAGTGCATTATTAAAGGACTTTTCATGTGAATATATAGACTTTATGAAAACATATATTTGAAAGAAACTATGAGTATGTATGCATTCATTGATTTACAAAAACATATAATAAGCCCCTGAAGAATGTAAATATTTTAGAATAAATGTTATATTTCCCACAGTAGGCTGAAAATCAGGAAGGCATCAGAGTTAATGCAATTTTTTTTTTACTGTGGGCAGTAACCATCATCACTGGAAATGTACCATGCTAATATGAGCATTCAAATTATTATTTACTGAAGCATCAATTAAATGGCCCATATAAAGACTTATGTCCTATTGTAATTACAGGAATACTCAAGTAAAGAAATCAATATTGTGATGCATCTTAATCACCATTTTATGCAAATTCTATTACAACTAAACATTCTCTTGTATGTATGGTGTTTATTTTTTTTCCATTCTTAAGAACCATCCATGGGTTTATACATTCATACTATTTAATCATCTGTTTTCTTCCTCAGTGGACAAATCAACAGTTTATGGTATCAAAGTAAGAAGCACATAGACTTGTTGGAACCTCATTATAATACCTTTTGTTATGAAACTGCACAAGATCTTAGACCTCCTTCCAAATACCCTCATATCTGGCCCTAGTCAACAGCATTATAGTGGGGTTCCCACCCTACGCAGTCCCCATCTGTACTACCACAATGCGCAATGTAAATGTCGTACCATCCACGCAGGATGGGGCAGCTCGCGTGGTGCCTGCCACCTGCCCGGGGAAGCAGGAGCACTTGACAGTTTGTGACCGTTCTTCTATCTTGTTCTTATTACAGCATCTGTGGAGAGCCACCACCTCGCAGGTGCCCGTTTTAACATGGTGAGCTGTACAAACAAAAAGAAAAGATGAGACAACATTGAGAAAGCATTGGACACTTCCTCCCTCTCTTTAATTAGAAGTGCATTAAATATAGCTCTATAAGGGACCCACCATGCATGAAACTGAAAATACAATGATGCTGACTCCATAATGCATTTTATTTCTTTGCTAAATGTGGCAGGACCATTTCTGTCAGTACATGCTTGGCGAAGCAGGAACAATTAGTGATTAGATTAAAATAATCTGTTAGAAGAGTCTGAAATATAGAGGCAATATTTGGTGCCATCAAAAACCTATTTATTCATATGTAACTTCTTTTTACAGCTTTTTGTTCCACATGTTAATCAAAGTAAGTTAAATCCCTGAGCAAGGTACACTACAAAGGGTTGATATAAAGGTTATGCTCTTCTAGGGGTGAGTGTAAGTTTAGGCAGAACACCAATTTTCAAGAAGTGATGATGAAGGGGAGAATATTCAGCCTTGGTCGTCATCTGCACAGTTTCCCTGGAAATGAACTAATTGGTTAATTCTTAAAATTGCTATTATTCTCCCAAAAGTTCCAGCCAGTTTCCAGACCCAAATATCATTCCTTCCAATTTTGCCTGAGGGGACAACTGCCACCAAATGGCACCAAACACAGCCAGAACTTGGGTGGCTTTATGCCTAAAGACCCAGCCCAAAAAGCTGTGAGTTCCCCTGCCCATTTCATTCACCTTGCAGGAAGGCTACAAAAGTGAAATTTTGGGTGATCAAAATTTTTGGACCTGATTTTACAAGAGGAAAAGGTTCTAGTTTGCTGTCACCATTATTTTTTTCAGCATTTCTTCTTCAAAGAATTAACCCTACTGTGACATGAAAAAGCAAAAGTTTCACCTGCTAAACATGAATCAAAAATTTGTTGCAACACTATATTTTCAGAAAATTTAAAACCATGATTGCTATAAAAATAGAAATTTAAATATAAAGTAGAGATCTGGAGTTTTTTAATGCTATAAACATATTGAAACCCATTGTAAATGAAATCAACACATTATGCATTTCTATTATCTTCCCCTGGGAGATGAGGAATGAACTCCTTTGTAATAATTCAGGTTAGCAAGCTTGTTTAAATTTTTCTTGGAGAGAGCATATCGCACATATTGTCCAACTTATATCTCCATGTAAGTTCAAGAAACTCAGATTATGACATATAGTTTTGACATGTAATCCTCAAAAGAACTTCCAGGAAGCAAATACCATTTCCAAGGTCATAAGGATTTTTCTATGTTTGATTCAAACCCAAAGCTCTGGCTACAAAAGCTAAAAACTTAAAAGTCACACTTCTGCTCCTATCCTCTCATGCTCTGGAAAATACTTTATCTTAGGATGGTTCCATTTGTTTTAATTCATTGAATGTTTTGTGTTACACAATTCATTACCCTGCTTTCTATAGGGTACTTAGTCACATTTTAATGGGGTCAATACCACACATCAGACATAATTCTGAGTCCTGGGACTGCACCAGTGAACAAGAGGGACATAGACCCTGTCCTCAAAGAGCTCATATTCCTCTGGAGAAAGTAAATAATACCTAAGTTAATGATTCCATAAAACAGTATTAGGTTTTTAAGCACCTTAAAGGAAATACAGTATGACCTCAGTGAAGAGAAGGAAGTGTCCATGATGAAGCTCTAAGAAAGAAAGAAAGAGCATTCTAAAGTGAAGGAGCAACAATGACAAGGTACCAAAATGGGGGAAAGCATGGTGTGTTCTCAGGAGAGCAAGATGACCCGTGTGTTTGCACAATTGAGAGGTTGAAGGAAACATCTCAGAAATGTAGGAAGAGCATGTAGGGGCTAGTATGCCACAGTAAGGAGATGGGATTTATTCTCATTGTAAGGGAAAGTCTCTGGGTAGAAATGGTATGATCTCATCAATGCTTCAGAGGTTTGCTCAGGCTGCCCTTTAGAGAAAGGACTGAAGAAAGCAAGAATGGAATCAGGGAAACCAATTATAAAGAGATTCCTGGAGTCTAAGTAATAAAAGATAGAACTTGGAGTAGATGAGAAGTAGCAGGTTAGGGGTATTTCAGTGTACATGGTTTGATTTGCTGAGAGATAGAATGTGAGCTGTGAGGGGAAAAGGGATTGAGGATTATTTCTAAATTTGCCCTGAGCAATTAGAGGTTGGTGGTGCAGGTAGATAGAGAAATCTCGGGGAAAGGGGAAAGGGGAATTTGACAAAAGATAGGTTGGGCTAAGATATCTATAGTTGTCTTTTGTCTGTGTGAACTGTGAGATCCTTTTAAGACACTTGAGCAGAGATATAAATCAGGCAACATCATTTATGAAACAGAGCTTCGGGAAGAAAAATGGGCTGCAGATACACACTCAGGAGGTCTAAACCAACAGGTGATATTTCAAGCCATGGACTAAACCAAATTACCATGGAAAGGTTACCAACAAATAAAGGATGTCTGAAACCTAGATCTGCAATGGTGCAAGCAGAAAAAAAAATGATGAGCAACACATGGGGTAGGAGAAAAAGAACCCCAAATAAAGACATAGAAAAGCAAAGAATAAAATGTTTCCAGCAGGAGGGATGATCAGCTATGTCAAAGCTGCTGAAAGCTTCAATAAATAAAGAGAAATGATAATCTCTTAAAGTGATATGATGTAGTGGTTAAGAACATAGACTTCACGATCAGGGAAGCTGGGTTCAAATCTAAGCTCCTTCCAGCAGCTGGGTGACATTGGCAAGTTACCCAATATCTCAGAGTAGTAGTTTTTCATGTCTAAGAGAGGGATAAAAACAGCACAATCTTCATAGGGCCTATTTGAGAAGTACATGCTTTATCGTGTATAAAATATTTAGAACACTTCCTGCCTCTTAGTAGGCACTCTGTTGGCTTTTACCATCGCTAGCATTTGAACTTAGCAAAAATCCTTTCGGTGGCCTGACTGAAAATAGTCATGATTGAAGTATGTTTAGTACAGAATGGGATGTAAAACTCTACAATTATAAAAATTTCTTTCCTGGAGTTTTTCTTTGAAGGGAAGAAGGAAACAGATGACATAACAGCCTGCTTAGTTGTCGGACTGTTCTGGTGGAGAGAAAATGGGTAACTGAAAAGTTTTTAAGAAGGAAAAAGGAATTGAGATTAGAGCACCAGAGGGATTGGTGTTAGGTTGATGTGGGGACACTTAATCCATTTTACCCAGAGTCAAGGGCAATATACAGATACAGAGGCAGGTAGATCTGAGTAGATCAGTTTCTTATCTATTTTCTCTATGAAATATGAGAGATGTGTGGAAACAGAGAAGAGTATATGAAGTAAATTTCCCGAGGAGCGGTAGATGGTCTGGCCCAGAGCTGGCTGATGGTGCACTCTGTGAAGTGTGGAGGACGTGGTGGAGTGGAAGACGGGGTGCAATGACAGAGCAGAATGGGGACAAACATTTCCGTGATGATACATTACTTGGGATGCTTAGATTTTTTTATAGTGATTTAGGGAAACAGAGATGTTAATCATGAGGAGCTTAATCCTGCAAGTCTTTGAATGGAAGCCAGGTCAGAGATGAGAGATTATTTGGGCTCCTTCAGACAGTGAAGCTGTTAGGCAGAGCACTGAGCTGAGGCAGCATGAGAGAGAGAGTCTGATGGGAGACAGGGCTCTCTGGTCTTCCACACTGCTATGGCAGCCAGGAGCACACAGTGCAAAAGGCATCATTTCAGCACCAAGGTCATTTTACCAACTTTGTTATAAGAAAGATTTTATCATACATTGGAAAAGAATCACAGATTAAAACATTTTATCTGATTTTTTTTGTTTCAATGCCAACATCAAAATTTGACAAGAAAAAAATAAAAGGCTAAAATCATTGTAGTAGTCATGAGTGCTGCTGTTCACCAAATATTTATGGCTCTCTCCTTTCCGCTACATGGTAGTTCTGTATTTCTCCACCCCATTAAGTTTGGATTGCAGTGATGTGACTTGCTTAGGCTAATGAAGCTAAGTAATATGAATCACTCATGAGAAGAAGCAAAATATATCAGTCTATGTGCACAATTAATCTATGACAAAGGAAGCAAGACTTATACAATGGGATGAATACAGTCTCTTCAATAAATGGTGTTAGGAAAACTGGATAGACACAGGCAAAAAATAAAACCACACATTTTCTTACATCATATACAAAAATACACATAAAATAGATTAAAAACTTAAGTGTAAGACCTTAAACCATGGGTGTCAAACTCATTTTCACCGGGGGCCACATCAGCCTCGCAGTGCTCAAAGGGCCCAATGTAATCTTAGGACTGTATAAATGTAACTACTCCTTAATGAGGGGCAAGGAGCTCGGTGCTGCCACCTAGAAACAAGGTGGAGGGCCTGATTTGGCCCGCGGGCCTTGTGTTTGACACCTGTGCCTTAAACCATAAACCCCTAGAAGAAAATGTAGGCAGTAAATTCTTTGACATAGCTTTTAGAAATGTTTAAATCTCTCATATAAGGGAACAAAGAAAAACAACTGGGGCTACATCAAACTAAAAAGTATTCACACAGTGAAGGAAATCATCACCAAAAGGAAAAGACAACCCATTGAATGGGAGAACATATTCACCAATGATACGTCCAATAAGGGGTTAATATTTTGGATATATAAGAAACTCATACAACTTAACACCGAAAAAACCACAATCTGAATACAAAATAAGCAGAGGACCCAAATAGACATTTCTCCAAAGAAGACATACAGATGGCCAATAGACATATGAAAATATGTTCAACATCACTAACTATCAGAGAAATGCAAATCAAAACCACGATGACATTTCACCTCACACTTGTAAGATGGCTGCCATCAATAAATCAACAAATGAGTGTTGGCAAGGATGTGGAGAAAAGGGAATCCTCATGCACTGTTTATGGGATCATAAATCGGTACAGCCACCGCAGAACTGTATGGAGCCTCCTCAGAAAAAATCAAAAATAAAAATAGAACTGCCTTGACCTAGCTATCCCACCTCAGGCTATTTATCCAAAGAAATCCAAAGTGTTAATTTGAAAAAATACACACGCCTATGTTTATTGCAGCATTATTTACACTACCCAAGATATGGAAGCAACCTAAGTGTCCATCTTAGGAAGGTAGGGCCCATATATACAGTAGAATATGACTTAGCCATGAAAAGAACGAAATCTTACATTTTGCAAGAACATGGATAGACCTAGAGGTTACTGTGCTAAGTAAAATAAGTCAGAAAAAAATACCATATACTTTAACTTATGAGTGGAATCCAAAAAAAATAAAAAGTAAGCAAACAAAATAGAAACAAACTTATAGCTACAGAAAACAAGTTGGTAGTTGCCAGACGGGATGGGTGTTAGGGGTGCTGGGTGAAAAAGGTGAAGGGATTAAGAAGTACAAATTGGTGGATACCAAGTAGTCACAGGGATGTGAAGTGCGCCATGAGGACATAGTCAACAATACTGTAATGGCTGTGTATGGTGTCAGGTGGGTCCTAGACTTATTGGGGGCTCACTTCATGGGGTATATAAATGTCTAATCACTAGGCTGCACCCCTGAAACTAATATAATATTGTATGTCAACTAACTAAAAATAAAGTAAAAATTAAAAAGAGCTACTGTGTAATTCACCACAGCTCTCCCTACCAGGCAGAGCAACCAATTATGTCTTGATAGTGGAGATTATATGGAGGTGAGTGCCCAAGTGGAGAGACATGGAACAGTGTGCCCACCAAGCACTGGGGACCTGTGCATCAGAAATAAACCTTCTGTTGTTACAAGCTTCTAAAATTTGGAGGTGGTTTGTTACTGTCCCCAAACTCAGCCTAACTTGGCTATGCAGTAGTACTTTCTACTGCTTCCTAGATGGTTCAGTATACTTCCCAAATACATTAGTTGGAGGATAATTCAGTTAGGTACAATCTCTCAAAACTTGGATTGTTCAACCTTATTTGAGTCAATGAGGAGTAAATATGAAAAAGAAAGAGTTGTTTATATAATTCAAAGGATTATAATGAATTATTCCACAATTGGATAACTGCATTGGCTAAGTTTGGTATGTCAGAGCTCTGATGAAGAAAGTGTGCTTCCATCTTCTTGGAGGAGAAAGGAAGTGAAATGATGCCCACGTGGTATAATGAAGGGAAGGATAGGTAGGAGCTACACTGGGAAGACGGAGAGGCGAGGCCCCCTTCAGAGAACATGGTACTAAATATTAAGAGATTAATAACAAAGGTGACCAGGAAGAGCAGGTCTGACAGAAACAAGGCTTTTCTGCCTGAAATTTTATCACCATTGCTTATAAATAAAATACTCAGACACTGGTATTATTTTCTAGTAAATGGGATTTTGTGAAAAATATCTCTCAGCCTTTGTTGTTCTTATTACAACTGAGCTGTAAAGCTTATTGAGAAGGATAATAAACCTTTTAAAAACAGAATAGATGATAGGTAGGTAGATGGATGGAGGGAGAGATGGATGACCTTGATGGAGTTTGAAGGCACAGGTAGGGAGAATATTGACCATTCCAGTATTCACATCTGCTGGTAGATAGGCCAAGGGGAGTGAGATACCTCAAAACAGGAAAGGGATCTTCTAGCAGAATTTAGTTCACCTAAGCATAGCATGTGTAGACATATGACACAGTTTTCTCATTTGTCTGATGTGCATCTTAACTCTTTATGATAACCAAATTCTTGTAGACAAAGACTAGTTTTTTCCTGTAAACTGCTCAGTCTGTGGGATGTGTTTAACAGATGGTAAACAATTTAAGAAGGTGAAAGCAATTCCTGTGGTTTTCTTTCAAAAGGTTAATGAGACTGTAAGAAATTTAGGCATTTACTAGGATTCTCTACACAGATTCAGACAGAGCTCATGATAAACCAAACTAAATAGACAATTGGGGCTTTCCAAACTGACAAAGTAGGCTTCACAGACAATCTGTTAGCATCATGATAAAATGATGCAAGACACCCTGGAGAAGATTTAAATGAAAAAAAGAACAAATTTGTTTTTTGTTTTTTAAGTCAGAATTCCCAAGTTAAAAAATAAACAACTTTTTATTATTCTGCTCTTTTCCCCTCTCTGAATGTGACACATAAACACAAAGTTGCCTCCTTCACTTTTGTAAAATGACACTAGAGACACATTAGTTTAATTCTTACAAATATAGGGATACCAAGTCTTACCCAGCCCTACTTGTGCTTTCAGAGCTTATTACGCTTATGCTTTATTTCAACAACGGGATTACTGGCCCTATAAAGCCCCAGAAACATGGCCTTAGGAGACTGCCACTTAAACCATATCTTAAGATTCCTAAATGTTTCACAAAGCTATTATGACTGCTATATTCTCAAGTGAAGTCCAATAAGGCATTTTTTCCAAGTGCTTTTTTTGTTCCCAAGTTACTTTTTACCTACTGATAAGAACTTCTCCATAAGGGGGAAAAATCTGAGTTAAATAGCATTTCATTTGTAAGCATGCATAATTTAAAAATATTATATATACACATAATTATATGTATATGTACATGTTTATATATGTTAATATGGTCACATTTTATTCCTCTATAAATACCCTGTTATGAAAAATGAGTTCACAATAGGATAATATTTATGCAAATCATTCACCTTGAGTAGAGGTTGCTGGCCTTAGGTTAATAAGAGCACAGTTATGCATATCACATTCTGTATGTAAGAATAATTCATTCACTCCAGAAACAATGTGTGGAATAATGGTAATTACTAACATTCATTGAATTTTCACTGTACGCCAAACCTCTATTTTATCATCACGGCAACCATTAAAGGGGAAGCTATAATTATCCTCAACCTACAGATACAGAAACCGAGCCACAGCAATGTTAAGTAGCTTGCCCAAGACAATATAGCTAGTAATAGACAAACACCAGAGATGAGAGCCAGGCAGTTTGCTTTCAGAGACCATGACCTGAAGCACTATTGTCTCGTGACTTTTGTATCAAGTTCCACACGTGCAACAGACTGCAGTTCCCAACGATGTAGAGAAATGCAGGAAGTGTACTGCTGTCCCTACATACAATGCTTGGTAGCCTCAAAAGGACAGGGCCCCTGGAACTGAAATACCTCAGTCCCAGCCTATTTTCACCTGTACTATACTGAGTGAACCTTTAAACAAGTCCATTCACCTTCAAAGAACTGGTTTGTTCACGCCTAGAATCACTCCCTGGAGGCCTTATGAAGACTGAATGACAGAATGCGTGTGAAACAACTATTCAATTGCTTAGCAACTGAAATGTTAGTCTTAATTTTTACTTTTAAAGTAATCAATGAATATGAAAATGATGCAGCATATATAAACTGCAAAGACAGCTGTTAGGGAAAGTTATCTACATTTTATTAAAAAGTTTTAATTTTTCAAAAAATCTCTCTCTCTCTATATATATATATTTGTGTTGACATAAGATATATGTAAAAACAATTGAGTCTGACACTTAGGCTACAGAGAGAGTATATTTAGCATTAAGTTGTGAATTTTGAACCCATCAGGTTTCCTCTCTATTGAATTTCAGTTCTTATTTATATTCTGACTTGTCTCATTGATTCTGAAATTTTGTTTGTCTCCATACACTCTACTTAATAGTTTTTACCCAATTTGACTAGCTCCCTAGAGAGTCTGCATTATACCCTCTAAGCAGAAATAAAGTATTATCTACTTGCACCAAACTAGCATCTAAAATGCAGGCTAGTTAATGGATTTAGGTTGCTGTAAATCACTTTGAATGGAAAAAAATGTGCTGAAACAAAAACTTTTTGAGACAGCTAATTTCTCACTTTAATTCATTAGAATGAGAAAATAGGGCACATATTTAGACTTTCTGGTGAAGCAATCTCATTAAAAGAAATGGTCATTTAAATAGCTCAATAAGATTTTTAAAAAGTTGCATAATTTATGAAGTCAGGGCAATCAGGAAGGAAATAGTCACGTGCAGGTGACATTTTTACAAAGTCTGTTTTCTAAAACTTCTCCAATTTTATATGAAAAAAAATAAAATTATTTGGACAAGACAGACTGCCACTAAAGAATAACCCTAATAACAATATTGTCTCTATTCATAAAAGTTAAACTCTCGACAGAGGATGTCCTCAGTCTATTTTAAGAGAAAGAGGCAGAACAGATTTTCCCCTCTGAGAAGTTTAGATTCAGTTCAGTTTAAACATGAACATCTTGTACACCCTGATGTCAAAATAGAACTGATATTGGGGACATGGAACCTCAAGCAACAGTAAACTGCCCGGTAACTTTTTCTTGGGAGACCTGCTCTGAAAAAGAGGAAGTAGATCAGGCAAATCCATCCCTCTGGAAATTTGAACTTAAAGACAGAATTGCCACATGGAAATGGCCCAAAGGTCATCTAGTATTAGGAGAGAGACGACCCATGGAGGGTTCTGTGCACCTCCTGGTGATGAGAAATAGGGGTTTCAGAGGAAGCAGACAGGAGAGGCGTGAAGAGAGGTAACAGATGAAAGAGTAGGTAGTCCCACCAGCCACCTTGGTGTCTGCCCTTTGTGCGGTCTTTCTGAAATTTTTCCTCAATTTCTGAAATAGTTCATACAATAGGTTTTAATGAGCGCCTTTTTTCCCAAAATAACCCAATGATGTCTCTGTTCTTTGACCCCCAAAATGTGCTGACTAGGGTATTTATCTTTTTTTAGTGATCAAAAGCTAATTATTAGCAGAAGTATTCTATATCCTCACTTCTAAGAACAAGAGACAAGTTTCCACCTTCATATTACCCAGGAAATTCACAATCCAGCAGCTACACTCTCTATTTTAATTTCACAGTGAAAATTGGCAATTCAAATGATGATCTTTAGGCTGTCTTAAATTACTATGATGGGAATATATTTTTTAAATGTTTCTAATGGAAAAGGCTAAAAAAAAGCATATTTCTTGCTTAATCCCAAATTACACACACACACACACACACACACACACACACACACAATGTAAAAAATATGAATATCTCCAATTCCTATACACTGGAGGAGTCACCCTATTATTTAGTAATTAATACTCTCCCTGTAAGTGTTTCTAAGAAGGAGCAAGTACAGTACAAGTGCTTCTTTTATTTTCTCCAAGTGCTTCTTGAAAAAAACAACAGTGAGTAGACAGAACAGTGAAAGGAAAGATGGGGCATTGGGGCCCTAGTCCCTCGTTCTCTGTCCCTAGAGTATAGTCTTGAGTAAGTTGTTTAGGTCTCTGAGTTTTTTCCCTCATCAGCAAAATAAGAAATCAGACTAGTTTTAGAGTTAATTAAACATTCCTTTCAACTCTAAAATTCTATGAGTTTATGAAATGATTAAGTTTTGTTATAATGGTACAATATATTAGACCTATCAGAAAATGAAAATCAAACAGATTTTTAATCACTTTAGGCTAACATAAATTAACTTCATTGAGTCACTCCACCAAATGAAAAACTGAGTTTATAAAATTTATATTTTGGATATATTATCTGCATGAAGTTATGAGTCTTAATTGTACAGTATAATATTCACTGTAAAGTCAACCTATATCCTCATATTGTTTTATGTACAAAACAGCTCAATTACTGTTGATTCCATGAGAGAAAGCAAGTACAAACGTATCCTAGCACAGTGGTTTCGGTGAGGATTCTGAAGTCAGGTAGTTTAGGTTCAAGTCCCAGCTTTGAGAGAACCTACCTATCCACCAAGCCTGTTTTTTCTTTCCTCCTGAGCACACAACTAGACTAGATTTTCCAGTCTCCCTTGCATGTGACACATGGGAAATGGGCAGAAGTGAGTTACACAGCATTAAGACCAGGCCCATAAAAACCTACTCCACCAGCTACTCTCCCTTCCCTTTTCACTTAGATGTCAGTGCCAATGGTGACTTTGAAGAGCCACAGTCAACCTTGGTCCCTGAATGACTGTGAAGAGAACAGATCCATCCCCTGACATTAATTGGTTTCATATACATCAGAAATAATCTTAGGCTTTGTTAAGCCAATGAAATTTAAAGTTATATATATTATGTAATATGCAATAATATTCCTATTAAGGGACCTAGGAAGGAATCAGATACAGTCCAAGTGCTTCTTAAGGGAAATCACACAGTGAGGAGGAAGTGCAGCGCTATGCTGTGGATGCTTGTGTCTCCCCATTATTCATATGATAAAAACCTAGTCCCCAAAGCAATGGGATTAAGGGGGCAGGACCTTGGGAAGGACATCGGGTTTAGAGTCCTTATAAAAGAGGCCCCCAAGAGTAGGCTCACGCCTTCTGCAACGTGAGGACACAACATGAAGTCTGCAACCCAGAAGACATCCCAGACTCAACCATGCTGGCACCTGTTCTTTAGCTTCAACCTCCAAAACTATGAGAAATAAATATCCTTTGTTTATAGGCCACCCAGGGTTTGGTCTTTTGTTATGGCAGCTTGAACAGACTAAGACATGCAAAGAACAGAAAAGATATAATTTGAAAAATTATTTTGCTTCTTTATGCTTCAACTTCTCATCAGTAAAAGAGGAATTATAGTATTATTTATCATAAAAGGATGAAATAAGGATCAATGGGGTCAACATTCATAATGATTCTTACATTCAATAAAGTAAATGTTAGCCGTGATTACTATGGTGACTAAGAAAACCTTACTTAGACCCTTGAATCTATTTATAGAATGTAGCTATCTAAGAATGATTGACTTTTAGAGATTTTAAAAATAATAAAGTCCTATTTTGCCATTTTACAAAACAAATTGATGGTTAGAAAACATCTAGAATATTCACTAATTCAAAATCACAGAGTTAAGATTATGGAAGATCCACAATTAGAACTCAGCTCTCTTAATTCCCAGTTCAATATGACTTTCATACCTACCCCCACATTGCTTTGCTCACTGAATTCCTCTCACTCTGCTTCCCATTCAACTTAATTTCCCTCCTCCTCCACTGACTTAATTTGGGCATCCTTAGTAACTTTCTCTAGCATAATCATGAGGGGCCCGACTGGTCTCCCTACTTACTAGCTTGTTCTCTTACATGCACATAACACACACGTTCTACCACGGTAATTCTTTTTAAAGAATTAAGCCAAGGGTATACAATTATTCTTGGCTCTTCATTGTTCACAGAATAAAGTTCAATTCTTGGGCATGGCCCAAGCATGCCTCCATCAGCCCATCTCTGACTTTCACAGCCTCACTTTCCTACACTCAAGTCATACAAACAGCTTTTATAATAGAACCTTAGTATATCTTTGCTTAAGCGACCTCTCTCTCTCTCTCTCTCTCTCTCTCTCGAATCCTTCCCCACTCTCTACCCCTTGGGAAATACCTCTACCATCTTTCATTTTCAAATATTGCACCACCTACTACTCTATGAAGCTATTAATCAACTTTTGGGTAGACTGGACCATTCTTCTCTCCTCTGATTAACATTTTCTTAATTTTTCTACAATACCTGTCACAGTTTACTATTTTGTTCTTTATTTCCCTCTATTAAAGTGTGAGGCCCAAGTCCATGATTATTTATCTCTGATTCCCCTGCTTGAGGCACAAAGATCCATAATAGAAATATCAATATGCTTAATGAATAAATGAATCAACAAATGGTTTGCTACGAGAGTTCTCAAAAAAAAAAAACCAGTAATTATATTTCAGGCTTAGATGAACTTACTGGAAGCTGTAAAAAAAAATGTGACTTTGCAATTTTGTGGATATGCATGTATGGGTGCTTAAGTTGTTCAGTCAGAGAGCCAAGGATGGCTTCAGGAGGAGAGAGACATGCGGTGAGCCCTGGATGGAGGCATCAGAAGCCCTGGATTCCATTTCTAGTACTACCAGAAATGGACCATTTAATCCTTGGTAAATTGGTTCATCTCCCTAAATCATAATCTATCATCTCTAAAATAAGAAAGTTGGCCACATATGATAGGAGAACATTTAACATCATGTAGTAAAGAAAAAATGCAATTTCAGCTAAAAGTATTTCAGCCAGTAACACTTGTCCACTGTGACAAAAGTCTGAGAGGGTCAATGAGAACATATCCATCACAGAAGCAGAGTGACATTATAATCTTACCCAGGAGACTTTTATTTTGGTCCCAAATTGGTCAGGACAATTCTTTAAAAAATCATTTTATTTATATGAACTTTAATTTCCTCAACTACAAAGTTAGAACAGTTTCTAAGTTTCTTTTCTCATTCCAAAAATATATTATATGGTGTGCTATGTACAAATCTAGACGGACAGAGACACTAGGGTCATTTACTTCTAGGAAATAATTATCCCCTGAAGGAAGGATGAACTTCTGTTTCCCATATCTAATTGTGCAGATTCATAATTCCATTCTTTTCTGTGTAGTAAGAGGTTTTCTACATCTGGGGTATTCTTTGAAGCTAGTAAGACACCTATAAATAGAATAAATCAGTATTATTCAAGAATGAATTAAATCACTGCCTTTCAACAACATTTTTCACACATGGAAAGTTTGCTTCATACCCCATGATTGACACCAAAAGCAAATTTAGGTTATCTTTCCTCTACACTCAGCAATTTCAGTACAAAATATCTAGGTTCCGAGTGTCACTCCAGATCGAGAGCATATAAATCCTAAGTCAACTTACTAAGGAAGAGTAGAGAAAGTTCTGTTTTTTTGTTTTTAGAAGAAAGATGTTAGTAGTTTCTTTGAGAAACTATATTCTGTAGCATCCATTCACTGGGTAGGAATTTTATACTGTCATATCAATTAAGTTCTTCTTGTTGCTGATAGCTTCCGAAAATGTCCTCTTTAAAAATAACTTCATAATTCATTTATGATGTGAAAATCAAATGGGAACAGACAAATAGCAAAGTGCAGTAGGAAGGTCATTGGTTACTGGCAAGTTAGAAATCAGTCTTCCTTTGCACTTCATTGCTAACTAACCATGCAGTCTCTGCCAACTCATTCACATGTTGAAGATCTAGCTATCATTGAGTAATAAGTACCAGGTAAAGGAACCAAAATTCTGCTTTTTGGGACAGAGTTGCCTTTGTTCTACGGTCACCTATCAAGAATTTGTCTGCCATGTGTGTTCACTCTCCCTTAACTACCTGTGCGTGGCTCATTCTCATTTATGTACTATAATACCCTGTCCCTTTGCCCTTCCTTTTTTGTCCAAAAAATGTATTACATACCTAATGTTGCTTCACTGTCTTTGAAATTTTCATAGGATGATTTTGTCTTTGTGAATTCCCCGTGCATGTGTCTTAAACTTTGATTTTTCTCCTGTTAATCTTCTCTCTGTTAATTTGGAAATTAGCCAAGCCAGATCTTAGAAGTTAGGAGGAAAAGTATTAATATATTTGAGGCCCTACGCAGGCATTGTGCTGTCCCCTGAGAATATAAAGCTGAAGGAATGAGCATCCCTGCTTTCAAGGAGCTCAGAAGGCAGGAGAGGAAGAGAGCCAGGCACAGAAAAGTAAAAGTGATACAGGAGCCATGATGCAAATAATCACCGAAAATGCCAAGATTTAAAAACAAAACTAAACGAAAAGTCACTTTTCACCCAGCGAGGGGCAGATACAAGAAGAGAGATCAGGAAAAAATTCATAAAGAACACGATATATTATCTGAATTTTGCAAGATGCCCGAAAGCGTGCCAAGTCACATTGGCCTCAGTCTCATGATCTGGACTAGATGATCTCTAACTTCCCCTCTGATTCTAAAGTTTTATAATTTTATGCACATCTTTAATAACAATATAGAAAGTTACATGTTTGTGTTTTGTTCATACATGTATATATTTAACCATAGTATGTACATTACTCCAAACCCTGTATTAAAATATTTTTCTTTTTTTGTTGATTTCAGAGAGAAAGGAAGGAGGGTGAGAGGGAAAGAGAGAAATAGAAAGAGAGAGAGATCCATTTGTTCCATTTATTTATGCATTCATTCATTCTCGAATGTGCCCTGACCAGGGATCAAACTAGCAACCTTGGCAAATAGGGACGATGGTCTAACCAACTGAGCTACCCAGCCAGGGCCTAAAATACTTCTAATATAAAGCTTTTAAAACACTTATCTTGCTTCTTTAAATATCACTCGACATTTAGGCATTAATCTTGGACATGATTAGAAGTATCTAGCCTTGGACTGTGCTGGAAGTGTAGCTTTATGCAGGGGCACACACACACACACACACACACAAAAGAAACCAGAACATGGTGTGAAATATAGTAGTAAGTGGATCCTGACCAAATTGCATCCCAGGATTTTATTATCTTGAAAAGGTCCCTGGTGTTACTTTGTTCTTTTGGTAATTTGCCTTTTTCTCTTGAAAGTGAAGTGAGCATGTACAGTAACATGCCCTCCTGGGCAGCGTAAAATGGACACCATCCAGCAAACCTAATTAATGAATCAAAGACTAAAGCAGCCTCTGGAGGGAGGCAGCAGAGGGTCTAGCGGTTACCACAGGAAGTCAAACAGAAGCCGGCTTTTACACAGCTCTTAGTGGCTGTGTGACTTTGAGCAAGTTAATTACACCCACGCTGCAGTTTCCTCATCTGCGAAACAAGAATGAGAAACCTATTTTATTTTCTTACTGGGAAGGTTAACAGAAATCAGGTAAAGGTCTCAGCACTGTGTTGAGCATGTACACAGTGCTTAGTGATTATTGGATATTATTATCATTATTCTTACAAATCCAGGAACTCTTATTATCCTGGCAAAAACATTCTTCAGGATGAGAGGCATGACAGCTGGCATTGGTTTTCAGGGAAACTAACTTATGGATCATCCTCAGCAAGTTACCTTTTTATCTGAGTCAGTAGATAACATAAACAGTTGCACAGTAGATGGGAATATAAATACTAGAGCCAGACTAATGGATTCCAAATACAGATCCACCACTTACTTAGTGCATAACCTTTGACAATTCCTTAACCAGACTATGTCTTAGTCTCCTCATCTGTAAAAAGAGGAAAAAGCAATGTATCTGCCTCATAGCAGTGTTGTAAGGATTTAATTAATTAATAGATTGTATGTAAAGCACTTGCAATAATATCTGGTCACAATAAATTTTCTGTAAATGTTTGCTATTGATAGAAATAACACTGCATGCCCTGGCTGGTGTGGTTCAGTGGACTGAGTGCCAGACTGCAAACCAAAAGTTCGCTGGTTTGATGCTCGGTCAGGGCGGCGCATGCCTGAGTTGTAAGCCAGGAAGCCAGGTCCCTGGTTGGAGGCGACCAATCAATGTCTCTCGCTCTCTCTTTCTCCCTCCCCTCCCCTCTCTCTAAAAAAAATAAATAAATCTTTCAAAGTAACTAAATAAAGGAATCTTTAAAAGAAGAAGAAGAAATAACACTTCATGTAACACCTTTGGAGATGTAGGAGGTGATGTCATCAAGGTAGGCTTGACGGTAACTTCTTACCTCAGTGGTAAAAGCATTCTCATAAAGCCCTCCAGAGGAAAAAGAAAATGGAGAGCTAATTCTCCAGGGTCAGAAAGATCCAAATTAGAAGGCTGACCTCTTGTGCATGACCTTACTCAGATAATTTCACTCCAAAGTGTCAGGTGACTCAGTCATAAAATGGGAACAGCAGCATCCACCTAAAACCATTTTGAGGATGAAATGGGATCCTGAATGGAAAGCAGCTGATTACCTCCACACTTGTAAGGATTTTTGTAAAGGCTCAACCTAAGTGTTACCTGAATTGGAGCCCACATCTTGACTATTGTCCTGCACTGTCTCTAGCCTAAGGGGCAAGGAAGTTGCTCCAAAACATTTGTCAAACTATTCTGCCACCAAACCCTGACTGTTGCGGACCGTTCAGCCTGGTTTCAGGAGCTGTAGCCCTCACCCCATGGTGGGCTGTGTAAGAGCCCAAGGGACCCACTTCATCTGGGTCTGTTCTGTCAAGAGAATGTGAGCTACTAAGGAGACAAAGCTTATCTCCCTGGCAGGAGCACTGTTTCTGCCTCATCCATCTCTGGCCCCAATGCTTGGTTGGCAGTCAATGACAGGTAAGACTCCTCATGGGAGGGGCAACCTAAGTCAAACTCGACCACTTGGGAGGCCTCATGGAAGGACTTGGGGGGCTGCAGCAAAGAGGATGTGATAGACCCTCGCCCCCCAGCTATTCTGACATAGCCCGAGTCCTCATTTCCATCTGGGAGATGTCTCCTGCTTCCTAATCGGCTTAAAGCCTGAAACTGTGGGGGTGAGTGGTGCAGCCCTGTGCTGGCCAGGACGGCTCCCTGGGTGATCGGGCATAAGAAAGAATTCCTAAAGTCCTGTGAAACCTGCTTTGCTAAGAGTGCTCTTCCTTAGGTGATAAGTGTCCCAGGAGGAAATGAGTATGTCTCCCAAAGTTTGGCAACCCCCTTTCCTGACAAACACTGGCTCGGATTAAGCCCTCAGATTTCTTTGACATGTTAAACTTGTATTCTGGTGTATTGGAACCCAATAAAAGCCTAGTGAGGAAGGGGCTCTGGGTAATTCTCCTCTGAGAGTTTGACCCCTTTCCTCCCCAAGCAGTCATGTCTTGGTAGTTTTTATTTTCATCCGTGACAGAGGGATCGGGCTCTGTGGGCAGAGCCCCCCCACATCTGGCGCCCAGGACAGGGGCCCCCGCACCTGACTCTTGAACTTTTCTATCTCATTATATCTATTCCCCGGGGCCAAAATGGCTCTTCACCTAGAGTGAGAATATGTAATTTCCACTGTTGGGAAATGTGAGTAACAAATATCCACTTGCAACTAGACAAATAACCCTCCTCCATCACCATCCGCCCCCTACCTGCCTCTGGAAATTTGCTCTAGACCCCTTTTCCAAAGAAAGAAAATAAATCATTTTACCAATTACCCTTTGCATACAAAGACTGGTGGGAAAGAATAGCTTGCTTTAAAATGTGATCTGTTAAAAAGGAAGAAAAAAGTTATGTTTTCAAAGCTTTGGCTGATATTTCTGTAAATAAAAGGGCATGACTACATCTCCATTTTCTGAAAATAAAGCCATGAGTGCCCCTGGAGACTGAACCATGTTTAGCATCAGCATCATAACGCAAAGCTGTGTGTTCACTGCGGACGGGCACCTTTGCATGTCACATTGCACTGAAGGCAACAAATTTCTTCTTAAATTATGCTGAAAAGGTAGTCAGTATGGGAACTACATTTTTCCTTGGAGTTAGTAGTATTTGTCTATGTGTGTGTGAGGAGAGATCGGGGGAGAGAGTGAGTGAAAGAGAGGGAGAAAGAATATAAGCATGAGAGAGTTTAATCCAACAATTACATATCTGAATGCTAAATAGAATGTACAGTGGAGGTATATTTTCACTGTACACTGATAGAGGACCCTCAAAAGAGAGAAAAACTTGGAGTGACCAAGCTCAAGTTCATGTCCATACAATTTATTTTGCAAATCAGGACCCATTTAAGAGTAAAAGAGCTTGCTATTAATGATTATGCTGCAATAATGCAAGTTAACTGCTCTGGATGCAAATTGGAACATGTGGTTTACATCAGTGTTCACCTGGAACTGGTCTAGTAAAGCCAGCTCTTACTAACTATGGTCATATTCTGGGCTAAATACCCAGGCTTTTGAAGTCTTATGAACTACCCTGGTGGGGATAAGGAGAAACTAAAATCCTAGAGGACACTAACATTAGTTGGTAGGGGACAGGTTTTCCTATGTGGTGATACAGATATTGCACTCTGAAAAATCTGTGGCCTCCACTTTCTCTGAAAATCCTATATAGCATATGGTGGGCGTGAGGCTTGCCCAGATACAATGCAGATAGTTTCCACTCACTCTCAGAAGGCAATGCTGCGGTTTCTATGGTGTCTTTGTACTGGATCTGTTCTTTTCCTTTGTTTTGTGACTACAAATATGAATCCTCACTGTGATAACATCTCTATTAATAAAGGGAATGCAGCCCAAACTGTATTGATTTTAGGCAAAACTCCATAGCCAGAGGTATAAATAATATTGTGCTTAGAGTTGTGTTTCAGCACATCAGATAAGGCGTGTTACAATATGAAAAAATCATTAAATGAAATGAAAACAATGTCAAATATTCCAGAATAAAATGTATGTGATTCTAAGCCACAAGGCATATGGAAGAGGTGGCAGGGAACAGATTAAAATCAAGAGAGAGGGCACAGAGGCACTGAAGGGACGAATGCCCACAGGCTTGCCTGCGCTAGGCAGGGTGTGTGTCACAAATGGAAGAAACTAAAATTTCAGGGACATCAGGTCAACTTCACCAAATTCAGTAAGAACCAGAAACAGTCATAATGTTTTCAATGAACCGGAGAGCTTGCTGGTGGAGTTAAAAAGGGAAAGAGTGTAGGAGGAAGTGGATAACTAAGAGGGCCTTAAAGGTCTCAGTTTGACTAAAGTTGAGATCAGCTTTTTCCAGACTATAGGTCCTTGACCTACCTTTTCTTATAGCATTTACTTTAGAAATTCTGCAATCATAAAATTTCTCTTCCCCTCTGACATGTAAGTCTTCTTGCAGTCTCTTGCCAGTCTTAAAACCCAGGAATGTCTTTCTCAAGCACCCTAGAGCCATCCCTGTGAAATACAACCATCAAAGAAGACCATCTTCCAGCCTCTGTGACTAGAATGGAGCCTAAGTTTGATAGGCACCAATTAGCAAACGCAGATGGTCTAATCACAATGACCAGTCTCTTCACAGCATCCTCTAGTACCTCTGCACTAACTCAGCCCAGTGTTTAAAAATTCTCCTGCCTTTTATTCCAATGGAGTTGAGTTCAATCTCTCTCCTCTTTTGCAACTGTCTTGAATAAAGTCTCCCTTGCCATTTTTAACCAGTGTCCAGTACAATTATTCTTTTACAGGGGCTTCCTGGAGAGCATCTGCTTAAAACATCATAAGGTCTAAATTAAATTTGCCTGACTAGGACAACTGTGAGTTCAGAAGCTCCAAAGGACGTCCTCCTATCTCATTTTCCAAAAACAATTTCACCAGCTTGCAGAGGAAATAATAACAGGTACAAATGGGTCATTATAAGAGCCTTTCCTGTTTGGATTGAGGAGCAGGAAGCATGAAAAGAATAGAAGGACAGAGGGGAAGTAGAGAAGAAAAAAGCAGAAAAATGAGGGTGAAGACAAATTTCACAGGATTTGCCACATCACCTAGAGTCTGCCTCATCTGCCTCCCACAGGGCTGGGATAAAAGGAAGCTGGGGCTGAGGTGTTTTTGCCACACAGCTGCACACACAAGCTACACTTGGCCTGATTAATGAAGTTGTTCAGGGTTTGTTTTATTAAACACTTCTGACTCCTTGTAAAATAGTTTAGATTTTAGAATACATCAAAGGAGTGTGCACGCGCATGCGTGTGTGCATACGCCACAGCCTCAGGCAAAGCAAACATTACCAATTCTCCTCCAGTACAGATGTAGGTTTTTCTTTCTATTTTGAAAGAAAAAACAAAACCTGCCCTCAGTGGTAAGAATGTTAGAAATGAATCATAAAAAAATATATATATACTAAAGTCATTAATGAGCCTTGTAGGAAATAAATATTGTCACGCAAATATATATTGCTACAAAAATTATTTTATTAAATAACCTAACCTCCAACCAACATAATAATTGAGCTAAAACAACAATAGCTATAATTAAAAATCAAAGAGAGCAGCAAAGTTTCATTTTTCTTTAGGGATAGTTGCTAAAAAAGAAGTAAAAATAAAAATTTACGAGATTTCATGCCATTTGCCAACGAATAAAGCCCACAAAACTGTCCTACGTGTTTGGATTTCTTTTCTCAAACCCACTAAACTGGGCCCCTCAGGAAACAGCAGGCCTGGGGGCCAGGAGCCACCATGTGCTCCACCTGGTGGTGTAAGTGGCTGTTAAAAATGTGTGTTTTCATGTAAATACTTGAGCCCACAGGTATAAGTTTAAATTCTAGGCCTTAAAAAAAATAAGCCTGCAAAGATTCTCCTCACCACCCTGCCTTCTTTTGTTATTTAATAAGGTTTCAAGCTCCTCAGTAATTCAGGAACTGTTTGGAAGAGATTTTAACTAAAGTTGACATCTTATGTAATGTAGTATTTATGAGCTTAGGTAGAGCAAATATATTTATTCCCTGTTTATTTAAGATATCTAGCAAAGAGTTGAAATGTGTTTCCCCTAGGAACATTCCAAAGAGCTCTTTTATTTCCTAATAATGAAGACTACAGCTGACATTTATATATATATTTTTTCTATGAGTTTTCAGGATTTAATCTTAAAGCTTGAGGAAAATATTTATTCTTGAAGAATTTATGTTAAAATACTTTACATATTTAGTTTTCAATACTTTTACATTAAAGGGTCAATAACTTGTTTGAAAACTACTTACATAAAACACTGGCTATAGATCATTAACTATCTGATGGATAGCCCCAGGCAAGGAAGTTTCAAATGCTTGGAGGCCACAGAAGATCAATCAGAAATATGGAAACAAAGCTATAAAGGCATATTATAAGGAATACAGAAATTAGTATTCATTTCACATGCAATTATTGTTTAATGCCTCCCTGTTTTGGTTAAGATAAATTATTGTGAGTAGGCTGCTTTTTTTTTTTTTCTTAAAACTCACCCAAGGATATGTTTGTTGATTTGAGGGGGCGGGGGGGGAGAGACATCAACATAGATCAGTTGCCTCCTGTACAGCCCCAACCAAGGATAGAACCCAAAACCTAGTTACATACGTGCCCTGACCAGGGATGGAATCCCAGCCTAGGTATGTGCTCTGACCAGGGATCAAACCTGAAACCTTTTGGTGTATGAAATGATGCTCCAGCCAACTGAGCCACCTGGCTGGGGCAATATGAATGGACTTTGATTTCACATGTCTAACTATACATGACAGAATAAAGTTTACTTCTGATAATAAAATTAAGAGCTTGCGACAACTTCTCTTTTGTTCCACCAATACACTTAGTTATCAAACTTGATTGTAAGAAGTGGTCTCCTTTTGAATTGAAATCCTCCAAGACCAGGACTTCTTAAATTTGGCACAGAGTTCAGTAAATTTTTATTGAATTGGAAATAATAAACACTAAGGATATGCCACACAGGAAGCCAACACAATAATCTTCAGTTACTATCCCAGACATATTACTTACTTCATTAATAGAAAATGACTTTAGAAAAGGGAAGTTGGAAAAAAGATTTAAAGTAGCACAGCAATAATTTTAAAGTAGCAAAGCAGTAATTTTAAATTATTTTAAATTTAAGTCATTGGGACTCTTAAGTTCCAAGACAAAATCAATAATAAGACCCCACTAAAAACTGCAGAATTCAGCACCCTATACTTATATTTTTTAAAAGAAAATTCAGTGTTATTAAGGAGAGAAAGAAGCATGTCCTTTAAATATTCATGTAGATTAATGTTCCACTTAAAGGCTTTTACTAATATTTCATTTAGTCAGAGGAGGTTAATATACTGGTATTTTCACTTAAGTAACCCAGACCATCAATTTTAGATTATGTATAAGTGGACAATTAAGTAGAAGTCAAAGGCATAAGAACAGCACAACTACGTGATGAAAATAATATACTTTTGTCATCTAGGTTTGTTTGGGTGTCCACTTTCTCCTGTAAGACTGAAGCCTTCACTGGAAAAGGGAGAGGAAGCAAGAGAGAAGGAAAGGTCATAATCCAATTATTGTGTGTAGTGTGGAAATCAGCTCACACTATACAAAAGATAGGAAAGGGAAGAGGGGAAAGGATGTAAGAAGTAAGAGACCTCATAGCTCAGGCTGCTACAACAAAAATACAATAGATTGGGCTGAAGCAACGAACATTTATTTCTCACAGTTATGGAGGCTCTGAAGTTCAAGATTGAAGCATGTCAGATCTGGTGTCTGGTGAAAGCTTTCCTCCTGGCTTCTAGACAGCTACCTTTTAACTCACAGGTGGCAAACACAAGGCCTGCAGACCGAATCAGGCCCTCCACATTGTTTTATCCGGCCTGGCACCTTGTTTCTACCCAGCAGCAGCACTGAGCTCTTGCTTAACTTTTAAGGAATAGTTACATTTATACAGTTCTAAAATTACATTCGGCCCTTTGAAGGCAACTGGGAGGCTGATGTGGCCTCCAGTGAAAATGAGTTTGACACCCCTGTTCTAACTGTATCCTCACATGGCTGAGAAGGATGTTACCTCTCTCTAGTTTCTTTATAAGAGCACTGAGCTCCTTCATCAGGGCCCCACCCCCATGGCCTAATTACCTCCCAATGGCCTGATATCTACTATTACCATCACACCTGGAACTAGGAGCTTCAACATATGAATTTGGGGGAGGGAAGCAGACACAAGCATTTAGTTCATAGCATAGACTACTGCCTATTTTAAATCATTTGCAATTTGGGTAATAGGAAGTGGGAGAAGTTATTTTCTTGCTACAAGAGTAGGGATCAGCATAACAAAAGCTGCCAAGCACATCTTGAGAGTCATGAGGTGTGGTTCACCCCTGATACTCATCCTGTCTAGGATCAGAGGTGAGAAAAACCCTCCCTGGCTATATGTTTTATAGGTTGAGTTTCTTCATTACCCTTTCACTGCACAATATCATCTTCACGGAAGTGGTTCTAATCCACAGTTTGGGGAAAGAATTTCTCACAGTGCAATAGATGGGGAGAGAACATTTTAGAGAGAAATTTGGAGTGCTCAAGAATTTTTTTCATCACGACAACAAAGTTAGGTGACTGTTCAGCACTGATTCTAATTTAACTAAACAGGAGATTCAATGTGTCATAATATCTCCCTCCCATTTTTCAAAAAACAAATTTATTTCAAAATTATGTCAAATAGAAGGAAGTTTTATGTATTTAGACTTTCTTACATTCCCTCATTTAAACATTTTTATTTTTATTTTTCAGATTTCACTGTCTGACTCTTAAGAAAGGAATGACAGGAAAGAAGACTTCATCAGACTTTACTACAGTGTGGCTTTTCCTTGGAACCATATTTCCATTTGTTAGCAAAGTAATAACTATAAATATGAAAAGTGCACTTCCTGTAGCTTTAGGCAGCACGTGGAGCGCCAGTCATGCCTCGAACTTTCTGTAAAGATTTGGAGTATGTCTCTGCACTTTCAGTGTAAGAGTAAATTGGTATTACATTGTTTGTTGACTCCAACATATTGACTCAGATACAGGCAAAAAAATGAATGTCTTATACATACACATGGCTCCTCTCAAAATCCTATCTAAGATATACTAGAAATAGAATACAATTATCCATAAAAATAGAATATGAGAAAATTAAAAATTGCACACAAAACAGGGGGGAAGTGCTTTACCAAATACATTGTTGACAAGAGGATTGAAGTCTTAAAAATAATGTCCATGTTACAAGCTATATGTGTACTTTATCAAAATTTGCTGTTCTAGAGCTAAAATAAAAAACATGCATAAAGGTAACTTTCATCCATAAGCCTCTGCATCAGTCACTCCTACTTAATTTATCTGTAAGATTGAGTATTTCTGTAAATGACCATCTAAACCAAATCTTTTCTTTTCAAATGATACTCCAAAAACCCAAATATTAACTTTAAAAAGAGTCCACAATAGCATAGCATAATAAATTTGTTCTCTTATAGCTATCTCCTCACATTAAGTTCATAATTACATGTGGGGTAGGCAGGGAAAGTTCACACTTCACACTTTTAGAAACTGAGAAGTTTAACACTTGTTCAAGTTTGTATCATTAGTTAAGTGATGGAGCCAGAACTGAAACTCAGGTCTTCAGATTCTAAATACTAGTTTTACACAGTTGAAAATGGGTTTAACCACTAAATGACCAACTATTTGTTATAAGTCCTAAACTAATGTGGCATATTGAAAGTTACTTTAAAAATTGTCGGTTGATAAAAATAAAGTTTCATTTTTTATGCTTTGTTTTTCCAAAGCAAACTAATTTCTAATCCAAAAACAGTTTAATCTTTATGAGAATCACATACCAAATAAAGTATTAAACTTTAAAAAAATAGGAAGGAAGAATCCAGGTGGAGCCTGATTGACTCCTCAAATGGAGGACACAGAGTTGTGAGTCTGGAGGAGAAAAAACAAAAAGCAGCTTGAGTCAAGAGAAAGTTTACCACAAAGAAGAAGAGATAGAGAGAACTTGAATATTCAGTTAGAGTGCTGAGCAGCACATGCTAATGAGGAAACTACTCCAGGCAAGGGAAAGAAAGAGCCCCAAAGCAGTAAAAGAAACACCAGCCTGAGATCACACAAGCCTGGGAACAGTGCAGACTGGAAAACCTTGAAATTCATGGGACACTGCACAGAGTACTCTAAAGGGCCTTGCCTCAGTAGGAGCGGATAATTAGTTCTAGGTTAAATGCTGCTCTGATCCCGTCTGACTATTCTTAAAAACAAGACCCAGAGAGGATACAACTATTTCCAGGTAACTTACTGTGGTTTTCAGACTGTAAGGTGCACACCCCTCCCCAATTTGGGAGGAATAATGATTGTTAATGCTGCTGTTGGGTTCTGTTTACATTAATGTTGGTGAAATATGTTATTTGTTATTAAATATTTTACCACATGTTTTCTTCAAAAAATTTTTTCCTATTTTCCTCTAAAACCTAGGTGTATCTTATGATCTGAAAAATAGTGAGCATATGCCGGAACAAAGCTTAAAAATATTTATATTAATTTTTTTTAAATCCAACACCTTAAAGAGTAAAATCAACAAAGGCTTTCACCCAGTCAAAAATTACCAAACATGCAAAGAATCAGGAAACTAGAATCTATAATAAAGAAAAAAACACAATGAAATAATACAGCTAGAACAGGAACAGAACCACAGAAATGGAGATCATATGGAGGGTTAGCAACAGGGGCGTGGGAGGAGGAGGGGGGGGAAGGTACAGAGAATGAGTAGCATAGATAGTGGGTAGAAAATAGACAGGGGGAGGGCAAGAATAGTATGGGAAATGTAGAAGCTAAAGAACTTATGACACAAGGACATGAACTAAAGGGGTGTATGTGGGTGGGAGAGGGTGTGCAGGGTGGGGGGAATGATGGGGGAGAAATGGGACAACTGTAATAGCATAATCAATAAAATATATTAAAAAAAATTAAAAAAAAAAAATAAAATAAAACTGATTCAGAATTGAGCCAGACATTAAAATTAAGAGACAAACATTAAATCAGCTATTGTACCTATATTCCATATGTTTAAGAGGTTGGTGAGGGGAGGAAAATAAACATGTTAAGTAGAGAAAGGAAAATATAAAAAGAATTCAAATTGAACTCTGAGAAATGAAAACAATAATGTCAGAGATGTACCAGTACCCTGGATAGGATTAACAGTGCTTTAGACATCGTAGAAAAAATACTAGTTAAATATGAAGATCTAGTAATTTAAAATGTTCAAAATAAAACAGATCAAAAAGACTAAAATAATAAATAAACAGAGGATCATTGAGTTGTGGGACTAACATATGAATAATTGGAGCTTCTGGAGGAAAGAAGTTGGGGAAGAATAAATAATATTTGAAGAAATAGTGGATAAAATGTCCCCAAATTGATAAAAGAATGTAAATCCACAAGTTCAAAAAGTCCCAAAACACCCCAAGCACAAGAAACATGAGGAAAACTGCATCAAGGAACATTATAATCATATTATTCTGAGAAAAAAAGAAAATCACAAAAGTTGCCAGAGAAGAAATACTGCTAGGTACAAAGGAACAAAGATCAGGATGACAGCAGATTTCTCATTGGAAACAATGCAAGTGAGAAGTAATGGAACATCTTTTCAAGGCTGAAGGATAAAAACTGTAAGCCATAATTCTTTACCCAGCAAAAATATTTTTTAAAACTGTAGGTAAAATAAAGACATCTTCGGACATACAGTAGCTGAAATAGTTCATCTCTAGCAGAGCTGCACACAAGAAATGTTAAAGGAAGTCCTTTAGACAGGAGAAAGATATCAGGTGGACATATAGATCTATACAAAGGAATGAAGAGTTCTGGATGTTGTATTATGTGGAAAAGTTTATAAGATTCTTCTAATAATAATTTAATTTTCTTTAAAAAATAATAGACTTCTTAAAATAACAACAATGTAGTTTAAAGTTTGTAACAAATGTAAAGTTGAAATGTGTGACAGCAATAGACAGCACAAAAACAAGGAAAGATAAATGGAAGTACAACTATCGTAAAAGTTTAACATATATAGAAGGTACTCTGTTATGTAAATTTAAAGATATGTACTGTATACTCTAAAGCATCCACCACAATAACAAAACATTACAACTACTAAACCAATTAAGATACAGATGAATCATAAAATTTACTGTAATTCTGAGAGAAATAAGAAAAATAAAAAATAAAAAAAAGGAATGAAGAACAGATAGGACAAATAGAAAACAAAAAGATGGGTAATTTATACTTAACCATATAAAATATCACATTAAAATGGAAAAGTCTGTATACTCCAATTAAAATGTATAAATAATCAAATTAAATTAAACACCAACAAACAACTATATTCTGCCTATGGAAATTCAACTATAAATATGAAGAAACAAATAGGTATAAATAAAAGGATGGAAAAGATACACCATGTAAACACTCATCCAAAAAAAGCTAGTATGAAAATTAACTTTAGACAAAGTTGATTTCAGTGCAAAGAATATTAACAGGGATAGAAAAGAATACAAACAGGGAAAAAGAAGTCAGTTCATCAATAGTTTATAACAATCAAGTTATACAAAGCGTATTTTCTGGCAACAATGGAATTAAAATAGAAGTCAACAATAGAGATATTTAGAAATTGTCCAAAGATTTGGGGGAAAAAAACCAACATATTTCTAAATAACTCATGAGTCAAAGAGGATATCAAAAGGAAAAATAAAACTTGTTTTTGATTGAAATTTTAAACAAAAATGCAAATATAATTTTATCAAAATTTGCAGGATGCTGGGAAACTTATACCACTAGGCACCTATATTATATAAGAATAAGGATCTCATATCAATGGCTTCAGCTTTCGTCATAAGAAACTACATTATATGTGGGAAAGAAGAGAAAGGGTTGTAAATGAACATGTATAAAGGACCCATGGATAAAGCCAAAGGGGGGTAGGATTAAGGGTGGGAGGTGGGGGTGGGTAGGGCAGGGAAAAGTACCCATGGAAAATAGAGACAATTGTATTCAAACATCAAAAAAAATTTTTTAAATAAAAAGTTTAAAAAAAGAAACTACAACAGGGGAAATTAAACCCAAAGTAAGTAAAAGAGAGGAAATGAAGATTAGAGATAAGAGATTAGTGATAAAGATTAATGAACTAGAGAATAAACAAACAATATAGAATATCAATAAAATCTAGAGTTACTTATTTAAGAAGTTCAATAAAATTCACAAACCTCTAGCCTGGGTTATAAGGAACAAATGTGAAGAGAAAAAAATACCCATAATAAGAATTAGAAATGTGACATCATTGCAGATTTTATAGATATTGAAAAGGAAAAAACTAAGATAATGACTTTGTGCCAATAATTTTAATAATTTAGATGAAATGGACAAATTCCTTGAAAAACAAACTATTAAATTTCACTTAAGAAGAACTGGATAACCTAAATACATCATATCCATCAAATAAATTCAATTTTTAGCGAACAATCTTCCCACAATGAAAATTCTAGGCCCAGATGGCTTCACTTGTTAAATCTATAAAATTTTTCAGAAAGAAAAATGTCAGTTTTACCAAAATTCTTTCAGAAAATTGAAGAGAGGATGTTGTTTCTCAGCTTATCCTCTGAGGTTCTCATTACACTGTTAAAAACAGCAAACATATCACAAGAAAAAAAACTTCAGAAAAACATCCCTCATAAACATAATTCTATGAATTCTGAACAAAATATTAGATTTGTTTAGCAAAACAAATCTAACAATATATGAAAATGACAATACACAGTCACCAAGTAGGGTTTATCCTAGGAATGCATTGATCTGAAAATCAGTCAATGTAATCTACAATATTAATAAACTAAAAAATGATTTCAATAAATACAGAACAAACATTTGACAAAAATTTAGCATTTATTCATATAAAATAAAAACTTATATAAAATAAATAAAAAGCAAATAAAAACTCTCAACAAATTAGAAATAAAAAACTTTCTAAACTTGAAAAAAAATATTTATGGAAAACTTACAACTACCATATAGAATTGTAAGATACTGAAGATTTTCTCCCTAATATTAGGAGCAAGAAAAAGATGCCCATTCTCACCACTTCTATTAATATTTTCCTGAAAGTTTTAGATAGCTCAATCAGGCAAGATAAAGAAATAAAAGTCATCCTGATTGGAAAGAAAGAAGTAAAACTGTATTTGCTAACATGGCCACCTTTGTAAAAAGCCCTATATAATCTACCAAGAAGATACTTGAGCTAAGTGAGTTTAACAAAGTTGTAGGATACAACACAACATACAAAAATAAATTGTATTTGTATATATGAGAAACAATTCGAAATTAAAAAAAATTAATAGCTTCAAAAATTTTAAAATACTTTTGGGATAAGTCTGAGAAGAGATAAGCAAGATCTATATAGAAAAATACAAAATGTTGCTGATAAAAACTAAGGAAGATCAATAAATGGAGAGATGTATCTTGGTCAAGAATCAAAACAACACTGTCAAGTGTTCATTTTGGCAGAACATATACTAAAAAAAATTATTAAGCTATAAATACTCTCCATATTTACCTTTACGGTCACTGCAGTTCTAATTGGTACTAAAAGCCTAGCAAGAGATTTTGTAGAATTTTATAAGCAACTTCTAAAATTACTACTGAAATGAAAAGAACCTAGAATATAATTATGAAAAAGAAAATCAAAGTTGGAGAACTAATGCTTCCTAACATCGATTTATTATAAAGCCAGAATAATCAAGACTATGTAGTACTGATGTCAAGATAGACAAAGAGATGAGAGGAACAAAACAGAGTTCAAAAATAGATCCGCACCTATATAGGCAACTGATTTTAAAACAAAAATGCACAAGCAATTCAGTGGAGAAAAGATAATCCTTTCAACAAATAGTGCTAGAAAATTGGCTATCAGTTTGCAAAATGGACAATTCAACAACAAAAAAGATGGGTGGCAAATATGCATATAAAGGATGTTCAACATCAGTGTCATTAGGAATATTCCAACAAAACAATAATGAAATATCATTACATACCTATTAAAATTGCTAAAACTAAAAAGACTAAACCAAGTTTTGGTGATGATGTGAAGAAAATGGAAGAAGTAGATTTCAAAAACCCCTAGTAAGAATGTAAAATAGAACAGCTTTGGAAAGTAGTTGGACAATTTCTTAAAGTGTGTGATATACCATATGACCCAGTCATTCTACTAGTATTTTCCTAAAATAAATGAAAGCATATGTCTATATAAAAACTTGTAAATAAATATTTAGAGCAGAATCACATACACACACTCAAATTAAAAGCTTAAAATGACCCCATGGCCATCAACAGGTGAATGAATAAATAATTGTTGTATAACCACATATTATAGTACTCCTGAGTAATATTGATACAAGCAACAACATGATGTATCCCAAATAATTATGCTGAATAAAAAAGCCAGATTTAAAGAGTATATATTATATAATTCTACTTATATAAAATTATAGAAAATGCAAACTAATTTATACTAACAGAAAGCAGGTTTGTGATTGCCTGGGAGTTGGGAACTACAATGAGGTAGGAAGGGGTAGGGAGAAGAGATTATTTTTAAGAGTGCAAGTAAAAAATTATGACATTACTCTCACAATCTAAAAAAGAAATTTCTTACTCAAATGGAAAAAAATCGAGACATGAGATTTGAAAGTCATTATTATTAAAATTGTTTTGACTAGAAAAGTCACAAGAGCTTACCAGTTTTAAGTCCAGCTATTACTCTCTGGGATGAGTGATTGACAAAATGAACTTATCATTAAACTTGTCTTAAATATAGTGCTAAACAATTTTGAGCAGCACCTTCTGGTTCCCAGAGGATGAGAAAAGACAGGGACCTGTGTGGATCTGAAATTTCCTGACTGCAAAAAGTTTAACATAAATACAAATGCAGTAACATATTTAACAACTAATATGTAGTTTAGGTAAGAGGACATGCTTCATCATACCTCTTTCAAACAATTGTTACAAAACTCAACCAGGCGATAGAGCATTTGTGACTCTACAAGAATAATTCTTAGTGTTTACTACAGAGGTGTGGGCCAGCTAACTGAAACAGCTGATTCCACTGAGCTATTAACCTATTGAGTCCAGTTGGATGTAGAATGCTGAGCAGAGTTCACACAGCATCAGGCACAACAGCATCTTTAGTAGCCCTGAAAGATGAGGCTAAGGAATGGTTTGCCACAGCCACACTGCAAAGCATGCATCACTGCCCAATGCCAGTGTAAAAAACTCCTATCCATTGCTTGCCTATCAGATACCAGGAGCAGCCATCTGTCTAGGAAGACCTTTCCTCTTTGGAAAAAAAATCAAGGAAAACTAAAATGAAAGCATTATTTAGGGAGTTATACACTAAAGATCCAGTGATGTTAAGCCCCAATAGTACCAGGGCTACAATGGACAGATGGATGAATTTACAACTGCTGGGTCAGGAAAAAGTTTATACAAATCACATGGCAAATTGGCCTAGACTCAGCTGGGCACAAAAATCTGTCAAAAAATAAATAAATAACATATAAAGCCACAGATGGAATACTCCATGTAGAAACTCTAGGACCTGGCCAGTTTTCAGCCATCAGATTTGAGCCTCCTGGGTTTACAGGGACCCATTTCATTCAATCAGCGCTTTAGCACTAGTAAAAGCATGTTTCTCTGAATAGATGTCATCTTCCACAAAGTCAACACCACTCCAAAGTCAAGCCCCACCCCCTCTTCTGCTAATGCTGCAATTAGAGCTGCAGGCATGTGCTGAACTTCAATTCCCTGGACTTGTTTGTAGTTGACACGAGAGTTTCATGCTAGTCAATTAATCAGATTTCCCCCATCTGAAATTTCTGTCTTTCAATTTTTTGACTTTCAACCACAAAAAGAAATATATTTTATAGCGTGATCCAGTATACTATACAAACAGGTAATTTTCCAAATATTTATCAACCAGTGTATCATAGGCATCATCCTATCAGAACAGGGCACCAACCAAAGACACCAAGACATAGGCCACATTCAACCCATTACCACCTTACCGATACCACCTGGTTAGATTACCATGAAACAGGTTTAAACAATGCTTACTACGAGCAGTGCAGCCACATGTTTTGTTCTGTTCTATTCTCTTTTGTTTGTTTAAATGCTGATCAGGACCTACTAAGTTGCTTTCATGATCAGTTAATGTATCATAGCTTGCAGTTTGAAAAACACTGCCCTTGACATTGTTACGAATTTTTTTATTCTGGTAAAATATACATAATATAAAATGTACTATTTCATTGTAAGTGCACAGCTGAGTAGCAGTAAGTGCACTTACACTGTTGTATGACCATCACCACCCTGTATTTCCAGAACATTTTCCGCTTCCCAAACTAAACCTCGGTACTCATTAAAAATAATTTGTCATTCCCTTCTCCCAACTCTAAAACCCTTGGCAACCGTCTTTCTACTTTCTAGTCTAGGTATATGTGGTTCATTGTTAAAGTGTGGTGCTTACATGAAACAGGAATGAGGGTATAATAGATACACCATCAAAATGCAAATGCCTCAAACATATTTTTGAATGCCTTATAAACAGATATTAAAGATCAGTGATACAGAGATCTGGATACATCTAGATCTAGATATTTTAAATATTTTTTTTATCAGTATTTTTTAATTGTTGATATTGTACAGTTTTCTGTCTTTTACCCCGCCCCAGCCCACCACCCCAGCCCTCCCCACCTTCCTCCCATTTCCACCCCCCATAGTTTTTGTCCATGAGTCCTTTATACTTGTTGCTCTAAACCGTTCCCCTTTTCCCCCGAAATTCCCTCCCCTCCCACTTTGGACACTGTCAGACTGTTCTCAAATTCAGTGTCTTTGTTTATATTATGCTTGTTTGTTTGTTTTGTTGATTATTTTAAATATTTTTTAAAATGCTATCTATCTAAGATAACTGATTATATGATCTTTCAGAGGGAACACTGAGCATTAGCAATTTTCATTCCCAACTTTCCTTCACAGGGCCAAATGCCAATAGTCTGAACTCAGCAAGAAGCAGCAAATCATATCCTAGAACAGCTTTCAACCAAGAAACAGAAGTAGCAGATAGAAAATATAGCTTCTTTCATTCTCAACTCCACTGGGTTCTATAAAACTTGTACTAAATTTGCAAATACATTTTATTACCAAACATTTGAGTAAAACAAACTTTCCACTTTTAAATTCATGTGACAGATAATAATACTTTGTGGAGAGAGAAAAGTATTACAGAATCCATTTGTGATTCTCATAGCATATGTTTGTTCCTCTTTATCTTCTTGTAAAAAATAATATGCTATTTATATTTCACTGCTTAGAAGTGTATCATCATCATCATCACTTCAACTTTTGGGAAGAAGTCATAATAAGCAGTCTCAATAATTTAGACTTCATCATTAAAGATGTTGGTCTTATCTTGCAATTAGGCTTTGATGCTATAACATCAGGGGCTTGCGGGAGAACTGAGACCAAAGACAGAGTACTTCCCCGGGGGCAGAGGAGCCAGGCCCCTGGAGGGGCAGGACCACTATGCTATCCAAGGCTCTTCTCAATACCATAAGGTAAAAAATATATTCATATCTACTCTATAAAGTAAATAATATATTCATGTCTACAATTTAGAAGTAAAAAACTAAGGATCCAGAAGATAAAGTGATTTAACCAAGTGTGGGATCTGGGCAAATACACAAGTTTTGTGTTTCTAGCAGTTTCTTTCTCTCTGGGAAAGTATTAATCTTCCTATTTTTCATAGTGTAAGATTGCAAAAAATCTAGTAAATGAGACTGTTCACAAGTAAGTATTACTATTTGGAATGGTATATAATGGCTATTTTTATGTAAATGGTAACTAAGAAGATATCATATAATTAATCAAAATACACTTAAAGAGAAAAACACATTTGAAGTAATAAAATTAGTGATCTGAAGGTGATATAATTAACCATAGTCATGAATAATAATACACTGAATATTTATCTATATGCCAAGTACAATGTTAGTCACCTTTACCTATGATGTCTCTTTTAATCCTCTCCACAGCCCTAAGAAGATGGTTAATGTTCTTGGCTGGGAACTCTGTATTCTAGTTTAAAACTTGCTGAAGAAAAAAACCACATGATTGAAAACTTGCTTTGAAAAGGTAAATTTATTATCTTTATTCAATTTATTAGGATGAGGCTGCAGGTGAGAAACTCTCATTCAATAAGTGAAGTCAGGGAAACATGAGAGGACTTGGTTTGGGCACATTGAATTAGTGATTGGCAGCCCAATATCGGAAAAATTCATCAAGAACTTGGGAATGGACAATTAAGGAACTTGATTGGCCTGGAAATGAGTTGGGAAGTCCTTTGCTCTCGTGGTGAAATCACTGAAGTTTTAGGAGTATAAAGGGCATGAGCAATGGTAAGGGCTCAGAAGGCTAAATTTTAGAAAGGAAGGAGAATGAGTAGCAAAACAGAAGTAATGTTCAGAGATACAGGGGAAGCAGTGTGAGGCCAGGTAGAGAAGGAAACGGAAGAAAGATTCAAGAGGGAGGTTGTGGACAATTGTGTCCAATACCTTAGAAAGGCTACGAGGGGGACCCTTATGGAGAAATGCCCTTTGCTGACCTTTAAGAGAACACTTACAGATCATGGGGTCAGAAAGAGACTCCATGTAGAGCAAGAGAGATAAAAGTTAATGAGATGCCATTTATCATCCTTTCAGTGTAAGCCACTATAAAAGCAGCGAGGGTCACTGTAGTACCTGACAGTTATGAAGAATGCCACACAGGCACTGAGTTGGCTGCACCATCTCAGAGAGCTCCATGCGTACCTTGTTCCACACTGCAGGCATTATAACTTCAAATTCCAAACATCCCTTAATAACGGCTTTTGATTTTGATATAGTCCATTTTTAAAGAATGGATACCATCAGTAAAATAGCTATTTAATATTTTTCTGCTTGTGGAATATAGATGTGATCAACACTTTTATCCATGGGAATAAGACAAACAAATTGATAAGAACAAAAGGTTTATTAAATGGCTGGCAAGACTTACTCATTTCTGTTAGTTCAAAGTCTCTGACGAGGGAGAAGTTACCTGAAAGTTTTGTTTATCATGCCATCAAATAGAAATCATAAAAGAAGATTCACTAATGGCAAAGATATAAAATTAACTCTCAACACAAACAAAGTCTGATTTCATATAGGGTGGATTTCATTCAGATTCTGCAGCCAACATTGTGTCCAGCTTTAAGTATTGATGTTCCGTTCCATCTACACACACTAAATAAGAATTTTCTATGATTAAAAGCAACAACAAATTATGTTAATAATTGTACATCTCATTGATAACAAGTCAGCCTAAATCCCCTGATGCATATGTTACATCAGTTACATCACCCTTATTCTGGGGTATGTAGGTGAACATAAACACAATTATTTTTTCTAAGTTTTATTCAATTTTTAATAGTTATAGTTCATTGATTTATTTAAATTAATATATTATTAACTTTTAAAATCTAAAGTATAACAGCTTATTCATTTATGGCCAGTCAAGTGAGTTCTCAATAGATTTGTTACTGTAAACCACTGAAGTAACAAAAATACAGTATACACTCCAGAATAATACCAGTAACAATAGCTAAGGATTATATATCCTGATCTACCAAATGTAATCTCATGCCTCTTACATATATTAACTCTTTAGTACTCATAATAAGCCTATGAGAAAAGTATTATTGCTAAATCCATTATTACTCACTAGGCAAACTAAGGAAGAAAGATAATACTGACCATGTGAATTCTTCTGAGACCTGGAGTTCCCATCCACGGTTCCATCCTTCTCAAGACTACAATACAATGACTTTGCACAATCTAAATTAGAAGGCTTATGACTCACATTTCTCTGCTGTAACCCTTTAATATTTAACAAGCAATTAATAGTATGTCCAATTTACTAATGATGCTGCTAATGTAAGGTTATCTCCATCTTATGCATCTCCAGATACATGCTACTACTTATAAACATTTACAAGCTACTTCTAAACATCTGTCAAGAAGTTGCTATCAAAGCCATGTGGTATACACTGCCCCCCTCCCATCACTTCAGATTCAGGAAGACTTGAATTAGCTCAGCAGGCAAACTCTCTCTGAACTCCTCTGAGAGAGAAAGGCAGGAAAAAGGTACTTTAACTAGTTCCTGCATACTAACTTGTGCTAATGCAACCCAGGAAATAGACTGCATTGGAGTTGGAGCAGAAAATTGAGTCAGGACTTGCATTTCGTATTACAAGAATTCTTAGACATATTTGGGCCAAGGTTGTTGAGCCAAGTTAAATTTGTAGGAAACAAGCCTCTACAATTAGTACTTGGTGGAATCATTATCCCCAGAAGTGTTTAACAATTAATATACTCTAACAACTTGGAAGCACTTTCTAAGTCCCATTCTTCAAACTGCTTTATGCCCATTAATGCACGTAAAACTTACATTAACCTGTCACACTTATCCCTGTTACTATTCCCACGTTTCAAATGAGGAAATTAAGGTAGCGTACATAAAATTACACAGCTCATAATTGGAAGAACCAAGACCCAGATTAACAAAATTTTAAAATTCCAGAGGTACTTAGAAAGTTTCCTATACGACTCTTACAGCATTCCTATTTCTACATAAAAATGGTCTGGCATGGAAACCAGAGAGCAAGGTAAGCCTTACTATGAACATTCACATGTGACCAATTAAGTCTAAAAGCATTATTAGCATGTAGCATGAAGGCTAAGATTATTCCTTGGACAAACTAAAAATTCTATTTTTATCTACCCATAAAGTGTATATATCTTATATCTATAGGTGATAAAGATAACATATATTATGATCAAAATTTTATGTTAAAGATTACTCAGTAATTTAAAATAAATGACATCTGAAGAAACAAAATGGATATAATAAAGGAAAAACACTTTGTAATATATAACATTTGGCCATGATATTTAGGCACTAAATAAAACTAAATAAATACTCCTTTTTCAAAACACATCAACAGTTGTCATTCCTAAGAACTGGTATCTTACAGTAAATGAGACCTGTAGCACAAAGTAGTGAGATTTCATACCTTACCTCATTTATGATGGCATGTGAAAACATCCAGTTTTGATTCAAAAGCTCAAACATCAATAAATGTTAAGACTACATATTAGATGACAGATTTAGAATAGTATATTTATTAATTTTTAAACAAAAATGCACTTAAAGTGCATTTTGAATTTTGGCAAATATATATATATATCCTCACCCAAAGACATTTTTCACTGCTTTTAGAAAGAGAGGAAATGGGGGGAAATAGAGAGAATCATCAATGTATCAATGTGAGAGAGAAACACCAATTGGTTATCTCCTATATGCACCCCAACAGGGGATCAAACCCACAACCTAGGTACATGCTCTTAACAGGAATCAAACCCATGGCCTTTTGTTGTACAGAATGATGCTCCAACCAACTGGCCACATCGGCCAGAGCTGGCACATATCTTTTAAAACGTTCTCTGTGTATAGCCCAAATGTTAAACACTGTTTAATATTTAATACTGCAGTGGAGATGACCTTATGACCATGTTCAGTAATTCCTTTGTCCAGGATGTGCCCATCAAGATGACCTAGGCTATGCTGTTTGGATTTCCAGAATTAATAGAGACCTGCAGAAGTAAGGAACTGTACTCACCAAATGTGCACACAGTCACTTATTTAATTTTACCTCTTGAAAGCACAGATATACCAATAAGCAGAACTCATTAATATGTTTTTAGTACGACAATAATCTGTTCATAGACTCCAGGGCTGAGATGGGATTTTACCCTGTTTCTGATCATTTCATTTTGATGCAGGTAATAAATTAATAGATTAAATTATTTATTATTATGTACTCAGAAATATAGGGCACTAACTGCAAACCCATTATGATATAGTCCCAACAATCAAGACAGAGAAAAGGAAGGAAGATTGGGTATGAGAAGTGGAGAAATCAAAGAAGGTAGCTGAATTCCCCACATGGTGTTGTATTTTTGCAATGAACACATATTGATTTTTATTTTTGCATTTTATACTTTTTGTGTAAGTGTATACCAATAAGAAAAATAGTATATCATTATATGCATGTGTGTGCATTCCTCATTCCATGGGGACCAGTAACCCCATGGGAAAACTAACCTTAAAAGATGATTAGGATTTACATAAGCTGAGGAGCAAAGCAATGTGTGAAGGCATGAGGTAGGAATGAGAGGAAAGGACATGTAGTTTAGTATATTAGATCAACATTTTTAAAACCCTTTAAGATGAAACATAAGAATTTAGATTTCCCAGATGAAAACAATGAAGGACAGTTGGTCTGTGAGGAGAAACACAGGATGGGTTATGGGTAAGACTAAAGTCAATAGATCGATGTTCACAGAAGGCTTAATTTTTATACAATGCCTGAAGCAAAATGTGCAATTAGTAAATGTTTATTGAATGAAGGCATACATGAAAGAACTATGATATTAAAATGGAAAGGGGGTCTGATAAAAACATCTAGAAATAGTGGTTACAAAAAATAGATGAATCACAGATAACACCCAAGGCTGGAGCTACAAGAAAGCACCCAGTTAGAAAAGGTGTGTGTATGAGACCACAACTATGGAGAGGCAGAGGGCACAGCGTTTAGTGAGCAACCTCTAAAGTCAGGCTGCCTGGGTCATATAACAGCCCTAACACAGTAGGGCCCCTTATCCATGGGGAAATGTTCTAAGACCTCCAGTGGACATCCGAAACTGTGGACAGTACCGAATCCTATACATACTATGGTTTTTTCCTATATATACATACATACCTATGATGAAGTTTAACTTACAAATTAGGAACAGTAAGAGATCAACAATGATAACACAATTTTATAGAATTAAAACAATATACTGTAATAGAAATTCTGTGTATGTGCCCACTCTTTCCTGGGGATCACTTGCTGAACTTTGTACAGGCTCAGTGTTTTCCGGTGCAACATGAGGCAATCAATCAGAACACATTTTCTGAACATGTCTTCCACCCACAGATTTAATGCCTTTTGTATCTTAACTAAGCACTTATCCCGCACTGTGGCCATAAATTTTTCTGCTTGGGCCTGACAGCAAAACTAGCAGGAATTTGTTTTTCCTTCTTTACAATGTCACAGATAGATGATTCATTCTTATGTAAATCTTAGCAATCTCGGCACACAATTTTTCTCTCCTTATGTCAAAACCTTTTACCTTTCTTTTTTAAATATATTTTATTGATTATGCTATTACAGTTGTCCCATTTTCCCCCTTCACTCCCCTCCACCCTGCACACCCTCTCCCACCCACATTCCCCCCCCGCCACTTTAGTTCATGTCCATGTGTCATACTTATAAGTTGTTTGGCTCCTACATTTCCTGTACTATTCTTACCCTCCCCCTGTATATTTTCTACCTACCATCTATGCTACTTATTCTCTGTACCTTTTCCTTCTCTCTCCCCCTCCCACTACCCTGTTGATAACCCTCCATATGTTCTCCATTTCTGTGGTTCTGTTCCTGTTCTAATTGTTTGCTTAGTTTGTTTTTGTTTTAGGCATGGTTGTTAATAATTGTGAGTTTGCTGTCGTTTCTTTGCAGCTTCTTTTGGTGTATTCTAATTTCCAGCCTCACTCCTCTTGCACTTTGGGGCCACTATTAAGTAAAATAAGGGTTATTTGAATAGAAGCACTGCAATACTGAGATTGTTGATCTGATAACTGAGACAGCTACTAAAAGTGCTAAGGGGTGAGGAGCGCCTCCAGGTGGACAAGCCAGATAAAGGTAACTCACAGCCTAAGCAGGATGGAGCAGAACATTGGGAGATTTCATCATGCTGCTCAGAACAGTGCACAATTTAAAACTTGTAAAATGTTTGTTTCTAGAACTTTCTATTTAATATTCAGACTGCAGCTGATCACGGGTAACAGAAACTACGGAAAGGGAAACTGGACTGTGTGGGGGAGGGTGGTTACTGTTCTCATTAGCTAACCTTGGGCCTGTTATTTAATTACTGTGAGCCTTGGTTTTCTTATACTGAAAATACTGATAGTGATACTACATCTTTATCTTTAAAATGACATTATAATAATAGTTATGAGATTAGTTGGAACAATAAAAGTAAAGCATGTAGCAAACTGTCTTACCCATAGTAAGCATTAATAAATGTTAGTTACTATTCTTAAGGCTATTTATCCACTTATTCACAGAACTAAATTCATGTGGAAATAGTTTTTTCACATGTTGTTCAGGGACAGTTTACTGAGCTTCAGGGCATTTGTCATAATAAAAAGTGTGTTATATGTAGCTCATCATTATCTAATCCATGATAGTAGCAAGTATCATATTTATATATTTTTTAATTTATTTATTTTTGGTGAGAGAAGAAGGGATAGAGAAAGCAAGGGAGAGAAACATAGATGTGAGAAAGAAACATCAACTGGTTGCCTCTTGTACATGTCCCAGCCAGGAACGGAACCTGCAACCCAGGCATGTGCTCTGACTGGGAATTGAACCAGCAACCTTTCGCTTTGTGGGATGACACCAAACGAACTGAGCCACACCAGTCAGGGCTGATTACAATTTTTTTTAAATAAAAAAACATTTTAACCAAAAATTTTCTTCCTAGTTTTATAGTTTTTTTTTATACTAAGGGAATCTAACTTTTACCTATGGTTGAGTGTGGAAAAGCTTATTGGAGATAAGTTTCTGAACTTACTTTACCCTATTGTCACCAACAGAAAGTGCAAAGCTTTCCTCAGCTTTAATAGTTACCTCTACCGCAGAAAGACAGATTGAAATACATCTGATCACAGGTGACTGAAGTTAGACAAGCTCAAACATTCTGAGATGTTAATTCCATACAACGGTGCAATCCCACCATGCTTCCTGTAGACATAACAGGCCATCCCCGTTATCTCTGTGGACGTTCACAGAGAATTACAGGAGAGTGTTAGAGTGTTCTTGGGAACCACATTTTCTCTCCTGTCACCTTCTGCCATCTAATCAAAAGATTTCCTTTCTATAAAAAACAAATACAGATATCCCGTTCCTATTATTTTATCATTTACAATTTACCCAAATATTGGTGAATGAACACTATAATACAGAGGTTGACAAAAGCAGGTTTACAGTTATTCATATGGAAAAATAATACTATAATTAATAAGACAAGAAAAAAACTCTTGTTTTGTGCACTCACAACTGTAAACTTACTTTTTCTACCCATGTATTTTTCCTTGAAATAAGCCCTGCCTAATATTTTAAGAAATTCTGCCTCTGATTTTCTGTGTGTAAGACTTAAACCTAGCTTCCAAAAATGAGTTCTACTCTTTCTCCAATGGAGGAAAAAAAGTATTTTAAAGGACTCATAACCATCATTTGGAGTTTCTTTTTTTAAAAAAAAAACATAACTTTTAATCATGAACCCTGTGTTTTAAATATCCATATTTCCACTTATACTTAAACACATTTAAGAAGATTAAATGTAGCCTCAGATAAAGACTGGGTGATTAGGAAGGTAGTGCAGACAGTCAAGAACAGATTAGAATTGCTGCTTCACATAATGTGATTCCTATTACTATAACACGGCTGTGGTAATAATATCTAAGCATTAATCAAGTTTAAATTATATGGCAGAAATAGCTTCATTATCTAAAAAGCCAGTTATCTCCTAAGTACTCCCTTCCTCATTTCAGAGTGTGGCTAGAGAATATATTGTCTCTCCCAGCTTCTTTTGTATCTTGGTGGGGCCATGTGACTAAATTATCATCATGGAATCAGGACAGAAGTGAGGTTTGCCACTTCCAGCCCTGGAGCACAAGAATCTCCTGTGCAATCCTCAGTGATTTTTCTCTCTTCTCCCCTCAGCCAGCCAGAAGTACTTGCCTACAGTTATCTTGTACATTAGGCATTCAAGACAGAGCTTAGTCAGCCGAGGCTTTGAAAAGATTGGGTGAAAGTGAAGACCAACCCACCAGCATCCCTGCCACGATCAAGTAGATGTGAATAAACTTGTACTGACTTAACCTATTGAGATTTCATGGTTTATTTTCTACCATAACTAGAGTAACCTTAACTAGTCCATATAGTCAAATTACTACACAGTAAATGAAAATTATTTTAAAGCCATATAATTTACATATAAGTGAAAACAAACACTTATCTCAAAGGGAGATTTCTAAATGTTTGGCAATGCAAACATTAATACACAATTATTTTTAATAAACACACATTAAAATTATTATTTTCATAATTTGTCTAATGTTTATTGATTGCATATAATGTGCCACTCCACATGCATTATCACATTTAATTCTGAAAAACCCTACCACTGAGAAATATAAAACATGGACAGGTAAGCAACTTGCCCAAGATTATGTGCGTTTGGTGATTTAAAATGCCCATTAATTGAAAAATAACTATGTGGCTAGTAAATAAAGAGAATATTAAGAAACACAAGCCAATAATAATAAAGCAAATTTGTAAGTTTATTGCTCATTCAATTAGAAAGTGTTTATTTATAGAGCATAATGATATTTAATGACTGTGGGAAATAAGAATATGTAAAGGACACAAATCATGAACATGAAGCATATTAAAAACTAGCTGGGTATGTAAACCATGTACAAAAATAACTTTAATAAAGTACAGTATATGATAAATATCATAATATTGCAGAATGTTATGAGAACTTAAATGAGAAAGATCACTTTTAGCAGGGAGTCAGAGCATGTTCTTTGAAGTACTTAATCAGGCCCTTCGTGAGAGGTTACAGTTCAATAGATAGAGAAAAAAGAGGCTTTCAAGTGGACAAAAACACGGCATGATCAAAAACAGGAAATGGATGAGCAAAGAGCTACAAAGATACCTTGGAATCACTTTATAGTGAATCTTGAATATCAAGATAAGCTTTGACTTTATTAAGCACATGCTGAAAGCCATTAGCAGCATTCTATACTGGACATAGAATTCTAGTGATGGAGTATGAATTAGGCAAGAGGATTAGAATACAAAGAGTGTCATCTTTTTATCCCTGGGTTTGTATAATGGCTATTTTTTAAGGTTTGCCTTTCTTTTCAATAAATGTTTACTGGAAAAAATTCTGAAAATACAGATGAATAAGAAACAAAAAATAACCTCATAACTTGTTTGCTATTATCTCCTTCCCTAATTTTCCTTTGAAAAAAATATACACAGAAAAATGCTTTGCAAAAATAGCATCAAACAACACTAACTGTTCAATAACCTATTTTTAACCCCTCATAAACATAATGGTTGTATAGTATTCCATCATTTGACTAGATAATAATGTATCAAACAACACTCATTATTAGAAAATTAGTTTGTACTCATTATTAACTATCATTAATAACTGTGATGAATAATAGAGTAATACTTCTTCCACAAAGATGTCCACATTCTAGCCCCCAGGATCTGTGACTATGTTACGTTACATGGCAAAAGAGACTGAAGATATATAATCAACGATCTTCAGATGGAAAGATTATTCTGGATTATCTTGGTTGGTCCAATGTAATGAAAGAGTTTATACAAGAGTGAGATAGAAGGTCAGAGTCAGAAAAGGTAATACAACAATTAAAACACAAAGAAAGAGCTTAGAAGATGCTATACTGATAGCTTTGAGGATAAAGGATGGGACCAGCAGCCAAGGAATGCAGAGGGCTTCTGGAAGCTAGAAAAGACAAGGAAATGGTTCTCTCCTAGAGCCTCCTGAAGGAACAAAGCCTTGCCAGCACCTTGACGTTAGCCCCGTGAGATCCATTTTGAATTTCTGACCTCCAAAATTTCAGGATAATTAATTTGTGTTGTTCTATGTTACTAAGCGTGTGACCATTTGTTATAGCTGCAATAGAAAACTAATACATGAGACTTCTACATTAAGTAATTAATGTGGAAGATGATGGCGTAATACAGTAGAAGTGGCAGTGGCAGTAAATAGCCCAGAATAGATAAATCTGTATATTTTCTAGGCAGATCTGATAGGATAGTTGTTGAACTGGTTCTTTGAGTTTTGACTTGAACAAGTAGATGGATAAGAAAGACATATATTAAATTGAGAAAATGGTACAAGAAACACTGTGGGCAAGGAAGAAGAAAGGGAAAATGTTTTATTTTGAACATGTTAAGTTTCAGATGCCAATTAGTCAAGAACGGGGATAAGAAGTAAGCAACTGAATATATTCATCTGAGGTTCAGTGGAGAAGTAAGAGATGGAGATATAAATTTTACTTAGAATTTGTTAGTCATCAGTTGTTAGATATCTGGTATTTACAACTATGAGGCTAGATGAAATGATTCCTTCATGCACTAAATATTTAATAACCATCTGCTTTTCTATATCAGGAAGTACAGCAGTGAACAAGACAAAACCATCCCTGCTCTCGTTTTATTCCAGTGAAAAGAGATACATAATAAACCAAATGAATTTATGAAAATATAAGTAGGATAAGTGTTATCATGAAAATAAAATGAGATGGTGTGGGTCACAGGGCTATTTGAAATAAAGAAGTTGGAAAGGTTCTTGCACAGGAATTGATAGGACATATTAGAATTTAGGGGAGGGAGCATCCTTAGACTGGGGGCAGAGAAGTCTCCCTGAAGAAGGTGCTTAGCTGAGACTTGAATGACAAGTAAGCAGCCACACCCATTGTTGGACATTCTGTCTTCTCCCATCTGACTAAGCGCTTGGACAAACATATCGCCTGTTTTTTTTTGTATGCACAGAGTTTGGCACTGAGATATCTATTATTATAACATGTATTACAATATGTATGTTTTTAAAAATTATAAGCAAATAATATTTGCTGTTTATTAGATTTCAAAACCAAGAGAAATAAAAAGATTTTGCCGCTCTTTCCAGTAGTTCACAATCTATTTGAGGAGACTATATTAACACAGTGACTGAGAAGGTAAAAATTCCTCAAGCAGCATGACCTGTACTGCCACATTATACACTACATATGCAACGACTCCCTGACAAAGTGAGTGAGAAGTGGACTTATAGTAAGAAGATAAAATGCTTAAACCAGACCTTGCACATAACAGGATTAGAGACACCTTGACAAGGAACTCAACTCCTGAGGCGTAATTTCCTAATCTGCATGTGACAAGGCTAAACCAGGCACAAAGTGAAAATAAGATAATAATTTTAGTAACAGTAAAAATGACATATATTAGGTAACATATTTTCATTGTTATTAGGAAAACACTACTAAAAATTCAAGTGCCAAAGTACACTTTAGAAATAGAAACTATATTAAAATGTATATTATATAGCTTTGACTTACTGGAAATCTTAAGCACACAATCAATTCCTAGACAAGAATTCTTTCCCCTGAGAAAGATTTTTATTTTTTCCTACTCCAAAGGTCATCTTAAAGTTAGTGCTTTAAAGTTGTTTTCTTTGTTAAGCGGCAAGCAGGCATGCCCTGGGTCTTTAAAGACCGGTGCTATAACTCTTTCAAGTTCTAATGCAGATTAGTGCAGCACAGAGCAGCCGTAAAAAGGCCACAATGAGCAAATTTTAGCAAAAAGCAATAACAGTGATATATAAAATGGCCAATATAAACATAAATCAGACACCACAAAATGACATATTGACACAATTGCGTGGTCTACTCAACCAACTTCTGCCTTCCTCCAGGCATTTTTTTCCCCTCAAAGGTTCCAAACTTCATTCTCAGAGGCTCTAAATCACAATGATGGCTCTGGGGAGTCTCTGGTTTCAGTTACCTTCATTTCTTGTTTCCATCATCTTTCAGCAGCACCCAGGACTGCCAATGACCCCAAACAGATGCGCTCAGTTGTCCACCATCAACTGTACCATTCTTCTTCATTATTCACAGAATGCCTGCCATCCTCACTAGGAGAATGGAATCCACAACTTCTTCCATTGGAACTTTCAACCCATTAACTCTGATCACTTTTGTGATGGTCCCGATTTCTCTCTCTCCTCCTTACCCATCATTAAATCAACTCGTTCTCTCTGTTCTATATTGTCATATCTCTTTTCCCTGACCAAACAGAATCTGCCAAACCCCATTCCATTACAATTGTGTGTTTCAGTGCTCACATTCTTTTAACTGTGATTAATAGGTAATGTGCCAAAAACAATTATTCACTTTGGGTAAATAATATAACTTCCCTGGGTCCCAATCTTCTCATCAGTAAAATTGGGATTAGGTGGGTTAAAATTAGTGGATTTTGATTTTTATGAAATAGTGAGATTCTTTCTCCAGATGCTATTGTGTACCAATGTACAGAACAAATCTCCCCAAATGGAGCACCAGCTGATCCAGGTTGGAATGGGATTCTGGAGCCCTGCTCCTGTGATGCATTGTTACCCTTTGTTATGGTGGCTCCTTGGATATTTCTGACACACAGGACTCCAAGGAATACATGACATCATTGAACTAAGTGATCAGTAAGTCCCTTTCTAGCTCTAATATTCACAGATTCTATTCAACACAGTTATATAGCAAGAAAGATTGAGTGGCAAGGAAACTATAATATTGTTGATTGCCAATTTTAGTTTTACTGAAATGCCACATATCTCATTCAATCCACTACCCACTCCCCCACATAATGCTATCACAGTCACTTTTAACCAACTAAAAGCAGAAACTCAGAGATTGTAACATATTTAACCTTACATATTTGGAATAGGCTGGGATGGGAGTTCAACCCTTGCTTTTTCCATTTGCATCTATTGCTGCTAAACCACACCATCTCTTCCTAACTTAGTCCTCACCCAGTCATCATCACTGATTAACCATGTTCTCTTACATATTTTATTGTCAAGGTGTTTAGCATGTGACCCCTGGTGGCTCTTCGTATTTACCTATCCTAGTGAAAAACAGAATAACAAGAAGGAGTAGATTTGTGTAGAGCACTAAAAAATAATAGCTTTGCCTTAAGAAGAAAAATAGAAGAGATAGTATTGATAAATTTATAAAGTTAACATTTTCCGAACCTAAGACTTTTAAATGTCTTGGAGAATTGTGATAACCTGAAAATATTATTTCAAAGGACATGCATTCAGGTTCATAGAATACACTGGATTTCTAGCACTTAAACAATCTTTCCAATGAGAAAATGTAAAGATAAGCAGATTTCTTCCTATATAAACAGCTGTATTCCAAGTCCTCAGAACACCTCTTATGCAAATCCAAATATCAATAATTATCGAAATAGTACAGTTGTGGAAGACATACTAGGGATGTGAACTCAAAAACTTAAATACTGCCTTATCATTCTCCATTTATCAGTTCATATCTTCCCTCAGATTCTGTGTTATCTTTGCTCTTTTTCCTCTGGCAGATGTTCAGGGGTGAATTATGCAATTTAGAATCCAAAATTCCACTTCATCCAGATGCCTAATTTGCTAACTATTCACTTGTCAAAAACACATGCTTACTATCTATTATATAATGACTACAGCTCAGAACAGCTTCTGGTTTCCATTTCATGAATCAATACTGGGAATCTGACAAATGTCCCGGAAGGCATTTTTCAATGCACGTTTCTGTGAGTTTTTATTAAATTTCATAAATGCACCAAACATCTGGGAAGAGAAAAACTTTCCCCCAAAAGTTTTAAGCTTCAAAATCATTGTACATTTTTCTTTTCAAAACCCATGGGCAAATTTGTGGAATAATAATAAAACTTCACTTCATCTCCAAATTTTGTTGAAAATTGAGCTCAGCCTGAAAAGAGATACTCTACCCTATACAGAAAATGTGAAGAAGGAAAGAAGGTTACACAGCCTTCATAGTCACTGTTGAGTTCGTAAACTGGATTTGTATCAGTTGCTCCTGCCACAACAGTTGCCAGCACCCCTCATTGTGTCAAGGATTCCATTATGCTGTGGGTCAATCATGCCATAGTGACAGTGCACAGGGATTCATGAAATGGCAGTACAGACATGAACAGTTCAAATGCCTGGACACCAACACTAAATCTCATATGTCCCCCGAAAATGTGGAAAATATAAGCTTAAGTTAACTATAACATCTAGATTCATTCTCTCATTGATTTTTGTTTTAATCCTCACCCAAGGGGATGTTTATTGATTTTAGAGAAAGAGAGGAAGAGGGAGTAGAGACGGAAAGACAAAGAAAGAAAAACTTCAGGGTGAGAGAGAAACATTGATCTGTTGCCTCCCTTACAGGCCCCAAGCACCAACTGGGGATAAAACCTACAATCTATGTAAGTACTCTGACTGTTCACCTGAAACCTTTCAGTGAACCGGATGATGCTCTAACCAACTGAGCACCAGGCCAGAGCCCTCAATGAGTCTTAGTTATCTCTAATAAGCAATATTTCCTTCCTCCCTCCCTCCCTCCTCCCTTCCTCCCTTTCCTTCTTCCTTCCTCCGTCCTCCCCTCTCCTACATCTCTCCCTTTCTTCCTTTCAATCTATCTATCATCTCTATCTATCTATCTATCTATCATCTATCATCTTCTAAACTGTGAGTTTTAGGAACTCCCAATATCCAGAATAATATCTGTCACAGTAAGTAATAGTAAAAGGAGGACGAAAGGAAGGAAGGAAGACTTATAATGGTCGACAGTCATTTGATCTGGATTTACATACACGCCATGCGATTAAATGAGGGCAGTGAAACATCTCATTGTAATTTTTTTTTTGTTTTTTGTTTTTTGAAATATATTTTATTGATTATGCTATTACAGTTGTCCCATTTTTCCCCCATCATTCCCCTCCACCCTACACACCCTCTCCCACCCACATTCCCCGCCTTTAGTTCACATCCATGTGTCATAAGTTCTTTAGCTTCTACATTTCCCATATTATTCTTGCCCTCCCCCTATTTTCTACCCACCATCTGTGCTACTCATTCTCTGTACCTTTTCCCCCTCTCTCCTCCTCCCATGCCCCTGTTGCTAACCCTCCATATGATCCCCATTTCTGTGGTTCTGTTCCTGTTCTAGCTGTTTGCTTTGTTTGCTTTTGTTTTAGGTGAGGTTCTTAATAGCTGTGAGTTTGATGTCTTTTCACTGTCCTATTTTTTATCTTTTTCTTAGATAAGTCCCTTTAATATTTCATATAATAAGGGCTTGGTGATGATTAACTCCTTTAACTTGACCTTATCTGAGAAGCGCTTTATCTGTCCTTCCATGCTAAATGACAGCTTTGCTGGATAGAGCAATTTTGGATGTAGGTCCCTGCTTTTCAAGATTTCAAATATTTCTTTCCAGCCCCTTCTTGCCTGGAAGGTCTCTTTTGAGAAATCAGCTGACAGTCTGATGGGAACTCCTTTGGAGGTGACTGTCCCCTTATCCCTTGCTGCTTCTAGAATTCTCTCCTTCATTTGAATCTTGGCTAATGTAATTACGATGTGCCTTGGTGTGTTCCTCCTTGGGTCCAACTTCTTTGGGACTCTCTGAGCTTCCTGGACGTTCTGGTAGTCTATTTCCTCTGCCAGATTGGGGAAGTTCTCCTTTATTATTTGTTGAAATAAGTTTTCCACTTGTTGCTCTTCTTCCCCTTCTGGGACCCCTATAATTCGGATGTTGGGACGTTTAACGATGTCCCGGAGGTTCCTAAGCCTCTCCTCATTTTTTTGAATTCTTGTTTCTTCCTCGTTTTCTGTTTGGTTGTTAGTTTCTTCCTTCTGGTCCACTCCATTGATCTGAGTTCCAGTTTTCCTTCCATCTCTATCAGTTCCCCATGCATCTTCCTTCATTTCACGTATTGTAGCCTGCATTTTTTCATCTAATTTGTGAGCAAAATCAACCAATTCTGTGAGCATTTTGATGACCAGTGCTTTGAACTGTGCATCTGATAGGTTGGCTATCTCTTGGTCGCTTAGAAGAATTGGCTCTGGGGCTTTTATTTGTTCTCTGGTTTGAGCCATTTTTGGTGGGTTTTTTGTTTTGTTTTGTTTTGGTTTGGTTTTAGTCTGGTCGCGGCTATTACGTATGAGGGGTGGAGCCTCAGGTGTTCCTCAGGGCGGGGCAGCCCAGTCGCTGGGTTGTGACGCTATAGGTGGGGGCGGGGTCCAAGAAGGAAGAATGGCGCCTGCTCCGCTCTCTCCTGGACTCCGGTCCCTTCCGCCGCTTCCCCTTCGCCTGCACAGATAATCTCATTGTAATTTGAACTAAACTGCTATAAGATGAATACATCTCCTAATTTATTTTCTCTACCTGGAGGGTAAAATGTTGATATATTCATAGTGATGATTATTTATAATATAGGCTTTGAAATTCTCAAATTTTATTAGACAGAATCTGTTTGTATTTGTTCATTTTAATAGGTAATCTAGCAAGTGGTTAGAAAATAAAAGAAAACCAAAATATACCTACAGTTAAATTTTAAGAAGTCATCTTCAGAACCTAAATTGGAGTTTTCACCTTTAGAGACCCTATGGAGTATTATCTTTTAATAAAGTGGATTGCCAGGAAGAAAGATAAGAAGAAAACAAGGAAGGAAGGGAGAGGGGAGGAGGATGAAGGGGAGAGAGAAAGAGACCCTCTGGAACAAGTGTAACTTCAGAGCGGATCTAGGAAAGTCTGTGTGTCATTTGGACTGTGGCTCATATAACATAAATTTGCAAGAATTCTAGTACGAACATGTTTGTCCTCCATCCTTAAAATTCCATGAGTGCCTCTCTAACATTAATTACAAAAAAAAAACGTAACCTGATTTGATTAGATTTAAATTCAGAGAAAAACTTGTTCCCAAACTTAGATAAAAATTCAAAACTCAATTTTCCAAATTTTAAATGTTTTTTTTTTTTATTTCTGTAGAGCTTTCAATTTATATAAAATTGTTATGTGTTCTCTCTTCTAAGTTTCACAACCTACCTATGGATTAAATGGACATTGTTAGCCCCATTTTACAGATAACCAATTACATGTGATTAAATGAATTAATTTAAAAATGAATTAGAACTGAAAATCAATATAGAGCAATAAATGAAAGAAACTTATGATAAATTTCATGGAAAATCTCTCTGGAACATATTATGCAAATATTTCTTATTCATTCTGAAGGAGTCATTTGTACCAAATGATAAAATTAATTTGCCTACCCATTCAATCTGTGGCTACTATAGGCAAAAAAAAAAAAAAATGTTGTTATTCTTCACTGATAATAAGAAAACATGAATTCAAGATAATGAGAAATGGTTCTCTCACCTCCTAAATCTTCAGACTTGAGCACCACTGATCTAAAATAAACCACCTACCTATTAGACACTTATCAATACACATGCCCATTTGCTATGAGGTTGTGTACAGCATTAAATCAGGAAAAGTATCGAGTAGTAAAGCAAGTGAATGATGTTGCTTTCATCCCTGTCCCCAACTCCAATCTAGTAAAGCTTCAAGGCCACCTACATCAGAATAAAAATGCAACTATGAAGACTCAAAATGCAAATAAGGTAAAATTTCCAGAAAACTGAGGAACTAGTAGGGAGGACAACATATTTGTTCACTGTGCACCTTCCTGGTATGAAATATCACTTATCCAAAGATATTTCCAACTCTTCAGACACAGAAACTGTTACTTCCTGTGGATTTGTTCTACAATCAGTTCATATCACCACACTCTTAGTATACTGCATGATAGTTTTCTATATCATGCTTCCTTCCATGATATACTTAAAAGTACTAAGTCTTGACCTTTGTATTCCTAGGGCCAATATAATGTCTAGTACATGGTACACATTGCATCAATATATAATTAAGTAAATGAATGAATGATTCACATTGGGAGAAAGACAAACATATTCTCCGAGTATAGCCTAACCAGGATCAGGAAAAGAATTGGGACTACAGTCAGGGGGCAGCTCAAAGTGTTTCCTGTATTTATGATCGATGATTTGTACTATTCATTCATTCTGTATGCATTCTCTGGAGTTATAGAAGGGGGAATCCCCGCAAAAGAAAACTGGAATTATCTTCTAGATGATGGGCTCCTTGTAGTACAGGCTTCCCTTGCTAGGTGAGAGTTCTAGGAACCCATCTGTATCAGTGTACCAGATGGCATTGTGGTGAGGGGTTATGTTCAGCTTCAGTGAATTTTTTAAAAAGACTCCTTCAATAAGTGTACTCATTTCATGATGGGTGATTTACAAGCACACCTGCCTACACCGTGCTGATTGTTCAGCAGTTTTTGACCAAAAACAACATGACTCCTATACCCTACCCTCCCTATTCACCCAACCTCATCCCCAGTTACTTGTGTTTCTCTAGATGAAAAAAGTCCTCAAAGGGAAATGTTTTGCCGATGTGGAAGAAGTGAAACAAAAAATGGCAGAAGCACTAAAAGGCATCGAAATTGACAAGTTCAAAAACTGTTTTGAACAGTGGAAAAAACATCTTAATAGATGTATTATAGCAAATGGAGAGTACTGTGAAGTTGATTGAAGTTTAAACATATAAAAATAAATGCACAATTTTTTTATAAATAAATTTCAGTTTTTTGGGTTACTCTTTCTTATATCTGTTAGGAAATACCATAGTAGTTATTTTTTACTGAATAAATAATCTAACAGCTAGCACATGCATGAAAGATTCATTTAAAATTGTATAAAACAATCTTTTGATTTCATTCTTTGCATACCAAAATAAGGAAACCTGTATGGTTTTCACTCTATTATACCAGTTGTAAAATGTTTATAAAAATGTTCTGAAACCTGCTTCTTTGGATCAAAGCTGATGTCTGTAAACCATATTTAACTGAATTCATTTCAGTGCACGTACTCATTAACTGCTATTTAGGAGCTCAGGGTCTCCAGGTAGGTCATATATTCAGATTCAATCCTGGGCAAATCACTCCACCTCTGAGCTCTTTTGTTTCCAAGCCAGTAGGATGAGTGGTTGTACCAGACGACCTGGCATGTGTAGTCCTGCTCATAGCATTCTGTGTTGGTCTAACTCCACTTCAGGAATCCGTTTATAAACTCTGCAGTGATTTCAGTCCTTGAAACCACCAGCAAATAAAGATCTTTCTTTCTCCTCAAAATGCATCGGGTCCTTCGATGTTTATATCCTGTCAGTGAGAATCCAGACATGAAAGTAAAAAATAAGAGGTAGAAGAGATGATTCCTAGAATAATATGTACAGCAGACCTAGGCAGGACAAACAGGAACCACACACCGAAAGCCATCATCATGGTGTGACTGAGTTGGCCCCTCAGATACCCAGCTACTGGTGTCCACACCTTTGATTCCTCTCCCTCTGACTAGAGGTGAGACTTGTGATTGTTTTCTAACCAGTAAAAAGTGGCAAAGTGACAGGATGTCACTTCATGCTTATATAAGACTATCTGTCTTCCTAGCAGAATGGCTCTAGAGTCCCTCTTCCTTGCCAGCTGTGAAGAAGCAAGCTGATATGAAATAAGAAGTCATGCTGCAGGTAACTGCTAGTAGCCTCAAGGAGCAGAGGACAGCCACAATCCTAAGTTTCAAGGAGATGAAGTTGCCAATAACGTGAGTTAGGTTGGAAACAAATTTATACCCAGTTGAGCCTCTGATGAGACTGCAGCCCCAGGCAGCAGCAGGATTGCAGCCTGGTGGGGTCCTGAAGCACTGAACCCAGTTATACTGTGTCTGGACTCCTGATCCAAGAAACCATGAAATAATAAAAGCACATTGTTTTAAGCTGCTAAGTTTGTGGTAAAGTGTTATGCATCAGTAGATCACTAATGCAACTGTGAACATAGTTTTGCTCTTTTCATGTCTGCATTTTGTGTAGGGTGTTCATTAGTGCCTTACACTTAGGTAGTACAATCATACTGATCCATTTTATTGCTTCCAACAAAATAATAGATATAGATATTTTATTTCCAAAAAAAAAAAGTCATACTCTTCCAGAGAATTGAAATAAAGCACACATTAAAAATTGAATGAGGAACTTCCCGTTCTCGAAGACCTAACTTATTAGGTCTTTGGCCATTCTTTACATTAGGGACAACTAATACTAATAGTCACAAGTATTAAATTCGTTCACTCTGTGAAAAGTGTTGTAGGGAATACATATATGAATAAGACATAGCTAGTACCCTAAAAGAGGTTACAACTTTGTTACACTAAATTTTGAGAATGTGTTATCAATGTGGACGAGTTTAAATTATGTATAATATACTATTATCTTACAGGATGATAGTTTTAGAACAGAGAAATATAAATTCATTTAGCAAAGTAAAATTGCTTGTATGAACCCATCTATAACATCTTTATTTAAAAAGTGTAGGTTTATGTATTTATTTATTTTTAAAGATTTCATTTATTTATTTTTTCAAGGGAAGGGAAGGAGAAAGAGAGGGAGAGAAACATCAGTGTGTGGTTGCCTCTCACACACCCCCTACTGGGGACCTGGCCTGCAACCCAGGCATGTGCCTGACTGGGAATCAAACCAGTAACCCTTTGGTTTGCAGGACCATGCTCAATCCACTGAGCTACACCAGCAAGGGCAAAATGTTAGTTTCTGATAAACAACCATGAGTCTTATGGATGGGTAATATTTCAAAAACTGTATTTATGGAAGAGAACATTTTATGAAAGAAAACAGTGAATGAAGACTCTCAGAGGTAAGAATGAGGGGCATGTTCAAATAACAAGGGATTTTTGTCTTGACAGGCATCATAGCTCATTGAAAAAAGCAAGAGCACAGGATATATTGTCAATTAAAAAGTAATGAGGGCCTGAACCAAACTGGAATGTAACAGAAGATCCAGACAGAAAAAAAAGACCTTGTGGATGTGAGCTCTAGAATAAGCAGGTTAACGGACTGTACAAGACAGATTATAAAGAGAGACAAATTGAAAATTAAGTTTCAGAGGACTTCTGGTCAAGATGGAGGCATAGATAGACATGCTTCACCTCCTTGCATAACCATATAAAGAAATACAACCAGATCAAAACTAACACCCAGAACCATCAGAAAATCAAGCTGTGTGGAAATTCAAAAATCAAGGACTTAAAGAGACCACATTCATCCAGATGGGTAGAAAGGGCAGAGTTACAGAAATGGGCAGAGAGGTGGCAGTGGTGGAGGATCAGACAGTCCTACTTTCATGTATGGTGGATAAAAATCAGGAGGGATACATCAGGAGCAAGCAAGCCCAGCCCCAGGCCAGACCACACAGCCCAGGGTTCCAACAGCAGGAAGATAAATCCTCATTACCTGTGGCTGTAAAAAGCAGTGGGGGTTGGGCCTACTGCTGGATTGTCACCGCTTAAAGGGCCCACACAGACTTAGAACATATGCAAACCCACCTACTCTAGGTTACACCACCAGGGCCACAGCTGGAAGGGTGCCCGTCACAGACGGGAAGTAGGTGAAGTAACTAGAAAGGGGGTGTGTGCTGGGCAAACCTCCAGAATCCAGGCAGCAGCACTGTCCCTTCTCCAAGTCCTCCCCAACACACATAGAGTCACAAAGCAGTGAACCAGGTTGCCTCACCCTGGCGATTACCTAAGGCTCTACCCCACGCAATTTACAGGTGCCTTTTCTATAATAGGCCACACTACTAAGACAGGGAGTAAAAGCAGCTCTACCTAGTACACAGAAATAAACACAAGGAGGCTGCCAAATTGAAGAAACAAAGAAATATGGCCCAAATGAAAGAACAGAACAAAACCCTAGGAAAAAAACTAAACAAAATGGAGATAGCCAACCTATAAGATGCAGAGTTCAAAACACTGGTGATCAGGATAATCAGAGAACTCACTGACTATGGCAACGACCTAAAGAAAGAAGTGAAGGTTACACTAAGTGAAATAAAGAAAAATCCATAGGGAACCAACAGAGAAGAGAAAGAAGCTGGGATTCAAACCAATGATTTGGAACATAAGGAAGAAACAAACCTCCAACCAGAACAGAAAGAAGAAACAAGAATTTGAAAAAATGAGGATAGGCTTAGGAACCTCTGGGACACCTCCAAACATGCCAACATCCAAAACATAGAGATGCCAGAAGGAGAAGAGGAAGAGAAAGAAGTTGAAAATTTATTTGAAAATGAAAGAAAACTTCCCTAATTTGTTGAGGGTAATAGAATACAAGTCCAGGAAGCACAAGTTGGACCCAAAAACACCACACCAAGATAAATCATAATTAAAATGTCAAAAGTTAAAAATAAAGAGAGAATCTTAAAAGCAGAAAGAGAAAAGCAGAGAGTTATCTACAAAGGAGTTCCCATAAGACTGTCAGCTGATTTCTCAAAAGAAACTTTGCAGGCTAGAAGGGATTGGCAGGAAGTATTCAAAGTGATGAAAAGCAAAGACCTATGACCTAGACTACTCTATCCAGGAAAGCTATCATTTAGAATTAAAGGAGAGACAAAATGCTCCCCATACCAGGTAAAGTGAAAGGAATTCATCACCAAGCCCTTATTATATGAAATGTTAAAGGGACTCATCTAAGAAAAAGAAAATCAAAACCATGAACATTAAAAAGGCAGCGAATTCATATCTATCAACACACACACAAAATCCTAAGCAAAGAACCAAAACCCAAACAGAATTGTAGGTATGGAGATCATTTGGAGGGTTATCAGCAGGGAGTGGGAAGGGGAATAATGGGAGAAAATGGTGCAGGGAATAAGAAGCATATATTGGCAGGCACAAAATAGACAGGGGATGTTAAGAATAGCATAGGACATGAAGAAGCCAAAAAACTTACATGCACAACCCATGGACATGAACTAAGGGGGTGCCAGGGGATTGCTGGAGGGAAGGAAGGTACCAGGCAGAAGAGGGCAAAGGGGGTAAAACTGGGACAACTGTAATAGCATAATCAGTAAAATACACTTCAAAAAAAAAAAAAGGAAAATGAAGTTCCAAATATGCTTGAAGGGGAAAAGAAGCATCATTAACAGAATTAGGAGAGTTAAGAGGCAGTACTGGTTTCTGAGGAGGAAATGATCAGATTTGGTGAGTGAGAGGACTGAGAAGAAAGGTGAGGAGACTGAGGTCCAGGAATGAGGAAACTTCTACAACTGCAGTTTCAGTTGAGTATAAAGAACTAAGCTGGTGCAGATAAAGTGGACGTAGTGACTCATATAACACCCTTCCAAGGTGGCAAAACAACAAGGATCTTGAATAAAAACATGGAAAATTTTGAAGGCAATTGGAGTTACTTAAATACTTTCCAGAGTATCTCTCTTATTACAGCTCAAAAGGAGCACTCTGGTTGGAGCCTTTTCAAAACAAGAAGTCTTTTAATTAACATAATCCATAAAAATAAATAAAGCACAAATTTAAAATATAATTGTTATTTTGGGCACACACACCCTTTGGAACATAGCAACTTCTTTTTCTGTCAGGGAAAATTGAAGGGAATAAAAGACCCTCCATTTCTATTCTGAATATAGTGCAAGTCTATAAAAATAATATATATACATAGCTGTGATGAGTGTGAAAGGACTGATGGAAGTTCAGAGAAATGTTGTTATTTTATAAATATATTCTTTGGGCAATTTTCTGACATGCTTTCTATTTCTTAGTCCAGCACTCTGAGTTGAAGCAATTACAGCTAGATGCAGGATTATAACACCTATGTTTTCAGCTATAAAAAGCGAGTTATTTCTTGATGATGAGTGTTAGATCCAGACAAGCAGATAACACCATGCCCATGAGTCCTATAATTTTACTTGTTTTACAAATTTGTCTTGTTTTCCATCATTTGTATTTTTAAAATGTGTGTGGCATAAAACCTAACAGTAACTAAGGGTTACCCTTTCTCCCATCTTCCACAGCATTTAGCATGGCTATCTGCAGAAAAGGTATTTATAACTATTTAGACATATTTGTAAATATATAGAGATATATGTATAAATTTGAATTTGTGTATGAAGTGAAAAAAGTGGATGTCAAATAGCTGGCAGAGTGATTGCTCATTCAATACTTAAAAAGCATGCAATCTTAGAAGTATTGAATAACAAAAAACGTTTAGAAATAAAAAAGAAAATTGGGAAATAATTCTAAACTTAGAATCTTATGTAAAAATACAAAGTGTTAACATCATCAAAAAGTAAATAGTTTAAGAATATTTGAATGGCTATGAGTCAGGCAGTTCATGTGCCTTTTTGACACAGTGCATATTCATTTCCCAGTGGCCAGGGAACCTCACCTTAAAAGCAAAATATTTCCCTCAGCTTTGATTCACAGCAAGATCCATCATGTGTGGTCTAGCTTCCTTTCTCCTCATTCAATCATAAGTTCTCTGTCTTCTCCTTCTGTGCTCTTCCTTCCCTCCTTCCCCTCCTCCTCCTCCTCCTTTCTTCTTCCTTCTCTCTCTACCCCCAACCCCCTACCTTATTACACATCCTTACTAGAATTATTATAAGATCTTGGATCTTATAATACATACTTAAAGGAGTAAGAGAGGGTCAGTAAAGAAATGCAGTCTTAACTTCTAGAGGCAACATTTCCTACAAATATGCCATTAGAAGTAACTGTACTGACAATATGGCATACAGCAGAGATGGCAGATTCTTCTCCAATTATCTATGTTTTCTTACTTTTATAGTAAGAAAATAACCACTCTTTAGCTGGGCACACACTCAGGAAAAATCAAACCCAGTCAGCTGCTGGTGCAGGTAGCTGTATGATTCAGTTTGGGGGAAAGGCATGTCTATTGTGTGTAATTTATAAATTGTGTCCATAAAGGAGAGTAGCTTGTCCTCACCTTCCCCTCTTCTGCTACCTTGAACCACAGAGATGAAGGGGTTACACTAGGAGCCCTGAGCAACAAGAGGGAAGAATTCTGTCTTGATAAATTCTTGCCAAAGAGCTCCAATTTCAGAATTTTAGGAGAGAGAAATGGTCTTTAATCTTGTTTAAAGCAGTATTATTTTGGATATTGTCATGTTGCTGAACTTCTTCTGATTTCAAAAGAATTTTGTATATTATTGAGGAAACAGGAGGTCTTCCACCATTATTTGTTCTTGGACATCATACTCATTTAAGTTTCCTTTCAAATTTGTAGTTCCACTTTGAAAAATGATTGTATTCAAATAATCCAGAGCTGTAAAATGTAATCTGATGTCTTCTGATGTGAATTTAATTGGATAGACAGTAGTCCCATGAGATATGAAAACAGGACATCAAAGCAAGAAAAGTTTTGAAAAATGCCTACAATTTATTCTTTTTAAGATTCATAGGGCAAATTAGCATATTAAAAATATGAGTATTTCTAAAATAAAAGAATGATGTTAACTTTTTCCCCTAGCAATGGAACATACAATGATTTTAAACACAATATATAAACATACTTTATAATTACTGTTCTGTGGAGCAGTCTTTGTAGAATATTAAATCACTATATAATGTATAAGTCCCTCCTACAAACAGTTCTTCAATTCAGGCTTAGATACATTCCAATAACAGTAAACTTCCTACTTCGAAGAATGACTCATTTCACCTACTTTTCACTTTTGAAACTAAGGGCATTAATTGAGGTGGATATTAATTAGTTCTATCAAATGTGCACATGTCCACCTGTTGGACCTCAGTCCCCTTTGCCAAAAGGTATTAAGGATTATTTACTGGTTTAGTTATGGCATCTGAAAGTTCAATAAACTCACTGGAAGCTACTCATACTCCATCTACCCAGTGTTTCAATTTCCCTTTAGCAGTGCTGAATCAATTCATTTCAGTTCCACACAGCAGAGAGGAAGGAGTAAATTGAGTAAAACTTGCTTTCACTCAATCATCTGAGAATGTAGCAAATATCACTGAAAGAAAGTTAATTATTTTCTGATAACCAGTGTGACTAGTTTCATCACTTGCTATTTGACTAGAAATGCAAGAAATTCAAAGCCAAAGAATTACTTATTTTGGGGACTATAAGATGCGCTTCTCCTCCCCCAAATTTGGGAGAAATAATGGTTGTTAATGTTGCTTTTGAGTTGTTACATTTCCATTGGTGAAATATTATGTTATTTATGTTATTAAATATTTTACCACATTTTTTGCTTCAAAAGTTTTTTTTTCTATTTTCCTCCTCTAAAACCTAGGTGTGTCCTATGGTCTGAAAAAATACAGTATATAACTAAAACTGACATTTAGTCTTCCGCATCTATTCTACTAATCACTAATCATTGCCAAGGAGGAGGGAGAGGGGAGTATAAGGGCGTTAAAAGGTAATGGAAAATATACAATTAAAAATAACAATAATAATCACCTTACTATATGGTCATAAATCCTTATGTGTAGGGGCCACATTAATTTTTCATTAGTCATGATGATATATAATTTTTTAGAAATGTAAAAATAACATGAATCTACCAAAATGATAGTATTACAGTATAACTAAGTTTATTTATATAAACACACACTGTAATATGTAGGGTAGACTGTTTTCACCAAGATAACCAATATTTGAGAAAAAGTATCTAAATTATTTGTTCTGACCATTTTTAAATAAAATTGTTGTCTAGCCAATTTGTTTATGACCAAGTTGCTTTCAATCAGTTTGCTACACTTTCATAAATTAACCAAATATGCAAGTCTTAAGATTTCTTTAAAGTTGCATTCAATAAGCTTAACTAATAAAAATGATTTTAATCACACCTCCTGGGCCTCACCATGGTAGCTCTCAACATTAAATAACAGAAGTTTAATTAAAAGGAGTTGATAGTGACTTCACTGAGCGCTGAGTAATATGTAAACTGTTGAATAGCCGTCTAACAACTCCACATGGACCGCTTGATCCCAAAGACAAATATACTCTTGAATAAATTAATAATGTTCATGTTTATTTTCCCAATAACAATTTCAAATTAAACTCATTCAAATGTCATCACATTGGTAAGATATTTGTGAGTATTAATTCTATTTAAAACTTAAAAGATGTCAAGATACATTCAGTTCTTGAACTGGTTGTTGACACTTAGGTTTCTGCAAGGAGACAGGCGTTTCATAGGGCTGAGCCACAGTTTGGCTCCAGCCTTGGCAGTAAGCCCAAACCTGCTACTGGGCCTGCTTCACACATGGCCTGGAGGAGGCCAAGCAGTGAAAGCCTACTTGATGCCATTTGGGATGAAATGGTGTGTGTTCAATGAGCATGCAATGGGCAGATTACTTAAATTAAATAATGACAACAAGTCATTTGGATCCATCATTAATATATGAATATATAACTTGGAGGAAATCTCCTTGTGCAATATGTAAAAAATTATTCCAGTCACTAATGCAAACTTATTTTTGTAAGAGTAAAATGCTATAATAATTAATATTTAATAGTTAAAGCTGAGAATTTTATGTCAAAATGATCAAAAATATCTAAAGTGTTAAATAAATAGGAAAATACATGTATTTAGTAGATATTAGAAACAAATATTAGCTAGATAACTTTAGGAAAAATACATCTTTCTGATCCAAAAAAAAATTTCTTTAATCTTCACCTGAGGACATTTTTCCACTACTTTTAGAGAGAGAGTGATTATAGAGAAGGGAAGGGAGAGAAGATAGAGAAAAAAACATCAGTATGAGAGAGAAACATCAATCGATTACCTCCCATACCAGGGACCGAACTGGCAACCCAGGCATGTGCCCTGACCAGGAATTGAACCCTTTGGTTTACAGGATGATAGCCAGCCAACTGAGTCACACCAGAAGTTTGTTTGTTTTTTTAAATGTAAATAAAAAGGTAGAATAATAAGGATTATAATTCTAAGCTCTCTGAAATTAGTTTATAAACATTGATGATATTAAAAATCTTCAATTATTTCAAATCATTCACCGAAATACAAATATCACAAAGTACAAAGAGGAAGGTTTGAGAGAAAAATGTAGTACCCCCAAACATCCTGCTCCTCTCCCCTACTTTGGTAGGCAGCAAGGATCTATTTTATGTCATACATAATGCAGCAGAGTGTCTGCAGAAGTATTCTGGAAAATGAGAGTGCAGAGAAGTTATCGTTCCTGAACCATAATGTCAAACATTTAAACACCAACCATGTGTGCTTAATATTTTATGAGAGCTTGATATTTTAATAAAATTTAATAATTTTAAAATTATCAAACTTTAGATTTGATAATATCTCAGAATTTTATTCTATGACTGTGAAATTTAACTTCTGTCCTTGCTTCAGTGGGCCAACTATGTATCCAGGGCATATCTGTAAAACATAAGAATAACAGGGGAAAGAAGGGGAAGGGTCATCAAGGAACATGTATAAAGGACCCACAGACAAAGACGGGGGGAAGGATCGAGGGTGGGAGGTGGGAGTGGACAGGGAGGGGGAAAGTGATAGCAGGAAAATGGAAACAACTATACTTCAACACGCTTAAAAAAGAAAAAAGAATTTTCACATATAAACAAGTATTTATTCATAGCAATCAGTTCCAGTCCACACATACATTTTCCAAATTGACTCTTAAAATGTTTTGAACTCCACTTTTGTTAGAACACTATCTTTGTGAACTAAACAATTTAGTTTTGAGTCACCGAGTGACCCTAGACAAGCAATTTAAATGATCTGAGGCTTGGTTTCTTATAATTTATAGATAATAATGCTCACTTTGTGGTTGTGAAAGGATTTAATGGGATACCATATGTTAAGCATCGTACGTCAGTGCTTAGTATGTAAAGATTTTCAATAATTGGTACTTTCCACACTCTCTTCCTTCTGCCTATGAATTTAATGCTTGGAATTGCTGTCATTGTCAGTTTATGGGCCAAAAAGAAATTAGAAAAATGAAACATAGAAAGTTGCAAATGTTAGGAAAACTTGAATACAACTGCCTTATGGTTTTTAAATTTTTTAGCAATAAAACCCATTTTCAAAATAAAATTCCACGTAGAACCCCAATATAAAATTGATCAACTCAAAGCTGCTCTGGTCAAAGCAGACACCAGGGAGGGCCCTGAAACAACCTGTTTCTCTCTGCTTTACCCTGAGCACAGAGGATTCTGGATCAACCCATGCCTGAAGAATTCCAGAATACTGTAATGGAGGAGAAAGCAGAAAGCATGAGGACTTCACAGCACTGCTTTCTGGAACTAGCTTCCCCCCAAATTGTGTAGGCCATTGTGTAGGTCCCTTAACTTGGTTGGTTAAACTCCTCAGTTTTTGTTTTATTTAAAAATGATAAGTTTCAAATATTCCACTTAAGTCTAATCTATTCCATTTCTATTTTATTTTACCACCAAACTTCTTGAAGAGAAATCTACATACATACATAAATTGCTTTAGCAAACATTATTAGTTGTAGCAAATGGTATTTTCAAAGATGGTAACCATAAAATCTCCCTTCCCACATGCTCTTTTTTTGCTGTGTGAACTTGCCAATCACCAGTCCAGAGATGGAGTCTAATTCCCCCGACCTTTGAATCTAATTATCCTCCTTTATCTGTTCTGGTCTTAGTTACCTGCTTGTACCCAACATCACACACCATGCAGCAACAGAATGACACTGTGTGGTTTCCTAAGCTAGATCAGCAAAGGCCATGCAACTTACACCTGCTTCCCTTAGAAAGCTCACTTACCAGACGTTCCCTCTCTGGACACTCCCCCTCAGAACCACCCTAGCACCAAGTTGTGGTAAGCCCCAGCCAGAGGAGAGATCACCTATAGGTACACGGGTCAACAGTCCCAGCTGAACCTTATCCTCAAGTGATGCCAGACCAGGCACCAGGCATGTGGGGGGCGGGGGGAAGCCTCCAAATGATTCTAGCCTCAATCTTCAAACCACTCCAAGCCAAACAGTATTTCCAGATGAGAGCCCAAATAAGTCATCCCCACTAAGCCTCATTCAAATTCCTGATCCAAAGAATTCATGAGCACAACAAAATGGTGGTCTTTTTTAGCCACTAATGTTGAAACGACTGATCATGCAGCAATAGATCATCAGAACATTCATGGCTTTATTACTTACTAAATCCAATACCCTCTACTTATTTTCCATCCTCTTCAACCTTGCAAGCTCCCCATCTTCAAATCTAAGCCTGACCTTTACATTCCTGACACAGTAAATTTTGATTCTTTCCCTACCTCATTCTTTTTCGGCAGATTCATTTCCTCTAGCAACCTCTCAAGAGAAGGCATTCCGAGAGGTCATTTCTTTAGCCCTCTTCCCTATCTCTTCTTGAGTAGCTCAGCTACTGTTAGGATTTAAATTATCCCTTCATTTATTCAATAAATATTTATTGAGCACCTATGAACTGTATTATATAAAGCTGTGCACCAAACAGACAACATTCTTCTTATGATGGTGCATATATTATAGTAAGAATAGATGGAAAATAAATAAATTAGCATATGATTTAATAGCCCAAGAAGAATGATGTGCTATGAAGAAATGTAAAGCAGGGTGGGAAGGACAGAGGAATACTATTTTAGAGAGTGGTAACAGAAGATATTTTACAAAAGACATCTTTAGCCAGAGACCTATATAAAATAGGGAGCTAGTCCTACTTTTATAGAGGTCATTCCAGGAAGAGGTATGTAATTGTAGTGTCCAACACCAGCAAGGTGCAGGAGCAGCTGGAACAGAGTGAGGAAGTAGAATAGTGGTAAAAGATGTAGCCACAGAGTTATCCAGGAAGCAGACTACATGGGATCTTTTGGCTGTCACAGAGGCTTTGGGTTTTATCTGAGTAAGATAATGTTGGAAATATTGTATATGTTCATGAATCTCTAGTTCTCCTCTTCCTTTGGGGCCATAGAAAATTACACTTCTTATTTGGGCAAGACCTACTGACTAGATGTGACCAATGAAATATGAGTGAGAGTAACATGTTACTTTTGAGCTAAGGCAGTAAAAATGTCATACAGAATTCTTCAGCCTGTATTTTCTGCACCTGCCTGAACAACCAAGAAGGGTGTATATTCCAGTTGGCTGAGCTACAAGGTCGAGTCTCTATGAGCCTGGATCCCCAGACACACAATAGGCTTGTTGTATGAGTGAGATCCTTTGGGAAGGTTCACCACTGGGATGTATTTCATTAGTATAATGTAGCCTACCCTCATCAAGTATAAAAGGTACTGGAGGGTTTGGGCAAAAAAGTGACTTGATAACATATTTTGATAAGCTCATGTTGGCTATTTTGTGGATAATAGACTAAGGAAAAATAATAAAAGTAGTGAAGGCAGTAAGAATCAATTGCAAAAGTCCAAGAGAGAAAGAGAGGATAGTGAAATGTATTAAGGTGGTAACTAAGATGACCCTTGTCCAAATCAGGGAACCTTTGAGAGTAAAAGAAAATGCTACTGAAAGCCATGAAATAGGACTGTCTTGGGAAAAATCAAATGGTAGCTGTACAAATGGTAAAAATTTAAGAACATATTTTGAAGATATCGACAGGATATGCTGATAGATTGAATGTTGAATGTAAGAGAAAGAGCGGTGTCAAGGATAATTCCAATGTTTTATCTTAGCAACCAGAGAGTGGAGATGGGGAAAACTGAGGAAAGAATAGAGTCAGGAGATAAGGAAGTTGAAATACGTTATTAGAAAAATTTGGTTTGACATGTATAGTAGATGTCACTTAAAGGGAGAGTCACTTAAGGAGTTAAATATGTGACTATGTGTTGGGTTGGCTATAAAGTCTATGTTTTTTTCTATAAAATAAAAGACACATTTTTCATTTTCACCAATAATTTTATGGATTTCAATATTTTGATAATGGAAGGCTAATCTCCCAATACGTCAGCTATCTCCCACCTGATATAACATTGATTGTTATCAATTAATCTCTTGATTTGATCATTATCTACTTCAACTGCTCTGCCATGGAGCATCATCCAGGAAGACATCTCCAGTATGAAACTGCACAAACCACTTTTGACACATTTGATCAGTCACAGCACCTTCTCCATACACTGCACAAATCTTTATTTTTGTGTTTCAGTTGTATTTTTACCTTTCTTGAAATAACAAAGCATAAAATGCTGAAAATGTTACATATTTTCTTCTAGCTTCAATATTAAAAATGGCTACACAAAAATTCACCAATTTTGATGTTTTTCAAAACGCATGTCAATATGACAGCTGTCACGATACAATCAAACAAAATTGTTTTGAATGAAGTTAAAGACAACCTAGCACTACTAGAGCCATCTTACGGAAAAAAATAAATAAATTTTTGGCCAACCCAATAAATAAGAAGAAAGTTGGAGCTAGAGATCTTTAAAAATTAGAAGTCATGAGTGTATAAATAGTATTCAAAGCTATGGGACTGACCACACCATGGGAGTCTAGAAATAGAAAAAAAAGAGGTTCAAGGACTGAGTGAGAAAGATGACAAGGATCTGTCGAGAAGACTGAGGAAGGATGATGAATGGAGTTAGAAGAGAACCAAGAAAGAGAGTCTCCAAGAGAATATAACTGGGGTGACTCCCTACCCCAAACATCACACAAACCTGCACAGTCCCTTGCATTTCATTATGCTCTCACACTCCACCTACAGCTCCAACTTCAATGATCTCAAACCTGGCTGTGCATCAGAATAATTTGCAGAGGTTGAAAATATACATTACGGATCCCCTACTGCAAGATCTAGGGTACGGCCTAGAGATTGTGTATTCTAAGTTTCCCATATGATTCTTATATGGCCAAAGTCAGTCCCTAAATCAAGGATGGAAATCACTGTACTTACCTAACCCATTAAAATTCTATTCACCCTTCAAGATCCAGGGCATGTCTCTTTACCATTATCCCTACTCACCAAAATTCTCTTTCTCACTTACACTGTGTTTATTCCATATGCTGGGCAGTGATCTTAATGCGTTTCATACACATTAGCTCACTTAATCCTCATCATAAATCAACATAACTTCAATACTGCTTTTGCTCTACTCTCATTGTTTTGCTCCTGGGCCCATCTGCGGACATGTGTCCAACTTATAGAGATCTCTGGCTTCTTTCCACTCAAGAGAAATGAGAATTTGACAGCATGAGCAGGAAGTCAGTAAAATTAATAGCATCAGGCTGTCTGGTGGTGTGCCTTGTTGCTGGATTGCTCATCAGCTCTTATTTCAGCTACGAATGACTCCTCTGATTCACAATGTTGACCTTAGCCTGAACCAGTGACTTTGGCTTCTACAGAGGGAAACCAGGCAGACTGACAGTGCCTTCAGGCCAGTCTGCAGCTCCATTTCCAACAGAGCACACCCACAGGTCATGAGTCTACACAGTTGTATAGTGACCTGGTGTACAGAGCTTTGTACAATGTTTTACTAAGAGGACCCTACAATGTTTTCCCAAGTCTCTCCTTAGGGAAGACATCAACTCATGAGGGACCATCCTAATCAGATAACTTCAAATAGTGAACAAACGCTGTAGATAAAAATTAAGTCGGGAAAAAAAACCTGCAAGAAATATCCAGCTTTAAAATCCTGCCATCAGTTGATTTTGTCATTTGACTGGTTTCTTATTTTTTCTGGATTAAGTGACAGCCATTTCTCTTTATTATCATTCCCTGTTCAATAAAAGCAGTAATGCCGTATAACTTATCAAAGCCACAACAATAATTCTTTACATCAAATCACATAATTTATTTCTTGCATGGTTCTAGTCACTCCAAACTCAATTTTTGGAGCATGATCTCTTTTTTAACCTGTCATTTTCTTAATTCTTCTTTCTCTGTGACTATGATCCTCTGTAATTGCTTTTATTGTCTCAGCTGCTGTCTTGACTGTTTTCTGCATTTCTAACTAAATGCTAATCCATTTCCTCTCCTTTGTTGCCTGAAGGAAAAGAATCGGTTCCACCTCAAACTTTACTTTCTTCTTCTGACTATAAAATAAAACATAAAATCTGTGAACAGGCATAAAGAAGAAAATAAAAATTACATACAACCCAGACTGAGCCACTGTTAACAGTAAGGTGTTTTTCTTTCCAGGCTTTGACATTTATAGATATAAATAACTACATTAATTAGAAAATTAGAATAATGTTCTACGCAGTTTTTACTGTGATTTTTTAAAAACATGATTTTAAAAACAAATTTTGAGCACTTCCCATATATTTTGAAAAAGGAGACTTTGAACATTTAAAAAAAAAACATATTTTAATAATAGATAATATTCTACCAGGCACACCATAATTAATTTAATTCTTTTCATCCTGTTGCATGTTCAGGATATTTTCCATCTTTTACTACTACAAACAATGCTTCAATGAGTAACTCTGCAGTAATTTTTAAACTGTCAAAAAAATCACTGAATAATGATTTTAAACTGTCAAAAAACTTTGAATAATCATTCTTAAACATAAATCTTTCATATTGGCCTGAATTTTTCCTAAGAACAATTTATAGAAGTATTGTATTACTGAATGAAAGAGCACAACCATTCTATTTCTTCTTTTTGTTCCACCTAAAAATGTGGTGTTTAACACCTATTTTGTGCCAGACCCTGTCTGGGAACGCAGCTGCGGAAAAGATGCCACACCCCACTTAAGGGGCCTACAGTTCAGCAGGAGATAGAATAGTGATTGTAGAGTTGCACTTACCGTCTTCAGTATTGAAATAATGCTAAGTACTGCAGACATTCCACGTAGGCAGCTGTGGATCATCTGAAGTCCTGGATTCCAAGCCTTTGATTCATGAATCTCCCTAACACCAAGGGTAGCAGACTCTTGGATAATGACTACTTGATCCCACAGATTATATTGTGTACTTACCAAAAATCAACTGTGTGCCCCCAAACATTTTATATCAGTTGCATTATATCGGTTGCAATTATAACTGCACTGTTATAATTTTATTGACCATTATGAAACTGATGCTGTTTGAATGAAAGCTTTGGTAAAATTCAGGAAAGGAAAGTAACTAAAATACATATTTCTGAGGAGCTAGGTGTAAGAGGAAAAAAACACAAAAGATTAGGGAAAATGACATCTGAGAAGATTTGATACAGATGATTCTGCCAGCGTCCTAGATTCTTGAACCCCACCCTGGAAATTTAGATGATGTTCTATGTGTGTTGTTCAGACAGGGACAATAAGACCAGACTCTGTTCAGAGGACCCACCTCAAAGAAAACTCCTTCTTCCTTCATAACAGCTGGGTGAATTAACGCATATTTCTGCTGGTTTTTAATTTTACAACTTCCTCCTTACCAGCTGTTGGACTAAGTGGTTTTCCAAACCACTGCTGGCCTCAGTGACACTGAGTTAGTAAATCATTCCCTAACAAAAGCAAAGCTTTTACAAAACAGTGCCAAATTGCTTCTTTGAAAGCTATTCTAATTACATCCCTCAAAACTAATTCAAAAGTGTCTTTTTACCATAAGTTAGCTAGCACTTAGTATTCGGAATCTTTGCTAATTATACATATATGCCATTGTTATGCTTTTAGCAAATTAATAGTGAAATGGAACCAATTGTATATGTTTATATATTAATTAGATATTTGTATTCCTTCCTTTGTGAATTTCCAGCTAACCTATAAAAGTGTTTGTGGTTTTTTCTTACTGATTTGTAAAAGATTCTCAATATATTTAAGCTATTACCCTTTTACCTGTCACAAACATTTCTGAAGCCTATTTCTTGTATTTTAATTTTATTTGTGGTATTTTATTAACTGACCAAAGTTTTTAATTTTCATATACTCATATCGATCATTCCATATCTTTCATCTCTAAGCTGAACTTATCTTGTGAATGATGTCACAATCAGAAGATTTGATAGGAACTGCAATCAATTTTCTATTCTTAGAGACCTTTTAATTTATTTTTATTTCCCTTTTCCTTTATTATTACTCCCTTGGGTTCGCAACAACCAAAGTTGATGTGGCACACCTTTTTATTTCCATCTGCAATTCCTTCTCTACTACTGAACATCTCTCCTCACAAAAATAAAAATAAGTGTTGCCCTTTATTCACATTATAACCATTAAACCACTGGTGTTACCTTACAGCTACATAAATTGCAAAGCACTTCTGATGTATAGTCACCTTAGAAATAGTATTTAAATATGAGTCATAATCTGGGTGTAGACAGTGTGTATATTATTTGAAATCACTAGTATATATTCTTTTTTTTTTTTTTAAAGATTTTTTTCCTTTTAGATTTTATTTATTTATCTTTAGAGGGGAAGGGAAGGAGAGAGGGAGAGAAACATCAATGTGCGGTTGCCTCTTGTATGTCCCCTGACGGGAACTGGCCTGGCAACCCAGGCATGTGCCCTGACTGGGAATCGAACCGCGATCCTTCGGTTCGCAGGCCCACGCTCAATCCACTGAGCTACACCAGCCAGGGCGACTAGTATATATTCTTTTAAATAAAACTAATTTGGAATAGTTTAACATTTCTTCTCTAATACATTACTTATATGTCTGATCTGCTAGGTTTGGAATTTCGTGACTGAGTCCAGGAATTCATTTCTACATTCAATACCACTAATCAGATATGTACTCTTAGCAATACTGTGCTAATTGCTGAAAATAACACACAACAGACAGACATGGTTATTGCATTCCTAAAGCTTGCATTCTAGTGGGAGAGAGAGATGGCAAACAAATTATGCCAATAAAAAAGTAATCATAATTTTAGTAAGTGTTATGAAGAAGTGCAAAGTGCTATAAGAGCTTGTAATTAGGGTTATTTGAGGCAATGATATCAGAAATTAGTATGGAAGGACTGGAAATAATTAGCCAGCAGAGTAGACAACATTTGAGTTGGCTGGGTGGCTCACAAAATTCAGAAATAACTTTGTGAGTTTAGCCCACAGCCAGAGCTGACTGAAACATGCATGTACCTTTGAGACAGTTCTGGGGACTAAACTTAGGAGAAGAGAACCTATGCCTCTCTGGTGGTAGAACCTGGTTGGGTTCCTCAGTTGATTAGAGCATCATTCCAGATACGCCAAGTTTACAGATTCCATCCCCGGTCAGGGTCCGTAAAAGAATCAACCCTTAAATGCATAAAGAAGTAGAACGACAAATCGATGTTTCTCTGCCCCCACCCTCATCTCTCTAGATAAAATAATTTTTTAAAGAAATTATCAGAGAGGTAGGGATATGAGAGGCAGAGACAGGAAGGCGATCCAGGCAGCATTTAAGTTTCCTGTGCCAATTGCCTGCAAAGCCTGGATCTCTCCTGCCCTTCTTAAAATTACATGAGGGTAATTTTTTACCCTCTTTTTCAAAGCTTGTTGAATATTAATTTCTATAACTTTCAACACAGGCATGCTAATTCACATTAGCAGTTGAGTGAAAGGGGGGAAGTGCATCCCAGACAGAGAAGACAACATATGCCAAGGCTTGAAGCAGATAAAAGACCGACACACTGAAAGAACCTTTCAAGATGGAAAGGAAAAATCATCCGAGCTGAGACTAGTCAGATAGAAAGAGCTGGAATCATGTGGGGCCTTACGGGCCATATGGGACTTTCACAGTGTTCCAACCAAAGCAGAAAAGGAAGCAAACAAACAAATAAAAAGGCATTTGATGATTGATAAATGTGTGCTTACCAGGCATTCTTTAACACTGTCTGCAAACACTTTTCAGCGCCTATTATATGTCTGATGCTGCAGAAGCAGAGCAGGGGGCCGGGCAGCAAGAAGAATGAAAGCCATTGACTCCCCTGAAAACATTGTTTCAAATGCACATTGTCCAATAATTTTGAAGAAATATACATTTATAAGGATTATGAAAATAACCTTAGAGCAGTGATTCTTAACTGGGGAAACCCCCAGCTCCCAGCCCACAGGCATATTTGGCAATGTCTGAATACATTTCTGGTTGTCACACCTGGGGGGGCGGCTGCTTATATCTAATGGTTGAGATCAGGGATGCTGCTAAAACCCTACAGTGCACAGGACAGGGCCCCACAACAAAGAATTGTCCATCCCCAAATATCAATATCGGCGAGGTTGAGAAACCCAGCCTTAGAGAAAATCAGGTGATACCAAGATGATTAGAACTGGAGAGAAAATATCAGGGTAGGAACTTCCTGCAGGATTGTTCTGCCAGAGGTCAAAACTTGCCTATGTCTCTGGGGCACTGACGCAGGCAACCCTTTACCCTCCGGGAACTTACAGTCTAGTGGGTGGAGACAAGCCGAAAGATATGAACAAAGCAATGCTGTCAATACTAACATACCATCGTCCTGTGGGACAATGCAAGGAATAGCTAACCCAGTCTAAGAGGATCAAGGAACACTTTCTTGGTAAGAGATGTCTTAGCTGCTGCTTAAGAAGAGATGAGATGGATCAGCATCAGTATCAGAAGAATGAGAAGGAATTAGTGAGGCAAAGTTGACACAGACTTGGGGAAAGATTTCAAGTAGAAGGAGCCTTATATGCTAAGATCTGGAGCTGAGAGAGCATATGGAGTGTCCCTGGTCAGGCTCTCAGGCTGTGTGAAGCAGCTCAGGAGCAGTCAGGGCTAACAGAGATGCCGGCGGAAGTCCTTGCTGTGCTCAGAGGGGCAGCAATTCAAGCCTGAATGCAAGGCTGCAGCAGTCAAGTTAACAAAGCCATGTTGTGACTGGGCGAATTGTGAAGATGGAAGCAGTGGCATTTTTAGGTTAATTCTGACTTAATATGTTTCAAGTCTATTTTTATATATGTGCCTGAAGTGTTTCAGTGCTGTATTTCACTGCGCCTGCATATTTATATCGAGAGTGTGATAAATCAGCGATAATGTTATTTGGCATGTTTCACAACCAATCACCTTGACTGACACAAGGAAGCAACCTCACATATTTTAAAACTCCTGAAATTTACTTGGGTTATAAGGCTGTATGTATTAAACGCCCACCTCCGTTGTTCCTTGACAAACCTTTCTTCAATTTTGTATACATGTTAATTTGCAAGGATATACCCTTCAACTAGAGAGCAGATACACGAGCCCCACAGATTGTGGGAATAGAAGTCTTACTAAAAGGGGCCGGCTGAGAGATAACAGAACAAACGAACCAGCCAAAAAAATACCAAGTGCAGAGCAAAACAGTCTGGTACCAGTTGTCACAGAATTATCTGTGTTTCTAAGGTAACCTCCAATACAGCTTCTTGTCTTAAGTATCTACCTCACCTTAAAATTTGTTCATGCTTTTTCTTTTCTTAAAGTTTTTCACTCATTTTAGATATTCAAAATCTCCAGTTAAACAAAAAATTTACTATTTTCATGACCAGCTTTCTAGGACGGGAGCAAGGGAAAACAATGACCTGATTCTTTTCTATGAAGTTTTCATTCAGTTTCTCTTCTGAGACTGTCACACCAGGACAGTGGGAAAGTGAGGATGTGGTAGCCAAATAGACACTTGAGAGACCATGAGCAGGAATTGTGAGGGAAATGCAGAACCTAAGTAAGGTCATGACCGGCAGTCAGAAGCCAAAAATTACAGAGGTGCCAGAAATCAAGGATGAGCAACGTCACCTGTCATCAAGAAAGAGTCCCGACCGATCCCAGTCGTAAAAAAGATTTCACACTTGCACAAAGTCTCTTCAATTCATTCAGCAAAACCTGATGGAATCCCCAGTTTACACAGGGCACTATGCATACCCATGTTTCCAGCTGGAACAAGGGTCAACACAAGCGATAAGGCAGGCCACAGTCTGCACTAGTAGGTGAGTCCCAGTGTAAACATGGTCTGTGAGCACTACACCTGCCATGGACAGCGTGTGACCGGAGTAAAGCTGACCTTGGCAGAACAGATGCATTATATTATGTCAGAGGCTCCCTCCCTTTATTCAGAATGTGAGTAGTCAAAGTAGGATTTCCCCTACAATAAACATATTATAGAAGAACCTATCTCAAACCAGTATGTTTCTAAAGAATGAACCTGATTCAAAGAGTAGAAAGAAACTTGAAAAGCCAACTGGCTGATAAGTAGGGTTTCAGTCAGTTGGCTTTTCAGCTTTTAAGTTCAAGGTTTCAATTGGTCAAGAAAGATGATACAGAGAGGTGGAAGGCAGAGCAGAAGCTGGTCCACCAAATCATGATTCCAGTTTCTTACCCTCAACTTAAAGGCTGGTCAGTGCCAGACACAGCTTAAGCTTTAAGAAAATTACTGGGGGATTTTAATAGCACTTCTTTTTAAGGAAGTTTTAGGGTTTTTTGTTTGTTTTGTTTTTCTCAAAGTTCGAAAGTATATAGAAAATAATTATACTTAGCACTGTAGCACAAATCTTCTCAGCCACCAGCATGGGTTTAGTAAGCACGTAGGGATATAAAGAAGAAAACATAATATTGTCTAGTTTGCTCAATCAAAGACCTTCTCACACATGGGGAAACTTGCTCTTTATTTGGGGGAGGTCAAATGGCCCATGTCAAATGCAACTAAGTACCCTCATTCTAACGGCAGATGCTATTTTGGCACAGTGTGTCCTTGGCATCTTTTTTAGTTGAAGTCTGTTTTCCTTCAAAATATAAGGTACAAATCCTCTGAACTGTCTGACATTTTCAGTTTACAAACAATGGATTGCATAAATTCGTATGAAGAATAAAAGGCCAAGTTAAGAACCTGAGTTTATTCAGGTTTGTGAGATTTTTTATAATGAGCCCTTTTAGAGGATTCTTATGTCCAGGCCCAATGGGCTCAGTCAAATACTTTTTAGAACTCAAACTGAAGTATACATTCTAAGTCCAGAAAATTTAATTTTCCCAATACCTCAAAGCATGAGCAGCCCTAAATTTTTGATGACATTTTAATATCATCAAAAATGAAAACTACAAAATAGTAGCCATGGACTGAAAGATTGGGCAAATCAAAGAGCTATTCAACATTGAAGAAGACTTTCTTTCCCTTTGAATGCCCTACATGAGTCATATTTAAATGTAAGCCATAGTTACTTAGGGCATTTCTCAGGAATTTTCACTTGATACTGAAACACTTCTCTCAGATTCAGTGTGTGGCTGCAGCGGATACTGTATAAACTTCAGAGATGATGGGTGGCCATATGCGTGGAGAATCATAGCAGGTTCACAGAAGGAAGAAGGACCAGAAACGCAGAGGCGAGCTGAGATTAGTCACCATGGGCAGAGAGAAAGAGACTAAGGGAACAGCTGGCTGCCTTTGTGTCTAAGTGTATTCTTTAGGCCTTGCATAATGGAGACAAACTTCAGAACAAATTTACCTCACTAAAAGCACTTGAGGAAGAAGATGGCAGTTGTGAATCATCATTTCAGAAGGTTTTTCTTAAAAAAAAAAAAAAAAGAAGAAGAAGCCTTTTTTTTCTTTTCCTATAGATTTGAGACCACCAAGTCTTTGTTTACTTAATTGCTCTACTTCCTGTTCTTAAAACAAAATTGGCGTACTGTTTAGGAAGCAGTAGTACTCTAGAAATTGAGAAAATTATATTTAGAGAAGCTAGAAAAGTGAGGTTGACCAAACAATTGCAGAAAAAGCAATAGAGTAAAAAAATCAGGACACTGTTTCCCATTTGATTCTGCTTTTTGATAATTCATCGCCAATCTGTAAAACTTGGAGGTAAATCCTTAAAGAGCCTTAAAGGTGAAAACCTATTTTTGAAGATTAATTGCAAAAATTGGGGTATGTTCATTGTGAAAAAACAGAGGTCTAAAACAAGATAGGTGTCTGAAAATACTTCAAAGACCATCACACAGAAAGAATTGTCATGTGATGCTGTTACCTATCAAAATTTTCAATTGGTTGACGTTTGCAGCCAAAGTTATTACTTCTAATTCTGGAAGTAGTGCACATATACATATATTAATAGGCAAACAAATGTATAAGTATATAAAGACATGACACAGAACTTTCAAACAAGTTCAGACAATTTGATCTTTCAAAAAATGAAGCAGGTGGACTTGTGAAGGAGCAAGCTGTGATAATACAGAGAAAAAGCTGAAGACTGCTCAGGAGTTTATAGAGAGGAGTCATGCATTGATTAGGGATTATATGTGTACGATCTCTAAGTATTTTTTTTAATCCTGAAGTTTTGGATTCACTGGCTACCTGGGAAGAAAAATGTTCAGTTTTAATAATACTGGAACAATAACACATGTACAGCTTATAAGAGGTAGTCCTAAAAGTGTTTAATAATTTATGCATAAATGTAGATTATTGAGGCAGGTGGTGCTTTAAAAAATGGGAGTTTTATAAACTTGTATTTTCGCATCACTCCTGTGTGTGTGTGTGTGTGTGTGCGCGCGCGCGTGCGCACATGGAACAACCAAATGAAACTTCATGAGAATTCTACTTTAAACTGTTTCTACATTTTAGCCAATAAAGAAATACTTCAGGTTTGAGGCTTAAGGTTGACACTGAGAATGGCAAGCATCTCCAGCTTGAAAATATTCTTATCTAAGTGGTTTTTTGAAAAATATTTCAAGGCATTTTTAGCAAGACTAAAATCTGGTCAAGTACAGTCTCAGTGTTTCAGCATTCAGAACTGAATCATACATATGGAGTCATTTGTCCAAATGGAAGGGAAGGCTTGCTTTATTGTTATAATAGCACAAAAGCAGGCAGGATTTTCTACATATTTTCAAATGGTTATTATTGCTTTGTAATACAGAAATTTATATTACCAAGATTAAGGTCTTTATTATTTAGGTTAAAATGGATCATTTTTATAGAAATTAGTTTTTAAACCTCGTTACACTCAAAGATTTCCATTATGATCTAATTTGAAATGAAAGTAAACAGAAATAATTTTGTTCTGCTAAAATAAGAAGTCACTGTGCTTCAATAAGATATCGCAAAACACAGTTACGAAGAGAATAATAAATTGACTAGAAAGCATGACTCACGAACAATTACCAGCCATGAGAATCCCTTATTAGCTCACAGAAAGTCATCTTTGTCTGCAAGAGGTAACTGGATGTTTTTCTCAGCTCGAGATGGTATATTGTTGTCTGCTGTGAAAACATTCCATAAAGTAGCCGCTCCTGGCAGTATCACAAAACTTGGAAGTAAGCACATGGTGTGTATTTATATGTTAATACAATACAGACAGACTATCTGAAATTCAAAGAAAGTTGTTATCACATTGAGCTCAGGATCAGCTACAGAAACGATTCTAAGTCATGAGGAATGAAGCACAACGAAATGGTCTGCTTGGCACACAGTAGCTGTGAGTTCCTGGGAAGCACACAGTAGCTGTGAGTTCCAGTAGTAGGGAGCCAAGGTACTTCCTGAAGAGAAAAAAAATCAAATGATGCGCTAAAAAGTTTTCAAATAGTTGAGTTAATGTTTTAAATTTCTGGTGTCCGAGAGAGATCCAGCTGATTGTGTCCACAAAAGTAGCAGCACTGACAAAAACACAGGAGTCTCTTTATTGTGATACAGGCCACTCAGTGAGACTACTAAAATTTAAATATACTTAAATTTTAATTCACATTGTTCTTAATAGTTTTTACCTAGGTTACCTTGCTTATTCAGAGACATTGCCTCTCAAAAAAAAAAAAAAGAAATGCATATGGAGACTCTAAATTTGCACCAAAACTTGGTCAACCCCAGATTCTGGCTCCTAATATCCTACCAGTGGTATCAAACTCATTTTCACCAATGGCCACATCAGCCTTGTGGTTGCCTTCAAAGGGCTGAGTGTAATTTTCTGTAATTTTAGGACTGTATAAATGTAACTATCCTTAACAATTAAGCGAGAGCTCAGCATTGCCACCAGGTAGAAACCAGGTGGAGGGCTGGATTCAGCCTGAGGGCCTTGTGTTTGCCATTCATATGCTAAATCCAAAGCTTCTCATTGTCTTGTAGGGACAGAACGAGTGACACAGATACCTTGAAACACTGCTTGGATTATATCCTAAGAATCCTGAAACACCAATCCAAAAGAATCTATGCACCCCTATGTTCATAGCAGCACAATTTACAATAGCCAAGTGCTGGAAGCAACCTAGGTGCCCATCAGTTAATGAATGGATCAAAAAACTGTGGTACATTTACACAATGGAATTCTATGCAGCAGAAAGAAAGAAGGAGCTCCTACCCTTTGCGACAGCATGGAAGGAATTGGAGAGTATCATGCTAAGCGAAATAAGCCAGGCAATGAAAGACAAATACCATATGATCTCACCTTTAACAGGAAGCTAATCAACAAAACAAACAAACAAGCATAATATAAACAAAGACACTGAATTTGAGAACAGTCTGACAGTGTCCAGAGTGGGAGGGGAGGGAATTTCAGGGGAAAAGGGGAACGGTTTAGAGCAACAAGTATAAAGGACTCATGGACAAAAACTATGGGGGGGTGGAAATGGGAGGAAGGTGGGGAGGGCTGGGGTGGTGGGCTGGGGCGGGGTAAAAGACAGAAAACTGTACAATATCAACAATTAAAAAATACTGATTAAAATTAAAAAAAAAAAAAAGAAATCAAGAAGAGAGTTAAAAAAAAAAAAAAAAAAAAAAAAAAAGAAGCACTGTGGCTTCCCAATGAACCTTTGATTTATTAACAAGGACAGGACCTTTACGGCAGAAATTTTCCCCACAGGAAGTTTCTGTTAAGGCTTTGAGAAAAGCCAGATTTGAGACAAAAATCTGAAAAAGTCCCTGAAGGAATGAGATAGGTCCTACCCTTGTGGAGGAGTACCCATTTCAAAGGTCCCTGTTGTGACCAGAGGCATAAGTGGTCAATTGATAACTCTAAAGTCTAAAGTCCTTTGCCAATAGCACTCATAGAAAGAATCCATAAAACGAGGTTCTGTAAAAATACAAAATGTACAATATACCACATAGAAAGAATACAGAATGTTCCTAGTGATAGAATACATAAATATTTGCCTCATCTCATTTTATGAGACTATAATCCCTTTACTAACACTACCATAAAATGGTTGTGTTGAACTAACCACAGGATTCATTACATAAAATCAGCTTTTGTTCCACTTTGAAAGATAACACAGGGGTAAGCAAAACATAGGTTTACAGCTACGAGTACACAAAACAGAGTTGATTCTTGTACTGTATATTTTTCCACAGGAACAACTGTGAACTTACTTTTGCCCATCCCTGTAAACAATTTAATGAGCAAGTAGACGTGTTCATCACAAGTGATTAGCTAAGCAGTCATTTTGTTTGGTAATTTAATACCCAGTCTTGTGTCCTATTTTAATTTATTAACATCCAAATATCATCACCAGATTTGAATTACTAAGTAAATGACTTCCTATTATAGAGACATCCAATACATTCATGATACAAAAACAGAACTCACAGTAAGAAAAAGTAGAAACTATAGGAAATATTAAAACTATTTTCCAGTGGCCTAACCATGTATTATTGTAAAACTTATAGAACACTGTGGTTTATTGACTTGGTAACAAAGGCATACACGGGACTAAGACTAAAAGCCTGGTGTGACTGAACATAACTTTAAGAACTTCAGTAGGACTTCTGGCCAAGATGGAGGCATAGGTAGACACACTGTGCCTCCTCGCACAGCCAAAATTAAGGACAACAAAAATTTAGAAACAAAAAAAGAATTAGAACTGACAGAAAGTTGAACTGTCCGGAAGTCTGACAACCATTCATCCAGACTGGTAAGAGGGGCAGAGTTGGTGGCCAGTGGAGAAGGGTCGCGGCAGGAAAAAGCAGTGGCTAGCAGACCCTGGGCATGGGGTGGCAATGGGCAGTTCACTGGAAGGTTGATGTTGAAAAAAATCAATCACTTGAACAAATTTTTTCCTAATTTGAAACAAATTGCATTAGAGTTATAAAGAGAAAAGGAACTGAACTAGAGATAAAAGTGACAGCCCAAGTAATAGAGGATTTATTAGGTTATTAGGTTATTTGTGTAGTAGTTATAGCCTATGTGTTATTTTTCTTACTCTGCAAGTATCATATCTCAAAATACATGTTACATGAACAAAATCACCCTACTGCTGTTCTTGTTTAACAAACATATGCTGCTCTAACATTGTTAGGAAACAGTATTACAAATATTTCTCTAGAATGCTGGTACTGGAAGGCATTGAGGTCAAAGACAGGCAAAGCACATTTTTCTTAGATATATAGATATATCCTAAATTAATGTTAACTGAACTTTGCAAATGAATTCATTTTTTTAATATTTTAAAAATTCACTCTTCTTAGGTCAGTCATGTTACATGTGAATAATTATACCCTAACTTATATTTCTGTTATACATTCCACATATTATGGACTTTTTCAAAGTAACTTATACATGACAAATATTGAATACAATGAACTTTCCAAAATAATATCAAATTCTCATTGGTTTCTTTCTTTCCAAATATTTTTTTCCTAGTAATTTACATGTCATCCATTTACTTAACAAATTCATGTTGAGCCTTTATTATATGCCAGGTACTAGTTAGGCACTAAGATGCCACCAAAATAAATTAGATCATTTTGCTCTCAAGGAACTCAACAACTAAAAATATAACCACAAACTTGTGAAATGAGAACAAACATAATATGTAATAAAATGTTATTCACAAACAGATAAGGACAATGCATGTGCACATATGTACAATACCAACAGCAAAAGAAATAGTGATAAGACCATCTTAATGTGGAAAAAAAGTGAAATTACTAGAAAGCACATCCACCTGTGTCAGCCTGAGAGGGTCTGCAAACGAAGGGGATGACACGTGGTGACAGGATGAACAGAGGACTTGTATGGGAGGGAGAGCGTAGGTGGTTGAAAGGCAGCAGGAGCGGCCTGAGAAATCTGTGTGGGAAGTAAGAAGGGAAGGAAAACTGCAAGCCGTGCTCACCAATTACTTGTTTGATGACACACCCCTGGAAGATGAACTGGAGTCTCCAGTTTCTCTAGAGTAACAGCTTGGATTTTGAAACTGCAGAACTTTCACTGCTTTAACTTAACAGTTGTTAAAATCTCCTTGTATTTTTTATTAAAAAATTAAATACATCTATCAAAAATGTGACTGTCGCCGTGGCTGAGTACTCAGTAGGTTAGAGTGTCATTCTGATAGGCCAAAGTTGTGGGTTTGATTCTCCATGAGGGCACATATGAGAATCAACCAGGGAATGCATAAATAAGTGGAACAACAAATCAGTGTTTCTCTCTCTCCCTCTCTCTTCTCTCTAAAATCAATAAATAATTTCTCAACTGTAATTGTCATTCTCAGAGCTGTCTTTGATCAAGTAGTTGTTTTAGGTTGTGATTAGAGCTCTCATTTAATTAGAAATCAAGTCTCATTTTTAATTGAAATAATATTCAAATTATATAATCCAAGACAATAGCTCTAATCAAGTCAACATTATATCATGGATACATTTAAAAACAGTTTTCCTTCATGGTTTTCTTATTTGAATTGTTTTGGGGGTATGATCTTGTTTATCAGAGTTCAGAGTTCTCAGTAAGCTTTTAAGAAATTTTCTCAGTAACAAAAATGCTGTATCACCTTGGCAGAAGTATTGGAATGATTCTCTCATTTTTCAGAAGTATTTCTAACTTAAAACTAATCATTTAGAAAAATGCTGCTAGAGGTGAAAATGTGTATTTGTTTGACCAAAATAAAATTTGAGCCCCAAATATTAATAATTTGAAGGAAGTATGCTAAGGTATATGAGATGTCAAGCCACAATAATGTTTATAATATATTCATAAATACAGAAAAAAGTCTATCCATCTGGTATTCCAAACATGCAATTTGAGCACCTATGAAGGTACTCTAGGATCTTACTATACTGATCAGCCCTAAAATTGCCATTTTTCAAGATTGACTGTTGTTCTTTAGCTGAAGTTTCAGATTTCCAAAAGGGTGTAGATGCCCAATCTGGGCCCTAAAAATATACATATATAAAATAAATATATAATATTTAATATGTAATTATATATAATTACATAAATAAATCACATATATAATTACATAAAATATATTTATATATTATAATATATAATGTGTAATTATATATTATATATTTATATACATAATTTCAAAATGTGAATTGATAGTGCTTTTAATAGTATTTTGTCATATGAACTCATTAAAATTAGATTATTGATCTAGTAGATTGTATTATTTCCTTTAAGTCTTTAAGGCCTGTTCTTTGATATGCTATTAGGGACTTTTCTATATGATGAGTAATGACCCAAAAACAATGGTAGAACTAAGAAATAGGTATTACATGGTAACAAAAATTGACCTAACTATGGGTCGTACATTTTCAACAAGGGTGATATTATCCTGTAAGGTGGTGAAAATTGGTTTGGGGAAGTGAAAAAAATCTTTCTTTACCTATAAATCACAGATACATACAGCACATAAACAGATATACAGTGTATTATGGTATTAAAACTTCAAGACAGTAGAGATCGATTAGAAAAAAATGTCTAAAAAGCTCCTTAGAGAAAAACATGAAAAAAACTGTTGAGAAATGTAGCTCTAGGCAAACACGTATTAGCAAATTCTACTCTAAGTTAAATAAATCCAAGACTTCTTTTATTTCCTTTCACTACTGCGAGGTAATGAGGATCACTCATCAGAATACATTAAATACATTCCCCAAAATAAGTTCTGAAATGCTTGTTGATAGCTCACAGTACCAGTGTATGGTGAAAAATTACTAAGTATATTTCAGTTGATGAACTGTTTGCAGTCACAAGGGAAGAAATGCTTTCTGATTTTATCTCTGTTTTTAAAGCATGCGTGTATGCAGTAATGACACAGCTTCATCCGACGACTGTCAAACCCACCGGTACCAGAAACCAGACGCAGTTTTCTGAGATAGTGATATTCACTCCATTCATAATAGCCCTGTTCTGCTTTGGATTCATTACTGCTCCCCCTAAGGAATGCATGAGAGAGGAACTACAGTGAAAGAATATTCCTTTCATAATCCAAATAAATAAAGTAGGTATCTAAAGTCATATGAGAAACAAGCAGGATTATTTCATTTGTTTTAACACTAAATATTCAGAATTTCCCTAATTCTATATCAACAAATACATTCTACACTGAAAACAAATCCCAATCCTTTTAACTAATTAGAGAATATATAGGGGAAAAAACGTCTTAGGTGTAACTTTTAAACTATCCTTAAAGGTCAACCTTATACTTAGTACCAGAACATTGGACCAACCATCATTAAAATCGGAGGGAAGCAGCAAGGATACCCACTAAAGCCACTATGTCTCAAATTCTGTTGCAACTTCTGTTCAATATGAAATATGAAATCTAAATTAAGAGCATATTTATAGGAAAAGACCATGTCCTTTTTCTGTTTATGCTAGATACTGTTAAGAACCAGAGATGCCAAGCAGGAAGTGCCTGAATCTACCCTCAGCTAAGAGGAAAAGTAAGTATTAACATTATTATACAGATAATCAATGAATTACAACTATAATAGATGTAAAGGGTACCAGCTGCTATGTTATCACATAACAGAGAAACTAACCTACAGGAACAAGAAAAGCTTCCAGGGGGAGAGAGTAGATATGACTGACAGCTTGCACTCAGCTAGACAAATAAAGCAAGAAAATACAAAAGGCACAAGAAGAGAAATGTGACATCGAGGGGAACCAGGCCTTTAAGAAACTGCAAAAGACCATGTGTCTGGACCACAGTGAGTGAGAGAAATGTGCATACAGAAGAGCACAAGTGAAAAATCACAAAGGGCTTTGTCAAGCACATTGTAAAGTTTGAACTTTATCTTAAGGGTCCTAAGTACAGAAGTAAAAGTTACCAAGTATTCATTTTTAGAAACTCACTTCAGCAACTGTACAAGAACTGATTCCAGTCAGGAAATTTTGGATGAGCAGGAAATTGCAATAGTTCAGAGGAAAGAAAGGACATGGAGATGGAGAACAATGTTCAGATTTGAAAGACAATTAGGAACTAACCGAATAGGATTTTACAATTCATTGGGTTGAATATGAATAGAGATGGCAAGAAAGAGGTCAAGGATGATTCCACAGATTCCGGCTTGAACAGCTGGGAAGAGAGAGGAGCGAGCTGTGGCGTGGGGGCATGCTGTTATGAATTCTTTCACTGCCTTCAGAATTAAATAGCAGCTGTTCTGAGAGGCCAAACAGAAAACCAGTAGGATGATGGTGTTCTCCTTTGCCTTCACAGGCAGCAGGATCCAGAAAATGGTGGAAATGTCTTAGATACTGAAAAAAGAAGCCATACCGAGTCTAATATTACATGCATATATCTAGTGCCTATTGAGGCAGCTTCCACAAACACTAAGAAGAAACGAGTCCAGGACTAAGGGAACTAGCTATATTTGCAGAATGTTCTACCTACATTATGAGAACAGAATTCCAACAGGATACACATGGATTGGCCAAATTAGTAGCCAATATTTTCAAGAGTGGAGAGATGAAAAGTTTATATACCTCTGAGTGGGAATAAAAAGAAATTTGACAATATGTGTAAATATTCCTGTGACGGATATTTGTCATTTTTTCTCCAACATTTATCTTTCTATATTCCTCTCTGTATTGAAGAGGGCTGGAAGTTTAGGTACTACATTCCTAAGATTCCCTTGCCAGCTGGTTTCTGGTTAGATTCTGCCCATGAAGTGTGGCAACCACACAGATGTGGGCTTAGCTCTCCTGCCAAAGGATTCTGTAAAGAACAAAGTTGACCGATGGTCTCCTTTGGACCCATCACAGGATCCCACCAAGGCCACCCCTTCCCTGGGCAGCCACCAGTCAGTGATGGAGCATGGCAGCAATACTACAGCCTGGCCTTTTCTGCCCCTTATGGGGCTCTCTCCAATGGGCAACCTTTGTTCAGAGGCTCCAGACTGGCTTGGCCAAGACTTTTTCAAAACCGTACTGAAGTGTTAGACTCTTCCCACTCAGCCCTCCTTCGTTCCTACTTTCTCTTCTCTCATAGGTGTCAGAGCTTCCTCATGGTCTAAAGGCTCTCCGCACCTACAGTTGCTCCCTCCCACTTTGTACTTCAAAAGTGTTCTCCCCCAACATTTCTTGCACATTCAATTTCCTTTTGGAGTCTGCTTCTGGGAAGAAAGCCATCCATTTGTTCTGGCTTCAGAAGTGCAAAGAGAGTATGATGTGGGTGCCTGTAGGCTTTAGCAGTTAGCAGAGGGTCTGCAGCCTCTCAAGCTCTTGCAATTTCAAAGACTTGGTTCCAGCTTCCTGCTCTGTGCAGGCAGAAATGATTCCTAAATCCACAGCGATGCTTCCGCAAACTCAGCAGCAAACACAATCAGGATGGCTGGGTACCACGGCTTTTCTTTTTGCTCTTCCAGGCCCAGGGACAGTGATAGCTCTCTGCGGTCACCAGTGTCTGGGGAGCAGTATCGCCATTCCCTGTTTTCTCCCCCAGCCTTTGTAACACTTTTAAAACCAATTCCCTAAACTGCCCTAGTGTGATTTCCTTTTTCCTGTGTGAATGTTGAACAACACAAACCTCACCATTTCAATCTTTTTGACCTCAAATATTCTCATTTGTGTTGAATACATAAAGAAATTGAATGTGAACACAATGTATTGGTAAATTTAATTAATATTAAATGTAAATAAAAATCATTGCCCAAATGTTTTCATGTTCATATTAACATACAAAATAATCTAAAAAAAATCTCACAACAAAGATTTTTAAAACTAATTTAGGATATGTTACTATAATGTTTTTTCATGTTCCAATTAAAGTGTATTTATGGACAGTTTGTAGATATAGTATAAGTAAGTAACATCATTTACTGCTAATTATACTGCTAAATGGGGGGGGGGGGAATTAAAGTTGAATATGTACTTAACATACAACCCATAAAATTTCATTCTTAAAATATACCTTGGGGAAATTTCATGCACACGAATGAAAATGCATGTACAATAATGTCCACAGCAACACTGTCAGTAACAACGAACAACTGAAAAGACCTGACCCTTCAACAAGTGAGAACTATATCACAGGATGTCCATACAGTGGAATCCTATGTCACAACATGGATGAGTCTCAAGAGAAAATGTTGACAGTAAGAAGCAAATCACACTGAAAAAATAGCCATAGTAGAGCTCTACTTTTACCAAATTTTTTAAAAAGATAAAACAATTATCTCCTGTTTAGGTTAGCAAGTCAGGAAAGGGTACCTCTGTGGGAGGAGGGGCTTTAATCAGGGAGAAGCATAAAGAGCTTTGAGGGCTGATAATATTGTATCTCTTGTCCTGGTTGCTAGTTGCACAGTTGTTTGGCTTATAATTATTCTTTTGCGTATACATATGGGTTTCATGCACTATCCTGTAAGCATGAGATATCTTAAAATAAAAAAGAGAAGAAAAAAATCAAAATGTGGAAGGATAAACTCCAGGAAACAGAAACTTTATCTGCATAACTTAAAGCAGAATCACCAGCGCAGAGCAGCACCGCCTCTCACACTCCTAGTCTTTCTCAATAAATGTATGAATAATTAAATAAGCGAATGAACACAAAGGTCCCTAATATGTTTAATATGCCCATAAATTAAAACAGAGAAAAGATATGCCCAAATGCCATCTTATTATTATGTGGAAAAATTATGGGTGACTTGATTTCTCTTCTTGATATTTCTCTTTCTTATCAAAGTGCTCAAATAAACAGGTATTACTTTGAAAATTTAATAAAATGTGTTTTAAAATATGTTGTTGTTAAGTGAGCTTAACAACTCCAAAAATAAGTGAGCTTATGTTACGGCCATTTTCCTTTCTCTTAGGCCATTAATCTGACTGTTTTCATAAACAAGGTGCCTAAAATAGTGTGAATTATAAATCAGAATTTTTTAAATTTGATGTACATCATAGCTACAAAGCAGCCCAAGAGAATCTAGTAATACCCTAGCTAAATTGGATTGAAGAATTTTAACTGTAAGAAAACCAGCTTTCTGAATATGGTCCCAGCGGATCTGCCCCAGCCCCCTCTCCCAGCTAACTGCGTGTTATAGTCCTTCCTGTTTTCTGCCCTCCAATGACTTCCAGTGCCAGAGCATTCTGTCTACTTAACTCCCACTCCCCATTCAGACCTCAGCTCAAATGGCCCTTCCCTAGAAGAGACTTCCTGATCCCTCTCCATCCATTTTACAGTTTAGATACTCTTATCTTGAAATTTCATCTTTACAGCACTTTAATACCATTTAAAAGTAAACATTTGTCTGATTACCAGATTAATGTTTTTCCTTCCCAACTATACTATAAGCTCCACAGAGCATGGACTGTGTTGGTTTGGTCATTTTACTATCTCCAGAACTGGACCTGACCCCCAACATTTAACAGACAGTACATATTTTCTTTACTGAGTAGCTGATTGGAGAAATGAGTAAATCATCAAACGAACCAATAGGCAAATGAAGAGTTATCAAAAAAAAACTTAAATGGCTGCTCTCTCATCCAGGCTTTGAACTAAAAATCACCTTGATTTTAAATTGTTTTTCTCTGAAAAAAATTCCATTTAATCAAAAGTTGCAACTCAAATGAGTAATTACCTTGTATGAAAATGAGGACAACATATATTCAATCTCAGCTAATCAAAATAAGGTGGGGTTTTTTTTTTTGTTTTCTCTTTGTGTATAACTCTCACCTGTTCATGTCTTACACACTAAATACAGATCCATTTCCAACCCAAATATCCAATGATGGCTCCTGATTTTTAGCTTTAATTTGGATACGATGGGTAAAGGAAGAAAAGGCAAGAAAACATATTAGCCTTATAAGATTAATGACAATATTATTCTATTGAGAACTTGGAGTCCTAAACTGAAATGTTTCCTCTCTTATCCCCAGAATCTGAAGCTGTACCTGATATAATTGCTTCCAAGGAGAAAACACTGCTTATCCTTTCTGACCAGCTGTCACACTGCTCTGAGTTCATCGCCATCCCTCCAAAATGCCCAGCTCAAAACAATTGTGAGAATTTAGGGTCAAATTTCTGCTGTGTTTGTTTGAACAGTAAACTAATTCATTTGTGTGGAGTATTTTTAGTTCCTGAAGCTCAGAATACTGTGTTAAGGGGGTGACATTTTCTGGGTTTTAGATGTATTATTCTTTAAACCCAAATGCTCCTAATTTCTACAAGTGTTTCTACATCATGTTTAAAAATCAGAATAACACAATTCTGTACTGGGTAGCTCTTGAGAGCACAACGCTGCTGCACTGGTGTTTTGAAGAGCTATTTATTTCCTTCCTTCATCTCCTACATTCACCAGTTCTGTAATGACCTAATCTCTTACCTCTCATCCTTACATGCTCTGTTCTGTTCACACCACCCTTCTCGCCATTTCTCATTGTCTGCAAGAATGCTCCTACTTGAAAGCATTCATACTTCTTGCTGTTCAGCCTGGACCATCCCTCTCCCAAATATATTTATGGTGAGCTCAACTGAAAACTTTATGTCTTACCCAAAGTCTTTATTTAAAATTACAATCCCTCCTAAACACTTCTTATCCCTCTTTATTCCTTCATTTTTTCCACAGCATGTATACTGTAAAACTTATTTTTCTCATTGGCATCTATCTTCACACCTCTAGGACAAAAACATCATAAAGACAAAAAAAAAAAAAAAAACACGCCTCTTTTATGTTCTACTATACTCTCAGCCATTATTGTAGGTACTTAAAAGTTATTGAGGAAAACAATTTTTCCAGTCTAAAATACTTCTATAAAAACTACCAATAGACCCTATGAGTCTAGGAGTACTGCTTCCCAGAAAGGGGCTGCCTTTACCAAGGGAAAGAGTGAGTGAGAGCCCTCTAGACAGGAAGAAGCTACAGCTGCTGGTGGTCAGCCCCACAGACAGAAAGAAAGAAAAAAAAGGAGTCAGCTTTTGGTGAGGTAGAGGACCCTGATGATCATGAAGAAGAGGGTAGCTGCTGTGCGCTGGGGTGGGGAAGAAGGTGCTAGGCGTGTGAACAATCCACTGGCCATTTCTTGGCATCGCCATGACTAACTATAATTATATATGTGTAAGTGCAGTAAGCACAGCTAAGAGCAGGATAATCCCGGGATCAGAACCCTCAGTTTTGCAATCTGCATAAAAGATCAGGCAAGCCTCCTTAGTGAGCAGAAGTGTGCTAGCTGAAGGAAAGGGGAATCAAAATGGCTAGGGATGTGGACAGATGATAATATTAGGAATGGCCCTCATACAACTCCACTAGTGGGGACCCTACTTTTTCTCAGGTACTTTTTAAAATTAAAACCAACCATAATCTTTGATAAGCTTTGGCTGAATGGAGTGAACTTAAGTGAGAAACAAGCGGATCTGAGGTGCACGAGGAGTAGACCACCATGGAGTACAGGCCAGTTCGCTCCCAGGGTCCTTTCTATCAGCTGTGCACCTTTCCTCCACTTGCTGAGAATGTCAGCAGATTAAAATCCACAGCTCCTCCCTTGTTCGGAGACTCACTCTTGCTAAAGAGTAGCCACTTGCCCAAGCAGGCTCCTCCATACCATGAGTTACAGATCCACAACCAATAATAAATGGACACAAGGGTAGAAAAGGCTGTCTACGTCACCTCAAGGAGAGACTAGTTCTGTGGAGCAATTCCTGTCTCAGAGCCTCCCCAGGACCTGGCCAGGCTGTTCTCCAGCTGAGATTCTGTTTGTGCTTAGCTTTGGTCTCCTGCTGTATCCTGCTGCCCACAGTCTTCTCCTGAAAGCACTCTTTCAATAAATAACATAAACAAGAACTCCTGACTTGGCTCTGCTCCTAGAGACCCTCACCTAAGGCACATGGCACATGCAAATCATCTCTGGAAGAATGCATCATATGCACAGGCCTTTAAAATTCTCACCAATATAATTACAATATATGTTAGCTCAGAGAATTTTTAAAAATCACAAACTCTGAAGTAAAGTATCGTGAGTGAGATTTGCCACAAAGAAAATGCAAAAATTCCATAAAATAAAACCAACAAATCAAATTATACATATCTTATATAGTATATATGTAATGTATATAACAATATCTATATAATGTATAAAAAGAGGAAATGAAAACCTGAGAACAAAAATATGTCAATAGCCAAATCAATTTACAAGAAAAACTAATTTTAGTAGCATATAATGGATAAAATTAAAATTCATGGATTTTAAGTATGTATTAAAAACAGATTAATCCCAAGAGAACACACAAGTATGGTAGAAAGAAGATCTGGATAAATATCCCAGAAAAAAAGTTCAGAGAGACTTGCAGGTGGAAAACATAAAGGTTGCAATACACAGAGAGCAGAAAGAGAAAGCTGGCATACACCTAAGTTCATGAAAGACACCAATCTACAGATTCAGGAACTCGACTAATCCCAAAGAGTATAAATAAAAAGAAATTCACAACTAGATATATACCATGTTTGATGGAGCAAGACTGCCTACACTTGATGCCTGCCTCCGGTAGTTAGGGAACCTGGGACAGATGATTTAAACTTCCTTTGCCAGCACTTCTGATCTGTGACATAGGTTTAATAATAATAGTACCAACCTTACAGATTGTTATGAGGGTTAAATGAGTTGCTATCTATAAAACTGTTAGAATAAAGCTATTGGGTTTTATTATTGATCATTATTACATTTATCTTGAATGCTCACACAAGCTGCTCTGGATCAGAGACAGATTTCTTATTAATTATTTCACAATAAAAAAAGTGAATGACCTCCCTTGCCCTAAGCCTTACCCATGATGAAAACTAGGCCAGATGTCCTACAGGAGTAGCTGAACACTTTACAGGACAGAGAGAACACTTGTCAGAGAACAACGGATTTTTTGCACTTACATGCCAGAGAGAGAGTCACTCTCCTTCAAAAAGAGAAAACAATCTGTTGCTCCTTTGAGATGGAATGGAAAGGATACTAGGTCTCTCTCTGACCTTGTGGAATATAAATACATCTTTCCAAGAACCAGAAAAAGCCCAAGTGTCTTCAAGGTCGGGGCTTCTATACCTAAGCAGTTAGTGGCCCAACCTTTCTGGCACCTTGAGAACATAAGCTAGAGACCTCATCTAATTTGTAACCAGTTAGCCCTCATGTGGAGATAAGTTTTATTCTCCTATTGAATCAAAACAATTAATTACACAAATTACTATAGAGCTAACCACATGGTATTTGTAAAGACTCGGGAAGCTGGGGCTTTCTACAATAAGCACTGAGAAATCCAGGAAAGTTTCACTTCTGTGCAAGTGCCTCGTAAGTATTACTAAGTATAACTTAAGTGTTTTTATATAAATAAAAATAAAATTAATATCATAAAGGTAAGAGCAAAAAGTAATGACATACAAGAAGATTCAAGTGAGAAAATTAATAAACATAAAAGCTGGTCCTTCAAAAAGTAACACAATTAACCAACTCTGGGGAGACTAATAGGGAAAAAAAGATATGGCACGAATGAGCACTCCTCACACAGACGAAGGAGGTGTAACTGCAGAGACAGCAGATGACAAAGAGTAAGAAAATACCGTGAACAACTTTGTAAGTCCTACCATTTGGAAAACCATCTGGCCTGACCTGGTAAGACAGGATATCTGCACACCCAGTGACCCCGCAATTTTGCTCCTCAGAACATGCTCTTGAGAGACCCTCATACGGCGAGCACCAGAAGACAAGTACAAGAACATTCGTGGAAACACTGTTCATAATGACCAGAAAATAGGATAGCTAATGTTTCTGTACCAGAGAACAGATGCATAAATTGTGGTGACTCATACAGTAAAATATGGAGCAATAATTTTTTAAATGAATAAACTACAGCTATATGCCATCAATTATAATAAATATCACAAATACATCATTGGGCCAAATAGAAAAATACAGTATAATGCTATTATGTAAATTAAATAACAATCACAATTAAGCAATATGCCATTTTGGAGATATATACATACATGGTGAAATTTTAAACAAAAGCAAAGAAATTATAATCAAGAAATCCAGAATAGGGATTATCTGGGGTAAGGAGGCAAAGAAATTAAAGCAGAGAGGCACACACCGCCAGTGTAAAGAGCGTTAGAGATGTCACATTTCTCAGCTGGGTGGTGAGCACACTAGTGTTCATTTTATGAATGTGCCCTGAAGCACACATATGCATTACGTTTATTATTAAGTGTAAAATAGAAAATAGTTTAAACAAAAGGGATATTTTGTATAAAAAGTACAAAAGAAAGGAAGAAGGGAAGGAGGAAAAGGGAAAGGTATGGAGAAATCTTTCCTAAAATCGTCATCCAAAATATCAGTGGCAGGGCTGAAATGAAACACCAAAAAAGCACAAAATTCTACCTTGTATAATAGACAGGGTTTGGCACTTTAAGTAGGTTTTCTGGGACAATGTGTTATCTCCTATGATCAAGAAGTATTTTCTTGGCAAAAAGTCAAAAAAGATCTTACTTTTGGAGTTAGCATAGACCATAACACAATTTAAAATTTTTCAAAAGTAGCTTTAAAAATGGTATGTAATATTCACCAGGGGGCAGTTTTCATGCATGAATTCTCTTAGAAACCTCATCACTTAGCTCTGGAGATAAAAAGCATCTTTTTTCACAATCCCTTGCTTCACAAGGCTGACACCCACAGTTACTGTGAGTCGCCCCATCTTCTCTCAGTGATTATTTTCATCTGGGATGAGGCATTAGGGTGCCCACCCCTCTGGGGTGGGACAGTACAGATGACATGTCTTCTCTTGTTAATCCCAAGTCCTGCGGCCTGGGCCCCATGGGTTTCAATTCTTTCTCAAAGGTGCGTGTTTAACACTATAAGTTTTAAAGTTTGGTTCATCGTTGTCAATTTAGAATTAACATCCTCTTCAACATCTCTTTAATTCTACACTAATAACAACTATTAAAGAGAATTTAAAAGTTTGATTTGTGGATCATTGTAGATCATTCAAGGAAACTCTAAAAATTATCATGAAAACAAAGGGACAGAAACGGGATGATGACCTATGAAGGACCTCTTTGTGAAATTCATTCTTGGAAAGGTGACGCTCTGGTGCAAACACGGGGGAGAAGATACCGAATGAGAGGCGTCCTCCTTTGCACCCCATCTTCCTCTCCCCGGAGCTGATGTTCCGTGTAATGCTAATCAAATGCACGTGTGTAACTAATTTCAGGGTTCCTGAATTCAGGCAGTCTTAACTACCCTTTCACCCCAAAATAAAATAAGGAAGCTGCTAGCCTCTAGAATTTATGGAAGACTGAGAATTGAGCTGTAAAATCATATTTCACAGAAAAATCTAAATTGACACCCCAGGTTGTAAATACACGATTATGGTGGGGACAGTTCAGAAAGAGCTCCATTTAATTCATTTGGAAGGAGGTGGTTATTCATTATGAGTACTATGCTCAGGAAAGAGAGCAGACAGGGCATAATTTTGAGCTGTCAAGCCTAAAACATGTATAAAACAAATATCCTCGCCCTGTTCTATGGCAGAATTGAGCCTGCTAAACATCATACAAGGTGCAGGGCCCCAACGGTGGTTACACAGGTACTCTCACAGGAAGAAATAAGATTTACAAGAAGCTCTGAAGGAAAATTTCCATGTACACATATTATTAAGATACATATCATTAAAGATGCTTTCATTACCAGGATGACTGCAATCTGAAACTCATCTTTATTACATGTCAACTTGACATTTTAACATCACTATCTTTAAAACATAAATGACAGGAGAAAGTCAGAGTCACAATTCCATACTCTTTGAAAACTATTTGCAGAAATGGCAATTATCCTGGAAACATTTAAATAATCATGCTTCCCCTATCAAAGCCACATTAAGGATAACTATCTCTGCATTTTTACTTAACGAGAATCACTGGCGGGGGGGGGGGGCATATCTAGTGAAATGAATACCCTAGTAAAGGCGGAACATAATCATCTGTGTTGAAAAGAGTCACCTTCTACAGATAACTGAGAAAGAAAGCGGAGCTTACCTTTATGATGGTTTGAACTGGATACAACTTTCCCCCACAAGGTTACAATAAATATTATTATTAGCAGTTTTCCTTTTGTTGCTTTCTGTAAGTATCTCTTACTCATCCTGCAAAAATAAATAAATAAAATCCTAAGTATGTGAAACCACAGGTTTTCCATTATAATTTTGCTACATTGAAAGCTTTGCATGACACCTTAACCCATTTAACCCCTGAAAATTGCATTTCTTATATTTAAAATGCTGTTCACTGTATATAAATTATGAAGAGAAACAAAATAAAAGGGTTCCAAACAAAGTACTTCCACACGATGCAAGAGATAAAAGAGGTTCTCCCTCAGTCAGCCTTCATTCATTTAACAATAGCTTAAATCAGTTGGGAAGGAGCACTATTTTTCTCTCCATACACACAAATAGAAATTTAACTTATTCACAAAAATCCAAGGCACAGTTATTTGAATCACCTTTAAATAGTGACTTATTTTACTTTCTCTCTAAAGACTCCTTCCTCAATGCCAAGTCAAATGGTCGGATTAAGCAGTTTAGACAAAATGAGATGAATTTCTACACAGAATACAGTCCCTTCAAATCTATCATTCCTAACATGCTTTTAAAAATCACCTGGTGCAATATCACTACCACTGAAGGTACGCAGGTGCTTTAATACTGCTGTACTCCACTGTACTGTACTTATCAGAAGGAGGAGAAAAATGGAAAAGCAGATAGAAAAATACCAAGTTAACATTTTCAAATGGAGCCCACGAAACTCAGGAAAGCAATGTTATAATAAAATAATAGCTACTTGTAATAAAATTTCAAGACCTACTTTCTTTAGCACTTTATAGAATATCATTTCAACTGCTCTTCAGAACAAAGTGGGGATGTGGGTATATCTATCCCCATTTCACAGATGATGAAATTTGGAAATTTGCCGGAGGTAACACTTAACAATTGAATACAAATTCAAACCCAGAATTGCCTACCACTAAAATCCTTACATTTCTACATTGCTAAGAGGTAAGCAAAACTGATATAAAATACAATTATCCTACATGTGTTATTGAAGGAGATAAAAAATATGTCCGTCACTCAGGGCTTTCTCAGATTCATTCTTGCTTGACCTGCAGATTCTTGCCTTGGTTCTACTGCAGGATCATAAGGTCACTTCCTGACCTCGTCTGACTGCTCCTCAGGTCTCTAAGTCAGCTTTTTCCTCACACCTTTGTTTCCAATGATTCCAACTCCAAAAACATGACTTTGTGGTAGTAATGATGGCTATACAGTTTCAAAAAGGAGTCTTTCATACTGACAAATGCATGAAAAAATAAATTAGATTATGCATATTTAATATCAGTGTATGCTAACATTTCTTAGCCCAGGGAAGTTATGCACACTCATTCAAATCTTGATAAAGCAATTTTGTATGATTAAGAAGGCAGACTCAGTCTTGAGTCTGGCTGTCTGGATTTGAGTCCAGGCTTTACACGCTTCTAATTGTGTGGTCTTGTGTGGGTTTCTGGATCTCCTGCTTCAGTTTCTTCTTCTGCAATATGGAATCAAATGCCTGGCCCATGGGTGGCATGTGTAAGGAATCAATGACTCTGAGATTAGAGAATGTTCAGTCATTGGGGTGTTACATTCACCCCTTGAGTGCATGGGAGGACAGTCCATTTATGTGATGAAGGAAGGAAGTTTCAGTGGCATCAACAGCTGGAAGTCCTCGTGGACCTTGCCCTAGTGACACGTTGAAACAACGTACAAAGGGGTACCTACCTTTGTACATAAGTAAAAGGTCAAGAGGTGCCTGACCTTTTAGATTAGATTGTTCAGTTTAAAATTGGGCTCCCTGTCTACCGACTATATAACTTTGAACAACTTATTTTAAAACTCAGAGTATTTTTGTTGTCATTAAAATGAGGATAATAATATCTACCTCATAGTACGGAGACTAAATATAATAATTCCTGTAAGGAGTTTAACACTATGCATAGATAACGAATGCTGAGCCTTACTGTGATCATGATTTAGTTAGCCAGTATTTCCCTAGGTGTGCCTTGTAAGACGCCAGTTCCACAGAATGTTAATAGAGTGTTAGTGGGAAACGTAGGGGCAAATATATTTGTAAAATTCTGGGTTCAACAAATTTAATCAGACTTTTTTAACAAGAGGCATATTGAGTTTTGCAGAAAACTTTCTCCCCAGAGTAACACAGGATACTAGTGTCCTCAGGAAGCCCCTTAGAGAAATAATCCAGTTTAATATTCCCCCCTCAGCAGACAAATGACCACTTCAAATCTTCCATCCTATTGCCTTTGTTTCCCCTAAGCTTTCTTCCTAGTTGCTTTGTTATGAGACTATTTTTTTCCACATTTTTTCCAACCACCCTGCCTCCCCTTCCACATCCAATCCCTGCTCCGTCGTTGTACTACCTATCATCTAAAAGAAGGTGCAGTTTGGCAAAACTCATCTGACAAGAAGAGCTGCTTAGCATAATTCTTGGTAATAGAGTTCCCGTAGCAAACGACCTCTGCTTCAACGTCAATGGCCATTGTATTTTCCTTCTCACTGTGCACCCGCCAAATGGGATGACAAAAATGGGATGACAGCTGGTCAGACTGGTACCTAGATGTATGGAAATGGGAGCACCCACAATGTCACGGGGCTGTCAAACTAGAAAAAGCAGAATGAAGGTCAACATTTGGAAGTGTCAAAAGACACCTGCCTTCTTTGTCTCAAACCAGCCCCATCCCTGACCAGCCAATGACTGTCTTCTCTTCATACTTCCTCAACCTCTCCTCCTAAATGTAATCACTTCTTTACATCCCTATGGCAACACTGACACTCAGATCACCAATACTTCTCACACCAATACTTCTCCTCCTAACCGGACTTCTTGCCACCGATGTTGCTTTCCTCGGGCACTAAAGGCAGGGTCAGTGTCTGCCTTTTTCACGACTGTATTTGCAGCATTTAGAATTTTGTAAGCACCTGAAATACTGTTGACTGAATGTAATGCATTCTCTATGCTGTAGCCAAATATGTAGCTATTATCATGAGATATCCTTCATAAGAGTAAAATGTCCACATGATTCCCTACATTCAGAGTGGGGGAAAAGGCCATAACCCATAACAAGATATAAAAACATGTATGTATGTATGTAATGTATGTATGTATAAATAAATAAAAAGCCCTGGCTGGTATGACTTAGTGGATTGTGTGCAGGCCTGCAATCCAAAGGGTCACAGGTTCAATTCCCAGTCTAGGGCACATGCCTGGGTTGCAGGCCAAGTTCCCCAGTAGGGGGCGCACAATTGGCAACCACACATTGATGTTTTCCTCTCTTTCTCCCTCCCTTCCCATCTCTAAAAATAAAATAAAATCTTTAAAAATAAACCTGTATCAGGGTTAAAAAATTGTTTTGACTCATTATGTCTCTGATTTGACTTTATGTGGTCACAGCATTCTATTTTAACTCTACTAAATGTCCTCAGTGCCTTCCAGCATATTTCACCTTTGAAAGGTATCAGCCACTCACCCCATTTCCCATCCACTTTCAAAACGCTAACTTCTCTTCATTGGTCAGGGTGCAGGTTAGAGTTCCTCCCACAGGATTTGTCCAAAACCATGTTGAGCACCCGTCTTTATGCACAATAGCCACTCACCACGCGGTATTATAATTTTATATTTACTTCTCTCCATTCCCCACTCTAAGATTCATAAAGATAGGGACTGTGCCCAGTACATTTGTGGCTACTGAGGGCCTCCAAAGTTGAGCTCATTCACTGGTAAATGAGTATCTGTCTGTGGTGCCTTGGAACCAAATATATTGTGTAATCAATGTGAGGAGAAAGGAGTATGTGTCATTCCTTTAGGGTAGCATTACAAAAGGAAAAACAAGAAAAAGACTGTAAGAAAGAGGTCTGAAAGGGATACAAGAAAGGCAAACTGGAAAAGAAAATAAGGGAGAAATCCAATCTAATGAATTTTATTCTGATTTTTAAATACCAATCAAGCTTGAGCAAATTGAAGTATAATGGAGTGATGGAGGATTTTTGAAAAAAGACAATATCAAAGAAGAAAGCCCAATGTAAAAAAAGCCGGATGGCACTTTTGTCCTTGACCTTGTCGGGGGGCACAGAAGGAAGGGGCGTGTACTTCCCATGCAGTATGCTAACCACCAGATCAGTTCGAAATTTCCCACCACAGTCAAGGGCCCAATGCACCTTGAGAATTGTCACATTCATCTGTAAAAACAGCAAAATTTAAGTGAATTTTTAACAGCAAAAACCGTGGAGAAAAGAAACAGGAAACTGAAGGATAAATACACACAGAGAAAGAAACCTTGAAATTGCTCCCCGAGCAGCAGCAGCAGCCTGCAGCCTGCAAGGAGCACAAGGGACATAGGATAATTGGGAAATGGTAACCTTGGCAGTGAAGGATGTTGAAGTGAAAAGTTGTCAAAGCAGAGGACTGACAATTAAATCTCCAGACTTCCTCCCACTCTTCTGTATTGTGTTTCAGTTATACTCGCTGAGATTGAGACTTCCGGATGATTTGAAACCCTTACCCTCCCCACCAATTCTAAAAGTGCATTTAATTGTAAATAAACAAGAACTGAAACTCTATTATGCTACTAGAAAAACCATTTCCCCATAAAAACAGAAAGCAAGTTTAACTGGTCTAAAGAAGAGAAAGTGGAAAGGAAATAGGGGAGAACTCATGTAGAAAGGAGATAAAAGCTGGAGCTAGAATCCAACCACGTGGCCTCCCCTTGAGCTTAAGGCACTTCTGTGGAAACAAAGGTCACAAAAGGCAATATATATAAAACTCTTTTTAGGACACTTCTCTACATTGATCTAACAGTCAGACCAACCTTATGTTAATTAAGTACAATGGCATGCCCTGGCTAGGTATCTCAGTTGGTCGTCCTCATACGCCAAAGTTGTGGGTTCGCTCCCAGGTCAGGGCACATACAAGAAACAACAAATGAATGTGTAAGTGGAACAGTAAGTTCTCCCCGCCCCCCCACCCCGGTCTCGAATCAATAAAAAAATAATAATTACAGTGGCATGGGTTTCAACAGCCAAAACTAGCACAGGAATCCACCCTACTCCACTTCATAAGGCAGGTTCCTTTTGTCTTCATAGGGACCAGATGATCTTTACAAAATTTAAATAAGATCACATGACTCTACCTCACACCTGCTTAAAATTCCAAAATTTACCTACCCACTTAAATGAGGGTAAAATATAAATTTCTTACTGGAGAAAAAGGCTCAACCTCCCTCCTCTCTGACCTCACTTCACATCCCTGTCCCCTCTGTTCTCCATTGGCCTGCCCTCTGCCCCTTGTGCCAAGATCAATCTAGACCTGACACTAAATTTCAGCTCTGCCTTGAAAGCTCTCTCTCCACTCTTTGCAAGCTGAGCTTCTATCATGGATTGCCTCCATGGAGAGCGCCTCCTGACCACCTGCCCTCCAGTGTACAAAGACACCAACCCCATCGCCTCTCTTTCTCTCAATATCCTGGAGTACTTTATTACAACATGAAATTACCTTATTTACATATTATACATTTAAGTGTTTTTTTCCTCTCTTTTTTTAAAAAAGATTTTATTTATTTTTAGACAGAGGGGAAGGGAAGGAGAAAGAGAGGAAAACATCAATGTTTGGTTACTTCTTGAGCACCCCCTACTGGGGACCTAGCCTGCAACTCCGGCATGTGCCCTGACTAGAAATTAAACCCGCAACCCTTTGGTTCACAGGCCAGCACTCAATCCACTGAGCAACACTAGCTGGGGCTGTTTTCTTTTTTCTCCCACTAAAAGGTAACTTCTGTGAGGGCAGACCTTGTCTATTTATCACTGCTCCAGTAACAGAACAGTAGTTACAATGCAGAACAGTACCACATGTTCAATGAAGAAATAAATGCATGTGTTGAATATATAATCATAACAGAATAGATGAGTCATTTTTAATATTGAAGTTCTGTTACTTCTTTTAATTTAAACAATTAAATTTCTATTATATTCATCAGCTAGGAATGACAATGTCAAGAACAGCGCACATGTTGGTGCAGTGATACAGTATGAAGTAAGAAGAGGAGTGAGTGGGAGATGAGAAAATGGAAGAGTCTAGATTAATCTTTCACGAAACATGCAGGGAAGGGAAGTAAAGGTAGAGTGGTAGCTGGAGAAATTTTCACAAGGTGCTGGGGGAAAGCCAGAAGGAAGAGAAAAGTTAAAGATTCCAAAGTGAGCGTAGACTCTGAAGATTAAAAGGTTTTGTAAGCATTTACATTCTATAAATACAAGTTATTCTTATATTTATAATAAGTTATTTTTAGTGTTACTTTTAATTTCCACATTTTATATAGAAACAAATGTATCTTCCAAAACTAAATCATTTTTTGTTTGCTGACAGGTTATTAGAATAATCTTACTAAATAGGACACCTAGAACCACAAGATTCACTACATTGTTCATTTTATCTAATAATTATGTCCAACTGGATTATCATTTTATTATAAAGATTTTGACTTCATCTAATACATCCAAGTTATTTACTGAAATAATAATGATCTTTGAAGTAGATAGCAATATCAGCATGGCATTAGATAGGTAGACATTATTAGATAGATGTTAAGTAGATATAGATGTGTATTAAAGTATGAGGGACTCATGTATGTATGTATTTTGTATATGTAAGAACATATAGTAACAAATTTAAGAGATAATCATGTAACCCTACCAATAATCCTACATCGTGTGTTATATTATACAGAAGCTGAGGTGATCAATTCTAGCATTTTTATTATGTCTATTCATTTTGTTTTTATTTTATGTTATATACCCACTATCATCACATTATAGTATTCCACACCACACTTAACCATGTACGTTATTTGAATTAGAATCTCTCTGTTGAACAATTTGAATCTGGACTTCCCATCTTGTAAATTATCATCGAAAGTTTATAGAGTTGGATTTTTATGTCAGTCATGTGATTAAAGCAATTAGCTCATATTTTCTCAGGTAACTTTAGAACAAAGATTGAAATCTCAATCACTCATTGAATTTTTCTAAATTGAAACAACTGTTATAAAATTCTCATCTTTTTTGATACAACAGTGTTTCATGCTAAATCTACTTTTTGGGTTCCATTTTGTTAAAAATTTATCCCTGGAGATTTAGCCAAGAAATCTCCATTGATTTCTAAAGATTGCCTGGCAGCAAATATAAGTCTCATTTAAGAACCACAATTGCCTCCTTTCTTAACCCAAATTTTATATTTCCATTTATTTCCCCACAATACTGCAATTTGGGTGGGTACAGAAACCCAGGAGTGCTTTTGCTTTATGCTCAGCAATGTACAAAGTGTTGATTTTGTACAAATGCTTTGCCACCTACAGACTATAATAACAGGAAATAGAAACGTATTGTCATTTAAATGATTTCTCCAGAAGGATACAATATTCTAAAACTCTAAGTTCTAATACCCAAAACAGACAAAATGTCATAAGCAGAATAAAGCAATCATTTGAGATTAGGAGAGCACTAGGAAAACAGCTGAAATGATCAGGGCTAAACTGAACCACAGAGCTGTGCATTGTTATTACAGCTAAATCACTTTCCCTCCTTCTTTATCCATAAAATGGGAATGTTACCTAGTTTCTCATAGACGAATGCCATTATAATAAAAAAGAAATCATGTGACAATTGGACTTAATAAAAGACATTGATAAATCAGAGGTGTTACTCTTTCTTCAAAGGTCCTACTCTTAGACCATGGGCTTGTAAGTCAAAAATAGCTGCCTGAGTGTGATGCTAGCTTCAGTTCATAATAAGTAAATAGATTGGTCAAGTTTACTTAACAACTTGAGCCTTCGTGCTCACACATGGAATGCATTAATACTACTACACTGGTAGGACTGTTGTAAGCTATAAATACAATGTATTTAAAGCATTTAACACAAAGCCAGAATATACACTTAAACTATAGCTATTATTAACAATAGTATTAACAATATTAACAGTATAGTAGTAACAATATCTGGAACACAGCCTCCTAGCTAGGCATGAGTAGGGAATAAAAAGTCTTTGAAAAACAAATAAAAGAGCTCATATGTTTTAATCCTAAGTGAAAAATGAACCTACTTTTATAAATCTATTCTAAGGCTGTAGAATTAGCAGGTAAGAATGTGAAGCAACAAGGTACAAATGGAATAGGACTATTTAACAGTACTCTGATGGCTCTGCAAAGTAAACACTGATACGTGGATATCAGAGAATAGACATCAAATCTATAAATGTACAGCATTCTAGGATCATTAAGTATATGAACAAATATTGCTCAAATGCCTCTAGAGATATGTAGAGCACAGCATGCTAACCAAAGTTATTAATATTACTATTTATGTTTTTATAATTTCAAATGCACTGGCTTAAATTGTACTAGTTCATTCAATATATCATTGAGTCCTCATAATAGCTCTTAATAATTCTCATAAAACTAAGTTCTGTTTGTATTAATACTCCCAGATCACATATAGAATCTGCAAGAATAATTTGGAGACAAGTAATAAGTGGCAGAGGAGAGTCTTGAATCCAAATCTTCTCCCCATTGGCTCAGGTCTCACCACAACAGTGGTTAGAAAATGCTTTGCATACTCTGTGATGGGTCCCAAAGGTATGGGATGCATTTTTACAGGTGTGCACTTAAAAAGGCTAAAATGAAATTCTAATTTTTAATTATCTAGAATTATCGAAAGAAAATCACCTCATTGCCAAGTTACTGTGTAAAGGAAATACTATTGTATCTCATTACTGTTCCCTGTGGATTATATAGTGATCATTTTATAAATGGCATGCCTTTTACCATTTATACACATGGCATGATCTGGTGAAGAGTTGAAATATTCATAGCTGAGTGTCCATTGTCTACCAGACACCAGCCTATTAAGATCAGACCTAATAGAATTGCTACAGCAGAAGTGGCAACCTCAGACAGGGTTGTCAGATAAAATACAGAATGCCCATTTAAACTGGAATCTATCTTTTGTTATCAGTTCACTGAGATATAGTTGACATACAAAATGACTGTGCATATTTAATAAATATGAGTCGATGCCTTAGGATGCAAATACCCATGGTACCACCACCATAGCCAAGGCATACACACTGATACCAATCACCTACCTCCAAAAGCTTCTTTGTGTCCCTTTGCTGTATATGCACGTTGGGTGGGGTGGGGGGTTGGTTAAGAACATCTAACATGATATGTACCCTCTTAACAAAGTTTGAAGTATACACCGTATTATTAATTACATACACAAGATTGTACAGCAGACCTCTAGAATCCACTCATCTTTTATAATTGTAACTTTATACCCCTTGAACAACTGCCCATTTCTTCCTTCCCCTGTCCTCTGGCAACCATCATTCCATTTTCTTCTTCTATAACTTTGACTACTTTAGAGATTTCATATAAGTGGAATCACGTAGTGTTCTTTCTTTATGATCGACTCATTCCACTTTACATATCTTCCAGGTTCATCCATGTTATCACAAATGATGGGATTTCCTTCTTTTTTATAGCTAAATAACATTCCATTGTAAGTATATACTACATTTTCTTTATCCATTCATCTATCAACAGACATTTTGGTGGTTTTCATATCTCAGTTACTGCTAATAATGATGCCATGAACATGGGAGTACAAATATCTCTTTAAAATCTTGATTTCAACTCCTCTGGATCATATGATAGTTCTATTTTTAATATTTTGAGAAACCTACATACTGTTTTCCATAGTGGCTGCATCATTTTACATTCCTACTGTGTATAAGGGGTTCCTATTCTCCACATCCTCACTAACATGTGTTATCTTTTAACACGTGTTATTTTTTTAATAATAAATATCCTAATAGGTATGAGGCGATTGCTCCTTGTGGTTTGCATTTTTGTCTCCCTGGTGATTTGTGATGTTGAGCACATTTTTGTGTACCTGGTGACCATCTGCATGTCTTGTTTGAAAAGATGTCCATCCTTTTCAAAAAATTTTTTGTTGTTAGGTTCTTGAAGTTCTTTATATACTTTACAAATCACCCCCTTCTCCAATTTATCTGAAATTTACATTTAACTAGGTGTCCTATAATTTTAGTTGCCAAATCTGCCAACTCTCCTCTAGTTTTCAACTATATTATTTTAAGCAAGAAACTAACATTGACTTCTAGATTGAAACATGCTTCTCTGGAGAAAAATAAGCTTGAAATTTCAAAGAAGATAGTAGAGACTAAAATAAAATCTTCCTTTATTTCATGGTTGACTACCTTCTACATACAGACCCAAGAAGAGATGTCTGAAAACTATTTCTTCAATTTGCCTACAATTCTGCTGGCTAATTTTGAAGATCCTAAATTGTATATTCTGATTAAAAATGTAGCAAATTTAGTCTAATATGGCAATTAACAGCATGAGATTTGAATTCAGACACTGAATGTCAAGATTTCACTACATACTAGCTGTTAGAGACACGATGTTTAATTTTCCAAAGCCTCAGTTTCTTCCACTGTATGTGGATAGTAACAATACCTGCCTCAAAGAGGTGCTAGGCTGTTAAATAAGTTAATTTATTTTGAAGTTCTAAGCACAGAGTAAGCAATCTAGAAATGCTAGCTCTGCCTTGGCTGGTGGAGCTCAGTGGATTGAGCACGGGCCTGTGAACCAAAGGATTGCGGTTCAATTCCCAGTCAAGGCACATGCCTGGGTTGCAGGCCAGTTCCCAGCAGGGGGTACATGAGAGGCAACCATACATTGATATTTCTCTCCCTCTCTCCTTCCCTTCCCCTCTAAAGATAAATAAAATCTTAAAAAAAAAAAAAAAGAAATGCTAGCTCTGAAAGAGAAGTCATTTAAAATTATTCTGTGATTACCTTCTTTATTCAATAAGGAATAACGAGTTGACTGATCTCCATTTCTATCTTAGAAGAACTACAAGGCATCACAAAAGCAACACAAATCTCGTTCTTCATTCATATATTCCCTGTTGACTCATTTTACACATTTCCAAATAATTGTCAGTAGTTTGAGGATAGTTTATCTCTCAGGTTTAAATTTTATAACTCTTTGTGCTTCAAAATATTAACTTTAAACTACAGTCTTTCTCTGTATTTGTTTTGTATTCAGTGCCCCTATACTTACCATTTGCTTTTTTCTTTTTAATTATTAACTATTGCTTCCAGGATCTAAATCTGTTCTTCCCAAAGGAAAAAAAAAGACGGTATGATTATGTGGTATAATCAAAATGAGATTTCATACTAAACCCCCTCTTACAAGCAATGTATGATGTCAAACTATAAGCCATAAGCAAATTTTAGTGTAATGAAGCTCAAATTTAAAAAGTAATAAAGCTATTTAATTGAAAAAAAAACCTAGTGTATACAATTCTGTCTCCTCTCCTATAAAAACTTCAGGCGCAGTGTCAACAGCTACGGAAGTCTGTATCTGCCTTGCCCCACCCTCTTACAGCATCAGCGATGCTCTGTCACACACAGCGGCCAGTAGCAGGCGGCAGGAGACAGGCAGTGTGTAGACAACCCGCAAGGCTCCCCCTCCTGACTGACACAGAGATGGCTGCATTTCACGACTCCGGGCTGGAGTATCACTGAATAGAATGAGAAAGAAAACTTTTGGTCCTGTGTGCTCTTATATAGGTAGCTAAGTCATCATCCTAGCATGTAATTTTGTGATTCTTATGGCAAAAAAAAACAGAGCTAGCTCTGCGCATAATATCTAAGTTCCACAGACAGGGTCCATAACAAAATATTTTCTTTCCTTTTTAAACAAAACTTTTATAGTTATTAAAGAAAATAACTTATGATCATGGAATCAATTCTAAATATTTATCTACCTTATTACCACTGTCACTGGTTCAATATTTTTCTTCATTTTACTCTAGTGCATGTATTCTCTTAAGAAATGAGACCATGGAAGAAATCACTCCACCCCAGCACTTTCTCCTTCATGATAGCAAAGGAGCCAAAGAATAAGTGAGAATGATGAAAGAAATTAATCTTTAAGGTTCTTTATTAGAATAAAATCTGTGGTCCAAAAAAGACACCCATTTTCACTGTGGCTACAGCTACAGGTATGAGGGATTCTTCCCTCCATCAATTCAGTCATCCAGCATGGCCAGTATGTCATCAGACACTAACTGGGTAACAGCATGAAATCAGGGGAGAAAACACCTTTACCAATAAACCATCGCAAATGGCTGACCTCCCTTCAACACACAGCCTTCTCAGAGGTAAGTGAACTGAAAGGCTAAAACATGAAGGTTTGCCCTCATGCCCCAAAGGGCGCAAACATTAACCCATTTCACCTTACCATCAAAAATTATAAAAGCAGCCCTGGCTGGTGTAGCTCAGTGGATTGAGCGCGGGCCTGTGAACCAAAGGATCGAGGTTCGATTCCCAGTCAGGGCACATGCCTGGGTTGCAGGCCAGTTCCCAGAAGGGGACACACGAGAGGCAACCACACATTGATATTTCTCTTCCTCCCCCTCTCTCATACCCTTCCCCCCAAAGGTAAATAAATAAAAATCTTAAAAAAAAAACTTTAAAAAATTATAAAAGCCAAAAAAAAAAAAAAACCACATAAAAGGACAACGACACCCACATGTTGAAAGATGTGCCATTCTGTCCTCAAAAGAAACCAATAAAAATAGGTTCAAGAAGAGGCTCCTTAATCTAGTTCATTAGAATCTGCCTGCACTTTGTTCTAAGAATAATAGTTCAATATTTTTGGACAGCCATGTGTACCATCATTAACCTCCAAGTACAACTGCACAATGCATGATGCTGACACCTGCATTTTTATAACTGTATTTTACACATATTCTTTAATGTATTTGATATTTGTACATAACCTCATATACAATGAGCTCCTTTTGAGCAAAAGTGGAACATGATCAATGTTTAATATAGTGAAGTACTATAACCAATTTTCAGTTAATAGCTTAAGCAACTCATAACTAAACTGATTAAGAATAAAAGCAGCAACCACTATGTGCTATAAATCCCAGTCCATGGGAAGTTCTGTAATATATTCTTTCTGCCTGTTCCTTTGCAACAAGATGGCAGCTCCTTATTAAAATCTCACTTTTTAACCCTTTCCAACATCTGGAAATTTCTATCCTGAATAAAATCAATCACAAAATACAGGAAGTCCTGACTTGACATAGGTGATAAGAAGTTGTGTGACATTAAGCTAAATAACATATAACAAAATCACTTTTACCAAAGGCTAATTGATATAAACAATCAATTAGCTATGGCATCTCATCAACATTTTAAGGAAATGACCTTGAATGAAAAGATGTTATTTGAGGGCCTGTTGTGCACACGAACTCTACCTTCTCTTTGCCATCAACTGTTTCTTTCCACTTCTAACATTTTATTTATGAATGAACTTGGACACCTCAGTCTAAGAGCAGGTACTGAGTTGCCCCAAATATGTGTTTGTTTTTTTATGTACAATGGCTCTAGTAGTGCTTGTCTTTAACTTCATTCAAAACAATTTTGTTAGATTGTATTGTGACAGCTGTCATACCAGCATGCATTTTTTTAAAAAAAAAAACTTACCATATTTGGCGAATTTTTGTATAGTCATTTTAATACTGAAGATGAAAGGAAATATACAACATTTTTGGCATATCATGCTTTATTATTTCAAGAAAGGTAAAAACACAAGTGAACCGCAAAAAAGAAGAGATTTGTGCAGTATATGGAGAAGGTGCTGTGACTGATTAAATGTGTCAAAAGTGGTTTGCAAAGTTTCATGCTGGAGATTTCTTGCTGGACGATGCTCCACAGTCTTCCAGACTAGTTGAAGTTGACAGTGATCAAACTGAGACATTAATTCAGAACAATCAATATTATACCACGTGGGAGATAGCTCACATACTCAAAATATCCAGGTCAATAAAGTTATTGGTGAAAACGAAACATGTCTTTTATTTTATGGAAAAAACTAAATAAACTTTTTGGCCAACCCAGTATTTTCCAACAGTAAGCAATCACACTGCAAAGCAGCACTGAAGTGGTTACATGTGCAACCTTAAGAAATTTTCCCAATGGTGAGATTGATTAAATTGTGAAATTATGTCCCAAGATGGTAGTAGAAGCCTATTATCTAAATCTATTTTATTTTTCTTTATTTTTTTGTTGACACTATTACAGATGTTCCCATTTTCCCCTTTCCTTTGCTCACCTCCACCCAGCCCCTCCCCTCCCTCTCTCTGGCCATAACCACACTATTGTCTGTGTCTGTGGGTTATGAGTATATGAGTTTTGGCTGATCCCTTCACCTTCTTTCATCCAGTCCCCTCTTCCCTCTCCCTTCTTACAGCTGTCAGTCTGTTCCATGTATCCATGCCTTTGTTTCTATTCTGTTCATTAGCTTATTTTATTCAATAGATTCCAGATGTAAGTGAGATCATGTGGTATGTCTTTCCTGACTGGCTTATTTCACTTAGCATAGTAATACCCAGGTCCATTCATGCTGTCACAAAATGTAAGATCTCCTTCGTTTTTATGGCTGCACAGTATTCCATTGTGAAAATGCACCACAGGTTTTTTTATACACTCATCTACCTGCACACTTGGGCTGTTTCCAGGTCTTAGCTATTGTAAATAACACTGCTATGAACTTAGGGTTGCATATATTCTTTTGAATTGGTACTTCGGGATTCTTAGGATACACTTCCAGAAACAGACCACTGGGTCAAAAGGCAGTTCCATTTTTAATTTTTTGAGGTAACTCCACACTGTTTTCCACAGTGGGTGCACCAGTCTGCATTCCCACCAACAGTGCACTAAGGTTCCCTTTTCTCCACTTCCTCACCAGCAGTTGTTCTTTGTTGATTTATCGATGATGGCTCTCCTGACAGGTGTGAGGTGGTATCTCATGGTGGCTTTAATTTGCAACATTCTGGTAACTAGTGGTGTTGAGTATTTTCCCATATGTCTGTGGGCCATCTGTATGTCTTCTTTGGAGAAGCGTCTATTCAAGTCCTTTTCCCATTTTTTAATGGGGCTGTTTTTCTTGCTGGCATTGAGTTTTATAAGTTCTTTATTTATTTTGGAAATTAACTCCTTTCAGATGTATCATTGGTGAATATGTTCTCCTATACAGTGGGTTGTATTTTTATTTGTTGGTGATTTCCTTTGCTGCATAAAAACTTTTTAATTTGATAGTTACATTTGCCTATTTTTTTCTTTTATTTCCTTTGCCCTAGGAGACCTATCGACAAAAATATTGCTACAAGAGCTGACTGAGACTTTATTGCCTATGTTTTCCTCTAAATGTTTATGGTTTTATGACTTACATGTGTGTGTTTTATCCATTTGGAGCTTATTCTTATGTGTGGTACAAGTTACTATTCTAGTTTCATTTTTATGCACGTACCTGTCCAATTTTCCCAACATCATTTATTGAAGAGACTGTCTTTACTCCATTGTATGCTCTTGCTTCCTTTCTCAAACATTTATTGACCATATAGGCATGGGTTGATTTCTGGGCTCTCTGTTCTCTTCCATTGATAAGAATAAATTTAGCCAAGGAGGTAAAAAAACTATACTTGGAAAACTATAGGACACTGAAGAAAGAAACTGAGGAAGATACAAATAAGTGGAAGCATGCATCGTGTTCATGGATAGGAAGAATTAATATCATTAAAATGTCCATAATACCCAAAGCAATCTATAGATTCAACACAATTCCTATTAAAAATGCCAATGGCATATTTCACAGATCTAGCACAAATATTCCAACAATTTATATGAAACCTAAACCTTTTTAGAAAAAAACATTCCAAAAAACACCCTAAGTAGAAGCAAGTCCTGCAGTAGGAGGACAGGTGGGAAGGGCCCACACTGTAGCCATCGTTACTCTTACTCCATGTCCGCTGAAAACCACTGAACTTGTTTCTCTCCTACGTATGTACTCTTACTTCACTGTTGGTAATAAGATTTCAGGGTTTATCAGACAGAATGCTATACAAAACAACTGTATCAGATACCACCAGTTTTGTGACTATTTAGCCAACAACCCCTGAGTTAACTCTGTTCTTGCCATGCACGTATAATGGATATTATTGTGCTCTGTAAAGTATCCTACAAATTAGACTTATGACCAAATCATACTAAAATAGGTAATATTGTGAATGGATAAGCACCATGGTGTGTATGAGCAGCATATTATTCAGTGTTAAAAATGAATGAAATTCTGATACAGGCCACAAAATGGATAAATCTTGAAAACATGCTAAGTGAAATAAGCCAGGCACAAAAGTAAAAATGTTATATTATTCCATTTATATGAGATATTTAGAACAGACAAATTCATAGAGACAGAAAAATAGAATGGAGGCCACTAGGAGCTGAGGGAAAGAAGAGCCACAGCATTACTGTTTGATGAGTATAGAGTTTCTGTTTGGGATAACAAAAAAGTTCTCAAAATGCACAGTGTCATGATTGCACAATATTATGAATGAACTTAATTCCACTGAAACTATTAAAATGATAAATTTTATGTTATGTGTATTTCATCACAATAAAAATTTAAAAAGTAACATGGCAAGAGGCATAATGAGAATGGTTCTGCTCATCAGCTCTGTCATAAAACCTATATTTATTTTCTTCATGAAACTTACAGTATTTCAAATTATACTGATATGTTTATTGACCCCCTCTTCCCCTCCTAGAATAAAATTCTATAATTGCAGGAGCCTAGGCTTTCCATCTCAATACTTTATCTCTAGCACTTGGTATGTCATTTTGTCACAGAGTAAATGCAGAATAAATATCTGTGGAGTAAATGAATTAATAAGTAGAAGAAGTAATATATATGTCTTTTTAATTTTGAGTGCATAGTCATGCACTTTTTTCTTAGGTCTGATAACATTTAATGCCTCCATATTCTGTAGGCAGAAGGATACTTTCAACTGTTATGCAGTTTGCATGTAAGTCCTGTGTCTGCAACCAGACTCCAAACTCCCCCCCCCCCCCGCAAAAAGTAGGTGCTATTGCTCCACTTCTCCATAAAATATTTCACCTTTACATAGTGCACTATGGCATACTAAGAACTTTCACACCCAAAATCACATTTGATATACATGACCATGAGGCTGGCACACATAAGCATCCCCATTGCAAAGATGAGGAAACAAGTTCAGAGAAGTTAAATGACTTCCTCAAAGTCAAAGTTAGTAAGTAGAAAAATTCAGAACTCAAAACCAGGTCTTCTAGCTCCAGGTCAAAAATTCCGTCCATTAAAAGTTTGATAATGAAAACAATGATGCTAATGCCATATTTTCCATAATTTAAAATAGAACACTTTAAAATATTTCCTTCTATATTTTCTGGGCTTATAGTGAAAGATACCTAGACCATGGATGTTTTTAGAAATGCTCAAAAAGAGGCAAATTATACATGTCTGAAAATAAATTTAGCTAACTATTGGCTAATATAATACTAAGGGGTGGGAGGAAGAGAGGTAGGAACGGAGGAAGCTACTAGCTGTTTGGACATCTCCGAGGGAGCCAGTAGGGACAGTGAGGTATGTAAATGCAGAGAGGGTTCAATTCCACCCTCCAGCTCACCTCCAGAACCCGTTCAGCCCCAGCACCCTGATGACACATGAAAATGTGAGCCATGTTCTACCATACCTTCCCATTTCTCTAAAAAGCCAGAAATTCAGAATCATATCTGAAATCTCTCCATTTTTAAATTTTCTCAATTAATTCCATTTTAGCACATGGTTCATGCCAAACACAGCCTGTGGGCAGCCAGTTGTGGGCTCTGGTCCGAGCCATCCTTTCTCTGGGTGGGCTGTAGAAGAGACAGTGCTCTCCAGTCACAGGCCGTGTGAACTCTGACTTGGATCAGGAAAAAAAAGAAGCAGGAAGGGAGTATATAGAGACAAAAAAATAACCTTAAAGGAAATAATTATTTCCTGTGTCTTTCCCCTGTTTTTTTCTTTACCCCCACAGAAAATTATTCCTAGATTTTATGGGGCTTCAAACAAATGAGTGCTTTTATATCATACTTGTGCACTATTTTGTTTTAATCCTTACCCGAGGGCATTTTTTCATTGTTTTTAGAGAGAGGAAGGGGGAGAGAGAGGAGAGGAGAGAGACAGGCATCAGTTGCCTCCCATACGTGTCCCTGCTGAGGATCAACCCACAACCAGATACATGCCCTGACAGAGAACTGAACCCGCACCTTTTTGGTGTATGAGACAATGCTCCAGCCAACTGAAACACCCTGCCAAGGCTCAAACAGCTGTGCTTTATGAGAAATTAGGTCTTTAGATTTGAAGATATTTAGTATACGAATGCAACTTAAAACTCATATTACCTTCCACAGAGAATCCAGAGGCTGAAAACGGAGTATTCACTCTCACAGGGACAAGATCGGATGCTGTACGTTAGCAGTGGCACATAAAGATTATAACTTGGGAATGAAAGAAAGAAAAGAACCTCCTGAAAAGCAGATGTCTTGAGCTAGAAGCAGCAATCACAGCACATGCAGCTGGGCAGTGGTTGGAAACCACTGGAAGAAAACAAAGCACAAGGTATAAAAATACCAAAGAAGTCAGCTGGTTCTTTTCAACTGGTAAGAACAAAAACTACAGAGAACAAAAGGACATTAAGAAGACTGGTAAAAATCTGAAGCTTTAAATAGCCTATGGTTCAGACAAGCTGGAAAATAAGGGGCAAAAGAAGAATATGAAGAATTAAGTTGCTGTACTGAGTTTTTCTCCTGGCGTAAGGCTGAAAGGACCATTCAGAATTACCTCAAATCTCGGCTCTCTCACCAAATTCAATAACGCCGCTTCCTTGGGGGTGCCACCTTGCAGATGCTACAGTCACTTCAATTTATTACATGTAATTTTCTAGCCTTTACAAAGGTATCTAACATGACTGCCCTGGCCAACATTCTATTCTATGTTTATGTTCTTTACCGACTATGTGAAAACATAGAAAGAATGCTGAATTTGCAGTAAGAATACTTGTATTCAAGTTTTGTTCACCTGCTACTGCTTAGGTGGATGACTTCTGGAGTCATTTCATCTCTTTTTGAGTCTCAGCTTTTTTTTTTTTTTTTTTTAGTAAAATGAAAGTAATAAAATTCTTCTTAAGTAACTTACAGGGTTGTGAAGATGAAAAGATGTAACCTATATGATAATTTCTTACCAATTTTAATCCTAATATATTATCAAAAGAGTCAAAGGGGTGTGGCTCAGCAGGTTGGGCATCACTACATAAACCAAAAGGTCACCAGTTCCATTTCCTGTCAGAGCGCATGCCTGGGTTGTAGGCCAGGTCCCCGGTTGGGGGTGTGCTAGTGGTGATGGACTGGTGCTTCTCTTACACATCAATGTGCCTCTCTCCCTTCCTCTCACTCTAAAAATAAATAAATAAAATCCTAAATTTAAAAAGGGTTCATCATCCAATGAAAAGTACAGCCTCACCATTCAAACATCTACTGTGACTCTAAATACTGGTAATATAGCTGTGAAAATGACAGGCAAGATCCCTACACACATACAGCCTGCATTCTGATTAACATTGTAAATTCTTAACTCAAGTTTTGACAATAACATCATAAACAAAATAATTCATCTTGCAGCTAATAAACTAATTTTAAATAAGTTTATGATAATGTATTGCTTGTTTTCCGTTAATTTCCAGAAAGAAAAGAATGTAATGGCACAGCTTAATTAAATTCAGAAAGACACTTAGCCTGAAATTACATAAAGTATTGTTTACTACACATGTGTCATTGGTACACAGTAATTACTAAACAGTCAGCACAGGCACACTCACCATCAGACAAACTTAGGGGAAATGCTGCTGCTTACTCCAAGTTTGGCTTGGGGAAATACCAGGTATTCATCCAAAACAGCTGTTATTAAGTGTTTATTTTATGCAAGTCCCTGTGGGGGGCATTATAATACTAAAATCAGCCCCAGTTCTCCTTCTTTCCTTCAGAGGACTCATGAGAGAGGAATAGAAGTAAGATTTGTAAGATCACGTAAGTAAGAGAGCAATGCATGGACTATTACAGGATTGCAGCAGTCTAGAAAGACAGGCCAGACTTAAGGAGTCAGCTACCTTCATAAAACTTGGACAAGTAGGACAAAGCTGGACCAGTCGTCAAAATTCTGAGGTAGAATCTAATCATGTCTTTGCCCAAGTCTTGTTCTACAAACTAAAGCAAATTGTTTCAGCCTAGTTTTACTATCTACAAAATAAAAAAAATAAAATGAAACATTACCAACCTCTGGCCCTTCTGGCCTTCTCAAATCTTTTTTTAAAAAAAACTCAGGATAGAATAAACAGACATATCTAATTGTAATTTACTGCACACTTTTGGTTGTTGCATTAGGTAAAATATGCAAAGCACCTCACTACTTCTGCCACTTAAGAACATACTCAACAAGTGCTAAACCTGAGTCTGAAGTACACAATAATTGGACTAAGCCTTGAAGCATGGGTAAGAGTTCAATAAGCAGAGATGATTTTTAAAAAAGCCACACTATGTCAAAGGAACAGCCTGGGAAAGACATGGAATTGGGACATGCAGGGAGTAGGAAAAGCAAGCAGACTCATTTGGTTTCCTCCTAAACTCCAGAACAGAGTAATGAGTTACATCTGGAACAAGGCATTTCAAAATAAGAAAACCGAGGCTCAGCGTGGTGGAGGGACTCACCCAATAGAGACACATCCCTAAGTGATAGCTTTGGTACCCATATTCAGGTCCTCCGATTACAAATTCCTTACTCCTTCCATCATATCACCGTCCTACAGCAACATGTGTGGACGTGTCACGCACGAGATGAACAGTAGAGAAAGAGATCCCGGTTTCCACGTTAGTTGCCATTTTGTGCAAGGGGAGAAGGATGATGCAGAGCCAGCGTGTGTACAAACAACATGTACGGGATCATAAAACAGTTTTAGTTTATTTGGGGCCATTATCACATTTGTGAATCATCAGGGGAACATGTGTCCTCCACCTCAGTTCACCTTGGCTGTTCACCTGATTTCTTTATTCGCTCTTTCTTTTGTAAGGGTTCAGGAGTAAAAATGGACCACTATATTAAAATGTATTTAAGGTAACTGTATGCTAGAAAACTGCATAATAGTCCCTGGTTGCAAAGAGCAATCATTGTGGACTCCCTGCTCTTTGGGCTTGCACGCATCCCTCTTCTCCTCCGTTCATGCCTGCATCTGGATCACTGACGTTCTGCCATATCCAAACCGGCTAAATTACTACCTTCCGACAATGGATAATACTACTGATATAAATGACTTTTCTCTCCTTTCAAGAATTTTTATGCCTGTGTAAGCAGACAGTATGTCCAGGAATACTGTCTTCACTCTGTCTCAAGAACCAATCTGGAACCTTGTAAGTACAACCAAAGGAATGCACCTAAATCTAGAAATAATTGCCATAGTTAGGAAAAGTAATGTTTGAAAAAGGATATCACAAGGCTTCCCCTTAATAGAGGAGAAATCATTTTTTCCAAAGCCTCCCCCTTCCTTAGGTGCAGACCTCCCTCCAGTAATTCAGATCAGCCTTAGCAGTTGGAATATGAATTTTAAGGAGATATGGCCCAATACCATGGGACCAAAATGACGTTTGACAGTCTGGCTCTCTCGTGGTACCCCAGTCCTAGAAACTGGGCTTCTACCATTTTCCCAGGACTGCCTCCTTCCAAGCAACTATAAAAGACTTCACTTTGTTCTTGCCTCCCACCCTCACCCCATGCCCCCAACACACACACCTGGAGTGCCTGCCCTGAAATTTAATCCTAGTCTTTACCACCTCCTAACAGTCTTCTCTAACCCTGACTGTCTGCTTATATATCTCCTGCCTCGACAAGACTGCTCTGGGCTCTATTGTGCTTGTCTTACTGCCTAGATACCAAGCCTCACCTACCAGAATGGACCTTCCCTCAGGACCTAAGCTGAGCCTAATCCCATCATCAGGTCCTCATAGTGACAAGGTTGAATTCTGGGTCCCAAATGGCCCCATCTGTGTCAGTTTGCTGGTATTGATCACTTGAGGCTTATAGTCCAATTAAAAGAAATGTAGGTGGAAAAAAGACTAGTTCTTTCCTTATTTTATATGGTTAGTTCTTACAGGCATCTAAAACATCAAAGGATAAAACAGCGTGGTCCATATAATGAGTTGGTATACATTATTCAGCCATAATGATGGCCACCTCACTTGACGCTGACAGTAATTGCAATCTTGAATAGTAGGTACATGACTCAGGAGCCAGATCTCCAGCATTCAAACCCAAGCTTTGACATTTACCAACTTTGGGTCATTGGACAAAATTAACAAATACCTCAATTTCTTCAACTATGAAATGTGGACACAATGATTCCTTTCTTAAGGGTTGTAAAGATTATTAAATGTGTTGACAGATATGAAGTTCTTACAATAAGGCCTCACTCATAATAAATGCTGAACTATTAGATACTGGCTACCATATCTAACATAATTACAAGAGTCATAGAGAAGATCAAATAGAAAAATCATTGCTATACTGAAATCTACTGTTAACTCTTCGACAAAGACTTCTATGGCCCTCCCCAGGTCAAGCTGGATTTGCCTTCAATATACCAGGAACTGTTTAGCAGGAGGTTTGCAACACTAGGTGAGCCATGACAGCTTACAATCTGCATGAAAGTTCTTTATCTGTTAAATGCAGAAAATAGTGTTTCCTATCTAACAGCATTGAACTTGTTATTAAGTTAGTTAAGACACATAAAGCACCTACAGAAGGGTGCCTGACATATAGAAAACACTTAAGTGTTAGCTAATTTCTATTATTAATGTGACCTACACAATAGAGAGATGAAATGATGAACTCAGAATGACCCTAAGGGATTAGAGCAAGGAGTTATCCATGTTCCTGACAAATGGGCAGTTTGTCATTAATTCCAGTCCCAATCAGGTCTTTTCCCACCAAAAATCAATTCAAATTTCAATTGCAGCCTGAAAAGCACACCACATGGAAAAGATCGCTCAGATCAGAAGGAAGCCATCAGAGCCACATCCTCTCACAAACAGCAATAACAAGTACATACAGCAACTCACATTTCACAAAGTTTTTAAGGGATGCTATCTTTCTCAGAAATTCGTGACAGCCTGCACTTTAAAAGATTAAACGGTTAAAAGGACTCTTAGAATAAAAATTTGGGGCCCCAAGCACAAATACAACAATCCGACATACACTGGCATGAGGCAAGAATAATGCAGACACAAAAGATCATCAAAGAACCTAAAGAAAGAATTTCAGAGTGCACCGAGGTGCGGGTACTACCAGATTCTTAGTGCCTAGGTCTGAGAGATGAAACCCCAAGTTCCACTCTATACCACTTGTAATCGTACGTAAACATGTTTTAGTCAGTCACATGCTAACACCTAGAGTATTTTTCTTCCCTTTTTTAAAAAGACAAATTTATTCAGTGTCATGATCAGACTACTACATTCATGAATCAACAACACGGGTGCAAAAAAAATTCTACATTAAAACCCTTTGTTGGCATGCTTTACACTTTCCACAGAACAGGATCTAAAATAACCTGTAATACAATTAGTCACAAATATGGTCCTCGAGCTTTTTGCCCATCCACACGAGTATTGCCTATAACACGTCTTCTTTGTAGCAGCTAGGCCCTGCCGCCACTGTGCTTGTCACAAATCTGTTGTAACCTGGAGCTTCCCTGTCACTTCTCTGGCCCCTCTCCTGCTGAGCTGTGTTTCCTGGCAGCAATTAAAACCTTCTGCCACTGCCACAGCCTTTCTGCCAGTGGACACTGCCGAGTGAGCATCGCTGAAGTCTCCCCTCCTGCAGTCATCCTGTCAAAGTCGGAGTCTCCCAAAGAGCCAGAAGAGCTGCGGAAGCTCTTTACCCAGGTTTGAGCTTTGAAACAACCCATGAGAGTCTGAGGAGCTACGATGATCAATGAGGAATGCTCCCACACTGCTTGGGGATGAGAGATCCAAACACCAAGTGCTCCGGAGGTTTTGCGTTTGTCATGTTCGCCACCTCAGAGGAGGTGGATGCAGCCAGGCCACATGAGGTGTACAGAAGACTTGTGGAACCAAAGAGGCCCGTCTCAAAGAAGATTCTCAAAGACCTGGTGCCTGCAGCACTGTGAAAAAGATTTTTGTTGGTGGTATTAGAGAAGACACTGAAGAACATCACCTAAGAGGTTATTTTGAACAGTATGGGAACACTGAAGTGATTGAAATCATGACTGACTGAGGCAGTGGCAAGAAGAGAGGCTTCCTTTTTATAAACTTTGCTGACCCCGACTCTGTAGACAAGATTGTCCTTCAGAAATACCACATTGTGAACGGCCACAACTGTGAAATGAAGAAAGCCCTATCTAAGCAAGAGTTGGCTAGGGCTTCACCCAGCCAAAGAAGTCGAAGGGGTTCTGGAAACTTGGGTTTTTGTTGTGGAGGTGGTGTTGGTGGGAAGGGCAGCTTTGGTAGTGGAGGAAACTTCAGCAGTCGAGGTGGCTCTGGTGGCAGCCATGGTGGTGGTGGATACGGTGGCAGCAGGGACGGCTGTAAAAGATTCGGTAATGAGGGAAGCAGTTTTGGAGGTAGCAGAAGCTACAATAACCTTGGCAATTACAACAATCGATCTTCAAATTTTGCACCCAAGAAAGGAAACTTTGAGGCCAGAGCTTTGGCCCCTGTGGTAGAGCATATTTCTTACTTCAAATGTAGATTCAGTCATTTTCAACCAATGGTCATCTGATCCTCCTCCTCCTCAGTAGAGGTGGAACTCCCCTGTGATTATTGGAGGCTGCTTGGCAGACCGGCCTTCACTGCTAACTACCTGTGTGACCTTGCCAAAGATGTTTCATCTCATCTCATCTCACTCTCTAATCATCTCACTCCTAATCATCTCCTTGCCTGCAAAGTGGAGCTAATGCTGGAATCTACCTAACAGGAGTAGCATGATTATTAAATTAGCTACCACAAATGAAACACTGAAGACAGTGCACAACACATAGATAACATACATTCCATTGTCACATAAGGTACCAAGTTAAATGACTTTATCATTTGTTATTTATGATTATCTTCACGAACCAGACCCCACATACTATTCTAATCCAGATTATAGGGACGAGTGGGGGCAAAAGGAGATAAAAACACCTTAGAATGTTGTGTTCACCAGGGCTCAGTCCCCACAACTAAGCTTAACAAGGTTCATTTTCTCTGAATTTATTTTGCATTACAATCTGGGTTACTAGGAATGAGCTGCTTGAGAACCTGAATGGTTCCTTTGATCTTCATTGTACCTTACATTTACTTACAGCCAGGCACAGACCAGCGTCACAAAAAAAAAAAAAAAAAAAAAAAAAAAAAGATGAAAGATTAACAAATTGAGTATCAAACAAGGAAAAAAATTATTCTAACTCCAGGACTACTTCCTAAAATCAGCAGACTTTTGAAATCATTAACAAAACAAAATTATCATTCTAACATTCTTTTTAATAGCTTACAGCTAAAAGCATCAGCACTGCCTCTTAAATTGTACAAACCGTTAAGATGGAAATCTTAAAATGTTTTAACTGAATATTACCACCATTTCCTTCTGTCGCTTAAAGACTTTTCAAATTCTTTTGTGTGCTCCAAATGTTCCGAGAAGCGTGTGTGCTCACTGTGCATTGGACTGCCTAAACATAGAAAAATTATCTGCTTCCCCATCAACCACTGATTTTTTTCCATTACCAAATGAGAGGTTCTAAAGGCCTACCATGACTAGGATAAATCACTCCATTTCCTTTACTCTATTAAAGTAGATGTTTTATGTTCCACTGCCACAAAATCCAAGATGAACACCAGAAATAGCCTGTGCGTTGAAGACTCTCATTTTAAAATGGCACCACAATTTATCCTATTTCTTACTGTACTGTGAGTATTACATTATTCATTAGAAGCATTTGTTTCTTAAGCAGCTATTATGCAGCTTTTGCTAAGCATAGCCTTCCCAGGACAAGGCGGTGATTTGGAGGGACATCTTCCAGAGGATGAGGTCACCTTGTGGAACTGCCACCTGTGTGACCTCAGTGTGTTTGCATAAATATAAATTCGCTCTATGACATTCCTGTCATGTTTGCTCAGTGAGCAAGTAATTTGCCACTCTCATTACTCCAGGTACAAGGTAGCTTGTGGAAAATCAATCTCCTTTCTGCTTCATACCTCACAGCTTCCCCCGCTTTATCCAGTGCCTCCTGACTCCAAAACGCGGCTGTGAGATAAAGACACGGTCTGTTTCAGCAAGTGCATTGTCCAAAGGAGCTAATGAATGTTACACCTCACTGGGAAACCCCATCTTGGGGCAAAGGAAATGTCTATATACAAAGCAATGATGCTGTTTCCAGCAAAGCATTTCCTGTACCAGAGGGAGGGAAGTCTTAATAGTGGAACAAACAAGTAGCTACAGGGGCTTTAGGGCACAGCATTTCAGAAATATTAATCTACCGTCTTTCCAAGTCACAAATCATTTTCTCCACTTCTTGACAGGTTCAAATTTGACTTTGAAAGACAATCCATTGCAGGATCCTGACCGGCTATAATACGTCAGGCTTCTCCTCAGGGACAGAGCCAACTCATGCCAGCAGATGAAATCATTTCCGTGTTTGCATGGGAGGCGATTGCCGTTTTGTCGCCAACACTTCCAACTCAACATCACAGCATACAGTGGGGAAAAAAGCAGTAGAGATATTTTCATTCTACACCTATCTACAAAGCTGAGAAAGGGTAAGATGCGGAGGTTTTCATGGCACATTACAGCTCAAATCTATTTTAGAAAACCACTAATTCAAGTCACCAAATATTTATTGTGTATCTACCATTGGGTATCTATATGTCTAATAGAATATGTTCTATTCTTGGAGCTGCAGATATGAAATAACTAAAAAAAATAAACAAGGTGCCTCTCCTCCTGGAATTTATGATCCAGAAGAGAAAAAAAATAAATGAATACTTAAAAACACCAATGTGACAATTTCAAGTATTGATCAGTACTGTGATAAATAAAAAAAAAGAGTGATATTATAGACAGCGATGGGAGGAATAGAAGTGATAAAGCAGCAGGAGATAGAATGGTGAAGAAGCTATTAACCAAAGGATCAAACCAAGAGAGAAAGAGGGAAAAGCATGCTCTGGGAGAAAAAAGGGGGGAGTAAAAGTAGGGAGGTAGTGAAACACAGTAGTCAGTAGGGCTGGAGTAGACGAGTGTGAGTCTGAAGACTGATACTGGCACGAGTCAGATTACAGAGACCTCCTCGGCTATAATCAGGAATTTGGGCTTCTTCAAAGTGCAGTGAGAGGCCATTGGAAACTGGACATGGAGCTTTGAAACAGCGGGGCAAATGACATACTCTGACATTATTTAAGAGTTTTTTTAAAAGTGTCTTTGCATGGATAAATAGTTGTGGGGAGTAATGTAGTAGAAGCAGGGGGAACAGTGAGGAAGCTGGTGTGATAGTCCAGGCAAGTTACCATAATGACTTGACCTAGAAAGGTATCAGTAGAAATAAACAAAAATACATATACTTCTGATATGTTTTGAACATATAAACCTTGGGACTTGTCCAAAGATTTAATGCAAGGCTGGCAAAAAGAACATTGGTGTCATTAGCAAGATGAAGAGGGGCTAAAAATAAGTAATTCTCATTTGGACATAATAAGTTTGAGAAGACATATATCCAAGATATTACTTTGGAAGTTGAGAGCACAAAGCTAGAACTTAATGAGAGATAAATTCTGGGCATAGAGGTAGCATTAAATTCCAAATAACTAAAACTTACCTTGTATAAGGTTACAGTAGAAATACAGGACCCCTAGTTAAATTTGAATTTCAGATACAATGAATAATTTTTTAGTATAAGTATGTCATGAATATGCATGGAACATAGTTATACTAAAATATATCCCAATAGTTTATGAGATGGATAGATGATACCAGATAAATGTGTGTGTATGTTATGTGAAACAATAACACTAAAAAAAATTATATGAAAGTCAAGTTTAACTGAGCATCATATATTTTTACTGGCATATATTTTTAAATCTGGCAACCCTAAGTCAGAATGGTATTTCAAATAGGGAAGACCAAGACTAGGTGTACTCCAAACTGCAGCAGAAGTACATCAGAGAAAGAAGGGTTTAGGAAGCATTTGTAAGGAGCCTTAGAAAAAAACAGTCAGAAGAGTCTGGTGTCACAGGCACCAAAAGAAAAAGGTGCACCCCCAAAAAAGAAGAGCTCAACTGAGTCCAAAATTTGTACCGTTGTTTAGGAGTTGGATAACATGAGCTCATCAAGTAACTATGACCTTCGGCCTCAGGGAAGCAAGCCTTGCTGTGCTTGAAAGCAGCAGCTGCAGTGAAGTAAAGAAACAGATGAGCCATTGGACTGGAATAAAGAGATGAAGAACTGGAGACAGTGAATGTAGAAAATAGGGTTGTAGCTGTGGGGACACAGAGTCAGGGGGAGATGCCAGAGGATGTGTGGATGCTGATGGGAATGATCTGGTGCAGTGGGAGAACTGCCTGAGTCAGGAGTGAGAGGGGGAAATGGGGACCCCAACGCCCTCAGGAGGAAAGGAGACCCAAACCATGCTGAATGTGTTGACTTTTGACAGTGGTGGAAACACTTCTTCCATTTCAACGGAAAGAAGATAGTGAATATGGGTGTGGTTTCTGTTCGTTTCAAGTTTTATCAATGACTATTCATAAACGTTTACACAGAAACATTTCATTTGTAATAAAGTCTTTCTCTTGTATTTTAGTTTGCTGAAAATTACCCAGCTATTCTATACTCATATAAACAAATATAAACATAATCAAAATTAGTGGTTTGGTTTAAGACTATGATAGCTAAGTCAGTTATTGTTAGATAGCTGTTTAGAAAAAAGGTCTTCACTTTTAGTTTCCCATGGTTGCCTTTATTTTTCAAGAATATGGGAAGTAAAAAATAGCCTCTAGACTTTTATGACATCAAAATTGAAGTTTTTCTGATGGAAATCAGACGTCCCTGAATAACAGGCCCCACAACATCTGCTCCACACCATACACCATTGAATAGAAAAGTTTATCTAAACCAGAGTGAAAGCAAATACTGCCTAGCCCCAGAGAAACACAGGTTAGTTGCTGTGGGAACCACACTTCGGACCTTCTGACCTTTGCATGTGTTCATTAATGTGGATATTTGCATCGGATCCACTCCAAAATAAAAAATCAGGTATTCAGTGATACAGCTATAAATGCAGCAAAGCAACAGTGCTGCGTTTTTGGGAGCACAACGAAAAACAGTAAAGACATTTTTAAAATAGATATAATACATTTAGAACATTTTTCTAAGTATTGTGCAGCCATTTGTCAGTTACCTGAGGCCCTGATGATGTCTGTAAATGAACATGAATATTTGCCCACAACACTTCATGTTCTTATTAACAGAAGAGTGACAGTCTGGCAGACAAAATTTCCTGGCTTATTCCAGGGCTGTCTGCATGGTTCCTGTTATTTTTAACACAAAGCTCACAGCAAATGCAATCCTGTACCCTTTTGAATATTTAAAGAAATGTGTCTCCTATCCATATCCTGAATTTGAAAGCAAACTGATACTACTATTAGAAATGACAAAATATGGGTGCAGGGAAAAAAATCATAATTATTAAACCAGCTAACACATAGTTATGCATTGCCAACACTTTCCACATTGAACAGGCCTCTTTCTTGGCATGTTTACTACCATTTGAAATGGCAACTTTACTATCTTTGGATAATATTTTTCTCAGTTTCCCTATATGAACGAAAGAAGCAGAGACAGAGCAAAATCTAAGCTCATTAAATATAGAGGCCTTATGTACATTGCCTGGTGTCTGGTAACAAAAGGCAGTCAATGAATATGGATGGATGGATGGCCAGAGAACTATGGGGAAGCGAAGCTATGAAATTTAGTCAGACAGTGAAAAGATCATAAATATACTTTTTCCAATCAAGTGAGAAAAATAAGATATAGCAACTATTTTCAAGAACCAGCTGTCATCCCTAAAACCACAAGTTAGTGACAAATATTTTAATTCCATTTAAAAACCCTAGTCCGTTTACATCCTTCTACCCTGCAAGGGATATACTCACCCTCCCCAAATCTACCCACTCACACACTCAAAAAGTAAAACATCTCACAAAACCCCAATGATACTCTAGGCTCTGGTGATAAATTTTCCCTCTCGGATTTGAGATATAATCAATATATAACATTGTGAAAGTTTATGGTGTGCAATGGGGTGATTTGATATAAATATATATTGAGAAATGATTACCACAATAAAAGAAGTTAGCACACCCATCTCCTCATATAATTACCTGTGTGTGTGCCCATGCACATTAGTATGCGTGTGATAAGAACATTTAGGATCTACCCTCTTAGCATCTTTCAGGTACACAATACAGTGTTGTTAACTACAGTCATCATGCTATATATTACATGTCCAGAACTTATTCATCTTATAACTGGAAGTTTTTGCACTTGACCAAAATCTCTTGACTTTCCCCCACCCACCAATCCCTGGCAACCACCAATTTTCTCTTTGTTCCTATGGGCAAATATCATACTTAATTGTGAAAAGCTAAAATCTTTTCCCCTAAAACCAGGAACAAGACAAGGATGCCACTCTTGCCACTTTTGTTCAACACAGTATAGCCAGAGAAAGTAGGCAAGAAAAGAAATAAGACATCCAAGTCAGAAAGGAAGAAGTAAAACTGTTTCTATTTGCAGAAGACATGATAGTATACACAGAAAACCCTAAAAACTCCACCTAAAAAAAATTAGAATAAAATAATTCAGTAAACTTTCATTATACAAAAATCAAGATACAAAAATCAGTTGTTTTTCCATAAATAAATAATGAACTACCAGAAGAAAGTAAGAAAACAGTCCCATTTTTAATTGCATCAGAAAAAAATAAAATACCTAGGAATAAATCTAAACAAGGAGGCAAAAGATCTGTACACTGAAAACTATAAGACACTGATAAAAGAAACTAAAGATACAAATATTTGGAAAAATATTCCATGCTCATAGATTGGAAAGATTAATATTGTCAAAATGTCCATACTATACAAAGTGATGTACAGATGTAACATAATCCTTATCAAAATTCCATTGGCTTTTTTTTTCACAGAAATAGAAAAAAAATCCTAAAACTTGTATGGAACCACAAAAGACCCTGAATAACCAAAGTAATTCTAAGACAAACAGACAAAGCTGGAGGTATCATGCTCCTTAATTTCCAACTATACTATAAAGCTGTAGTAATCAAAACAGTATGGTGTTAGCAGAAAAACAGACACATAGCTCAACGGAACAGAAGAAATAAACCTGCATGTATATAGGCAATTAATATATGAAAAAAGAGCCAAGAATATGCACTAGAGACAGAACAGTCTCTTCAATAAATGGGGTTGGGAAAACTGAACAGCCACACACTAGACCACTATTCTAAATCATACACAAAAATTAACTGGAAAATGGGTTAAATACTTGAATGTAATACCTGAAACCACACAGAAGAAGAAAACATAGGTGGTAAATTCCTTGACATTGGTGATGGCACTAAATTTTTGGATATGACTCCAAAAGCAAAGCAAACAAAAGCATAAATAAGCAGATGGGACTATATCAAACTAAAAAATTTCTGCAAAGCGGGAGGTGGGGAGGGCTGGGGTTGGGGTGGTGGGCTGGGGGGGAGTAAAAGACAGAAAACTGTACAAGAGCAACAATTTTAAAAAATACTGATTTTAAAAAATAATAAAAAAATTTTTAAATAAAAATAAAAAAATCAAAAATATCTGCAAAGCAAAGGAAAACATTAACAAAATAAAAAGGCAACCTACCGAATGGCAGAAAATATTTGCAAACCATACATCTGATAAGTGGTTAGTATCCAAACTGTATTTTAAATACTCAAGCAACTCAACAGCAAAAAAAAAAAGAAAGAAAGAAAAAGAAACAAATAAAAGTTGATTCAAAAATGGCAGAGGATCTAAATATCTATTTTTGAAAAGAAAACACACAGAGGGCCAACAGACACAGGGAATCATCAGGAAAATGCAAATCAAATGGCTATTATCAAGTGGACCAGAAACGACAAGTGCTAGGAAGAATACGAAGAAAGGCAAACCCACATACACTGTTGGTGGGATGTAAATTCATACAACCACTATGAAAAACAATATTGAGTTTCCTCAAAACACAATTAAAATTGAATTACCACATTCTTCAGCTATTCCACTTCTGAGCATTTATGAAGAAAATAAAAGTACTAAATATATGCACACTATGTTCATTGCAGCACTATTTACAATAGCCAAGATATGGAAACAACCTAAACTGTCTATAGATAGATGAATGAATGAAGAAGATATAGTATAAAAAAAGAAGATTCGGGACTTCTGGCCAAGATGGAGGCATAGGTAGACACACTGTGCCTCCTCACACAACTAAAATAAGGACAACAACAATTTAGAAACAAAATAACAGCCAGAACTGACAGCAAACTGAACTGTATGGAAGTCTGACAACCAAGGAGTTAAAATAAACACATTCATCCAGACCAGTAGGAGGGGCAAGAGTTGGGTGGCCAGGCAGAGAGGGGTCTCAGCAAAAAATGCAGTGGCACCGGGCACACAAGGTAGCAGCTGACAAACCCCTGGTGCACAACACAACAGCGGGCAGACCCTGGGTGCTCAGGCAGCAGCCGGCAGACCAGTGGCATAGGGTGGCAACAAGCAGACCCAGCAAGGCAGTGATCATGAAGCAGGGCACGGTGCACAAGGTGGCTGGCTGACTGGGCAGTCCCACATTCGCATGCAGATAAACCAGGTGAAACTGGGGAGCAAGACAGACTGCACAATCCAGGGTTCCAACTCAGGGAAATAAAGCCTCAAAACACCAATTAAAAACACTTGTGCAGGTTGAGGTGCCAGAAAAGACTCCCAGCCTCACAGGAGAGTTTGTTGGAGAGATGCACAAAGTCCTAGAATGGACACAAGCCCACCTACACTGGAATCAGCATCAGAAAGGCCCAGTTTGCTTGGGAGAAGTGGCGGAAGGGATTGAAATACAACAGAGAATGGAACAAGCACCATTGTTCCCTCTTGGACCCCGCCCCCACATACAGCATCACAACCCAGCAACTGGATTGCCCCACCCTGATGAACACCTAAGGCTCCATCCCTCACTACGTAACAAGCATGACAAGACCAAAAAAAAAAGGCCTAAAAGGGAGAACAGATCAAAGTTCCAGAGAAAATACAACTAAGCAACAAGAGATAGCTAACCTATCAGATGCACAGTTCAAAGCACTGGTGATCAGGATGCTCACAGAATTGGTTGATTTTGGTCACAAATTAGATGAAAAAATGAAGGCTACGCTAAGTGAAATGAAGGAAAGTGCACAGGGAACCAATAGTGATGGGAAGAAAACTAGAACTCAAATCAATGGAGTGGACCAGAAGGAAGAAACAAACAACCAAACAGAAAACAAGGAAGAAATAAGAATTCAAAAAAAATGAGGAGAGGCTTAGGAACCTACGGGACATTTTTAAACGTTCCAACATCTGAATTATAGGGGTACCAGAAGGGGAAGAAGAAGAGCAACAAGTGGAAAACTTATTTGAACAAATAATAAAGGAGAACTTCCCTAATCTGGCAAAGGAAATAGACTTCCAGGAAGTCCAGGAAGCTCAGAGAGTCCCAAAGAAGTTGGACCCAAGGAGGAACACACAGGGCACATCATAATTACATTAGCCAAGATTAAAATGAAGGAGAGAATTCTAGAAGCAGCAAGAGATAAGGGGACAGTCACCTCCAAAGGAGTTCCCATCAGACTGTCAGCTGATTTCTCAAAAGTGACCTTCCAGGCAAGAAGGGGCTGGAAAGAAGTATTCCAAGTCATGAAAGGCAAGAACCTACATCCAAGATTGCTCTATCCAGCAAAGCTTTCATTTAGAATGGAAGGGCAGATAAAGTGCTTCTCAGATAAGGTCAAGATCAAGGAGTTCATCATCACCAAGCCCTTATTCTATGAAATGTTAAAGGGACTTATCTAAGAAAAAGATTAAAAATATGTACAGTAAAATGACAGCAAACTCACAATTATTAACAACCACACCTAAACCAAAAACAAAAGCAAACTAAGCAAACAGCTAGAACAGGATCAGAACCACAGAAATGGAGATCATATGGAGGGTTAGCAACAGGGGCGTGGGAGGAGGAGAGAGGGGGAAAAGGTACAGAGAATGAGTAGCATAGACGGTGGGTAGAAAATAGACAGGGGGAGGGCAAGAATAGTGTGGGAAACGTAGAAGCTAAAGAACTTAGGACACATGGACATGAACTAAAGGGTAAAATGTGGGTGGGAGAGGGTGTACAGGGTATAGGGGAATGAAGGGGGGAATGGGACAACTGTAATAGCATAATCAATAAAATATATTTTTAAAAAAGAAGATATGGAATACATGTACAGTGAAATACTACTCTGCCATGAAAAAAGGAAATCTTACCACCTGTGACAACATGGCTGGACCTTGAAGGTAGTATTACAAGTAAAATAAGTCAGATAGAGAAAGACAAATACTATATAAATTCACTTACATGTGGAATCTAAATAAACAAAACTCAGATACAGAGAATAGATTGGTGGTTATCAGAGGGGAAGGGAGTTGGGCCAAATGGGTGAAGAAGGTCAACAGTATGGTGATGGACAGTGACTCATTGTGGTGGTCACTTTGTGCTGTATGCAAAGGTCTAATTATTATGTTGTACACCTGAAACTAATATAATGTTATATGCCAATTTTACCTGAATAAAAAATAATTTAAGAAGGATGGTACCTAGAGTCTATGCTCATAGATGAGGCAAAAGGAGCCAGTCCTTTACTTTCCACATCTTTCTTTTTACAGCAATTAGAGCCTTAAACTTTGCCAAAGCTAAATATAAAGTGCACGAGGAAAGTAATGACTCTTGGGTGGGGAGTTAATAAAATTCTGGAATAAAAAAAAAAAAAAAAAAAAGAACAATGGCAGTCAAAAGCAAAAACTAAGCCAAGACCTAATTATACTATACTTTCATGAAAGTAAAAAACATTATGAAATATTTATTAATCTACTAAACGCTATGTTTTTCATCTTCCCAGGGATTCCACAGACTTGCATACAATTATCTCTTCAGTTAAACACACAGCACTCAGCAGTGCTTGGATTCACATTTACGCCATTGTTCCTGGTAGTATGGGGCCACTTCAAAGGCTGGAAGCTCCTCCTTTGCCAATCTTCCTGCTTTAGAGAGAGTTAGGTTATCAGGGTTTCAATCTGCTTGTTTTAATCAGTATTCCTGTATTATTTGCCTATACTTTACAGGTGAGCCTTTTACCAGATGATTCATTGGATTTTGTTATCTTGCCAGCACTTCTAAAATTTAATAAAAGAATAAAGAAAGAGAGCTCAGCAGGCATTGAACAACATGTCTCATTGTTGTTCCAGAGAAATGGTAAATATATGTTCTGATTTCTGTGAGACCTCAGAACCTGAGCTAAGCTTTCACAGAGATGAAACTGTGGATTATCTGTGTTCTTTCCTTTTGCTTGCCATCGGGCTATTGTGATATATATATAGCAAAGGAAGGACAGAGTTACCTATGAAGCACCTTATCCCTTTTATCAGTAAAGATGATTCCAATAATAACTGATTTAATGAAATACTACTTTTCTACACTATTTCATACATGTAAAAACAAGTAATGTATGCACAATCAGGAAACCCAGTAATAAAGTAATTGCGAACCATCACCAATGAAACCAAGAACGAAACAGTGCCCCTGCTCTTCAAACTGTCTACTTTGTGCTCCTTCCCAGCTTTCCTCCTGCTTCTCTTCATCTAAAAGCAATTACTAACTTCCCTTTTTGAAGAATAATTTACAACCTGTGTAGACATCCTTAACTAATGTATCATTTCAATTCGCTTGGTTGAGCTTTATAAATGTATTATTATATTATGTGTAATCTCATAAAACTTATTTTTTCACTCAGTATTACATTTCTAAGATGTGTTTGCATCCAGCTGTAGTTCATTCATTTTCACACTTGTTTAATCTGTTCTGTGATTTTAGTAAAATATATTCATCCATTTCTTGTCAATGATCCTGTAAGTTATTTCTAGGTATTTTACCACTGTAAATAATACAGCTAGAATTATTCTTATACATGTCTCCTGGTTCATATGTGTTAAGAATTTCTCCAGTATTTACACAATACATCAGAAAGAAATTGTTGGTCATGGGGCATGCATGTATTTAATTTTACAACATAATATCGAACTGTTTTTACAAAGCGGCTGTCCTGGTTTCCGTTCCCATTAGCAGCAGTGGAGGAGTTTCCATTACTCCATATACTTGCCAACATTTACTATAGAAAGGCTTCTACATTTTTGCATTCAGTGAGTATCCATTCTTGGTGCTAATTTGCATTCCCGTGATTGCAACTGAAGATGGATGTCTTTGCTTTTTTAAAAATTGAGATATGATTGACATATAACATTGTATGAGCCAATGTCTTTAACTTCATGACTTTCATTGGTATCCATTAATTTCTAAACAATTACTAGATTTTCAAGTAAACAACCACTGTCATTCCTTTGTTTTCACCACTGAAGAACCAAGATTTAATCCAGTTTTTCATTAAATTAGCCAGCCAGTACGGAATTTTGAGTTGTGAATGTGATTATCAGTTTCTAGTTGACATATATGTTAGGTTTCATTTTAAGGAGCTGCTGGTCACTTTCCCATGATCTCTATAACAAATTATAGAAATGAGCCCTGAAAGTATAGTCTTCCATGATCTTTATAAAATATATATGTCTATTTGACTGATAATTTTCCCAAGAATTTTGTAAATTTCCTAAGTAGAATTATTTGAATGCTGCCAAACTTGTTTTCCAAGTTTTAACTCTTCAATTTCACTTTTTAAAATAATTTTCAATTCTATTTTCCACCTTTGAAATTTAAAAACATTCTCGAATTTTTATTATCACTTGCTAAATGTGGCGGAACAAATACATGGCACTCCTATAGTATACACAGACATTAACAATATGATTACAGTGCAAGCACCTTGATTTTTCTCAGAAAGCCATTTGAAGAAAGTACATGTACTTGGCCTACAAAAATCACTTTTCTCACATAAGATCAGAATAAATAGAATGGGACTTAATGTTGAATAGAAGGCATGTGATTAGAGTACAAAAACCTTGATTTTTCTCGAAAGGCCATTACAGAAAGCACAGGTATTGGCCTATAAAAATTGCTTATGCTTTTCACATAAGAGCAGAATAAACAGAATGAGATTTAAGGTTGACTTGAAGGTGCCACACTGATGAAATGTTCAATATTTTGGGTCTGCACAATCTTGGTATTTTGTGTCTCCCACAGCATGGAGAGATCATTTGAAATGGTTAAACCACGGCCACGAATGATGATGATTCCATAGTCAGACCTCCTGCCACGGATCTGCCCTGTCACCATTTCTGAGAAGGGGTCTGTTGTTTTTTTTCAGTATTTTCATGAATAGGCACCTTTTCCTTATTTCTTGCACATGAATGGGATAACAGTACACCTTCTATCAAATACACTGTAACCATGACTTTTACCTGCCTATGGCTGTGGATAGGGCTGTCAAACTCTGCAATTAAACTCTTTGATTGCAACCTATTGATTGAGCCATGGGGCATTAACATTCAAGAACCTGCATTTTTCTGATATGGTACTATAGGAACCCAACCTCTTGGAAACCTATTAAATCTACAAAATAAAGCAATCAAAAAATTCTAGCTCAGCTATGGGATTTGGGAAGTATACAGAGGTAGCCAAAGTAGGTTTGAATTCAGCCACTTCAGGGTCAGTGGGGCTAACCCAACCAGGTCACTGAAATTCGGATTTGTTGGCTGATTTCCAAAGACTATAAAAATGCATAAGTAATGAAGGTTGGCAATTTGAGCACTTACAAGACCGTACTGAAGTGCACTGTGCCCCTGTGACATTCTTTTCAGTTAATAAAGCTAACGTAATAATCACAACCTGCATGTCTTTTTCCATATGAACAACTGTAAACTTACTTTTGCTCACCCCTGTATATTACTTCAGTAACACCTGTACTTTTAGGAATGACCAGTTGTTACTACTTTTAAAATACTGTAGCAATGCCTTGAGTACTTTCTATATACTCATCCAATGCAAAGCTGGAAATGGCATACTATCAATGCTCAGTTCAAAAAACAGCACAGAAGCTACCTCCTGTGCTACAGATAACTTCACTATCCTCCTCCTTCTCAGCCTCTCTCTAACATAAGCACAACTGAGCACACCCTTCTTTTTGAAACACTGTTTTCTTTTCTGGGAGTAAGGAACTGAACACTCTCCTAGCCTTGTTCTCCTTACTGGCCTCTCAGTCTCAGGGTGCCCTGCTGAGGCTTGCTCTTCCGGCTGACCTCTGAATGGTCATCTCAGTGTCTCATCAGGGGCTGTGCTGGAGCCTCTGTTCACCCTTGCTCCCCAGGTGGTCTCATCCAGACTCTTGGCGTTAATATGATCTCCTCACTGTTAATTCACATTTCCTTCCAACCCTGACATCTTACCTGAGCCAGACTTTCATATGCAACTGAGAATTTGGCATCTTTAATTAGATGGCTAATCAATATCTCAAGTTTAAAAGGTAGGTCGATGCATTTCCTTCCTTCTCCCCAGCTGACTATTCCTGTCCCATTCTTTATTGTGCCACTACCCAGCCAAGCAAAAAATTTAGAAGTCAGGGGAGAGGGGAGGGAATTTCAGGAAAAAAGGGGAAGGGTTTGCAGGAACAAGTATAAAGGACTCATGGACAATAACAAGGGGGGTGTGGCAATGGGAGGGAGGTGGGGAGGGTTGGGGGTGTGGGCTGGGATGGGGGTAAAAGGCAGAAAACTGTACTTGAATAACAATTAAAATTAAAAAATTTAGAAGTCATTTTTTATTTCTCCCTTTTATTGACCCCCATTTCTAAACTTTCAGCACATCCTATGCTCGACATCTTAAATGCACATTAAATCCATCCATTTTTCCTGCCTCCATTCTTGTCCAAGCCTGACCTTCACTACACAATGACCTCCTATTGGATCCCTCGGCTTCCACCATAGCATTTTTGTCCCAAAAACATAGACAGCCATCATTTTCTTCTTACATGCCAATCTTACCACTGCACCACTTAAAAGTTTCCAATGCACAACCAGTATACTGTTATAAGAACAAAATCCCATCTCCTTACCACGACCTAGTAGGCTATTAGTGGTCTGGCTCATTCCACCTCTGCATGCCATCACTTATCCTTCTCCCTCCCACTCATACCTTGTTTCTAAGAACACCAAACTTACATCCTCAAATCCTTTAGAGCACTTAGTTCCTCTGCCTGACAGTGTCCCTTCATTCCTTAGATTTCTGTTCAAATTAAATATTTTCAGAGAGGATTTTCTTACTACAACACATAGCTTAACAGCTAGTTTATTTCCATCCAAAGAACACTGATATCAGTAATAACATACTTGTCTGCATATTTCCTGACTCCTACCACTAGCATCTAAGTTCCATGCGAGGAACCTTTTCTGTCTCGTTCACCACTGTGTTCCAAGCACCTGGGTCTAGAACAGTGGCTGGCTCACAGTGGGCACTCAATAAATATTTATTAAAGAAATACATTTTATAAAGCCCCCTCCTCCTGGGTACCCAATAACCACCGCCCCCCCCAAAAGGCCCCAAATTCTTTTTATTCTCATGTTAAATTTAATAGTCTTGGAGAAATTGCTTGGTTTATGTGTTACTTTCTAGTCTTAAGAAACATTTAAAATCTCTAGTTTCTCTGTACATCAACTATCACAAGAGTCAAAAACACAATTGCACTCCTGAAGTCAAAATTTTTACTTCTAAAGAAATCAAGAGCAAAAGCTCTTCTCTACGAAGTCTATTGTAATTTACTTGCAATAAAATTATCTGCCTCTCAAACAATGGCGTAATAATAGTTTAAGTGATTTGAAAAAAAATGTCTTGCTTTTGCCAAGTCCTGCTATTCTTTTAAGATCCATCATCAGAACTTACTAAAGACTTCTGTGTCTTCAAAGCCACGCTTCAGGGACCCTAAAATACTGACACGATGTTATAGAAGTTATAAGTGGGAACTTCAAAGCAGCCTTCTGTATCAACTCTGTTACTAATAAGGGAAAGAAAAATCAATTTGATTAGCATGAATGCACTCTGGCATGTAACAGTGATGAACTAAAGATACAGCACACACTAAGAGCCCCTCGGCTTCGCAGCCACCATATCCGCTTAGAGGTAAACAATCTCCAAATAGAAGTTTGGACATTTGAATGGGTTTTTTTTTCCTAAAGGGAAAAATACTCCCCAAAACTCAGGTATGTAAGAGGCAGAGTAAAAGAGTAAGAATGTAGAGAAATTCAAGATGTAAGCTTAAACTTTGCCTGTGCCTCTGACTGGTTTGTACTTGAGCATATTACTTATCTTTCCTTCATCAAATATTCACTGACCACTCACTCTGCCAGAGGCTGGACTAGGTGCCAGGTCTAAATGTAAGCACTTGCAGTAGTTTATAGACTTAGTTTAGACCCTTCATGTTCTCCTGGATAAAACGAGAATAACAATAAACTGCTTAGTCATCAAACAAGATAAAGCAGGCAACATCCTAAGCACAAAACACTTCAGTAAATAACTTATAATGTGTGTCATTTTCAACCAGGTTACACCAATCCACAGCCTACACAATTTCTCCTAGTGAGTTATGGTATACATCTGAAATAAAAATTTAGACTCATTCAATTCCATTGGCAAGAACACATAACTATTGGCCTAAGCCTAATAAATATTACTAAAAAATTGTACTTATAAATTTTTGGTGTGCCTAAAGGTTTATGAAATAAGTATTTCATTTGGCCTCAATTCTTTGATTCAATGAAAAAGTACAAAAATCTACCATGTTTATTTTATTTACCAACCAAGATTTTTTCATGTAATATCTTCAGTGGGTTGCATCAAAAAATAGATGCTAAAAAGAAGTTTGAGAAAAGTATTAACTTGGTACCTATTGGAGATTCAAGAGTTGTTTTTTTTTTTCATTTTACATTCTCTATTTCATAACAATTAATTGGTTAAACCTAGGAAATAGCCAAGTGAATTAATGTATCTAATTCAGCGAATTAATGTATCTAATTCAGCAGTACATGAGACTCTTGCAGTGTAATAGAACTATTTTATGACTATCTTAAAAAGGTAGTCTCTTATCTTCTCATGGAGTAAGAGATTATTGTTCAAAAGCCTGTCATTATTAGGCCTTCTAATAAGTTTGCTAATTACTTGAAATCACATGAGACATACCACAAATGAAAGAGCAATAAACTGTCAGTACTTTTAAAACTATAGTTCAATAATCCAACATTACTATTACCTTAACATCAAGATACTAAGTTAAAGTTATAAATTGCTATAATAATAATCCAAATTAAAGAAAATAAAGTATTGCTAACCTCTCAAAAAGTAAAATGGTCTTGATATCATTTCATTAACATTGAGGGTAAAGTTTGATATTGTGCATTCAGTGAAAATGCAAACTGCAATGTAGTAAGTAAATGTGTAGAATTAGCACCACCAGTTAGTCTCAGTATGGCCAGACAGGTCATTGTCACATATACTAAAGATTACTGAGGTCTCCAGAAAAATAATTTCCCCATATCAAATTAGTATGGAATGAGATTTTAATTAAAAAAAAAAAAAGGGTTCTTTGTCCTCCTCAGTTAAGAAGCAAATCATAATGCAAAATTCCTTTCTCTTACACAGAGGGTAATAGCTTTTTGAAAATTTCCAAAAAGCAGATACTCATTTTACTGAGTCTCTGAACAAAATGCCTCTGACATCTGTCTACTGCTACCAGGCACTCAGAGTCCCTCCCACACTGGCCCCAAAGCCTGTCTTTTTCGGTGCTGCAGCAGTCCATCTGAGAATGCGTGCAGGAAGCCTAAATTCAGTAACCATGTTGGTAACATACATCATGACTACTTTTAACCTCCCTTTCAACAAAGAAAGTATACTCCCTGCTTCAGAGTAACAATGGAGACATGAAGTTGGTCCTTGAAGACTTGTCAGAAACAAGTGTAACTATCCTGAACACTGAATGTTAACTTCGAAATACAGAAGAGAGTCATCTATATTCTACCATATTACAGAATGTCACTGTCTGCAGGTTATGGGATTTCATAAACCCTACTATATGGATGTTTATTCTGGGGAGGCTCTGGAAAATACAATGAATATGGATTTTGAAAGTGTTAAGCCAGTGATATGTGGTGCTAGAAAGTCCTGGAACTTTAAGTCTGCCAGAAAGCATAGGCCCAGCTACCCAAAATGTTACACCAAATGATGATCCACTCAATATGGTATCATTAAAGAACATAAACCTATTCCATGAAAATGTAAGGAAATCTCTTTACAGAGCAACATAAACCTAGTTTTGCCAATATCTGAGAATGAGGACACAAACTAGATAATATACATGGTCTTCCACAGCCCCTATTATTCATTGCATGATCAGAATGTTGCATTCTTTGCAAACCTAAGCCAAACTTACACTACCTTTCCCCAAAGTCAATTTATTCCCTGGCCTAAAGTGCCATTTTTAATCCTACAGTGGTCCAGTGGTGCGACTGCAGAAGGCAAGCTCCGCATGATGGAGCCTGCGTTCCACTGTCAGCGCATCAGCAGAGATGACAGTTTTTTGTACTCCCATGGACACAGGGAAGGATGTTCACAGATCAGGAAATCCAGAGGGGACGGCATCCACGGCTCTGCACAGGATAAGTCATCAGTCATAAATCTGAAAACTATCACAAGCATCTTGACCTTGAAGTCACAACATTCTCAGAGTTTTTTCTTGTTTGTGAAAATGAAGGTGAGTTACCAAAGTATGAGCAAAATCACGCAATTTCAGAGTATCCTATAAGTGCCTCGGGTGCATGGAAAAGTAAGGCACAGGCCCTCCTCATGGGAATAGCGGACTGGCAGGATGTTTTTATGGGAGGTTCTGAGCCTCAGGGAGAGACATCTACCTTAGAAATACACACTTGGGGGTCACAGCATGGGTTTGGGGGTAGTTAGGACTAAGAGGTCTGAAGAGATCAACCAGGGAAGAGTTCATTGTTAGCAGAGGTGTACAAGATAAATCTCCAGAAAACTGCCAGATTTTAGAAGAAGCAAAGGAAAAACATGCCCACCAATGACACAGGGGCATGAGAGGTGCCAGGAGGGCGCAAGGTTTAAGCCACCTATGGGGTGCGGGGGACAGAGAGTCACATGGGAAGGAATTAAATAGCAGTGGCAAATGTAGCAAAAAGACTGGGAACCACTACTAAATGTTTATAGAATGGGAAGAAAGGGGACTTGAGAGTGGTCACGCCTAATGACTTCTAGTTTCCCATAAATTAAAAAGCACAGTAAACTGTGAAAAATCAAAGTGGAAAAGTTGAGTATGGTCTTGAAGAGAGTGGTGAAATTCTAGAATATTTGCTGAGTGCATAGTAATTTTAAGGAAAAATTTCCTAGGCTACTGGAAAGAAAAAATGATATACTTACAGCCATTTAAATATGCAAAGATGCCACATTTATTCAACAAATACTTTTTAAAGGACAGTATGGGAAAGCCCAAGAAATGTAGGACAAATTTCTGATCTGACAGCAAAAATTCAGTTGTGTAAATATTTTCCAATACAATGCAAAACAGGGCCCCAAAAAGAGTCACAAGAATTTTGAATTGTGTATGTGTGCACACATGTGTGGTGTGTGTGTGCATGTGTTGTACGTGTGTGTGGCATCTGCATGCATGTGTGGTGTGTATGGTGGGGGTGCTGGTTCTGTTCTTCCATCCATACCCTTTTCTCTTTCAGTCCCTCGGGACATAAGACATAAACAAATAAAATGCTTCATAAAAATTAAAAGTACAATCCACAGCTTGAAATATTTTGCTATGTTATTCATTGATATTACACTTTGAATGTTAGGTACATAACTTCCGTAAGTAACTTGAGATGCTAGAAGGGGTCACTTGCTCCCCCGTGCACAGAGTCCAGTTAGCTGAGGACGACTGACGTGGAAGGAGCTGCGGTGGCTGACAGGCTGGGAGGCCTGTCTCTCAAGGCAGCGGACCTTTCCCCAGATGCTGCCTCTGGGGGAAACAGTCAACACGCCCCCTCTGGACAGGGCTTGGAGGTAAAGTGGCATAAGTAATAGTCTCTTTCCTCAAGGAGCTTCCAATTTCATTGGCAAATAAAACATGACCATAAGGAGCCTTAAATAACACACATTTTACGAGCTGGTCAGGACAACTAGAGAGGAGCTGGCTCAGGGTTGTGCATAATTCTTGCCAAATTCATTCTACAGTCTGAAATACAAAAGAGGAAAAAATGTAGAGAGGAAATCAAAGAAGAAAGAATGGATTTAAGGGAAAGCTGTTGAAGCGGCAGGAATTATGCTGGGTCTTAAAACTAGGGAAAGGTCAAGACTCCGTGCAGCACAGCAGAAAATAGCTGGTCCCATCCTGATTGGTACCCTCTCTGCCACTACTGCTGATAAACTCGCCCTGCTCAGCTCTGAGCCATCTGTGTTTCTCCAAAGCGCATAACTAGCAGGCCTAACGCTGCCAATGATTAGGACAGCTCTATTTTAGGAGGCATTTGTTCAAAGATCAGATGTTTGACTGTTTCTTTGTCTTTAGGACCCGCAAAAATAGGACAAGTAATTTGTCTACAAGCTCCCTGCATGGCTGAGGAGTTACATCATGTACACATGTTCACCAAAGTGGCATTTATTGGTATCTTGCCATCTGAATTTTCAGGAGAAAATAGCCATGTTTACTTTATGTGGTACTTTCTGTGCCATTCATTTAAGATTGGATTAGTAAGCTTCTTTGAGTTTAAACTTTTACTTTAAAAAAAAAAAAAAAGCAGCAAACTGTAGCAATTTGCCATAATTAGCACTCTCATAATCACTCAGCATCAGGAAGTTCCCTTCCCAGATTCTCTACTCTGTATTCCCACTTTCATCCAGGCCTGGGGCAGCATTTCAAGCAAAGAGGCGTGAGGACTGGCCCAGTCCTCCAAAAACTCTAAACAGTCAACAACCCTACTGTTTCTCTTACATTTGTTATTCCTCATCGAGCAAGTTCCATGTACCACCACGCTAAGTTGTGTTTAACTCTTTGTGTGTCTGAATTAAACCATGCCATTTTATATTCACATAGCACTTAAATTAGTTTGCCTTAGCTACCAAATTAAATCCCATTAGGATTTCACTGTGAGGTTTAGGTACAGGGACTAAAAAGTGCCCCAGTCTTTAGAAAGCCCACACTGCTTCTCGTGCACTCATTGGGCAGGGTTATCTCTCCCAGTTTATTTTCTGGGGAAGAGCAAGAACAAACCCGGGGTTGGTGCCAGGGAGGCAGCATCAGGTCGCTTAAGGCCTAGACAGTGAGTCACAAATAGAATTGGGGTGAAAGCAGGATTGATTACAAAGAATCTACGTGGCAGGTGTCAAGAACTTGAAAAGTGAAACATCAGAATAACTGCCAGGAAGTAATGAAGAAAAGGAGCAATAAAAATGCAAACAACATAGGACACTGAAAACAATGTAGAAAACCTTAAAAAAGAAGAACTAGGCCAACACCAAACGAAAGCTTATGCCTTATCCCCACTAGCCAAGATTTCTTACCTAGCCCTTACTAAAGAGATGACTTAAAAATATTATCCAGCCCTGGATGGGTAGCTCAGTTGGTTAGAGCATCATCCTGATAAACCAAAGTTGCACGTTTGCATGTTCAATCCCTTGTCAGGGCATATATGAGAAACATCCAATGAGTGCATAAATGAGTGGAACAACAAATTTCTCTCTCTCTCTCTCTCTCTCTCTCTCTCTCAGCAAAAAAGGAAGGAAAGAAGGAAGGGAGGGAGAAAATTTTACCCAAACTCCCCAGTAGGACATAATGATACTGAGAGTTACTTGTCAAGAACCTGCAAAGCACTTGGCATACATTCCTATTAAAACCTCAAAACAACTCTCTAAGCATTCATGAATTCAGGTTATCTATTTTATGCATGAGAAACCCAAGGCTCAGAAAACTAAAGTAACTGCCTTAACGTCCCCTCTAGTAAGAGCCAGAGCTGGGATTCAAAGTGCTCATTTCTCTGCATATATGCTGTTACACTGATGTTTATATGTAGCAAAATATATGTGGTTCTCTTTCTAGAAAGGTGCTGTCCAAAATGGTTGCCTCTTGCCACCTATGGTTGCAAAATTAAAAATTCATAGACTCTTTATCACCTATATAAATAAGAGAAGTTGTTCTGCTGTGGCACAATAGGAAATGGTGGTGGATATGGTAAATAGAGATATGAATATATCTGTCTAAAGGCATCCAATTTGAAAACTTTATTTTTTTAAAATATATTTTATTGATTACGCTATTACAGTTGTCCCATTTCTCCCCCATCATTCCCCTCCACCCTACCCACCCTCTCCCACCCACATTCCCCACTTTAGTTCATGTCCATGGGTCATAAGTTTTTCTCCAATAATTGCTAAGGAGGTAACCATGAAAAACCTTTTCTCCAAGTTTTGAGGCTGTAGGCTTTACTACACTGAGTGAAGCAAAGTTAAGAAGAAAGAATCAAGTAAGAAAACACGCAAAAAGAAGGTATGAAGGAAACTAAACATAAAATGATCCTGATTACTAAATAAAGTGCCCATCTGCATAGGTTCCAAGAAGTCTGCATCATCAATTCATATTTATAATATAAAGCCTCTAACATCTCTCAAAAGACTTTATTAGTATGCACTGATTATTATGCCCAATCATACCTGGAGGTAATGCTAATTCAACAGCTTTTGTTTAAAAAAAAAAAAAAAAAAACTGGGAGTTAATGGGGAAGAAATTTACTCAGAGTTGCATTAGGTAAGCTGGCACATTGAAACCCTGACTACAATTCTGGCCATAGTCTATGGACCTCATTTCTTTCTGTTTCATAGGACAGAAGTCAGGAGGATGTGAATTGCAGGAAGCAAGTGTAGAGGGATCATGATCCTGACTTCCAAGTATTTGTAACATTTCCTATTAATATTTGTTGTGCTTTTTGCTTTATCAGTAATTCAATTCTGAAGCCAATGGATGGAGTCAGCAATTATAGGAGCCCATGTCCTTCCTGCAAGAAAGTCATTATCTGGTCAAAGAAGAACATACACCTCTAAGGTAGCTATGAAACACGACCTTAAGATAGTCAGATGATGGAAGAAATTAGATGCCACATCCTTACAACCCTTCAAAAAAAACAAACATCTGAGCCACTAGAGCTGTGGTTTCATTATATTCAGAATGGAAGTAACTAAAGAAATATCTACTTTAATTAAGAACCTTTGAAAATGATTATGTTATGTAATAATACAAGCACAGGATTAAAAGAAGACCCACCTATATTGCCATTCCCATTAACCTCTGGCAGAGGCAGGACCCTTAACCTTGGTGGAGTTAGACTAGGCAGTCACTCAGTGCCCCCAAAACTCTAACATTCTAAGATTCAGCGATGGGGAGATTTGTTCCCTATATTTACTCTAAGTAAGTAAGAACCAGACTAGTCCTTAGAATGAAGAGATTTGGGGACATTAGGAAACCCGCCCTAATCCCCACTCTCTTGCCCACATCAGTCCCTGATGCCGTAACTTTAAAAATGAAAACTGATGGGTAGAATTCTAGGAAGTATAAGGAGAAAACAATGTTAAAAGTTCAGCTGGAAGACATTAAAGTCAAACTTCATTGACTTTACAATTTTGCCATGGTCCGTTCCTGTCTTAGGATCAAATAAAAATTTCTATACAGAGCCTAAAGCTAGCCTCACTATGGAAGTGAGAAGGAGGCCCAAAACAAGGTATTACATTGATCACACTGCCCCCTCCCACCCAGGCTTGCTCAGAGGGCCAAAAGTGCAGGAGACTGAGCAATCTCCTTGAGGGTCCATAAGGTTGAATGCTGGATTTAGAAATCCTTGTTATTTGAAATTATGAGTTACTCTAAGCCCCATGAAAATGATTAGTGCTATTCCAGCTAAAGCCTCTCTATTCGTTCATCAATAAGGAAAGACTACCTAACAGAAAACATTAGACAAATCTCTTCAGAAAGATTTCTAAAACATACCTCATCGCTAGGTTGTAGGACCTGACATTATATTCTCACATACCATTCACTGAATCATTCAATAAGCATTTCAGTGTGTGTTGTTTGCCAGGCAAGAGATCTGGAGTAAACAAGGAATTAGACAGGTTTTTATTCTCCAAGTAGCTGTTTTCTGGTTGTAAAGACAGAATGTAGAAAAAAAAAAAAACCCACAAAACTTTCTTTTATGCATGTAATCTATGAAAATGATGTGTCATAGGATGAACATGATTTACAACTTGCTTACAATTTTATTGCCTAGATTAATATGATTAAGGTTTGGAAGGGACGCAAACACATGTAGTCCAGACCTCCAACCCAATCTTCTCCACAAGAGCCCCACCAAGTGGCTGCCCCACACCTTCTCCAAATCACCCGGTGAAAAGGAACTCACTCCCACCAGTTAGAACAAATTTTCCCAGTAGACCCCGGTCCTACGTCGTGTGAATCCAGATTCCCCATACATACATATATTGTTAAATACTAGAGGGTGTCTCTCACCTTTCCCCTGACTAGTCTGCCATCCCTAGGGCTTTTGATCCTTCCTCATATGAAATGACATAAAACTCTTTGTCACTGAGGTCACTCTCTTCCAAACATGGTCCAGTTTGTCTGCATCCCTATTGAAACCTGAGATCCAGAACTAACCATAACAAAGGGAGAATGTGTACCATAACCATTTTTAAAATGGGCCTGTGGTCTGATACAACTGTATTCAAATCACAGCTCTAAAACTGCCAGCTATTTGACCTTCAGCAAGTAAATCAACCTCTCTGAGTCTGTTTCCTCATCTAAGCTTCCCTGTACTGGACATCAGCACATCCCATTACATTCCTTAAATGTAATTTAAGCTAGATTGTAAGGATTAAATGTAATATAGAATGTATAATACTCAGTATGATATCTGATACATAGCAAGGGTTTAATAAATGGGCAGTGGTTTTTATAGTTCATTGCTTTTACTCTCCAGCTGAAATCCGAGTGGCCCAAATTAGAGCATGACCGTTAAGTCATCTCCAAAGTCGTGTAAAATTTACTTGAAGACTCTCTATTCCCTATTTCCATTTTTCACATTTTGGTTGCAATTATGCTTTTAGGGTTTTTTTAATTCTCTGATTTCTTGGCTTGGTGACTCACCCGTCTCTGGCTTTTGCTCTTGTCCCACTTTTATTTCAAAGAAATCTCCGAGTCAAACACACCTGAGCCATGTGTCACAATAAATCTTCAGTGTGGGTTCAAGATGAGTCTCTTATTCCCAATTGACAGAATCACAGTGAAAATTCCAAATTAATCTCAGATGCTCTCCATTTCTGCTTGAAAAATAATTAAGGAAGGATATATTTCAGGTTTTATGCTTCCTTATCCAAATTATGTACAGATGCTGCATGGAAATGTATTCTTAATAGGTGCATTAACTATGATAAGTTCACTCACATCATTGTCATTCATGTCCAATTAACCTAAATGCCCAGCTGGGAGCAGTGAACACTTGCACGAGGCAAGGAAAGTGAGTCATGTGGATCTCCAGCCCCCAGTCCTGCCATTGGAATATACAGGATGGGAGAGGGAAAGGAAGATGAAATTCAAGATCATGAGGGTTAACTGTCAGCAGAACCTGCAGGACTACCTTAACAGCATAGATCTGAAGTCACTGGACATGGAAACTTTGTTTTGACTAGGAAAGCACTTATGACATAATAAAATAGTAAGAAAAAGCATAAAACTGTCCCCTACAAATCAAAATTTAGACAATGTTCTAAAAGGATTGCTTTTTTCATAATTTTTACCTGTCATAAATTAAACATTTAGTTTACTTTAATAATCCCTGACAATTAGGCCTCCAGTCCAGACTCTGTTTGATTATGTCCACTGGTAAGGGACTCACTACCTCCCAAAGCACAGTATTCCATTGATGAAGATCTCTTGTGGTTAAACATTTCTTCCTTTCATTTGGTTGATCACTATACCTTCCATAACTCCTTCACTCAGACAGTTGGCCTGTGCTCTCTAGACTGACATATCAGAAAGCTCAGCACGTGGGAGACTGAGGGAAGGAGCTGGTGGATATTTGGGGACAATGCATTTTCCCCTGCTGTCAAACTAAGCAAGGCCACTTATTTCTATGAGAGAAAGCCCTAGTAGGGGCCAGGCAAAGAAAAGATAAAAATGTTTGTTACCCGGGTACAAGTCTATCAAAGGCACATGTTAGGTATATATAGAAAGGCCCAAGAAACCATGTGGGAAAAAAATCCTTGAATACCGTAACAACAGACAAGCAGAGCCTAGCCCCATGGAACAGAATCAATAACTACGTTTGGAAACAAGGGCAACTCTTTGTTCAGGAGCTCTGTGAATCTTATGAACATATGTAATTCTTGAGAGGCAGTATTGGGTAGTTCAGGGATTCTCAAATTCTACTGGGCATAAGAACCATGCTCATTTAAAATGCAGACTATTAGGCTCCATTCTTGGGGATTGTAATTCACTACCTCTGGTGTGCAGCCCAGAAGTCTTCAGATTCAGCAAGAGGAGACTCTTGGGGAAATACTGGGGCCATGGTTAAGAGCTCTGGATTGAGAGACTCGAGTTGATACCTGGGTTTGCCAGTACCACCCATATTCCCTCTTCAATAAAATGGAGATGAGGAACATAGTTGCACTCTCTTTAGGTTGTTACAAGCATCAAATAACAAAACAGGTGTAAAGCCTAAAGCACACTACCTCTAATAGCCTAATAAGTAATTTGCATCAATTACTATTTTACTTTTTATTATTACAATGCATTGATTTCAATTTTCCCTCATGGAATTTATACTTTCAAGACCACACTTCCCTCTTGGCTTCCTTTTTCTGGTCCTCTTTAAAATTCAGATGATACCTCTGTAAATAGGGCATAGAGGAATCAACTAGAAGACCTATTAACTTAATATTCATTCTTTCTTATTCAACCCTTTCTCCTTTCAACTTCTCCTTCCCCAGAACCACCTCTGCACTCTCACTGCCATTCTTCTTGTACAAGCCTTCTGACAATGCTGCATTTTTTGCCTAGAAAGCCTTTCTGCCTTTCTAAATTGTTAAATAATTTCCATCTGTGAAACGGTCAGATAAGCCAGCACCTCCCCAATGCAATCTTTCTGATCATTGTATTTTGTTTTTTAATTGTATAACGGTCAATTTCTTCCCTTATCTTATTTGATCAAGTCTAAATCTGTAGTAAGAGTAGGAAATGAGGAAATGGGGCAATGAATGGTAGTCAATCATTCAACCCCAAACAGTAAATTCTGTTTCAATTGCTTAATTCAGACAAATGCATTTTTGGCCCAGCATATCAGTATAATATCCTCAATTTTCCACTTCACTTTCTTAATGTTGACTCATGATAAAATTTCTCAGTCTCATTAATTAATTACAAATGTGAAATTATTATGTTTAAAATAAAGTAATAATCACAAAGGCAATTTTGAAGTAGTACTTGAAGCATCATCAAGCACTGAAATTAAAATATCTATAGTGTTAATGTAATATATAACTGATATAATAAGTTAGTGCTAATTTAGACACTAAATGAGACAGTAAATTGGGAAAGAATACATTCTTTCCATTGATAACTGAATTATTAATGAGTATACTATATAGTATAATAATATTCTAATAGTATAATAATAAATATCCTACATAGAACCCTAGGTGGTAATGTTAAGATGCTATGAAAAAATGAAGGACAAATGGAAAGTTGCCAGAGAAGTCCTCATTGACAGGATACAGACTACAACAAGATAAGGGTGCAGCCATGTCAATATTTGGGACAAAAATTCCCTCTGGAAACGCCAGTGCAAAAGCCAAGAGGCAGAGGCCAGAATGGCTGCAGCAGAATAGGAGAAAAGGAAAGAGGAGCCAACCTGGAAAGAAAATGCTGGGTCAGGTCATAATGGGAGTTACTGGCCATTTACCAGGAATTGGCTCTTTGAGTGGCAAAGATTGCTATAGGAGTATCTGAGCAGAGAGGACTGACAAGAACTGACTAAGGTGATAAGTTAACCACTCAGGATGCTTGATTAAGCTCTATAGAGGACAGGAGACAGCAGGGGACCACCACTAATCCAGTCCAAAATATTGGTGACTTAGGCCAGAGTGCTAACAGTGGAAGTGGTGAGAAGTGGCCAGATACAGGATATAATTCAAAAGTACAGTAAGAATTACTGATAAATTGAATGTGAGTATGAGAAGCAATGTGCGTCCATCAGCAGAGGAGTGAATAAAAAAGCTATGGTACATTTACACAATGAAATACTACTTGGCCATAAAAAAGAAGGAAATCTTATTGTTTGTGACAACACGGATAGACTTAGAGATTATTACACTAAGTGAAATAAGTCAGTCAGAGAAAGACAAATACCATACGATTTCACTTATATATGAAATCTAATGAACAAAAGAAACAAATGTAAAATAGAAACAGATTCATAGATATGGAAAACAGACTGACAGCTGATGGAGGGGAGGGGGTGTACAGGGCTGGGTAAAAAAGATGAAGGGAATAAGCCCCCAAAAAAATCATCTCATAGACACAGACAAAAGTATAGTGATGACCAGAGAAAAAGGGGAATGGGACAAGGTAGAAAAGGGTAAAGGGGGGATAAATGGTGACAGAAAGAGACTTGACTTTGGGTGATGAACACACAATCTAATATACAGATGATGTATTATAGAATTGTAGACCTGCAACCTATATGAGTGTGTTAACCAACATCGACCCAATAAATTCAATACAATTTAGAAACAAAAAGAAAAGGAAAAAGATGTCTCAAGGATGACTACAAGGTTTTGGGGCTGAGCAACGGCAGAACAGAATTACCACTATCTAAAGTGGAGAAAGCTATAAGTCTATCAGCTCTCCACGAAACTGTGGAATTAAGCAATTCAAATATGTAAGTGAAGAGTTAAGGATAAGATCTGGATACAAATGGTAGTTTTGAAACCATTAGCATATTGATGTTATTTAAAGACATAGGACTAGATGGTATGACTATGGATGAGTATATAGAAACATGAAAAGAATTAAAGACTGAACTCAAGACTCCACTAACATTGAGAGGTCAGGGGTAAAAGTAAAAATAAAAATAAAAAAAGCACCTGTAAACTGAGAGAAAATGAGGTAGGAGAAAATCAAGAGCGTGGTGTCCTACAAGCCAAATAAAGAAAGTTTATCAAGGAAAAGTATGTGATCAACTATGCCAAATGCTGCTCATATATCAAGATGTGGACTAAGAACTGAGTATTGGACTTAGCCTAGTGCAAGTCTTTTCTTATCCTAATAAGAGCAGGCTTAGCAGAATGGTGACACAGATGAAATGTACTGTAAGAAAGAATGGGAAAAAAAGGGGGTGTAAAATAATAGAAGTGATCATGGAACTGAAGGGAAAATGAAGTAAAGAAACTTTTCAAAAAATATCGGGGAAGATGATAGCATGTTTGTACACTGGTGAAAATGACCCACTAGCGAAGGGAAGAACTGATGATGGAAAGAGAAGGGAGAATCACCAGAGTCCCGTCCTTGGGAGGTGAGAGAAACAGGATCCAATAAAGAAAGTGGAGAGATTGGCTTTCGATTGGAACAGGGAGACTTCTGTGGTAATGGTTCAAAATGCTGGCTAGACAGTAATATCTCTAGGGAAGCCTTTTAAAATATAATACTCAGGTCCCAACCAATAGGTTCTGATTTAACTGTTTCGGTGCAGGAGCTGAGGCATCAGTAGATTTATAAAATTCCCAAGTGATTCCAGCGTGCCCTCAGGGGAGAGAACCACTGCTGCTTGGAAAGGGACAGGAAGGCAGGTGTCGCTGGTGGGTCAATGAGCCGCTGGAAGGTCTCTGGTGATCCTTCCGTTTTCTCAATACAGCAGGAGAAAGGTCACCAGGGAAGAGTGAAGATGAGGAAGAGGCGCTGGGCTTTGAGGAGAGAGGAGAAATGATGAAATGGGCACTCTGAGAGTAGAGGAGTAAAACCAGTAAAGGACGGCATGACAACCCAGAGGCCTTCAAAACCCACTTGATATATATGATTACAGATTTAAAGTTATACCAACCGTTTTACTTTTGCCTCAATCAGCTGCACAAGTGCAGACAGAGGAGTTGGATTTAAAGAGGGGTATGTTTCTCCAAGTATAAAGACACAAAAGAAAGGCAAGTGAGTCAGGAATGTATGCAAGGCCGTAAGAATAATGATTGCCTGTAGGATTAAAATTAGGTAAAGAAGGTTGAGAGAATAAAAAAGCTGAAGGACAGTAAAAAACAAGTGGTAGGATTAATGGATTGAAGGTCCTGCGGAGGTTGAAGGATTAATAAAGAATATTAGAAGGATGTTGGGAGAGTAAAAGGATTTCAGTTACAGAAGCATAAATGGCAGTCAGAGAGCAGTGCAGTTCAAGTTGGAATTACGTGTGGGTTACCAATGTCGGTAATGCAAAGGCCAGAGGATGACTATGGGATCAAGCGGCTGAGGCAGGAGGCAGGAAGCAGGACAGGGCTACTGGAGAAGGTGAGTTCAAGAAGCTGAGTTGCCAAGGTATTGTAGGGATTACAAGAGGGGAGGGCCCCCAAAATGGAATTTATTTATAAAAAATGTGTATTTATTCTTACATGTTTAAACTTCAGTCATCCTTCACAGTACTGTCCATTTGATGCAATATACCTATCATTTTTTTTTCACTGCTCAAAACAGCTTTTGAACTTGTGGATTTTGATGCCTTTTAGTGCTTCTGCCATTTTTTTTGCTTCACCTCTTCCACATTGGCAAAAAAGTTTCCCTTTGAGGAGTTTTTTCACCCAAGGAAACAACAAAAAAAAAAAGTTGCCTGGGGTGAAATCAGGTGAACAGGGAGGGAGGGACAGGTGTGCTCAAATATCCCCCATCATGAAATGGGCAACTGCATTGAAAGAGTCTTCAAAAAAAAACTCAGTGAAGCCAAATGCACCTTCTCACAACAGTGCCAGCTGGTACACTGATATGAATGGGTTCCTAAGAACACTCACCTAGCAGGGGAAGCCTGTACTACAAGAGGCCTACCCTTCAGAAGATAATTCTGTTTGGGGGGGCAGCTCCCCTTATATGTGCATATATATTAAAATTGCCATGAATTAAAACAGGAATAGTAATGGACAGTGTCAGGAGCTGAAATCATCAAGAAATGTGGAAGAAGTTAGGGATCAGTTGATAAGAACACAGAGACAGAGGATCACATCCACAGGTGGCAAACACAAGGCCTGCAGGCTGAATCCAGCCTCCACCTTGTTTCATCTGGCCTGGCACCTTGTTTCTACCTGGCGGCAGCGCCAAGCTCCTTGCCCCTAGTTAAGGAGTAGTTCCATTTATACAGTTCTAAAATTACATTCAGCCCTTTGAAGGCAACTGTGAGGCTGATGTGACCCCCCCACCCCCAGCGAAAATGAGTTGGACTATATTATAGTCTATCTACGTGAGATTCAAGGGTAGGGTATTACAGGGAAAACAAAGGGAGAACAATTCTAAAGTGGCAATAAAAAGCCAGGAAATCTTCCCCACTTCCAGCTTTTATGGCAGGAGGGCTACTGGATGACAAAAGACACCACTTAAGATATCCACGGGGGACGAAAGAGCCTCTGAAGAGCTAGGATAACATCAGTACAAGAAGGTGAAGGAACTGTTCAGAGAATATGGGGTTCAGAGAGCTTTTGATGAACCTTGAAGGACCCAGTGGAAAAGGTTTGGAAAATAGGAAAGGGTGAGAGGAAACAAAATAGGAGACAGGAAAACCTAATGAAAATTAGAATGTGGGAGAGGTCTGGAATCTCTTGTGGGAAATAACATTACAGGAATAAAGAGCAAATGAAGCCAGTCTTAACAAGCTCAAAGCAGAATGTGATAGTGAGGCTGAGCATTTGCAAAGAGTGGGAAAAGAGTCTAGGGTTCTCTCTTCGCCCTTAGGTGGAATTGAGAAGGTCTGGGTTAACACAGTGCTCTTAGCCCTCCTGTTGGTGGAATATAGGTTCCCCTTTAAAATTCAGTCAAAATTAGTATAGATACAAGTAAATCTTCTTTAAAAAAAATTGAGGTGGTAATGGCAACAGTGAAAGGAACATGGGATTTGGAAATAGGCAGTTGAGGTTAAATTCCAGCTATAGTAATTTTTAATCAAACTTGTTTTTACAGATTTCATCACCAACTGCCCATTGATCATCATGGCCCTAAAGAGAGTTATGGTTACACAGCTGCCCATTAGCACCCTCATTCAGTGTGCATTATTCTAATCTCTTAGCATACTCTTTGGGAAGTGTAGAATCACTAACAGTCATAGTGATGAAGATAATCTCATTAAGCACAACTTGCGAGGGCTATGGGGTCAACAGGCCTGTAGAACTGGGTGGGCAATTCAGTATCGAGACCCAAGGCCGGGCCAAGTCACTATACAAGTTCCACATAGAACAGGCGATAAAATATCAAAACAGCAGCAGCAGATGGCAAATAAAAAGCAACACACACCATTTAATACGTCCTTGATGCCAAAACCATCCAAAAGCCCCTTGAAGTTTAGGATTGGTGTCGGGAGAGGGAGAGGAAATTTGAAACTGACTATTCAGCCAAAATGGACTTAAGCTTTCAATATCAGAAGTCACTGTACAACCTTAAACCAGCAAGGCCAAGTCTCCTGCCCTGGAGGAAAAACGAACCCTCTAGAGCTAAACTAAGTTCGGAAAGGAAACACACAGAAGCTTACTTACATCTTTGTACTCCCTGCATGATAAAAGCCACTCCCACAGTAGTAAGAAACATTCACTGAGCGCTGAACAGTTTCCAAGGATAGTAGCATTCCTCTTCACAAACCCTGTGAGTAAACACTATTACTTGCTCTGCTTTGCAAACAAGAATGAAAACTCATACCTACTCGGGGGCAAAACCAAGATTTAAATTCCCGGATACAAAGTCCTTGACCTTAATCAACATTGGTACAGCCTCTGTCTAGCAGAGTAAACCATTCCATTTATTTATATTGTCAACATTTTAGAACATTACCATTGGCCATTAGATTCAGTGGATATCTCCAAAAATCATATTTTTCTCCCACATTTCAGGTCCTCAAGACCTTGGAAAATATTTTCACAATTTTTAGCTCCCCTTTATAATATACTCTGCATGAGGTAGGAAGAAACCAATACCCAGAACAGCGATGACCCTAATCCACTGTGTCAGGAGCCAAGAGACACGATGGTCCATGGGGCAGCAGTACTTCCTTCGATAGCCTTGGCGTTACATTCTAAGAGGAGTCCATGACAGAAGCAATTTGGTGCATACAGTGCAAACTTGCCTCCCACTTCAAGCTAGTGATAGTTGGTTTGATAAAATAAATACCCAGACAGACAGAGGAGGGATCATGGATGGTAGTCCCCCCTTATCCACGGTTTTGGTTACTCGTGGCAAACCATGGTCCACTGTGGTCCAAAAACATTAAATGGAAAGTTCCAAAAATAAACAGTTCATAAGCTTTCAACTGTGCGCCATTCTGAGTAGCGTGTTATTATCTTGTCCTGTCCTGCTCTGCTCCACCCAGGATGTGATCATCCCTTTGTCCAGCACATTCATGCTGTACATTGAGTGCAACAGAGTTGCACTGGATACAGAGAAAAAAGACAGAGAAAGAGACCATATTCACATAACTTTTATGATAGTATAATTATTCTATTTTATCTTAGTTATTGTTGTTAATCTCTTACTGTGCCTAATTTATAAGTTAAATTTTATTAAAGGTATATATGTATAGGAAAAAGCACAGTACACATAAGGTCCAACACTGTCTGCAGTTTCAGGTCTTCACTGGGGGTCTTGGAGTGTAGCCCCTGTGGAGGAGGGGGGGACTGCTGTACTTCCTTTCACTATATGCCAAAGTAGCTATAAAGAAATTGCACTCTTCAACATGTTTTGCTCCTCTTGCCACCATCAGTGTAATCATTACTATAAATAGCTACACTTTTTCATAAGGCATTCCGACTAAAGTGTATTACCATTTTTTTCAATTTTAGCATTACTGGAAACTCCAACCCATTCTATGTGCTGTCTTTCAGCTCTCAAAATTAATTCCTGCTATAAACACACCACAATTAATCCTCGTGCTGTATGCCTATATTAGACTGAAAGTCTTAGAAACTTTGCTTGGTTCATCTTATACACAAAAATACTTACTTTAATTCTTGATGCAAATACTGTAGTACTCCCACATTTAAATCAATGTAATAAAGAGGGCACAATGCCTGAACTTATGCTGGGGGAGCACTTAGCACTGTCCAGCTGCTGTGAAATCGGCTCCCTTCTAATGCCCTTCTGCTACAAGCATATTATACGAATACCGTGACTGAGAAATAGATGCTCCTACCATGTAATTTCTGTTGCAGCTTACCTGTAGCCTTTTGTGAAAGTAAATGACCCAAAAGAACTTGGATCGGCTCTGCTTCTCCCAGGAGTCTCAAAAACTAAAAAGAATCAAGCTATTTTAATCTCAAGTATGGAAGGTCCTGTTTAACTCTAGCTGCATATGTCCCCAGTGGTCACTGTCATCTTTTTTTTTTTTTCCACTAACAAGGGTTTTTGCATTAAACTGTATAGTGGGCTTAAATAGCAACTTTATCAGATTAATTATCTTCTTGGGGAAATCTTCTGGAACACAAAAAGTAATATACAGCAAACCAATTTTTGTACCAGGCTTGTGCCAGGAAATTTCCATAGATAATCAAAATTCTGTATACAGGACTGTTGCTCCAAACAATATATTTGAAGATAATGTTGCTTCAGCAATGTTTTCATTCCTTGCAAATATTACACCTAAGCATAAATTTTCTCCTTCACCTCATACCTTTATTTTTTTTACCTTAGCTACATCAAATAACATTGACTCAGTTCAAATTAAATTTTGTGCCAGAAAACAAATTCTCTTATCCAAAGTAAAATAATGTATATTATTAGTATACACACATAAAAAGCACCCCAGTGGTATCTGAAAGGTAGGATAACAGTCTGCAGACTTTCCTGCATGGACAGTGGTCTCTAAAGGGCCACCGCAAATGCTGTCCCCAGGTCCCACCAGGAACCGTGTCCTGAACAGCAAAAGACAAGCTCTGCAATGCACATGGTGCCATGGTATTTTCCTTTTCTACCTGGGTTCCAGTTTTGAAAGGAAGCTCCAAGGTGGTGAGCCATGAGTGAGAATGGTAATAACAAGTGCTTTCCGAGGCTGGGAAATGAAGTAGCTGGAGAGGTGAAAAATGAAAAGCAGGTGGAGGTACAGAGAGGACAGGACAGACATCGTGCACACCCTACATCTTTCAATGCCCCAGAGCAGGCCCCCAAAGCAATTCTGTTCTGCTCAATAGGGCTCTAGATTTTCTGCAACCAAGTGGCTCCATTAACCTTCCATATCCTTCCACTTTCTGACAGACAGTGGATTCCTTAGTATTTTATGAATGTCCATTGGAAATTATTGTGTGTGACAGACTTTTTGCTGCATCATGGAACCACCGAGTGATACGTTAAATGGAGTCTTCCCTGGGCTACAAACTGCTCTCTGCTGGAACTCGGAAACTACGAAAGCTGAACTGGGTCAAAGGCAAGCAGAAAAGTTATAGAAAATTGAGTTTATCCAGCTGAGCTTATGATCAAGTTCCCCAAATCAGTTTCACAAGGTGAAAAAGACTCAGTGGAGGTCAAGGCAGTGCAGATACTCATGCCGATGCGGGAAGGAATCTGTCTGCTGACCTGAATGTGTTTCATTTCTAGCTTTACCTCAGATGCTCATGGTATCCAGTTAGGAACACGGAATTTGGGGTCAAACAGACTGAGCTCAAATTCCAGTTTAATTTCTTAAAAGTTCTTAACAAAAATATTCTTAGTAGTGCTGAGCTCTCATTTCCATATTTATGTAACGGGGAGGTGACCTACCTCATCAGTTTGTCATAAGGATTAAATAAAATAATGCATATAAAGTTCCCAGTGCAGAACTTTCATCCAAGCACCTATCTGTTTATTGGTCTCAAACTATTCAAAATAATTTAGTGATAGCAGCCATTGTTATAGAAGCAGACATAGAGTGAACAATAAAAATGACCTTTTATTGAACGCTCTATATGCCAGGGACCATGCTAACTAAATCTCATTAAAACACCGTATAATATGATGGTTATTTAATAGCAAAGCATCCCCAGTAAGTGGCACAAACAACAAGGAGAAAACAACAGGTACAGGAGATTCCATTCCTTGATTTGAGTCAGGGTTCCACCAGACAAACTAGCATCAAATTTGACTTGAGGAAGATTAGTAACTCCTCCAAGGTCTGACAGCTATGAACTGCCCAGAGCTCATTTTAAATATAATAGTTTTCCCTGGTTTATACCATGTATCTCAAAACCTAAAAGTAAAAGAAATCCTTAGAACCCAAGCAGATTAAATCCAAACAAACTCACCACCTTGAATCCTGTTGCTACATAGTCCAAGACTGACAGATCAGTACTGTTCCTAGATCGCTCCTAACCAAAAACCCATGGAGTGGCTTAAGTCATACCATACCTGTCAGAGAGAGGAGAAAAGCAGCACCTGCAGTCTGACCGGAAAGTTCTCAAGAGGTAGGCTGACAGAGATCCCAGGTCACAAAAGCCCCTTACAGCAGAGCTCAGAAACTCAGAACTGAGGACTAAAGCCTAACCCTCCTACCACTGAGGATGCTAATTAGAGAATTAAAGTAAGTACTGAAGGTAAGCAACCTTCTCATCAGGAGTTAACGTTAAGCTCAAACACCAACAAAAATCCCATTCAACACCCCAGAGAGGAACCGAATTGTTATATGAGGATGATAAGCCACTTCCTGCACTTTTTTTTTATCATACTAAACTGAACTCTGAGATGTGATATAAGATAAACCCTTGGGACCACCAAATATATACCAACTAGATGTTCATTTGCCTGGGAAAATCCTGCCTCACAGCGGAGACCAAGTGACCTCATGTTCTCCAGATGTTTCTTTATTCTGTTGTGACACTTGACAGAGACACTTCCCTGCGTCTTGGAGGCTGCCTTTCAAATACTGCAGTTGAGCGAGAGTTTCTCTTAGACGAACCTTCCATGCTGTCACCCTTGCCATTTAGCACATAGTGAATCCAACTCAGGAAAGTAATAAGAGAACTACCTAGACCAAACTCTAAATAAATAAAGTGATCTTGCAAGATTCTCGACTTCTTGAAAGGATTTCTTTAAATAACCACTTTCTTAGGACCTATAGTATGTGATTCTGCTTACATACTTAGAGCTTTGGGGGAAATATGCTTCACTTAATAAATGAAGAGCTCTTACATGTCTCAGATCATTTTATGAAAAAATGAGTTCACTTGGCTGAATTCATAAACATCAACTAAGCCTGCCACAAGTACATGAAATCACTAATTATTGACTGTATAGCACCATCAGCTGAATCAGGATGAGAAACAGAACTGCAAAGTGCTACGTTTTACTAGCATTCCTTACCCTGAAAAAAAAGTGTTAATTTTATGAGAGCGTGTTTTATTTTTAGAATGTCTGGTTTCTGACAACATTATCCAGAATTATTCAATAGTGAATACAAAGACACCCAAGTTCCAAAATGATAAGAAATATTTCAAGATATCATTCCCAGAAATACAATCTGTTTCTCAATCGATAGAAATTTATCATAAGCAATTGCCTATATCATAGTTCTTCAGAAAACCTCAGCTTGCTCTAATTCATCAGAAGCCACCAGACTGAATTACCATTTAATCCTTGATCAATGAAATAGTTCATCTAGCTATTTTCAAGTTTATAAACACCTTATCAATTGGATGCGCTACACCACACCAATATTAAGCTCCATCCAATGTATCAGAAACTCTAATTCTTGATATACACTTACTTTCATTATGAAGCTTACACAATCTTAAAACAAAAACCACTGCTTAAGAAAAATAATGAGATTTGTTAGCATATTCATTACATAGAACTACAAAAATGGTAAACATTTATCAAAAAAAGAAATTTGCTATTAAATTAAAAGAATCTTTTTTAAAAAAAATCTACTTTTGATCAAAACCAAGAAAAACAGAGACAAAAAATACTTGGGGTTTGACAGCCCCACTCCTCACTAAAGGCACATGATCTTAGTATGCTTTTCAAATTCCATATCTATAAAGTAAAAACAAACAAACAAACAAACAATTTCTGTCTATTTCACAGATGTTTTTGTGGAACAAACATGATTTATCAGATAACAAAAAAAGCATGTAATGTTATTATCAAGGGCATTTTCAAGTAAAAGGAGATAAACAGCAAAATTCATTTGTTGGCTGCTTCTCCTTGAGCGGCTGTTCCCTTCACCTACTCTAAGCCAAAGAGCCAAAAATAAGTTGCTGCCTGAAGTAGGATCCAGAGAAAAAGAGCGAAACTCTGGCACTGAAATGTTCACTCTTGGGCAGTTACAATATTTCCCTGAACCTTAGTATCTCATTCTTTTTCAATGGCACAGCTTACCTGCCCCCCCACCTATGCAGACATATGACAACAGATTTAACAGTGTTGTCTTACTCTGCTTTCTCATCTGTAAAATTGGCTTCAGAGATAACATATTTAAGGCCTATAGCCTAGTGCTTAGCCCACTCACTTCTTCAATAAATAATCTGTTCCAGTTGCCACAGATAGAACAGAACCGAACAGGAAAATCATAGGCCCCGTAGAGTTTATATTCAAGTCTAGGAAAACAGACAATTAACAGAATAATTGAGTAAAATATATAGTCTTTCAAACATTGGCAGTGCCAGCTTCATGGGCACAAACCTGTGCAATTGCTCAGGGCCCCAAGCTCAGAAGGACCTGTGCTCCCTTATGTGCTCTGTTGTTATGGTCTTGAAATCCTTCATATTTTTGAACAAGGGGCCTCATGTTTGCATTTCGCAGATAGTGGCAGACACTATGGAGAAAAGTAAAATGAGAAGGGAGATAGGGAGATGCGTCGTGGGAAGTGGGAAGAATAGTCACAAGGGCCTCGGCATGACCTTGTGCATTTTGAGCACTCCACAAAGTCCAGGTCAGGGAGCTAGTGGAGGCTGAAAACTGCCTAAAGGAAAGGGTCCTTTTTCTTTGCACAAAAATGACTCTGGGCACACTGCTCTAAGCAGGGCAATCACATAAATTACAATGTGCCCAAGTATCTTCTGATGGATCCCCTGCTTGTCCATCTCTAAATCACAGAGCCATGCCCCCAGGTGGGTGCCACTTCCTTATTTACACGGAGATGTCAGTTTAGCTAGCAATGGACCAGCTGGTCAGGGAAGGCCTCCCTGCAAGTGTGACAGTTAAGTGAAGGTCTGAAAGAGGAGCACATCAGTTATGCATAATAGAGAACAAGGGAGCTAGACTAAGGGAACCACGAGTGCGAAGGCCTTGATCCGGCAGCCTGGCTCATGTTCCTGGAATAGCCTGGGGACTAAATAGGCCCAGAAAGAGGGACAGGAGACAGGAACAGGTCAGAGAGACAGGTAAAATTGTGAGATCATTATCAGAACTGTGGCTTTCATTCAGACAAGGAAAGCCATTGGAGATTGGCACAAAGTATCATGTTGTGGATTCTGGGTTGAGAATAAACTAGATTGGGCAGGAGTGGGAGTGCAGAGCATGATTGGGAGGCTACTCTAATTATCTGGATAAGAATGATAGTAGCCTAGACCAGGATGGTAACAGAAAAAAAAAAAAAAAAAAACTGATGAGAATCAGAGTTTGGATGCATTTTTAAAATGAAGCCAATAGGATTTGCTGATAGATTTATTTGAGGATGTACGAGAAAAAGAGGTGGCAAGAATGATGCCAAGGTTCCTGCCCAGAGCAACTGGAAGGACAGAGTTACTGTGAAACAAGATAGAGAAAACTGGCAGAACTTGAGAGAAAATCGGAAATTCAGATGCATCATGCTGGAGCTGTGTATGAGACATCACACTAGGTGGCGGAGTAGACTGGAGTTCAGGGAAAGGTCTGTGTTAGAGATTCAAATTTGGGAGGCATCAACACGTTAACGACATTTACAGTGATGAGACTGGATAGGAGCACCAAAGAATGAGTGCTGAAATGGTCCAGAGTCCGAGATCTGAACCTCCCAAAGGTAAGAGGTCAGTAAACTAAAGAGAAGACAACCAAGAAGGACTAACTAGTGAAGTTAAAGGAAAACTTAGGAGGGTGTGAGGGCACAGATACCAGGAAACGTGCCCAGGAGAGGGAAGAGAGCACTGCATCACAGGCTGTGCAGAGGCCAAGCAGGAAGATGGCTGAGAGTTGATCTTTGGACACAGACCTACGAAAGCAAGAGTAGAGTCTCCGTAAGGAGGCTCGCCATGTGGTGGCGAAAATGGGAGTAACTTCAGAAGAAAGGAAGCATGAAAAACTGATCATATCTGTAAATGACCTGATAAAGCCCGTAGGATACTATAGTTATAAATTATCACTTAGCCACATTAAAGGAAATTGTATTTATTAATTAAAGGGACTACAGTTTAATACCAAGCTGTCCAAGATGGCAGCCACTAGCTGTGTGGCCATCAAATGCCAGAAACATGACCCATATGAGTTAGGAACTGAATTTTTAACTTGATTTAAACATAATTATTTGAATTTTAAATAATTTAGTTATTTAAAATATTTTATGTATGTCTGAACAAGCTGTATACATGACTCTATACTCAAACTGTGATTTTACGAAATTTAAATTCAGACCAAGTATTTCCTAGGAAAATTTAGAGTCTGAATTAAATATGTTAATTTTTGAAGACTTAGTACCAAAAAAGAACTTAAAATATAACATTAATAATTTTACAGTGATTACATGTTAAAATGATAATGTTTTAGATATGTTGGGTAAATAAAATATATCACTAAAATAAATTTCATCTATTTTTACTTTTTTTAATGTGGCTGCTAAAAATTTTTAATTACACACTGGCTCACATTGTGATTTACCGGACACCACCAATCTCATATAATAATGTAGACACAATAAGGTTCTGCCAACATTCAGAACTTTGTCTCCTATGTCTTCACAGGCTTCTCTGCCTCACACGGGAAACAGCGATGCGTGGGGACCCGGGAGCTGCTTCCACGTGTGCTCTTCCCACTCGTCAGAAAGACCCCACTTCGGTCACTGGGCCAACGTCCATCTCTCCTGCAGAATTCTGCTCCAGCAGTGTGTGATCCAAGAGGGTAAAGTATGGGACCCCTGGAAGCCAAGTTCCTCCCTGTCACCTTGGTACACAGATGACAGCATTAGCACATTAAACTTTCATGTCTGTGTTCCCTACAGGACTTCCCAACATCAAAACAAGGGCGTATCATTCATTTTGGGGTATTGAGAGCTTAACCTGAGTCCTGACACATTGTGAGCCTCGAAAATACTTGTTAAATAAAGCGTAAACAGGGTGTGATGATAATACAGATATATAAGTGTATATATACAAGCACACTTTAGGGGAACTCTCATTTGTCCAACTGTCAGACTTATAGAAACTTCAACTATCTAAAAAGAAGCCACATAATCTAAAAGAAAGCAGAGAAACTATACTAAGAATGAGTAAGTACTCATTATGTGCCAGTCAGGCACCCTGACAAGTTTTTTTCATTTCGTCTACACAAGAACTCTTCACTGGTATAATAACCTTTAACAGTTATTGAATGTTATTACTCGCAGGCATTGCAGTAAGCACTTCACATGTATTAACATTTTCTATTTTCACGACTCCATGGTATTGTTTTATCACTATCCCCATTCCACACAGCAAAAAAGTTAAGTAACTTGCTCAAGATTACACAGCTAATAAGTGTCAAAGCCAAGATTAAAATACAAGCAATCCCTAACATTTGAAATGTGAAGTAAGTATAACCTCAATGCAAAGGACTCCTAACATAAACATTTACAAATCTGAAAGCCAAAATAAACCAACTAGAGGTTAATGTTGTCCATAGAAGCAGACGGGGGCAAAAATGAGACACCCCAACAGACCTTGGAATTAAGGTAAAGATGATCAAGACATGGAAGTTCGCTTTAAAGACTGATGAATATATTCAGAATGGGTCCATTCATACAAAGTACAAAACCGAACAGAACAAAGCTACATTGCTTCATCATTCATAGTTAATCATATAAACCTAAAATCAAGCAAATGACTGTCATAAATGATAGGATAATGGTTTCCCCTTAGGAAAAGGGAATTTACTATAATCCTGGGGAGCTTCAGGGGTGTTATAAATAACCTATTTATTGACCTGGGTGGAACAACACATATTCAGTTGTTTGCATTGCAATTCTTAGTTAAATTCTCTATAAGTTTCATGTAAATGCAACAACAATAGTGGCTCCTTAGCATCTTAGCTCTCATATTGGTACTCTGATATGCCAATGGGAAGAGTGAGCAGAAGTTAAGTAACTGCCTGGCCCCATAGCTGAGTCCTGCTCATCACTCCTGTCTTACCTTCAATATCATCTCCCCACTTAAGCCTCTCTAATGCTATTTAAGTTGTCCCTCTCTGCCTTTTTCACCATCATGTACTGCTCAGCACTTATGATGGTTAATTCTATGTCACCTTGATTGGGCCCCAGAGTAACAGAATATTTTGTCAAATGTTATCCTGGGTGTGTCTGTGAGAGTACTTTTGAATGAGATTAACAAGTGAATCTAAAGAAAGCACACCCTAATGTGGGGTGGGCCTCATCCAATCAGTTGACGGACTGAACAAAACGAAAAGACTGAGTCTCCCACAAGAAAGAGGGACCTTCTTCCTGCCTCACTAAGCTAGATATTCGTCTTTTCCTTCGTACAGATTCGAACTGAAAGATCAGCTCCTCTTGGGTCTCCAGGACGGCCAGCTACCAATAGAACTTACACCATCAGCTTTCTGGGAGCCCAGGTCTTTGATGCATACTGGAACTACACCATCAGCTCCCCTTGGTCTTCATTTTTAAGTGTGCACTTCAGTAGTGTGAATTTACATTGTTACGAAAAAGATCTTCAGAACTCACTCACCTTGCAAAACTGAAACTCTATATCCATTAAATAACAAAGTGCCCTCCCCCCTCTTCCCAGCCCTAGTAACTACAGCGTTCTGCTTTCTGCTCCTATGAATTTGACAACTTTAGATACCTCTCGTTTAAGTGCTGTGATATAGTATTTGTCTTTTAGTGACCGGATTATTTATTTCACTTACTATCATGTCCTTGAGGTCCATTCATGTTTCAACAGGATTTCCTTCCTTTTGAAGGAATGAGTATTTCATCACATGTATATGCTACATCTTGTTTATCCATTCATCTGTTGGACATTTGCGTTATTTTCTCCTCCGGACCATCACGAATAGTGCTGCTATGAACACAGGTGTCCGAATCTCTCTTCGAGACCCCCACTCTTAATTGTTTTGGGTACATACCCAAAAATGGAATTGCTAGATCATATGGTAGCCCTATCTTTAATTTTCTGAGGAACCTTCACACTGTTTTCCATAGCAGCTGCGCCATTTTACAATTCCACTAGTAGTGCACAAAGTTTCCAATTTCTAAAAATCCTCAACATTTATTTCCTATTTTTTATTGTAGCCTAATGGTGATCATAAGTGTCAGGTAATACTTCACTGTGGTTTTGATTCATGTTTCTCTGATAATTAAAAATGTTGAGAACCTTTTCATATGCTTCCTGACCATTTGTATACCATTTTTGGAAAAATATCTATTCATATCCTTTGCCCATTTTTTATTTGGGTTATTGGAATTTTTATTGTTGAGTTATAGGGGTTCTTTATATATTTTGAATATTAATTCTTTATTAGATAAGTGATTTATTTTGTTTTGTTTTGAGAGTAATAACTCTTGTTTCTGGGTGTTTCTGTACTACTAGGTCAGGAGCTCTACAAAGTAACTATATCTCTACTATACAACCAGAACCTACTACAATGACCAATAGATAGTAGGCGGCCAGCCAATGGGAACTGAAAATCAAACAATAAATACATGCCACAGAACTAGGACAGTAGACAAGAGTTCTGAGTCAGCTTTCTACCACCAACACTCATTCATAAAAAAGGTAGGATGGCCTTTGGACTGGAGCCTGCTGACTTCTTATTGGCTATACACTTTAGCAGGCATGTTCATCTATCTGGCCTTTCCTACACTCACAGTTTTGCCCCAGGTGACCAGCACTGCAAATGAGATACTTAAAATTAGAGAAAAGAAAGCGGCTAGAGAATAAGGCTTGCTGGAGTGGGAATAAACAAAAAGGAAGGCACTAGAATCAAGTCAATAGCAGACAGGAGATTTGATGCAGGAGAAGGCAGCCTCACACATGTGGATTTTCCTCAAGGGCTCCACAGAGCACAGAGGAAGAGTGATTTTTGCAAACATTTGTAATTTAACCAAGAAAAGGTTAAATTGCATTGTTTTTATATGCATTATATAATTTATTTGAGAAAGGATTTTGTAACAAAATCATTAAATACAAGAAGTCTGATATTTTTAAAGGAAGAAATATCAGCAACATGGACTATTCCCCACCCAGAATATATTATAGACTGAAAATAACAAACAAAGAATTAATGAGCATTTCTGGAATAAAAGTACACAGGTAGGTTTTAGTATCATAGCTCTAACTGTAGAGCTGACTGCTGGATGTGAAATAAAAATTAAACAAACCATCAGAGAGGTGGGGAGGGCCAGAGCCCACGGGAAAGCCTTGGCGACTTCATGTCTGGAAAACGAAAGCTGTAGAGGGAATGGAGATGAAGGGTACGGAAGGAGAGAGAGAGGTAACGATGGTGTCACAAAGGAAACGTGGTTTATCCTTTTCTCCTTCTCCAGATGACACTGAGGTATATGCTATGAATGTCAAAATAGGCCCAGAAGCCAATACACACAGCTAAAAATGTGCCGTCATTTCATTCATGAGTTCTGGAAAGACTGTCAATAATGCCGCCTAAGGCACCCTTTAAAGGGTGATCCACAAAGACACCACACTTCTTCAGGTTTATATGAGGTGAGGACACCCAGTGAATAGGACGTGGAGCCACAGGGAATCTTAGTAGTAATATATAATCATATCAATGATTGTTATACCTTATTTTCTCTTTAAAAAATATCTATTCAGATAAATTGAGCATCTGCACCATGCATCAGATACACCCAGAAAGATACAGAGGAAACTATTAGCTAAAAATAAAAATGTTTCTTAAAATCAATTTAATAATAAATGTATGTATAAGTAAATTGGCAGAGGCTCCATATCTGAAGTAAGTATGAAATAAGGTAACATATATAAGATGCTTAAAACAGTGCCTGGCATATGGAAAGTATGTGTTAAATAATAAAACAGGCGAGTATGTGTATGTATTATATGCATATTGCATTCACTTTTCTCAGAATATTGCTTATTGATTGAAATAAATATCTATTTGAAAATGGGCAGCAGAGCCCTGACAAAATGCTACGTAGATTTTACTAGTTCTCTCCTGAGACCATGGTTTTACAATAGAACAAAATGTTTTGTTTGCCAAAGATAAATTAACTTTAAATAAATCTTTAGAGTTTGGCGCTTTGGCTTGTCTAATTTTGCAAATGAGGAGTCTCTGGGCTCATTGTTGAAACAAACTGGTTAATTTTGCTGCTGTGTGTTTAAGTGTGGGGCAGGCTGAGAAGCAATGGAGAGAGAAGGCACCACATAAACTTCAAGTTACACTGAGGTGCTTTCTGCTAGGTGTGAACTTTGAATCTGAACATAAGAAAGAGATTGTGATACTCTTTTTAAGATTTAGTTCAAGCCCTAACTGTAGGAGTTAAGATAAAACCCTATATTGTAACTGTATAGGTTAAAACAAAATAATGGATAATAAAAGCTAGGCTCTACTGTACAAAGGAAATAAAATCTGCCTTAAACAGGACACTGGAATAATCTTCACTTGTGCAGCTTAAGGATAAAGGGATCTTGAACTCCAAAGTATCTTCTGCTGTCCACCTCCCCAAATTCACCCTGCTCCTGCAGTGTAATTGCCCAGACCCCCAATTCACAGAATTTTAGAAAGAAAAGGGGTCCTAGAGGCCATTTACACCCCCCTCATGTTGCAGAGAAAAAAACAGAGACTCAGAGAACTTAAGCTGCTTGCTGCAGATGACACAGCAGTTTAACCAGACCACTTCCTACTGTACTACGTGGGTACAACCAGTGTTTATCTTCAGGGTTATCACCTTGCCATGTCACTGCTTTTCCAACTGTGTCATTCGTCACCACCTCTAAACAGTCTTTCAGCAATTTTCCTACTTCAAATATGCCACAACCTAGGATCCTGATGTACATAATCATCATCCCAGTTTCGAAATGCAGGAATTAGTAAGGCATACCTCTGCTGCACCAATCACGTGGTGTACCTACGATGGAAACCGGTTTTCTTAACATTTAAGACTTCAGTCTGACATTTCTGTAAGCTGCAATATTCAACTTATAAAGAAAAAAAGTTAAATACAGTTCAACTAATACACACTTGAGAAAAGCCCTTTGACCACTGTATTACTCAAAATGGCCTAACCCAGAGCAGCAACCTGACATCTTCCTGGTGTTACTGATGGCTTAGTGGTGAGGAATATAGACTGTCAAAAAATATTTCTCATTTCTACCCCTACATATTTTTCCACTTCTTTTCTTGTGTGCACATCCTTACTGCCGAGCCTCTGCAAATGCTTCCATCTGTTTAGATGATGATTGACAGGAAGGCAGACAGAGCCAGGCACATATCTGTGCTTCCCATTTTCCACCACAGACTCTCCAATGTAGAAATGCCCCACTTGTCAGTCAATATTTCAATGTTTTCACAGATAATTATTTTTCTCTAATAATAATAAAGAAGCTATGAGACTTTCAGTGAAAAGAAGAACTATAAAAAAGTAAAATGTAGGTACTAAATGTTTATATCAAATTTTTCTATCCCCAATTTACTGTACATGCCCCTTTCAGGGGGTTTATATATTTTTCCTTGTTCTTGTAGTTAATTATTTAAATTAACACAAATTAACTATTATTTCTTAGATTTCTAGTAGTTAAATACTTACCTTCCTGGTGTTGACACACACACGCAACTTCAAGAACTGACAAAGATGAGCCTATTATAAATACAAAGGCTTTCACGGGCAGTGAAAGACAAATACCATATGATCTCACCTTTAACAGGAACCTAATCAACAAAACAAACAAACAAGCAAAATATAACCAAAGACACTGAAATTGAGAACAGGCTGACAGTCACCAGAGGGGAGAGGGGAGGGAATTTCAGGGGAAAAGGGGAAGGGTTTAGAGCAACAAGTATAAAAGACACATGGACAAAAACTAGGGGGAGTGGAAATGGGAGGGAGGTGGGGAGGGTTGGGGTGGTGGGTTGGGGTGAGAATAAAAGACAGAAAACTGTACAAGATCAACAATTAAAATAAATATTGAAAAATAAAAAGAAAAAAATTAAAGAAAAAATAAATACAAAGACTTTCAGAAACACAATACTTATACTTGACTATCTATAGAAAAGAAAAAAAAAACAGCTGACATTTTTATTTCCACATATACATTTAAATCTCATGTATCTATACCATGGTTTCACAATTGGTTAATCTTTAGGATTCTTTTTACTGCCTTAAAAATTGCATATCTAAAGCTACAGAAAATATATGAGATGGATGAGAGTTTAAGAGAAATTATTTCCATGTCTCAGAATCAGGTGAGCTCCCTGACTAAATATGTGATTTTATAGATATAATTATATATGTGGCCATGTAAAAAACCAAGTGCCTGTTTCTGCTCCCAAGATGAACTTTTTTAGATCATTTCTCCTTTTTTATATTTTATAAAAATAGAAAGATATGATCTGTAAAAACAGCCCAGAAAACCAAGACCAATTTTTAAGTATGTCATTTTATTCTGAAAAGCACAAGGCTATTATGTCTTTCACAAGTAACATTACTTAAGCGGATGTGAGTTTTAGAAACAAATGGTTAATGTGCAGGAATCTTCTGGCATTATCAGATGTATGCATCTATGCACAATGTTCACTTCAATGACCACACCTTCAGCTACTGTCGGTTGGGTACTTAACTAGGAATAACACATGGCCTCTGTTTTCAGGAACTCTACAATATTTCATTGGGAGGAATGAGGCAGGGGTAGAAATAAACAGTAGATGAGGAGAAATATACATGTTCATAAGAGGCACCAATAAATTATCATAGGAGTCCAAATGAGAGAGAAAGAACATATCTGGTGAAGACCATCAGAAGATATTCAAATAGGAGGTGATATTTTAAATGGGCCTTGTAGGGTAAGAAGAACTGTGACAAGCGAAAACAGTAGGGGAAATGCCGTATGCTAAAGACAGCACAAACCAAGGCAAAGATGTACTGGAAGCACTGGGTGTATCGGTGGGCTGGAGACAGGACTTCAGCCGGAACTTATGGGTATGCATCAGGGTATGCAAGGCAAGTCCAATGCCTACCTAGACTTTAACAGTCAGTAGGAGCCACAAAAATTTACTCAAAGCAAACCTATAAAGTGTACCTTTATCTCCTCTCCTCCTCTTTATCACATCTCTTCCTCTTTATCACTTTTTCCATGAAGCAATGAGACCTTCTGGAGGTCAAGAGAAGCAATAAATGAGTTAGCCTATCCATTGTCCTGAGAACCCACTGTCTCCTCCTGGGAGCACTGTGCAAAGGCATTGTTTGCATTTTCCAAAGGAAAAAAAATGGTGTTTCCCTTAAAAAAGCCCTAAAACTTTGTATTACTACCATCCACCTACTCTGTATTTTTCAGGTGCTCATTTCAGTTGAATTACAGATTTTCATAATAAGAAGTTAGATACAAAAAAAAAAAAAAAACTAATCCATTGCAAAATAAGTACAAGTCAGCATTAGCTTTCAAATCAGGAAAATAGTTGAGTAATAGTAACACAAAAAAGGTGTAATTTCAGTGAAGTTACATTGTAGGATAAGACCAAATGAATGCCGCTATGATTCAGCTTTTCCCTGCAACTATTAACTATGGCCAATCACTGAGTAATTCACATTTCTTACAGCTTTCATCATCATTTATTTGCTACATTTTGGGGGGATGTTAGCCTATATAAAAAAATAGTGTGCAATTAATAAGCAGAGTGGCTTCAGCTAAGATGTTTGTTAGCAATGCACAGGATATAAGATTCATGATTTCTGTATAACTGGGGAGCCTACCTCTCTGTCTCCCCATGACCTGGAAGTACCTCATCCAAAAAAACACCAGGGCAGGGCTGCACAAATTTAATACCACAGAAAGTCATCCTTCCACCCATCACAGGGACACAGAGAGGACAGAGTAAAGTGTGACAAAATTAGGAACAGAGATAAGGCATTTCACTGATGACAAGTCATTCATGGGCATTTTTTGAAAAGCATTTTACAAGGGTACATATTTTAGTTAAGTCTACCATTACCTGAATATATTTAGAAATAAGGGTTTAAAAATCTGCTTAACTAAAATGCTGAAGTTAAAGTTTGAATTTAAAGCAACTACAGAGCTACTAATAAGAACAGTGTTAAAAATAAAGTCCAGCTCTGACTGGGGTAGCTGAAGGGTTGAGCATCATCCCGTAGACCAAAAGTTTGCCAGTTCAATTCCCAGTCAGGGCGCATCCCTGGGTTTGCGGGCCAGGCACCAGGTTGGAGCCTGTGAGAGGCAACCGATGTTTCTCTGACACATTCATGTTTCTCTCTCTCTCTTTCATCCTCCCTTCCCCATCTCTAAAAATAAATAAGTAAAATCTTTTTTAAAAATTAAAAATAAATAAAGTCCACTCGAGATTCTAGGAAGAACATTTATCTTTGGACTACAAGGGATGGGGAGGGTCAAAGGACTCCACTTTATAGCATTGTGTTTCAGCAGTCTTTTGTAAAATAAAGAATTCTTCAGCAATGTACCCCTTTATTGGCTTTACGTCATAATTTTCATACTCTGCTCATCTTCTTAAATTGAGACAAATACATAATCTATATTATGTAGCATTTGGAGTTTGTAATATGTAAGTTTGAGTTAATTGCTTTTCTTTTTGAAAAACAAGAGTCTCCTCATACATAGAGCATACATTTGGCCACTGCCTATCAACATTTTTTCTATGTACATGAGGTTCCTAGTTTAACTTTATAAAAAAGTTTACTTTTGCTTTTTTGTGTCCTGATGAAGAGTCCAAGAGAGAATGGGCTGGGGTGCACTGAACATCAGGGGTGACTCAGAAAAGGGCAGAGTTGGCCAAGGCTCTGCAGCCCTGGCCACGTTTCCCAGAACAAGCCCCATTTTCAAGGGCCTCTGGAGATCTAACGAACAGGGAGTGGAGTCCTGGGAAGGGAAACACCTGGGTGCCTGGGGGCTGCGTTCCCCCCATCCCGGACTCACCCATAAGGAGTCTGGCTCACACCACCCATCGCTCAGACCCCAGTGCTCACGGACATCTTACCCCCACCCTCACCCTAGAGGGCCTGCCAGGTTGGGGAAGGGTCCATGGCCCAAAGGCAGCATAGCGGAGGCAGAATGAAAGCCAGGCAACAGAGACAGGACTGCGCATGTGTCAGCAGAAAATCTATAGCATCTATAGCCTTCCAAGGGCTGAAAGACTCTGGGATAGCCAGTCCCAGCTTGCACAACCCACAGACCTCAATCCCATGCCTGCAAGGTCTAAGGCGATAGCAACTATAAATCCCCTGTTCCGTTGCACGTTCTTGGGGCCAGCTGTTCCCCCAGCAGCTTCAGGTGTCTAAAACTCATCCCAGAAGACCATTGCTACTTGTTCCTTGAGCCCTTCCCCTGAAGAGCAGTCGCAGGACGTTACTCTTTTTCTCACCCAGCCCATCTACCAGCTTCCTGCAGTGGGAGAACTTGAAACACATAGGAAAAGTCCCCCTGGTATCACTGCTCAGGGACACGCAGGTGAGATGGACTGAGCTGACAAGACAACATGACTCTGGGGAACGGAGTGGACAAGAAGGTAATCAATATCCTTTACGGTACTTTATCCAAAAGGTGCTCAATTCTGTTTGGTGAACCACTTATTACAACGTTCAATGTAATTTTAACTTTGTACAAGAAGGGAAATGTGTACAGGAATGGTATCGAGCAACTTTATTTGAAACTACAACAGGCCAAAAGAAGTCGCTAACTTTTACATTACCACACAGATATTTCAACCTAGGAACTTTTTTTCATAGCAAGCCCTATCTCAGAGTTCGTTGACCTACATGAAATCATTAAACCACAGAAGAGATTTATTAACCCAAAGTCTTCATTTAGGTTATAACTCTTAGAAGCTTACCAGGTACGATGGTAATATAACCCTTCCTGAATATGCACATTTCATCAACTCTGTAAAGAATATATTGAGGGTTTTGATGTAGTAGACTATACTATCTAGAAATAAGATTAGTTTTACTAAAAATAGTGTCTTAAATTCCTCATATTATTAGAGTAATAAAACAATATCTGGATTATAAACTTGCTAGCTGATATTTATTGCTTAATTTGGAGAAAGTGTTAACTAAGATTGGTTAGGCACACAATGTTTACTACATCATTTAGATGAAAAACCAGAGCAAAATACCATCCTGTGTTTACCTTCATACAATAGATGTTTCTAGAAAAAAATAAGTTTAATCAAAATATACACAAATTAATTTCAAATTTAATACATAGTCAAAAGGAAGGCTGAGTTTTTCTGCAAAGGACTACAAAATTGGAAATCCATGAATCTCACAAATTGCTTAATTTACATTGTTTCGTGGACAATGCAGTGGTGGATATGATTATGGTGATTTTATTTATAACAATTTTCCTGGTGCCAGGAAACTCTCATAATGCCCCAATTTCATAATGTAATTTTAGTAACAATAAAATTTAATAGCTTAGTAATATATATAAATGTTTAAATTTAGTCTCAATTATGATTTCTCTGTTAAGATGAGAACATGAGATTTTTGTGGTAGATGATAACATATTAACAACATTTATTAGAAAGTGAGGTTCTCGTGGCCCACTCACATATAAATGCTAGCTAGTTAAATTTTTTAAATATTCTGGTCCTATACATGCTAAAGATTTTTAGTCACCTATCTCAGGGTCAAAGGGCTCCACTTTACTGTATTCTGTCTCAGCAGATTCTTTGGTAAAGAATTCTTTAGCATGACCTTATCTGAGAAGCACTTTATCTGCCCTTCCATTCTAAATGAAAGGTTTGCTGGATAGAGCAATCTTGGATGTAGGTCCCTGCCTTTCATGACTTGGAATACTTCTTTCCAGCCCCTTCTTGCCTGGAAGGTTTCTTTTGAGAAATCAGCTGACAGTCTGATGGGAACTCCTTTGTAGGTGACTGTCCCCTTATCCCTTGCTGCTTCTAGAATTCTCTCCTTCATTTTAATCTTGGCTAATGTCATTATGATGTGCCTTGGTGTGTTTCTCCTTGGGTCCAACTGTAATAGCATAATCAATAAAATATATTAAAAAAAGAATTCTTTAGCAATATATTTTTTATTGGCTTTACATGTTAATTTTTACACACTAACACATCTTAAACTGAGACAAATATTCCTTGTCTTTTGTAGGTGCATTAGGATTTTACTGACAAAGTGAAATAACTCCTTCATACTCATTTTTCTTCCCTTCACCATCTTCTCAAAATCCAAAAGAAGGTAGGAAAAGACACAAAAATACTGGTTAGATGACCCTTTGTCTTGAAACCCCAATTTTTCCAAGAATTAAGAGGGGTGAAATGACTAAATTTCCAGTACACATAACAATACCTGAAAATGTAGTTGATTTTTTTTTAAGAATCTGAAGTTTTGTTTTCACAGAAAACCAGATGGTGTTTTTGGTTTCCGGGTGGTAGTAGAATTTTTTGTTTGTTGTTGGTTTTTTTGAAAAACAGGTGTGATAATCATTTTCTCCTGCTACTGTATTAGCACATGTAATTGCTAAATTCACAGGCAGCCATCTCGATTCTGTTACCAGCAGATGGTGAAAGTGATTTTAAGAGGAGTAAGGATTTTTCAAAAACCATTTCAGAACAGCATGAGATCTGCTCCTTTCCTCAATGGGTGTGTCAGCCTCTGATGAACACTAATGGAGCTCGCACAACAGCATCTACCGTGTGTTTGCCTTTAATTACTTGACAGTTATCCAGATTTTGTGAAATTACTCTCACATTATCTAACAAAGCATTATGTACCTGCAGTAACTTTCTTCAAATCACTTTATAACCATTGGCTAATTAAACTGCACAAATACTTCTATAAAATATGTAGGTAGAAAGTTTTACAAGCTTCATTTTACTGAATTCCCAGGTATATCACTGGCAGCGATGGAAGTTAAATTAAGTCCCAAACTTATGAAGATAAATGCCCATGTCACATAGGCTCCTCAAATCAAAGTGATTTAAAATAAAATATTAAATTGACAAATGAATTCTTTTGTAAATGTAGGCAAATTTACAGTGACCTGTTAGCACCATTCTCTCACTCATATTTGAATAATTTCTTTAGTTGGCTAATGTTTTTAATTTAAATTATGCATATATACACACATGAATCCACAAATGTGGTTCACACTTTCGAGAAGGGCAAACTTCTTTTTCTCATTTTCCTTTTAGCTTATAGTCCCATGTCCCCTTATCCTTTATTCATCTTCACCAGCCTGCATCTACAAGAGGTCCCCACCCTTGCTCCTCAGCTAACCTACATGACCACAACCTGCTGTGTCCCCTTTCCTATTGTCTCACATAATCCGGTACGGATAGATGTACAGGGAGCACAGAAGTCTGTGGACAGATAAATACATACAATTTGCTTTTCATTGTTTTATTAGAGTTTAATTGCATTATTAAACTCATCTTTCTCACCCAGCAACACCTAATGAAAATCCCTCTAAATTATGCAGTATAAATCTAACATTTTCTTTTTCATGGCTGCATAGTATTCCAAAGCACCCTACTGATGGATGCTTTATTTTCGATTTTCAACAGAACTACCATAATAAATATTTTCTTATATGTAGATGATTTTGTTTCCAGGGTATAAGTTCCCAAAAAGGCAATTCTCAATTTTTCCAGAGACTTTTCAAAGAAGCTATTTCTATCAGAAAACATATGTACTATGTAGAACATTTTACAGAATTTTTAAAATCTGTTAATTTGGAGAAAGTTGACATTCTCATAACATTGCCTCCGCCACCCAAGAACATGTCTATGCCCTTATTCAGATTTTGCTTTATGGTTTTAATTAGATATTATTATGTTACATGTACATGTCTGTTATTCTTCTGGTTGAATTTACTTCTATATTATAGTTCTGTAACCATTATAAAGGTGGTGTTTACAGGTGTGTCTTGCTAAAATAAGAAAATCAATTTCTTTTGTTTCTGTGGTACAAAACTGGCCAACCTACCAAATTTTGGCATTAATTCTACCAGTTTTTTTTTTTTTTATTCAATACAAATATATGTCTACATGTGTGCATTACTGAGCAAAGGAGTGAAGCAACAGTACAGGCCCTGGCACCGATCCTGGGAACGTGTCCATCACATAAACACCGACCATTACTCCTTTGTGTGGATAAAATACTATGTCTGCTCTGAGACATGTAATAAATATATAGGTTGATTAAACTAATTTTAGGTATTATTTCTCAGTTTCCACCCACGTCTTTTTCTTCAGCCAGAAATGAAAATTTCTGTTTTTTTCTTTAAATGTTTGGAATGATTTCATAAATTAAAAGTTTCGGTGCATTACTTTTCTATCCAATAATAGCATGGCTGCTTTGCGTGCTGGAATTTGTTGATTTAATTTTTAATTTCGTATTTTTCATTTCACATTCAAAAGTTCGTATTCAAATATCATTTAATTTACCATTTAAAGTCTATGGATATAAACCTTAATAACTAAAATCTGTACTATAAATAACTAAAATTTATACTATGATTCTCTCTTCCAAATTGTTCTCTAGAAAATATTCTTGGTTTCAACACTCTTTTTCCTCTGCTCAAAGACCGCTCTGCACACATCTCTGATTAAGTGGCAACAAGCCCTAACTGGGTAGCTCAGCTGATCGGAGCATTGTCCTGCACCCCAAAAGGTTGCCGGTTCCATCTTTGGTCAGGGCTCACACCTAGGTTGTGGGTTCCATCGCCAGTGAGGGCATGGAGGAAAAGCAATCGATCGTGTTCCTCTCTCACATCCATGTTCTCTCTCTCTCTCGCTCCCCTCTTCCCCACTCTCTCTAAAACCAATAAAAATATCCTCAGCTGAGGATTCATTAAGCCCAATAAGGTGCCTAGGCCAGCAATTTTCAACCAGGGTTGTTCAGGGGCACTGACCTCTTTTCCCTTAGAATGTCAAATTAAAAAAATGACAACGGCCAACATGACAATAGTTGTCTGGTGTGAATGAATCAAAAGTATACCTACATTTTTGTCAGATTAATGAAAGACATAGTTTTGGTGTGTCGCAGAATGCTAGTAATTAATTTTTGTGTGCCATGAGATGAAGTAGGTTGAAAATCACTGGCCAAGGCCATTGCATTGCGTGTTCTTAAAAAAACAGCTATGTTCAGTTATTATTATATCCCCAATATCTATCACAAGGCCAGACACTTTTTAATGCTAAATATGTTTGTTAACTAAAGTTTTATGGTTCACTTAATTTACATTGATTCATTTTATCTTCACAACTACCCTATATGAAATGTTTTACTATTGTCACTTCTCAGATGAGGCAACAGACTCTGAGCAGCTCAGAGAATAACTGTACAAGGACTGGAACCTGGTCTTCTGCTTCCCCTCCCATGTACTTAATGCATTTACCCACATGATTACGGCAGCGCACCTTCCAATTAGAAATTAGTATCTGGCTATTTAATCGGTTCTATGATTCTGCCAATATACCACTCATCCACTTTTTAAAAATTACCCTGTGCCTTTTACTTAAGGAACATCTCATAACCATGTACAGCCTGATGGAAAAGGAAGAAAAAAAAAAAAAACAGAACTCTTTACCTTTCTGAATTTACTACCCACTTAGATTGATAATTTTTACTTGCACTTATACTCTGTCCAAGACTATTAATGTTATGTAACTGGTCATTTTGGTTGATGAGATTACATGGTATCTAATTTAAAACTGTATTCTAGAGTTAAACTTTCACCTTTGCTTCCTGGGAACTTTTAGTTGAATATTATCCCTCATATTCTATACTATTTTTATATAAATTTAACATCAGTGGTTTTCAGAGGGTAAGAAGTTATGGTCTAAAGAGGATAAGCATCTCATCCAGGGTCACAAACACACTGAGTAGCAGAGTAGGTATGCATATACCAGGTCCTGTGACACCAATTTCAGCAAGTGGTTCCTTTTAGTTCCCCACCATGTACTAAAGTATATGAGGTTGTCCAGAAGGTATCCAGCCATGTATTATGAAAAATAGAAACATTGACTAAAGAAGATACAAGATACAAGAAACATTGTACATAGGACAATGATGCCTCAGTCCCCTTCAAAGCAGGCAGATTGACACCTCACACAGTTCTCCCAATCACCATCAGCTGCCCTGTCATATTTTCCTGACTCTGATCAATGGTCTGAAATCTCTTCCCTTTCAAAGGTGATTTTAGTTTTAGGAAAATCCAGAAGTTGCAGGCCCCAAATCTGGGCTGTAGGGAGGGCTGTATCACCTGGGTGATTTGATGTTTCACCAAAAAATTCTGCATGACATGTGATGCATGAGCAGGCACATTGTTGTGATAAAGCTGCCAGTCACCAGGTGCCCATAGCTGTGGCCTTCTGAATCATCCAATAGTTTCCACGAGGAATGTCCAAGCTTAACACAAAATCTGATGCAAATTCATTGATCTACTCACTCAGCCATTTTGAATGTGATGGGCACACAGTACACAGGCTCACTCAATGGCATCTACCACCCCCACTGACTAGTACAGTGAAGTCATCATTGTTCACACATGCACATTCCAGTCCTCACTCTCCCGGGCTACCAGGTCACGTCATTGTCACACAAACCATTCTCATTATATTAACGATGGCTGGACTTTTTCTGGACAGACCTCATATTTCAGGTTCTCTGTGTATTTGGTTTTCTTTATTTATTTTGAGGATAATATCTTGTATATAGCTTTCCATGTTTGCTTCAAACTCTTTTATAGCAATAAAAGATTCCTCAAGTTTCATTGGTTTTATCTCTTACCTACTTGATATATGTAGATCTAGTGCTTTCACCACAAACAAGTAGAATATAGCACTCAAACACATTTTGATTTCAGAATACTTAATCTCTCCAATCAGCATAACATTTAGCTATTTACTAGTTTTTTCTTTCACTAGAATTCAATAACTTGAACTTTGATAATTATAGTACTTTTTCTACTTATATTGATTTACATTCAAACCAACCAAATGCCACATTCATTCTTCATTTATTCATTGGTTACTATTAAAGATTATGTGCTTTATAGTTAATATAGAACTTCCAGGAATTCCTGTTTCTCTTCATATTTTAACCCAAATCCCTGAAAAGTAATTTAAGTACCCGCTTCAGAGTTTAATCAAAGCACAACTCAAAGAGAATAAGTTATCTCCTTGAAATAGTTTTTAGTTTTATATATAAGTCTTGATCTGGTCATCTTTTCCTTAAGGTAGTTTTCCATTTAATCATCATAGAGCTCAAAAGTAGATAACTAAATTGCCAAGCTTAAAATTCTGAAAAATGCAGTCATAAGTGGATGGGGACCTGAGTCATAAGATCTTTATTGTTGGTTATTTGTTTTTCTTTCTTATTTTTGACATCAATATGTAGTTTATATTTAGATTTCATTGTTTTCAGATTACATCCTAATAGAAATTATTTACTGAAAAAATCTCTCTATACTTTTACTGTGCATTCCTAATATCCTAATTTAGACTGTCATTTAACCTCATTGTTTTGTCTTCCAAATTATTTCTCTCCCACTCTCTTTCCTTTGTGAGAAATCTCCTTTCTGTAAGCTGCTAGCACTGAGCTATCAGAATGCCCTAACCTCTATGAGGTATGCCCAAGGACCTGAATTCACCATATGCTAAACAGCCCTCTCTTCCCCTACAGTATATAGTCACATGCTCCAAAAGGACATTCCCCTTGGACCGTGCTCCCATAATATTATAATGAAGCTGAAACCTGCATATCACCTAGTGCAGTGGTAGCCACTGTAACAACATAGCACAACACATTACTCATGTGTCTGAGGTGATGCTGGTGTAAACAAACCTACTGTCCTGCTAGTCATACAAAAACAGAGCACTTATAATTATAACCAGTACATAATAATTGATAACAAACAACTGATACTGGTTTATGTACTTACTATACTCTTAATCACTATTCTAGAGATTACTCTTTTAACTTGTATTAAAAAAAAAAGTTGTTGTAGAACATTATGCCAGCAAATTTATTTTAAATACAAAAGCCCAAGGAAAAAATAAACAAGTAGAACCATTGTATATCAAGCAAACAAGCTTCTGTACAGCAGATGAGATCATCAACAAAATGAAAGGCAACTACGGAGAGAAAATATTTGTAAACCACATATCCAATAAGGGGTTAACACCTAAACTATATAAAGAACTTAGAAAATTTAATAGGAAAAAAAAAACACAAATAATCCAATTTTAAAATGGGCAAAGAACCCGAATAGACTTTTTTTTTCAAAGAAGACATACATATGGCCAACAGGTACAAGAAAAGGTGCCAATCTTCACTAATTATCAGGGAAGCAAATCAAAACCACAATGAAATATCACCTCACACCTGTTAGGATGACTACTATTCAACAGAGAGCGAGAGGGGGGACAGATGCTGCCAAGGGTGCACAGAAAAGGAAGCCCTTGTACAGTCTTGGTGAGAATGTGAATGAGAACTACCATATGATCCAGCCACCCCATTTCTAAATGCATGTCCAAAACAATTGAAATCAAGATCTCAAAGAGATAGCTATATCCCCACATTCACAGCAGCATTAGTCACAACAGCCAAGACATGGAAACAACCCAGGTGTCCATTGGTGGATGAATGGATAACGAAAATGTGAAATACAGATGTGTATACACACTGTACACACACATACCTACAATGAAATATTCTTCAGCCTTAAAAAAGAAGAAAATCCTGTCATTTGCAACAACATGGATGAACCTTCGGGGAAATAAGAGAAAGAAAAATACTGTATGGTATCACACGTGTACAAACTTCAGTTATAAGATGAATAAGGTTTGAGGAGCTAATGTTTAACATGGTGACTATAGTTGACAACACGGTATTTTATAATTAAAATTTTCTAAGAATTTAGAACTTACACCTTCTCACAAAAATATAAATATGTGAAATGATGAATGAGTTAATTAACTCAGTGGGGGAACCTTTTCACCATATGTATACATACATACATATATCTATATATCACATTATACATTTTAAATATCTTATTTGTCCATTTTACATCAATAAAACTGGTGGGGGGAATAAACATAGAATCCAGAATGGGACTGAAACTCAGGAGCAACAAGTAAGTTCAGTTACCAGGGACGGGCTAGTTCCAAGAGCCCTTTGACGCATCGTAGAATCATTACTCCTTATCCAGGCACAAGCAGCACTGTGAAATAACAAAACTGCAGTTGCAAGCAAAAGATCAGAGGCCCCAACTCTGAGAAGCCAAGAGTGGCATGAAATTGTGCAATGTCTGAAACACTTCATCAGAGATATATTCAATTTCACTCAATAAATGAAAGTCTTTGGGTTGAAGGCTGAAATTCATAATGTGTCCTAGTAATTTCTGAACAATGGGGAACCTGCCTTTCTTTCATGCTGTGCCTGATACCAGTGTCTGCCTGGCACACTCTCTGAGCTTCCGCCACCTGAGCATCTAGTTTCTCCATATACGAATAGTCAACAGTGCATTTTTCTTCTCCTCTTTGTATTCAGCCAGCTCCTACTCATCCTTTAGTTTTCCACTCAAATAAGTAAAACCTTATTCAGTTCATCACCAGAAAAAGACTGTAAAACACTTGAGGGTAGAACTGTTTCTTAATCATCTGGGGAGGCAGTAAAATATACAAAATATACATTTTTCCACCTTAGTCATTTTTAAGCGTACAGTTCATCAGTGTTAAGTATGTTCACATTGTTCTACAACCAATCTCCAGAACTTTTCATCTTGAAAAACTAAAGTTTTGGCCTCATTAAATAGCAACTACCCTGTAATCAAAATATTCTGGTGCTGGCATAAGAACAGACACATGGATCAATGGACCTGAATAGAGAGCCCGGAAACAAACCCATGTATCTATGGCCAATTACTATTCAACAAAGGGGGCAGAAGCATAAAATGCAGTAAAAATAGCCTCTTCAATAAATGGTGCTGGGAGAGCTGGACAGCTACATGCAAAAAATGAAACTCAACAACCAACTTATACAAGTGCTGGTGAGGCTGTGGAGAAAAGGGAACCCTAGTGCACTGTTGGAGGGAATGCAGACTGGTGCAGCCACTGTGGAAAGCAGTATGGAATTTTCTCAAGAAACTAAGAATGGAACTGCCTTTGGATCCAGTGGTCCCACTGCTGGGAATATACCCTAAGAATCCTGAATCACAAGTTCAAAAGAACTTATGCACCCCTATATTCATAGCAGCATTATTTACATTAGCCCGGTGCTGGAAACAGCCTCAGTGTCCATCATTAAATGAGTGGATCAAAAAACTGTGGTACATTTACGCAGTGGGATACTACCTACCCATCAGAAAGAAAGATGGAAATCCCACCCTTCACGGCAGCATGGATGGAACTGGAGAATATTATGCTAAGTGAAATAAGCCAGGTGGTGAAAGACAAATACCATGTGATCTCATCTACATGTGGAACCTAATAAACAAAACAAATGAGAAAAATAGAACCAGAGACACTGAAATAAAGAACAAACTGAAAGTGACCAGAGGGGACTGGGGAAGGGAATAAGGGGGGAAAGAAGGGGAAGGGTCTAGTCAAGGAACATGTATAAAGGATCCATGGTTATGGACAATAGGGTGGGGACTGACTGAGGGGGTGGGGGTGAGTAAGGCAGGGGAGAGCAATGGCAGAAATATTAGGATAACTGTAATTGAACAAAAATAAATAAATAAATAAATACCCATCCCTTTCTCCTCCCAGCCCCTGACAACCACCTGTCCACTTTCTGTCTCCATGATTTTTACAACTCTAAGTACCTCATTTAAGTGAAATCGAAGTATTAGTTCTTGTGTTTGTGTGTGACTAGTGTATTTCACTTAACATAATGACCTCCAGGTTTCCCCATGCTGTAGCATATGTTAGAATTTCCTTCCTTTTTAAGGCTTAATCATATTCCACTATATATACCATATTTTGTTTATTCATCAATGGTCAGACACGGATTGTTTTCACCTTTTGACTATTAAAAATAATGCTGCTATGAACACAGTGAACAAAATCTCAAGACCCTGCTTTCAAATCGTTTTGATATATACCAAGTACAATTGCTGAATCATATGATAATTCTATTTTTATATTTTGTGAAACAACCATACTGTGTTCCATACCAGCTGCACCATTTTCCATTCCCACCAACAGTGCTCAAGCATTCCAATTTCTCCTCATGCTCACTAACACTTGCTATTTTTGGGGTTTTTTTAATCTAACGGCTGTGAGTTAATAATCCACATCAGAAAGTCCATGGCTGAGCATAGAGCAAATGTTCAATAAATACTCACAGAATTTAATTGGAAAAGAGCTCAGCCCAGTAGCATCCAAGGAAGCTGATGCATGTTACACGGTGCAGCTCCATCTCAAGGGTGCTTGGGATGGAGCCTGTTTTGTTCTTGTGTGCAGTTATGCTAATACAACTTCTATATTCCTACTTTCTCATTCATCCAGGGTGTTTTAAACTATCTGGACACATTCACAATATTACAGTGGGAAATTTCAAAAATAAATTGTAATTCCTAGTGTTTTACCAGTCAAAGAAACAGTCATTTTTCTATGGGTAGCTTTTTCTATCCATATATTCTGTTGCATTAAGTTTACATGTGAGCAGTAGACATGTAGAAGAATAATACCTCTGTGGATGTGGAGGAAAAATTCACATATTACAAATAAATTCACATTGCTTCAAATTGAAAGGAAGAACTGCTAAGGGGCTAAATAACAGGGGTCTTGATCTTCTCTGTGTCAGGTGTCAGTGAGGAGGTGACATTTAAGTGTATCTTTTTTCTATATGTATATTCTATTAAGTATTTAAAACAGCATGTATACTATAACTATCAATAACTCAATCAAGAGACATTAATTAATCACCTGCTAAATCTAAATACTGTGCTAGGCCCATTGGGTTATAAAGAAAATCCCAAGAACTTGACTTGTTCCCGAGAAGTGACAAGGACAGAGAATAACATCCATACTCTACAGAGGTTCTCTACCAGAGGAAGTTCCAAGTTCTCCAATGCAACAATGTAACTGTAAAAGATAAGTTAAAGGGAATCCAATAACCATCCATACATATCCAGTATGATAATTTGATTCCAGACAACACACCAGCCCACCACTGCTCCTTCCATCAGTGAAGGAAACACGCCCAGCACACTACCTACATTACATCAAGAAGCACAGTTCTTCCCATCTGCTGTAGTGCAAGGTGCTAGAAGCTGAAGTAAAAGACATGACTCCGTGATCTATCCAAAGCAATGTTCACAGGAGTGTGGTCCTTTAAAATGCCAAATATTTCCCTTCAAAACTTGAAAAGCAATCTAGAAGTGACAATAGGAGTAAAGCTATCTCAGAAAAAAAGTAAACTGATAAGTCAGAATTTATGGAGCTCCTGCTTCTGAGTAGTATTATATCAATGGGGAGAGACGATAAAGATGATTTATTCACCACTGTCATCTATTCTCCAATAAAGAAGAGTCCGTCTATGATATACACACAAGCAATGAAACCCATAAACAGGTCTGCAGTCCCATATTTCTGCAATCTAGGTCCTGGCCTGGTAATGTCATGGGGGTCAAGCATTGAATAATAAGATTGCCTTGTGGGTTCAATGTGTATCCCTCATTTGATGGGCATCACTACACCATGTTATCATTTAAAACATGTTTAAAAACATGTTCCCTGTATCTCCTTCCCATATTAGCTGTTCCCCAAGGTGGAAATACAGAAGGCTAAAACTTAGAAAGTAGAATTTTTAAAAACCTCATTTCCAATGTGTTGACCTCATTTTCTTCTTCCATATATGACTTTTCCAATTCCGGGGCCTCTCATTATGCTATTTTACCTACACAGCATATTTTCCATAATACTTCTAGCAGCACTTACATGACAACCCTATCGGTGTTCCTGATGCTCCCTAACTCACTCCATTCCCCAAGCCAAGCACCACCTCCTTTGAGCCCCCTCAGTGCTCTACACATATATTGTGGTATAATAAGCTTGTGCTTCAGCTACATTTTCACTTGCCTTAATAATGTACAGTAATGCTGCTTGCTCCTGTAAGGCACTGCATAAAAACACGAGAGACAGAACACAGGCCTCAACCTCGGCACCACGATTTCAAACCCCACATTCAGCTTGTAGTGTTTGTCTGGCTCGCTATAGGTCTGCTTTGCTCTTTTATTTCCTCAGAGGGAGTATGATTAATCGTAATAATAATCACAATAGCTTCCGATTTGGGGAAGTTTACTCTGTTCCAGTCACTATGCTAATCATTTTTCACATATTATGTTAGTCAATCATTGAAACAATGCTTGGGTGAAGATAGTTAGTTCAATTAGCTATATTAGGAAACTGATAGAGAAAAAAAAGTTAAGAGATTTGCCCTAAAATTCTTATCTTTATACACTCTCACATTTACTAGAGATGATATCTGGAAATGGAGTGTTGGCTTTAGAGACACATAAAACTGGCTGACTTCAAATTCTTTCTCTGCCCCTCACAAGCTGGGCTGCCCTGAGTGAGTTCATTAACTACTCTGAGGCACATCTGTTCATCAATAAAATAATATGGCTGTGAGTATTAACAATAACTCTGTATATGAAATACAAAAGAAAGTGACTATTGTACAGGAAATGCTTACCAAGTATTATTTCTTTTCCCCTCTCCTTCTAAGTGAATTAGACGCCCTTCAACTCAAGAAATATCTTGATGGCAATGGTGTATTCTAGGATTTCTAGTATAATAATGCTACCATAAATAATCAATAAATGCTCTATGACTGAACAATATACATTTCTTATTATCACGAGAAAAGATATATTCATGTAATAATCAATTTTAAGGTTAAAAAGATCCCTTTTTAAAAAGCTACTTTAAACTCTTTTCTCTTATGAAGTTTGGAGTCTTCTGCTATCCATTAATGAGACCATATAAAGGATATGAAAAGTGACTACTTGACATAGGCTGTCTGGAGACATATCCAATGACTACAGAGGAGAATCCTAAGCCAGTTTGTGGCTGTTAAACTACTTTAAAAATACAGGACCTGGTCTGCTTGCCAAACTCTGATTTGATGTGCTGTGTAACAGGGCAATGCATAAAAGACATGCATCTGAAAGCCTCTCTAGTGAAAGAGCTACTAGGTACTTAGTGGAAAATAAATCAAGACATACCCCGATTAACTCAGTCTAATAGAGAAAAGATGTATAACATAATGTGGTAAATACTTCTTAAAGGATACAAAAATGATGATATAACAGCACAAAGGAAGGCAATATTCACTAAGCTTGAGGGATCAAGAACTCAATACACATTTGATCTTGGTGTTGTAGAAGAGTACAATTCACAAAGCAAAGACGACAAAGGGATGTTTCATACAGAGGGAATTGTGAGAAAAAAGGCACAAATGCATGAAAATTAGGTTGTAATATGTTCACAAGGTATCAAGAAATCCAACATAGCTAAAGCAAGGGGCAAATAAAGATACATGGTCAGAGATAGGATGGGAAGGGAACATACAGTCAGACTGTTAAAGTCCTTAACAGCCAGGCTAGGAGCATAGAGTCAAAGCAGAAGTTTCGACTCTACCATTTCAACCCTGAGAATTTTTTTAACATATTTTATTGATTATGCTATTACAGTTGTCCCATTTCTCCCCCATCATCAACCCTGAGAATATTTTATTCTGCTATTTTAACCCAGTGGTACATAAATTCCTATCTTTGTGTGTGTGTGTGTGTGTGTGTGTGTGTATAAACATATATATGAGTAAAATGTCCTTTCTTTTTATCTTGATGCTAAGAATAAAAAAGAATACATAATATAAAAATCAATTAATTGACATTAGTAGAGACCACTGGTAGGTATCATCAAAACAGACTAGCACTGACAGCAGCTAAAACTGCACATGCTAAAACTTGCTAGGTACTTCAAATTGATGGAAGAATCCAATTATCTTAGTAAAATTTATTATAGCTGAACATTTTTTGTTTCCCAAATACTAGACTAGTTAGAAATAATAGCTACCTAAGAAAAAATACAATGTCAGAAGCTGTAATTTGTTAAATGTGGCAAGAACAAAACTAGCTAAAAAGCATAGGCAAAATTTAAATAAACAAAGGAGGGTTAACACATCTTGAATATAAGAAATAAACTAATTTAGCCAAAAAAAAGTTCTGGTGTTAAGAATTAAATGGCAACCCTGACCAGAATGGCTCAGTTGGTTGGTCATCATCCCACAAAGCAAAAGGTCACCGATTCAGTTCCCAGACAGGGCACATGCTGGGGTCATGGGTTCAGACCCTGGTCAGGATACATACAAGAGGCAACTGATCAATGTTCCTCCCTCATATCAATGTTTCTCTCCCTCTCTTTCTCCCTCTCTTCCTCCCTCTCTTCCCCTCTCTCAATAAATAAATAATATCAGTTTTTAAAAAAGCAGAATTAAATGGCAGATGAAACACAGAGTTTATAGGAACTTTATAACTGTCAGAGTTTGGCCATAACCAGAACTAAGTTTTACTGCAAGAAAATGATATAACAGAAGCACTATTCATTAGTTATTATAATGTACTGGTTAACAAACATGCATTAAATGCATGCCGTGGACCAGGAGAGAGGAGTTATTGAGAAGTGATTACAGAAACACGAGTCACCAGTTAGCAAATTCATGCAAAAATCATCATGAACACCGAGTGTAGAATGCTGGCAGTGGGAATGGAGAGTAAAAAATTCAAAGAGCATTTTAAGAGATGAAAAAATAGTCCTCACTGATTCATTATATATAGGTTAAAAAATAGCAGGCTAAAAAATATTCTCTGGCATATCTGCATTTCAAAAATGAGAGAGTAACCCACAATGTCTTGTGACCCATTAGTTCTAGATAAATGAAAATTGAAAAAAAATTCGTTGGCTATAGCTAAACATGCCATTATAAACTTAAAAGAAGAATAGAAAATAGGGATTATTAAAAAGCAGAGCAAAATAAGGAGCGGAAATCAAAGGCACGAAGACAATAGCTATGCAACACTCATTCTAAAATCACATGGGCAAAGGAGATCAGAGTCTTCCTGGGAAAAAAATGGTAGGGGGACTATCTGGGTCTGGAACGATGGAAAGGCATCTGATAGACAAAAAGAATGTGGTAAATCATACAATACTCTGAATCTATTCAAAGTCTGTTATTGTGTTATGGTAAAAGAAATTAATAGAGGAATAGAAGGGGATTCAATGAAAGGTTAAACAGCTGGACTATAAAGCGTTGCCTATAAAGAAGGAAAAGTAGAGAAGGAAAAACCTCAAATTAGTTTAGTTAGGAGATACACCCAAGTGGTGATAATTTCACTTTCCCAGCCCTCCCAAAGTTGTATGAGTTCTACATCCTTGTATCAATGTCTTCATACTTAGAAATTCAGAGTGAATTCTGGTTTTTTGGCTAAACCATGCCTGACAGGCACGGTATAAAAGAATTAGGTCTGAATAACTTAAAGAAGCTAGAAATGGAAAAAGGAATGAGCAGGGGGGAAGGGGGACAGAAGAACCTGTAATAGAGAAAAAACAAGTAGAATGACCTCTTTTAAAAGCTCAAAGGACCAGTACCTTAAAAAAAATCTGGTCATTGAAAACAGATTAATGGCAGCAGCAAGTCATCTGGAGAAGCAGCCTGGCAGCAGCAGATGACCTTTCAAAAGAAAGAAGCAAATATCTTAGGAAAGTAGAAGGTATTAAAAAAAAAAAAAAAAGATAACAGGGCCCCAAATGGAGTCACTTGTTCTAAGACCAAACGACCAAACCAAGACTAACCTAACTGCAGTTTCAGCCTCTTCAGGAATGCAGTCTTAACCAGCCAGCCCTAGTGAGGTAATCTGCCAGACAGACCCCTTTCACCTGCCTAGGGAAAAGGAGGCGACCCTCTTCTTCCTTGTGCTGCCCCCTTCAGCCTACGAAAGGCTGCCCAATTCCTGAATTATTGAAATAAAGCCAATTGGATCTTTAAATTTACTCACTTGAATTTTGTTTTTTTATAACAGAGGTAAGCAGGAAACTGGGGTCAACTGGATCGCAGAGAGTTTAAAAACACGATTAGGAGGTAGAGGATCTACTTTACACAAAAATCTGGGGACCCAAATCAAATCACTTAAACTTTAGAAAGGACTTCCCTGCATGCCTCAATACCCCATTCCAACACTAATACCAGAAAATAGAACCCTTACTCTGTTACCACCCCAGATAAAAATAATCGCATGTAGAAAAGAACAATTTGTTCTTTCCTTTTTGAACCCATAAACCCATTTTTTAAAAATGCTTGTTTTTATACAACTGTCAAAGATAGAGTATAGATACTGTTCGTAAAGGTCATTGGGGTCCATTTTTTCCACTGAGGAACATACATATGAGTGCAAATTAAAAGTGCCCTACAGCCCTGGCTGGTGTAGCTCAGTGGATTGAGCGCGGGCCTGCGAACCAGAGGATCGCGGTTCGATTCCCAGTCAGGGCACATGCCTGGGTTGCAGGCCAGTTCCCAGCAGGGGACACACCAGAGGGCACATGCCTGGGTTGCAGGCCAGTTCCCAGCAGGGGACACACCAGAGACAACCGTACGTTAATGTTTCTCTCCCTCTCTCCTACCCTTCCCCTCTAAAGATAAATAAATAAATCTTTAAAAAAAAAAAAAAAGTGCCCTACAAAAGTGTTATGAGTTCCAAGTGCCTCCAATCTTCTTACTTATATATCATTAGCAGTCTAGAAGAATGTTGCATATCTTATTTTAATCAAGTACACATCCTCCAAGAATGAATACACGTTGCAAACACATATAAGCTCTAATTTCCTTTGCAAATATTATTTAGATTTTTTTAAATTATAGAATAACACAGTGTTTCCCAAAATTGTCTTCACATAAGAATCACATGGGAATTGTTTAAAGCTCTAAATCCAGACAATTAAGTTACAACCTCTGTGAGTGAGGCACAGGCAGTATTATTGTTTGAAGCTCCAGGTGATTCCAATGGGCAGGCAAGTTAGAAACTACCATGTTAACAGAGAACTCCTTAAATCAAGGGTGTCAAACTCATTTTCACCAGGGGCCACATCAGCTTCACGGTTGCCTTCAAAGGGCCGAATGTAATTTCAACTCCTTAACTGTTAAGGAGTAGTTACAGTTATACAGTCCCAAAATTATCTCAGCCCTTTGAAGGCAACCATGAGGCTGATGTGGCCCCTGGTGAAAATGAGTTTGACACCTCTGCCTTAAAGGAAGCCTGATTAGCCCTTGAGAGCAGCAGTTCTCAGACTTTGCCACCCATTAGTCAGCTGGGCAGTTCTAAAGTCCCCTGACCCCTGCTGAACCCCACACTAATTAAATTGTCATTGCTGAGGGTCTGGAGCCAGCCATCAGTCATTTCTTAAAGCTCCAAATGTACAATCAGCTTTGAGAACCAATGCGTTAAACTACAGGATGGTTTGTAATAGTCATCAAAATCATTGTGTCTGGAAGAAGACCTTCACTGATACAATAAAAATGCTTATTAGAATGCTTCAAAATAAAAAGAGAAAACAACAAGAATATGAATGAGGTATATAAAGATAATGATGCTCTAATGAGCAGACCAGTTATTACGTTAACAATATTAAGAATTCGGGCAGAAACAGAAAAAGACCAAGCAAGACATTTCTTTTTTGCCCTATTGCCATTAAGAGATGTGTGATTGAATCTTTCAATCTCTGTGTAACAGAATATGCTCCTGTCCTATTCACTACTATTGGCAAATATGTAAGTCTAGGAAAATTCAAAAGGAATGTTAGTGGTAGAAAAACGTTGCCAAATACCGTACTCAGACATGTAAATTAACGGATGGAATAACTTCACAGCACGAGAAGGCCCGCTCTCGTCTCTCGCTGCCACTCTAATCAGAAGTTCCTGGCCACTCCAGTTTTGTTGCAGATTAGCGCAGTCAGAACAAAATGTGTGTTACATTTCAAAAGCAGCAAAAGGGATGGTTGAATTAAGAGAATCTGATGATATAATTTTTAAGTGTTTATTTAATCTTTGCTTTTCTGTAAATATCTTTCAGTGGTTAAAGTATCATTTTTTAACTTTATTTTTATTGTTGACATGATTACAGATGTCCCCCCGCCCTCCCCTTTGCCCACATCCACCCAGCTCCCCTCTCTTCCCTCTGGCCATCACCACACTGTTGCCTGTGCCTATGAGTTACACATATATGACCTTTGGCTAATCCCCTCACCTTCTTTCATCCATTCACCTCCTCCTCCCTCCCCTCTGACAGCTGTCAGTCTGTTCTGTGTATCCATGCCTCTGTTTCTATTTTGTTTGGCAGTTTGTGCATATTTCATTCATTAGATTCCACATATAATGAGATCATATGGTATTTGTCTTTCTCTGGCTGGCTTACTTAACTTTGCACAATAATCCCTGGGTCCATCCATGCTGTCGAAAAAGATAAGATTCCCTCCTTTTTTACGGCCATATAGTATTATGTTGTGTAAATGTACCACAGTTTTTTATCCACTCATTTACTAATGGGAAATTGGGCATACATAAGAATAAACATAAAATGAATAAAAGACTTAAATGTAAGTCACAAAATCATAAAAAATCCTAGAAGAAAACACAGGCAATAAAATCTCAGACATCTCTCGTAGCAATATTTTTGCTAATATATCTCCTAGGGCAAGGGAAACAAAAGAAAAATAAACAAATGAGACTACATCAATCTAAAAAGCTTCTGCACAGCAAAAGAAACCATCCACAAAATGAAAAGAGAACCCTCTATACAAGAGAAAATATTTGTGAATGATACATCTGATAAGGGGTTAATTTCCAAAAAATATATAAAGAATTTACACAACTCAACACCAGGAAGACAAACAACCCAATTAAAAAATGGGCAAAGGATCTGAATAAATACTTCCCCTAAGAGGACATACAGATGGCCCATAGACATATGAAAAAAAATGTTCAAGGTCACTAATCATCAGAGAGATGCAAATTAAAACCACAATGAGATATCACCTCACACCTGCCAGAATGGTTACCATCAATAAATCAACTAACAAGTGCTGGCAAGGATGTGGAGAAAAGGGAACCCTCATGCATTGTTGGGGGGAATGTAGACTGGCGCAGCCACTGTGGGAAACAGTATGGAGTTTCCTCAAAAAATTAAACATGGAACTGCCTTTTGATCCAGTGATCCCACTTCTGGGAATATGTCCTAAGAATCCAAAAGCATCAATTTGAGAGAATATATGCACCCCTATGTTCATAGTTGTACCATTCACAATAGCCAAGATCTGGTTTAAGTATCATTTAAAACAGATTTTATAAAGTGTAATTAGATATGCTGTCAGATGGGAAGAAAAATTAAAAGTGCAGTTCACACTGTTACAGTAGCAATGCTCACAGCAGAATGTAATCCAGTCTCTACAGCACACGTGATTAAAGACTTGCAGGGAGCCTAGCATTTAAATTATTAATCATTGCAGTTTCCTTTGGTGGAAAAAAGAAAACCTGTATGCTACATAAATAAGGGAAAGGTCTTTTTCTTTTTTTAACTTTTGCAAATTGACTGACTGCTTAAAAGAAAAGAAAAAGCCTCCATTATCACCAATTCATCTAAGTAACAGCTAAGCATGCGCTACCAAATCAGTGTGTGCTTAAGACAACGTTGTGTGCAAACATCTAGAGAGCCAATCACGTTGGGAGGATTCAATAGTTATTACAAATGCAAACCTCCAGGCCAAAGCCAGATAAACCAACAAATTTTTTAACTGTGCAGTTTCTCATGCAGAGGCAGGGGCAATTCTAGACATCGGTAGTCCTACCCTGAAACACCAAGAGGGAATCAAGACAAACCTTTAAAAATCAGTTTCCCCTTCGCTGACTTGGAAGTATCTGTTACAGTTAAACAAGTTAAAGATGAAATGTCTTTTCAACTTCTTCACTGACCACCATTGGACTTACTAGTTACCCAATCAAAAGACAATGCTTCTTCCCAACAACCTGAGTTGCTACTGTTAAATTAAACAAGGAGGCCACCAGAGTGAGATGGCTCTAAGGCTATGGTGGGGTAAGTAAGCAAACTCAAATCTAAGCCTGTAAATACCTCAAGGTCATGAATTCAAAACCTAAGGAGAACCAATCACAAACAGCTAAATTAAGCATGGATCTGTAGCCAATCAAATAATTTCCTTTCTTTGTTTCCACACCATCACTCCAAGTCTTTTCCCTGGTTCCTATAGGTAGATGGCTCCCAACCACTTCCAGTTTGGCACCACCAGATTGGAATCGAGTTTTGCTCGGTTAAACTCAGAGTTTTTAATATGCTTCAGTTTATCCTTAAATATATATAACTCTGAAAATAAGAAAATCATGAAAACAAATTTAAAACGTACCCTCCTAGCAGGTATAAAGAATCACACAGAAATCATCTAAAGCAACTTTTACTTTGAATCTGGTCAGGAAGAGCAGAGTTTGAGGGATACTGATTATTTTAAGCTGGTTATTTATTTATTTATTTATTTATTTATTTATTTATTTTTTGGGGGGGTAGTTATTTTTAAGAAACTGAAGGGGTTCAGAACAAATTTCCCAAGAATGGGCCTCCATAGCATGCAGATTATTTCAAGCTGAAGACAATTAAAGCCCAACAAATTCAAGAAGAGCTTTTCATCTCCCCCTTACCTGGCTAAAGGACTTTAGGTAGAAAAACCTGCTCCTAGAAAGCAGCTGCCACCTTAGCCTACAGTGAACTAAGGTCGAGAGACAGGGAGAAACCTAGAAAGTCCGTTTGCTAGATTCCCTCTGTTCCCCACTGTCTGTGTGACCCAGTAAGGATTTGTTTGCTCATTCCCACCTACCTGGGAATTGCCTGCTTTCCTTTGAAGTCCCAGACCCCACCCCCCCACCACCCGCCTCCCTCTCCCCAGACAGAATGGCATGAGCCTCAACTGCCCTTACACCCCACGTTCTTATGGAACCCCAGTATGTGCATATGTGATTAATTGGGTTATTCTCTCCTGCTAATCTGTTTCATGTTAATTTGAATATTAGACCAGCCAGAAGAACTAGGAGGAAAAACAAGGAAATTTTTCTTCCCCCTCACACTGGTCAGCAATGTGTATTATATGCCAATTACGAAGTAAATGAGACAATTTAAAAATCATTCTAAGCACAAAACATTTTGCAACTTTTCATACGAATTTGCATTATAAACTAAATATACTTTAATCCCAAATGAAGGACTCAAGTAAACTTTTTTGCCTAAGCCTTATTAAATGGTTGATGTGATCAGCATTTCAATTCTGCTTTTCGCAAGAACTTTGGATAAATAACATATTTGTTCTCTAAATTTTAAAATGGTTCCAAGTGGCTAATACTAAATAAGTATTGTTAATATTAAATATCTCATTCCCTGAAAGATGGTCTATGTTTTTCACATCCATGCTAAAAAGATTATAAAGAGTTCTCACACATCATGAAACAAAAATACCTCATTGTTTGACTTTCCTGTCCCGTGTTGCTCTCCAAGCGCGCACTGATTTCGGCGGCTTCCAGCACTGAGCCCGGATAATGGGCGTGCGGCTGTCAGCAAAGGCTCTCTGACTGAAACCTCTCTTCTGTGGAACTCGTTCAGCAACTTGTACCTGCCTCTAAAAAGAATGCAATTACATTTGTATGTCTTACAGCTGGTAGACCAATGAAGGGAAATCGTCACTCTTTTTAAAAGCCTAGCTTTCTCTTGGTTGCATTCACTTAATTCTGGAAGTCTTTGTCCTTGCCTAGAATGTGCAGCCATTCTGTCACTTTGTTTCTCTTGCCACAAGATAAATCAATGCAAAAGAGCCACTTTTGAGGACACCTGTCTTTCTTCCAGCCAGACTCTGACAATGCAAACAGAGCGGCGTCCCCATTCTTCTGATCAGGCCCCAGACACCCTCTGCCTGGAGAGAGGGGGAGGGAGGACACAAAGAGGAAAGGAAGAAAATCGTAACACAGATTTCAGGAGCTAAGGATGTGCCTTCTTTCAGGCTAAGAATTCTTTTTTATAAGAATCATAAAAACATTCCCACAACCCTGGCCGTGGTTGAGGTGCTCAGAGCAACCAAGGGGAGCAGACTTTGCCCCGAGGGCTGTATCTTTGGCCCAGGGATTATTTTGTCTGATTAATTTCAAGAAACAGCAGACAGAGTAAAGCTCTGACAACTGAGAAGTTGCATTTATGAGGGAAATCTCCATTTGTAAGAATGCCGGCCTTTCAGTACTAGAAGTGGAAGACTCTAAATTTCTAGAAATTCTTATCAATGGAGAAGGCATGGACTTAAATCTGCTTAACAAACATACCCTTGATTATTGTGCTTTGCCTGGTAACCTCCCATAACTGGGGTCCCTGGTTCCCCCAACATTTTCTTTTGCCTTTAGCTAGAGATAGTATTTGAAGTGACAGCTTGGGCCGCTTCGGGGAGTTCCTCTTTTCCTGCGTATCTCCCATGTATACAGGAGGTATACAGCTTATTAAATTTCTATTTGTTTTTCTCCTGTACATTCATCTTTTTTTTACAGGGGGTGTCTTAGCCAACAACCTATTAAGGAAGAGGAAGAATTATTTTTCCTCTCCCACAGCAGAATTACCCAGATTTTGTTCAGCAATAAACGTTTATTGAGCTGTGTGACTTTGGAAAAGTTACTTAGCTTCTCTGTGCCATATTTTCCCATGTGAAAATGAGTAGAATAATATTTCTTCTCTATAGGAGGTTGTTGGATTAAAAGGGACAATGTATATAAAACACTTCACCTATCTAATTGTCCAATAAAGTTAACCTTCATTTTGAAAGCAGAATTGAATGAAGATCTCCAAAAGAGCATCCTGTCCAAATGTCTTCCAAAAAGAATTTGGTGAATTCAACATCCTTATCTACATTTATAACAAACACCCCACCCCACATTCCAAGATATATACCCATTAATGTCTCAATATTTTGTGACAAATATTCTATATTGAGGGGCTTAATATTTTCCAAAATGAAAATGTATTTGTAAATTGAAAAGAAAAGAGAAAGGTGCCTACATAAGAAACAAGGGTGGAATGGCACACACCTACATCAGACAGAGGTACTGGGGGGGAGGAGGGAGTGAAGAAGAAACAGCCACAGGTGTCCAAACACACCCACACACATTATGCCTGAATGTCCTCATGGTACGTGGTGTCTCTCACAGTAAAGAGGCCTTGATTTCACTTGGGGAGCATTTAAGTCTACATGGATAGCAGGCAGATGTGGGAGCCTCAGCCTGGACCTGCTGAATTAGAACCTCTGGAGGGGAGGAGGTCGTGGAGCCCAGAAACTGACATTTGACAAGAACCTGCTCCTGCTCAAAGTCCCCACTGTGACTGACACCACTGTCTCTCTGCCCTAGTGCAGGAAACTACGAACTGATGTCCCAAGTGAGCATTAGCTGTGCTTGTTAAAGCTGGCCTATTCTTGCCTACAGTTGCTTTTCAAGCTAGGCACTCGTGGAGGAGATCGACACTTCCTCGCTCGACACTTGCAACTGCCTCCGGATCAGAAAAACCAAGAGCCTAGTTTCTCCAGTAGCCAGGAAAGTGTGTGAAATTCATTTTCACAGGAGAATACACTTCGCCTCCTCATCGCTAAACTATAATAGGTTATAATGTGAAACTAAATGACATTTGCCATTTTCCTACAAACAACTTGATGCTGTTCTCTTTCAGTATCAAATGAATTATCATTAAAATGAATTCTGGTCAAACAAACTCCTCAAAAATACCGCAGTTACTTTGTAATGGTACATTGTTTAATCACCCTGCCACCACACAGCACTTACCACATAATTATATAAACAGTAATTATCATTTGAGGAACCAATAACTAAGCAGAATTAGTGCATGGTAAAGGTAATCACTGTCTTATCGGATAAACAAGGAAAGCAGATCTTCAATGAAGGCCTTATAATTAAGCCACTGAAGAACATCTCAAGAGTCCTGGGTTTTACAAAGACACTGAAATTGAGAACAGGCTGTCACTAGAGGGGAGAGGAAAGGGAATTTCAGGGGAAAAGGGGAAGGGTTTAGAGCAACAAGTATGAAGGACACATGGACAAAAACTGGGGGGGGGGGTGGAAATGGGAGGGAGGTGGGGAGGGCTGGGGTGGGAGTAAAAGACAGAAAATTGTACAAGAATAACAATTAAAATAAAAATTTTTTTAAAAGAGTCATGGGTTTTAGACTGTAGCACCTGAATAAAAAGGAGCACAGTCAAAGAGAGAAAATTTAGTGAAATGGTGAATCATCTACTGTTATCATCATTTCAGAACTTAAAGCTAGCATCATCAGTTCTCCCTTTCTATTTTAAAAATGCTAAAATCCAAGTGAATCTATATAGCTAGGGCATAGGAAGAATGCAAAAGGAAGTAATAAATGTTCTAGCAACTCACGGAAGTACTGCCCCTAAATGTCCTGAATTGGGTAAAGTGTCATTGGAGTTGGAAAATGAAGCACAATTCATTCACAGAACATTAGGGATATAGTAGAGAAATATAGTTAGAGAATATAGTTAGAGGATATAGTTAGAGAAAGTGAGAGGAAATAAAGAAAAGGAAAAAGTCTCAAATGAAAAGCACTAGCAAGAGCACAGCAGTGCCCCCACCAGGCCAGTTCCATCACTACAGTAAAGGTGCCCAGAAGGAGGCCAGTTCAAGATGCAGACATGGGGAACCAGACTGGAATGGAAATCTCACCAAGGAAGCATCAGGGAAAAAAAGAAATAAAAAGGAAGGAAAAATTAACAGCCCTCTATGTTCATTCCCCACCCCATATCCCATAGTCAAGCCTTACCAGCCCTGTGTTCTGTACAGAAATATTTTACATGCCACACTGACTAGAAGCATAAGGCTATAGAAAACAATTGGTTATTTTCCTTCAGATATGTTATCTTTACATTGTATTTCATGCTAAATAATTGTGAATTACTTCCAGATACTCTTTCCCCCACAGAAATATGTCCTTGGAATCATAATACTGTATGGGAGATTCAGAAAAGACTCTTCTATTTCCAAATTATAGAGCACAATTTTCCCTTGTTTTTTGAACCTTAGCTGCAAAGAAGTGAATTAATCATATTCCTCAGTTTATAGAACACTGTCATCATTGTAAGGCCTCTTCTCTTATTTTAGCTTAATTTCCAACTTATTTCTAATCCTCCCTTGTCTCAATACCCCATCCCTAAACTGCTTGCTATATGTCCTAAAATATGCCCATATCTTTATACAGATAGTAAGTTTATATGAATGTGTTTAATTTACAAAAGTATATTAGACTGTGCATCTCATTTTTTTCCTTAATTTCTTAATACCTATTCGTGGTGCTTTCTTTACATCTAGTTTATTGCCTTGAAGTGCCCTTGTTAAGCATACATCTTGTGCATTTTACTTCCTCAGTTCCCTAGTTATAGACACTTGCTGACTCTAATTCTCAAATACTATTCCCAACACCACCGAAATAGATAGATGACAGAGAAAGATAATCCTCAAATATATTCCTTTACCTTTGTTAGAATTTTCTATAGGGTATACCTAGGCCTGGATGAGTAGTCATGGGTGTATGTTCACATAATTTCACTAAATGGTATCAGACTGCTTTCCAAAGTGTCTATATTCCCACCAGTGATCGGGTAAGAAGTAAGGGTGGGTTGAGTTTTTTTTTTCTGTCCTGAGTACTTTCCATATATTTATAAGTTCTTTACCTGCATTTCCCACCCTATGGATCAACACTCTTCAAATTAAATAAAGAAGAAGGAAGAAAGGCTTATTTCAGAAACACAAGGTCAACAGCAGGAATGCAGTAATTTGGGTGGAGTAGGAGATTTAAAGAATGCTGTAGTTTGCAAAGGCTCAGCCTTGGAATAGACAATGGGAAGCTCAAGCCTCAATGCGGGAGTATGGTGCGTCTTCTATGGGACCCCCCCACCCCCCTCTATTTTCCTTCACAAAAAGTTACATTTGTCATAAATCCACTCTGCCATTTATACCCTATGTGATCCAAAATGACACCCTTGGGGCAGAAAACAAACAAAAGCTTCAATTCAGATACCCACTGACTCTCTGCCTGGGACGCTTTCTGCTATTATCACCAAGTAATAAGAATGGGGGAGGGTGAAATGTTAGGTCCCAGGTCCCTAGGATTAATGATCAGCTCTCCAGAAATCAGTCTGAAGCCCCCACACAACAAGAACCAGCAAAGTCAGTGCAATATCCTGTTCAGAGGCTGAAAACAAGCTTAAAGCCACTATTAAATGGATAAAGCTAATAGCCTCAACTCCTAATACAAACACCTCTCTGATCTCAGGTGTACTCATTTTATGTTTATTATTATTACTGGTCTGTGACCACGTCAACCATGCCAGGGTCTCTCGCTTCCTACTCTGCCTTGAACTCTCTCTCTCCACATATTCAACACAGCTCATCCCAGTGTTGCTCAAGTGTCAGTTCAGCAGAAAGGGCCTCCCTACCACTTCTTGTAGCTCCAAGCTTCACATACTCTACTATATTATCCATCCAAACACTTAATCACATACATCTTCCCACCAGAGTGTAACTGCCATCAAAGCAATGATTTTGTTAGTTTCTTTTGCTGTTGTTGTAGTTCAAGTTGTCTGCCTTCCCCCGCCCTCTCACCCCAGCCAGATTTTGTTAGTTTCTTTCACCGTGCCATCACCAGCATCTAGAACAAAACCTGGCCCAAAGAAGGTATTAGACTTTGGTGGATCCAATCAATTTAGATTATGATAGATGTTGAAGATCAAATAATGAAAAGGCAGCCTAGACCCTGACCTCACGAAGCTTACACTGTTACAGGGGAAACAGACTAACAGGCTGTGAGGATCTCAAAGCTCATGTCTCCCGACTCAACGCTGCATGCTGCACAAGGTATGAAAGCTGGGGTTCAGTTACCTGGTGGCAGCTAAGGGAAGACAGTAGCAAGCATGACAAAAGAAGTTGTAAGTGGGAGCTAGTTGCCTTTTTCTGGCATGTATTTTTAAAGCCTTTCTGTGTTTTTTAGAGACCCATTCAGATTAGAGGCCCCAAAAGGGTTAAGTGGCCGTGAAGACTCTTCACAGACTGTAGTGTTCTAAAGACATTTTCAGTTGTGTTTTCTTTTGGTCTTCTTTACAATTTTACTTTCTCCCTTCAACCATAAAAATATGATATCCAAATTTCTTCTGAACCGGAGTGCCTGCAAACACAGGCCTGCCGAGTCCACTTACAGGCAAAGCAAAGGCTGCTTCTTCAACCGGTCCCACCACGGACCCTCTGGTCATCCAGCCTGTGGCCTCCTGGCCTGGCTTTGTCTCCACTACATCGTGTGGCCACTTCACTGACTCACTCCAGATTTGAACTTCCCCAAGGCTTTCCTGCCTTCTCCGTGTTTTTCACACAGAATGTGTCTGAATGCATTGCCACCACCTTTGGGACCCTGAGACTCCTTATCAGAACTGTCGCTCCCAAGGCTGCGCCCCGACTTCTGCCTTTTCCAGTATCACTTTTTCCTTTGGGTGGCGTCTTAAGAACTTGACATTGAACTCTCAACTGTATCGGTTGCCATACTTTTGATTGTATTGGTTTATACATGGAATATTATTTAGGTTTTAAATAAATTATCACAGTAGTAATTTAATCAGTGTACGTAAATTTACACATATACATAACTTCATATAGTTTAACAATGCGTATGGAACTGAGCATTTGGACATGCTTCAGTGGTTATGACTTGTCCTCATTAAGTCATGATGCTTGTTTTCTAACAGAATGAAAGCAGTATCTACCAAGTCTTATTAGGATTGTGATCACATTTAGCAAGCAAGTTAGAACATATACCTTCAGTCCATATGCAGTGGAGTAGAATTGAATATTCTATTTTGTATTTTAAACCAGGCTCCCCTTGACTAAACTTGAGGAAAGTGAAAGGAACTGAAATTTTAAACACTGTCCTAGAATTTAATTGAGGGAAAGAGTGAACGTTGCTTTGAATGTGAAGTTTGACCGATCACGCAATTTACTCTCAAGAAGCCACCTTTCGTCCCTGCTGACTGACAATGCTGTCGGACACAAGAAAAACCCACAGGGACAGACAAGCTCCTGCATCGACAGCGTAGGGGTCTGTGCCCCAGGATTGCGGGGAATATCGGACTTATTTTGACTTGTATAATGCAGACTAAATATGAGTGAATAAAAAAACATGGAAATACTTTGCAAATAATCTTCACTAGAAGTTGATTTTGCCCAGTGTACACTTCAGCTCCTGGGAACCATAAAAGGCAAAGTGTTAGGCAGCGGTCTTCTAATCCTAAACTCTTGAGGAGAAAAACTAATTTGGTATTAATAATAATAATCAAATGGCTTTTCCTGGTAACCACTAACGAAACAGTCCACACCCAGTGGCCCTGTGATGCACTCTCTTTTGTATCATGTTCAGTGTATTTCCTGGCTGAGGGAGTGACAGGACCCAAGTCAAATGATCTAAGCCTTAGATTTTAAGGTCTGTAAGAAAATCCATCACTCAATGGTCATGAGACCTGGGAAAAAATCACTTAACCTCTTCAGTGGTAAAACTCACCCTGCCTTCTCAACAGAGGTCATTGCCTCAAATAAAAGGTGTTTTTATATAGTAGGAAAGAATGTATGTGTAGTTACTTGGCCAATAGTGATAAAATCACAAACGTAATTAGATCTTCAGTATGTGGTATTCATTCAAGCAGACATCAAATACAGTCCTTACAAAAACAATGCTCTGGTGAAACAAGTCACTACAAATGTATCAGGAATTTTCACCTTCCCCCTTAGCACAGTTGTTTCCCTCAGACTTCTAGGAGCAGGGAATGTACAAGAGAGATTTTTTTTTTAATTTTTAAATGCCAAGAAACATATTTATAAATGTGTGAGTCAAAAGCATACCAATTTTCTTTCATGTTGGAAAACTATAATCCTTCAATTTTGAATAATTACATGATAATATGACATTATATAAACCAGTCTTGACAGAAGTCGAAGCAGGGAGAAGACTAGAAGGTGTTGAAGGTCATGGGCTAACTTTCCCCAGCGCTAAAGCCATCCTCTGCTGCAAAGTGATTGTCCTGGTCAGGAAAATGAACTGCAGAAGACCATGGGGGATTTTTTAAAACAAAACATATGCATTATTTCCTTTCAGAAATTCATCGTATTCAGCTGAATTTCCTCTTTCAAATATAAACTCAGTCATTAAAATCGCAATTTTGCTATCATTTTTAAGCATCCAGTTTCATAAACGGGGACAGAAAATACTTTTTCCTTTTCAAAATTCAAAGGAAACAAGCTTGTGATACGGTTTTAAGAATCTTAGTGCAGCAGGCTCCACAACACATAAATCATAATGTGATCCCTTGCAGTGCCCTCTTTATGTGTAGCTGAACTAAAAAAGTAATAAGGGGTGAGCAATTGTCCCACTGGTTTCTGTTAGCATGAGCGCCGTTTCTACAGATCTCTGCCTGCATTTCAAGCCAGTCATTCATCAAGACCCAGGACAAAGGAACAATGGTCCTGGTCATGTCATCACTAAGCAAACGTACTTCTCCCTGGGTTGGGCCCCATTATTGCACAGCCTGAGTATCATGCACAATTTGTGTTTTGCCTTTTCAAAGTGCAGATTGCCTTGGTTAGAATTATTATCCTCTGCAAGCTACTAACCTGCAGAGCCCAAGAAAGTCTGTACCTTCCTAAAAAAAGCAGGTGACCTGTTGAAAGCTGTACTTCTGTGAATACGATACTATCTAAACCCAACATATGCACTTAAATTATTCAGGCTGCTCCTCCACTAGTAAATGGTCAAAATATGTACATAATGTGACATCTTATGAAGGGTCTCTTCAGTGGCAGGAAGTGAATAAACACAGAAATGCTGCCCCATAACAGAGTGTACTCAGAAAGCTCAGGAGGAAAACCTGTTCTTGTATATTGCCTGACGCAAATTGAGACCCTCAACAAATGTTTCCTGAACCAAACTAAAATCAATAAATTTCCCTAAGGCTTAAATCACAAAAAATAAGTCAAAGATTATAAATCATCACCATAATAAAACCCTTCTTCATTCAGGATTCTTCCATGGTGACTGAATTGGTGCTTCTGATGGATGCACTGGGTTATGGCCAGGTTGTGAGGGTGCCCTGGCAGTGCCCACATTCTGGGGGGTTTATATGTGGATGCCAGCATGGCCCAGTCCTGTGCCCCAGACTGAACTATGCACACTCCTTCTCTCTCTCTCCTGAAGGAGCTGTTTGGGGGAATTATTTTATCGTTGGTTTCTCTTTTATTATCATAAGATGCCATCTTCATTCCCCAACAGGATTTGAGGCATTCCAAACAGCAGATAGTTAAATAGACTAAAAGAATTCTAAAATGCTCCAAGATTTAGAGTCTAGAGAACTTTATAATATTAAAGCACATAAAACAACTAAGTTAAAAATTAAAATGGATCAGAAACCATTTGGAGAGTAATGAAATCAAAAGAAGTATGTGAATCCATATGGAAAGACAAACTCTCCTGGTAATAAACCCTTGGAGGAGTTTTCCACATAATGCTTACTGGGGCGAACCTTAAGAAGCAGAATACATTGAAGATATATTTCATGTCTTCAAATCATTCATTAATTCAACACTTGCTTATTGAAAGCACCTGCTATGTACACTGCAATTTTGCTTCAGAAATATTCTTTAAATAGTAGTTTCTTAACTTGGCATCTGACCAAAGCCAAGGACATAACATTTAATTATACTCATCAAAATACATTCTACCAGAAAACTAAGGTTTTAGCCAAGAATGTTGTATTCTGGTGATTTAATTTGGCCCTAGCAACAGTGTTTAGAAACTACTCAGTATTTATGGAATAGGTAATACATCTCTTGAACAGAAATGTTTCTCAAATACTGTTGCAGACATCCTTCAGCAGGAGGCAGTCTATGCAAGCAAGGTTCTCTGCTGAGTGCTGCAGGAAGTGAAAGGCTAAGTTTTTAATTGATGGAGACATTCTACTTTAACACTTAGGAATACAGCTTTCATCCTTTTTTTGAAGGAAACTCACCTTAGTATAGAGGTGGGTGCAGAGGTGTCTGAACGGGACCAGATTTTTTCTCAAAAATGAGGATATTTTCAGCTACTCCGATGATTTGCCCGGAAAAAAAATTTAAGGTGGATATTTGTTAATAGCATTCTGTATTTGTGTGCTCTTTCATATGACAAATTTAGAGGAGCATTCCATCTTGATGCTCTGCACCAAGATGAGTGAGCTGTAAGAAGGCACTCAGTCTGTGCTCACTGGTTCTGTGCAGCAGCAAAGAATTGACATCAAGTTGTGTGTGTCTTCTCATCCAGATGTGGAAAAAGGCCTGGCCGTCCGTAGAGGAGAAAGATAATAATAACATGTACGCCACACAAAAATGAGCTGTTATCTCCCCTCCCCCCCAAAAATGGCTTATGCCTAAGGCTGGTTGATAAAACAGGTCCTTCCATTAACTTTTCTCCACAGAGCAAAACTTTAACAATTATACCTGACATTGGCTTTGAAAATGCATGTAACACAGCAACAGTTACTTGGCTATGCGAAATCACTCCTGGCTAACCAAGAGTACAAAAATATGTGCTCCCCATTTTCTAACTCTTTACCAAGCTCCTCAGCACCACCCCTGAAATGCCTTCCTCACCCAAAAAGAGTATCACAGCCCTCCTTCTCAGAAAGGAGAAACTGGAGTCAATTCACAGCTTGTGTCAGAAGGGAGACGTGAGAAGCTACACTCCTTTACCCACCCCCAGAACAGACATAGTTCAAGAGTAGCATCTGGCAGATCTACTCATTTGAAGCAAATGTATAGAAGTGCTCCAAAATAGATTGCCAGAAAGCATATTGCCCTCATAGTCAATTAAAATAAATGGAGAAAAGGATACGCAAAGGAAAAATACCAATTACCCAGGCTGGAGTGTGCCCAAGTCCAAACAGCTAACACACCCTAAATGTGTAAATAATCACCCTCAATATTTTAATGATTTCAGTAATTGAGAATCATCTTTTCATCATTCATTTCACCTCCAAAACAGCACTCCCTACAATTCAGTCTCTATTAGCAATCTGCTGAGAGATTAATTGAATATTGACCCAAAGAAATGTCTGCTACCTGTGGAATCACTACAACTATCCAATCAAAAACAATCTCTAAACTGAGATGCAGCAAGTTAAGAATTTCATCTCACCACTTTGATTATATTTTAATGGCTAGTACTTGGAAGCCAAAGTATTTTATTTAAAAATAAGGATTAGAAAAATGTGAGACAACTGCAGTATAATGAGAAAAGCCCTAGACTGGCAGTCAGGAGTCTCAGCTTTCTACTATTGCTCTGTTCTCCTGAACTCTCTGTCTATGACTATGGATCATTTGTTCATTTATTCTTTTATTCCACTATTTATTAAGTGTTTACTCTGAGCTAAGCACTGTGCCAGTTCCCATTAGCTGTGATACTTCATCTATTTAATGGACAATATTTATATCTGTTCTAACACACAGGGTTGTTATGAGAAACAAATGAAATTGTTTATGTGGTGATTTGTAGTAAACAATAAAGTACTATGCAATTAGTACTGAAGTGACTGTCATTTAAAAAGCACTGTGATACGCTTCAATCTGCACCTGACCACCACATCAATGGTGTGTACAGGTATATAAACAGAATTTGTGTATACAGTGTGTAAATTGTGCACAATGACATGTGTGTTATATTTCAGTAATAACAAATAAAACATAATTTGCAGAATAGGAATGGAGAGTTAGACTTGTTAGGTAGGGAAATAGTAAACTTTTTAAAACACTCATACAACAACTATAAATGGAGCCCACAGAAATTTGTAATGTAGAACAGCAGTCCCCAACCTTTTCGGCACCAGAGACTGGTTTCTTGGAAGACAATTTTTCCAAGGACCAGGGTGGGGGGATGGTTTCAGGATAACTCAAGCGCATTACATTCAGGCTCACCTCCTGCTGTGAAGCCTGGTTCCTAACAGGCCCGGACTAGTACTGGTCCATGGCCCAGAGGTTGGAGATCCCTGATTTAAAAGACAGTCTATGGAGAAAGGCAATAGAATGTGGTGGTTCATTCTGTATTCTGGAACCAGACTGCCTAGGTTCAATTAGTGGCTCTACCACTTACAGCTGTGGCTTAGGGAAAGTTGCTTAATCTCAGTGCCTGTTTCCTAATCTATAAAATGTGGTCCATGATAGTATCCACCTTCTGGAATTCTTAAGAAGATTAAATGGGCTAAGACACTATGCAGCACATTTTAAATCTACCTAAGGATGAGCTGTTTACAGTGCAGAGACTTCTCCACCTTTTATATTGCGGGGGGGGGGGGAAGGTATCAGAGATAATGATTCTTACCAATCAATTCAGTAAATTTTACTATAGACACATGTACAGGTTATGTCATTTCTCTGTTCAAATGTCTACAAAGGCTTCCTGCTGCCCACCTACCACATACAATCTAAAGTCATTCGTTGGCTTTTACAGCCCTATGTGATCATCCACTATCCAAACACCTGTCAAAACTTCTAACATGAGCTCTAAGTTCAATATGTCAATTTCCCTCTCTATTTGCTATTTCCATTAGCATAAATAAACACTATATCTCTCCTGCTTTTAAAAAAATTCTTGATCTTAATTCATTTCTTTGCTCTCTTTTACAGCAAAACTTCTTGAAAAAATTATTTGTGCTTGCTATCTCAATTTCCTGCTACACTCTCTCAAACCTACTGTAACTGAATTTTTAATATTATCTAAGTGCTGATTTGTCTCCAGAAATCTAGGCACACATCCAACTTCTGTTAGTTAGTTGGTTCCATTTGGAAGCCGAAAATATCTGGAGTTATTATGTCCTTCAGAATTTGATTATTCTTCCCTTACCTGCTATTACCTCCATGTCCCTAATTTCAGTAAATGAAAACTCTATTCACAAGAAATCTTCCTTAATTATCCTTTTTCTTCACACTTTACATTCCATCCATCAGCAAATTATGTCAACTTTTTGTTGGCAACATATCCATCCAAACAGATCACCAATAACTAACCCGAAAGCCTCTTTGCCTCTTACTTGGACTTCTTGAAAGAGTGTTCATGCTTCTGCCCTTGTCTCCCTCTGGTTTGTTCCTACAGAGCAGTGAGGGTGAGCATTTAACATAAGTCAAACTATGACACCACTCCCCTCAAAATATCTCAGTGGCTTCCCACTCAAAATATGAGTGGTTTCACTCAGTTAAACCCGGTATCTTCACCACAGCCCTTTCCAGAGCCCTCACTAAGGTCCTACATGATCTGGCCACTGCTTCCTCTCTGGCCACACCCATCACTCCTCACCACCTCCTTCAACCTTCTTTTCTGGCTTCAGTACACTGCTCCTTCTTTTCTCCCATCATACATCCAGCCACAAGAGTTCCACAAAGTAAGTTCCATGGGAGTGAAAACTTGCATGTTTCATAAATTGCTGTGCCCTTTGAACCAAGAACAGTGTCTAGCACATTCACATATTCATTGAAAGAACATACTGAATTAATAATGAATTTCTCTATTGTTCTATAAATAGTATCGCCTACACATTGAATGTCAAGCCTAATGCTTCCACTATGTCAAACCTTCAATGAAAACTCTAAAGACAAGCATTATTATCCCTATTATGCAGATGAGGAAGCTGAGACCCAGAAGGCTATATTTCACATCCCAGATCCCACGGCTGGAGAGTAGCAGTACTGAGGTTTTAACAAGAGTCTGAGCTCTTTTCCTGAGGCCTCTCTGCTCAGTAAGGAGTCCACAGTCATTTCTATTCCTCACTTGTGTTCTTACCATACATGGAAAGCCTTCTCCCAACCCTAGATTTCAGATTTCTACTACAAACCAAGCTTGTGTAAGTAATTTCCTTTTCCAATGCCCCACTCATGTATACGAATCACTCCAATTTGTATCATTTCTCCATTCTTAAAATTAAAACACTTTAAGTTTATGAAGTACTATAATGCTCTCAAGTATACATGCTTTTCCATAGTTGTCTACATGTTTGTGTTATCCTTATCTGCCCAAATAAATAAAACTCGAGACCTTATTTTGAAACCTATTTCATCAAAATGTCTTTCTGTCTCATATATTAGCCACTGATAATGTTCCCAAATGATGGTTGGATTAACCTGGAGACACACAAATATGTAACAGAGTACGAGGATGTCAGAAGCTACACACCTCATTGTTGCCATTCAAACATCCCCATGTAGGACATAACAGCACAGAGAGTAGACAGCCATTTGCTCAGACAAATGGAAACCTCATAGATCGGGATTTTCCTTTCCAGTCCTGCTAAACCTGTTTCCTCACCTGTAAATTGAGAACACTCCATGAATGATCACGAGTAGGTACAGATACTGAGTAGATCTTAAATAATTCTCTAACAAGAAACTAAAGTGTCTGTGTTAAGAGAATGTTCGTTTGCCTCTTGAGTGATTCCATTCCGTTCATCTCTAATCTCCACTGAAGGCAAGTGAAAAATTCATGTTCCTTAAACACCGCTTCCCTGACATCACTCCCCTCCTGTGAAACCCTGCACTGCTCTGTACTACCTGTGGAATGGAGTCTACGCCTCTCTGTCTGGCGTGGAAGATGTCTCACAACTGAGTCCTGCTCTCTGCAAACGAATGACCCCCAAATTTGCAACTGAGACTCCAGGCCAATGAATCTGCTCCTCTTTAGGCGATTCAATTAGGTATGATCTGCACACAATACATTTATTCTGTGCTCTGTTAGTCACAATAGGCTACCCTCAGTTCTTCAAATAGTCTACGTTCTATCCTGCATCAGAGCCTTTACAAATGCTGCTCGTCTCCACAGACCAGCCTTCGCCAAGTTCAAGTTCAGCATAAATGTCACCTGCTTAGAGATGTTTTTTCATGACCTCACAATTCAAAGTACCTTCCCCATCATCAGTTTTCTCTACTTGTATACCATGTTGTTTTACTACAGTTTAACTCAGCAATTCTTTTTTTTAATGTATTTTATTGATTATGCTATTACAGCTGTCCCATTTCTCCCCCATCATTCCCCTCCACCCTGCACACCCCCTCCCACCCACATTCCCCCACTTTAGTTCATGTCCATGGATCATACGTATAAGTTCTTTAGCTTCTACATTTCCCACACTATTCTTGTCCTCCCCCTGTCTATTTTCTACCCACTGTCTATGCTACTTATTCTCTGTACCTTTTCCCCCTCTCTCCTCCTCCCACTCCCCTATTGCTAACCCTCCATATGATCTCCATTTCTGTGGTTCTGCTCCTGTTCTAGTTCTTTGCTTTTGTTTTAGGTGTGGTTGTTAATAGCTGTGAGTTTGCTGTCTTTTCACTGTCATATTTTTTATCTTCTTTTTCTTAGATAAGTCCCTTTAACATTTCATAGAATAAGGGCTTGGTGATGATGAACTCCTTGAACTTGACCTTATCTGAGAAGCACTTTATCTTCCCTTCCATTCTAAATGACAGCTTTGCTGGATAGAGCAATTTTGGATGTAGGTCCCTGCCTTTCAAGACTTCAAATGCTTCTTTCCAGCCCCTTCTTGCCTGGAAGGTCTCTTTTGAGAAATCAGCTGACAGTCTGATGGGAACTCCTTTGTAGGTGACTGTCCCCTTATCCCTTGCTGCTTCTAGAATTCTCTCCTTCATTTGAATCTTGGCTAACACCACATTCTAATAGAGAGGGCAGACAGGAACAAACTCCAGCCCAAACCTAAACAAACACATAAAGAATTGCTGAGTTATATGTTTGTTTAGGTTTGGGCTGGTATCAGAAACCCGTCTCCCTTCCTCCTCCACCCCTTTTCCTCCAGCTGGTGCTTTAGCTACTACCTGGAGTACACAGATGTAACCTACCAACTCCTCAGCCATTCAAACACATTGTACAAACCTGCAGCAGTCAGGAAATCACAGCCAGCACAACCCTGGACCACGTGGGAGCAGATGCCTACATCTTCACCCTCCTGTGTCTTAGACGCATAATTCTCAGGGGTATCATGCACCACTTCTCAAAGTTTGCCCAGTGGGATAGAGTCATAGTTGCTCACAGCAGTGAACAGCTTAGAAATGCACATTGCATACATTATTGTTTCTTTCATGTTTCTCTTTTCCCAAGTGCTCCACTTCTTCACCCTGGGATCATTTCCCAACATACATATACTACCCAGTGAAAGCCCTGTTTCGGGCTCTGCTTTGGGAAGAGAGGGGGTCTCTTCAAGCAATTCACAGAGTCTATCTCTCTATTCTCATCACCTAACCAAGAGGAACCAAATCTTCTGCATCCAAAGCATGGATGATGTCCATCACATAAGATAGCCATAAATTCCGCTCAGGTTTACACACTTGCCAAGATAATTCATTCAACAAGTCATTCATTCCTTCATCAAATACTGATTGTCCACTACAGATCAGGCTCTCTTCTAAGATCTGGAAATACAGCACTAGACAGAATCCACACTCTCCGGAGGTAATATTCTAGTGCGAAAAGAAACAACAAACAAGTAAATATATGATATGCCAGGTGGTGATAAGTGGTATAATAAAAAAATAAAACAGAGTAAAGTGATAACAAATGAAGTGGAGAGGTTATAACCAGAGAAAGAATCTCTGAAAAAAAAAAAAGTGATATTTGAGCTGAGCAGAGATCTGCATGAAGAAATGAAGTGACTCCTGAAACTGTGGAGAAAACACCTCAGGCTAATGGAACAGCAAGGGCAAAGACCTGCAGTTAGAAATGAACTTGACATGTTCAAGGGAGGGCAAGAAGGCGGTATAGCTGGAACTGAAGCAGCATGGAGGGGAATAGCAGTAAACAGGCAGGGTGGCTCTTGAAGGCCAAGGAACAGAAGGTAGATTTTATTCTGAAAGCTAAAGGAAGGCATTGGAGAGTACTGAAAAGGAGGAAGACATGGTTGAATTCACATTTCGGTAAGATTATCCTAGCTCTTGTGAGGGGAACTGGCTGTGGGAGTGCAGAGGCAGAAGCAGGGGGATCTGTAAGCGGTCACAGTTGTCCGAGAGAGAGAACAGCAGCCACTGACAGAGGGAAGGAGAAAGCATGTGAATGAATGAAGCCCCTAGAAGAAAACTGAACAGGTTAGGTCTGCTCAAGCACTGTTTTTCTTGCAAATGAACACTTTAACAAAACACTATTCGGCCCTGGCTGGTGTAGCTCAGTGGATTGAGCGCGGGCCTGCGAACCAAAGGATCGAGGTTCGATTCCCAGTCAGGGCACATGCCTGGGTTGCAGGCCAGTTCCCAGCATGGGACACACGAGAGACAACCCTACATTGATATTTCTCTCCCTCTCCCCCTCTCCTACCCTTCCCCTCTAAAGATAAATAAATAAATATTTTTAAGAAAAAAACAAAACACTATTCGTATTTAACCAAAGCAAACTTTAAATGAATTTTTAAGTAAAACTGTTCTGCAATATGACATGGTATTTATACTATTACCCCCCAAAAAAACAAAGTCTTATTTTTAAGCACTTAATTTAAGGAGAGAATTTAGAACAGACCTCCCCCAATAACAATCTATAGGAAATCAAAAGTCAGATGTAAATTATGTAAATCAAGAGGGGGGAAAATCCTAGGCTCACTATTCTACATATTAAAAATTTAAAGGAATTTAATGAATACATTTAATTAAGGAATTTAAGAGGTAAACCAGCACAAGTAAAAGGAGAGTGGAAACTTTTCTTAAGAGTATGATTGCCAATTCCTACCATTCAGGACTTCGGTATGAGGGGGATCTGAGGTTTCAACTAAAATGATAAGATTTCAGATCCTCATACTTTTAAAATAATTGTAAATAGCATATTTTTAAAATATTTCCAGAGAATGTATTTTGAAAATACCCTTTGCTTGTTTATTTATCTCATCTCCTCCCCTTATATCTTCAAAAAATGACAGTGCTTGCATGAAGATTGAACCCAGATGTCAAAATGCAAACAATACTTTTTTATGGTGTAGGTAGTTGCCTTTTTCTCTCATTAACAAAACTCTGTATGTTAATGGCCAACATATACATAGTACTTACTATGTGCTACACTCTCATCTAAGTGCTTCACACACATGAAAGCATTTCATCCTCACAACTTTATTAGGCATTATTTGTCCCATTTTGTAGATGAAGAAACTCAGGCCCCAAGGGAGTTAAACATGGTAGCCTGGGCCTCACAGCTGGAAGCCAGAATTCAAACTGAGGCAGCCTGGCCCCGTGTTCTCCACCACACACACACCACCTCCTAGTGCACTGGAGAGATGGCAGCTTGTTTGGGAGCGGAAAGGAGCAGTACCTGGGGGACTCCGTTTAGAGAAAACAAGGGAGGGTCTGGGGACACGCACCTCTCCACAACCGCTAATTCCACCATGCTGAGGAAAACATACGTGACATTTTCTTGTCCTGCCAAGCATCTCACCCGAAGTGTGATTCACCTCCCGTATCACAGGCAGTAGCTCATATTCTGAGGATTTTCTTCCAGTCGTAGCAGCCAGGCATTAATCTCCCTTGTAATGATACCGGGGCATTGTGCCAAAGAAGCTGGATTTTTACTCAGCTGCATGAACAAGGTCTGGTTTCAAATATGAGGTTTGCTTACTTCTTATTCTAGGGGATTTCATGTAAGACTGAAAAATACCCTTGCCATAAGAGGATTTTAATATAAGAGGAAACAATTTTATTTAATTCTAGGGGTTTTTTTTTCTCCTCCAACTTAACTGAATGACAAATTCAAAATACCATTTACCAAAGCATGCTCTCTTCTTCAGACTCTTAAGTCTTCCTTAAGACTCTCATCTCAAGAAATCTTCCCAAACATTTCCAAACAATTTGTGCAACAGCCTTAACACACAAAAATAATTCGGTGACTTTTTTTTATAAATAATGCCTGCTAGCTTACAGTATCCATATTTAACCTCATGAAAATCCAACTAAGAAGACTTACCAGATGTTAGTATCCTCATTGACTAATGAAAGAAGCTAAAGAATAGAGAACTTAAATGCCTTGCACAGGATCACAGAAGTAGCTGAAGTATGGAGGTGTGTGGATATGGTTCCATGAAAGTCCAGAGCAGACCATTCATTTGTCCACTGAAAGTCAATCAATTACTGAAAGCCTGACATGTGCCCATTTCCATGCTAATCAACAGAGTTCCATAGAGAATCATTTGAAACTCCCAAGCAAGTTATTTAACCACCTTCCTCATCTATATAATGAGGCTAATACTAGTACCTACGTCCCAGTATTATTGAGAAGATTAAATGGTATATTGCATGTCAACATTGAGTGCCATGCCTGGACAAAGGAATCCAACAAATATAAAAAGTTTGCAATTAGAGCAGTATATTAATGGCTGAGTTCCTCTCACCACAAGGGTGGAGAGGGGGCTTGGATGGCATATGCCAGAAATGCTGGATAAACCTTTCAACCCTGTGAGATTATGGAAAGAGGTAGCATCATGGCTAATATTGATTCTTCTTACACCTCCATGCTGATATAGGGGCACATTCTCAGAAAGTTTCATATATTTAACAAGGAAAGAAATGCAGGAGGGACTTCTGAAACACAAGTAATAAAAAAAAGTTTATGTGAATAAAAAGCCTCAGGACCAACATCATTGTACTCCACTGTTTTCTCCCTCTACCTATTGCAGAGTAATTTACGAACGTTCTATAGCACAGGTGGCAAACACAAGGCCCACGGGTTGAATCCAGCCCTCCACCTTGTTTTATCCAGCCCGGCACCTTGTTTCTACCTGGCGGCAGCACCAAGCTCTCAATTGTTAAGGAGTAGTTACATTTATACAGTCCTAAAATTACATTCGGCCCTTTGAAGGCAACCGCGAGGCTGGTGTGGCCCCCAGTGAAAATGAGTTTAACACCCCTGTTTTACAGGAATTATAAAAGGCAGAGAGCAGAACCCTTGCAAAAACATTTGCCTATGTTCTTTGGGGTTTTGTTGCTTCCTTGACCTATGAAGTGGCTAAACTTTTCTGAGCTCCCTCACCTGCAAAAAAATAATGATCTCTTTTATCCCCTAGGCAGCACAGTATATAGTGACTCACACTGTATTTAAAACTTAGAACAAACTTATAATTACAGCTAATTAAAAACAATTTAAACATCAGAAGAAACTGTGGAAGAGTTATAATTAGCTGCTAAGAGATGATATTGTAAAGAGGTTTTAATACAAATAGAACTTGGAATCAAAAGATCCCATCAATCCCATCATGCCATGAACAGAATAGTGTTGTTACCAGAAAGCTTAAAGCGAGATGGTTTTATTGCCAGCCCAGAGCACCCTCAGCCCTCCAACATCTCCATCTTCTGTAGGACCACATCACGTGCCCCTGTTACCCAGCCAATGGGAAACACCATCAGGAACTGGCAGTGATATCATGGGGCAGGTCACAGCAATGAAGTCTTGCAGTGGCTCAGGCTTCGCTGTGTTTGCACAGAGCACTGGATACAGTACTTAGATATCTCAGGTGTTATGTTATTAATACTTGTAGATTTGATTTCTTGGGATGAAAAAGGAAGTTTTCTATGGAGCATACATTTCAATCATAATAGACATATCTTGGTTTCTCCTTCCTCTCATCTTCACCTCCTTTCTCCAACAGAAATCCTGGCTCTTCCCCTGCATCTGTCTCAGGTGTGGTGTTTCTCTTACAACCTTCGCACAGCTGGGCCTGGAGACAAGGTAGGTGTCCTCCCGGCTTTTCATTGCAGCTTCCCGCTCACTTTACATTCTCCTTATATGAAATTACACTCTCCCTCTCTCCTCCTTAAAATTCCCCAGCTTGGAATTGCATCAGCTCTTACCCCAAAGCCCTCATTGTTGGTGTCCTCTGCTGATGCCTGAGTCATTCTCACTCCCTGTTTGACAACTTTAGCTCCTACTTCACATGACCACTATGACTCTGTAAAATACAGCTCCTATCCTAACTTTTGGCTATTTTCTTTTTTTTGTTGTTGTTGTTTTTTGTTTTTTTTTTTTTATTTTTTTAATCAGTATTTTTTAATTGTTGATATTGTACAGTTTTCTGTCTTTTACCCCGCCCTAGCCCACCACCCCAGCCCTCCCCACCTTCCTCCCATTTCCACCCCCCCATAGTTTTTGTCCATGAGTCCTTTATACTTGTTGCTCTAAACCATTCCCCTTTTCCCCTGAAATTCCCTCCCCTCCCACTCTGGACACTGTCAGACTGTTCTCAAATTCAGTGTCTTTGTTTATATTATGCTTGTTTGTTTTGTTGATTAGCTTCCTGTTAAAGGTGAGATCATATGGTTTACAATAGCCAAGTGCTGGAAGCAACCTAGGTGCCCATCAGTTAATGAATGGATCAAAAAACTGTGGTACATTTACACAATGGAATTCTATGCAGCAGAAAGAAAGAAGGAGCTCCTACCCTTTGCGACAGCATGGAAGGAATTGGAGAGTATCATGCTAAGCGAAATAAGCCAGGCAGTGAAAGACAAATACCATATGATCTCATATTTTCATATGTAGATAGCCCTTCCAACACGCTGGCCTCTTGAATTTCTCTCCTCTACTAATCATGCCCTACATCTTATACTAGCCACTTACTCTCAAGTCATGTCACTCACCTTGTTACTACCTACAAACCCTCCATAATCTAAATTTTGCACATCCACTTCCTGACCACTTCCTTCTTCAAGCTCATTCCTTCTAGTGCCTGAACTGACTCCAATAATGCTTAAACCCACAGGGACTTGCAGAACACTGATCCTACTAATTTTTCACTGCTCTTCAGCCTTTCCATCTCTCGCCATTCTCCCGATGTCTCTCCACTCTCCTTACTCAATTAAAATTTCCTGGCAATCACTTTAATCACTCTTTGCATATGTACTTGATTCTTTTCCTCTCTCTTCACCATCGTCTTTTACACGGATTATTGTCCTTAGTCTTCTAACAGGTTCCCTAACTTCCATCGTTATCCTCTGGCAGTCTATTCTCAACACAGCAGCCAGGAGGGTCCTTTAAAAATGTAAATCAGGTCATATAAATTCTCCATTCAATATTCTCAGTGGCTTCCACCTCATCAGAGTAAACTCCAAAATCCAAGTGATGGCTTACAAGCCTACGTATAGCCCAAGCCCCTTGTCTCTGACTTCGCCTCCCGCTAATCTTCTTTTTCCTCACTCCCAGAAAAAAGCACTAGTCCCCTCACTGTACCTCAAACCCACTAGATAATTCCCTGTCTCAGGACCTTTGCACTGACTATCTCCCCTACCTAGAATGCTCATATCCTAGATATATCACTATGACATCCTCCTTTGCCTTCAAGTTTTGCGAAAGTCTCAGCTTCTAAAATAAGGCTTACTCTGAAATCTCCTTTTAAATGACAAACACCACAGCCTAGCACTAACAATCCTAAATACCCTGCTGTATTTTTTTACCATACCATTGTACTTTTAACTATCTACTATACTATATAATTTGATTACTATGGTTGTTACCTTTCTCTTGCCACTTCCATCACCAGAATTCAGATTCCATGAGGGATGAGGGTTTTGATCTGTCTTGTTCGCTTGCACATGCCAAGTACCTAGAGCCTAGTACATGGTAGATTCATAAGAGATTTGTTTAAATAAATTAAACATAAATATTTCTCTATGTGTGACTTGATGGATTTCAGCAGAACCAGAATCAGATTGCAGTAAAAACTCTCAGATTCCTCATTTGCAATCTTTCTATAGGAAGTGAGCTTAAAAAGAATATAAAGTTCCTAATCGGCCCATGTGGTATTGTCAGAAAGCTGACTTCTACGTTCTCCCTCCCATAAGTAATAAATATTTTAATTGTCCATCCACAAGTCAGTCTATAAAATTATATTTAATTTACAGTTACCTAAAATATTATTTATTATAAAGGGATAACAACTAATCAAACCATCTTAACATCAATTAATTAAGCAGGAGTGAAAAAACACAGGAAAATTGTGGAAGTGATGGCTATGTCTACTACCTTGATTGTGGCTATGGTGTCGCGGAAATATGCTGATATCCAAATTTATCAATTGTACACATTAAATACGCGCAGGCTTTGTATATCAATTATGTCTCAATAAAGCTATTTTTAAAAAACAAATAACTGATGAAAAGATTTTCTCTTAAGTACCAACACCTAAGAGCAGCCATATTTAATTAAAGAAGTAAGAAGAAAGATGAAACTTTTGCACCACATCAAGGCTCTTTCAAGGTTATTAGAAATGCAGTCTGTGTTATTATGTCTATTTTCACTTCAAAGTGTGGTTTCCCTTACCCCTGTCACAGTGGATCACCAGCACTGCCCTTCTACTTTCTACCCACATTCTTTTTGACTCATTGAAATGAAATAAAAAGAGCTGGAAAGAGTGAAGGAGAGCAGGTGTTTCTGTTATTACTGGGCACCAGCTGGAAGGAGGCAAACAAAATGGTGCTGAAAAGAAGAAAACATATTTTAGCTGAAAATAGGTGTATTATAAATGAGGAGGGAACATCTCCTCTAAGCTCAGACATGAGGTCTGAGGGGAAAAACAAAACCCGGTGTTTCCAAGTTGGTAGCAAATGTAACAGTGTGTAAATTGTCTTCAGGATAAGCAGGATGAGCAAGATAAGTGTTCAATTAATGAATCGATGAATGAGTAAATACATTCATAAGTCATGAATGTATAATTCAAGGGTTGCTTTCACTTGGAAGGGAAGTGCCTGGGGAGAAGTGTTACATTTCCGGATGGCCAGTCACACTGGCTACCTTTTAAGGGTTCTGGTTGTATTTGCATCATCTCTGTGTTAGACTTGCTTCTTTCTCTCTTTCCAATTGGATCTTAAATAAAGATCATTGTGGCTTCAGAATTCAGATATGTTTCTGGAAATTTACATACAATATAATTTAATTTTAAATATTCGGAAATGCATGCTTTTTATTCAGTTACATTTATATAGCACTCTCCAGTTTATTAGCCATTTTGATGTGAAATTTTAGTATGAAAGTACTTTCAGGAACCACATATCACCTGTGTTATAGATAACCTGCTCCTAACTGTTCATTTTGAGAGCAGGAAAATGAGTCCAGAGGTGACCAATGATTTGTCTCAGGTCACAAAGTGGGCCTAAAATGCAGTTCCCCTCCCTGCCCATCCCACTTCCTTTCCAGGAAGGAATCCGCACAAGCCAATCAGTCAGGAATTACTACATGCATTTCACAAGTAAGGAAACAAAGGTGTGGACAGGGCATATGGCTGAAGCTGCACCCAGAGTAAGCAGCCCAACCCAAGTCATGCTCTTTCAGATGCACTGCACCCCGCCCCTACCCCCAAGGCAGCCAGTCTGAAAAGGAACAACTGGGAAGCCAGCAAATCTTGCACGATCTACCCCGAAATTTTCAGTTTATTAAAGTTTGCATTTATTATTTTCATATCCAGCTCTATTTAGCAAAATTAACCTGTTTATTTTTTAATACTAGTAAGATTCATAGCAAGGATTTATTATTTATTGTATTTTTCTTCTTCTGATTTATAAAAACAATTTGGAACAGTATAAAATCTAGCCTGATAATAGGAGTACTGACTAGGACCCAAATTCCCTTCCATTTGTTTTGTAAACAATGTACAGAGAATTTGAAAAGTTATCGTTTTCAAAAGGTTTTGGTTTTTGTTTAACCTTCCTTTCTAATTCATCTGTGCTTTTGTTAACCAAGGCAAACAGGGTTGTGGAGTGTGCCCTCTGCTGGTAAAAAGAGGAAAGTTGTCATACTTCAAACCAGAAAGAGCCTGTGAATTATGTAAATATCTGGTGTTACTTCAAGATCTAAAATATATGAGGCTACACATAATTGATTTTTAAAATAATCATCGTTATAATATGGACACTTAAACATGGAAAGAAAATTATTGATTTATAAGACATGGAAACTGAAATTGAATGATAGATTTACATTTATTTTGACATTTTACTTCTGCTTTACTACCAAGTAAAGCCTAACAGAGGCTACAGCTAGGGAGAGAAAGTGAAACACTCTCGTGTAGGTAGCCACTCCTGTTTTTCATCATATTTTGCCAAGCAAACTGTCACTTGCTTACCATTGCAAAATAACAACTGCAAGCACTGACAGTCATTTAACGGAAGTCACCAAGATCCATCTCCTCCCCACCCATTTTCTATCATAGTTCTTTAATAACTCCCCATCAACCTTTCTAATATCTGCTTTCAAGGCAAAAAGAGAGAAAGAGATCCCAGCTGGCCATGCAGTGTTCATTATAAGTTTATGCTCTGGACTCAGGGAAAGTTACTTCAACTGTCAACTATAAATTTAGAATAATATTTCTTCCCTCCTAGGTAGTTTTGTGGACTTAAATGGACAACATAGGGTGGGGCAAACATAGGTTTGCAGTTGTTCGTATGGAAAATAATACAACAATCAATAAATGATGACGCAAGAACAAACTCTGTTTCACATACTCACAACTATAAACCTATGTTTGCCCACCCTGTATATACTCCTTATTATGGGGGCTTCAGAAACAGGTCTTGCCTCTGAAGCATGATGGACAGGCGATGATGATGACTGTCCTATGTTACCTGTCACCTGACCATGTCTCCTGCCATTCTCCCCTGCTATAGCCTCTGAACCTCTGTTGAGCATCCTGTGTCCCTGGGGCCCTGGCACTTGCTGACCCCTATGCAATGGTCTTTAATGTGGCCACACACCTGTTCCTACAGTTCACTTAGGGCTCTGCGCCGCATCAGAGAGATCCTTCCTGATCGCCATATATAAAATCCAATTCCTTTAACCTGCTTTTCTTCCTAGCATTTATCACTTCCTCTTATTACTAGATTTTGTTTTGTTTATAGTCCACAGCTTCCCACAAGGAGGCAAGCTCTGTGAGGCTGGAATTTTACCTGCTTGGTTCACTTCTCTGTTTACAATGACTAGAAGAGCACCTGGTTCATAGTAGGTAATCAGTTAATGTTTGCTGAATGAATAAATGAATGAATTTACGAGGAATACTACAGAGATCATTGCTGCTTTGAATGGGAGAGTGGTCTAATGACTTCTAGAGCCCCATCCTGTGATTTTATAAAGAAAGATCATCTCAGCCCTGTCTGGTGTGGCTCAGTGGATTGAGTGCCAGCCTGCGAGCCAAAGGGTCACCAGTTCGATTCCCAGTCAGGGCACATGCCTGGGTTGCGGGCCAAGTCCCCAGATGGGGATGTGTGAGAGGCAACCACATGTTGGTGTTTCCCTCCCTCTCTTTCTCCCTCCCTTTCTCCAAAAATAAACAAATAAAATACTAAAAAAAAAAAAAAAAAAAAAAAAAAAAAAAACCTCAGTTAAAGAGACCCCAGGCACTTCCTATTGGTTACTAGAAGAATACTTTCAGAAGTCCTCATAATGTAAATGCACTACCACATAACATGTTTTTCTTCTGGATTATTGTCTTTTCTGTTTGATCAAGCATTTGAAGACAAAGTACAGCAACCAAAAATAGCTATAAAAATACCACATCCCTCAAAATGGTGAAGCAGTTAAATGTTACCTATTTCACATAATTTCTACTCCTTAAAATGAAGTATATAATAGAATAATGCTTCTCAAGAACAAAAAAGAAAACACTGTAACACTATATATATATGTGTATATATATATAAAATTTCAATGTGTGAGCATACGCTAGTACCGACTTTTATTACAACACTGCCAAACCTTATTAAAATAGAAGTATTTTAACACACTATGACACCCTATAATAGCTTCTAAATCTATTCAAAAATAATATGCCTAGAATTCATCTTAAAGAAATACTGTACCCTATCAAAAATATGCTACTCTGAAAGCCCAACTTTAGGATAAACACATTCTAAATATGCTTGCAGTCAGAATGAGGAAATCGTCAGCATGTCCAAATACTCCTAACTGGTTTTCAGGCAGTGCTGTCTGTCTAGATGCATCGGGATTACACACAAGAAAAATGATTGCAGTCATTTGGTGTTTTGAAAAATGCCTGACACTATCCATCTTATTGCCAACATTTTAGGCCCCATATTGCGCATGATGAGAGAACTGACCTTTGAGAGAAAATTGTGGGGTCGAACAGAGAGACATAAATGACAGAAATACATAGAAGGGACTGTTGCTGCAATCACACTCGAATCATCTTCTCAAATGATCAACTTTTCTAACCAGTAAATATTTGCTATTTAATCATGTTCCTCAGTAAAAATCTCCCATACAAGTATTTATTGCCTGAGGGGGAACCCTGCAGCATGTATAGCCAGCTCTTAAAGAAAAAAAAAAACAGGCAAAGCCCAGGGAGCTTCGATATCTAGCAACATGTAGAAAAATCATATTGAATGCGTATTTCAAATCCTTGTCCTATTTCACAAAGTAATAAATTATTTAAAATCAATTCAATAAATTTTAGGAATATCAAAAGACCAAAAGGTCCCCTGAATCATGAAATCTTCATGTTCATTGTTACCCATCTTTCTTACAGAGGTATAAAAAAGCAAGGGGAAAACCCTTAAATTCCTTAGATACATATTTCTTCAGTTTTTCATTTAATAAGAATTTTTTATTTTATTTTTTTATTGTTGTTCAATTACGGCTATACCCATTCTTCCCCCATTACTCTCCCCCACCCTCCCCACTCCCCCCTCCCACATTCAATCCTCCCCCCCACCCTTGTCTTTGTCCATGGGTCCTTTATACATGTTCCTTGACTTCACGATTCCCCTTCCTTCCCCATTATTCCCTTCCCCCCTCCCCTCTGGTTATTGCCAGTTTGTTCTTTATTTCCATGTCTCTGGTTCTATTTTGCTCACTTATTTGTTTTGTTGATTAGGTTCCACTTACTGGTGAGATCATATGGTATTGGTCTTTCACTGCCTGGTTAATAAGCATATCTTGAGTGCCTACTATGTGTCAGGAACTAATAGCTGCTGGGAATATAAAGGTTATACACAGTCTCAACACTTGGGGACTGACAGAAGCAATAACATGGCGAAGAGGACTTCCAATTTGGGGACATTACCATCATGAAGAGCTCCCAGAAAAAAACTCAAACACACACTAAGTATTGCATATGGAGCAGTTCATCTGACCATTCCAGATATTTAAAAAATACAATTGTGTGAAAGTCTGCTATTATTTCAAATGACTAAGTCACCAAAAGTGATACATTATGTTACCCGCCCCCCACCCTGCCCCGTGTATCACCCCTGGAAAGTAATAAAAGAAGTATGTGCCTGGCTTTGCAGATTAGGAAACCAACACTCTGAAAATTGTGACATACCAAACACTGAGCAGATCTTAGGCCTGAACTCCTGTCTGCCAGCTCCTAGTCCACGGGTTTTCCTGTTATAATAATTTCTCTGACCATATAAAATAAACTAATCTTCCTTCCATTGCCCTCTACAAACACTGAGGGGAATTCCTTAGTGGCAAAGTAGTGTATGTTAAAGTAAGTCGATGAACTTTGGAAACTGCCCCCAAATACCTCTCCAGTGCCATAAAAGCCTAAAGACAGCTGGTCAATTGAGGTAGCAGCGTCCTCATAATATTCTTAGAAATGCATTAATTCTCCATTATTTTTAGATACTCCATATTTTTCCAGCATGTGAAACATCTATACAAAAACACTCATTTGAAACTGTAGTCTAAGAGAGCCAATGAGCTCTTGGGCTTGCATTAGGTGGACCCGAGTTAAAACCCCAGAAACTCTGCTGAGCTCTTCGCTAACCCTCAGCTTGCCTCATCTGTGAAATGGAGTTTGTACCTACAACCGCATTTAGTTGGGTTCACAGTACATGAATTCTAAACAAACCCTACATTACTGTATAATTTAAGTGTCCTGAAGTTATTTTATTTTTTTCTCCTCCTTTCACTCTTTTTTTTTTATTTTAATTGTTGATCTTGTACAGTTTTCTGTCTTTTACTCTCACCCCAGCCCACCACCCCAGCCCTCCCCACCTCCCTCCCATTTCCACCCCCCATAGTTTTTGTCCATGAGTCCTTTATACTTGTTCCTGGAAACCTTTCCCCTTTTCCCCTGACATTCCCTCCCCTCTCCCCTCTGATGACTGTCAGCCTGTTCCCAATTTCAGTGTCTTTGGTTATATTTTGCTTGCTTGTTTGTTTTGTTGATTAGGTTCCTGTTAAAGGTGAGATCATATGGTATTTGTCTTTCACTGCCTGGCTTATTTCGCTTAGCATGATGCTCTCAAGTTCCATCCATGCTGTCGCAAAGGGTAGGAGCTCGTTCTTTCTTTCTGCTGCATAGAATTCCATTGTGTAAATGTACCACAGTTTTTTGATCCATTCATTTACTGATGGGCATCTAGGTTGCTTCCAACACTTGGCTATTGTAAATTGTGCTGCTATGAACATAGGGGTGCATAGGTTCTTTTGGATTGGTGTTTCAGGGCTCTTAGGATATAATCCTAGCAGTGGAATTGCTGGGTCAAAAGGTAGATCCATTTTTAGTTTTCTTAGAAAATTCCATACTGCTTTCCACAGTGGTTGTACCAGTCTGCATGCTCAATACTGCAGCTAGAATCTGTAGAAATCTAGAATTTCTAAGGCCTACCATCCAGCAGGCATTAAATAAAAGTGGTTCAGCAGTAGTAACACAAATCCACCGGATATACATCAGGGCACAGAGAATCACCAATGAACGTTAATTATCTGATTGTCATATAATTAAAAGCTAATGAATCTATACTTCTCTTCAGACAAGAATGAAAAACCTAAAACGTTGTGCGTATTAAAACAACTCATTTTTATTCCGTTAAGTGGATGCCGCGTGTTGAAACCAACAGGAGGCGCAGATGCCATCGTCCCTACCTCTCCGCATTTCCGAAATCCACGGTTGCTTTATAACGGAATGTTGTTGTCGCTGCTGCTTTAATGCCTGTAGCCTCTTTGTGAAGGCACAAAGGTGCCTGGGGTCAAAAAGAAGATATTTCCCATTTTTATTATACCTTCAAAGTTCCACAATTTTTGCGCTTATTGAATTTTTCTCAAAACACAAAAGCAGAGAAATCTCTACAGGAGTGAAACTGTACCCAAATTATAATATCTCAGCCTTTCTTTGTCTTACTCCAATGATTTTTCTAAAGAAATAAATATTTGGAAATTTAAGGAGGAATGAGAATCCACTCTAAAACACAGTGCTTGAAATTTAACTTACCAATAACAAAGAGAATCAGTATGTTTTTGATACTTTAATGTTGCTAAATATTGTGCAATAAAATGCACTCAGAAGAGAAAAAAGAAAACCTGCTTTTGCCGGTTACTGCTAGGTTAGGGGGGGAAATATCTCTTAAATCTAAATACTGGAGGAACGTAGCCTGCAGAAAATAATGTGAGTGCACTCGTGCTGCAGACGAACATTGCCCTGAAATCTGCTCCGTTAACAAAGGAGTTCAGAGCCTCAGCACACACTTACACATCCTCCTTATTAGAATGCTGGAAATTAATGCCTTGCCCAAGAGGCATTCATGGTCCCATATTTAAAATCCTGCAGGTTCACAAAAGGAACATTTAGATTATCTGCAGATGCTGTCATGCGAATTTAGCCTATTATTGAGCATTTGCAGTTTGTGAACAAAAAAAAAATCAGTGAATTCAGTGCAATAGGCTACTTGGGAAGGATTAGGTTATCAGACTATAAATGAAGTAGAATTTTTCTACATAGAAATCAGTGAGATAAATTCAAGCTCTGTAACTTATCAATATGGGTATACGTGGTAAGCACGGCACAATAGAAATCAATGCCCACACTACTCACCCACAAGTCTCTAAGCATAGCATATTCACAGGTGCGAACTAATGCAGGACCAAGTAGAACACAATTTTCCTGGCTAATGCATTTTAAAGGTATGTATGTTAATAAACACACAACAAGAAAAAGGAAAGAAGACTTCTGGTTGCTCAAGGGTACCATTTGGGACTTAAGTTCATAGTGCCTCCAGAATTCCAGTATCTAATTCTTCAGGCAAACATTACACCTAGATATTTAATACCACACACATCATCCTTGCACAGCATGGTAGCTCTGTTGGGCTTACTCTATTATAAAAATCACCCTTATTATTAGCCTAGTGCTACAGTGCGAATAATGAACTGCATTGTAAGTTGTGTAGCATCATTTAATGGACTGCAATAACATGAAACTGCTTTTCAGTGAAATGTGTTGAAGCCAAGCTGTCCCATTTAATAACCTATCTGATTCACTGAACTCTTCCATCTTCAAATCTGGACCATGTACAGTTAGGCACTGTTGGAGATTCAATATGTAATTATGATAAATTAGTTGTAAGTTAAGCAATTATGCAAAATCACCTTCAAACATAATAAAATGCCAAAACACCATTACACTTTCACAATAATCAATATGTCAGTAGGTTCCATCCATCTTAGAAAGCCTACCCAATGGGTCTCATCAATACATGCAGACTGGAAATTACCAATCTTAGATCCAGATTTTATGAATAGTGCCTGGGATGCAGTGGATGCTCCTTAAATACTTTATATCTGATTATTGACTAATACCTTAGAGAGCTACTGTGAAACAAATTAACCAAATCTTTAACATACATATTACTCCACTAGGTTCTATAAATGCATATTAAGTTGAAAGACCCTATTAACATCACATATCTTGATTCTATGTTAGGCACCAAGAGGCAAATAATTAGAAAGCTACATCCTCAAGGTTACTGTGTGACCTTGCACATTAGTGGACTAAATTTGACAGCAAGATTCCAGCATTCAGACCTAATCAGACAGTACATTAACCAATGCTGCTAAGTAATTTATTTTGTGTTTGTGAGCTGAAAATAATTTAAAACCATTTCCAGTTTTCAGATACTTTAATCTTGACTGCTTTTCTTAAATGTACCATAAAGCAACTCTAAGTCAGACTCTACTAGCATTTATTAAGCAGAACTATTAAATACCAAGCACTGGGCTAGACCTGTCCACATAAACTAGTGATTCTGATGACCAACCAGGTTTAGAAACCAACCTGCTGTTGATTAAGTGCAACGTCTTCACAAAGCTCTGTCCAGCTAGCCCCACAGGTGGACAGAAAAACTGAGAAAGGCCATGCCTCTAGGTTTTCAGAGATAACACTCGTGTTATCTCTGAAGAGCTCTATTAGCAAATTGTTCCACAGTAAACCAAAATCTGGGTTCTAAGAATGTTCTAAGAATGTCTATCGCGCAGTACCTCCTCGAGTCAAACAAGCCCTCTTGCTCTCCTGTGTGAGACCACATCTGCACAAACGTGAAAATAGTTATCACATCTCAACTCCCCCCAATTTAAAGTTGTTCACTCAGGATCAAGCTTTCTGGTAGCATCCCAAATTTTTTCCTTCCCATAATTTACAATGACTATATCATTGGTATGTTCACTTTTTTATAGCTTCTCTCCATGAGTTCAAGGGTCATGGCCATTTTTAGCTCCATTGCACAGCCAGCACCTAAAATAAACCAAGTACTCAATAAACATTTGAAGGATGAGTACATTCAAAAAGAAGTACATTACTGGGGGAGGGGGAACAATAAGCCTACAGTCATTTAGTTTAGATCGCCATTATTTTTAGAGAGATCGTTACAGAAGAAGAGTAAGTTCCTGTTTACGTGGTTGCCCACATAACAGAATATCTCAATAAAACATTTCAATGATTTTTTACATAAATAATTTTTCCAATGATGAAGATAAAGACCAACAGCATTTGTTCAGCCTATACACATGTTCTTCTCCAAAGTGCAAACAAGTGCTAGACACTAGCGATATAGTGGTCAGCAGAACAGGCACAGTTCTTGCCTTCATGCTAATAAAACTTAAGGAGTTACTACTATACAGAAGCAAAGTAGAATATCCACTGTGAAAGAATTGCATTAAGTTCACATGCTCACATAGATCTAGCAGTGGAACATCAATCCCAGTAATTGGATAATAACCACAACAGGGAAAACAGAAGGTAGTAGACCTCAATTTAAACCAATAATCATAGAGTTATTGCAACACAAGCAGTCAAATTCAGAGACAGGGAGCAGAATGGGCTTGCCAGGAACTGAGTGGGAAGTGGAAGGATCAGTCTTCCTTGAATGGGCATGGAATTTCAGTTTGGAAGGATGAAGATTTCTGGGGATGGGTAGTGGTGATGGTTGCACAATAATGTTAATGTACTATACTGCCACTGAATGATACACTGAAAAATAATCAAGATGGTAGATTTTATGTTAGGTATATTTTATCATAATAAAAATCTAAAAAAAAAAAAACCACCCCAACCCTGATTCACACAGCACAGCTACATCTTTTAATAGCATAGCAGTCATTCAGCACCCTTTTGCAAAACTACTAGCCCTGAGTTTTTTATTGAGCTACACATGCACGAATTTGGAGGACCACCAACAACATCAGGCTCTTCAAGTGAAGAAAGACAACTACATTTGACAAATGATACATATTATGCAACTAGCAAAAAACCTCAAGGACAATGACAGCTCATTTTTTACTCTAATTCCCTTTCAGGAAAGTTCTCCAGAGCTATGAGACTCAACGATTTTTTTTTTAAATCTCTCACCTCCAAAACACAAAGTTTCACTCCTCAAGTGAAAAGGCCTTGCTTTGAAAAACTCTCAGGACCTGACCACCAGGAATGGCTTCAGGATGAAAGGGGGAAACACTGGCAAAGCTAAGTGGCAAATGGTGACTCTGCCTGAACACGCTAACTGCTCCCTGTCCCTTGTTCACACAGGCACAAGGAAAACAAAATTTTGAATCAAGATGCAGGTGATAGTATTAGTGAGGAAAAGAATTAAACCTTTATTTTTAAGCATATTTTATTGATTATGCTATTACGGTTGTCCCAATTTTTCCCCTCTGCCTCCCTGTACCCAGCAACCCCCCTCCCTCTTCCATCCCCTCCCCGATTAGATCATGTCCATGGTTCAGGCATATAATAAGTTCTTTGGCTTCTCCATTTCCTATAATGTTCTTAACCTCCCCCTGTCTATTTTGTATGTACCAATTATGCTTCTTAATCCCTTTACTTCCCCCCGCCCCCAGCTGATAACACTCTGAGTGATCTCCGTGTCTATAATTCTGCTCCTGTTCCAGTTGTTTGCTTAGTTTGTTTCTGTTTTTCATTTTTTCAGATTCAATTGTTAATTGTGAGTTTGTGGCCATTTTAATGTTCATAGTTTTGATCTTCATTTTCTTAAATAAGTTCTTTTAACATTTCATGGAACAATGGCTTGGTGATGATGAATTCCTTTAGCTTTACCTTGTCTGTGAAGCACTTTATCTGCCCTTCCATTCTAAATGAAAGCTTTGCTGGATAGAGTAATCTTGGATGTAGGTCCTTGCTTTTCATCACTTTGAATACTTGTCAGCCCCTTCTTGCCTGCAAAGTTTCTTTTGAGAAAGCAGCTGACAATCATAGAGGAACTCCTTGGTAGGTAACTCTCTGTTTTTCTCTTACTGCTTTTAAGATTCTCTCTTTACTTGTAACCTTTGGCATTTTAATTATAATGTACCTCAGTGTGGTCCTCTTTGGGTCCAACTTGTTTGGGACTCTCTGTGCTTTCTTGACTCGTATGTATTCCCTTCACCAGATTAGGGAAGTTTTCTTGCATTACATTTTCAAATAACTTTTCAATTTCTTGTTCTTCTTCTTCTCCTTCTGGCACCCCAGTGATTCGAATGCTGGCATGTTTGATGGTGTTCCAGAGTCTTCTTGTACTCTCCTCATTTTTTTTTAAATTCTTGTTTCTTCATTATGTTCCAAACTGTTGATTTGAATCCCAGCTTCCTTCCCTTCATTGTTGGTTCCCTGTGGATTTTTCTTTATTTCATTTAATGTAACCTTTACTTCTTCTTGTATCTTGTTGCCATACTCAATGAGTTCTCTGAGCATCCTGATAACCAGTGTTTTGAACTCTGCATCTGATAAGTTGGTTATCTCCATTTCATTTAGTTCTTTTTCTGGAGTTTTGTTCTGTTCTTTCATTTGGGCCATATTTCTTTATCTCCTCAATTTGGCAGCCTCCCTGTGTTTGTTTCTGTGTAGTAGGTAGAGCTGCTTTGACTCCCTGTCTTAGTGTACTCATTAAGTTGTATAAGGCAGAGCCTTAGGTATTCCCCAGGGTAGGGCAACCTGCTTCACCGCTTTGTGGTAATGTATAGGGGAGAGGGGTTGGAGAGGGAAAAAAAACCTTTTTTTATATAAAATGTAAGGCATACTGTAAGATTCCTCTGAGTCCTTCTCAGAATCAACCATCCTACCAGACATTCACCCGGGAAGAAAAACCAGAGTATCATCACCAAGCCAGTCAGGCTGTCAACAACATTTATTATCATGTGTACAGGGCACTAGAGGACACAAAAGAAAAAGTCCTCCTGTGCCCTTCAGGAGCTCATAATAGAAAGCACAAGGATTTGTATGATGCACATTTTGGCCAGGGCATTGGAATGAGATGATGAAAAAAGCATGGGCTGTGGGGTGAAACAGATCAGTGGCGGTTCCCACCTCTACAACTTTTTAGCGGCATGACCTTAATCATAATGGCTAAATTACTGAAGTCTCACCGCATACCAGGAAGTTTGGTCTATGATCCATCCCAGTGAATCCTCACAAACTCTGTAAATATTATTATTATTTTACACAAAAACTCAAGTTATTTAATTTGCCTTTGCCTCAGTTTCCTTGGGGAGAAAAGGGATTAATACCAACCTCATACCATTGTTTGGAAAATTAAATGAGTTAATGCATAAAAAATAACTAAGAAGGCTGATGCCATCATTTGTTATATGTTTATAGAAAAGGCACACATTTAGAAAAGTTATTCCCAGGGAGCATTTTAGACATCACTACTTTTCAAAATCATACTGTCTGAACTGTTTATAAATGAGACTTAATTCAGCAAATATGTATTCTTGTTATATACAAGACACAATACCAGACACTGCAATGTAGACAAAAATACAGGACAAAGTGCCTATCATTAAGGTGTTGGTAACCCAGTGAATATATGATTTCAAAATATATTCTATTTGAAAAATTAAGACAGCTAACCAATGGCCTAAGGATTGAGGCTTAGTGTGAGTTGCCCCTATTCGGAAGTATATTCTATCACAATTTCCATCACTATTTTGTCCCATAACTGAAAGGTAACTTTTTTCCCGTGAAATATGACTTTATGTAAGTTAAACACCAAGTAAGTTCACCCAAGCATGGTTGCTCGCTTTCCGCATTAATATGGCATATATTTTATAAACACCTGCACCAGCTGTACACAGGCTGATTTCCAATCACTGGTCTGCAGTTCTCTCAGTAAAAGACAAGCAGCCAGGATTCAGACATTCTGTTTATAATGACAACCTAAACTATCATTTAAACTCAGTATTATCAGTTATAATTCACAGAATGAATGAAAATAAATGATTGATAAAGGAAAAGCTTCTTATTTGTCTCACATGGCAACATGCTTTCAATTCCTGGTGAGATTTCCCAAGATACCTGAGGTGAAATCTACCCAGAACACTGATTTCAATTGAAAATCATATAGTCTGGGAGAAAGCAGGAAATTTCCCCAGGGAAATAGCATGATATATAAGATCCTAGGTATCCCTGCAGTAAATAAGTACTGAGCATGTATAAAAATGTCTGGGATAATTTATGCTAACAGATTACCTGACAGAGTAAATAAGATATGTTGCAAAATGCCTCATATCTTTTCCAGGTAAACTCCATCAAAGAAAAGTTTTGAAAGCAGTTAACTTGTTGAAATAACATAATCACTAGTCAAAATCCATTACATTTCACTGTGAAATCTCTGGTACTACCACTGTCCTTCATTTTTCTAAGAAAGAATTGCAGTACATATATATGTTTAAATGATATCGCCATATATCCACACAGAACCAAGAAAAGGCTTAAAGATGTATTTTTAAATACATCTAGAGATTTCAATTCAACTAAGCTTGAAATTAAGTTATTAAACTGATGCTTTATATGACACATAATGCTTTTAGTTCTTGAGTTTCCAATGTAATTATTTTCTATTTCTTAATACTTACATTTTTATTCATTCTTACTTGTATTTGTTCCAATGTTAAACACTGAGGGCACCTCATAAATAATGAAAGGCAGTCATCACTGTGGATTAAACTGATGCCAAGCAGTCTAATAGGATATTGGGAATTTACCTTATATGAAAATATTTTATTTGTTACCAAACGACAGTCAGTGCCAAGTTCTATGCTGGTATTAGTACATGATACGACTCCAGATTACAGTGGGGAAGAGCAACAAGAGCAACACACACGAAGACAAGCATCACACTACAATGTGAAAGTGTGACACCAGTGATACAGAACTCCACAGAAACACAGAGGAACGTGCCCTTGCGACAGTCCCCAACATGGGGAAGAACTACTAGCTCACTCAGCAGAAGATTCCAGCAAACAAACAACAAACAGGAAAGGACATTCCCAGTAAAGAAAGATTCAAGACACATGGCTTAGAGGTAGGAACAGGTGAAACACTTTCAAAGAATGTCAGTCGGTTGTATCAGTGAGATGCAGCATAGATGACACTGGGAAGGGGGCGGAAGGGGCAGGCAGGTAAGTAAGATGAAAGTGGAGATCAGCTGCCCACACGACCAGACTGTAAAGATTCTTCAGTGCCCCACTGAGGAGTTTAGACTCTAATAGAGGCAACAGTTGATCGCATCAATTATGTTCCCTTATGTTCCCTTTGGAAGTGATTGCCACGAAAACAGACCCCTTTACTCGCTCACTCATTGCTGCGCCAGGCATTTTGCTGGACCAGGGATCAGCAAATATGACAGAGGCCAAATTGTTCCTACTGCCTGTCTTTGAGGTAGGAAATGAAGAATAATTTTCATTTTTTAAATGGATGAAAAAATCAAAATAAATACTATGTCATGAGATATGGAAATTATGAGAAATTCAAATCTGATTGTCCATAAATAAAGTTTTCGTGGAACACAGTCACGTTCATTCCTTTGCATGTTGTCTGTGACTGCTTTTGACCTACAATAACAGAACTGAGCAGTCACAACAGACAGAATTCACTAAACGACAAAAAGCTTCCTGACCCCTTTTCTAGACAACAACAACACATAATGAGGTCTAATTGTGGAGACGAAGGAAGTGGACCTTCACAATTCAGTGTGATAAGCTTTGAGGCACAAAACATCTCAGAATATGGCAGGAGCACATAGCTGGGGCACACAAACCAAACTGTGTCAAGAGACTGTGAAGGGCTCAAGAAATTGGATTAAAATGAGAGATCAAACCATAAGGAGCCTTACCTGTTATACTGAAGACTTCAAATTTAACTACGAAGGCAATGGTAAGCCTTCTCAGGGGACTCAGGGCCTATGACATGGCCAGTCTTGTATTTTCAAAACAGCTGTCCTGATGGAAATGTATCTGCGTGTACTTGGTGCCCTTTTTGGCCCAGCAAACACAACACTGGGATGTAAGGATTATGTATTCTGAGAAGAACTGGTGAACATTCTTCTGAGGCAAACATTTTTCTTGTTCCGTTTCTCTTAATAAAATAATTACTGTGCCCAGTACTTCCTAAGTGCTTTAGATGTATGAGCTAATTCAGTCCTCACTCATACAACCTGTTCAAGTAACTCTTGGTGAACTTGATACATAAAACAATATTGTTAGATTTAACCCTCTTCTGGATGAAGACACTCACAGTGTTTAAATGAGTGGTCTCCTTCTAGATGAATATGCTAAACGGGTATAGTATAACTTTAACTCCCTTTGTCAAGCAAGACAGGTATGTAAGTAATCACTAATTCATCCACTACATCTGTGTATTAAGTATCTGTCATGGATCAGGAACTCGGCTGGGCAGGCAGGGTATACACTAGCAAGCAGTTCCCCTTCCCAGGGTGGAGATGGCTGGATGGGAAAAGCAAACACACCCCCAATCTCAGACCTGAACACAGCCATTCATCAGCCCAGGATTACACTGTTGGATTCACCTGATCCCTAAAATCCTTCATTAAAGTGTCCACCTTCTACGTAGTTCCATGGGTAGATGTTCTGGTAAGGGAGAGAGAGGGAGAGAGACAGACAGACTGAGAGAGAGACACAGAATTAACAAGCACCGGTGATGAGGACGAAGCCAAAAAAGATGGAAATCAACGCATCATACATGGTATTTTGGGCCTGTTTCCCAGCAACATAGTGATGACATAACATGGACTATTATGCGGGCAACTCTCTTAGGAACAGAGAGGAACGGGCATGGGGAGGAAAGGGCGACCGCTGCAGCGTGAACAAGAATCAGCCTCCCTCTGGTGACACGCAGCATTTAAACTAAAGAAAGGGAAGAACCTCTACTATTTCACTTATGTTAAATCAACTTGCTTTTGAGTTCAGCTCTAAACTCATAATTATATGTACATCTAGGTTATAGGACAAGTGTTTTATAAGCTCAATCACTTTATTAATGAATTAGATAAAGTCAGATAACAAACAAGGAAGTTGCTGCTTTACCGAAGCACAACCCACACAGCACAAGATTTAGAAACCAAGTTATGGTTAGAAACCATGACTTTGTAACTAAAAGGATGAAGTGTATCTTAATTTCCTCTCAGTTCCCTACAGCATCAACATACCTTTCGGATGCACTGGAGAACAACACCGAGAGGGAATGACAGCGTTCCATACCTCTGTACTTTTTCAACTCACCCTACGTTTTCATCTCACCCTACTTTTTCAGCAGAGATGAATAGCCCTACTACTACATCCACTCCTCCTAGTCTGAACTTAACCTGCTATAAAACAGGAGAAAAAAAGAAAGAGATAAAAGTCTAGTAGGGAAAACTGCAGGTCTCTTCTCAAAGCTTCCCACCAACAGTTACCGCTCACTCATTTTTCTTTCTTCACAGCACATTATCATTTTCATTGCCAGAGGGTGACTAACCTGTCACCTTATTAGAAAGTTTATAGAAGAGTTAAGTAGATATTTGTTAAGGTTGTGAAAAGTCAGAAGTGTTGATTAGTGTTAAAGTGCCTTTTTGTGTCTGGTGTGATAAAAAGTTTTCCAATATGAGGATCAGCTGTCTTACCTCTACTGCTTGAAGAGACTCTTTATCCCTATGTCTCCTGGCCGCCTCTGATGTGGAGACATTTCCTGTGTCAGGCAGACCCCTCCTGCCCCATCCCCCTCACCACACCATAATCCGGTATAATCATCCTTGGTTCCATTGGGAAAGTCAATCAACAGCTCCATGATCTCAGCATTCACTCTCAGCTTTCTGCAAAGACCTGGTACATACTACTGGAAATACAACCTTCCAAAACCCACAGCCTAAGTAACCTGACTGTATTATGTTAATAAAAAAATGAATGCTCATGGAGAGCTAGATGAATGATTGTCTAGAAAGAGACATGGGTCTCATCATGCGTAACTGCTTCTAAAATGACTCTGTGATGGTGTTCACGGGGCCCACCGCGTGAGTACAGCACAGCCTCTGCAGATTGTTCTTACTTCGCAGCTAGAGTTAATGCCCCATACGAGAAACCATTCCGAATTTCTACACTGTGACAAGCTAATATTTGACAGCTTTCTCTCAGTATGACATAAATCCAAAAATGTTACTGTGGACTGTTTTTACATAAAGGAAAGAGTTTCTACATAAAATTCATCATCCATGTCCAAATACACAGGTACAGTTTAGACAGAACATTTTATTGCTGTTGTTTATTGTAAAAAAAAAATGTTTTTTAACTTGCTTTGTATCATACTTAGTGAAGCATAAGAAGCATTGAATTTTAAAGGCATCTAGTAATAAAGAATATATTTTTATGAGATAAATTATAGGCTAATTTAAATTTCATTTTCTAGCTCTGATTTTTAAAAATTGGTTATTCCATCTTGATTACAATGCAAACTAGAGTTTTTACCTAAAGAAAAACTAATCAAAAAATTGAACACCTACTATGCTTTACTGCAGAGAACCCAATATAAATAAGTAGTTTGGCCAAGACTCTAAATTAACTGGTAAGACATATTAACATGGCAAGCAATTAATCCTACTTCATTGTTAAAATACAGTACATATTTCAGTGCGTTCAGGAACCCATTCAATGAGGATCACTAATAATTTGTATTTCAAAGGAAAAAAATCTACTAACTATAATAATTGGGAGAAGCTCACATCATCCTTTTTAGGTAACCATAAGCCTAACCATGAAAAGGATTAATTAAATGTAGTCCATTGCCTTTCTTTAACCCTCTGATGAATCACTGGTGAAATGGGATGATTACCTACATATTCCATTTGTGTGATTTCCATTGCTCACTTGTTTCAAGAAGGTTTCCTCTTCTGTGTGTGACTTCTTTGAGCGCTAAGGAGATGGACACAGCCATTCAAAGAAGGCACACATAGAAGAGAGAAAGGAACGCATGTATAAACCCCCTGGCCTCCCCACCATTAGCACCAAGGTGAACTTGTGAAAGATTTTCTCCCTTCTTGCTAAGGTGAATTTCCAGTCTCTTGGCAAAACCTAGCAACAACCCTTGTCACTAGAACAGGCTAATCTGCTTATTGATCTGATTTTCTCTTTCTTCTAGCTCCAGCTTGCCTTGACCTTTCATGTTGCACACTTCCTCGTCTGTCTCATAAGCAAGGCTCATTCCTCTGTCATCTGGCAGACAGTCATCATTTTTCCTAACTCTGATTTGGTTTGCAGAGCCTGGGAGATAGTCTATGTTTTGAATTTGCTGAATAACGCTATTACTCAGCTTATTCTCTGTATCTTCTATTTTTATCAAAGCTTTCCATTTCAGAAAGTACTCAGAATCATGATACATCTTTTGGGGATTTCAAGCTTAAAGAAAATGGCTTCAACATAGAAAAGCATTTAGAATTATAAATTTTCATCTAAACGCTTGACCACGCTGGCATCACTTATGTGGCAATATCAAACAGCGTGAGATGAATCAGAACACAGCTTGAAATTACAGTTCTATTTGATCTGATTTCATAATAATTTTAGGGTATTTCCTCTAAAAACCAATAGCTCAAACACTTACATTTTTTTCCAAGGAATTCTCCTCTCTTAGAATAATAATTCTCCCATGGTTCACAGATTGACATTTATAAAAGCACTATTTTTACAATAATTATGTCTAATTGTTCAATTTAGCTAAGCAACATCAGCCATATATTTTTTTAATTTTTAAAGTTTTTATTAAATTTGTTGAAGTGACATTTGTTAATATAATTATATAGGTTTCTGGCATATCAGCCACATATTCATAGCTATAAAATTGGACAAAACCATTGAAGTGAAAGTAGACTAATTTGAAATGTGTAAATTAAAAGTTTCTAGGCTGGACCAAAGATTTGCAGGTAAGTTGCTATCCTGAATTGAATTTTGTGTGATTGCAAGATGAACAATGAACAGGTAGTATACAGCCTTTTGGAATGGCCCTCAACACAGGATAGGAACTAAGAGGACAATGTTTACACTCAAACAAATTAATAAATGAAAATGTTGTTCATGGAGCATTAGAGCAGGAGAGAAAAAAGCTACTAGAAAAAAATATCAAGGGAAGTTATGTAAATGTAAAATTTCTAAGAAAATAAAATTTATTGCAACAAGCAAATAAGAAAATACTCATATATTTCTTTTTGTTAGGGTTATGATAAATAACATTTATAATTGTGCATCACTTTTCATCATAAGAATCCCAGAACATTCTAATGGTGTTTTTCTTGCACAAAACATCAATGTTATCCTACTTTATAGAAAGCGATTCTACCCCCACCCCTCAAAAAATAACCTCATGTGTGGTACTTTGCCAAATGCCAGCCCTAGGTTGAAGTTTATCCTAAATTTTCTATGCAGTAGATACTATTTCCATTTTAAAGATAAAGAAATGGAAGTACACAAGGCAAATTAGTTTGCCTCCTTGTCAAAGGTAGAAAATGGTAAAGCAGGGATTCTAATCCAGGTGTCTGTCTGTAGAATTCATGGGCTTAATCGCCATGTTTTAATGCTTTTCCACTACCAATTCCTTAGAACTATAAGACTAGCTCAGGAGTTCCTAACTCATCTGCTGTAGAGGCAGAATCTGTTGCCAGCCTAGCTGGGTTCAATTCCCATGTTATGGCTGGAGAAAAACAGTCTCCCTTGTGTTTTCATTTTTATAAGGGGGAAAACTCCCAAAATATTTGTCTGCTAATCTAGCACCATATCAAGTTCTCAAGGAATGTGTACAAAAGCAAATACTCATACTTGTTTTCTATGGATTTAATCTGGCCTTCTACTATGGCGAGTTGGCTGGGGGTCAAAGACCTAGTTTACCTACTAAGAGCTAGACCAGAAAAAAAAGCAGAGACAGTTCATTTGCTCCTTCACAATGAGTTGCCCTTTCTCTGCCAGTCTTTAACGTCTGAACCATATTTCTCTGTCTGCATGAAGAGAAATCCACTAGGCCTTGGAAAAAGACCTATTCTGTCAGAAGCTCAAAGCACAGATATTTATGAAATAATGTTTCTGAACTACCCCAATTCTAGCTGTATGTATCCTTACTTCGGAGCCAGCTACTGAATTCTAGTGTTCTCTATGGCCAAACATGTCAACACAGCGTACTAGAAGTATCACGTGAGTCACTGGAATCCACCTTAGTCACAAGTTAGTTTACGCAAATTGTGTAAGCTCAGTTAATTTTCCTAAGTTTCTTCTAAACTATTGCTTTAATCATAGCAGAAGGTTCTGAAAGTTCTTGACAGCCAGCAGTTGCAGAATCAACTACAGGCTGACTGGCCACCTGTTGTGAGGTAAAAGCCAAGAATAAATGTGAGTAAAATCAACTTTGTTTATTAATCAGGAAAAGGGACATCTGCCACAACAGCCAGTATAACCCCCACACAGGACAAACTACAGACCAAACTACTTACCTAAACCTGGTCATTTCCATTCACCCCTCCCTTCCGTCTAATACAGCAGTCTCCGCCACCTAGTATTCATACTGTGATAACAATGATGTGCTACTGAAGCATAATTATTGCCTTTTAAAGTGTATGTATTTATGTTCAAATAATAAATATGCATATAAAGACGAATATTTTAAAAGACCAAATAATATGTCACACATTGAAAATGAAAAATATTGTCAATGTATTTAATTTTTAAATTAAAAATTAGGTAAAGAACTTTTTAACGTCTATTAATCGCTTTTAAACAATCTTTCTATATATTTATTCCAAGTGAATCAGACCAATGATCTCCAGCCATTCAGTTAGGGTTTGTAATCTATATGGGAAACACCCAGTAACACCACGGTCGTGATCAGTTGAGATGACAGAAAGAAGGAAAGAAAACTATCAAATTATGGAGAACCTAGCATGTTCCTGATGTGCTAGATGGGTTGACCTGTATGGGGTTTTTACCACTAATAGTATGCTTGATAGGGAGGTATTATCATAGCCATTCACAGCTACAGAGTTATGTGTCTGAGTGGTTAGCAACTCATTTAAGGTCATACAGATAATAATTAGCGGACTTCTGCTTGCAAAGCTTCCACAACTCCAATAAACTCTGCATTATATAGTTTCTATGCCCTATATCCGAAAACTTATATTCATGAGAAGGTGACAAAGTATCAGACAATGTGGCAGAACATCCCAAATTAACAAAACAAACTATTCTTCCCCTCACCTACCCTGTTCAAAAAAAAAAAAAAAAAAAAAAACCCCACAAAAATGTGGACTATAAAGGCAAGAGAATGTACAATCCCTGAGTACTTCTATATCACACCTCACTAGTTAAGCAGAGGTCAAGATTTCTCTGGAACAACAATGAACCCAGGTGAGAAAAGTTGACTCCAGTCCCCTCATGATTATGGCCACATAAGTGAACCTCAAGAGGATAGAGATCTTCTCTCTCTCTCCTCCCTCCCTCCCCACCTCTTTCTTGCAAATGTGCACGCACACATACACCATGCAAAATTCTAGAAAAGTTTCCAGAGAATCAGCATAAATATAGCTGTAGCAGCAGCACAGCATTTTCTGCAAAAAATATAAATGACCTCATAATTAACACAGGGCACTGCTTGCAGTACTACACTTAGCTCCCACTGAGGTCTCATCTGACCCTTCATATAAAGAATAATCACAATTCCTCTATGGTGTCTCCTAGGTGTATTTTAGCAACATAAAGGCACACAATTTAATCTACAGGATGAATCCACAATGCCCATTCCCACCACGCCTTCATTTTCATTATTCACGGTTGTAGAGAAGCTCAGATTGGATCAAATCCTTAGGGATCTGAAGACTAAGGAAGAGTTACAATTATAGGAAAAGATAAGGTCTTGGGTATGAATGTGTAAGGGATTTATTGAGATTCAAAGATAAGATCATGGATAAATAGATTCCTAGAAAATAAGCATCAAGGATATTGAAAGACTCATCAACAAGGGCGAGAGGCACGAGAGGAAATTGTTGAGAAAGAGGGAGAGAAGACTCTAGGCCAAAGAAATGAGAAAGCATAGTTTAAAGGAGCTTAAGGGCAGGAGCATGGTCTGAAAACGGCACAAAGAAGGCCTCTACCCCACCCCCAGCTTGGTCTGAAATAGAGGTCTAGGAGACGAGCAGCCACCTCTTGACAGGCCCGCAGTGAAAAGGCAGCAACCTCAGGGAAAACCAGTTGTCAGAACAACAAGGTAAAAGAAATATTCAGAGAAAAATCTGAAACTATCACAGATTTTACTAATAACAGTCCATGGGATCTAGAACACATGAGGAAAGGATCTTAAAAGACAGGGAAGGGTGTCATAAGGGGACAGGATAAAGGATGTACAGACACTGAAATAATTAGAGTATGGGACAAGGTGGGATGTGACCTGGGAGACTAAACGTTCTTCCTGTGACTGTCTTAAACAAGATTAAGAACAAAAGATGTGTCCTGATAGATTCAAAGTAAATGGTGCAGGTGAAGCTACGAGTCTGGGAGGCAGGAAGGATGGGTCCTTCCAGCTGCCTCTTCACCCTCAATGATGCAGATGAAAGGAATAGGAAGGTCTGGGCTTAGTCTCAGTGCACATCCAGCCCCCACAAAGAACCTAGGTACAAGGCACTATTATCATTCCCATTTCACTACTAATGGGAAATAGAGGTAACTCTACTCTATCCTTAAAGCTCCAGAACAAACAAGTCATGGACTATCATTGCTCTGCTTTAGGGAGAAAGGATCTGTACCCACACAGAGGTAGTTGCAAAGGGGGAAGGTCAAGGGGTGGGAACTATAATTGAGACAAGATCTTCCTGGCTACCAAGAAGGTCCAGGAGGCCAGATAAATCCACAGGAAGTTATGAAGAATGCACATTGCCTACATACATACACCTTGTGAGCTTGGGAAATGAAAGTTCAGTAGTCATCTACAGTACGAATTTCTCTCCTTCAACAAAAGCACAAAGACCTTCATGTTCCGAAACAGTGTCACTTGGGGTGACACAGAGTTTGTAGTACTTGGATCATAATTCAAATATGTATGGTGGCCAACTTTATTGTTAATCTTATTTATTTACTTTTGACTGCATTCTAATATTTTCAGAATGAATTTTCCAGGCCAATTTAATCTATTATCTGATAAAAATAGAGCTGATGTAGAATGAGGAATATTACAAAGAAACAAGTGAATGCTTCTTCACATTAGCAAGGATTTTAATTAGACCCTGCTTTCCTTCTATTGTCAAATTGGAAAAATATGCTCCATAATCTAAGTAACATTGAAAAGTTGGCTGGGGAGTGTACTAAAAAGCAGTTATGATGCATAATACTAACCTGGAAATGCAAAGCAAGTGTTAGTGCTAGAGATCAGTGGTGAATGACCAATTATGAACACCTCTGTTGATAATTTTAACAAATAAAATAATGTTGAACACATGAATCAAAAGGATACAGTTAGAATTGGGGGGGGCGGGGGGAACCACACCTGAGAGAGGGTATAGAACAGAACTTCATTCAGTAATATAACCTGTCCCAACTTCATTCAGCCCGAAATTTCACTGCTGCTATCCAATAATTCATATCGACATTGATAGCACATGCACACCGATTTAATCAAACTGTGCCAGTATCTATGACAACAGTTCTGAGAATTATTTTGCAAATCAAATGTATGTGAAAGGGCTATAAGGAGTAAAAAGCATTGTGTTTATATTAATAATTGTATTCATAATGATAGTGATAACTTCAGTATTATTTCTAATCTGACCAATATCAAGTGTTTACAACCTCAAGAACCCCTGGCATTTGCAATCATATTATTCATTACCTGATTTTTTAATTGTTTAAGTTCCATAGCATTAATGGTTGGTTGGTTAGTTGGTTGGTTTGTTTGTTTTTAAAAAACCTTTCATATAAGACTTCCTGATGCATTAATAAAAAATCCCTAGGTCTCTTTTTAACAAAGCTGCTTGGATCTCCTTATATTTATGAGCATCAAGAGTATGGTTAGCTTCTCTTGCTTTATATTAATCAGACAAACAGAAACAGAGTATGTGGAAGTTCCCCTAGTCCTCAATTTATCTAAAAAATAAAATCGGAAATAAAATCAACATTCTCACCTGAGAATATCCTCTCCCTCAGCAATAATTCCCATTTCTTCATGGTTTTCTCATTATTTTTATTATTTTTTGATGGTGTTATTATTGTATCTTGAGGGGATTTAAAAAGTAAATAAAAATTTATGATCCAAATTTTTCTCTCTTCCTCTCCCCCAACTGAAAACCTGCCCTAAAAGGAAACATGTCTGGGGAAGACCGCCCCCCCGCGGCCATGGCGAACAGGCACCCGGACAATTCTTCAGCCTGACGGTGGAGCAGCACTGAGCTACGCTGTTGCCCTTGCTTTTCAAAGACTGACATTATAGTGAGTTACATCATCCTTTGGAAGAAATATCACCCTTCCTGTGTCTCCTTATGAAACACCACCTGATGCCCACTCACATCATGAGGTTTTTCATGAAAACACATATATTCCTGCATGTCTGGAGAACTGAAAGTCCGTGAGCTATGGAATGCCCAAAACTCCAAGATCAGAAAATAATTCAAGATAAAAAATGACCTTCATTCATTGCAGATCACTGATACAGAATATATCAGACCCTAGGAAAAAGGTTTGCTTTGTATAATTCTGCAATCTTCCCTACATTTCAGCAGATTTCAAAGATCCCATTCCCTAGTGACAAAGGTTTTTATTAGTGAGTTAATGCCCCAAGGACACAGACTCCAACAACGCAGACAGTATCACCGAATTCTCTACCCGTCCCTAACTGCTAGTCCTAAACCAGATGACTAGGAAAGAAGTTTCTATCAACTATTCTTTCAGAATATGAAGGTAACTCCTACAGGTGTAATGATTTATGTGATCAATCTATGAACACACTGTGTACCAAACATCCATATTTAAGTTGAGTTTTCCAGTTGACATGCAGTTTCCTACAGAATCAATGGTTTCAATTATGGCTAGGTTTTCTGACTTGCCTTTAAAAATCTATTTGAACCACTATGTACCAAAGTACAAATGGTACTGCTTCAAATTTGTTTCACTCTTAATTAGAACATTGTTTCTATGGAAAAATGAACTCAAAGTTTATTTATTCATTCACTTACATTAAACTACATAAAAATGTCATTTTGTAGGCCAAAAGCAGTTGAAAATTGACAATTTATATGTTTCAACATGATAAATTTATTCAAAAAAATTAACTGAATTGCATGAGATAGAAGAAAGTTGGGAACAAAGTCCTTGTATTTACAGACCATCACATCCAGTTAACACACAAACATGTATTATAAGCAACAATTCGATGCATATTGGCTAAAGGCAGCTAAATACAGGCCACACATTCTTAAATTACCAAGCAATGTAAGCAGCAGATGTCCTCACCTGTCTCTGAGCCCAGCCCCCTACACTAGCCCCACACCCTGAGCAGGGGCAGGAGGAAGGTTAGGCATCACTTGGTAGACAAACCACATGAATGGGAGCAAGTGTTCTCATTCTAGCGTTCGCTAGACTTGCCTACATCAGGAGGGGCCAGAGTCCATTCATTTTCTATGAATATATTCATATATACAATGATCTATAATTCAAATTTTCTTATTACTCTGTTTAACTGTAATGTTCATTCAAATTAGTTTCAGGTAATAAGTAGATTAATCAATTTAATAAGGATATTCAGTCCATTTTCCTTTTGAAAAATCTAGAGGATGGACATCTCTGCTTTGTGTAGGCTGCCTAATTATGCTAACTGTATTTGACTGAGTGTCTATTACACAGTGAGTCAAGCAGGATGTTGAATCACACTATGACCCCTTATTCTCAACCTCAAATTGCATGGTTAATCTTTAATTAAATTTCCCACAGATTTCCCCCTAGTCAATAGTACCCATGTGTTATTTTAATATTATTATTAGATCCCTATTAAATTATAGTTTGGGGAATTGGATGATATAATCTTAGAATCCAGTCCAATTCCAGTAGAATTTTAAAATTTTAATCATCTTTTTTAACATAAAATATTCATTAATTTTTTAAAATATTAAATAATGCAAAAATAAAGTGGAAATTGAAAGTTAGCTATAATTGGAATGAGTAGAATAAGGAGAGCAAGAGACAGTGATAGAGAGTGACTTTGCACTTGTATGAAAACAATGATATCTAAAAAGCCACAACTAATGAATTCTACTTTACCTATACCTATTACACAAAACCATATACATTTTAAATACCAGATATTGTTTTAAATAAAAATTCCTTATAGATTTAGAGGTCAGAGGTCACTTCCAGATGGTGTCTCAAAAATAGCAATGGGTCTCATTCTTTATAAATCACTGTCATCATCTTATTTGATGACTCATTCATTCAAGTGATATTTATTGAATGACTACCAAGTACAAAGCACTATGCTAGCCCTGTGGACACACCAGTGAATAGGCCCTGCCTTCTTGAGATTATCTTCTAATAGGGGTGGTAAGATGTGAACAACCAATTACAACATAAATTATTAATTAGAGAATTAATAAGGTCAAAGGCACAGGAATACATGGTGCTCTCGAAGCATAAGGCAGTCTAACCTAGTGGTAGGGATATGGATGGCATCTTTGAGGAATGTTATTAGCTGAGCTCTGAAGGATTCAGAGTTCACTCCCATTAATCAAATGAAAAGAGTGGGAAGCAAGTCCAGGTACAGCAAGCTGAAAGTACAAAATCCCTAGAAATACAAAAGCAGCGGAGGCTATTCAAAGAACTGAAAAGAAGCCGATGTGCTGGGAGTAGAGAGAGCAAATAACGGGTGGCCCAAGGATGAGGCTGGTGAAGGAAGGAGGGGCCAGAATCCATAGGGCAAAGATTCTGAACCTCAATGCTATTGACTTTTGGGGTCAATAATTCTTTGTTTTGGGGACCTGACCTTCACTTTATAGGATGTTTAACAGCATCTCTGACCTCTACACAATAGACACCGATAGCCCCATTGCCCATCTCTGTGTAAACAAAGCATGTCTCATGACTTTGCCAAATGTCCTCTTGGGGACTAATTCATCTCCAATTAAGAATCACTGCCACAGGGCCTTATAGGTGATGTTAATAAGTCTGGCCTTTGTCCTAAAAGAAGACCCTGAATAGTTTATGCAAATGACTGATTTTTCAAACAATCTGTGTAGGGCAAGAGGAAATTAATTAAAAGAGTGAAATTCTACAGCTGCCAGAGAAATGACAGCTCTCCAAGCCTAAAGAAGAGTAGGTCAACCACTCCCAAAATGTTCTGAATTAGGTGAGCTGCCTCCTTGGAAGTGGGAACAAGGCTGCTTGTCATGTACTTCCCCAATGTGTATTTATTTATCTGGAGCATTTAGACTTAAGGGTTATTTGTGCATCTGTATTTGTGCAGACTGTTCACCATACAGCCTGGCAGTGATGCTCTATATTGTGTTTGCTAAATAAAACGGCTGTTGAAGAATTGTTGGAATTCCAATATGCATACTATGGAGAGGGTGGGACTTAGATTTTTAAAAAATAGTATGGAGAATAAAGTGTAGATGAAGAGTATAAAATATGGGATATGTAGCAATGATTATACTTCATGCTCCTTTGGACACATATCCTCATATATCTATTTTTTAGCACAAAACTAAAATAATCAAATACCAAAACGAAAGCAAACATCAAATGCTGAAAATGAAGCAGCTGTACCACCAGAATCAGTAATTATTTTTTTAGAAGTCCCATGACTACACTAACTTGAGACCTTTATTGGTAAGAACAGAAAGTTAGTCAACTATTTCCATCCTTCTTAACTCAGTTCCTTCTGCTCTTTAGGAATAACGTGTAATTTGTCACTGTGTTGTTGTTTTGTGTGTGTGTGTGGCAGGGGGTTTGCTTCAATTCTGCTGCAGTTAGTTTTCATTCTAATGAATGCTTAGGAGTACTTACTATGTAATTTTAAAGGCCACGTATAAGGTAAATCTGGATGAATTTCTAAGAGACCTGCTATGTACACCCTTACTAAGATTCATTAAGAGAAGGAAGCATTTTCTGCAATGACCAGGTGAGTGCTCATTTTGTTTAGTGCTCTACCTCAGCCTTTGTCTTAATCTCTCTTGCTCTTTCCCACGTGCTGGCTCTGCCAGTGAACTTGCTGTTCTTTCTCCATCTGTCCTCACAAACCATGGCCCATCTGTGCAGGATGAGTTCCATTAATACCCATAACCAAGAAGCAAGCGCCAATGTCCTCAAGCGTGCTGGAATGGAAAAACACTGCCAGTGGAGTTCCTCTGACCCATGAGCCAGGTTAAGCCTCAACAGCCAAATCTGTCATTAAACTGCCCTCACTTGAGTTCTGACTCAAAGTTCCAGGCAATTCACTGATTGTTACAAAAACCACAATATTCTTAATCCACAAGTAAATAATATATATCAGTCCTGCTTCTAAACACCTGCAGCAGAGGTTCATGAGCTTTGGTAGGCATCAGAATTTCCTGCGCTGCCCTTTACAAATACATATAGCTGGGGCCCACCACGGACTTACGGAACATAACTAACCAGAGATGGGGCAGACCATCTGTAATTTCAACAAATCCCCAAGAGAACCTGCACGTTAAGTTCGGATGTGCATCAAAATTCAAGAGTAACTACTTTATAGACTAGAGCAATAATCAGTAATGGTCATACAATTAATTACTAAATGCTCAGAGATAGATAACTATAATTCACAAGATAAATTCTTTTACCAGAGATGATTTCACAGTCTATTCTACTAGACCAAAATTTCTTTGGAGGAAACCAAATGACTTCATCACCTTTGTACCCCACATCCAGTTAGACAGCAAATGCTCAGTGAGTTTTAGATAAACACATGCGCACATGTCTACATACAAAAATGTCCACTGTAATCAGGCTTCTTATTTTACTTTTTACATAAGTACTTCTAGAAAAAAACAAAGGAAGAGAAAAAAATGAAATGCCAGGACCTTCACTTCATTCAATCCCTTGGAAATACTATGCACGAAAGTGCCATATACCAGGTTCCTAGAAAGAAAATGCACATCCCTGTTACCCATCTTGTCCACTATGAGTGCATTTTAAGTCTCAGTTATTAAAAGAAATGAAAATAAACAATGTTATACATAAAACTCCCAGGAAGGTATTAGATTACAGTCATCCCTCCATATCAGAGGGGTATTAGTTCCAGGACCCCTACAGATACTAAAATCCCCAGATGTTCAAGTCCCTTGTATAAAATGGCACAGTATTTGCATATAACCTACACAATCCTCCTATATACTTAAAATCATCTCTAGATTACGTACAATATCTAAAACAATGTAAGTGCTATGTAAATAGCTGTTCTACTATATTCTTTAGTGAAAATGACAAGAAAAAAGTCTGTACATATTCAGCACAGATGCAATCATCACAAGTCTAACTAACCACATCATATACATCGGCAACCACGTAACATTATTTTAAATATTTTGAATGCAAACTCTATGCACCTTACACTAGTTCTCTATTTTATTTATTCTAAAGCTGTCAAAAAATGACAAATGTTTTTCTACTTACAGAGCACTCCATGAAAACTGCTGAGTAAGGGCACTAGAATAAGGTTCTTTATTCCTAATAAATCACTATAATTTATGTTGCACATTTTCCTTTGGAGAGGATAATAAGAGGCTGATGTGCATAACATGCTTCAGAAAAAAAAGAAAGAAAAAATGCCTTTTACTGGATTCTTAGTCACTCTGGACAAGCAGCTGTAAGACAGAAACTTGATGGTTGAGAGCAGGGCATTAAGCAATGTTGAGAGAGATCAGTTGCTAAATGAAGCTTTGAACAGGACTTTTAAAAATAACTCAGATGAAATGAATGTTAACATTGCCCTGATATCAATGCCATCTTTGCCATTAGTATGCCTAGGAAGGCTGCTAAGGACTCAAGGAAAGGGAAGTTACAGAAGGGTGGCCCCACCACCTGGTGCTTAAACAGTCCTGAGATGCATGTATGTACCCTTGTGCAATCAACCCGTAAGGCCCACTATCACCACCATGGCTCATAGCCACAGTGTCCTGTAACACTCAGTCAAATCAACTATTTCTCAACTTGAAAAGTGAGTGACAATCACCTACAGAACTTCTTAGATATCTGAAACTTACCTCTAGAATTCTGATTCAGTAGTCTGAGATGGGGCCCAAGCTTCTGCATTTCCAAATCTCCCAGTGATGCAAATGCTCAGTAACATTGCTTTAAGTGACTTTTTATTGTTGCTCTTACATTTCAGGGTTGTTTCTGGGTCTTCATATTAACCTGATGAGCTAAGAATGCTAAAGACAAACTTACTGGGTGCTGGCCTGTATTATAGCACTCCAGATCCTGCGTTTCCCCAGGAGAAACCCTGATAGAAAAATGCCACTCAAGAGACCCCTATAAATATGATGTTTAGATTGCTAGTCTCACTAGAAAGTGAAATATAAGGATCCAATGTAATACAGTCTGATTCCAAAGACCACGTCTATTCTATTACACCCCAGTTGTCATTAAAGTCATGAGATGAAATTACTTACAGAGAAAAAGAGGAACCAAAAGAGGCTGAGGCCAGAACCTTTGGGAATACCATTTGCTATGAGTTGAGCTGTGTCCCTTCAAAATAAGATAAGTTAAAGCCCTAACCCCAGTCATTCAGAATGTGACTTTATTGGGAAATAGTCTTTAGAAAGGTGATAAGGTAAAAAGAGATCATCAAGATGGGCCCTCATTCAATATAAATGGCATCCTTATAAAAGGGAGAAATCTGCCCTGGCTGGTGTAGCTCAGTGGATTGAGTGCAGGCCTTCGAATCAAAGGGTCACGGGTTCAATTCCCAGTCAGGGCACATGCCTGGGTTGCAGGCCAGGTCCCAGGGTGGGCCCCATGAGAGGCAACCACACATTGATGTTTCTTTCCCTGTCTTTCTCCCTCCATTGCCTTCTCTAAAAATAAATAAATAAAATTGTTAAAAAAAAAAAAAAACTAAAGAAAATTTTAAAAAATAAAATAAAAATAAAAAGGGGAAATCTGCATGCAGAGGCAACATGCACAAAGGGAACACATTATAAAGACACGCAGGGAAAATATGGCCATGTGACTGAATACGGCCATGTGAACGGGCTGTGATTGACCCAGGATGGCTATGAATGTGGCCCAGCACAAAATCATACATTTACTTAAAAACATTATGAAATTTTAAAAAACATTATGAAATTTGTTTGTGATTACATGTCACAATGTACTTAATGTGTGGCCCAAGACAACCCTTCTTTCAGTGAGGCCCACAGACGCCGAAAGGTTGGACGCCCCTGCCTTACTGGAACAAAATGAACCACCAGCCAAGGAGGCCAAGGGGCCAGGGTTAAAGGCGGAGGAGAGCTGTGCCAGAGGACCAAAGGGGAAAGAGGCCAAACTGAATTTACATTGAAGAGAAATAAGTAAAATTTCACAGAAATTACCTAAACAACTGTTTTCCCTCTGAAAGGACTTTTCTGGTCAGGTGAACCACTTTGGCCTCGTGATTAAGAAATCTCACACTTTTGAGACCTCAATTGTTAGCAGCAACGAATAATAATGACCACTTACATTTCCCTAGGGCCTTATTATTCAAAATGTTTTTTATCATTGGTTCTCAAAACAATCTGATGAGGGAGGCATTGTCTATGTAGTGTAAATAGGAGCCTAAAGCTGAAAAAAACTAAACTCCAAGTGAAATTTTAAAATGTGCAGCCATTATGTTAAGGGTTTCTTATTGAGTATCCACAACAACCCTCTTCATATTACGTGTCTCTTCATATTAGAGGGAGGTGTCTTATCCACCTTACACAGGTCAGAAAATAAACAAATGTAGGTCAATTACCTACGACCAGAGCTGGTAAGAGGTTTAAAAAAAAAAGCATTCAAATTCATATCTGGTGCCTCCAAAACTCAAGTTGTTTCTACTGCTCCATAACTGACCTCTGTGTGGACAGCTGAGCTTCATGAAATAGTTATGAATATAGTACAGAAAGTGGATGTATTAAGCTATAGCTTTTTAACTGCATAGAAATAGTTAAAAGATATTTCTCTTATCTGAAAGAACCATATGCATAAAGTAGCTGAAGAAAGTGTTCACCTGGAAGTAATTAGAGTTTAATGCTCTCAAAATAAAACATATTTCCCACCCATGTGTATTAAAGGTCCTTTCTGGTCAGGTGAACAACTTTAACTGGCTATGTAGGTAGGGAATCTCACAGTAGAAGCTGGAGGCTGCTATCAGAACCATGTATATCCTCATTTATTTTTCTCCTTGATAAAGAGTGAAAAATCATCCCAAAAGAAAAACCATATGGTACATTAAAACATAAATTTTAAGCATTTTTAATAACAGTATTTTTTCTTACCACGCTGAAGATTAAATAAAGCTTTATGGTTTAATATAGATTTCTCACAGGACCTAGAAAGTTGTTTTCAAATATTATCCTACTTCATTTAAGGCTTCTTTTTTTTTTTAATCTTTAAGTTCTGAAAGAAGATTCCAATATTGCTTGAAGTCCAAGAATCTAAAAGAGCAAATGCTATAGCTTTCTTTTTAATATTAAATGTTTTTGGAAATCACAGAGTTATACGGGATGTCCAAGAGGCATTTAACTTATCCTTGTAGTTGTAATACCTTCTATAAATGTATTTTAAATAATGGTCAAGACGGACAGTCTCTAAGGGGGCTGTCTCCACAGGGGCATCCATTCCATGTTTGAGGGGAATTTCCAGGACAGAGGGGAGCCTTCATGGGATGTCCCGCCTGCCTCCAAGTTCTCTCCTCCCCACAACCAAAAGCGCATGAAGACTCCACTCTGCCCAGAGTTCAGGCCAATCCTGATCTTATAGAGGAACATTATGAACACCTTTAGCCCAAAACTTAGGTTCAAACAGAATCAGCGTAAGTCTCCCTGGATGCTAGCTCAGTTCCAGGGCTTATACCCCAATTTTGATCAGCTGGATTTAGTTCTAGTGCCTGCATTCATATCTTTCTACAGTACTATACATAGTGCAGAGATTCCTCCAGAATGGTGACTTTGTCTTCATCTAGCCAGTCTTCCTGCTGGAACAGTCTTGCCCTGAATTCTAGAGTGGCTGAAAACTTACAATCAGCTAAATAATGTTTCTCCAGTCCTACCAGCCTACATGTCTGCCTGGACTCCTAAGTATTTGTATTATATTAATTTATCTTACCTGTGAAAACACAACTCCCTGATGAGCACATACTTTTTCACAATGGGTCTGCATCTCATTAACTGTGTTCAACCACCCATTAAGGTACCATAGCCTTTAAGTATACTCTGCTCTGCCAAGGTTAATTAGCTGGTGCTATATCCAGCTCAATCCTGAGCACAGTTCTCGTGGTGACCACTTCTTGGGTTCACCCAAATGCAGAACACTCAGCACCTCATCTTTCCTCCCCTTCTTGAGGGTCCTCATTTTCAAAACTTCATAATTTCTGATCTAAATCATTTGGTAAAAATTAGATCCTCAAAACAAGAAAAAAGAGATAGAGCTGTCTGCCATAAATTGTAAGGATAGAAGTTAACAAATATTTATAAGTAGTGTGGTTCTCATTCCAAAAATAGAAATTTAAAATATGCCATTTTTAATTAATAATATTACAACATATGTTTTTAATCCTGTCTTATTTCAGAGGGATAAATATTTGCAATTAATTAAAATTATGAAAATTTAATCTCAATAATTACACATATTTTTCAGTTTTACTTAGTGTTTTGTTTTGCCTCAGATAATTTTGGAAATATATCATGTATTAAGCAGCTTTCAGGGAGTCTAAGTTCTTCAAAGCAAAAGACTACATTGTCTTGAATACAACTTGATAGTTTCATCCTATATTAAATCCATCGATCCCTACACATTGATCTAAACCATGTACTAGGGCGTTATCAAGATTTGTGCAAGTTTTGCTGCCATACAATTAAATGTTGTACTAACAATTATGATAATTACCTTGGAAAAACAGAGTGAGCAAAGTAAAGCACTAAAAAATTACAAGCGGCACTTGTTCTGACATTCTAAAGCCAACACAAACCTCTTCAATTCAAAAATCTTCTTTTAATTATGCATGAGACTTGTAATGTTCTACACAATTTGCAAAACTTCTGTCTTTGAAATGCATCCTTTCAGACACAGCTAAGGTTACTTGATGATCCACTCACAGAGTGATCTTAGAATGAGGAGATACCTTCCTTTTGAAGAGAGCAGGTTGTTAAGGAGCTGTGATTTTTTCTTTGAGGTGGCAGGAAATCTCAGATCCCACAACTTGTTTCCCTCCTCCTATATTTCCTATTGTTTGAATTGCTCAAAGCTTTTTAGTTTCCATTCTTAATACTAGTATAACTGGCAATAATCTGGGAATTTTAACACTTTAAAGCTGCCATCATTTCTATGTACTCTAGAGTAACAAAAGCTCTATAGGTACAGAGAAAGTGATGAGAGGAAATGAATCATAAGGATACCAGAAACCTGATCCTAGGAAAGGTGCCACCAAAAACCAAGAAAGGCCATTGGATTCTGGGGACAAACAAGGCCAATTGCACACACTTGCCATGAGTGGAGAAAGCCTGAACAGCTGGACCCTGGCTCACACCAGGTGGGCATCTTCATCGCACAGGCCAGCAGACCAGGCATTAATAAACATGGAGCCGGAGCCGGCAAGTTATTTTCAGCTCAGACCTGACCTTCCTTTCGTCTGGCTCCAAAGTCTGCTGCCTACCTGCTAGTAAATCAACAGTCTTTAGCAGACATTGTTCTATGCACCAAATATCTTGGGGGCCAATTGGTTTTAGAAAGGTCAGTGAGAAATGGAGTCTTTTACCTCTACCTTTCATCTTTTTGAAGTATTGCTACACAAATGCCAGTTGATCAACTAAGCCTAAAAATCTCTCCCAGGTATAATGGAAAGACGGCCAGTACTCAATCTCCTTCAAGCTTCTAAACCATGTGAGAACAGAACAAGACCCAGGATGGTCAGAGTGGTTTCTAATTCTCACATTTGGCAGAAAAGGATCTCCATCTGTGTTCCTCGAGCCTTTTGAAAATCACCAGGCCTGATGCTTTAAGACCCTGCATACCAGAGATGACAATTCTTTTGAGGAAAGAACAGAATGAGCCATCCCTCCAATATTACGATGTGTTTCTTTTTTGAGAAACTTAACCAGCCCATCTGGCAGACATCTGAGACGCAGATACCCTATATTTAATGTGGACACAGCCTAAGTCACACAGAGTAAGAAATAAGAATATATAGTAATTCTAAAGAAATATGAGTTCCCACAAATTAAATTGATTTCATTTATGCTCCAGCTGTCCTGTTCATTTCCAACTTTCTTTTTGTGTGTGCTGATAACCTCCTTTCCAACCTCTCTGTTCATGCTTGGGCTCACACATTTTCTTAATCTGTTAATTATCTGTATTAGTTATTCATCAAATACTACAGCTTCTAGCTGAACTATTACCAAGTAATAAAAAAAAGTTTCTTGCTCTCCTAGGAATAACTTATGAGAGACAAATATAAATTTCATCACACAATGCACACATTATACTCCTCAGAGAGATGTTTCCATTCAAACGAAGCTGCTCATCACTTTCTTTCAAAGTGATAGGGGACTCAAGACTTGGAAAACTTTATCTTAAGGTAAATAGTTATAAGTCCAGCAAGTAATGTGCATGTTAAAGCTTTTGTTTCAGAAACTACAGATAAGGCCCATCCTGGCTCCTGGGAAAGCAGCCAACCTCCGGGGCACTGCTAGAGATTACCGCCTGGAGACAAGGTGGAGGCATCCGGGCCTTTGTGTTCCAGGGAGGGGCAAATGACCGCCTGCCCCTGGGAACAGCTAACTGCCCAGGACGGGAATGTTGCAGCTTCTGAATCTCAAAGCCCTCACCATACCTTGGTTATCCTCCCCACTCTCTTATAAAAGGTCTGGCCCCCCTCTCTTATAAAAAAGAGAAGGCAAGGTGGTCTGTTAGGGTATGAACCCACCATCTTCTCAGATCACAGGCCATCTGAATAAAGCATCCATAAAAGATTCAATTGTTGTCATTGTTGATTGAATTTGGTATTGACAGGCAGCCTGAATGCCGGTGTCTTTTCCAGTTACAAAAGCAATGTAGATTCTGAAAATTTCAGCCAAAAATCAAATATTCAAAAAAATATTTATGGGTAAAGATGTTATACTTTCAAAATTATGCTCTACAAACTTTTGCCATGTCTTCTATTAGAAAGTATCAATCTATGCTGAGGTGCCAGCTATTAATCTGGGGCTATTTTAAAAGTTCCTGTTTTGAAAAATTGAGAGATACTATATATGAGAGGATGTAATATAACAATTTTTTTCCTTTTCCTTTCCACTTTCCAATGATGCAGGCCCCGGTTCTTGGGGTCCGCCATTGTGGATGAGGCATGAGACGTTCACACAGACTACCGAATCCGGTAGAGGGAAAGGGACAGCATGGCTTTTCCCTCAAGGGGAGCAAAAGCCTTGGCCCTTGCTGTGACCGACCTTTATTGGGTTTCTCGGCACATTACTTTATGGTCCTCATTTACTATGCACAGGTTGGCTTTAGGTGGTTACCTTTTACAGACAACAAAGGAGATGATCCTGCTAATCACATCACAGAAGAAGGATATTTGCAAATGAAAAGGGAAAAGTGGTTGGACCGGTACACTAGTCCTTACAAAGTTTAGCATAGATTTTAGGAACTTACAGGAAGCACTTGCTGTCTCAATTCAGGATGAGGGAGTTTTAGCAAAAATAAGAGTCAAAGTGACCTAGGCACACTGTAGGCCTGATTCTCCACAGGAGAACCTATCTGTGGGCGTGGGTCCTGTGCATCTCCGAGTGGGAGCTGGGCCCATGCCATGCAAAACGGTCTCCTACATTCCAAAACTAATCAAATTACAGTGCCTACCAGAACAGCAGGAGAGAAACTCATTCTTTAAAACATATATACAGGGTGGGGCAAAAGTAGGTGTATAGTTGGGAGTACATAAAACACAGAGTTTATTCTTGTATTGTTATTTATCCATACAAACAACTGTAAACCTACTTTTGTATCATCCTATATAGCAAACAGCAAGAAGGCTTCCCAAACAAGTCAAAAAAAAAAAAAAAAAAAAAAAAAAACCACACAACAACAACCAGGAAAGAATGCAAACTTCCTACAGTAAGAAAGACCAAAGCAAGGGATCTGAGAGCTAACCAAGAATTTAAGAGTAAGAACCGTAATCCAAAGAACATCTGAGGAAAAACAAGATGAATAGTGAAATTTTAAAGGAAGAAAACTAGCTAGAGAAATAAGAGGCCCCAGAGAGACAGGGTCAAGTAGCCCATGGCCATAATGATGGATGCAGAAAGCAACAATTCTATAATTTGCTCTTTAGAAACTAAGACTGGATCTAAAAGATTACAGTGTGTTTCTGATACTATTTGACCCCCAAATTCAATCTGTTCCCTTGTTTGTTGTATATCAGAGCTAGAAAAATGAGTCAAAATAAGTTAGTTCCGGTGCTGATTTATTGCTATCCAATTAGGAAGCTCTCAGCTCACTGATCAGAAACAAAGATTAAAGGAAAAAAATACTATAAAGGCTAACACTTCTCCAATCTCTTACTGAAACTGACTGTACCCAAAGATATGCAGAACCTAATTTAGTGCGTGTTATAAATCACTGCAAGTAGTAAAGGAAGAAAAAAACAAGTGTTACTATTTAAACATGGTTCTTCTGAATTTTGGTGTTGTGTTGTCTAACTGATAAAAATATTTTTTTAAACGAAGGTTAAAATGCCCTTATCTTGCCTATCCACATATAGCAATCATATCCAATATTAAAAGATTCTTATGTAAATGAAAAATACTTAAATAAGTATTAAAATACTGTAAAATTTTGAGTAAATATTGTTACTATAATTGTTATTTGGCCCACCTCATTCTAATGGCCAATGCCCTACTAAAATCAGCAAGAACACTGGCCAGGATCAAAACATGAAAAACTAACACCATATGGATTGAGGGATTTGTCTTGCTTCAATAGTTATTTTACAAATTACTACCTGTTTATTAGAGGATGTTAATATTTCAATGTAGTATTTGCAAATTCCCAAGAATTTTAAATTATATTTTTATTTTTATTCCTTAGGCTAACACAAAAAGAAAATGCATGTAAGAAAACTAAGATTATCTTAAAGTTAGTGAGGTAAAAGAGTAATAATAAAAATTAGTTCAGGAACTGAAGTATCAACAAATGTGCTGATTTATTAATAGGTGATAAACATTTTCGCAGCAAGAGATTTTGATTAATTTTGATGACTACCCAGCATCTCAGTGGTAGCAATATCTTTAAGACAGAAATAAGGCAGGAATGGGAGCAGGAGGGAAGAAAGAAGGAATGAAGGAAGGTCAGGTATCAGAATACCTGGATTTTAGATCTGTCACTGATAAACTGTATAGTATGTGGCAAGTTATAATCTCTCTAAACCTCAATTTTCCCTTAATATATAAGCTCAATTTATGTTCCAGGAACAGAACAATGATTAAATTAGATGGTGTTGGTGACATTATTTTACCAATGATAAAGCCCTATATAATATAAATTTATTTTTACTGCCAATATTCAGATCAAGAGAGGAAGCTATAAGAAATAATGAAGAATATATTTGATTAGGTGCTGGGTTTATTTGATTACAGAGTACTGTTAAGTTTCATTAATTCAATTTCCAATGTAGATTTTTCAAACATTTATCCAAAGTATGTGTTAGTTGGCATTTTTATAAATACCTGTTAAACAGAAAAACTTAATTTAATCAGATAATTAATAAATTAATGTTTTCCTTAAGGCACATACACACAGCCCAAATGTAAAGAAACTGCCATTTTACTAATTAAATAAGATTTTTTAAATAAATAAATAATAATCCATTAGTCCCGACTTAGTTCCCTGGTCTTCAAGATTAATCTAGTTCTGGATTTCCTGAAATACTAAGAGTCTAAAGTGGAAAATATCCAGCTGCTTTTTCAGTCTGAAAGTTCCTGAACAGAACCTCTTCATGAGTCCTTAAAGCGTAGGTCTTCAAAATATCACAGGAAAAAAGGAAAACTCAAACCACGCACATTCCTGCTTTATAGAAAACAATGTGTTCTGATAAAGTGATCTCTGAAGCAAATTTTTTCAAATAATTTTGGTGATCACTTTAAAATGGAGATTGCTTCCAATAAGAAATCTTAGATCTCAAATATCTGCATTGGATAGTCTGAGTAAAAGCAAATATAAGATAGCAACAATGCCCTAAGGACACTGAAAAGTAAAATACTCCCTAGCACTTCACTTTGTTCTAGTTACATTTCCCAAATTTCTGAATCTTCACTTGTCATCAGTTACCCTTTATTTACTGTTCAACCTCTAACCATAATGCTATTATATCAAATTAATTATTACTTTTGCCCCTGCTAGTTTCATTTTATGTTATAAATAAGCTTTATTATGCATAAACACAATAAGCAAATTATCCAAATAACAGAATTAAAAAAAAACAGAGAACTAAATTATTTGCATAACCCAAGGCCTAAAACTTGTTATCATGATTGAGTTATTTCATAGTAAAGGATAGCACCCACTAACGTGTGAATATTTCAGCTGAGTACCATATACACAGTGAACATACACAGGCCAAAGGAGAGAAATACCTGGAAATCCCACTGCAGGGACTATACCCTAAGAATCCCAAAACACCAATTCAAAAGAACCTGTGCACCCCAATGTGCATAGCAGCACAATTTACAATAGCCAAGTGTTGAAAGCAACCTAAGTGACCATCAGCAAATGAGTGGATCAAAAAACTACGACCCCTTCAAAAAATGAATCAATTATGCCAACAAACACTTCTTTTTCAACCACAGGATGTCTGTTATAATGTTAATGACTGTCATGTAACAAGAAACTTACATATATTTACACAATGGAATATTACACAGCAGAAAGAAAGGACTTCCTACCCTTCATGACAGCATGGGTGGAACTAGAGAGTATTATACTAAGTGAAATAAACCAGGCAGTAAAAGACAAATACCATATGATCTCACCCATAAGTGGAACCTAATCAACAAAACAAAGAAATGAGCAAAATAGAACCAGAGACATGGAAATAAAGAACAAACTGACAGTGACCAGAGGGGAGGGGGAGGGATAACGGAGAAAATAAGGAGAAAGGTCAAGTCAAGGAAAATGAATAGAGGACCCATGGGCAGGGACAGTGGCGTGGGGATTGACTATAGGAGCAGGGGCAGGGCGGAGGTTGGTGGAGCAGGGAAGAGCAAAGGGAAAAATGTGGGACAACCGTAATTGAACGATAAAAAAAAGAATCTAATGAGAAAATACAAGTGTAACTCTAAAAAGCAATAACGATATCCATATGCAAAATACTACCCTGGAATACGATAATTGGTTTTGTTTCTAAATATAAATAAATAATTGAATTAAAAATAAATCATCTTAAATAGTCATAAATAACCTTAGAAGAAAGTCAACATATATAGGGTAAATATGAGAATATGAAAACCAGGTTTTCAACATGAAGTCTATATATATATATATATAATGCACATATGCTATTAAGTTTATTGGGTTATATATTTAAAAACAAAAAGAATCTTAGTAAGTCAGAATCTTACCAAGAAACTGCGGTACGAAGGCAAACCCTCCATACCTAACACACAAACAGATGCTGGAGGGGAGCTTTGCTACTAGTTGCTTGTAACTGTAAAAGAAAGCAGCCTTGAAAAACACTCAAGTTGCCACCTGAATGTCAAAACAGAATCATTTAGTTAAGGGTGAATTACCTCAGATAATGTGTAGGTTCACAAGTGTAAAACCAGACTAATGCTGGCTACAGCAATTGCACAGTTCTGGCTCACTTGGGAATACAGCAAGAATTCCCAAAGCCATCTATTCCTTGTACCTTTGAGATAGCCCATTCTTTTGGAAAGACAATTATAAAATGTCTTTACTGTTATAACTACTGAAGAGCCAAGAAAATGCCTGAGACCATGCCCTCTTCCCCTCCTGAGATATAAATTTTGAAAATATAATTGCATCTCTTGCCAGTAAGTCACAAAGATAAATAGAATAAAATTTTATTACCAACTTTTCACAATTCCACATTCACCTGTGTATGTAAAGCAAACAGTCACGTCTACTTAGTGTTAATAACATGAAACACTGCCATCTAGTTCCAGGTATCCTTCAGTAAACGCCCCCCTACAACAAAGAGCTGAGTTACTTTAGAGGAGCTTTGTACTAGAGCCCGCCAGCGAGGACTCCCGAGAGTCAATCAATTTGTATACTTCTTTACAACTCCATGTTCAGTAATGCCAAGTCAGTAATAGCTTAAATCAGTCATGGTGGGAGTATTTACACCACAGAAACTGGAAAACACTACAAATCAAAGTTTTTGCCTCCTTCTAGAGAGCAGTTGTTAAACCTTTATCAGCCTCTGACTGCCGTAAGTACCCTTTCCTTAGTACTATAAAAAGCAGACTTGGATCCCTTCCCCTCTCTCAGTCTGGAGAAGTTCTCCAGGATTTCCAAATTGCCGACATTTTCAAGTCGGAAAGTTCACTCTCTCTAATGAAATACACCTGAGCAGCATCCTTAGCATTGCTAAATTACACCAGAGGAAAAAATTTTTTGCTAAATCAGCTTTCGGTACCACTCTAATATTTCAGATCCCTGCTTCCTGACAGCTAGGAGTCTAATTACCACTCTCCCATTCATCCATTCAGCAATCCTTGACTATTCGGACCTCAGCTCAGTGAGGCATACTTACTCCTGCCTGCTTCGTGCAGAAGGACTTCATCCATATCCTGAGACAGATGCCCAATTTTTTTGTGATATGGAATGCCACTCATATTGCTAATAACCCTGCTACACAAATATATACTCCATGCCCTGTGCCAGGTGAGGACAATACATAGATGGATCTAGCACAGTCCTTCCTTTTGTCGGGTTGCAAGATTGAGTGTGGCAAACAGGCATGCACGTAGCTGCTTCCCACTGTATTTTAAATAAGAGGAGGAACAGGAAAGAATATTTTGGAATTCCAGAATTTCAAAAGTGTACAACTTCTTATTACATGGCTACTTCAATTCCATGCAATTCATTTACCTAGTGACCACAGGGAGCCAGGTACTGTGTATACCCGCCACCTGTTCCCCAGGATACGGAAACCTACTGAGAGAGGCAAACATGCAATCAGTGAAGTTACACTACACAGTGAGCCGCCTATGAGAGGCCACTCAGCAGTCCTTACAACTATATCACATATGGCCAGAAAAAAATATTTAACTGGATTTTAAAAAAACCAATCATACCTGAGCTGGCATCCTTTCAAAAATAATTCTCTGCCCCCTTCAAAAAAATGAATCAATTAGGCCAACAAACACTTCTTTTTCAACCACTAGATGTCTGTTATAATGTTAATGACCGTCATGTAACAAGAAACTTAGATACATCACACCTTACAGTCACAAATTGCTACCAAGGCAAAGCAATGTTCAACTGATATCTTGCAATTTATTATAAATGAAAACCTACTGTAAATGAGAAAATTAATATATACTAACTCCCATTAACAAATACATAAGCAAAATAAAAAGAAACTACATTGATTTTCCAATTTACATTAAGACAATCAAAATACCAATTGATAAGAATTAAATCTCCATACAAAATAAAAGTTCACTTCATCCAAAGCAATGCACCAGAATATGTTCTTAAAACTACTGAATTATAGTAATATGAAATACATTTTTCTAAAGATAGCTTCTGAACATATCTTCTCATGTCATAAATAATTTAACAATTATTCAGTGTAACATTTTTTAAAGATTTCATTCCAAACCACAATACTCAAGCTCCAGGATAATTACATTAATTTATATGTACACATTCAATATCTGGAATGGACCCTGCAAGTAATTTTCATATATAATTTAGACCAGGAGTCAGCATATATTTCCGTAAAAGAGCCAGATAGTAAATATTTTAGGCTTTGTAGTCCATATGGTCTTTGTTACAACAACTAACTCTGCCTTTGTAGTAAGAAAGCAGCCACAGACAATACATAAATTACTGAGTATGCCAAGGTCCAATAAAACTTTATTTACAAAGGCACTAGTGGGCTAGAAGTTGCCCATAGGTCATACCTCGCCAACCCCAACTTAAATTTTAAAAATTGAGTTGACTCAAACATCTTCATAGTTGTCTATGACATTTACAAATATCTCCTTCCTGTTTCATCTTCTCTTTATTCAAGGAAGATTGTCTTAACATGCTCTCTAAACAAGTGGTGATTAGACACTTTCATACATTAATATTGTAAACAGTCTTCTGCTTTCTCGCCCTCTATCAGTCTTCCTACCACATGGTAATTAATAAGCACGTAGTAGGTCTTCAGTATAGGCAATTGGTTCTATCAGTCCATCAAACTGATGAAAGCTGCTCTGCCTCACTTGTTATTGATTTAGAACTTCAGGATCTGAATCAAGACATAAATGCAAAAGTAGTATTTAAGAAAAATTATAGGGAGATAGTAGTTACAAATGAAGATTGTACCCAAGCATTGATGGTTATGGTTTGCTAAATAGACAGCAGTTGAGGGGGGAAGATTGAATGTGGGAGACGGCAGGTAGGTAGAGAAGGGGAGAGGAATTGGGGGAAATAGGGAGAACTGTAATTGAACAACAATAAAAATTTATGGTTGTTCAAAAATTTCTTAAATTTTTTTAAAAAGAAGATCTAGTTCAACTTTTAATATTCTATAATAGCATGTTAGCTGTTTGATCATAATCTTGTCAAAAGCTAATGCAAATCTTTTCTAGGAAGGAACTTATTATTATTAAAATTAATAATAATTAACAAAAATAGGCAATTTTTTAGTTATTGAATATTTGGGTATTATGTGAAAGTTTACTGAGAAAGCTTACTGAGTTTATTATGACTTCTTCAAAAATTAAGCATACCAGCATTGGCTCCTTTAAGAAGTAAAAGGTGATGGAGAGAAGAAGGGGTTGGAAGTTCAGTGTTCCCTTTTATTGCACAGAAACTTCTGAATTGAGCAATAAACCAGGATGTTGCAAGATCCAAAATTTAATCTCCTGGAGTTAGTAAATACATTATTGGTGGTACCACAAATACCTCCAAAATAAGAGTTAATTTAATTGTCATTTAAATCAAAATGATGAAAGCATATAAAAAGTGAACACTACATTTTTCCCAAGCAATTGTTCCTTTCTCCAAGTGTCACATAGATCACTACACCTGATTAGCATTTCCTCAGTAGCAGATGTTTACATGTTTGATCAGTAAAGATGCTGCCCTAAATACGTGTATTTCAGACTATTCTTACTCATTCTTTCATTGTAAGTTTGAAAGAGTACCCTTACACACAGGGAGACTGAAAAAGGTCCATGTAGAGAAACTAACAGGTAAGGCCATTTTACGGATATAAACATGGATAATGTACGAACTTTGAAATGAAAGCAATTGGTAAGTAAGCTAAAAACTTGTAATTTAAGCTATTCAATATGATCCTATTACAATGCTATTTAATAAAAAGATATTTTAACAGAAAATAAAGCAAAACATTCACAATGCCAACAAAACAGTTTAATAACTCAATTCATTGTTGAAGGGACTCTTTACCCTTTTTCATTTTTTGCAACTTGAGAAAGGGCACCACACAGCAAACTGAGATTCCCCGCTGCAAATTCTGCCTCTATTGCTTAGTAACTGAAGGAATTTTGGCATGAGACCCTCTCTAGTTCTCCATTTGCTCTGCTGTAAAACGGGAATAATATTCGAACCTATCTCATAAGATTGATGTAATACTTATCTGAGATAATTTGTGATCCACTACAAACAGAGCTTCATACATAGAAAATGTTGAATAAATGTTAGCTACCAATAATGTGCTCATTTTTCTTGGTTCTGTATCATTTTATTTACTAGAATTTATCCTCACAAATGACAAGACACTATAGCTGCATAGAAAGACAGAAAAGAAAACTGGCATCAAGCAGCTTGGACCGGAGAAACACATCAGAGCTCAGGTCGACCTATCGGATACAGCAGCTTCTGGGGAGCAGCAGGGGCTTCCAGGCAGGGCTGGTACACGGCAGGCAGGGGTCCAGCGCAGTCTGGAACCAGAAACGTCAAGCAGACCAGACATCCAAAAAAGCAAAGCATCTGCAGTGATAGTGTCTATGGTTAACAACCCCAACTCAAACACAGAGAACATGTGTGAATGCATACAAACTCTAATACGGTCATGAGAATAAAAGATTGATCCTTTGCCTTTTCAATCTTTGTCATCATTAATGCCTGGGATTTAATATAAAGACTTTCCCATTGTGTTGGCATCAAAGTAACATTTCAAAAATAAAGTTTCTGAACATTTAAATCTAAGTTTCAGACTGTGCAAGATCCAAGTCACCCCAATGTCTTCGGCAGAAAGGAAATGCGTACAAGGTACAAGTCGCTTGCAGCTTTAGCTCACTCAACCTTCTTCACAAAGGAAGGGAATATGTACTTTACTGTCAATTGCATTTTAAAGCAAAGGCAATATAATGGTAATTCTGGAATCTCGTAAGCTTTGAATAAAAATGAGCAGTTCACACTTAATGCTTTGTAAAGCTCTTCCAAATACTTGAAATGTGAAAGCTCCTACTTTACATAAAACAACATTCTATTGTTTAAAGCAGGGTTCTAAATGTGTATCACTTGGATACATTTCATGACACTTTAAAATGCATGGTTTTCTGGACTGCATTAGTCCAGAAGTGGATACCACTTTAAAGTGGTAAAGTGATACCACTTTATTAGTGGTATCATAACTAAGTTATAAAAGTGTCACAATTTAAGGTATGGAAACATGGTTTCAACATAACCCCATTTTTAAATAGCATTTTTATCATCTAAACATATTTAAGCTACAAAAGTTACTTCCATACATATAATAAGTTTTCCTGGATCACCGTACCAATTATTATTTAACCCATATATTCTAGAATAATAAAATATTCCTACAATAGAAAAGAGCCTCTCTATATGAACATACCTCATACCACTAACTACAGTGGTAAGTATGGGTAATTCCACTTTCAATTACCAATGGCATTAATTTCAACCTTCAGCAGCAAAATTAAACTTACCAAAGATGATTATGTGTTATGCAGGTCGCAATTACTGTTCTGCCACCATTTCAATGAGAAACTAGAAAGATTGCAAAGAATATATTTCAAATGACTGTATCTAAATAATTTTCAATAATAGAGATCAAGAGTTATCTAAAGGGATGGATATTAGCAATCTAATTATATTTTAGATAGTATGTTTAAAACTGCAGATTGTTACCTATTAGTGTGTCCCAAAATCAATTTAGTAGTTCACACCCTGCATTTTTAACTTAAATGGCAGAACAGAATAAAATAAAAAAGAATGGAAATACTAAGTCTACCACATGAATAATAAAGCTTTTTATAAAATGTCTTTTTCACTTATAGGAGTGTTTGTGTTCATACTCAGTTGCAATTAAAATCTATTTCTTATTATAGGTAACTGCCAAAAAGCTTTGTAAGTTAGTAGGGAATGATTATGCATGAATATAAGTATAAAAGTAAAATGTAAAACTCTTGACTCTTGCCTATTTATCTGTATAGTTCACTTCCCACTTACACCCAACAGTTTAATACATTTCCACAATATCTAAAGTTCTAACAAATATGGAAAAATAATTCTATGCATTAAAGTTCAAATTTTCATTGCTGATATTATAATTTACATTTCTGAAAACTGGAAATAAAGCTTTTTTCTTTTATTTTTCTGCTCCCTTCCTCTCTAACTCCTTTTTTTTTTTTTATTTTGGTGGTGGTGGGGAAGGGGATGTTTAAAGTTAAGTAGCACAAGGCAACCCACACATCAGTTTAGTTAGCTTGTTTGCTTCTTAGAAGTTTAAAGCATTCTCTTCTTCAAATCAGCAATATGCTTTTATAATTATCAATAGTCTCTCTAATTTTCAAAAATATATACAAAGTATTATTCCATTGAAGTAATTAACCAGGATCCCTGAATATAACTTACAAAAGTTACCCTGATGTGTGGCATATAATAGTTAGAGAAGAAGAAGAAGAAGAAGGAGGAGGAGGAGGAGGAGGAGGAGGAGGAGGGGGAGGAGGAGGAGGAGGAGGGGGAGGAGGAGGAGGAGGAGGGGGAGGAGGAGGAGGAGAAGAAAAAGAAGAAGGAGGAGGAGGAGGGGGAGGGGGAGGGGGGAGAAGAAGGAGGAGAAGAAGAAGAAGAAGAAGAAGAAGAAGAAGAAGAAGTAGTAGTAGTAGTAGTAGTAGTAGTAGTAGTAGTAGTAGTGTAGTAGTACCTGGTCTAACCAGTCAGAGTGATAGCATATGAGCAGAAATAAAGTTGCCCTAAAAGGTTAAGGACCTAGGAATTTGTGGTCCATGGGCTCCCCTAGCAACCTCACTTGCTTCACAACACACCCATTCTCCTGGAGCTCCATCTCCACAATCTACATCTCTGTAGGGCTGACTTAAGGCCACCACAGAACACTTTGGTCAGCTCTGATATAGATCTTAATACCTGAGGATGAACAGACACTTTAGCCAGGATCTCCCAAAAATGCTGAGGTCACAAATGCTTGGCCATCCAGGGAAAATGAAAATCAAGAACTTCCTCAGAGACACTGACTCACATGTTTCCCCCTAGAAAGCTAAACCTCCAATATAACCCCCAAACACGAAAACAAAACAAAAAGCAAAGACTTCTTCTTAGAAGGGGGACTGGAAGAAGGTGGATGAGGTGGTTTCTAATTCTTTCTCAAAATAAAATTAACTAGTATTTTGTTTAGGACCTTCTTTCTAGTTCCTGAGAAAGACCTGACCTGCAATTTTCTTTTCTCACACCGTCCTTTTCTAATTTATTGTCAAAGCAACACTACAACTCCCACTGGTATTCTCTGGAAAATCTGTGGAATATTGGAATTATTTATTCCTTGAATGTTGAGACAAATTTATCTATAATACCATCAGAGCCTGGTGTTTTATTTGTGGGAAGATTTTTATGAACTAATTTAATTCTTTCAAGGCTTATAAATATTTTTTTAGGTTTTTCTATTTCTTTTCAAGTTTTGGTGGAAAGTGATTTTCTAAAAAATATTTTTCACTTTTGTCTAAGTTTTCAAATTTACTACCACTCAATTATGCATATCTTTCTCATCCTGTTAGAGAAAATTAGACACAATTGAGAAAATTGTGTCCCCCTTTTTTATTCCTAATAATTTTTTATTCTTACTCGCTCTCTCTCGTTCTCTTAATCCATCTTGCTAGATATTTTCTAAATATGTTAGTCTTTCCAAAGAAACAATTTTTTACTCTATTGAGCCTATCTTGAACAGTGTTTTCTTACCTCAGTTGTGATTATATTTAAGTGTATTCCTACTATGTTATATTGTGCCTTCTATTTTCCTCTTATTTTCTATGCTTTTTTCCTTTCTTGCCTTATTTTAAACTATTCAGATTCTTTCTTGTTCCATTTTTTTTTACTTAAATGACTTGAAAATGATATCCTCTGCCCATTTTCTTTGACTCTTACCCTTGAAAATTTATTATGTACACATAAAAAAGGAAATCTAAAATTAATCAGTATTATTACCCTCCCTTCAAAAAATATTAAATACTTAGAATACTTCAACTTGTCATACTTTACCCTCAATTAAATGCTATTGCCAAATATTTTAGTTCTATTATTTTATCCGCACTCATTAGACATTGTTCTTATTGATTCATGTTGAGTCAGTTTAGCTGTAACCACAGGTTTCTGATTTTCTTTGGTCACCATTCTTTCCTGCATTCAGATCTCCTTTAATGAACAACTTTTAATTAAATGTTTTAGAATTTTCTTTAGTAAAGAATCTGTTGATGAAAAGATCTCTCTTTAATTGCCTAAGAATATCTATTTTTGGCCCTTATTCTTGAAAGAGTCCTTTCCTGAATTCAAAATTATAAACAGTTGTTTTCTGTTAATAATTTATTATTCTAATGTTCTCCAGCTTTCATTCTTGGCTGTTGGAAATTCAACCACATCGTTATCTTGTAGGGACTCTGTCCTCTCATTGAACTGATTATAAGACATTTGCACTCTCAGTATAATGGATGGTCCTCCAGGATAGAATTGATAGATTCCTAAACTTAATTAGTATCTTTTATCAGTTATGAAAAGTTCCCATTACTCTTCTAATTTTGCCTCTCCCTCACTCTCTCTCTACCCTCCTCCCAAAACTCTGACTAGATAGATGTTAGACCTTTCACTCATTATTTTATTCAACAATATGTACGGAGCGCTCACTAGGTGTCAGACACTAATTTGGGCATCAGGAATACTGCAGAGAACAACACAATCAAAGCCCTTAGAAGTCTCAGCGATCAAGGCAGATAGTAAATTAATAAGCACATTATAGAAAGGACTTCTGGTCAAGATGGAGGTGTAGGTAGACACATCCCACCTCCTTGCACAACCACAAAAAGGAATCACAACTAAATCTCAAAATACTCAGAACTGTGAGAAAATTGAATTGTATGGAAGTCCAACAACCAAGGATTTAAAGAAGCAACATTCATCCAAATGGGTAGAAGGGGTGGCAATATGGAGACAGGGCAGAGAGGTGAGGAGACATAGTATTGCATGGAGAGGGATCAGAGGTGGCAAATGGGTTGGGGTGGTCCCATGTTAACATGTGGTGGATAAAAATTAGGAGGATAGGGACACCTTGGGAAACAAGTGATCCCAGCCACAGGCCCAACTGCATAGCCCAGGGTTCCAGCACCGGGAAGATAAATCCCCATTACCTCCGGTGGTAAAAACCAGTGGACATTGGGGTGGTGGAAGAAACTGCCAGTCTCTTGGGAGCATCTGTTTAAAGGGCCCACACAGTCCTAGAATGTACTTAAACCCACCCACTCAAGGAAACACCACCAAGGCAGCAACTAGAGGGGCACCAGTCACATATGGAAAAGGGGTGAAGTGACTGGAAACATAATGAGTGGTGAGCAAGCCTCCAAAAGCCAAACAGTGGCACAATCCCCTCTCTGAGCCCTCCCACCACACAGAGCCACAAAGCAGTGAAGCAGGTTGCCTCATCTTGGCGCTTACCTAACGCTCTGCCCCACACAATTGGTTGGTACCTTTTACAGGAAATCAAGACAGCTTTACCTAATGCAGAAACAAACATGGGGAGGCTGCCAAATTGAGGAGACAATGAAATACAGCCCAAATGAAAGAACAGAACAAAACCCCAGAAAAAGAACTAAACAAAATGGAGGTAGCCAACTTATCAGATATAGAGTTCAAAACACGTGATCAGGATGCTCAAAGAAATTACTGAGTATGGAAACAACATAAAGAAAGAAATGAAGGTTACATTAAGTGAAATAAAGAAAAATCTACAGGTAATCAACAGTGAAGGGAAGGAAGCCAGAATTCAAATCAAAGATTTGAAACATAAGGAAGAAATAAACATTCAACTAGAACAGAATGAAGAAACAAGAATTTTAGAAAATGAAAAGAGAATAAGACTCTGGGACTTCTCCAAATGTGCCAACATCAGAATCATAGGGATGGCAGAAGGAGGAGAATAAGGTCAAGAAAATGAAAAAGTATTTCAAAAAATAATGAAAAAAAACTTCCCTAATGTGATGAAAGAAAGACATACAAGTCCAGGAAGCATAGAGAGTCCCAAACAAGTTGGACCCAAAGAGGACCTCACCAAGACACAACATACTTAAATTGACAAAGGCTAACAGTAAATAGAGAATCTTAAAAGCAGCAAGAGAAAAGCAGAATTACCTACAAAGGACTATCCATAAGACTTTTAATTTCTCAAAGGAAACTTTGCAGGCTAGAACGGACTGGCAAGAAATATTCAAAGCAATGAAAAGCAAGGACCTACAATCTAGACTACTCTATCCAGCAAAGTTATCATTTAGAATTGAAGGGCAAATAAAGTGCTTCCCAGACAACATAAGGCTAAAGGAGTTCATCATCACCAAGCCATTTTTACATGAAATGTTAAAGGGACTTATCTAAGAAAAAGAAGATCAAAACAATAAACATTAACAAGGCAACAGATTCATAGCTATCAAAAACTGAGGGGGGGGGGGGAAATTAAGTAAGCAACCAGAACAGCAACAGAATCATAGGTATGGAGATCATTTGAAGGGTTATCAGCTGGGAGGAAGAAAGAGGAGAATTGGGGAAAAGGTACAGGGATTCAAAAGCATAATTGATACAAAACAGACAGGGGGATGTTAAGAATATAACAGGAAATGGAGAAGCCAAAGAACTTATACGCATGACCCATGAACACAAACTAAAGGCAGGGATTGCTAGAGGAAAGTGGGGTACCAGGCAGAGGGGGGCAAAGCTGGAGAAAGTGGGACAGCTGTAAAAACATAATCAATAAAATTTACTAAAAATAAAATAAACGAGATAAACTGTGAACAAAAGTACATTATTGTATGTCTGACAGTCCTGTTTTTACCTTGTAGCCTACCCTTCATGTGTTGTCATCTCTTTTACCCTCTGTGTCCCTTTCACTCATTCATTCATTCAACAAGTAATTTTGATCATCTACTATGGGACAAGCATTATTTTAGGGCCAGGGTTGCTATACTAAACATAAAGATCAGTGTATTAGGTGGGATATGGGGAGACACACAAAAAACAAGTTGATAAGTAATATGTCACTGAGTAATGAATACTATGAAGAAAAATGAAGCATGGCAAGAGATTCCAGATATGCAGGAGCAAGCATGGATGCTCTTCTACCAAGGATGGCTGGGGAAGGCTTCCCAGGTACGGTATCAGCTGAGCAAGAGCCTGAAAGAAGTGAAGGAGCAGCCATGTACTCACCTGAAGGAATGTATTCCAGGCAGAGAAAGAGCAAGAGCCAAGGTAAATTCATTCTGAATAATTTCCTCAGCTCTCTCTTCTGGGCCACCAATTCCATTTTTAGCTATGTCTATTATTTAGGCTGTCCATTGAAGTATTAAGATCAATTTTCGTATGTTTCACTTAGAAGTTCTATTTACTTTTTATTTACTTTTTAAATCTGTTCCATCATTTTATAGTCTCTTGTTCTTTGCTCATATTTTAATCCCATTCTTTATTGCTTCAAATTAAATATACTTATTACATATTTTGCACCTGACAATTTCAATATCTGAAATTTTGAGCATTAGTTATTTATTGTTGCTTAACAGTATTACCACAAATATAGCAGCTTCAAATACAACACATTTGTCACAGTTTCTGTGAGCTGGGACTCTGGGCGTGGCCTGGCTGAGTCCTTTGCTCAGGGTCTCACAAAGCTGCAATCCGGTTGTTAACCAGAGCTGTGATCTCATCTGAGACTCAGTTTACAGAAGGATCCACTGCCAAACTCGCAGGGTTATTGGCAGCATCCAGTTCCTTGCAGTCTTCCAGACTGAAGGTCTCACTTTCTTGCTGGCTGTTGGCTAGAGACTGCCCTCAGATTCCTGCCCTGTGTCATAGCATACTATTATATTGCATATCTTTTGAGGAGACTCTCTCCCTTCGTGGCTTTAAAGAAGCAAGTTGCTATGTGGTGAGATAGTCTATGGAGAAGGCCACAGGGCAGGAATCTGAGGGTAGTCACAGAAATAATCACATAATCGCATAATCGCATAATCACAGAAATGACAGTCCATCATTCCCTTTGCTATATCTTACTGACTAAGAGTCACAGGTCCCACCATGCTCAAGGAGAGGAGGCTACATACGAGGATGTGAATATGGAGAAGCAAGAATCACAGGGCCACACTAGAGTACGCCTGCTGCGGGTCTGATGCTGTTTTCTCTTCATTCAGCTGGTTCTCTCAACAGGTCTTGTTTCAACTTCAAGGGTTTTGTTGTTGTTGTTGTATTTACCTTGTTCAAGGAAATTCTTAGAGGCATAGATAGAAGAAAGCTCCTCTAGAGAAGATACAGCTTTGCTTCTACCTTTTCTCAGAAAAAAATAAATTGAGAACATGTTGAAATTAGCTTCTGGCTAAGGATTTTTAAGAACCACGAGTGGCAAGAATTCAAATTTCAAACTCATGTCAGGGCCATGTTGTTTTTACAAATTCTCAGGAAGGATTTCTTTTCTTCCCGACCCCACAACAATGTCAAGACAAGCTTATTTTCTCGCCTTTCCCTTCTGCATAGTGGGTTTCCACTGGTTTCCTGTTTCACCAAGGATGCACTACTTTGGTTTCTAGAAGTTCCCACTGTGGGTGGGCCTTAGGCTGTGTCTCCTGTTCTCTGCCCTAGGATTCCATCAAATGAAATCTCCCTTAGGCAGATGGGAGCTCCCAGAGGTAGCGCCTCTAGCAATGTGATGGTATCAAACACATCCTACAGTGGGGTGGTAAAAGGCCAATCAGAAATTGTGAGGGAGAAAAAATGCTACATTTTAGTATAATCTTTTCATAGAATTTAATCTGATCATCACTAGGAAGTTCTTATAGTATAAAGTACAAGAATTAATCTGGGAAACTGGAGGCACCACAGCAATTGAAAAGTGATAAGGTCTGAAGAAAAGGAAGATGACACCAGCATTCATTCATTTTATTTGACAAGTATTTATTGAGCACCAACAAGGAATCGGATCAGACAATTCTCTAGCTTTTGGTGACACATTAATAGATGTAGATGACAAACCTCCTTGCCCACAGGAAATTTACATTCTAGTGAAAATTTTAGTAAGCCTGAGGACATTAAGCTATTTCTTGTAAAGGTGGGAAAGACATGATACCAAGAAGCCCAAAGGAGGCTCAAAAAATGAAATATAAAACACAAAATTCTCCTGCTTGACACTTAGATCTTAGAATCAGATCTAACCCTTCATTTTCAAAATCAAATCTGTTATCTTAAAATGCTTGCTGAGTCTGTTAGTTACACACTATGTCCTGGAGGGGAAACTCAAGCTTCTTGCACCTGGGTGGGGAGCGTTGAAAGATAAGAAGATTAAATTCTCATCTCCTCTGACAAATGAGCACAATAGAAAGCTCAGAAATAAACCTACGCATGTATGGTCAATTAATTCAGGACAAAGGAGCCAAGAATATACCAATGGGAAAAGAATGATCTCTCCAATAAATATTGTTGAAAAAATTGGACAGCCACATGCAAAAGAATGGTACTGAACCACCATCTTACACCATACACAAAAATTGACTCAAAATGAATTAAAGACTTGAACGTAAAAAATGAAAACATAAAACTGCTATAAACCATAAAACTACATAGGCACTAAGCTCTTTGACAAAGGTTTTGGCAATGAATTTTTAAATCTAACACCAAAAACAAAAGCAACAGAAGGGAAAATAAAGAAGTGGAACTAAATCAAATTGAAAAGCTTCTGTACAGCAAAGGAAACCATCAATAAAATGAAAAGGCATCCTACTGAATAGGAGAAATTATAGCATATGACACATCTGATAAGGAGCTAATATATAAAGAAACCACACAACTCAATAGCAAAAAAAAAAAAAAAAAAAAAAAAAAAACACAACAATTTGATTAAAAGTGGGCAGAAGGTCTGAATAGACATTTTTCCAAAGAAGACCTACAGATGGCCAGCAGGTACATGAAAAGGTACTCTAGTTCATTAATCATCAGGGGGATGCAAATCAAGACCACAATGAGATCACCTCACATCTGTTTGAATGACTGTTATCAAAGACAGAAAATAATAAGTGTGGGCAAGGTTATTGAGGAAAGGGAACCCTTACACACCATTGATGAGAATAAAAATTGGTGCAGCCACTTTTTGGAAAACTGTACAGAGTTTTTTCAAAAAATTAGAAACAAAACTACCAAATGATCCAGCTATTACACTTCTGAGTATCCAAAGAAAAAGGTGACTCAAAAAAGATACATGCACCCCATGTTCATTGCAGCATTATGTACAATAGCCAAGATACGAAAACAACTTAAGTGCCCATCAATGGATGAATGAATAAAGAAACTCTGGTGTGTCATACACACCCACACACACCTACACACACAATGGAATATTAATCAGCCATAAAAAAAGAATGAAATCTTACCATTTGCAACAACACGGATGGCCCTCCAGGGCATTATGCTAAGTGAAATAAATCACACAGAGAAAAACAAATACCATATATTCTCTCTTATATGAGGAATCTAAAAAAAAAAAATTTTTTTAAGCACAGAGACACAGAGAATAGATTGGTGGTGGCCAGAGATGGGAAGATGGAAGGTAGGATAAATGAGTGAACTGTTTTTTTGTGGAGGTTATTTAGTTTAAATAAATTAAATAAAATAACAACAATAATAATACTAGGAGATAGACTTACAATGTGACATAAGTTAGAGAGCTTTTCTCCTATACATGGAGTTTCCTCTTAACACTTTAATTTCTTCTTTTTAAGACTACTTCTCTCTTGACTGTTGGTCTTATTTTGAAGTGTTTGCTACCACGCAGTGGGAGTGGAAAGACAGCCTCCGGACTACCTAGCTAGGACGGTCTCTTCCACTCCACTCTGAGGGCACCTGTGAGTGGGCCAGTTGGACCGTTTCTGCTCTAAATCTCAGGAGAAAGTGTGACACCTTTTTCTATGGGTTCACCTTTCCCTACTTAACTTTACCATCTTAGGAGTAAGACCTCAAGGGTAAGTTCAAAGAGTGCAACTGGGGGAAATGGCCAAGGAGAACTAGGGCATTACTTTCCGTCCAAGCCTTATATCAGAAGGACGCGGGATGCTGGAAGCTCATGCACAATCCAATCCAATTTATGGGCCAGTGGATTAAAGCCAAAACTTATAATAATGAAAGGAGTTATTACATCAACGTATCTCATCTGCAAGTTTCCTCCTGATCTTACAGGTGTGGTGGGGGACTGATCAAGAATTCAATATAGGAAGCCCTGGCTGGTGTAGCTCAGTGGATTGAGCGCGGGCCTGCGAACAGAAAGATCGCGGTTCGATTCCCAGTCAGGGCACATGCCTGGGTTGCCAGGCCAGTTCCCGTCAGGGGACATACAAGAGGCAACCGCACATTGATGTTTCTCTCCCTCTCTCCTTCCCTTCCCCTCTAAAGATAAATAAATAAAATCTAAAAAAAAAAAAAAAAAAAAAAAAAGAATTCAATATAGGTTCCAGGCCAACTCAGCTTTTTCCACCCTAAAGTTAAATTGAATAAAGTCCAAATCACCTGCCCTGTGCTTGGAATGGTATGTAGCTGTAAACCCACCTGTATTAATTTTCTTTTGTTGCTGTAACGATTTACCACATACACAGTGTTTTACAACAACAAAAATTTAATAACTTACAGTTCTGTAGCTCAACACACCAAAACCAAGGTGCTGGTAGGCTACATTCTTTTCTGGAACATCTTAAGGGAAAAGCCATTTCTTGTTCGACAAAATTTAGTTTCTTGCATTTGCAAAACTCAAGTATTCATTTCCTGCTAGTAAATTAAAGGCCTATCCCAGTTTTTAAAGATCACCACTTCCTTAGCTCATTGCCTCTTCCTCTGTCTTCAGGGCCAGCAACAGTGGGTCGAGGCCCTCTCATGCTGGAAAACTAGGAAACATTCCTCCTCCTCCATCTGTCTCAGGGAAAGCTGAGACACTCTTTTCTTTTAAGATTTTATTTATTTATTTGTTAGAGAGGGAAGGGAGGGAGAAAGAGAAGGAAACATCAATGTGTGCTTGCCTCCCATGTGCCCCCTAGTGGGAACCTGGCCCACAACCCAGGCCTGTGCCCTGACTGGGAATCAACCAGCAACCCTTGTGGTTCCCAGGCTAGCACTCAATCCACTGAGCCACACCAGCCGGGGTGCTGCTGCACTCTTAAGGACTCATGTAATTAGATTGCGCCCACCTAGATAACCCAGTAAAATCTCCCATCTCACTGTCTTTACCCTTGATCACATCTTCAAAGCCTCTCTTTGCCATTGTTATTGACTGAATGTCTATGTCCCCCTAAAATTCATGTTGAAATTCTGCCCCCCAATGTGATAGTATTAAGAGGTGGGGCCTTTGAGAGGTAATGAGATCATGAGAGTACAGCCTCATGAATAGGATTAATGCCCTTATTTTCAAAAAGGGGGCGTGTGGGAGGGGTGGGCAGAAAGCTCTATCTCACCTTCTTCACTATGTAAGGATACAAGAAAATGGTCATTGGAAACCTGGAAGAGTCCTCACCAGAACCTAACCATGTTGGCACCCTGATCTCAGAATTCCAGCTCCCAGAACTGTGAGAAATAAATTTCTGTCATTTATAAGCTGTCCCCACAACCCCCACTCTCTGCTATTCTGCTATCGCAAGCCCAAACTGACTAAGGCACAGAAGGTGACATATTCACCGATTCTGAGTGTCCGGACACAGACGCGTTTAGGGGCCTGTTACTCAGCTATTACACAAGCCCCAGTGACTCGGCTCCACGATGGTCCTTAAGCAGAAACATTACATTGGCTACAAACAGAGGCTGGATTGAAAAGACTAAAGTTTTATTAATGGTCTCTTTTGGTCATGCATAGCACAAAACAGGAGGCTTCAAATAATTGCTATAATTAACTTATTAACTATAATATAAAAGTGATTTTAGAAAGTTTCAAGAGAAAAAATAAACTTCCTAAATAAAGTAACTGGAACAGAACTTTTTATGGGGGCACCCTTATTTTGAGATACATAGCTAACAATAACTTAGCAAGCTATGTGCTATTAAGTTCCCATTACATATCATTAACATTCTTTATGAAACAATAAGAATCCAAATCTATAATACCTAACCATGTTACAACAGGGAAATACTACTTCCATAAAAACTGGAATAATGACAACACATTTGGTTTTTTTCTTTCTCTAGGGGTATGCTTGTGGTACTTTATGACTTCAGGATAATTGTCCTTTTTTGTGATATAAGTGTTTTCCATTAATTTAACTTGAAATGGCAAATTAAAAATTGCTCTTTGTGATTTCAGAGCACATTTATTTATACCCCTTGGAAGATTAGTTTCTTTCTGAGTATTAGTCATTTTGGTCTTCTTATGAGAATTGCTTGTTAAAAAGTAATATCGGTTGTAATCTCTGACTATTAAAGTTTTCCCCAAATTTTAACACAAAATAGTTCTGCATTTTTGGCACTAATCTAAGTCAATGTAATCATTGGGATATTTATGTATCTACTTTGCATTAGGAATAAATCCAGGAGATACACCTTACCATATAATTCTTATTTGGTTACTTGCTAAAGCTTATCTGAGTAAACAGAAACATGTGCACTGGGTATAGCTAGGGTTAACGTTTAGTCAATGCCCTGGGATCTTTTTATAGCAATGAAAGCCATTCGGAACACAGCCCTAGAAAGTGCACCTTTGATAGAAAGACAAATACAGAAGCAATGAAATGCTCATCTTAATGGCTAACCAGATTGTATTTTCCTGTCTATTTGGCCAACGAATGCTATTCGGATAGGAAATTATTTGTTATTCAAATGAGAATAAGTTATTTTGATATATCAAATATTAGCTTGATGCAACATGTGGATTTCCCATAATCAAACCCTTTAGGAAAAAATTTAAACATTGTTAGTCACATAGGTATTCCTAGAAATGAATCCAAATACAAAGAAAGCTAACTGTGTTTGGTGGTCACACCTGGGAACGGTGGCTGGACACACACACAATGTGGACTAGACAACTCCAATGTGCAGGAGCAAGAGGAGCAACTCCGCAGAAAAACAATGGGAAACAATGAGAGTTCTTGTTCACTTGCTCTGTTCCTGAGATAGTGCTACATGCTTAATATACATTACTGATACATTCCTTACAACTCCTACATTATTTACATGGCATGACCATTTTGGAGATGAGGAAACTGAGGCACAGAGGCACTTTCTAACACTTGCTTTAGGTCAAATAACTAATAAGTATCAGAGTGGGAATTTTTGAATCTGAGTCTGAATTCAAAGTTCATGATATTTCTAAAATTTATACAAATGTAGCTGACAATTGGAAACACTGATATTTTTTAAATTCAAGGGGAAAGACACTTTTATTTTGAATACTTTTGGAACACACAGTTTTGCCATGTTGTGTCACTGTACACATAGCCATAAAAGTTCATATGTCACTTTAAAAAACTGTAGCTGTCAGACAATAAGCAACTTACCTATGCTTTCTTATTAACATATTGCCAGTACAACATTGAGAGAGAACCTGGAGTCATCTTGGGAGCCAAAAAAATAGAAGGAGAATAAAAGAAAAAATACACAGCACCCAAATCTGTAGGACTTTTGTTTTCAAATTTGCCTTTGGTGAATTCAACAGAGAGAATGCCAATTCCTAAAATAACTATCTAATAAAATAAAACTATGTTTCCATTCAATATAATCATTAAGGTTTTTCCATTTGTTTCACATACAATTTTAGGAAAACATTGACTCATATCACCAAATTGTATTCCCTAATAAATGATATTAAGATATCTATTAGTTCACTATATATTGATCCATCTGTAAACTTGAAACAAAATGATGGTAAATCACAACTATTAAGTGTGCACAATTTCCATATAATTCACAGAATTTCCAATAACTATCACCGTAGGAATACAACTGATAATCTTCCCAGTAAACCTTCTATTGAATTTGTGCAGTATGAACTAGAAGTCTAATTTATGTTGTCTATATTTTTCTGTCATCAATATTAATTTTACTATTTTAACTAACAATATGCAATGCCATAATTGAATGCTACATATAATATTACTTTAAATAGCTGTTTTTGCTATGTTTTAACACTATGCCTCAAAGCACTTCCTCAAGTTTAACAAATCATGCAGCCTTGTTATTTCTCCAAGGAATTTAGTTCCCAAATCCAATCACGATGCAAGCATTTTCTGCAAGTTATTTTCATAATGAGTACAAGCTTTGCATGAAATCAGAAAGTAATACAAAACATATGTCTTTAAGAAAACCTCATTAAAGTGATACACTTCACTTACAGGAAAAACCACACAGCAATCAAAATATCAACAATATTTACATGGGGAGTAAATAGGAATAGAAATTTCCAAATTAAAAAAATCAAATAACCGGAAACATGTTCCAGGCTAAAGTTCTGTAAAGAAACAATCATTGACCATAATGTAAAAGGCTCTTGTTTTCCGGCATAGTCTTACCAATGAGAATGCCATGACAATGTTGAAGACAGGTGCAGCTGAAAACTCCAAATCCTACCCAGACTTGCAAAAACAGTATTCAGACTGAAAGTTGTGTCATTCTATCTGGGTAAAGGCCCAGAGCCTATGTATTACAAAACTTTATTCATTTATTTTTAATTTTTTATTGTTGTTCAATTATAGTTGTCCCCATACCCCCCACCCCATTACTCTCTTGGCCTCTGTATCATCCAAAAGATCATCAGGTATGGCCAGTTTTTAAAATCATACAGTCTGACTAAGCAAGAAGCATTTTGGGCACTGATTTTAAAAATCTGTCTGTCTGTATAGTATGATTAATACAGGTGAACCTAGAACTCCAAGTTCTGCATATATGAGATTTCACCTTAAATATAATATTTACACCAGTTTTCAACTTTTCCATCCACAAAATGATAAAAGAAAACAAGTTTTTTGTTGCATGTCAGTAACGAGCACACCGACAGCTGCAGACCACACCACTTTATACAACAGCTGGCTGCAATTATTAATGTCAGTGTAATCTAGAGAGCACTGACACAGGTAGGAAAAGCTTGAGAAAAAATCCTGTCCTTTCTGTAAGACTAGGAATTAATTCTTCACAAAGAAAGGATACTGCCAATTATAACTGAAAAGTGAAAACAGGAGAATTCCCCATACAAATAATGGCTGGTAATCCCTTCTTTCCCTGAAATATCCCAATTTTTTTAAGTAGTAAAGTATAAGACAAGAGCTTACTCTCCTTAGAATATCCAAAGGAGCTTTCGAGAAATATTCGGGTGTCTTCTACATATCCAGGAATCATTAAAAAGGCAAAGCAAACTTCACACTTCACAATTAGATTTGCATCTTAATGGTATTACCTAATTTCAACTGATTCATTTCAACTGACCTATGTGTCTCTTTCTTACTTTCCTTTTTAATAACTTTTGGTTTTACTTTTTGATTTGTTTAGGTTCTTCCAAATATAAAGGAAGATTTGCATCAGATCTTGAACTCTGCAAACTCCACAGTTCCACAGTGGCTCAATTCTATAGACACTGGACTACAATTCCTATCCCCTTGACTTCTACAAAAATAGAAGTAATAAGGCTTATGTCCTTCCCTCACTTTGAAAACACAAACATCAATGTAATTCAGAGCACATCTCTGTGCGAATTTTAATTTCTTTTTAATACAGGAAGTATTGTAATGAACAAATGTGATGCCCTTACAAATACGATTGAAAGGAAGCAACTAGAAACTACAAGAGTGAAGCTTCAAGAAATTTTACATGACAAACACCCCCACACGAGCTGACTTGTTCTCTCAGTGGCCTCTGTTTAATCCAATGGCACATCCTCAGTTACCTGTGCAAATCCACCACACTGGCATCTTGGCACTAGCAAAGCTGTACAAGGGGGCAGTAGGAGAAAGAGATGACATGGAATCCTCTCTTTATAACCTCACCTCTGCTCGCTTTTGAAAAGCTGAAAAATGTCAAATCGAAGCTCTTTTTTTTATGCTGGCACCTTATAAGTAATTATCTCATCGTCCACCTGCCTCCTTGGAATAGGCCTCACAATAGATAAGCAGGGGCTCTTACTCGTATGTCATGCCAGTCACATAATCAGATGGGCTCACTTTCCATTAGAATATGGAAATGAAAAAATTCACGGACTTCAAATATTATTCAAAAAATTGAATTTACAGGAGTTCTCCTGCACCAAGCCAAATGTTATCTTTGACTTTACAAAGAGGATTTCAGGTGTTTTGTACTACTCATTGTTAAGAACCACTGGGAAATGTGAACCTGCAGTCCTCATGATTGCATCCATCAGAAGTATCGATGCTCGTAGGTAATCATTTAGAAAGAGAAATAATGAATTCCTACTGATTGAAGTCATCGGTGTTCCCAACAGCAGTGCCCACACAAATACACAGATGCTATGCAGAAACTGTGAGCCTGAATGTCACCAATTTTCTCCATGTGTGAAAAGTTTCTTGTGTAGGGACATCACAAAGCACGTACTTTCTAGAAGTGAACAAAGCCAGCTTGAAAACCTCAATCACAAAAGAAGCAGAGTAATTTTGTATCACCATTTCCACAGAAGAGATTAGCTTATGTTATTGGAAGCCACCATTAAGTGGCTTCCAGGCTCCACACTGGTCGCCTGCTCTCCAAGCTGACTCCTTTATTGTCCCCTCACAGCCGGTCACTCTTTGTAGTACAACTCTGACCATAACAAAATCCCTAGTGGCACCAGGGCAAGAAATAATCAAAACAGAGGTCGCTTTAAAGGTGCGTTTTGTTTATTTGCTGGAAATCACTGTTCTGGTGTTCTTATTATGAGCCCAAGGGGACAGGGAGAGCTACAGATTCTTTATTCTATACACACCTAATAGCAAAAGTAACAGCACGCTGAACTAGAGCCTTCCTGGGCTTAAATGGATAGCCACTTTCAGAAGCTACCTGCCCCAAAGTGTATTTGAATAGCATGAACAAACGTCCATAGGAATACAAACAATAAATAAGAAATGTCTCAAGCCACATAATGGCATTAGTTCCTAAGTGCTGGGTAAATGCATAAATATATATATGTGGGATGCAAGTGTTTGTTTCTTATACCTGAAAAAAGGGAAACAAATAATATATCACTACTCGGGACTCGATTGCTACCCTTGGCTGTTTGCATTTTAGATCCTCCACATGTCCAGAACCACACAGCAGTGACCGAGCACGGTGCTTCAGCTTCAACGAGCATATCCGCAGCATTCCTCGTTAGCATTGTGAAGATGTGCTACCACATTTAAAAAACACTTATTTAGATTACACGTCATGCTTATTGTGGCACATATGTTGAGGTCTTTCTAATACTTGTAATCCCGCAGGGTGGCCTTCCCTGCTGAGGACATTTACACACTTGCTTGCTAGTCTTGGAGGAACATCAATTTTTCTGCTCATTCATTCTTTTATGAGCCATCTGAGGCTAGCTCTCAGCAAGAAACTAGAGGAAGTTCTAAAGATACAGAAGTCAATTTTCTTTTTAAGATATTATTGCTTGTGCTGCTTTATTTTTAGAATATTGTTGGGAAATTTGAGTTTAAAAGGTATATTCAATAAAGCATAAGAATTGGCAATGGGTAGCAGACTTTCTTAATCTCTTTCAAACACTGATAAAACTGGCTCTTTTTATAAGCAAACGTCAAAGGATATATAATTCTTTTCATAAAGACAAATTGTGTGTGTGTGTGTGTGTGTGTGTGTGTGTGTGTGTAAGAGAGAGGATGAGGAGGAGGTGGAGGAGCAATATGGGGTAGGGAGAGAGAAAGAGAAAGAGAAAGAAAGAATATGGTACAAAACTCACCAAACACATATTTAAAAATGGGCTTTAAAATATACCAGGAGTAGTAACCATAAAAGCAAACATATCCAACAATCTGACTTTTCACTCAATTAAATTAAAACTCAAACGCGTTGGTGGCATCTTTCAGGCTAGGGAACTTATACGGAGTACTGCCTTACTAATGCAGAAAAAGGCTTAGTTCCATTCTCTTGTCTCTGCTAGTGGTTAGGGCTATAGCTACCTATAGTAGTTAGGGCTACGCCTAAGGAGTAACCATTGAGTTAAGGGTGATCTGAACACAAATTCAGATAGTTCCCTTAACACAATTTAAGGGAAATGAGACTAAACTTCTTAAATTATATTTTAGAAGCCATTTTATCATACTCATTCTCTAAGTATTGTGGCTTAGACAAAGTTCTATCTCTGCAGAAAGATGGGTAAACTGAAAAGTAAAAAAAACACGAGGACTAACACCCTTGGGCAACAGTGTCTTACCCCTCAGTGTTAAAAATGATCCACTCTCCAGAGGAAATCACTGAATGACCAAAATAGATGGAACAAAGTAAAAAGAGAACAAATCTCCTAATCCTCTAAGCTGACTTCCATCCTAGCACAGGTTATTCATGTGTAATGAGACTGTTTAGTTAGAAAGAGAAATCAGAGTGAGAACATAGTTCTGGGGTGTTTTTTGTTCTCATCCAAAGCCACTGAGACCTGTAAAATCCCTCCCATCAGAAAGACACAGAAGACAAGGCAATAGCTAATACAAACTAACCCAAGATAGTGCTTTTGATACTAGGAAGTGCCACATCTCCTATAGAATTATGGAAAATGAAGACAAGCAATGCAGGTCAGGGGAGAGAAGAAAGAAAGAAAGAAAGAGAGACTGAAATCTGAAAAGAAAAAATGCTACAAATTATCCTAAACACTCCTGCCTGAAAATTTCACTATTACTCTAGTACTGCTCCCTTCTGTGTGCTAGACATTTTTCAAAGTTATTCTTCTTCCATTTAATCTTCACATCAGCTCTATGAAGAAGGTATCATTATTATGCAGTAGATTGAGAAAACTTGTGCTCACAGAAGGTAACATGTAGCATTGCATAGTAAGTGATAGAGCCAGGGTTCCACTTTAAGTCTTTTTAACTTTAAAGTTCATATCAGTACCTAGCTATTTTTTTAATAATTTGCTAGATACATTTCTGATGACACAGTAGGTACACAGTGCATCTTAAGTTATCTGCCATTATAGAGTGGCAGGAGGACTCAGAAGGCACTGAGACCTTTCTGTGCAGTGACTATACAGACAAGCATGAATTTCCCTATAAAATGGTGAGAAAGGAAGGACTGTTTATAGTGACATGAACCAGCTCACACATTTGCATATTGCTAAAACACATTAGATCTCTTTATGTCCTAACTATGTCCCATGTTTATGATAGACATGTTTTCAAAGTAAGTGTGCTGAATCTGAAGTTGGGTTGGTGCATTCAAAGTTGATTTCATTTGATGGACTGGCCTAGCAGAGCTTTTTTTTTTTTTCATTTTTAAATATATTTTATTGATTATGCTATTACAGTTGTCCCATTTTCCCTTTATTCCCCTCCGCCTTGCACACCCCCTCCCACCCACATTCCCCACCCCTTTAGTTCATGTCCATGGGTCACACATAGAAGTTCTTTGGCTTCTACATTTCCCATACTATTCTTAATCTCCCCCTGTCTATTTTCTACCTACCATTTATGCTACTTATTCTCTGTACCTTTTCCCCCTCTCTCCTCCTCCCACTCCCTTGTTGCTAACCCTCCATGCGATCTCCATATCTGTAGTTCTGTTCCTGTTCTAGTTGTTCGATTTTGTTTTTGTTTTAGTGTGGTTCTTAATAGCTGTGAGTTTGCTGTCTTTTCACTGTCATATTTTTATCTTCTTTTTCTTAGATAAGTCCCTTTAACATTTCATATAATAAGGGCTTAGTGATGATGAACTCCTTTAACTTGACCTTATCTGAGAAGCGCTTTATCTTCCCTTCCATTCTAAATGACAGCTTTGCTGGATAGAGCAATCTTGGATGTAAGGCCTTGCCTTTCATGACTTCAAATACTTCTTTCCAGCCCCTTCTTGTCTGTAAGGTTTCTTTCAAGAAATCACTGACAGTCTGATGGGAACTCTTTTGTAGGTGACTGTGCCCTTATCCCTTGCTGCTTCTAGAATTCTCTTCTTCATTTTAATCTTGGCTAATGTAATTACGATGTGTCTTGGCATGTTCCTCCTTGGGTCCAAGTTCTTTGGGACTCTCTGAGCTTCCTGGACTTCCTGGAAGTCTATTTCCTTTGCCAGATTGGGGAGGTTCTCCTTCATTATTTGTTCAAATAACTTTTCAATTTCTTGCTCTTCCTCTTCTCCTTCCAGCACCCCTATGATTTGGAAGTTGGAACGTTTAAAGTTGTCCTGGAGGTTCCTAAGCCTCTCCTCATTTTTTTGAATTTTTGTTTCTTCATTCTTTTCTGGTTGAACGTTTCTTTCTTCCTTCTGGTCCACACCATTGATTGAGTCCCAGTTTCCTTCCCATCACTATTGGTTCCCTGTACATTTTCCTTTATTTCACTTAGCATATCCTTCATTTTTTCATCTAATTTGCGACCAAATTCAACCAATTCTGTGAGCATCCTGATTACCAGCATTTTGAACTGTGTATCTGATAGGTTGGCTATCTCTTCGTCACTTAGTTGTATTTTTTCTGGAGCTTTGATCTGTTCTTTCATTTGGGCCACTTTTTTTCCCTCGGCAGGCCTGCTACATAGTTAGGGGCAGAGCCTTAGATGTTCACCAGGGTAGGGTATCCCTCGTTGCTGTCTTGTGAAGCTGTATGTGGGGGAGGGGTCCGAGAGGGAACAATGGCTCTTGCTCCGCTCCTAGCATTTTGTAACCTCTACTTTTCATTAAACGTACAATAACTAGCAGATGCAACAATGATTTAAGTTTATGTGTTATTATCCATTTACTTACCCAAGAGAAAGGTAGGGGAGAGAGACTGTGTAGCAAAGCCCAGATTAACTATAGAGTTTTGTGCCCAGGCAGTATATAGACCACCAGGCACCACAGCATTCCAGTCAGTGGGATAGCACAGGCAGAGAGATTTTTCAGCATGTTATTAAGTGAATATTTCTGCACTGCAAAAATTCTCATACTGACAGTTGCCTAATCTTGAAATAGAAGGGCTCATTTAAAAGGAAAAACAATTTTAATCCCTTCAAATTCCAGTCTCTAATGCAATTTAATTGTTTGCGAAATGCTATGTCCTATGAACTTATGCATATCATGAATATTCATAGATGGTGATAAGTGTTGTTAATTTGGGAGCATTTGTGGTAACACATTATAAATGTCAAAGATTTGCTGATGTGGCTCAGTGGATTGAGCACTGGTCTAGGAATTGAAAGGTCACAGGTTCCATTCCTAGTCAGGGCACATGCCTGGGTTGCATGCCAGGTCCCCAGTGGGGTGCACATGAGAGGCAACCACACATTGATGTTTCGCTCTGTCTCTTTCTCCCTTCCTTCCCCTCTAAAAATAATAATCTTTTTAAAAATTAATAAGTGTCAAGGTTTTGTCATCACTAACAAGTCCATGGAAAATAAGAAATTCTATTTCCCTCTTGCTTTTGAAGCCACATATTTCACTCATCACTTTATTTTCACAGACAGATAGCATTAAGCAAGCTTACAATATGCAATAGTCACATCTAGTGCATCCAGAATCCTTTCATCTGCATAATTTTTAAGTATTCAATGTCTACAGGAAACTTGTCAATCATGAAAAATGGACATGTGCCATTTTCAGTTACCAAGCCCTGTACCAAGAATACAACAGTCTTGTTCACTGTCATTAATGAAATGTTTGTGTAATGACAGCAGCTATCTATCACTTGAGTACTTACTATACACCAGACACAAATGTACTACCTACATGGTATATTATGTATGCTGTCAATCATTCAAAGTACTAAGTATTCCATTAGAAGAGAAATAAGGAAAAAACAGTGGCCATCATGGTGGACATGCTAGCTGTCCAGCGAAATCAGTTGTTCTCAATTCTAAATGTGTATGGATGCCAACATAGACACTGTATGTGCCCAAGCTCCCTTACAGTTAAATGCAGCCATGTGCCCAAGCTCTTGCCAATGGAGTGTGAATAGAAGCAATGTGTGCAAATTCCACCCCAATGTTTGAGTGGAAGTCAGTAGACCCAGATTAGATTCTCATCCTTCTTATAGCTACGATGCTATTTCAGCCCTGTTCCTAAATAAGGAGCAGAACTGCCAGCCAAATAAAAACATTTAGGGCTGTTAGTTAACCACTATTTTCATGTCTGTTTGTTGCAGCAGCTTAGCCTACCCTAGTTAATAGATCATACACACATGTATGGTCATAGGTATGTATGTATATACATTCACACATGTATACATGTATATAAGTTTTATAGTCAAAAACCACCAGGGGCTTTTACTTTTACTTTTGCAGGTTTATTAATCCATTAAGTTCTATAAGAGTGAGTACAAACCAGACTTCCAAGAACACCCACATGAACTACAAATAAAACTATTGTTTTCTGATTATGGCATCATTAATAATAAATAATGTAATTATATGGTCTTGAGCTAGAATTTTATAGTTCACAAAATATTTCAATAACACTTTCGTTTGATCCTCATTACATTCCTTTTACTTTGTAGATAACAAAATAAAATTCAGAGCAGTGAAGTGACTTGCCAGATAGTCCACAGCCCTCAAGCAGCACAGGAGGCCCTCAACCGGAATCTGGGCTCATCAGACTATGCCTACCTACGGCCTCTTTGGTCTGGTGTTTCTAATATTTGCCCCAGCAATCCACCTAATCTGAACTGTTCATTTCAAAAGAAGAGAATTTTGCTCGTGGCTTTTTTTTTTTAATTAAAAATTAGCTAAGATCAGACTTTCCTACATCCATATATTTGAGTCTGTCTGGTATATTTGTGGTCTTCTTTTTTAATTAACTGTATTGGGGTGACATTGGTTAATAGGATTATATAGGTTTCAAGTGTACATTTCTATGATACATGATCTGTATGCTGCATAGTGTGCCCACCACCCATTTAACCCCCTATATTTGACCCCCTTTACTCTTTACTACCCTCCCCAACCCCTCCTTTCGGTAACCACCATACTGTTGTCTGTGTCTATGATGTGTATTATTCTGAAAAATTCAACTATGCAGAGAAACAGACAAAAAAAAAAAAAGAATAATTTTAAAGTTTTTTTTTTTTCAAGATTTTATTTATTTATCTTTAGACAGAGGGGAAGGGAAGGAGAAAGAGAGGGAGAGAAACAGCAATGTGTGGTTGCCTCTCACGTGCCCCCTACTGGGGATCTGGCTCAAAACCCAGGGATGTGCCCTGACTGGGAATCAAACCGGCAACACTTTGCTCTGCAGCCTGCACTCAATCCATGGAGCTACACCAGCCAGGTAATTTTAAAGTTTAAAATCTCTTAGGAAAAAGTCTCCAAATTATCTTCAGGTTTTGTTAGTAGTGTAACACAGTGAGATTTAAGGCACTGGAAATAGAAATTGATTTCTTAAATAAATACATAAATATTTCTAGAGAAAAATCTGTATAACTTTTTTAAAAATCACTTTTCTGTCCTGGATTTCAGAAAAGTTTTATTATTGACATGACAGTTGGGACAGTTATATTTTTCTACTTTCTATGATATCTCCCTCAGTCAAATCTAATATTCTCCTCATGACTCTTCCAAATTCTTCTTTGCTACAGTTAGACTGCACATAATTCTGTGTGTGCAGAACCTTCCCGAAGCATTCCTCACCAATCTCATGTCGTCTTTAAACAATACTTCCCCATCTCTCAAAAGAAAGAAAACAACAACTTCTACCAATTCTCTATGCCGCTGAATTAACCAGCTGTTCTAGTGTTATATGGAACAAAAAGCAGAAGGAATAAACATACAATTTATTTCTTGTCCCCATAAGTATCCCTGTGTGCTAGAATTCAGATAAGACAGTTTTCCTGAAGGCCCTGAAGATGTAAATAGCTGCTCAGGGCAACATCAAAGTCTCTGGGAAAAAATAATACAAAACTGGAACCTCCAAAAACGAGAAAAGAGCTCAAAAGTGGAATTCTGATAGAAATGAAGGCTCATTGAATTTTAGATTCCTGTAGTATATTAGTCTAGATTTAGGTGATTAACTTTCTGAGACATTTAATATAAATGAAAATATTACATATTCTTCAAATCCAAGATAATTATTTATGAATCCATCAACCATAAAAGGAATTATTCAACACCAGATAAATTATTAAATTCATTAATTAGCAACCTAGAGAATTATTGTTGGCTGACTTGACTAGGTCTCTCCTTAAAACCAACAGTTTAAAGACATTTCTTTGAATTAATTTGACACTAGTGACTTCAGAAGCTACAAAACACATGTAACTTGGTTGAAGGAGATGCTTTTATTCTGTGATCTGTTTTCATTAATTGAAGAAATATTCACTGATATTTTGGATCAAAGTCATTGCATAAGCTATCTTTACATAAGAGTAAATTAAAATTTAAAGTTGACTCTTAAATTACCAAGTAATGATTGTTTAATTACAAAAGAGGAAATGCTTAGTAACTTCTTTCTGGATTGTTAAAGGAAAGCAATAGTGTTGGTGAGGAAATGAGGATCAGCAACAAGTGTGGCTCATTTCTGAGAAGAAACTTATTTTAATGACTGGCTCATTAAATCCTTCCAATATTATGCAATAGATGTTATAAAGCTTGAAGAAACTTTATAAAGATATACAGGATCCTTAGCTGACAGGATCCCACTTTTTCCAGTTCTCTCCCAAACTCTGACAACTTATCAGTACTTTTCAGTATGGCCTGTCTCCTTTCCAGACCTTTTTCTTATTGTCCCATATACCCGCTCACGATGGTCTCATCTGCATCCATGAATTCAACTGCTGTCAATATGCAGATTGCCAAAATCCACATCTTCAATACAAAACTCATTCTAACTTCCCAGCCCATATTTTTAGGGTGAAGGGTTTTTTTTAAAGATTCTTAGATCTTTTATTTATTATTAAATAATAAATAACTTATTCTTAAGTTATTTATTCTTAGAGAAAGGGGAAGCGGGGGAGAGAAATAGCAACAGGTTACCTCTGGCATGTCCCCAGTTGGGGACCTGGCCTACAACCCAGGAATGTGCCTTGACCGGGAATCGAACCCATGACCTTTTGGTTTGCAGGTGGGCATTCAATCCACTGAGCCACACCAGCCAGTGGCCCAGCGCATGTTTTTAAAACCTCTACTTCTATATTACAGGGATCTCAAAATTCACATGTTGCAAATTTATTGTCTCTACCCCCCACCTCACACATAAATAATGTTAGCCCTCCTGTGTTCTCTCTCTCCACCACTGGTTTCAGTCTTCTCCTTTAGTATTCTTGGGCACATTCATGAGTACCTCTGGCCTTCCCATCACCAGAGCAAGGCCATGCTTCACAAGGAAGATGCAAGAACCCTAAAATTCCCCACTGCAATTTACTTTGGCCTCTGGAGATCTGTGAAGCCCAGTTTATGTGCATGTTTCACATGTTTTTCTTGAAAACATTCCTAAAATTCCAACTATAGTCTTTCAGTTGAGTCAGGTAGTCTGAGTCAGACTCTATTCCCAATGCCATGTTGTCATTTGCAACTGCCCCTCTCACCAAGATCAGCTCTCCAGGAACCACACTTTCTCCAAAAAAGTCATCCATGCAAAGAGAAGCCTAGACAAACTGCTGGTCTTGCACACCCAAAAGTATTTGGATCTCTGCTTCATCTCCACTATCACACACACACACACACACACACACAACCCTGCAAACTCGAGGTCTGCATTTCCCATCATCTCTCACTCTCCTGAATCCCTGTTGCAGAGGCAGGTAATAAACTGACATAAGCAAAGGAGCATGCATTCAAAATGTCAAAGTTTACAAAAATATACTTTATCAATTAATTTCAAATTATTTAAAATCTGAAAATTCTGTGGGGTTAAAGTCAATATTGTGGTTTGATAAATGTTTAACAGCATGTTGTTACTAAATCTATGATCTACAATCAGTATTCCTGACTCAAATTAATTCTAGGATATTCAGATTAATCTGGTCCAATTTAATCACTTTCTTCAGAAGAAGCTGCTCACAAAAAGTAAATCAAGTAGCACACTAATGACAAAGCCAATTACTTAATCTCCCTGCATTAATTTTTTACTGCTACATCACAAATTACCACAAATTTGGCCATTTAAAACACTACCAGTTTATTAGCTCATAGTTCCATATGTCAGAAGTCCAAGCACAAAGACGCTGGTTTCGGTGCTCAGGCCTCACAGACTGAAATCAAGGTGTCAGCCCACCTGCATTGTCATTTGGAGCTCGGCTGCTCTTCCAAGACCATGTAGATGTGGCAGAATTCAGTTCCTTGCAGTTGTGGGACTGTGCTCCCTATTTCTTTGCTAGCTCTCAGCTAGAGGTTGTTCTCCTAAGAGCCACCCACATTCCTTTCCATGTGGCCCTCTCCATAGTCAAAGCAAGCAACGTATATTCTCTCTTGTGACCAAAAAAAAAAAAAAAAAAAAAAAGACACACAATTTTGACTCACACTGAACCTCATTCTCTAGAAAGAATCCAATCGCTTTTTAAAGACTCACCTGATGAGGTCAGGCCCATGGTAAGTAATCTGCCTTTCTGAAAACCCTGTTATATTCACAACTCGGGCCCACATTGAAAGGGATGGGATTATATAACAATGTACCCAGAGGGTAGAAATCTTGTGGGACACCTTAAAATTCTGTCTACTACATTACCCTTCCTACTTATAACAGTTCTTTCCTATCCCATAAGCATGAACTAGATTGAATTACTCCCTGGGCAGGAACACAGTAGAAGACAGGAAAAGGAACCAAAGAAACAGGGGAGAAGAATCTGTGCTACTATTACAGCCTCATTGATTTGCCACATATGTGAACTTGACAAAATTCTAAAATCTATACATCATTCAGTGTGGATCTATTAAAACTGAATTTCTCTGGCCCAGTTTCATAATTTACAAAACAATGATTCCCACTTTGTAGGATCATCCATTCACACATAACATGTTTATATTATAAAACTTACCTAGCACCAGAAAAGAAAATGGTCTCAACTTTATGTCAATATTCACAAAGAGTAGCCTCCGCAACCAGCTCATGAAAAAGCAGCCTCCTACCCCTTTGACAGATGGTCTATTTGCTCTTAGCATCAAAACCTTACCCTACATAATGCTTCTATTTGTAGAATTATTGTAACATCTTTGCAATTATTTAATCATTTTAACTTTTCTGGTTACCTCTACAATTACTGTCACATTAATTTTACAATTTAAAAAATCCATGTAAAACACGTACAGCATATATTACATTTCTCATTATGCAGATGGGGGGAAAAAAAGCCTATGTTTGGGAAAGGTTAAAGGATTTTTCCTCTGCCAGTTAGAACCAAGAGCAGATTCCAATTTACTTTTCATCTGTCCTGAGGCACTTCCTATTCCACCATTGCTCCATCATCTTTATTCGTAAGCAACGGTTTTATTTTTAAGGGTACAAACATCACATCTTGTTTACCTGGCTTTACACGGGGCCCAGCACAGGCAGCGCCTGCTGACACGGTCGATACTGAACACTGCCGGACGCCAAGCACAGTTCTGGCTGAAGTGCTGGGGCTATCCCAACACCAGTCACAGCCTGGCCTTCGTGAAGCTTATCAAGTTCAGACATGACTTTCGAGGAGAGTGATTTCTGACTCAATCTCCAGAGAGAAACTGAAGCCCCAAGAACAGAGTCTTGACATGGGTTATGAGACAGTGATTATATCATGTATCAAAATAACCAGTCATAAACTCATCACAGTGGAACATTTCATTTGACTTCTGAAGAATATCCAATATAATTTTATAATATAGTTGCTGAGAATAACGTGCCATTTACTCACTCGCTAAAAAGAGGTTAACACATAACAGTAACTATGGGTCCACTGCGTTCTACAGCTTTTTTCTTTCCCATGAAACCCTGCAACAACCCTTTAAGGGTAGGTGCTATTATTACCCTCATTTTTAAAGTGAGGAAACTAAAGGGGGGAAATGCCCAAACTCATACAGAGTAAGTAGTAGAGCTGAAATTTAAACTCTTAAAATGTGGTTCCAGATTCGAAGCCCATAAGCAGTGGTGGACTCTATTCCTCAATAATCATGTGTTGAGTGTCTTCTAAACTCCAGGCACCGAGAATGTATTCTTTATGTTTGTTATTCATGGATAGTGTAAACTGAAGCCACAATCTGATCTGACTACAATACAATCTGACCAGAATCACCTCTTCGGGTAGCAAATGTGCTGCCATAGTTTCTACAACTTTCACAGACAGTGAACACTCCCTCCTTCTAACACTCCTGTTATCAGAAGAAAGTTTTTATTTGTACAGGAGTTACAGAAAGTAGAAAAATGCTTACTGGACAACCCCCCGACTCACAATCCAATTAAATATTTCTCTGGGGTACATGCCAAACATAGCAGGTTTTCACCTCTTGCAAACTCTTTGAATAATACCTCTCCTCCCCACCATCAAAACAAAACAAACTTAGACATCTGAATCTGAACGATATTTTTTATAGTGGCAAACTGAAATCACATTTGACCGCAAAGACTTGTACATTCTTTACAAATAAAATTTTATTCTGCCATTAAGATCTTTGGTTTGTCTCCCAAAGTTTTTGTTAAAAGTTTTATTTATTTATTTTTAGACAAAGGGGAAGGGAGCACCAATCAGTTTCCTTTCCTACACACCGACAGGGACTGTACCTGCAACCCAGGCATGGGTTCTGACTGGGAATCGAACTGGTGACCTTTCACCTTGCAGGACAATGCCCAACCAACTGATCCACACCCGTCAGGGCAGTCTCCCACGGTTTTAGCATAAAGCAGAAAAGTATGTCTTATATGTTTTAAATATACTTTTTATGTAGCAATGGCCATATAGACAGTGGATAAACTAGTATAGGTGTATCTTTAGTACACTAGAGTCTCAATAGATTATCTTGGTCATTAAAATATCTAGAGCATTAAAATTTTCAGTAGCCTTAGCATTTATGTGACATTTTTCTTTTTTACCATCTAATTTCAATTCTTCCCACACTGCTGACTGTTATTTGGAGCATGTTTTATTCTCATGTGTGTGCTTCAACAGATACATATAAGAAGAGATGCATCAGTATTCCTAGGGTGTTCCTAAACTGAACTCTAAATTCAAGAGATTTATGGCTTAAGTATGAGTACACAGTATATTTTCAAAAGAGCCAACCTTTCACCAGAATCTGTACTAGGTATGCAAAGAAAGACAAAATCATCTAGCAACTGTACTGCATTCTTCTAACATTTTTCTCTCACTTTTCTCTAGTCTACTCCCTCTAGTAATGTTCAAGTCAGTTTATAGGAAAGCTTTTGTAGAGCACAAACCACTTTCCAATTATATGCTTAATACTTAAATGCCTAATGGCTTATCTAGTACTTGTTTAAATAATGAACCCAATTATGACAACTATTAGCATGTTTCCATTTGCTCTTCTCTAATTAGAATAGTATAGTACCAATGTAGAGACATGACACAAATGATGCTGAAGAGAGCAGAACAAAGTCATACTCACAAGAAGTGGGAGGGGTCTCTTGGCATGTTTACTGAGACATAGTTTAAAATGCTGGCCAAAACCTGAGAGCAACATTTGGACATGAGTCTTTAATAATTTTTATAAGAGAAATTCAGCTCCCCAGAAAGGGAAAAAAATAATAGTCAAAGGCAAGAAAACAAATGGGTAAGAAATTTCAGTGTGGGAAGACGAAAAAAGGTCTAGAGATGGATAGACGGTAATGGTTGCATAAAGTGAATGTACTTAATGCTACTGAACTGCACACTTTAAAGTGGTTAACATTGTAAATTTCATGTCATGTATATTTTAACACGATTTTTAAAAATAGAATAGGATAATTTCAGATATTGAGAAAGGCTAAGCAGGGCAAAGTGATAAGAACAAGGATGGAGACAGCATTCAAATGAGTTAGAGTACTCAGAGGAGGTGACATTTTTTTGAGAACTGAATGATAAAACTCAGGAAGGGAAGACCTGGGGTGGCGGGTTAGCATTTCAGGTAGACAGAAGAGCAAATGCATGAAATCCGCATTTGGAGAACTAGAAAGAAGGCCCACTGGAAAGAATCCCAGGAATGCATCGATAGGTCATGACCTAGTAGGTAGGCATCATAGGCTAGGAAAGCAGTGTAAATTTTCTTCTAAGGACACTGAAACATTAGGAGGTTTGGGAGAAATGGAATTATTTTGATGTGGACCCTAGCCCATGGGGTCTGTGTGTTGTGGCTGCAACAAATTCACATGGACTAAAGAAGTTCTGTGGAGAAAAAAGGGATGGCATGGCCGCTCTCTAAGTGAGAAAGAGGGCCCAACCCCTCCCTGGACAGGCTTTTATTGTTTTTCCGGGCACACTACATCCAGAATGGTCCTCATTTACTATGCACAGGTTCGCTTTGGTGGTTACCTTTTACAGAAAACAAAGGAGAGGATGTTACTAATTACTACAAAGAAGAAGGATATTTGCAAATACAAAGGGAAAAGTTGTTGAACTGGTTACACTCCATACTTGCGATGTTTAGCTCAGATTTTAGGAAGTTACTTTGCAGTAAGCATTTGCTGCCTCAATTTGGGGTGAGGGAGTTTTAGCAACAGCAAACCTCATAACAGCCTAGGTACAATGCAGGCCTGATTCCCCACAGGAAAACCTACCCGTGGGTATGGGTCCCATGTGCCAACCTCACTCCCAGTTGGTTTTCCGAATCAGGGGTTGGGAGACATTCCCCATGCCACAAGGAACAGTCCCCTAGTTGGTAAAAGATTGTTTGGGCCATTGTGTAGAAAATAAATCATAGGAAGGCAAGAATCAAAGCAAATTCATTAGGAGTTACTACAGAGTAGAGATGACGATATCTTGCAATAGATGATAGCAGTGAAAATGGAGACAAATATATACATTTAACATATGTTTTGATGGCAAAGCCAACAAATCTTACTGAATTATTTAGAGATAGTAGTCATATGCATACATTGCCTGTCCATCTGGGACAAAACTGATTTCTGCCCATTATCCCAGTGCCCCACACAGTTAGGCCTCTTTTATTCTCAACCTTACCCCAGTTTAGACAATAAACCATATAGTTGCCCTAGCTATGAGGAATTAAATACAAAAGGCTCAAAAATGACTCTTCGGCTTGACTAACAAGAATTTTATGGTGTTGATGTTTCAAAATGGTGTATTAACAATATCATTAAGGAAGGAAAAAATATAGGTAGAACTTTATATTCCATTTGTTACATTCATGAGTCATTTTTATCCAGTCATTCAATGATCCCATGCTCCTCCTTCCACCCCAATGCAGTAGATATGTACACATCTGAGAACTTCAGAAGGAAAAAAAATAAGGCAAATTAAATCAGCCAACTAAATGATAGTTCAAAAAACTAACTGACTGGAAAATAAGAAAAAGAGAGCAGCTTTCAGGAGGGAGCAGCATGCACAGGAGTAGCTGTCATGATGCCCACTTGTCTGCCTGCTCCTACAGTGACAACGTTCTTAGGCGGTCATCTTTCCTCTGGCAAGGCTGTGGTAGAATAAGCTCTAACCTGGAGCCTGGAGCCTGCAATGGGTTTATACCACTAAGTGTAGTTGAAGGAAAGACTCTCAAGAAAAATCTCAGGGGAAAGAACTCTAAATTGAGACTGCTTATTCCACAGAAAATGGCACTGGCAATGGATAAACAAAAACATCAAAAGTAAGGAACTTGGGCTATAGAAGAATTCTTTTTCTGAAGGAGGATCATGGCACAGGAACACTTTATATCTAGATAATTAAACATGGTGGATAAAATCCTGTGTAAGTTAGAAGTCAAAAAAATATGTATGGACAATTGTAAGTTGTCAAGGCATGTCAGGTTTATTGTGATTTTGCATTCTGGGAAAAAAATCCGGGTTGATGTGGCCTAAAGAAATGCCTACTCTCTAGCCTCCTCACACACAAAAAGATAAAACTCTTATAAAACAGTACTGCTTTTTCTTTCCTTTTATCCAAAGGAAAGCAGCAGCAATGAAAAAAAAAAATCCCCTAAAGTTTTTCCTAATTCTAAAGTTCCACAGATTTCCTCAAGGCCAAAATAGAATTTCAGACAAACCCTGAAATAATTGTTAAACCAAATTAATACCAAAGCCCACCACTAGAACCACTTCCCTTTATTAATATTTGAAAGCCAGTTAGTTAAGACTAAAGCCTCTTACTACAAAATGAAACATATTTTTTATGTGATGGATAATTGACTGGAGGCTCACAGTTCACATGACCTGGGTAAAAAAGCAAATAGAGAGATTAGTTGTGTTTCAAAGGAAATTGTACTCCCCCTGCTGCCCATAATTTCTAGGCTATTTAAGCCTCGGTTTTGTGAACTATCCACATCCTATGTTTTCCTGTATTACCCTAAATGGAAGAATCTTAGCAGTGCCCAAGGACTTGATGCTGATTTTTTAAATCTTGGTAATTGGTTTTGTCAGTTAATAGCCTCAGGATGAGCCAAACAGGATATGAAGAGCAGCAGAATATAACTAGAGTCTAAATTCAGCTATAACATCATGAGGAGGAAAGGAGGAAGGAGAGAGAATATGAATCCCTTCGGGCCAATTGAATCTACTCTATATTCCTGTTGACTTGATCCAATCTTTCAAATATATATGGTTGACAGAAGTATCTGAATGATCTTTAAAAACCACTGAGCTGAAAGAAGTAATTGCTAAAGAATCATTAAAATTGAAGGTAATGTGAAGTGCACTACTTGTTCAGGTTTTCAAGATCAACAGCTGTCGGTAACGCTGGAGTAGGCTTTTGTCTATGCAAATACTATTCGTCTTGCACCATCCTTTGCTTTTATTCTCTTAACAGAGTTCTTGAACCACAGATATTTCCACAGATCCATCAAACCTCGCTCATCATTGTATCCTGACTCTAAATTAAGCCAGATATCATTTAGATGTTAGTCTCTATGAGTTATGTGCGACCTAAATAATATCAATTTTCACAAGACTGACTGAATATTACATTCCATTCAAAGCTACCTTCAGGCCCTTGCAGTGACTGTTCATTTTACTTAACATTAGAGTCTTCCCTAGTTTCACATTCAGTTCACATTGCCTTTTTCAGTGCATTAAATTTCAACATGACTTCAAAATAGTCTCTAACCTCTAGTCCAAAGGAGTTAAACTCCTGGAGAATTCAAAAATTTCAATTAATGGACTGATTTGAAAGCTTTCTCTACAAATAAGTGATTAGCTATAGGAATTCGAACTCTGAACAAAATCTCCTGGCAGGCATAATCTGATAGAAAATTTTCAAATGCCACCACAAAGTTACCAAAATTTTACTGCAAAATCAAAGAAAACAGAAAATGAAATGCGTTTCTAGTTTGAAAAATAGAGACTTTTACAGTTTAAAGAGTAGTGGGGTTTTTTAACAGAACAGTCAGCATCACATTAAGCAATCTGCTGATTCAGAAAGAGAAAGAGCTTGCCTCAGGACTGAGAATAAGACATTTTCCTTTGACAATCAAAAAAAAAAACTAGAGGCTGAAGTAGAGTCCAGCTACTATTTAGACTAGTAGTAGTCACTGCTAGTCTAAGTGCTAGAGCCACAAGGTCAACTGAAAAACTAGTCTAGTCTCTACGTCTTCTCCACAACCATTTAATCATTCCCTTTTCTCTCTTGTTGAACAAATATTGTTTCTAAAAAAAAATCCCATTGCAACCTTCATTTTCCACAGAAAATATTCTCAGTCAGAGCAAGATGAATGAGCAAAGGTATCTCTTCTTCTGTTGTTTAATCCTTTCCAGAAATCTGCCACTTTTGTTTAAACATTTCATAAATCCTTCAGAAGATAGCCAGTTTGGGCCTGAATTCAATTTATAATTAAGACTGGATAATGCTGGCAAAGCTGGATTCATTACTATATACATATATATACACACATACAGATATTTGTGCCTATTCTCCATTACTTTGACATTTTCAGAAAATCTGAACAAAAGATTTAAATATTCATGTATGCAGTATACCAAAATTAATCAAACAGGCATTGTTCAGTGCTTAATATGTGCCAAGCATTTTGCTAGGTGCAGACACATCCTTTTCTTATTTCAGGTGCCAAGACAAAGACTTGGCTTGAAGTCCCAGTATAAGTTCCACCTTTCTCATCCAAATTTTCTGCATCTATTCCAGTCCATAGTGATTTTTATTCCCTTTTTCTAAGCAACTATAGCTTTTATGTCTATATTTCTCATTTTAATTCAAGGTAGTGAATGTCCATTTGACATTAAATAACATCATTACAGAGGTTGGTACAGGCTTAGCTCAGAGAAGATGTATGTTAATTTGCCTCCCTCTTTAACATAATTATATACTTATATAAACACATGAAAATCCATTATATAATGATTCTCCAGACACAGGCCTTCACGTTTTTATGCCATGCACTTTATAATCTTCTTACCACTAAAGGGTGGAGAAGAGGAGGATTGTCAAACTACCCATAAAGAACTGATAGATCTGGAATTACTGGAAGTCTGACCCAGTAATTCAGATCTTTTCTCATTATCCCTATCTCCAGTGCAATATAATGTGAAGGTCCCAGATTAACAGCCACACCTACGTGATTCCAGTCCCTACCTATTCATATTCAATGACTGTCAAACTGAAGGCAAAGGGCAAGCTCAATCACAATACTTTTCCATAACTATCTCAGACCTGCTTGCTGTGCAGGAAGGAGATTTGAAGAGTTGCTAGTAAGTGTTTTAAGGAGTTTCCAATGTAGTGTAAAGCATTCTAACCACAGTCAACAGATTATCAAGTCGAGTGACACATTATTGTCAACTGATCATTATCTGGTGTGATACTGGGCAAAAACACAGAATCCTTTGGACATTTAAAATCATTTTTAAAAAGATAAATAACACCCACTGCTACAACTACTCTCCTATTGGTATCTCTATCCACAGATTCTACCTTCTTTCTTGATAACATGGACCAGGCTGTGCTTCCAGCTACGATCTACCATCCATTTGCGCACCAGTCCCACCCCCACCCCCAGCCCACACCAGTCCCAACCCCACCTCACACCACATGCTCAGGAACATGAGTCCAGCCCTTCTTCCCTCACTCTTACATTAGCAAACTGTCCTTCTATTAGATCACTACCACAGACACGCAAACAGACTGTGATTTCTCCCATGTTATTTAAATTAAAAAAAAAAACTTTCTCAACCCCATTCCCTGGAACCGTCATCTCCTAATCACCTCATTTATGGCCAAGCCTTGACAGCAAACCTCCCTAAAGGAGTTGTTTAAACTCCTCTCTCCAGTGTCCAGCCTCCCCTGCTCCCCAATCGGCCTTTCATTCCCTCTGAAGCCGTATGGAGGTGATAAATGACTCTGTATCTTAATCAATTCCATGGTCAGTTTTCACTCTCCATATTACTTGACACAAATAATCATCTCAGTTACCTCAAAATATCAGTACTCACCTGGTTTTCCTTCCGTTCATCCTCAGCCTGCTTTACTGATTCCTGTTCAACGCCCCAATGTCAAGAACAGTAATTTTCAACCAATGTGCTGCAAGAGTTTTTAAAACATGCAATACCTAACTATTTAATCAGAGTTACTGACCTCTCTTTCCTTAGATTATCAAATTTTAAAAAAAAATGACAACAGCTAACACAACAGCTGTCCAGTGTGAATGAATCAAAATTAGACCTGTTTTTGTCACATCAGCAAAAATATATTTTTGTGTGTGTCACAGAATTTTAGTAATTAGTTTACGTCAGATGAAAAAGGTTGAAAATTGCTGGTCTAGAACAGAGCCCAGGATATGGGGATGTCCAATATATATCTCTTGAATCAAATAAATGAATCAATCAAACAATCAATCTCGTTAACAAATGTATTGAAAATCTACTAAAGTAGGTTAGGAAATGGCTCCAAGGTTAATGGTATGATTTTTTTTTTAACATATCTGTCTGTTTGCAGGAATATTCTATCAAGGGGGAAAAAAGTATAATGTTAAAATTTCCTTAGACAGTTCAGAGACTTGGGTCCTGCAAATTGTGTCCCTCCAAATCTCATATAATATTTTAAAATCATTATAATTAAATAAATAATTACCATTTATTATTGGTCAGACATCTGTTTCCAGTCAATTATACACATCAATAGAGGTTTTCTTTCCAATATAATAACTTGATAGTCCATTTATATCCTCTTTATAATCAATATATCCAGCAAATTTTTAGACATCCGATAGAACTTAGTACACAATTTTATTATTTTAGACTATTATCAAGGGCTTGGCTGTTATAATTTTGTGTTTATAACACACTATTGCTACATCTCTGCTTTATTTGATTTTCTGTCATCAGCTGGAAACAAAACCTCCAACAATATTGCTCCTTTGGGAAAATATTATCTGTTTTATAGAACCATTTTCAAGAAAGTGTTGTGATGTAAATCAATGACTGAATGCATTTATATGTTTTTAACATAAGCCATTCTGTGTGCATGCTGTGGGTTTATCAAGGTAGTATTGATTAGGAAAATGAAGATTTCAAACATATGTAATTAAAATGATAACTATTTAATGGTAAGATCCAACAATGACAAAATTTAGATTGCATATTGGTATTGCTAGAGATTTATTTAAACTAATAGAATTTTTAAAAAACTACAGAATTCACACATTCAAATGAATTTTGGCTTCAGAGTTGTATGTATCTTAGAAAGAAAGAATCAACAAGACCCTCTGGGGATTATAAATTTTAATTATAAATTTTAATTATAAAGATAACTACTAGAACTTATACATCCAAATTTCCAAATACATGGTGTTCTCCTCAAAGTGGTAATCTTGCAAGGCTGTGCCACGATCCAGTGACAGTACCACATGCTCAGATCATTTTTGGCACTCCACCTTCAGAAACATCACTCAAGTCCACATCACACTCTCTTAATTGTCCTCAGAGGACCACATGTTCATACTTTGAAAGTGGATTTTTTTTTTTTTGAGAACCAAAATTATTTGGTGTCAAGTCCAATAAATCAGAGAAATGATAAAACCAAGTAATACTATCTTGAATCTAAAACAAGATTGAACCACAAAATAAAAAGGCAGATGTCCTCGTAAAGATTGTTCCGAAGGCAGGTCCCAACGAGGAGATTTTAACATGTACTGAGCAATTGCAACAGGGAAGAAACGTGTGCAGCCTCCAGGGATGAATGCTCTGGGAGCGATCAATCACTTGGATTACACATTCAGGAACTTACATGTTTTTAAAATTCCTTCCTGAGGATATTTGTAAATTCAGGTACCGAGGAGCCAACCTTCCCCGTCTTTCTTAGGGTTGGTCTCCTCACTTAAAATATATCTATATCATTGACTAGGGTGGCTCTTGGCTTTAGTAAGAATTTGAGAAATTTGTTTACCTTTTAAAGTTTCCAAGGGACACATAACACGGGGAAGAAATAGAACAAGGGTAAACCTAATTTTTTATCCCTGCATTATCTAATATATTTATTTACTTATTTTGGCTAAAATTGAATGCTTACTGCCTTCCAGATACTGTTCTAAACACATTGAACATATTAATTCACTTCATCTTTACAAGAATCTTGTAATACACATTCTATAATTGGCTTCATTTTGAAAATGAAGAAACTAAGATCAGAGAGATTTAGAAACCACCAAAAACCACATAACTCAAAAGATGTAGAGTCGGGAAGGGAAGACAGGTGATTCAATCCTGACCTGATCTCTGAACTACAGTGCTATATTACTTAGAATATTGGCCAAATTGTCATGACAAATTAGTAAATATATGTTTCAGAAGCACTAAAATTTGTAAGAATACAGAGAGATAATAAAACATCAGTCATTGACAAATTCACCTTAATGGCCTAGTTTTACAAATGCTAAGGATGTTTCTAATAGTATCATTATACCTAAACAACCACAGATCCTGTGTCCCAGACTCCATACATAAGGCCTTCTTAAGCTATCTGAGTAAAGCAGTGAAGACATCTGGCTTGCATGCTCTCAGCAAACTTCCCTACCTCCTGATGCAACCACAAGAGCATCCTAAGCCTTATACTATGGGAGTCAGAAATGTAAGGTCCTTAAGCATCAGACACAGTGCTCAGCACTTAGGCTACCCCCTGAGAGAAGGGATATAATTGCCACCCTGCTGGAGTTAACACCTCGAGGGGTCCACAGTCAGGAAACAGGTAAACCAATTACATAAATGTTACTCAAATTTATGAGGGAAGTGAACATGCCACTATGGTAGAGAGTGAAGGGGATGATTAGGAAAGATCTAGAAGACACGGTCAGGCCTAACACACTGAAACCCTAAGGTCAGATGGCACAGCAGTAAATACAATGTAGAAGAGCCACAGCAAGAAAAAGTTATGAATACAGTATTCGCCTCTGGTTGGCACAGCTCAAACAAACCACTTTTAATGAGGCAGACCCCTGTGAGTTGAGGTGCCCAACACTCACATAGCCTAAAAAGGGTTAAAAGGCCAAAAATCCCCCTTACTGAAAGTATCTTGATTCTACAGTATTAAACTTGGGGTGAGGCTCTATCACACTCAGGAATCTGCAAACATCCTCACCCTTGGATTGTTAAAATCATGGGCACACTTGCAATGATCATTTTCTGACTCATGGTAATGTTAAAGAACACTAACATTGCCCAGTGGTAAAGAACCCTTTTCTGCTAATCCTTAAGTATGAAGCAGGGCTTTGAGAACCAGCCTACCTCAGAAAGTCTCTCTGAGGATGTGATATTTAAACTGAAATCTAAAGGATGACAAGGAGCCAGTTATGCAAATCTCCATGAAAAAGAGCATTACAGATCTGGTTCAAAGAGTAAACTTTTTAAAAACTGATCTTAGAAAAATGTCTCTCATGCTGCCATATCTTTCTTAACACCTTTTTACATTACCATATCCCACTACCATGAAGCTGGCATCCCACAGTAAGATGGGGAGGCTGCTATCAAAAGACGCAGAGGGGTGACTTTGGTTCTCTCTTTGGGAATTTTATCTGCAGGTGGGATCTTAATATTTTTAAGCGCAGCCCAACTTCCCATATGGATTTGGAAATTCCTTAATGTCAAACAGGTTGCTTACATTGAGTAGTGCTCTTTCAAAAGTCAAGCATTCACATATTGCTGATAATGCAAACACTAAAATCATATAAGCACGATGTAGAAGACAGGGGAAGGTGAGGGAACCCTGCTCTAACTATATCTGAATCAAAACAAAACCATTTAGGACAAACAAAACAGAAACAAACTCATAGGTACAGAAAACAAATTAGTGGTTGCAGGATGGGAGGGGTGCTGAGAGGATGGTGAAAAGGGAAAGAAATTAATATGTACAAATTGCCAATTGTAAAAACCAGTCATGAAGTGTAAAGCATGGCATAAACAGTGTAGTCAATAATATTGTAATAGATGCCAGGTGTACTAGACTTATGGGGTGATCACTTCATCTAATGATGTCTAATCACTATGTTGTATTGCTGAAACTAATATAATATTGTGTGTCAATTGTAATTGAAAAACATTTTCTAAATTTTTAAAGAGGAAATTGGTTTTTAAAAGCGGACATAAAAAGACATAACCCAATCACAACGTGATTCTATTCATAGATAAAGAAATGCAAAACATTAACTGAAAAGCAGGGAATAAATTTTATTAAAAAGGGTTTACTAAATAAAGTGATTATAAGTCATAATTTATTATTATTATTTAAAATTATAAATCCTGATTTATATTATATTATATTTTAGGATTATAAATCCTGATTACAACTGTGTTGGGAACCACCCTGCCTGGTTTCAGAAGCTGTAACCTGCGCCCCCACATGGCTAAGGCTGAGTGAGAGACCTTGGGACCATAAGCCACTAAGGAGACAAAGCTTATCTCCCTGGCAGGGGCACTGCCTCTGCCCCCTTTACTTCACCCTGCTTGGCCCTGAGCCTGACCAGTTAGCCAATGAGGGGTAAGATTCCACAAGAGAGGAACAACCTAAGACAGGCATGGTCACAAGGGGGCCCAGGGAAGGACTTGGGGGGCTACTGAAAAAGGAGGTGATGGACCCTCGCCCCTTGACTTTGACACAGCCTGAGTTCTCATTCTGTCTGCAAGAAGTCTCCTAATCTCTTGGCTGCCTTACTTCCCCTGCCTGACTTAAGCCTGAAACAATGCCAGAGTCCTGTGCTAGAAAGGACGGGTTCCCTGGGGTGATCAGGCCTAAGAAAGAATGCATAAAATCCTGTGAAACCTGCTTTGCTAAGAATGCTCTCAATTTTCTGATAAGGGTCCAAGCAGGAAATGAGTTTATTTTCCAAAGTTTTATAGCCCCTTAGCTAACTGATCCTGACTTAGAATAAACTCTCATAGTTCTTTGTATATTATCTATTGTTTGATCCTTACTGCCAGACAATGAATGATTGATGAGTTTTACCTGTATTCCTGTGCAAACTGAACCCAATAAATGCCCATCGAGGAAAAGGCTCCTGGTCTTTCTCCTTTGAGAGATCGGCCACCTTTCCTCCCCAGGCAGATCATGTCTTGGTAGACTTATTCTCATCTGTGGCCGCCAGGCGGGGGGGCCCTGCAGGTAGAGCCCCCCCCCCATACAACTAAGTCTCTCCTTTTGTATGCATTCCCAGAAGGTAAATTATTGTTAATTAAAATACTTCTAAAGTGTACAAGGCAATTTCCAATATTTCAATAATGATAACTCAGTGTTACAAATGAAGTCAAATGGGCAGTGGAGCTTGTGTGGAACCACAGGCACGAATGGCTCAGCTTGTCGCTTACAGGCAGGGTGCAAACTCCTCCCAAGGCTGCTAAGCTGTTCTTCCTACCAGGCCTCCCAATGTCACACTGACTCACTCAGGGGCTGTTCAGCAGCAGGCTCATGTGCTTCTGCATGTCCTCATGAGACACATGCCTGAAATCCCAAAGCCATATCCCAGACGGCAATGCTGTTCTGTGGGCTTTTTGCATATATTGCTCTCTTCGACTCCACCACCAGAATGTCTACTGTTGTTTACCAACCCCCTAGCTATTTCTGAGCTTCCTATTCTGCTGTTGCAACTGTTTCTAATCCCCTCTATTACCATTTCTTCACGATAATTCAAACGCATTTACTTAGTAAGAATTATGTCCCAAGCACTATGTTAGGAATCAAGCAAACAAACCAGACATGATACCTGATTGCATAGTGCTTATAATACAAAAGGAAGAGAGATATTAAATAAACATGTATATAATTCTTACAATTTGCAGTAATACAACACCACTGGGGGAAGGACAGGAGTTTATTTAGATACTGGTTCCAGAAGACCTTGGAAGTAGTAATTAAACCAAGGCCTGAAGCTTAAGTAAGACAGAGACAAGAAAAGAGTAGAGAAGATACATTGAAGGAATAAGGTTTAACATGGGCAAAGGTCTACGAACAAGAGAGGCCGGCACATGCAAAGACTAGAAAGACCAGTCAATGCTGAAGGTGAAGCTGGCATACAATGAGGTAGGGAAAGCAGTAGGAGCCAGATCATGGTTTATAGGGGTCAAGTGTTTTCAGCACAAGCATTGGCCAGTGAAGAGTATTGACATGATTGACAAGAAGGCCAGAGTGAAAGACAGTAGACCAATTACAGGGGCACACCGTGGTCCAGGTGGACCCCACTTCTTTGCCATGAGTTTCTTCTATCTTCTCCAGGCCCTTATACCCTACTCTGATTTTTTCATGAAAAAGCTTGAATTATTAGAGACACTGAGATCCCTATTTTCTTCTATGTGGCAAATCAAATAATCAGTTCTTGTTCTTCTCAGCTGTGTTCACTGTTCTTGGAAGCAGCTTTGTCATTAAAACATAAAGATGTTTCAAGCTTGTGCAGCTGATCCCCAGATGACAGTGTCTGTACATTCCTTTATATGACAAGGAGTTATTTCCTTGAAGGCTAATGGAGATACACCCACACTTTGTTTTAAATAGAAAAAATTTACTATATTAGAAATAAAAATGCATGTGCCAAAATTGCACTTCAATGATGAATCACATTTAACATTTTATCACAGGTGTCCTTCAGTCCATAAACCTCCAAAGAAACTATAAAGTAGCTTTCTGAAAGAATATGCAAATACTTAGGTCCATTTGAGGTTAGAGATTTTTCTGTAGAGGTCCGTAATACTCATAAGATTTTCAGAGAGTTTCAAGAGTGAGTGTGAGGTTAACCTTCCTGTGCCTAGCAAACTTTTCTCTCACTGCCATGGGCACATGACCAAGGTCTGGCCAATCAGAGTCTTCCCTGGCCCTGGCAAATGAACATGAAGGGAAAGGTGTTTTTGCTCTGGAGTTGCTAAGCTTGAGCTGCAATGGCCATGCCCTGGCCTTATGGAAAATGCTTCCACATAGCACAAATGTAGAAAGAAACAGAAACAAGTAAAAAAATAGGTATAGAAAGCTTTCTTCCATCATTAAATCCACTCATTACAGCCCTAGCTCGTCCTTCTCTTTCTCTAGTTCCAAGTATTCATTCAAGCTACTTGAGCTGATCAATTTTTGTTGTTGTTGTTAAGCTAGTTGGAGATGGAAATCTTAGTCACTTGCAACAGAATTAGTCCTAGCTGTGAAAATAACCCCCAAAAGCTAAAGAATCATCTTTAATGTAGTAATCTGATATTGGACTCCACTAGGGACTTAAAGATATTAAAATTAGAATTAAACCAAATTACAAATTCATATTTGACCAGTTAACATTGAGAGATATCACTATGACTTAGAGACCTACACACTTTGCTGCACTTAATTCTAGTGGCAGAAATTAAAGCTTAATTAGACACCTGTTGGAAGCTTATTAAATTACATTTATACATTAAATGTTTGCATAATAAATCTCATAAACCATAAGAACACTTGAGGTTACAAAGCAGATGGCATATTTGAGATAAATTTAAAGGAATTAGACAGCTTTTATAAAATTCTTTAATCCTGTATATGTCATAAAAGACTAAAAATTCCATGATAGAAAAGGCTCTGTGGGTCTTTTCAATTTGATTCTAGTGGCAATAATAATAAAAGAGCAAAACTGCTAAGTCACAAAATAGAGAAACATTCTGTCTAATCAATAGTGTAAGTCTCTAGAATATCCTTCAAATCAATAAAATATATAATGATGACAAGAAGCACCTAAGAGTGAATGAAAAAAGAAAACTGAATTGTAACACAGCCCGGTACCATTATTCGAACTATATTAAAAGTGCATTTAACCTAAGAATGTGATCAGTCTTCTTAACTACGGTAGCACTAGCGATAAATAAAATTTATCTTTCCATCTTCATACTAGAGAGTCATAACATTCCAAAAACTTCACAAAATGACAAAACACACACTTTTAACACTTTTAACCACCCTAGCACTTTACAAACTCATGCCTGCAGGCTTTTAGCAATATCTAAATCATTCAAAGTTCATAATTACTGAGTTCAACGACCAGTTATTGTTTGAGATGTGTATTATAAATTTAATCTCCAGTCAGAAAAATAGCATTGTAGTGAAATCTTAGTGAGAATGGGCTGTTTCAGATAAATACATTTCACCAAGCAAATAAGAAGGCAAATAATATATTGAGAGGAAGCAATATGCCAGGCCCTTACTGGCTTCCCTTGACATATATAATGTCATCCTAGCCTCACAGCACCCCTTCGTGGTGGGAAGTATCACTTCCGCTTTACAGATAATAAAGATAAGAAAGCCAAGATCACAGCATTAAGTAACCTGCCCACATCCTTTAGGCAGAAGAGGTGAATCTGGATGAAATGTCAATCCAGTCCAACTCCAACTCCCGTGTTCACCGTGTCACTGCCTCCTCTCAGCTACCAGATTTTTTCTCATGTAGATCATGTTTTAGTTAATAAATGGTCATAAAATGAGAATGAATTTTAGATGTGAATTTCCTTTTAAAATAGAAACTACTGAACATATTTTCTTAATGTCTCAGGGATAATTACCAATGTGGAATATTTTTTAAGTTTTCTTTTTTACCCCTCAAGCTTTTGATTATTCCACTTGCTGTCACTGCATCTTACACGCACCACAAGCACTACCTCTTCAGAATACTAGCTCCCCACACACATATGCATGCACACGCAAACACACACAACACCCCTGCAGATTTGCTCTTCCAATCTGCTACAGATGGGGAAACAAGATGACCACGTTGTTTAAAAACTGTAAGTTTATTGAGAGTCATTAAAATTCTGGAAGAACTCAAAGTCCATTCTATGTTTTCATAGGAAGGACTTTAAAAATCATTATTTTAGAGGCTTCAGTTTACTTTCTCATTACTAGTAAAAGTTATACTCTAAAGGATTGACATCTCAGAAAGCAGGATTAGAGATAGAAAACCACCTCCAAATACATAAAATGTGGCTGTAATTATGTATTTTACCAGTTTGGTGCGGGATTCCTAGCAAACAAGCTGACTTCCAGACATAGACTCTGGCAATGATTATGAAATGAATATTTTCAAGCCCTTACTTACCTGTTAGCATCACTTTAAAATATTATTTGTGATAGCCCAGGTCATACCCCTCATCCTACCCGGCCTTCTTAAAAGAACAGTGAGGACCTTCCTGCTAGGATGAAAGCGATCGTTTGTTGTGCGCTTCCTGAATGCCGTGCATGGTGCTGAGCCCTCTACATGCAGTGGCCCGTTGATTCTCAGAGCCAAGCAGGCCTTTCACGAGTGCCTGTGCTCATTGTTTTCCTCAAACTTCAGGATGCTAGTCACATAGACTACCATATAATTGATCATCCTTGGGGATGGATGTTGCCAAACTCGTGCAGTGGCCTAAAGGTAGGTACAACTTTTATTACTATTATTACAGAAACTGAGGAAATGAGGTTTAGAAAAGTGTGTAAATGGTACAGATAAATCAAAACAAGAGGTCTTAATCACTGTGATAACCTGCATCCTATAGTTTCCTATGGAATACTTTTTCATTGTGACACTTTAAGATATACCTATTGTGGGCTGTTTGTGTCTCCCTTCTCAAAATGTTTATCTTGAAATCCTAACCTCCACTGTGATGCTGCTAGAAGGTGAGGTATTTAGGATGTAATTAGGGTATGAAGGTAGAGCCCTTATAAATGGAATGAGTGTCCTGATAGGAAAAAACACAATACTTTGCATTCTCACACTCTCTCTGCCACGTGAGGACACCACCAGAAGACTAAACCAAAAGGAGAGCCATGACCAAGAACCAGACCATGCTGGCAACCAGATATCAGCTATCCAGGCTCCAAAATTGTGAGAAATAAATGCCTGTTATTGAAGCTAAGCAGTCTATGATATTCTGTAATGGAAGCCTAATGTGACTTATGACAACACCCATACATGCAGAAACTCAAATACACATGCGCAAACACAATGCAGAAACGGCAGATTATCCAATAACAACTGTGGTTAGAGTCTGTTTTTCAAGAGTGTTCCAGAATTAACCAAGGCCCAGGAAAGTCCTGAGGACTCTAGAGATTCTTTATGTATTAGGGCAGCTTAAGAAGCCAGCACTCCACAATCTAGGTTTCTTGACCAATAACCCAGGTTCACCTGAGGTCCCAAGAGCCAATACATACTTGACTCATGGACTTGACCCATACAGTGTCACGGTTGACACCAAATTATCAGACCATCTCCTAAATAAATCTAAAGTTGCAAAAAAAATGAAACACCTTGGATCCATAACCACGCTTTATCACGAATTTGAACTTATGTTAATGGTATTTTGCATTTACCTGGAGATGCTCACTCATCATACAACAGCTGGTTATCAAATTTCCTTAGATTGAGAGTTAGTTCTGCTATAAACCCAGACCTGGCTTTTTTCCTGAAAGTGTCCCCAAAACACTGTAAAATGCAAGTGGGTTCCAAGGTAGATCTATAGCTCCAGGTGCCTAGGCGGAGCTTTCATGAGAGCAGCCCATCACGGGGAAGGCACACACCATCACCACCCTCCACAGGAAGTTTTACTCCAACACAGTGAGGACGGACTGTTTCGGAAGTCTGTTTGGGAGTCCATTTATATTTCTCATTTTTCACTAAATACTTACTGAGTACCTACTCCAGGTCTAAGACTAGGTTTAGCATTAGACAACAGTACATTAAAATAAATAAGAAATAGTCCCTGTCTTCAAGGAACTCATAGTCAAGGGAAGGAGGAAAATACATAAATAAATTCTGAAGCATACATAAAATAGCAGTGCTAACAAAATATGAATGAAGAACTGAAAGAGTAATCATCTGTGCCTGAGGGTAGAACAGGAGGTTGGGAAAAGAGTCATGGCGGGGGCGGAGGGGGGGGGGGGGAGCCAACATTACGAATGGGCCTTGAAGGACAAGTAGGAGATTGCCTAGTTAAGAAGCTGAGGTAAAGCTGGTGGGAGCAAGCTTCTACTTACAGTTAATTGCTGTACAATTAACTGTAAAAGTCTAAGAGTCTAAGAGTATAGTGACCTGCTCTCTCTAGAACTAGTGCTTTGTCCTCCTCTGATTATATATCTTTTTGAGAGTGAAGTACATAATCAGAACAGATTCACTGGGTTTTTATTTGGATTAAAATGGAATGGCCTGGATTCAGGAACTACTGCTATATTTAAAATATTTTTCTCAGTCCATTTTAAAAAATAGCCACACTATCATGACTTTTCAATGGTTCATGTCATAAAAACATGAGACTTTTTTCTTCAAAAAGTATAATTTACAGGTCACAGTTAAATGAAGCATCAACATTTACTGAGATCAGGTTAATACTCCCTGAAAATTAGATTAATCTTACCATTGTATTCAAATTGGCAACTGGTGACTGGTATAACACGTTCCACATGGTTACACCACAGCAACACAGAAGCATTACAAAAATGGAAAATTATCGCTGAGATAGTGATCCCTGGGGTCTTTTCCAGTAAACGCCAAGAGCTGAGCTACCTATTAAAGAACAGTGTCAGAAATGTTCTAAATTACCATGGCTTTACAGAATTCCAAGGCTACCACCAAAATCTAAGCAACTGTTTTATTATAGGACAGTAATATATCCTAGACCCAACTGCCTCATCAGCTTAAAGATAATTAACTATATCCCGAGAAAAACTAAGCCGGCAACTCATGATATTTAAGTGAATCCATACCTACCATGTTCAATCCTCATAGATTTCATTGAAGAAGGCTCTGTGGGTATCCTGAGCTCAGTTTCTTCTCCATCTTTTTGTCTTATCAATAGTCCATCCAACAAGGAGAGAAACTATCCAATTCCTAAGTCACCCATACATATTCTGGATGGTACCAGCCTTGATTTCTTTTTCTACAGCACGCACTTAGGTTAATGCAACCTATAGCCCTGTTGACAAAGATGTGTGAACTCAGTCACATGACTTCCTCACATCTAATCGGAGTTCATACTCAGAAAAGTTGAAGAAAAGCATCTGTCAACACCGTCATCTAACACTCATTACATCTAAAATCAGAAGCATCTAACCAGAGGAAACATTGACTAAAATGTTTGCCATTCACTCAGCAATGCTGCTTGTCCAGAACTGCTGGCATTCACCTTGCTAACAGAAACACCTTTCTGGAATATTTCCTGTATATCTAGCTGGACTCTTTCATTTCTGATCTCACCCTAAGGTCAAAGTCATGTACTTACCCCATCAGAACCCAGCAGCAATGGGCTGTTATTGTCCAGTCCAATATACAAAGGATATCTTCAAATTAAGACAGCAACTAGAGTTATGCAGAATGGCTATTCACAGGCTACATGCTCCCTTGTAAACACCGGGGAGCTGGCAGGGCAGGATGGTGTGCACTGATAGGAAATGATACAAATGACAAATGAGCAATGTCTAATTATTCCAGTGCTGCTCAGACGTGGAGACAAAAGCAAGCAAACTGAGAGTCAGGGATGAAACTCCATCCTCCTCTAACCCTATTGTGCCTGTGTACCGCAGTACATATTAATGTAACATCAAGCCCTATTTTTAGACCTCTGCAATTCCACGGGCATAAATCATTCCTGTGCTGCAAGTCACCTTTGAGTTAGCAATGCCAAGTTTAACATTTTGCAGGATACTACAAACTATATAACCGAAAGCAAGTGATATTTAAAATGAATAGCAATAACTTGAATAGAATAAAATTAGCCTAAAATAGATTGTTTGAGAGAATTTATTAATAATTAAAAGACAAAGTGACAAACGTGCCACTTAGCTAATGCTCTCTGCACAATAGCTTTCACAGCTGAATTTGGGAAGCTGTTCTTTTGCAAAAAAAAAAAAAAAAAAAAAATGCTAATAAATGTCTTGTTTTCTTTTTACATAATACTGTTTAATCCTCGGGGCTTTTTACCCAAGAAGGTTTTCTCTGAATTGAACATCTGATTAAGAAAGAAAAGACACAGCACAACCAAAGGCACAAACTGGTCAAAGTGTTAACTTTCTATCATAGCTCATGACCACTGTTGGGGAAACACAAGTAAAAATAAAATCTCACAACAACACAGTAATCCTCTCCTCGAAGGTAATAGAGGCGGGGAAAGACTTCTATTTCTGAAGAAGAATAAAACCAGAATGTAATGTCATCACATGCAATCTGCTATGAGATTGAAAAGATGGAAGGAAATCCCTTTTTTTTTTTTTTTATACAGCCAAGCAGATACAAATCCTTACATACCTATTTTCAAGATAAACAGTAACCAGTCCTCAAGTAAGAGGACTTGACAGCATCATTTGTCACGCACAGTTCATCTTAAATTTACCTGGTAATTGGTTTTATCCGGAGGAAAAACAAACTTCTCATATCTTTATGACAAGCAGCAGTTTTGCAACTTGGGAGGTACAAGCCTTCCACCGAATGTGGCTCCTGCCCTCCCCCACACACTGGGAGACAGAGTGCTCCCAGGTCCTTGAGGAAAACATGCCTGGGTCATAAGCTGAGGAGGGGCCTATCCAGTTTTCAGGATGCATATGCATTTGAAAGACAGAGAAAGTGCTTAACAACTACAAGTTTGCTAAAGCGAATGTCCTAAGAAAATGTGGGGAGAAATGCCTTCCCTTATTTTCAACAGGGAGAATTGAGCCTCCTAATTTGTATTTGTCCCGACACAGTACAGGTTCAGCGTGATTATCATAATGTGAACTTGTTTACACAAGATATGTGACTGCAAGTCCCCAGAAGGGAAGATCAGAGTAAAACAAAAATGGTTTCTAAATCATTAAATCAACACAAATCGATACACCATGCCAAACTACATGCATTATGGACTGCAATGATTACTGGTAATATATTTCACCAAGGGGAAGCAAATTCTTAATAAGCCTTTGTTTCCCTGCCGATTTCTGACAGGAATGATGATTTCATTTTTAATTTGTTCAGGAGTAAATTTATAATGATAACCAAAGAGAAACACTTTTGCTCCCCTGTATGAGATTATCTACATGATCATTAGTCATTAAAAATGTATTATATTGAGTACAAAGGGGAGTTTTGCATTGATCTAATAATGCATGCTACCCTACGAAAGATAAAAAGTATAGCACAGATAGGTTAAATGAACCAACTTACTAAAATTCCCAATCAGCCCTGTAGTTAGAATATATATTTGGCTGATGATGCATCCCAGACATGTAGTTCAAACTATCTCATGAACTTTCTACCTATACACAGTAATTTTCCACTAAGTGCTCCTATAAAGCATCAACTAATGTCAGCATTAAGAGGGATGTGTAATACCAATCAATAGCCAAATAAAACAAAACCACCAGAAGTCAGAAGGGGAAAATGCAGAGAGTAATGCTCTCTGATGAGACCTTTAGAGGTCAACATCAAAAGGAATCATCCAGAAGCTGCTGCCATTAGTAGATCACATGCAACCCTGACAAAGATGCTAATATGGCTGCTACTCAGTGAAAAATAGGTGCGATCTTAGTGCTTGTTACATATGCTTCAATTCCTCTAGGAAAATGCTTTGATAAAAATAAATGGTATTTTAAAAAGAATAAAGGTTTAATGAAAACACTAAATAGAATCCTAAATCTAGACATCATCCAAAAAGTCTTCTGGTTTCTGGTGTCTGGGAAGGCAGAGGAAGAGACAAAAGGGAAGGGATGCTTCAAAGCTGTCAGTCTAAAATCTGCCCTCAGCTCTCAGGTGTTTGGCAAGTTAAAAGAAGGAGTAAGAGAATCACAAAAGAAGATACTCTAGCCTGCTTGCTGAGAGTCTGTAGAGTAACAGTGAACTTTTCTCTAGTACATTCTCCTTTAATTTATATGAAAGGAGAAGCTGTTTCTCCAATATTCACCCCTAACTTCCTACTGTGAAGACAGCTGCCTTATTTACCTCTCAGCAAATTAAAAGTTAAAATAGCTTCACTGTCAGGAATAACAGCAGCAGTGAAGGGGCTTGTAAAAAGAGCTTCATTTACTGCAGTAGAGTTCTACTTTCAAAGGATCACTACTACCTTTTGACTCCAGTAAAGACTCAAGAAACGATACTGTCTTTACTAACTCACTCTCTCCCTCTCTGCCGCTCTCTTTATTGACCAAGGTCATGACAAAATCCCCAACAAGAAGCATTCTACTTTCTTAATGCTCCTCATGCATTGATTTGTGCTTTCACATTCTCATATTGTTAAGTTCCGCCAATAATAAAACTAACTCATAAAAAGTATAAAGCAAGAAAAAAAATTTGGTCAGTCTGCAGTTCAGGCAAAAGTGTAAAATATCTCTGGTATTTTCTTTTTGTTTTAATTTATTTTTAATTACAGTTGGCATGCAATATTGTATTAGCCTCAGGTATACAACATAGTGATTAAACATTTATATACCTTGTGAACTGATCATCCTGATAAGTCTAGTACCCATCTTGATATAGTAGACAGTTAGACAAGAACAGAGTAGGAAGGATAAGCCAAGGGTACCTACCTCGTCACAAGAGCAGAAAGCCCCAGGTGCCTAGCAACAGGCAAAACCAGGCTGGGACCATGCCCCCATGCTGACCTTTCCTCCCCTAGCATATCACTGATCATTCCGTTTAGAACTGACCTTTCATATCGCTGGTCAAGTGGTTTGGATCCTCTCCTGACCCTTCCTCCCCTGGCATGTTGTAGTCATGTGGCAGACCCCCTTAGGAGAAACAAGTGGGCCAGAGAACAGCCTCATACAACTCGCATACAAGCCTTTGTATTACCACTCCCTTAAGCATTAAGCCCTAGAGATACCATCTGGCCTCAGTTCAGCTCCAGGCCCAGAAAGGCAGCAAGGCCAGGCAGGGCAACACCATGGCTGATGTCAAGACCAGCTACAATGACTAAAGATCCCCTGCCTGGCCCCAACCAAAAAGTGGAAACCATAACCCTGAAGAGACACACCTGAAAAGCTGATGAATATTCTGTTGAGATCCTCCAGAGACCCCAGATAAAAGCATGATAGACAAAGAACCAAGTATGCTCTCTCTCAATCCGCCTCTCTCCTTCTCCCTCTCTTCCTCTCCCTGTCTCTCTCTCTCCCCCCCATCTTCCCGCCCTCTCTCTCATGCCCACACCTGCCCTCCCCCTTTCTTCCCTCAAGGTATATACCTTTTCTCTTTCTCCTAAACTCCAAGGGCCTTCCTTTCACCTCTGTAACTTGTCTCCCAAGTCTACCCAGCACATCTGCATCACTTCTTTGTCCATGACTCACTTCTTCTACCTCTGTGACTTTCTAAATAAACTCTTGTATTTCAGTCTTGGTTCTCAATTCTTTCTTAGACAAAGTTCAAGGACTGAGCTCTAACATCTGGTGCAATTGACCATTAACATTCTTTTCTTAAATTTAATCTTCATTGTATTTTTCTCATTACCATTTAGTCCCCTTACACCTCCCTGCCCTCCTGCAATCACCACACTGATGTCCATGTTCATGAGTTCTTTTTCCTTTTTGCTCAATCCCCCTACCCTCCAACCTCACTCCCTCCCCGCTGCCACTAGTGGTCACCCTGCTCTCCATCTATGAGTTTGTCTGTCTTGCTTATTAATTCACTTGGTTCATTAGATTCCACATATGAGTGAGATCATATGGTATTTGTTTTTCTCTGACTGGCTTATTTCACTTAGCATAATATTCTCAGGTCCATTCATGCTTTTGCAAAGGGTAAAATTTTCTTCTTTTTATGGCCAAGTAGTATTCCATTGTGTAAATGTTCCATAGTTATTTTATCCACTCATCTACTGATGGACACTTGGGTTGCTTCCACATCTTAGTGATTATCAATAACACTGCAATGAACACAGGGGTGGTTATGTTCTTTTGAATTAGTGTTTTGGGATCCTTTGGATATATTCCCAGAAGTGGGATCACTGGGTCAAAAGGCAGATCCATTTTTAATTTTTTGATGTATTTCCATACATCTTTCCACAGTGGCTACACCAATCTGCATTACCACCAACAGTGCAAAATGGTCCCCCTTTCCCCACATCCACACCAGCATTGTTGTCTGCTGATTTTTGATGATAGCCATTCTCACAGGTGTGAGATGGTATCACACTGTGGTTTTAATTTGCATTTCTCTGATGATTAGTGACATTGAGCATCTTTTCATGTCTATGGGCCATCTGCATATCCTCTTTGGAGAAATGTATATTCAGGTTCTTTGCCCATTTTTAATTAAGTTGCTTGTTTTTTTTCAGTGTTGAGTTTTATAAGTCCTTTACAAATTTTGGATATTAACCCCTTATCAGATGTATCAGTGAATATATTCTCCCACTCTGTGGGTTGTCTTTTTATTTTGTTGATGTTTTCCTTTGCTGTGCAAAAACTTTTTAGTTTGATGTAGTCCCATTTGTTTAGTGTTTCTTTTGTTTCCCTTGCCTGGGGAGGTATAAGCAATAAAAAATTGCTATGAGCAATGTCTGAGATTTTGCTGCCCAGGTTTTCTTCTAGGATTTTTATGGTTCTGGGTCTAACATTTAAGTCTTTGATCCACTTTGAATTCATTCTTGTGTGTGGTATAAGAAGGTGGTCTACTTTCATTTTTCTGCATTTATCTGTCCAATTTTCCCAACACCATTTATTAAATGACCTATCTTTAGCTCATTGTATGTGCTTTCTTCCCCTGTCGAATATTATTTGAATATAAAGGTGTGGGTTTATTTCTAGACTCTCCATTCTGTTCCATTGATCTATGTGTCTGTTTTTATGCCAAAACCATGCAATTTTGATTACTATGGCCTTATAAGTATAGTGTGATATAAGGTAGCATGATTTCTCCAACTTTGTTCTTTCTCAGAATCATTGTTGCTATGCAAGGTCTTTTGTGGTTC